>OV815298.1:22500-1409778 GCA_929108145.2 Limnephilus rhombicus
CTGAACGCTACAGCGCCATCCATTTTCAGGGCTGGTTGCTTCGGCAGGTGAGTTGTTACACACTCCTTAGCGGATTCCGACTTCCATGGCCACCGTCCTGCTGTCCTGAGCGACCAACGCCTTTTATGGTATCCGATGAGCGTTCATTGGGCGCCTTAACTCGACGTTTGGTTCATCCCACAGCGCCAGTTCTGCTTACCAAAATTGGCCCACTTTGCACTCCCATCCGAGCTCCTACTTCATCTTCGAGCAAGAAGGAGATCTCACCCATTTAAAGTTTGAGAATAGGTTGAGGCCATTTCGGCCCCAATGCCTCTAATCATTCGCTTTACCGGATGAGACTGTGCGAATGGCGGTCCGAAAACCGTCATGTTTCTCGAGCGCCAGCTATCCTGAGGGAAACTTCGGATGGAACCAGCTATTAGATAGTTCGATTAGTCTTTCGCCCCTATACCCAGTTCGGACGATCGATTTGCACGTCAGAATCGCTTCGGTCCTCCATCAGGGTTTCCCCTGACTTCGACCTGACCAGGCATAGTTCACCATCTTTCGGGTCCCAGCGTGTACGCTCTCAGTGCGTCTCGATAATCGCACGGGGGCTTTCTCGAAACGCCTCGGGAATGCGGCGGGGCGTCTGACGACGCCCGCGCATCTTCCCTGCGACCGGCTCGAGGCCGGCCTTTCACTTTCATTTCGCCTCTGGGTTTATCAGTGTTCCCAATGACTCGCGCACATGCTAGACTCCTTGGTCCGTGTTTCAAGACGGGTCCTGTGAGTGCCCAAAACAAAACCACCGCCGACCGGGACGCGTCCCGTCCGAGAGCGCGCCGCTAACGACGGACACCCGACACGCGACACCCGCGACGCACTAGACGCCGGGGGCCACGCGAAGGACGCCGCTGCAGCGCGACGGACGCCCGCGAGGGGCGGACGCGATCCTCGTTCTCTACCGTCGCTGCGTAATGTACGCCGCGGCCGTGGACACCGCGGCTCCGCCTCGCAGAGCGAGACGGGTCAACCGCACGGCGCATTCGACCGCGGCGCGACGGGTCGCGGTGTTATACTAAGGGAGAAGTGCACGCGCTCCGAGAGCCTGACAGCGCACCCGCGCACCCCCCGCCCCGACCCGAGAGCCGAAGGCGAAGGTGTGCGCGAGGCGCGAGCCCCGACGGAAGACACGATGAATCTCCCCGTTCGCTCGTTTGAGTTCCACAGGTTTACCCCTGAACGGTTTCACGTACTCTTTAACTCTCTCTTCAAAGTTCTTTTCAACTTTCCCTCACGGTACTTGTTCGCTATCGGTCTCGTGGTAGTATTTAGCCTTAGATGGAGTTTACCACCCACTTAGGGCTGCACTCTCAAGCAACCCGACTCTAGGGAGAGAGACCGTCGCGGCCGGCTACCGTCACCACGGGCCTGGCACCCTCTGCGGGTAAGCGGGCCCCGTTCAAGATGAACTTGGACAGGCAGCCGTGACTAATGACCGCGCGTGTATGTATAACTCTCCTCCCGAACGCTACATTTCCCGGCGGCCCGCCGGGGCCGCAGGATTCAGCGCTGGGCTCTTCCCGTTTCGCTCGCCGCTACTCGGGGAATCCTCGTTAGTTTCTTTTCCTCCGCTTACTGATATGCTTAAGTTCGGCGGGTGATCTCTCCTGATTTGAGGTCGACAACAAAAGTTTTATAAATTCGAAAAGTACATAAAAAATATGTATTTCCGCCCGTGCATGACTCTGTCAAGCGAGCGCGAGTCCGCGGTGCGCCCGCGAAGGTGCGCGCGGCCGCGAGCGCGAAGATCGCCCCGGAGAACCGACCGCTTTCGCGGCCGACTCGCCAGTTTTCAGCGTCGTCGCTAGCTCGTGGCTCGCACGCGTTCCTCCGCGTTTGGTATAACGCACGCGAAACAAGCGCGCATCGAGAGAGCACTTCGTCAAATTTAACCGGACGCCGAGGTCCCGATCGCGGTCACGCGCCTCCGGAGAGACGGCGAGACGCGCTCGAGCCCCGGCGACGCCGGCAACGCTCGCTCTGCGCGTCGTTAGACGCGAGAGCAGTCTGGTCGCATTGTGTGCGCGACCCTCAAACAGGAGTGGTCCGTCGACAAACTACGTCTTGCTCGGACCGCAATGTGCGTTCGAAATGTCGATGCTCATGTGTCCTGCAGTTCACACTCTGACGCGCATTTAGCTGCGTTCTTCATCGACCCACGAGCCGAGTGATCCGCCGTTCAGGGTAATAATGATTTTGTTTATTATCACGTTTTTGTTTTTTTACAATTTGTTTTGCGTTTTCGAAATGTTTATATAATTTCATTCAACAAAAAATAAAATTTTGTCCCGTCTCTCTATATAAAAATATATATATGAGACGGCTAAATTTTCACCGGACGAACGGATAGAGGATCGATCGCGAGAAAGATCCCCCTCCGCTCGACGCCGGCGGTCATTAAGGTTCGCATCGGCGCCCTAGGGCGATCTCCGACGCAGTCTAGTATTCGTTCAATATATTATATTTTTGTGGTATATTAAAATTTTCATTTTATAGAAAATTAAAACACAGGAAATGATCCTTCCGCAGGTTCACCTACGGAAACCTTGTTACGACTTTTACTTCCTCTAAATGATCAAATTCGGTCAAACTTTCCGACGCGTCGGATGCCCGTGAGAGCTTCCGCGCACCAGTCCGAAGACCTCACCAAATCATCCATCGGTAGTAGCGACGGGCGGTGTGTACAAAGGGCAGGGACGCAATCAACGCGAGCTGGTGACTCGCTTTTACTAGGAATTCCTCGTTCATGGGGGAGAATTGCAAACCCCAATCCCTATCACGAAGGGGTTTCATCGGGTTACCCGGGCCGTTAGGCCAAGGAGGACACGCTGATCCCTTCAGTGTAGCGCGCGTGCGGCCCAGGACATCTAAGGGCATCACAGACCTGCTATTGCTCAATCTCGTGCGGCTATATATACCGCCGGTCCCTCTAAGAAGATTTTCATTGTACGCCGGTAGTGAAGACCGCGAAACGCACGACCCCGACGCGCGAACGCCGAAGCCGCGCGCACACGGACCCTCGTGATACCGGTTGCACGTCTATTTAATAGGCTAGAGTTACGTTCGTTACCGGAATTAACCTGACAAATCGCTCCACCAACTAAGAGCGGCCATGCACCACCACCCACCGAATCGAGAAAGAGCTGTTAATCCGTCAATCCTTCCAGTGTCCGGGCCTGGTGAGTTTTCCCGTGTTGAGTCGAATTAAGCCGCAGGCTCCACTCCTGGTGGTGCCCTTCCGTCAATTCCTTTAAGTTTCAGCTTTGCAACCATACTCCCCCCGGAGCCCGAAAGCTTTGGTTTCCCGGGAGCTGCCCACCGGGTTAAAATTATGAAACTTCGGCGGATCGCTGGCTGGCATCATTTATGGTTAGAACTACAGCGGTATCTAATCGCCTTCGAACCTCTAACTTTCGTTCTTGATTAATGAAAACACCTTTGGCAAATGCTTTCGCTTTAGTCCGTCTTGCGACGATCCAAGAATTTCACCTCTAACGTCTCAATACGAATGCCCCCAGTCGTCCCTATTAATCATTACCTCTGGTATCAGAAAGCCAACAAAACAGAACCGAGGTCCTATTCTATTATTCCATGCGTACAATATTCAGGCAAGTGTTAGCCCGCTTTGAGCACTCTAATTTGTTCAAAGTAAACAGCCGCGACGGCCCGCCTCGGTGCGCGGCCGACCGTGAGGCCGACCGACACACGCCGGCGGTGGACGCACCGGCGAGAAGCCCCGCAGACGTGCCTGTCGTACCGCATTCGGTAGACCGACACCGCAGGACACAATTTCAACTACGAGCTTTTTAACCGCAACAACTTTAGTATATGCTATTGGAGCTGGAATTACCGCGGCTGCTGGCACCAGACTTGCCCTCCAATGGATCCTCGTTAAAGGATTTAAAGTGTAATCATTCCGATCACGAGGCCTCGGACGAGTCCCGTATCGTTATTTTTCGTCACTACCTCCCCGTGCCGGGAGTGGGTAATTTGCGCGCCTGCTGCCTTCCGTGGATGTGGTAGCCGTTTCTCAGGCTCCCTCTCCGGAATCGAACCCTGATTCCCCGTTACCCGTGACAACCATGGTAGTCGCATAAACTACCATCGACAGTTGATAAGGCAGACATTTGAAAGATGCGTCGCCGGTGCTAGACCGTGCGATCAGCTCAAAGTTATCTAGAGTCATCTCGAATGGCGACGGACGGGGCGCGAACCCCGCCGCCGATTGGTTTTTGATCTAATAAAAGCATTCCTCCCGTTACCGGTCAGAACCTCGTTTGCATGTATTAGCTCTAGAATTGCCACAGTTATCCAAGTAACCGTGTACGATCTAAGGAACCAAAACTGATATATTGAGCCATTCGCGGTTTCACCTTAATTCGGCTTTTACTGAGACTTGCATGGCTTAGTCTTTGAGACAAGCATATGATTACTGGCAGGATCAACCAGGGAGCTGCACCACCGTCGGAGGGGATTTTACACCGCCAACCGAACGACAGAGGCCCGCCCTCGCCAGGAGGGCGCGGACAACACGGCGTTAAGGAACACGCGACGGAGTCACCCGCACGAGTCACGCTCATTATGCGTACCGCTCGGCGATCAACAATGCAGAGTAAACTCTGAAAGAGAAAGCGCCTCACAATAAATTGTGTGTGTGTGTGTTTTTCAAACGAAGAAAGATTGAAAAATAAATTTCAAACTATCGCTCGATCTATGATTCCCATTCGTAAAACGTGAACACCGAAAGCGCACGCCTTTGGCGAGGCAACAGTGAGACGGGGATAAAATCCTCCGCCTTTGCTTTGAAAATTCTGCTCGCGCGGAACTCCAGAGTTAAAACATGAGCGCGAACGCCGCGCAGAAGCGGGCGACGCGTAGTGTCTCGCAAATAACACCGCCGACGCGACCGATAGGCCGCCGCAGTTTGCGAACGCCGTGCATCGAGAGCCCGCCACACTCGGCGGGCACAAAGCAGCGCCGGGCCGGCTTCTCGCTCGGGACGGTGCCGGGCGCGACATGCCCGCTCGGACCCCTCGAATGCGCTCTCAGCGCTGCGCCGTCGGGCCTCGGCCGGCTCGCGTTTTCCGGCTGATGGACGAAAATCACGTATGCCTATCTCTAAGACCGCATCCACCTCGTCGGTCGTATCATATGTTTCATCGTATTTAGTGACTTTTTTTACTTTTGTTTTTGCGAAATATTATCTTTTTATTTTTTCGGTAATTTTTGGAGATCGCTGGCAACGGTGCATATGCACTTTTTTTTTGGAAAAACCTTTTGAGTCACCTTAATTACATTAAAAGGCAACTATTTGCATTAAGTGAAGTGGAAAATATTTTATTCTAAATTTCGATTACGTTAAATTAAAATTAGCTTTCGTCTTGTGAGATTGTACGCCATTAGCTATTATCTCATTCGCTGTCACTTTGGTATGTTGGTATTCCTGATACATTTGAATGTTTAACGAACGGCTAGAAGATTTTGAATGTACCACGAAATCTGGAAAGGTAAGTAGGTACTAAATTATCGGAGGTTTGGGAATAAAATGTCGGAAAAAAACATGTATTTAATTTTGGTAATTATTTTTTATAAATAATACATTCACATTTGTATCAAAAACCGTGTTACACAAACCTAGCGTAGCCGTTAAACCACTTGAAACTGGGATGTTTTTCTTGCCTTGACGCGAGTAGGCGTTATAAAGGGGCACTTTCTTTTGAATCACAAACCATGTTACACAAACCTAGCGTAGCCGCTAAACTACTTGAAAACTGGGATGTTTTTCTTGCGTTGACGCGAGTAGGCGTTATAAAGGGGCACTTTCTTTTGAATCACAAACCATGTTACACAAACCTAGCGTAGCCGCTAAACTACTTGAAAACTGGGATGTTTTTCTTGCGTTGACGCGAGTAGGCGTTATAAAGGGGCACTTTCTTTTGAATCACAAACCATGTTACACAAACCTAGCGTAGCCGCTAAACTACTTGAAAACTGGGATGTTTTTCTTGCGTTGACGCGAGTAGGCGTTATAAAGGGGCACTTTCTTTTGAATCACAAACCATGTTACACAAACCTAGCGTAGCCGCTAAACTACTTGAAAACTGGGATGTTTTTCTTGCGTTGACGCGAGTAGGCGTTATAAAGGGGCACTTTCTTTTGAATCACAAACCATGTTACACAAACCTAGCGTAGCCGCTAAACTACTTGAAAACTGGGATGTTTTTCTTGCGTTGACGCGAGTAGGCGTTATAAAGGGGCACTTTCTTTTGAATCACAAACCATGTTACACAAACCTAGCGTAGCCGCTAAATTACTTGAAAACTGGGATGTTTTTCTTGCGTTGACGCGAGTAGGCGTTATAAAGGGGCACTTTCTTTTGAATCACAAACCATGTTACACAAACCTAGCGTAGCCGCTAAACTACTTGAAAACTGGGATGTTTTTCTTGCGTTGACGCGAGTAGGCGTTATAAAGGGGCACTTTCTTTTGAATCACAAACCATGTTACACAAACCTAGCGTAGCCGCTAAACTGCTTGAAAACTGGGATGTTTTTCTTGCCTTGACGCGAGTAGGCGTTATAAAGGGGCACTTTCTTTTGAATCACAAACCATGTTACACAAACCTAGCGTAGCCGCTAAACTACTTGAAAACTGGGATGTTTTTCTTGCGTTGACGCGAGTAGGCGTTATAAAGGGGCGCTTTCTTTTGTATCACAAACCATTTTACACATTGGCTTGATTCTGAAGTGATGGATTCTGATTAGAGGTTTGTCTTCATCATATTTTTAATTATTGTATTATTGTGTTTTTTTTTAATTAAGCGCCGAATTCCCATGAAGTCTGCTACGCTTTGCTATAGCATCTGTTCGCACAGTAACAAGAATACCTACCAACATAAAATGACATTTGAAAATAATGTTTGAAAATGGACGGTCTTGTTTCACAGAATGAAAGCTAATTTTAATTTTACGTAATCGAAATTTAGAATGAAATATTTTCCACTACCCCAATGCAAATAGTTGTCTTAGGTGAATCAAAAGATTTTTTTCAAAAAAAAGTGCGTGTTAACCATTGCCAGCGATCTCAAAAATTTATTTCTTTTTTTTTCACTTTTATATGAAGAACGAAACCAATCGGAAGCGAACGTAATATCTTCGGTTGTTTAAGCTCTAATCGTCTTCCTTTTATTCTAACTCAATTTATCATCATTTTAATATATTATTGTCCGCTACGTCATAGGTACCTACCTAAGTATCTACTGTGTTACTCGTTACATTATCTGATTCCAAGTTTTGATTAAATTAACTTCGTCATGTTGTTTTAGGGTGTCCCAGATATTTATGGCATCGAATTGATTTTAGTCATTAGTTTTTATTCATCATATAAACCAGTGTAACGAGGAGGACGATAGTGGTATAAATGTAATTAGCACTTTGCTATTTGCATTCTCATTGCCATGCACTATAACTTTAACATTACCTGTGTTCATTCATTATTTACTCACACATTATATTTGTGAGAGATATAAGATCGACTTAAAGCCCTGGCGGGATCAGTGAGTTCAATTCATAAAATCTTTTGGTGAAGTGGTTTACTTCTGTTATTTTTGATAAGGTCGTCCATCATCTTTGGTGGCCATCGCGCTGAGGGCGTAACCCAGCATTGCTCCGCCTACAGGAAATAGTTTCGTCACTTTTCTTCATTCCTTTCACTCACTCTTCATAAGTGGTCTACACAAGTCACTGCATGTAGTGACTGCGGCAGTGACTGCATAGAGTATGAGTTTGAGCGAACTAGCGCTGTCTCGTTTTAGCGGCCCTTTAACAAACGAGACGAGACGAAACGAGTCGAGATGAGACAAGAAACAAACGAGTCTGCTCAACTCCACGCTCTCTGCAGTCACTGCCGCAGTCACTACATGCAGTGTCGCGAGGAGAGCCAATTACCTACAAGTGTTTGTTGCTCTTTTGAGTTTTTTTATAATTTCTTATTGGTAGGTAGGTATCTAGCTCGAGGTATCTAGCTAACCACTAGTATTTTTTGCGCGTATAAAATGTTTAAAATCTATTATTTATGTCTTACTCCGCTTCTAGGATAATACGGAATAAAGTGATATTCTTACGAACTGTTTGATGTCATATTTTTATTTATATTACTTTTCATATACAATTACTGCCGTCAATCATAGAAAAATGGTAATTTTTGGGGATTAGTGTCCATGGTTATTACGAATAATTTTTAGAAAAAAACTTTAGATTCGCCTTAATCACTATAAAGGAAACTTTTTGCATCACGGCCGGCGGAAAATAATGCATTTTAATTTTTAATTGCGTTAAATAAAATTTCTCTTCGCGAACCGATACTGTGACAATCGGCGGCCATTTCGTCACTGTTATGTTGGTATCCTTGATACATACAAGAGCTATATACGATTGTAGCCGACTTCGTGGAATAAATAAGGCAGTAATTATTAATTAAGAAAAACAGAATTAACAATATAATCACTACTAAACTAAACACTCCCTTTTACTTATGTTTTTTTTTTACATTAACTCCACACAGGAGGCCTTGAGGAAAATAATTTCCCTCCGGGCCTATGTCATCTGGGATGCTGTGTGGAGGGTCTTTTTGCGGAGAGGAAGGAATGAACATTGGTCTTGAAGAGACCCATGTTGTAGGAAGGAGGAAACACAGAGGCCGGCAAATCATTCCACAGTCGAGCTGTTGAACACAAGAACGAGTCGAATAAACGACTCGTTCTCATGTGACAAATGTCAACCGTGTATAAATGTTGGGCACGCGTTTGGCGTGTTTCCCGACTATGCACCGGTGCCGAAGGGATCAATGATGCTAGTTCCTCGGAGCATCTTCCATTGTAATACCAGTAGAACAAGGATAGCATTCCCACCCGACGCCTGTGCTCTAAAGATTGCAATCCGTCTGTTAAGATGGGAGAATCTATCAAACGGACCGCCCGTTTCTGCACAGAGTCGAGGGTATTTTTCAGGTATTTTGGAGCTCCAGAGCAGAGATGGCTTACACTGTACAGGTTACAGGTTACATGATGTTACTAATAGATATGCAGATATTGCAGATCTATTTAACTGCACGTACAACAGTGCTATGCTATCAAACCTTACCTTTTCAGTCAATATTAATTCTATTTGTAGGTACTGTAGATTTTTGTACGTAATTGTCTTTCTGGTGTCATTTCTAAGTCACATGCCACAATTATCTGTTAAACATTTTTTTTTAATCTTTCTATATTATTATTTTTTATTCTGTGACATGCAATCAGTTCTTATTCTTATGGTATATGTATACCGTTGAAATTAAATAAATAAATAAATAACGTAAACGAACCTCTAATCAGGCACTGGAATGGAGACAAACCATTCAAATCCTGGGATGTTTTTTAAAATAAAGATAATATACACAAACCCGCTAGACAAACCCTGCTTTGCCAGATAAACCATTCAATTCATCGTAATGTCAAAAGATGGCGTCACTTTCGCTAACATATTGTTAGGAGCATCCTTCGGCAGGCGTAAGTACTACTGGATTTGTAATTTCATGAATCTCTCCAGATATCGAAAGATTGATTGGGAGCGGGTCTCACAAAAAATATGACGAAATGTAACAGGTATGGGGGGGGCGGTCAAAAGATCAAGAAATTTGTGTGACGTGCCTACCTACCTAATTTGTGGATGGCTTCTTATGCATTATTACCCAGATAGGTAGGTAGGTACCTAGTAGTTGTAAGACTGGAAGTAGTGGAGAGGGAAGATGAAGCTCGGGAATAACCTGGATATTTAGATCTGGTTACCTGATCTGGTACCAAACACAAGAAAACTCATTTCAAGCAATAGGTATGTTGATTTTTTCACCGGGGTGATACCTATATTGAAAGTATCTAGGTAGTAGGTAATAATCCTTTCGGCACCGGTGCATAGGTAGGTAGGTACTTAGTCGGGGAACACGCTGAACGTGCGCCCAACATTTGTATATGGTTAATATTTGTCACAAGAGAATGGGTCGTTTTTAAGATACCTACCTTTTCGACTGTGGAACGATTTGATGGTTTTTATGTTCCTTCCTTTTCACAACATGGGTTTCTTCAAGATCTACTTTCTACGCCTTTCTTTCCTTAAAAGTACCGTTCTACATAGCACCCGCAAACATGACTTAATTATGGAGTGTAAAAAAAAAATAGTTCTAAAATTTTAATTAAACCGCCAATAATGCAACTGTTGTAGTATCTATTGAGAGAACGCAAAATGAATATTTGTAACGAAAGATTCACTTTTATTCATGGGCTCAATTTTTTTAAATATTTTCAAGAAAAAATTTAAAATCTCGCAAAAGATGCTTCAGAAAATGACGAAAATGTAGTTCTATGAATTAAAAACAATAAATAAAATAAAAGAAATAGTTCTACTTAATTGATGGATTTTTGTTTGTTCCCGTGATGCACAATAAACTCCGCGGTGTATTTATTTCTTCTCTTTGTAACAAAAGGTTCGGACAAGCGGATAGCACGGGATGATCACAGCTATTACCGTATAATGCTTGCAAATTAATATTCATACGATGTGTATTCACTGTAAAATTCGAGTCGAGTTTGCCGTATCGCGGCGCGAAGTATAATCAAAGCTTCAGACAAGGCTTCTTGCGGCGCGTCGGGACCGCGACCGTTCCGAAGCACGAGGAGGCGAGAGCGGTCAGCTGGTCGGCGTGACATGACACGGGGCGGGCTTCACTGACGCGTTGACGCGATGCGCGCAGCGCGATACTGTCTGACAGCGCAGAATTGAAAGAACGCTTGTACGTTGGGGGGTCCCCGCTAACCGCTATCGGGCACGAGAGAGCGATATACACCTCCGTCCGCTTTGTTCGTGCTTTTGCCTTTTACGCGCGAAACATTCATCTCGACCACTCTCGTTGGGACTTTTTCGGATGGATCACAAATTCATAATATCGTGATTTAATTGATTTGCCGAACACAATAGAAAATACACGATTGTGTATGCAATATTTAGAGAAAATAATCAATTTTCGTTAAAATCTTTTAAAATTTTTAATATAAAAATTTTTGGCGCAAAAACCGTCATGAGTCACCAAGAATTTTTTAGGGACTATGAAATGTTATGACCCTTTTGATGGTGTGGTATTTGGTGGCGTGGTTCTTTCTGATGAACCATTCTTCTCGACCACTCTCGATGAGACTTTGATGAACTGACAAAATTCATAATATCGCGGTTCAGTTGACTTGCCGAATATTATGTAAATTGCAAGATATTGCAAGAATATTGCAGAGGAAATCAACAATTTTCCTTAAAAATACTTATAAATTTTCAATGGAAAAATTTTTGGCGCGGAAACCGTCGTGAGTGACCAAAATTTTATTCTTACGGATTATGAAATGTTATGACTTTTGATGAAGTGGCGGCGTTCTACGCTTGTTCCTTTTGATGAACCATTCATGTCGACTATTCTCAATGGGACTTTGATGGACTGACAAAATCCGTAATATCATGGTTTAATTGAGTTGCCAAACATTATGGAAAATGCATGATTTTTACAAGAAATTATAGAGGAAATCATCAATTTTTCGTTAAAAACACTTGTAAATTTTCAATGTAAAAATTTTTGGCGCGGAAACCGTCGTGAGTGACCAACTATTTTTTACGGCCTTTGAAATGATATGATCTTTTTGTTGAGGTGGCCGCGTGCATCTTTACGCTTTTTGATGAGGTGGTTCATTGTCTTTGGACGCCATCGCGATAAGGGTATTACCCATTCGTTGCTCCTCCCACAGGAAATAGCTCTGTCCCGCTCCCTCGCTCACTCCTTTCGTTTGCAAACTTCAGTTCCGCTGCGGAAGTGGTCGAAGGAGTTCGTGTGCAGTTTTATTTAGTTTTTTCGCTTAATAGGATCTGAACATTTTAAAATATCCCTGAAGTGCGTTTTACAAAACACACACCGTGTACTGTGTATGTATGTAAGCAGTGCAAATTATCTTTACAAATGATTGTGCTTAAATATGTTAAAATTAGTTCTATTCTCTGGTGATCGTGATTATAGTGGATTATTAACAGGTTAGTATATAAATACATATAATGATGTGGGAAATTGTGCATCTACTTTGGAAGAATGTTTTCGAAGGTAGAGAGGCCGCTGAGGATATTGAAAGATGTGTTGTGTAATGCAGGAATATTCTATTGTACCACCTCTGGTCTGGAGCCCCAAAATATCTGAAAAACCCTCAATTTGTCACATGAAAACGGTGCGCTTTTTCGACGTTCTTGTGTTCAATAGCTCGGCTGTGGAACGATTTGCCAGCCTCTGTGTTTCCTCCTTACAACATGGGTCTCTTCAAGACGAATGTTCATTTCTTTCTATTCTCAAAAAGACCACCCCCCACACGGCATTTCAGATGACATAGGCCCGAGGGAAATTATTTTCCTCACAATGGAGTGCTGGTACCACAGATAGGAGAAACAAAGGTTTGTTTCTTTTCTTTCTTCGTTTCTCTTATCTGTGACTGGTACCTACCTACCCTGCCTACCCTGCTCTATGGCAGTGAGCAGTGAGGCAACTGACAGAAGGGCGAAAGTAGATTGAATGCAATGATATTGGGTAGATCCCTGTGGCTTATCTGTGCTAAAACCGAACCACGTAGGTATAATCGTGTGAGAAATGTGAAGATTCGCAAAAAATGCAAGGTTTGATGTACACATAATTATTAAAATTAAGAAAGAGAAGTTTTAAAGGTTTGGGCATGTAGAGCGAACGAAGAAAGGAGTGTCAGAATAACAGAAGAGTAGGTACGTACGAGACGATGTATGAATGTGAATGAGGCGAGAAGTCTGCCTACTCCCGTGCTATTACCGTTTATGGTCACTTAAAAAATAGTACATTAAAAAAATAATATCTACCTAGGTACATAAAGAACAGTAGACGTATGATTTGGTACCTAGCTTTCAGATTAAAAAAAAATTCATTCGTACTTACCCAGTAGGTGTATAGGATGCACGTACTAACTCCCACGTCCAATTATTTTGTTTTGTAGAATGTCACTCCTCTGAAACAAAGATTGAATTTATCTTGAATAGGAGCAGGAACATACTCGCTTGCAGGGGATAGAGCAATGTCAACTAGTCTCTCGACGCTAGTTCCTCAGAGAATCTTCCATTGAAATACCGGTAGAATAAGGATAGCATTGCGTGATACTTGACTGCATGTTGTGTTGATGGTAGTGTAGCGACATTAAATTTGTTTTTAATTACCGATTTTTATAAACGTTGACAACGGAAATCAAAAGCTTTAAGACTCATGTTCGCGCATGGTTCCCACCAAAAGTTACAAAAATTTTCTTGCCTGCTTGTGAATGTAAATATATATTGGTACATATTTAATTAAAATACATGTGCTTCTTATTTAGATTTTAAGTAATGTAGATTTTAAACCGTCATTTCATGTAGTTTTCCATAACTGTTGTTCTTTGAGGTCTGTATTTAGTTTGTAGGTAGGTAGGTAGGTAAATAAAGTGTTGTGTAAGTTGATTTATTGTGTAAATGATAATTGACAACAAATCAAATGAAATGTAATGGCTCAAACAGCAGAAGAGAAGCGATAAATGAAAAAATGTACCTTTCTTTTCTGTTTTCCAATATTTGAATGATTTTTTCAATTCCTGAAAGTACCATGGTAGGCAGATAGTTGCCGGTACGTATAGCTACAAAAGTTTTTCCGATAAAATGTAGAAAATTTAACTATTCATTTACTATCACTAATATACTGTTAGCAATTAAAAACTCTGTGTTTATAATGACATTATTGTTTACACGTAAATAACAAACCAGTAATAAATCTTTTGCTTGTCGTAGTTTAAATCAGGTGACAGGTCGGAACGGTCGGAAAGTCGCTCTCTGCGTTGCCGACCCAGCGAGAGCAGCGCCTTCACCGGCGGTACCGCGAACCACTCGTGAAGCGTAGATCACTGTTTGGCCGACAGAGATGTACCGTCTTTTACGTCAAATTACCGAACTAAGCTCTGGCGGCATTATCTAAATGTGCTGGTGACGACGTAATACGAACAATTTTCTCGTTCGTCTATATGTTCTTATTTCGTTTATCAACCACTTACATAATGACTAGACTTCGAATTATATTATTCATTTGCGTGTTTGAGCCTTCTTTGTCGTTTGATTTGATTCATTTTTGGTTGATGGTGCTTTGAGTTATTTTTCAAAATTACTAAGAGCTGTTCAAATCAGAAATTACTAGTCAATATTTTAGTATTTTTTTCTTAAAAATAAACGACATGGGTACTTCTAATCATATTTCATATAGCACGTATTTCAGTATTTGTTTCGGTTTTTTATCTGTACTTTTTACCCATTAAACTTTGTATAACTTCTACCTGGCTGATTATTGTTTTTAAATGTTTATTATAAGCATTCATGGATTTGTGCTTTGGGCCTTATGCCTGTTTTATGTAATATATTTTTTTTAAAGATTAACTATTGGTACTAATAAATAACATCGATGGCGTAAAAATGTTACATTAGTGGGTACCTGGATAAATATAATAATGAGCGGCATGAGACTAAAATTGAGATTATTGTGGAGGTAGGTATTTTAACCGTGTCTCGGGTGTGGACCTTTTTGTAGGCAGCTGGTAGGTATACTTCGTGCGAGCGAGGGTTATCAAATTAAACAATGAAATGCTTTAACCCTGACAAGTTTATCATTACACAAATAAAATAATATTATGAAATCTCATGTCTGAAGCTAAATGATAAATTGATATTAAATTGACTGGACGTTAATGATAAAGCGGTCATATACCATATACTTTTGTGGATTCGGTGAGTTGATCACTCATGATAATCCAGGTTGCCTTCAGGCATAGGTATAGCTCTCTCCGCTGTTGACAAATGCTGAAATCTGACAGGGCTCCAACCTCGCGGTTCCTGGCAACATCCTAAAGACATCCACTCACAGAGAACTTAACATTGTCTATTCACTGAGTAGTGGGAACCCATACACCTTTTACGTCACTTATATGTAATCAAATCCTTGTACTATCACACTCATTACAGAACATTATTAAAATGTACCTACAGCAGGATTATATAAAAGCATTTCCAATAACATGTGTTCATGTTGCCCAATTATGTCCTCCTGTATCAAACCCAAATTAATAATATGACTGCAAGTATTCGTGTTCTCAAAAGGGCTATCTAAGAAATCACTTGCTGAAGAAAAACTTTTTCATGTCCCGACTGCAATTATTCATGTTGTGCCAAGGAATTTCTTAGAAATCATTTGCTGACTCACAGTGACATAAAACCTTTTACGCGTTTCTACTGCAACTATTCATGTTCTACAAAGAGGTACCAAAAATAACATGTTTACCTACAGTGGACAAAAACCAATTTCTTGTCCCGAATGCAGTTATTCAATATTCAAGTTCTCGAAAGGGAGATTTAAAAATCCCCATCGCGATTCATAGTGGAGAAAAACCTTTTTCATGTTCTGAGTGAATGCATGTACTACGAAGATAAATTTAAAAAATCGTTTTCCCATATTGGATAAAAACCTTATTCGTGTCCCGGCTGCAAATATACATGTTCTGCAAAATAACTACTAAAACGTCACATATTTAACCGCAGAGGAGAAAAATCTTTTTCATGTCCCGATTGTCACTATTCATGTTATTGCAAGGGACATCTAAAAATCAAAGTTTAAAGAGTTACCTCCAAAATTGTAAGTCTGAATACTAAAATGGTCTCAGTACTTTTAAGATTTATGTTTAACAATTTAATAGAATTTTGTAAGGTTAAATATTTTAATAAGGTTTTGTCTTCATAACAGAGTATATTAATAATTTGGGTTTTATTTTAAGAATAAAAAATTCTAACTGATTATTAAAACAATTTGTAACAAATGGTAATAAGATTCTGTTTTGTTAAGTACAAAAATTATGATAAAAGACGACTAAATTTAATGTTAAGGTCTGAAAATAAAAAACAAAGGTGATTTATGATATTTTCAACTGTTTTTTATTACACTGACTTATTTACATGTCCGGGTTTTGGGGTCTAAAATCCGGGGTTTTCACGCGTCTTGTCCTGGTTGCCAATTTTTTGAGATGGCAACCCTATATAGGTCCAATTGATCAAATATCAAATGCATTATTCATACAGTTTTGTATTAGTGATCGACGAACCTGTAGATGCAATCTGTTAGCCATAAGTTGTTATAATGGTTTGTCTAGTTTATAGTTAGAAGTAAAATATGGCATTTTGGAAAATATAAATTTGAGGTGATTTTTCACAAAAACTGCTCTATACAAATCATCCAAATATTATTATTGCTGCAATGCCAATATGGATAACATTGCACTTGAAGTGAAATGACTCAAAAGTGAACTTTACAAATGTTGTCGTTGGGAAAATAACCATCCCATGATATTATTACGTAAATTTGGTTATACTAATATTAATGTTGTAGTTTTTTTTGCATAATAATATAATATGTATACTAATATGGTATATGATATGTATTCCTAATGTATGTAATAATAGTTATATCTTTTTTCCAGATGGAGAGTGTTGCCTCGGCCTTACATCCTGTGGCTGTCTATAACAGGAGATTTGAGACCCTTAAGCGGCCTACACACGACACTGCATGTAGTGACTGCGGCAGTGATTGCAAAGAGGGTGGAGTTGAGCGAACTAGCGCTGTCTCGTTCTAGCGGCCCTTTAACAAATGAGACAGCGCTAGTTTGCTCAACTCCACGCTCTCTGCAGTCACTGCCGCAGTCACTACATGCAGTGTCGTGTGGAGAGCCCATTACTTGCAGAATTCGGCCTGAGAGTCACAATGCACTTGGCTCCAAATCGTTGGCTGAAATGTAGGTATGTGTGATGGAAGGGGAAAGGGTTGGGCGGAGGGGGGGAAAGGATGCGTGATGGGAGAGAGATGGGGAACTCTTGAGGGGGGAGGGGGGAGGGGGTTCACGGGACGGGGGAAGGGGGGGAGTGGAGTGGGGAGTATTAATGTATGTAGGTATTTACTGCCATCTATTGACAGGTAGCACAAATATATTGTGTGTAGGTAGAGCAACCAAGCTGTTAAAAACAACAGTTATTAAATGAGTTTCTCTTAGGAAAAAGGTCCAGTGCATACATAATATTAGCTCCAAACTTACCGCAGCACTGTGATGCATGCCACCTTGAAATTTTACTCTAAACTATCAAAACCACGGGCATGCCCGCATCCCATCAAGCGAGTCCCGTCATCGCGTATCGGTGTGAGTGATGCGCTTGAATTCGATAACTCCTAAGATATTCATTTACATTATATGGTGCGAAAGATTATAATAATGTGCATGAAATGCTTGAAGTAACTAACGTATTTTATGTTGATACGGATTAATAATTTATCCGTCTAAATAGCTTTCCAATTACCGCGTTGTACGTGACCATGTATTTTAGAAGATAGAATGGGTATAGTAAGCTTTCCTTAACAGATAGATATATGCCATCGTGGACTTTTTTGTAGATCTATAAAAGAGGAATATCCCACCATGCATTGTTTTGTTATATCTCAAAGGGATAAGGCAGTTTTTTCCATGAAAGCTACCAGGCGGCTTGACTTTTTCCGACACTTCTAACAATTATCATTATATTTCAACCAATTTACACAAAACCGTGACAAATTATATACATGAACCTTCCTCACGAATCACTTTATGCATTGGTGAAAACCGCATGAAAATCCGTTCAGTAGTTTTTCAGTTTATCGCGAACAGACAGTCGCCGAGAACATCAATTTATAAAGTGTAGAGATTGTAGTGTGATTTGTTATTGGTTGTAGGTTTTCTGGTATCCATGGTGTGCGGTCTCCTCCTGGGCGTGCAGTACTGTGTGCAGCGTAACAACAAGCAGAGAGGGAAGCAGCTGCGATTGAGGATGGCTGCTCCTGATTGCATTCAGCCCGGATACCATTCCGGTAACATGTTTTTTATGAATATTTTAAACTTATTAAATTTGGGGTTATTGTATGAAGCATTGTCTCTTTAACCTTTACAACGCTTTCCGTTTCAACGCGACATTTCCATCACGTGGCACTTCTTGATACTAAGTATGTGCCTAAACGAGACTTCGTGGATCACATGTGCAACACGTAAAAAAAACTTTTTTTTTTTTAAGGTTATTCCCATCCATGTAATGTATCATTGAAGAAGGAGATAGCAATAACAATCTAAACGAAAATATGAAAAATATGACACAGAAAAATAGAAGAAGGCAATGGTTGCAAATAGTTGAAATTATTGTTAATTCTGAATAAAATAAAATATGTGATTGACAAATATGACGGTTTGACAGAAGGTGGCAATAGCGAAATTGGTTAATGCGCACATCCCGGTTAGACGAGAGGTCTGAGTTCGAGTCCCAGTTGCAACCATTGTCTTTTTCTGTGTCTTGTTCTCTTTTATATTTTGGCTTAGATTATTATTGTTATCTTCTTCTTCAACGGTACATTATGTTCAATAATTGTTTAAAAGATTTGGCATTCTCAATTTCCTCCACAAATCAATCAATGCATTATAAATATCATCACCTGGATTGAGGCTTCCAAGAAAAACAATCAATAAAATTTGTCTTTCTTATTATCGCTGGCTTGTGCTGTGCCTATTGTATCGCTTGTACATTCTCACTTGCTGTAAATCACTAGCTTGCAGGATTGTTATTGGGTTTTCAATTAAAACTTGACTTGTCAGAACCCCCTGGCTGTGATGCATAACCCACAGCCCGATTTGTACGGCCCACTTGACTGTATAAAAAAAACCCTTAAACCCTGGCTGAGAACATATTTTACAGTGTCTATTTACGCTGCATGTCCTGAATGGGACTATTTTTGAATAAGGCAATTCTCGCCAGCCGCCGCCATCGCACGCGTAATCACTGGTAATCACATCCAGCTAAGGGGACAGACCCATACTACGTGACCAACTTTTTGCAATTTTTAACCCCCCCCGGTGACTAAAAACCTAAGCCCCCCGCCGCTCATTTGTACCAGGCGTGCGGTATTTTGAAACCCCCCCCCCCCCCCCTGAACGGGTCACGTAGTATGGGTACGTTCCCTAACTTGTAACAGTGTTTTATGTGTTCATAAATTAATTATCTGTATAATGTATGATTGATGTTATACCAATAATTAATTGAAATGTGACTAGCTTGTGTATTCTGAAAAGGGTTATGCATGAATACTCTAATAATGTAATATTGACACCAGTCACTCAGATCAGGGACTTAGGTGTTATATTTGATGAAAAGTTAACATTTACTTTGCTCGTAAATGAAATAACAAATAGAGCTATAAAAATGCTTGGTTTTATATGCAGGACAGCAAGTGATTTTAAGTCACTAGAATGTTTGAAAATATTGTACACTTCTTTAGTAAGAAGCCTGGTAGAGTATAATTCGCCCATTTGGTCCCCATTGTATAAAATACATTCCGACAATATAGAAAGGGTACAGCACAAATTTCTAAGATTTGTTAACTTTAAGCTGAATATTCCAATTCAAAATATTAACTTTGTCCTTTTGATGAAACAACTCAACTTAATTACGCTGTCAGATAGGCGGATCATCTCTGACCTTGGACTATTAAATAAAATCATTAATAATTGCATTAACAACCCTGAAATTCTCGCCAGAATAAAAATTTTCATACCGACCAGAAATACGAGGCAAAGTGCTACCTTCTTCTGTGACAATTTTAAAACAAACTATGAGGCTCATACACCTATAAATAGATTACATCATTTTGGTAATAAATTTGGGAATATTGTAGACATGTTTGCAGATTCTGTATTAGTTATAAAACAAAGTCTTTATAATTTCTTTAATGAAATCTACGATTTTAGTTTTAATGAATTTTATTTTTTACTATTAATTTAATCATTATAATTGTGTACTACGTACTGCCTAACTATTATTATCTATCTTTGTAAAAGCCCACTAGGGCATAAATAAATAAATAATAAGGTATTAAATTAAATATATTCGGTACGTTGTATTCAAACGTTCTCTGTCCATACTTATTATTAAATTTCAGAACTATTAACCCGGCGTTGTGCGTGAATCTTGTGCTGTATTTATGTTCTAATCTCTATGCTGCGGGGTAAATATATGCTGAATTATAATTTTGTGCCATAGTATTGCCTTAACAGGTAAAATTTTGGCACTCTGAAACAGCAACGGTGTATTATGTCTCTGTTTGAAAATATTAGGGAAAACTAATAATTTTACAATTGCCTTTTGTGCAACTTGGACTATACAAATTATTTTAAGTGTTTCAATTGATAGGAAACAAATTATTGTGTACATTGTGCCAGCAATTGATTTGAGTATTGCCGGTTTTTTAATATGTTTTTCCTATTTAAACAAACAATCTACTATAACACCAATACACACATATTCTGTAACTAATTCTAAGCTTTCACATTTACAATTAGTTAGAATATTTTTATGGATGCAATTAAAATTATGAGAAATAAAATTAGGATTAAATTGAAATTTGGCATTAGGTGATTTTATATGTATTACTTTGTTTTTTTTAGCATTTATTAATAGTCCTGCATCATGTGACCATTTACAAAGTTAATTTAAATCCATTTGCATGAGTTCAATTGCAATTTTTAGATCTTTATGTGATATGACCAATGCCGTATCATCTGCGAACACAAAATGTTTAACAAAAGAGATTTGTTTTTTTTTCATTATAGTTACATAAATTATATATAGTGTAGGTCCCAATATGGAACCCTGTGGAACTCCTGCAGATACATTTTTTGTTTTACTAAAAGTATTATTTATTTTGGTACATATGTTTCTATCTCTAAGATAATCGTTAATTAAATTTAACACATTTCCTCTTATTCCAATTTTTCTAGAGTTTTTATCAGTTTTTTAGAGTTAATTGTGTCAAAAGCTTTAGAGTTATTGATAAATAATACAAAAACATGTAATTTATTATTTAATTGATTATTTATGTAATTGGACAAATCTTGCAGTAGTTTTTCAGTATTTTGATTATGATTAGAAGAAGTTAGTTGAGCGCCAGAGATTTTGAACTGAATAAAACCAAAGTAGAATAATCTAGTAATTAAAATGGTAACCTTTGAATTAGAAACATAATATTACGAATCCGGAGTACCATGATGTGATTATTTCCGCCAGCCGAAATGTGCTCCTTCTCCCAGGCTCGATTATTCCCAACTGATCTTACGTTGTCTGCAAATGCACTTCTCAGACAAAAACAGCCACTAGTGATGATGCAACGCTCATTGCTATTTTATAATTTTGTATCGTTTTCAGGGTTGGAAAATTCAAGATTGAATCAACCTGTTACAAACTGCTGTGCTACGCCGCCACCTTTGATTATTACTTACTTGAGAATTATTCCCAATTATTGTTTTTTTTTCAGACCTAACGATCCGTTTATGTATTTGGAAATTGTGTTGACAAAACTATTTGCACATTATTTATTTATTCATTTAATTTACGCCCAGAGGGTTTTTACATAAATACATAAAGACCGTACAATTTTAACACGAGATAGAAAAATATAATTTAAATAAAAGTTACGATAGAAAACAAAAATACAAATATGAAATATAAATAAAAGCAACAAAAATTTAAAAGTAGTGGGAAATAAAAACAATAAAGTTGCGATAAAAAAAAATACATGCACAATATAAATATACAAGGAACAAAAATTTTTAAGTACGGTGATCAGATGTGTTTACAAATTTACAACAATAATCATGAATAACAAACACCTAAAGTACTTATTGGTTATCAGTGAATCAGTGAATCATCCTTGTTATAAATAAGTCAGAACGAAAACATCATTTGGTAATTGCTCATTACCTGTGACATTATTGACCATTAGCCTTAATCTCACTATTGTCTTGATCCGTATTACCAAGTTCGACTGTATTTTCAGGGATGGCATTAAATTGGTTCAGAGTTCACCAACTGTTCCAACTTTCATATTTGGGCTGACATTGTTGAAGGCCTCAAGAAAGAGTATGAATTTCTACACCATGAACGGCGCCTTTTGATGCAAATTAGAGCTACTTTTCAAGAACATAAATATGGCTTTGGTGCATTGAGTAACCCTTGCTATTGAATAACCGTTTAACAAAGAAATTGTAAGAAGATTTATTTTTGGAATTGTTACAATATAAACTCATTATATTCATAAATTTTTTTTTTTTTCAAAGAAAACTTCTTTGGAAAGGTTTTCACTTTGTGATGACATTATTTATTTTAAGAAAAGACAAACAACTTTGTTTACATCACTTTTATAAAAGTGATGTAAACAAAGTTGTTTGTCTTTTCTTAAAATATTCATAAACTTTCTTAGATAGTCGTTGTAGCGGGTAGCTACTTCCTTTACTTTTAAATGCCCACACGCCGCTCGTATACCTGACGATTTCGCTAGACACTCGTATAATGGCCTCTGATACTAGTTCGCAAAACGCCCACTCGTCAGTTGGTGGAGTGCCGGACAATTTGAAGCAGCTTGCTGTCGGACCGCCAGTAGGCAGAACTTTCTGGAGATAACACGTGAGAGATATTATACCACCAGTATTAGAGGATTACTGTTTTATAAATTTGTCAGGTGTTCTACCTGTCTGGTGCCCGTAACGGTAATTTTGCCATTTTCTAGTTAGCATACTTTAACATAGTTTTGCAATGAACATCATACATGACTTGCATTATATTACAACTAGCGAGCGCTTTCTAAATGTGCTCCGCCTCGCCCTGATAACAGTTTTGTAGTCTCATGCTATTAGCTTCTTACAATGATTACTTTGTGAATTTTGTGTTTAAATAAATGTTTCAAATGTTCTCAAGGCTCATTACTCAGATGCTCAATCTACCTACACAAATATCCTTGATGAGTAATTTAATATTTTATTGCAAAGGCGAACTATGCTGTTAAATTCATTACACCTGTCAACATTTATTCTCATTTGAATTATATTAGACATTAGGGAGGGGGGGGGGTTAAAAATTACAAAAAGTTGGTCACGTAGTATGGGTACGTTCGCAACACTGCAAATGCAGGGCTCCGGCTTGTAGGGGATAATAAAACCCAATCCTTTAACCTTAAGGAAATTCCAGCAATGGGAGGGAGCAAGAATCGTCTTGCAAGTTTAATCTTAGCTTTGAAAATGTGAATTCCAGGTATCAAGTGAGGTGCTTTTGCTATGGCCGACCAAGGGTGAAAGCTCCCTACTGCGGCTGCAAACAGGCTAAAATGAACGAGCAGACGTCTTCATTTGCTGAGAATACCAACCTGGAAAGGACTGCTTGGCAGTTATTGGGCAACTTTACAAGATCTGGGGGGTGTGGGAGCTGCCAACAGAGATGGCCTTCCCTAAATTTCCTCCCAGGATCAGATTCTCTGGTCTTCTGGATTCAGGTTCGCATGTTTCAATTATAGGAAATAATTACCATGAACATTTTTTAAAATTAGGCTGCAATTTATCAAAACTTGATCGCAATTTTTCTTGAACGTCTGCAACGGGACACACACATCTGTGTGTGTACATCATGTGTGATCTACCTCTTCTTTTTGAGCGCTTACTGCCGGACCTTAAGTAACCACGAATTTCTGTCATTTTTTATTTATTATACGCAAAAAAACTTAATGTTTTTTGAGCAACTGGTTCAAAACTTTAAAGAAAGATTATAGTTTTTGGCCAATACCTTTTTCAAAACACAACAGAAGGCTTTGAATATTTTTAGCTCACTTTTTAAAATATTTTTTGTAGTCAGTCCAGAAAGCAGTAAATGGGCTTGCGGACCGCTGGTTGCTTATCACTGTGTTAATGATGAGCAACCAAATTGGGCAGCCCATGGTGCGTGGGCGGTAAAAAGGTGAATTTTTCGTAAATATTTTCAAGCAAACTTTTTTGATTTTTAAAAAATTAAAACTCATTAAGCTTACGGTTCATCAGAAAAAATATTGCAGACGCATCCGCCGCCAAGACCCGGACAAACAAACTAACTCGGACAAAATCACTCAATTAATCCAGGTACCCCTGCTTAGTCACCAAAAGTAGTGAACCACTTGGGGTGACCTTTGGTTATCCAATAAATGGTTCCCGAGGTGGCAGTACTCGCATCCGAAATTGAATCGCTTGTCATAATAAAGTAAAAAATATTTTTTTCCAATTAAATTTATGAATGTCTCGTGATCCCCACTTTGAAAACCACTCGTACACACAACACAGCGTGTCGATGTGTTCATGCGACTAAAGCGTGACCAACTGTTGATGTATTAGTTCGAAAAATTACACAATAGGATAACTTGGTGGTCGGTTTTATATTGCTGGGAACACGTATGCAAGACGGCGGAGTTCACAGGCGAATTGTATTGCGAAATTACTGCTACTGGGGTTACTTTGTTATGATTTTTACTATGAGAGGGCTTGTCTAGGATATACTTGGTCAAAGGATAAACCCCAATTTACCGAAAGCTCACTCAACTTGCATAACATCCATGTGGAAGTAAATGATGTTGTGACTTTTATCAAACAGCTGGATATCAGATCGAATTCGGGGCCAGATATGATTCCCTCAATATTACTTAAAAACTGTTTTCATGTTCTAGCTCTTCCTATTACTATAATTTTCAATTTATCTTTATCTACAGGTTGTTTTCCTGAAATTTGGAAAAGTAGCTTTATAACACCTATTTTTAAAAAAGGAGATATAAGTCAAATTGAAAATTATAGACCCATTTGTTGTTATGGACTTACTTCTTGGGGACATTCTTGTAAAACTAATATAAATTATATCCAAACATTGCAAAACTCCCTGACAAAATTATTAATCCCTAAGTACACTAATGAACACAGAAGTGACCCTAAATTAATATACAAGTCTCTAAATGTATTACCTGTCAGAGGATTATTGTTTTATAATATTATAAGTCAACATGTTATATTGTCCGATTCCTTGTGCAGGGAAAGAGTTTACCATAAACATAATACAAGATTCACTCAAAATGAAGGATTCGTGGTTCCGAAATGTACCAATAAATACGGTGAAAGGACCCTAAACTATATTGTACCCAAAATATTTAATAAACTATCAATGACAATCAAAAATAATAATGTTTTTAATGGTAAAGTCAAATATAATCTAAGGAAATGGCTATTAGATAGGGATGATTTATATTGATGCCCTACCGAAGTCCTTGTATTCTTTATTGAAACTCACATTCGAAGGAATTGGTAAATTCATTACAATTTTTGTAATACCTCATTTGTTCATACTAAATCCATTTGTACTTTTTTATTATATAAGGCTTATAGTGCTACTTATGTACATGTATATACTATTTCCGTAATTTAAATAATCTATTTAATTGATATTTAGCATAAAAATTATAAAATTATGTGTATACAGTGTGGCCACAAGACCTGGAAAACCTGGAATTATCAGGGAATTTGACCGAACCTAGAATTATCAGGGAAATGTCATTGAATTTCAAATAAAATTAATAATATCAGGGAATTCCAAAAATAAAACTAAATTCTCTATTTTGCGATTTATGAAACCCCAAAGTTGTTTTATTGCAGTATTTTAAATAGGTACATAGTTATATATGTCCTAATACAATCCTTATATATACATACACTTAACCCCTCCGAATTTTCGCGAATATGCACTTGAGATATCTCAAACGAAATGACATTTTATGAAAACTTTGTGTTATTACTGCTTCACAATTAAAGCTCTATAAATGAAACTTTTCTGAGCGTAGCCGAATAGTAAAAACTGTTTTAGAAAGGTTACAAAATAAGCTTTCGAATTATTATATTACAAATAAATATTAACATTGAAAATTTAGAATGCAAACATTAAAAAAAAAAATGTTAAAATGACTCATGTGATGTTTTTATGTGAAAACGGTACTAAAATGACAGATTATGTAAACAACAATTCTTATTCTATTGTATAAATGTATAATAAACACTTTTGCCACCTCACTTTTTTATCATTTCATATAAAAATATTTAATTAAAATTAACGATGTCGAGTGGCCGTTAGCGATTTGGCGGGTAAAAATATGTGACAACCGCGCGTCTGACAGAATATTCTTTTTATGTATTTCTATGGACAACTTGAATAGAGATGTGCAGCATGATTCACTATCGACCTTTCACTTTTTGTTTTAGGGATGTCACTAAAACAATAACGGAGTTAGAACGATTTCTATCGAGACACACGCGCTGTCGTATAAACACGCTTATTGTACTTGACTGCTGTCGTATTTTTAACGCATATATCTGCTTACGTTGCTGACCGGTTAAAATAACACATCTATACCAAATCAATCACATATCTTCGCAATTTAATTTTAAATGCCTTTATGCTCTCTTCCAATTTTATTTCCTCTGGTAACTCTCCAAATATCTTCAATGCTCCGTACATCGTTATACACGTTTTTTCCTGAGGGGAGTCTTAGTTCATTTCTTTTCCTCGTCTCATGTGTATGTTTGCTTTGTAGTTTATCATCATCTTAGGAATTTAATAGAAGTATGGCCATTGATTATTTTAGTATTATTTTAGTATAGTATTGAAGTAAATAATTTGTTTAAATGACAAGATATTTAACTCCTTCAACATTTTCTTGACTGAAGTGTACCTATTTTTCTTCAATATAGTTCTCATAGCTCTGTTTTGTAGAATTGTCATTTGTTTCATTAATCCGTCGTTGGCTAAGAATAGAATGCTGCTACAGTAATTTATGTGTGGTACAATGATTGCGTTGTACACATTTTTACTGGAGACTGTGTCAAGGAATCTTCTTATTCTACCCAACAGCAAAATTTTTTTGGCAGTCTTTTTATTAATTGGTTTTTTATTTTGAGCAAAAGTCAATTTGGAGTCAATTATTACTCCCAAATATTTCATTTCAAATACTTCTTTCAATACTTCACCGTCTATCAATATGTCTTTTTTTGTTTGCGTTACTCGTTTTCCAATGTTCATTAATTTAGTTTTGTTTACATTCAATTTTAGTTTATTTTTCTTCAGCAATATTGATACATTATGTAGGTTTTCATTTAAATGATTCATTATGAGTTCATAATCTTCTCCTGCTATATATATCAATGCGTCGTCTGCCATACTTTTACCATATCATTAATGTACATTATAAAAAGAATAGGTCCGAGAACAGACCCTTGTGGTACTCCCGATGTAATCTTCATTGTTTCGGAGATTGTCTGACCCCCTTTTGTGGTTTGATATCTATTAGTTAAATAATCCTTGAACCGTTTCAATGCCTTTCCTTTTATTCCATTTTTAGATAGTTTTTTTAATGATTATATCTCTTACTATCGTTTCAAAAGCTTTAAAAAAGTCTTCAGGCATAATATCATAAATTTGTAACAAGTGTATTTTGTATTTAATAGATTATTGTGATGCAAAGAAATAATAAATGCTTTAAATGACGGAATTCCCTTTATTATTTATCTAACGAACGATATCCCCTTATATCAAATTAAACATATCAGGGGAAAATGTGGATACTGCCCTGGAAAACCTGGAATTATCAGGGAATTTTGAAATCCATTTTTTGTGGCCACCCTGTTATACAATGTTTTAAAATGTACCAATGTTGTCATTATGTACCTGCTGACAAACTACATAAGTACTTTAGTGGGTTTAAATGTAAATAAATAAAATAAAAAAAGTAAAATCATGCATCAAATTAAACCACTTATATCAATATTTCAACATAGTTTCATGCCAGGCCTACGTCATCTAACTTTTTTATTTATTAATTTATTTTTTATTTATTTATTTATTTATTTATAAGAATATTGTACATTGCTTAGTTTTTTTGTGGTGTTTCATCCGCCATGCTAGGGATATCCCTGTGTTATGGCGGGTGAAGTTTACAGATTTGAAATTATACATTTGTAATGGTTGATAAATAAAATTAGAAGTTGTACAGATTAAATTAAATTGCAAAATTTTATAATAATAATAATTAATTAACTAATAATAATGAATAAAAAAAAAAATTTTGAAAATACACAGATTTAGGGAATGAGATTAAAAGAATTTGGCATTCTCGGAATATAAAAATATTACCATTTGTTATTTCGGCTACTGGCATTATACCTAGGTCTCTGATTCAAAATTTAGGCGTATTAGATTTGTCAAAGAATTTATATATAAAAATGCAAAAATCGGTAATTTTAAATACATGTAGGATTACAAAAGATTTTTTTAATATTTATATTGAGGGATCAGTAGGATTTATAGGTTCAATTAGGAATTCCACAGAGCCGAACCCTCTGATATGAAAATATCTGGAGTCGGTGAATTATTTTCCCATCTGGTCTCTGGTAGGTTGACATGTTGTTCTTGTATTGTTTTGTAATTATAATACATATAGTGCAATTGCATAACGTGGATTGACCAGATGATCATTTGGGAAGTGTGTGAAAGGGTTTAGTTTTTCCTGTGGGGAAAATTAAACCCGGACATTTAAATCTGGTGCATAAATATTAATAATAAATTTGACAAAATTAAAAAAATAACTTATATCATTGATGTAGCTATTCCAAATTCCTGTAATATTCAAAAAACTGTTTCTGAAAAAATTAGAAAATACACAGATTTAGGAAATGAGATTTAAAGAATTTGGCATTCTCGGAATATAAAAATATTACCATTTGTTATTTCGGCTACTGGCATTATACCTAGGTCTCTGATTCAAAATTTAGGCGTATTAGATTTGTCAAAGAATTTATACATAAAAATGCAAAAATCGGTAATTTTAAATACATGTAGGATTACAAAAGATTTTTTAAATATTTATATTGAGGGATCAGTAGGATTTATAGGTTCAATTAGGAATTCCACAGAGCCGAACCCTCTGATATGAAAATATCTGGAGTCAGTGAATTATTTTCCCATCTGGTCTCTGGTAGGTTGACATGTTGTTCTTGTATTGTTTTGTAATTATAATACATATAGTGCAATTGCATAACGTGGATTGACCAGATGATCATTTGGGAAGTGTGTGAAAGGGTTTAGTTTTTCCTATGGGGAAAATTAAACCCGGACATTTAAATCTGGTGCGTTAAAAAATATAATAATAATATTTAATTAATAATAATAATTTAGTATATGCCGAATATCTCTGCTTACCTCATCAGAGATATCCGGGTACTCTAAATAAATGGTCACGGAATTTAGTTTATAAATCATAACACTGATTGTTTGGTAGAGTTATATTTTATTTGACACCAGAAGTGAGATATTACAAGGATTCTATCCGCGACAATAATTTGCGTAATTAAAAATAGCTTACTAGCTAGAGGAACGTTCAGGACGGAATCGTCTCGAAGTTTCTTCCACTCGCGAGCTCAGTTCCGCTGTCTGCGCATTTTGTTGCGCAGCCAAGTGTTGCTAGAGTCAAGATGACATTTTGCTCAAAATACAATAATAATCGCGGTGCCTACAATAATAATGCTACTGGCATTATACCTAGGTCTCTGATTGCTACTGGCATTATACCTAGGTCTCTGATTAAAAATTTAGGCATATTAGATTTGTCAAAGAATTTATATATAAAAATGCAAAAATCGGTAATTTTAAATACATGTAGGATTACAAAAGATTTTTTAAATATTTATATTGAGGGATCAGTAGGATTTATAGGTTCAATTAGGAATTCCACAGAGCCGAACCCTCTGATATGAAAATATCTGGAGTCAGTGAATTATTTTCCCATATGGTCTCTGGTAGGTTGACATGTTGTTCTTGTATTGTTTTGTAATTGTAATACTTATATAGTGCAATTGCATAACGTGGATTGACCAGATGATCATTTGGGAAGTGTGTGAAAGGGTTTAGTTTTTCCTGTGGGGAAAATTAAACCCGGACATTTAAATCTGGTGCGTAAAAAATAAAAATATAATAATAATAATTAATTAATAATAACAAAAATAAGTAATAATATTGTAATAATATTTAAATAATAACAAAAATAAGTAATAATATTGTATTAATAAAAAATAAACACAAAATAATAACAAAAATAAGTAATAATATTGTAATAATAATTTGATAATAATAGTTATTAAAATATAACATATAAGAAATCAGAGGCGGCTCTAGGGGTCTAGAAGTGGAAGGTCAATCGAATTTTTTTTTATCAGAGTTATTGTTAATGCGTAGGGAATATTATAAAAACGCCAGTACTCACCTATTCCGAAGCCGGTAGCACAATATGGTTTTATTTAAAGTTATTTATTTTATTCAAAATTATTGACGCAATTAACTTTAAACTTTAGTGTACGTACGTGTTATAAATTAATGTTTTCAACATCGTTTGAGCTCTTATTACTATGACTATGGAATTCCCCTATAATTGAAAAAAAATACAAAAATCTATGTACCGAGATAAAAGCGTTTGATAGATAGGTATTGATCCTGTGGATTCTAATAGTAAAAAATAATAAAAAAGCACTCTAACTCTAACATTTCTTGTATATTAAATCGATCCTCCTTTCTTTGGCTTCTGCGAAATGATCAATGACACGGCTGTAGAAATTATCTATTTTAGAAATATATTTTTTTTCGATGCTAAGCATTGCAAGTGAGCTTAATCTGTCTTGACTCATTGTATTTCTTAAAAATGTTTTAATACGTTTAAGAGTTGAAAAACATCTTTCACTTTCAACTGTAGTCATTGGGATCACACAAATAAATTGCAGTACTTTTATTGTTTCTGAAAATATTTCCTGGAAATTATTGGTCAACAAAAAATTTAAAAGTGATATAGCACTGTTGGCATGGTGTAAGTCATTACGTTGATAAAAAACTATTAACTCATTTTTTAACTTCGATGAATCAACTTCATCAAAGTCATGCAATAAATTTAGTTGTGCTGTTGGAAAACAGTTATTATATTCAGCAAAATTATCTTTATTAAATAAATTCGATAAAATGAGATGATCGCCATATTTAAATCTATTTTGCATTTCCACTAAAATAGTGTCACAAACTTCTATCGCTACCAAATGACTATTTTCATCTGTGCGCCTTTTCTTACATAAGCCTTCTGGGGAACTGATTGAATCTGCGGGGTTGTGGTTGGAACTCAATTCTGCTCGTATGCCCAAAATATGATGTTGAAATTCACCAATATGTTTTTGTATTAATATTGCATCCAAATTTCTTTTTTGCATTTGCTTAAATAAAATTTCGCAGTGAGGCATTATTTTATTGAAGAATGTTAACCAATAAATAAAAACATTCTTTTCTAGGTTATTTATCAAATTTTGTGCTTGACTTAGTATTCTGATCATTTTCCTTTTCCAAAATTAAATTTAAACATTTAAAAATATCAGATTATGCATTTGGCATTAAAACACCACCTAGTTGGTGCCGCCTTCGGCAGACGACCTTTAACGGTTTCATCTAAATATTGCATTCGCTTTGGAGATCTAGAAAAAAATACGGAAAATGATTGAACGGTCGCAAAAAACACTTTTACGCCCGTCGTTATGGTACACGCTTTTTGTAAAATCAGATTTAGTTGGTGAGCATAGCAATGAATGTAATGAGCACGGGGGAAAGTTTCTTTGATTTTAACTTGAACACCTCCAGTTTTTCCTGATAAAACGGCCGCCCCGTCGTAACACTGGGCTATGAGCTGTCGCGGCTGAACATCTAGGATCCTCAACTGGGTCAATATTTCATTTGTTAATCCAACGGCGGTGCAAGCCTCTGGATTAACAAATTTCCAAAAACGTTCACATACAACATTATCTTTTAGATATCTGATCACAAAAACCATTTGGGTTTTAGTGGAGCTGTCAGTTGTCTCATCTACCTGAATTGCAACGTACTCAGATTTCTGTATATCTCGTTTAATTTCTTCCCGAGATACTGCTAAAATTGAGTCCAACAGATCATTTTGAATCGTCTTAGATAACCCTTTAAAACTCGAAGACCTTTCTAAATGTTCTTTTAATACAATGTCTATTTCCTGAATAAAGTTAATCAAGCCACGAAATATACCCGGATTATCTGACTCTTTTGTCTCATTTAATGCCAGTTCAAAAGAACCACAAAACTGTATGCATTTCTAAATTTTTGTTAAAATATATCTATTTTTATCCACTTTTTCATTGTGGTCCACGAGTGCTTTACGATATGCACTATCTAATTGAATCCGAATATCAATGGTTCCTAACAAAACAAAACTCATTGAATTATTAATGTGCAATGTAGAATTAGAATGCTTTTTTATTTTTTCTTTCAAATGTTTCAAATCACTGACACCTATCCGTGTCCATTGCGTATCACTTGAATCAAATAACAAACAGTTAAAACAAAAGTAAAGGTTTCTTTTGTTACAGCCGCAAATCCATTCACAGAAATTATAACTTTTGAAATTAAAGTAACGTTTAATATCTTCTTTATTTTTATCTCTGGTAACAGAAACGATTTGCATTAGAGGTTTTGGTCGGCCGAGACACTTAATTTGAATACGTTTTTCATGGTTCAATGAATTATCCGATATTTCTTTCAAAATATTATCTACGGAATTCGACATTCTAATTTATTCAATGCTAATCGCGTCAACAATGAAACGTGCTTTCTGCTGACTAATGAATCCAAGATGGCCTTGCCCTTGTCACAAGTCAAACAAATAAATCACATATCAGCTGACATTTTTTGACGTCTCACTCTAACATCCTTAATAAACTAACTTCTGTCTCGCCCGGGACATGACCTAAGCTTCTTTGAAAAAATATTTGGTATTACTCTAGGCATACGTTAGACATGATCCTTTTACCTCTTTTGTCTGTATACCAAAGAAAAAGATAGTCGATCGTCCTGGGTCATATTTTGAACTGACCCTACGATGAATTCGCACAATTGCTTCTCATTTGGACGCAAGATGGCGCTAATCCTAGTAGGTACGCTATGATTTTATTTTTTAATTAAGGTGAAACAGATGTGACAATTCCCATACAATCTATTTTTCAGCCGCATTTGAAAACTACAGATAACATTTTATTTATTTTAATAGCGAAAAATAATACTAATAATGACATTACCGCGAACCAAAATTTCACTGTACTATCACTAATAATAACCAAGTAATTAAATTAACAAAAGTAATTATTTTATGCAAACACCGCCAGCTAAAATGCACTAATCTCTATTAGAAGGAGACAAACCTATGTGAGAGCCATTGGTTTCACGTGCACGCTTTCAACCCATTCCTACGGCGTTAAAGTGGTCAGTATATTTGTAGTAAAAATGCCATTTTGTGTGGCTTGATTTTTTATTCCGATAGAATGTTCGTTTTGCTTTTTTATGAATGTTCCAGAATTACTTGGGGCAAAGAACATTTGCGGTTAAAGGCACGCAGTAAAAAAAGGTAAAATTAACTATATAATTATGGTGACAGCGACTGTAATTATTTAGAACTTTCTTAAATCTGTAACTATCACTAGACGCCTGCCTAGTTATGTTATTGAGACGTGCTAAACAATAAAATGCATAGATCGAGCTGGATACCTACTATTCTCTCTGATTTATGTCTGTCTGCCAAGGGTTTAGAAGTTTGAAGACTTTGCTGCATACAAGAATAACAAAATTTTGTGCAGCGCATTATTGTTATTCTATAAAAATGAGGCGTGCCCTTTGTAAGAAACATAGCTATTCCGGGAAGAGAGTGAATCCAAGACTTAGTGCAAACGGGATGAAACGTCAGCACGGCGAATTGGAATACGGGTATTACTGGGTCAAACAACTCGGTCTTGGCACACACTCTTTACCCCCCTCACATTCATACATCGTCTCATACATACACTTCTGTTATTCTGACTTTTGACAAGTATCTGATTCACTTGATCGTGCCGTGTCTTCCTCGCGCATCCCCGACTTCTTCTACCATTCACACTAGGTACCTACCTACCTTCTTAGGTAAGAAAGTAGTTCTTCATTCATTCGCTCTACATGCCCAAACCATATAAGGGTCCCTTTCCTTACTCATTATCCACATTTTCTAGGTTCATTCTGTAGTTAGGTTATAATATTTTATAATTATTATTATAGTATTGTTTAATTTTTACTAATTATCTATCCCCGTTTTCTCGCTGATACCTAGGATGGGTAGAGTTGAAAGTAAATGTGAAGAAAACGATTATTCGCATTCATACATCTCTAGGTACTTTTATTCCGACTGTTTGTTCTCAAATAATTAATTCGCCGATTGATTGATTGCGCCGTTTTTTTGCGAAAAATGATCTTAAGAGACACTACCTATACTAGGTATAATGTTAGTATCACAATAACGAAAAAAAAAATTGTTAGATTTCGCAGAACGAAAGTTGAAGCCGATTCAATTTTGGGTTTCTATTGTACAGAAAGCCGGTTCTCAATAGGGATATTTCTCATAGATTTTATGAAATAAATCATGTGGAATCCCGGTTTTAGTCTTGCATTCTTTCTTGATATACCTACCTAGGTACCTAGTACCTAAACACATACTTTATAATATTATCTATTTGACGCTTATAGAACAATCATACACGGATTTACCACACATAAACCTCAAGGATCTCATTTCTACTTGTGTCCTTCCTCTGCCAGTTAGTTGCCTATGTGTAGTAATTGTCAACAATTTTATGCTTGTTCGATCACCCATATCGCTCGATGGGTATAGGGTGGTTCGTATTTAATGTTGCTCAAAAATTTTATTCTTGTATGCCTTTATATTATACCTTTTAGTTCTCACAAACACTGGCGCGGAAATAAAGTAAAGAAATATTCAGATGACGAGACCCCTAAAATTAATATTTGTGGAGAAATCTCATCTTCTAATATTACGTCTGGGGAAAATATATATATATATATATTTTTTTTTTATTTCATACAATTTTTGAAAAAACACTTTTATGTTTTTTTTTCTTGATTACCATACTAGGCTAATGCCCGTGTTAAGGTAATCATACATGATATAAGTTATACAGTGTATGAACTAGAACAAAATATAGGTTTGAAATAGACATTATAAGATATTAGAAACAAGATAAAGAAAAAAGATAAAAATATTTAAGGTAAAATATAACAAGATATATGTATACGTATGCACATACAAATACATATGCACATACATACACAAATACATATGAATACATACAAACACACATATATAAATATACAAGGTGTCCGAAAACTCGTAGTACAGGCGGAAAACTGGTGAATCCTCATCACATTTGGAGTCGATTTTGTAGTATAATTTTTTTTGATTTGAGCTTTCGTTTTCGAGTAAATCGAGTCAGAAGTTGATTTTTTTTTGGTCAAATTCTTATAAATTATTACTGACGATCATAGTACCTAACTAAAAAAAACTATTTAAAAGAAAACAAACAAAGAAATCCGGATTTAAAGCATTATTTTGAAATTATCCATAATTTTATTCCGTGTTTTTCGGTCATTTCACGGTTAAAAACAGCTGGCCTAATATTATTTTCGCGCTCGTCAGAGTGCAATGCGAAATTTGCTGTCCCTTTCTGCGCTCAGTTCGATGAACAAAATTAGAAGAGGTAAGCTACATTTTTCAAAAAATGACTTGACCTTGAACTGTGAGCTCACGAACCAAATTCTTTACCCGAGAAGCATACGGATGCAAGTCCAAAAAGGTAAATGTTCAGGAGAGCCAAAAAAGTATTTTTTCTGTAACTATGGTCTCATAACTGCTAACCCTGTACAAATCGCAAGTGCGCCCCACGGTTGAATTTGGCAGCCACCTCTGGTCTGGAGCTCCAAAATACCTGAAAAATACCCTCGACTCTGTGCAGAAACGGGCGGTCCCGTTTGATAGATTCTCCCATCTTAACAGACGGATTGCAATCTTTAGAGCACAGGCGTCGGGTGGGAATGCTATCCTTGTTCTACCGGTATTACAATGGAGGATGCTCCGAGGAACTAGCATCATTGATCCCTTCGGCCCCGGTGCATAGTCGGGAAACACGCCAAACGCGTGCCCAACATTTGTACACAGGGCCTCCTTTGTGGAGTTAATGTAAAAAAAAAAAAACTTCTTCGGATATCCGTGCTGATAGATAACAAAAAAAGTTATTATTAAATCAATTAGTTTTGTTTTAAAAACGAGCAAATAAATCGAAATATTTTATAGTAAAGCCTTTAAAAATAGTTGTTTAAAAAAAAAACGCTGACTTGAGTCAAACAAAAACATGGACTTGAGTCCTACTGCCTCTAATTGAAGTGGACTATTTTGTTATGACATGTGGTGTATTATAAAAGGAATAAAGTCCATGATACATCCTTCTGCTTCTAAGATAGTTGTTGCATCATGGTAATTGCATCCATATGCAATTTTAAAAATTCTATTTTTCTTCATGATAGGACTCTTTCTGCCACTGATAAACATGATAATTTACTTCAAGTCTGCATCAAAAACTCATTTCTTCAAATTTTGGACTTGCATTCGTATCATCCTCGGGTACACAAACAAACATGGTCGCCAACAAAAATGGTCGCATGGTACAGTAGTGTTCGAAACGAATGTGAACAAGGTTATTATCATTTTTTTTAATAATGTAATAATTATATTGAAAAAATAGTATAAAGCTAATTTTTTCTCCATCGACTACTATCATTTAGACAAGTGCTTAGCCAAAAATCCCCGCCCCTACCCCTCCTTGCTTCCCCCCCTGTGCCCCCACAAGCATGAAGAGTGTAAGGGTTTCGTAAATCACGTCCATCTCGATTACTAAACAACATATTGGATTGCAATTTTTTATATTCTCTTTGCTGTAACATTGTCTACAATTAATGTCCAGTTAACTTCCGTCGTAACTTTTACCGTTTGTTTGTAATTCGTATGAAAAGATAAATTTTTTTGGCACGTAATTTTACTTTTTGTCACAGAACTTTTTACGCCGACATTTTATGAAAAAATATTTCCTACAAAAGTTTTAGCTCCTACAATAGTTGATAAAAGGCAGATCGGTCTGTAATTGCTCACCTCATTTTTGTCTCCTTTTTTAAATATCGGAAATTATTGACGAACCTTTCGAAGTCTACATTTGACATCTTTGTTTGTACGCTCAACATTTGTTTTAAGTGTATTTGTGCGGATTTGGCGTAGAGCAAATGACCAGCAGCATGCAAAAAAGGTATAATTAAGTAAGATGCGATGCAAGGCGATGTTCCGAGAGAGTACGGCTGGAGAATCAACCAACCAATCCCTCAACCATTCTCTCCCGATCCGGCCTGTTATGCAGCTGGTGAAGAACCAGATAAACCACACCACATGAGCATAGAATATTATAGGGCACCCCTGCTAAGTTACTAAACGTAGCGAACCACTGCTATATGGCAGAGGTGTTAATCGTAAGGTTATCCAAATGGGTTCCCGGGGCAGCGGTACCATACCCGACTTCCAAATTGAATCTTCCGGAAGACTACGGTTTCTTTTTAATGAATAGGTCGTAAAATATATCTACTGATAATCGTGTTGTAGTAATAAAGTCCTTATATGGTAATCACTGTCGTGATGCGGAATCAAAATAGGGAGAAGAGGATGCATAGGAAGGTCCCAGCAATACAGATCTAGTCACTAAAAATAACAAATCACACTTCAAGCAACGTTTTAATTCTAAATGATAAGTCTCAAAAAAATCTCATACCAATTTAATAAATTTTATGTGGGCATTGCCGCCGGGTTGATTAGAGTCCGCGACGTATGGGCCAGTCATCTTGGCGCCTTCATATTCTATAAATACCTATACCGTCGTCCAACAAAAAATAAGCGGCAACGTCGCAAGACGTCGGTTTGTCGTACACATGAAAATGAATATATAATTGGACGCTTCATTGTGGACCAAATTAAAGTAAATATACGCAGGATGCCTCTCTGCATTGAATATTAAAGGAGTTCAGATTGGTGGAACGTTAAAGGGCGTTTTTTTTGTTTTGTATATTTTTAAATTAATGTTTTTCAAAAATTTAAATACCTGGCAACAATCAAACACTTAAAAGATAGTATATACATTAGTTAAAACTATGAAAAATCGAGTCCTTCAGATAGACGCAGTAATGTCGATCCGATGAAAGGACGCAGAAATGATAGCGCGATGTATATATATATGTACATATATGTATATATATATATATATAAAAATATATATTATAATTCTAAAAAAATATGTTAAATAGTTTTTCACACACGCTGCTCCACCTTTTTTACACAAGCATGCTCTAAAAAAAGGTGAATCACGTTATATAAAAAATGTATCTGAAAAATGTAATGCCATTATTGTATGTACTACAATAAATAAATTAAAAAAAAAAAAAAAAAAAAAATAGGTACAACTGTTTTTATATTTATGTTTATATAATAAATTAAAACAAATTCACTTTGTATTACACCACTTTTATATTTATATTTCATTTGTGTTCGTATCTGTATAACATGTTAGGTTAACTGGAAGAAATAGGATATAGGTACCTATAAGTTATACCTTTTGTACTAAATGAAAATTTTGTACAATAAGTGATTTTGATTTTGATTAATGTTCATTCCTTCCCCTCCTCAAAAAGACCCTCCACACCGCATCCCAGATGACATAGGCCCTGAGGGAAATTATTTTCCTCAGGGCCTCCTGTGTGGAGTTAATGTAAAAAAAAGACTTCTAGGTTCCGAAAAGGCCCCTAGTTTTCGAATGGTCCAATTTTTTTTGTCTCGTTTTGCCTAGCTCTAGGTGTCGCAATGGACACCTAGAGCTAGGCATCTCTGTCCCCAGTCCCGGTAGGATGATCATATTGTCTTGAATTTTCTGCAAGTATCACTCTCTGCCATCTTCAGGACAGTACCACTACCAGCATCAGATATACGTCATGGATTCATGACTAAGTCACATGAGTCACCGACTGGCAGACGCTCCATATATGCTCCTAATATCCGGGTGTGACAACTTACATTGTCGGTGGCCCCATTTTTTGGAAAAAAAGAGAATCGTGGCACATTTTTTTTATTTTTATTATGTGCAGCGTCTATATAAAAAGGTTAACATATATTTTTTTGGCCTTGCCTGTCTCACTAGGAAATCCTGTGTCGAGACAGAATAGTTTACAAATATTTTATAAATATTAAATAAAGTTCACTTTTCAATACAGCAAAAATATTTGACAAAAAATTTCACGTTGGTTAGTGGTAACAATAATGAGATAGAGGATTATATTTGGGTGAGGTGACTAATTATTGCACGACCTTTTTCGATGATCCATTGTTTGATCAGGATTTTGTATTTGTTAATATTATTCGATTGACTTGTTTTGTCAGGTAGGTTATTGTATATTTTAGGCGCAATGTATTTGAAATTTCTTTGATCAAATGTTGTGTTTGTTTTAGGTGTTTGTATGAGTTCTTTGGTTTTGTGCCCTGTGTTTATTTTGGGTATTTTCATAAAATGTACGTGTTTTATTTTTAAACAGATGATGTAACGGACGTGTTCACACCCTCGTTTGTTTTTTCAGCAAAAGTCATCGCTGGCGGCATCCTCTACATTTAGTGGTCATTTCTTTGAAATTTCTTCCGAAATTTCTGGCCACTAAGCTTGTTAGTACCGTGCCGCCAGCGACGATCTTTCGCCAAAATATTTTAATTATCATTATTACCCTTTTTTATTATGTACAATGCCCCGGTGCAACAAATAAATGCTTGCGTGCTAAGGTTGCCACTGGGAGACATTTTAAACTCTTATAATTTACATACTTGCTATTTTTCTATGGCAGGCGCCTTTCTCACTGGGCAGGGTGGTGGCCCCTGCAGGAGGCCAACCTTAAAATGGCAGGCACCTTTCCCACTGGGCAAGGTGGTGGCCCCTGCAGGAGGCCAACCTTAAAATGGCAGGCACCTTTCCCACTGGGCAAGGTGGTGGCCCCTGCAGGAGGCCAAGCTTAAAATGGCAGGCACCTTTCCCACTGGGCAGGGAGGGTGGTGGCCCCTGCAGGAGGCCAACCTCAAAATATATATTTTTCACTTAATTAAACTCGCAATGCTAGGGCGTTTTTAGCACCAAAAAAGGACTTAGAAAAATTCCTTACAAAATCCGTTTTTTCCCATTTCAAAAATCCAGGGACCTCGCAAGACGATGAAACAAACAGGTTTCAGTAGCTAGTCTTGCGAGGGACCTGGGAAAAATACTAGATTCCTTATTTAACTTCTCACAATTAACCAAACATTAAAAAACCTAGCACAAATTGTAAACTTGCCACAAACTCACCAAACCAAAATCTAGGGATAAATAATACCCATACAAATATGTTAGCATTAAGATATGTACATGTATATACCAATTTTACCCTGTATAAACCGCAATTTTAAGCGACCACTTTCACGGGCGGCACCGGCAAAATAAGGTGTGACTGAAACGCCGCCCTATTTATACGTACGGGCAAGGTCAAACCTCCCACCACAAATTTATACCACGTGGTCACCTTTTTCCCCAAATTTGGGTATAAAAGGACCCACATTTTTAAAAATAAATCATGTTCATCTCTACTCAACAAACTTGTCTTTATTCTTCATTGCTCTTTCCTACCTCTGGAAATCTCCGGATCTGCTGCCTCCTGCTGAAGTTCTGCCTGAACGAGTACCTGGTGCCTACCGCTGCAGTCGGCCCTAACTCTGGGCACTGCCAAGGCACCGCTCAGGCAGAAACTAGGCGCATCCAGGACCATTACCACTGGATGTAGGGAGGCCAGCCAGCTCTAATCATCATCATCATCATCAGCGTGTACCTCGGGAAGGCGTGCACTAAAAACCCGGAACTATTTTACAGTCTTGTGAAGACGCTGATACGTCTGTTACAGATGAGTTAAGATTGTTTTTGTGTAAATTTGTCGAATATCTAACATTGTGAGCTGACTGCTAGTGATCCTCTCTCCATATAGTTGGCTCTCTATTTTATTAGCATCAATCTCCTTAAAAAAGAGCTCGCTCTCCAGACATTTACAGAAAATAAACTTAACATTTTTCCTACACATCGACTGGAGACGATAAAAACTAATGTTGACAATTTCATGAAGCCTCTTGAACTTTATATGAACGTCGTTATTGGTTTTTCAAACAGTCCATTTTAATTCCATCTACGGTTTTCTCCAAATATCCTAAAATAATGGTACGCACACATTTAGTTTTTAGTAAAAATGCAGAATTGAAAGTATAACAAATTACTTTACCATTTTTTTTTATGTGAATACCCCACAAGAATCCCAACTGCTCCCCCGTCTTTAGCCAGTGAAACTATGCCATCCCCAATTGGGGTATGTTGTCAAACTGAAGGTATGTGGGGAGGAGAAGGAGATGGGGAAGAGGATGGTGGGAAAGTACCTATTTAAATAAGAATAGAAAGTACTATTCAAATCCAGTCACCAAACACGACTAAAGCCATTTCAAGCAACGTTTAACGCTGAATGATTGTCTTACACCAGGGCGATACTAAGAGTTTCCAATTAGGGTATATTATGAGACTACCCAATTGGGGTTTTGTGGCGAGAAGGAGATGAGGAAGGTGGGAAAGTACTTAGCCATTCAAATTTTTTCAGTTCTAAATGATAGTCTTACACCAGGGCGATACTGAGAGTATCTTCTACCCTGCAACGTGCCGCAAATATTGCTTATATTTTTTTCTTACAATATTGTGATGTTACAAATCAATCAAATTAAATTTATCTGCGAATGCCGGGATTTGAACCCGCGACCTCCGGATCGCTAGTCGAGCCTTGCCCCTCTACAGAAGAGAGTGTTTGGGGTTTGTAAAAGGCATTTTCCAACTTTATCTCTAAAACATAGGATAAAATAAACAAAAATTTTAACAAAACAAAAAGACGACGTCAAAAAATGCACTAAAAAGTAAAAAAATAATTTCGTATTCTTCTACATCTTCATTATCAACTTACTTTTTCTACTCATCAATATGTAGGTACGATTGTTACTTTTGGAGTCGGTGTCAGTCAAGGTAGGTTTGTAACTACATACATAGTTATAGGTGAGATGTGCTTGTGTCGCACAAGCCACTTGGCGAGGTGAGAGCGGGGCCGCGGCGTGAGGGGAGCTGTCAAGTGAACACGCCGGGCCTGGTACCTTTGCTGACACCGACTCCAAAAATAACAATCGTACCTACATATCGATGAGTAGAAAAAGAAAGTTGATTTTGAAGTTGTAGAAGAATACGAAATTTTTTTTTTACTTTTTAGTGCATTTTTGAAGACGTTTTTTTGTTTTGTTAAAATTTTTGTTTATTTTTTTAAATTTTTAGTGAATCTGAAGTACACTAACTAATTTGGGTAGACCTACTAAACGTACTGCTCATATGAGACAGACATAATTTAACCATAACGACGTTAAGGTCATATTAAGAGATTCGGCCGAGTTTCGTTAATTTGCTCCTAAGAATTGAAGAGTTCCGTTACTTTGTCATGGATCCGATAATCAGAACCTAACCAAACTCATCAAACTACCCTTGACGTACATCCTTTCCAATAAAAAAGAATCATTGAAACCGGTTGGCGTGATATTGAGTTATTCCTCCATTTGTCGCGCACATACTTTTTTACATTAACTCCACACAGGAGGCCCTGGGGAAAATAATTTCCCTCAGGGCCTATGTCATCTGGGATGCTGTGTGAAGGGTCTTTTTGAGGAGAGGAAGGAATGAACATTGGTCTTGAAGAGACCCATGTTGTAGGAAGGAGGAAACACAGAGGCCGGCAAATCATTCCACAGCCGAGCTGTTGAACACAAGAACGAGTCGAAGAAACGACCCGTTCTCATGTGACAAATGTCAATGTTGGGCACGCGTTTGGCGTGTTTCCCGACTATGCACCGGTGCCGAAGGGATCAATGATGCTAGTTCCTCGGAGCATCTTCCATTGTAATACCGGTAGAACAAGGATAGCATTCCCACCCGACGCCTGTGCTCTAAAGATTGCAATCCGTCTGTTAAGATGGGAGAATCTATCAAACGGACCGCCCGTTTCTGCACAGAGTCGAGGGTATTTTTCAGGTATTTTGGAGCTCCAGACCAGAGGTGGCTGCCAAATTCCACCGTGGGGCGCACTTGCGATTTGTACAGGGTTAGCAGTTGTGTACTTTTAAAGTATCTGCGGGCCCTGTACAGTACGCCCAGTTTTTGGGAGGCTAACTTTACTCTGGCTTCGATGGAGCCCCCATACCTGAGCTGGTCACTTAGGGTTACACCAAGCATATCAATGGAGGGCCTGTTCGGAAGATTGCTTCCGTTGAAAGAGACTAGATTTTCATTGCGATCCCTTTTAGATGTAATCAGACAAGATTGGGTCTTTGAAACATTAAATTCAACGAGATTGTTTTTACCCCAAGAGAAAACACTCTCGAGGTAACCGTCCATTCTTTGCTTCAAAGCCTTACGAGCTGTTGGAGTTTGTGAGCCCTTTGGGGGCTTGTCAAACAAAAAGCTATCATGAACTGTACTGTCATCCGCGTAACAGTGAATTGGTGCACATGACAAAAGGTCGTTGATGTGCAACAAAAACAGAGTTGGAGACAGAACCGATCCCTGCGGGACGCCGGCATTTATCGAGTGAGAGGAAGAGGTGAAACCATCGACTACCGTCTGAATCGACCTCTCCCTCAAGAAGTCGGCAATCCACGTACACAAGGATGCGGGAAGTCCGTAAGAATGCAGTTTGTTGACAAGTCCTTGGTGCCAAACCCGGTCAAAGGCCTTGGATATGTCCAGTGCAACCGTTTGGGTCTCACCGAAACTTTCCAGGCATCGCCCCCAAACATGCGTCACATACGCGAGAAGATCACCGCACGAGCGGTTCCGCCGGAATCCGTATTGACGGTCGTTAATAATTTTGTTCTTCTCGAAGTATGTGAGCAGTTTGTCGTTGATCACACGTTCCATCACCTTAGACAGAACTGATGTGATCGCTATGGGGCGGTAGTTGGCCGGGTTGGAGCGGTCACCCTTCTTTGGAATAGGATGGATAACCGCTTTTTTCCAACCAGAGGGCACAGAGCCAGTCTTCAGGGACAGTTTAAAAAGCTTCGTCAAAATTGGAGCTATTTCTGCAGCGCACCTTTGCAGTACCAGGGCAGGTATTCCGTCAGGCCCACTAGCTTTATTAACATCAAACCCTCGTAAAACATGGAGTACTTCCCGATGCCGGATCCTCAGCTTTTTCATACGAAAACCGCAGTGAGGAACCGACGTCGGGACAGCACCTTGGTCATCGAGGGTTGAGTTATCCGCAAACATTTTACCTAGTAAGTTAGCCTTTTCGGTGGCGGTGTTTGCTAGTGAGCCGTCAGGTCTGGTAAGAGGTGGCAGACTGGATTTGCAGAAATTGCGACCTATTGAGCCCGCAAGCGACCAGAATTGCCTGCTGCCATGCGGGCATGCAGTCAGCTTTCTGCTGATCTGCTGGTCGTGCTCGAATTTTGACCTATTTATGATTCTCTTGGTTTCCTTTGCCATTTTGTTGTAAGCTGTTCTGTCTTCGGATGTTCTAGATGTGTTGTAGGCTCGGTAAGCCGCGTTTTTTCGTCGCACTGCTTCAGCGCATTGTCGACTGAACCACGGCTTTGAGCCTACACCAGTTTCCTTAACAGTAGATTGGATGAAGCCATCTATCGCGGATGTGATGACCTCACCAATTTCCTGGGCACATCTTGAGGGATCCGAAGTCCGAAAACAGACAGCTGACCACGGGAAAGCATTAAAATGTGCCTGCAGACCGAACCAATCTGCTGACCTATAGTGCCACACTTTTCTCTTCAGCCTCTCGTTTGGTGGTCTGAAGTTTACAGGGATTGATGTCGTCACCAGGCAGTGGTCGGACGATCCTAAAGGCGCTGTGACTTCAATACTGTAACCGTGTGGCACAGTAGTTAAAAATAGGTCTAACAGATTGGAACGGTGAGTCTGGACATCAGGAACCCTTGTAGGCTCCTGAACCATTTGCTCCAATCCGTAGCAAAGGGCAAAGGATTCCGCTTGGCGTCCAGCCGAGTCTGTTGATCCTGAGAACTTCAACCAAGGTTCGTTATGAACATTGAAGTCCCCCAGGACCACAAACTCTGCCATAGGGTAGCGGGGCAAGAGGTCATCAATAGTGTCGCTTAAATGTTTGAAGAGCTCGGACGTGTCTGATTCGCTAAGGTTCGGTGAGCGGTATAAACACGCGTAGAATCTTACCGTACTGGCAAGATTGACGCGTACCCACATTACGTCGAATCTGGAGTTTTCCAGATTCAACAGTCGCACACAGTTGACGTCAGCTCGACTATAGAGACAGACACCTCCTTTAGGTCTGAACTTGCTTGCGAGGGTGAAGCCCGGGCAGTCCAGATAGGAGGCGTCTACAGGCTCGGCTATCTGCGTTTCAGACAGGAATAGTAGGTTGGGGCGTTGAGAAAAAAGGTGGTGGTGGACGGAGTTTAAATTGGTATGCAGGCCGCGAATGTTGGTGTAATTCACCAACATTTTTGGCCTGCGCCGGGGTCGCCTACTACTCGCCGCTGTAATGATGTTAATTTTTGTTGTTTGTTTTGTCATGATTTTAATTAAATATTTTTATGATGGGGTGTGGGGGGAGGGAGGTCTGGGAAGGAAAAGGTATGAGGGGTGGGTAGGAAGCTGGGGATCAGAGTGTCCAAGAGTGACGAACGAATGAATCCAATCCACCCACTGCGGTGCAAGGCGATGGATAGGGAGAGTCCGGCTGGAGAGGTCACCCGATGCGCCCCAAACGCTACTGCTGGGTCCCCTCCGGTCACGAACCGGCACAACAGCAGCGGCGGGGTTTTTACACTCGTTGATGGGGCAGCCCACCCTCAGTCGTGAGCCTGAGGGTCGGGCCCCTGTACTACCGAGCGGCCCGGACAGCGGTAACCGGTTGTAAAGGGTCTCCCTCAACCAGCATCTCCCAATCCGGCCCGCCACGCAGAAGGTGGGCCGACGCACCCGCCATCAAGACTTGAACCAACATTACCCCAAGAACCCGGGCACCCCTGCTAAGTCACCAAACGTAGCGAACCACTTGGGGTGACCTGTGGCAGAGGTGTTGGTCATCCAATAAATGGTTCCCAGGGCGGCGGTACCCATACCCGCCTACCAAATTATATATAGTACTTAATGCAAATTTAAGACTTTATGGTTTTCTCATGGATGCCATTGTCCGAACTGAACGAAATTAAAATGGGACCACACGGTAAGCACCAGCTTTCAAATAATAATAAAATCATCAATATCGGTTCACCCAGTCGAAAGTTCTGAGGTAACAAACATTAATAAAAAAAAATACAGTCGAATTGAGAACCTCCTCTTTTTAAAAAAAATAGAGCAGGACACAATTGTCACAGCTGCTGTTTTGCATTGTGTTAATAAGCTGTAAAACCAAACCTTTTTTATGGTGCTGTTTTGCACAAATATTATGTATTCTGCAAAGGGAGATGGAGCCACCAAAAAATGACCCAAATCCGGAAGAGCACCCGGACCATCTACACATGTTGGTTGGGATTACACTTGGCAGCGATGGGAGAGGTGAAAAAGGAACAAACTGATTAATTATTTTTTTGCCAGCCTTTTATGCCACTTTTATTACCTTTATAACTTTGCAAACAATTAAAAGAATTTTGTTGTACATTTTGTTATTTATTCCCATAATTCAGTCTACACCCAGCCATGGGCCCCCACAGAAAATTTTCTAGGGGGGGGCAAAATATTTTTAGTAATGTTTTAATTTACTGTAGCGTATTTGTATGGTGAACAAACGGACGGGACACTGTAGTAATGAAGGGCACACTATAGCAACAATTTTTTTATTGACACAATATATGTCCGAACAAATATCACACAAATGCGATGCCCACTCAACCACTGATCGGTCAGTGGTTGAGTGGGCATCGCTTTTGTGTCCCACCCAGACGTTTCGTGTTCGATTCCTCGGCTGGCTAAGTCCTCCATCACGACTCATGCAACATTTTTGACTTACTGTGGTGGTAGTAGGAGATTTTAAAATATTGTCGGGTTATTCGTAATCCTGGGAATATTTGCTCCACCGTACATGTTGTTGCTGGTTGCTGGTAATGTTAGAAACTAGTAAGGCACACCTGACACGGATAAAATCTTGTAAAAGGTAACAAGTCGATGAAATCTTGGCTACTTTTGTATGACTCACATAAAAAATGCATTGGCATATTTCTCAACCTTTCTAAAGCCTTCGACACAATAAATCACTCACATCTTTTTGAAAAACTAGAGAATATAGGGATTACTGATAATGAACTGATATTTTTTAAAAGTTACATTGGAAATAGAAAGCAAACTGTGAAACTTAATAACATAATCAGTGAGTGTATTGATGTCAAATTCGGGGTGCCCCAAGGAAGTATTCTGGGTCTGATTCTGTTCCTTATTTACATTAATGACCTACGCCACATAGAATGTAAAGGAGAAATCATCAGTTTTGCGGATGATACTGTTCTCCCAATAAATGGGAATAATTGGACAGAAACATTTAAGAAAGCAGAAGACACACTTAATAGGATTAAAAAATGGCTAGACTACTATTCACTTACACTTAATGCCAATAAAACTAAATTCATCACTTTCAAAATAAAAAAATAAGAAAAACTCTGAAGAAAACCTGAACTTGAAAATCCATAGCCCGCATCACTTAAATGAGAATTGTAACTGTGCCTCATTAGAAAACGTTGACCATCTAATGTATCTGGGTCTAAAAATTGACCAAAACTTAAAATGGACCAAACACATGTATTTAAATAATAAAATTATAAAACTAAGTTATTTTTTCAAAACTATCAAGAATGTCCTCATTAAAAAAGACTTAAGATTTACATGGCTCTCTGCCAATCACTGTTAGAATACGGTATAACGGATGGGGCAGTGCAAATAAAAACATACTAAATCCACTAATTAAAACTCAAAAAGCCATAATGAAAATTATACTGAAAGTTCCTGTAAGAACTAGCGCTGACGAAATCTTCAACAATCTTAACATCAAGTCAATTAAACAACTATATTCTAAAACTATACTCATTTACATTTATAAGTACATTAGAAACACTAGATCTCATGGTCAAAAACTTATCCAACAAGTAACTACTAACACAACATTTGGGCAAAAAAGCTTCCTATATTATGGCATTAAACTCTACAATAAAATACCACTCTCACTTAAAAACCTCAACATTATGACATTTAAATTTCAAATAAAAAGCTGGATAATAAATATAGGGAGATCAGAAATAGAAAATATACTGATATCAAATACAGACTAAAACCAAATCTGGTAAACTGAATTATAAAAAAAAACCACTATCTTATTTACTTTATAATTATTTAAAAAAAAATACTACATGATATATGTTACGTCTAATTCATATTAATTTCTTATAATTAAATTATAATATGTAAATGAAATCCTCAGCACGGGAGATCCCAGTGAGGATATCATTATCTCTACTGTTACTAAGAAATGAAGACAATAAATTATTATTATTATTCTAGCGTTTTCTAAAAATCAAACCAACTCAAGGCTTCAGTTTCATAATTATCAATATGGTATACCTGATTAATAGTAGACATTATATCCTTAAACTGTTGATGATTCATTTTTTTTGGTTGTTTGTTTTTGGGGTGTTATGCCGTGTTACGCTACCTCCTCCTTCTTTAGCCAATGTTTCGGACAGCGTTACAGTCTCCATCATCAGGGCAGATGTGTAAATGTTAGTGGTAAAATGTGTGCTTAAGTTCTTCGAAGCAATACCGTGTTGCCAGCTCCACTCCACTGCGAGCTGGAATTATAGTAAACTTGAAGATGGTTTTCTGCATTTAGCCTTGGTGTAGCCGTCAATTACCGGATACCAAGAACTATTGAGCTTAGCTCCGTCGTCTCTATTAATGTTAATAGGATTTTTATGAATTTCAATTGCCTCTGTAATTAGGCATGCTCTATAATTTTTTGGGTCTTCCCAGGACTTCAGGAACAAATCCAAAGTAATGGCCGGTTTCAATTAAATGCTCAGTGATTGCCGATTTGTCAGACCTGATGATGGACACTGTAACGCTGTCCGAAACGTTGGCTAAAGAAGGAGGAGGTAGCGTACCCCAAAAACAAACAACCAAAATACTTTTGGCCGTGAAAATCTAAAATCATATCTGTTGACGATTCAGTTTACACAATTTCGAAGGATGTAGGAAAGCTAAGTTAAATTGTTCACTGTTGGCTTCACAAAATCGACTCTCCATTGAGTTAATTAAAGAATTTAAGTATGGAATGTAAACTGTTTGTCTGAAGTACTCTTCAACACTTATGGTTACCGGATTACTTGGATGCTTTTGTCTTCCTCACTGTCTTGGGATAATCAGTTCAATATCCACTTTCTGTGCGAGTTGTAAAGTATCCCTGAAATAGTAATCGCACTCACCTCGGTGAAGTTTTACTTCCCTGAGCAGGTTTTGAACTTGCACTTGGACTTCTGCCAAATAATATTGAGACAAAATAAAAACGTGCTGGACTTTGATGACCAATATAACTGATGTGCTGCCCGTCGTGTATTTCCACTTGCATGCAATGAAAATTCTTCCAGTTGACAATAAATATCTTCAAATTTACTAGAAAAAATCCGAATACTTTTATACTTGCTTGTCCAACTTGTCTCACACAGAAGAGGAATATTTGGGACAGAGGACCTCCTTTCTGGGCTTTCACGAAAAAATATAATAATTGCTTTGATAGCACCAATAGTATTTTGAATCACTGCAACATTATTAAGATCATTTACTACGAGATTCAGTCTATGCGAGGCACAGTGAACAAAGGCAGCCCTGGGGTAAATACTTCGAACTTTTGCCTGAACACCATTTTCTTTTCCGGCCATTGTCGTTATTTTTCCATCATAACCTTGACCCAGCAGATTATTAAGGAGAAGACCAAATTTTTTCCAATATTGAATAATACAATCAGATATCGTGGCGGCATCCATACCTTTCAGCAGAGAAAATCCTCAAGGAATTCCTCACGAATCGTCATAGCCTTCTCACTAGACGTATCTACAAACCGGACACCCTCCCTCAGTGATAACTGTTCTGTTCCTAAGATATCTGCTGTTTCATCGGCTGTGATCGAGAATCCAACACCATTGTTAGCAGCTTTTACAATGTTTTCTCGCAGAGCTTGTTCAGACAAATTGATCAAATCATTCTGCGTTCGGTGTGATGTGTAACGTGCATTTCCAGCAGCTGTATTAAAATGGTTTTTTTAAATACTGTCTCCTCCGATATATTCGGTACGCATAAAGTTGGTGGACATTTCCTTTGGTGCTATCTTTCCCACGAATTGCCAAATCATTTGTTCCGCAAAATAAGATTGTTAAATAATAGGATACAGTTTCTTTCTGTTTTCTTCAAAAGTTTGTTTTACAGAATTATCTATCTGACAAGTTATATCCTTATTTGGATCTCTAATGGTTGACGCCAAGTGTTCAGCATCTTGTTGAGACCCACGATGCCACGCTGAGCTGGTATGGTTTCTGGCACATTCGTTAAAATCTTTGTACTTTGTACAAGGCGTACTAATAGTAATGAAGGCACCTTGATTTCCTCTTTGAACTGGTTGCGGAAATAAAACACAGAAAATGCAAAAACCTAGGTGAATATGATAACCATGGAGTATACTGGGTTAGCCAAGAATCCCTAAATCCAGGGGGGGGCAAGTGCCCCCCCTGCGGGCGCCCATGCACCCAGCACAAATATCACTATTTATTAAATGCTAACTATAAACAGAATTGCAGGATAACGATGGTTAGGTAATTAAACTATTGCCACATAAAATAGAAACTTTTTTTTACATTATCTCCACACAGGAGGCCCTGAGGAAAATAATTTCCCTCAGGGCCTATTTCATCTTTAAAGATGCTGTGTGGAGGGTCTTTTTGAGGAAAGGTAGGAGTGAACATGGGTCATGAAGAGACTCGTATTGTAGGAGGGAGGAAACACAGAGGCCGGCAAATCGTTCCACAACCGAGCCGTTGAACTCAAGAACGAGTCATAGAAACGACCCGTTCTCACGTGACTAATGTCAACCGTATTCAAATGTTGGGCGCTTGTTTGGCGTGTTTCCCGACTATGCACCGGTGCCGAGGAGATCAATGACGCTAGTTCCTCAGAGCATCTTCCATTGTAATACTGGTAATTGGTAGAACAAGGACATCATTCCCACCTGACGCCTATGCTCTAAAAAAGATTGCAATCTGTCTGTTAAGATGGGAGAATCTATCAAATAGACCGCCCGTTTCTGCACAGAGTTGTGGGTTTTTTTAAGTATTTTATAGCTCCAGACCAGAGGTGGCTGCCAAATTCAACTGTGGGGCGCACTTGCGATTTGTACAGGGTTAGCAGTTGTGTACTATTAAAGTATCTACGGGTCCTATACAGTACGCCCAGTTTTTGGGAGGCTAACTTATCTGAGCTGGTCACTTAGGGTTACACCAAGCATATCAAAGGAGGGCCTGTTCAGAAGATTGCTTCCGTTGAAGGAGACTAGATTTTCATTTCAATCCCTTTTAGACATTATCAAACATGATTGGGTCTATGAAACATTAAATTCGACGAGGTTATTCTTACCCCAAGACAAAACACTCTCGATGTAACCGTCCTTTCTTTGCTTCAAAGCCCTCTGGGCTATTGGAGTTTGTGTGCCCTTTTGAGTCTTGTCAAACAAAAAGCTGTCATGAACTGTACTGTCATCCGCGTAACAATGAATCGGTGCACATGACAAGAGGTCATTGATGTGCAACAGAAACAAAGTCGGTGACAGAACCAATCCCTGTGGGAAGCCAGCATTTATCGAATGCGAGGAAAAGGTGAAACCGTCAGCAACCCCTTGAATTGACCTCTCCTTCAAAAAGTCAGCAATCCACATACACAAGGATGTGGGAAGTCCGTAAGAAGGCAGTTTGTTGACAAGCCTTCGGTGCCATACCCGGTCAAAGGCCTTGGAAATATCCAGTGCAACCGTTTAGGTCTCACCGAATCGTTCCAGGCACCGCCCCCAAACATATGTCACATACGCGAGAAGATCACCGCACGATCGGTTCCGCCGGAATCCGTATTGACGGTCGTTAATAATTTTGTTCTTCTCAAGGTATGTGAGCAGTTTGTCGTTGGGAAGAGGAAAGTACCTAGCTATTCAAATCTAGTCACCAAACACGACTAAAGCCATTTCAAGCATTGTTTCAATTCTGAATGGTAGTCTTAGACCAGGGCGATACTGAGAGTATCTTCCACCCTGCAACGTGCCATCACCTTAGACAGAACTGATGTTATCGCTATGGGGCGGTAGTTGGCTGGGTTGGAGTGGTCCCGTTAGGGTGAATGATCGCTTTTTTCCAACCAGAGGGCACAGAACCAGAACTCAGGAACATTTTGAAAAGCTTCATCAAAATTGGAGCTATTTCTGCAGCGCACCTTTGCAGTACCAGGGCAGGTATTCCGTCAGGCCTACTAGCTTTATTAATATCATGCCCTCGTAAGACTTGGAGTACATCCCGATGCCAGTTCCTCAGCTTTTTCACATGAAAACCGCAATGAGGAACCGACGGCGGGGTTGCACCTTGATCATCGAGGGTCGAGTTTTCCGCGAACATTTTGCCTAATAAGTTAGCCTTTTCGGCAGCGGTATTTGCTAGAGAGCCGTCAGGTCTGGTAAGAGGTGGCAGACTACAGTACTTGAAGCTGATATGTTCATACCTTCGACCAAGTATGCCCCGTCAATGGTTCATACACATCTTAGGGGCCGTTGAAGTATTACGTAACGCACTTGGGAGGGGGGGGTTTGTGAAACGTTACTGTGCGTTACGAGGGGGGGGGGGGGGGTTCAAACAAGGCGTTACGTAACATGTTTTTCTTTATTTAGCTAAAAAAACCAGGGAATCAAAAACTTCCAAGTTGGCAATTCTTTTCGTTTTCGAAATCTCTTGTTTAATTTATTTCCGCAAACGTGATTAAAACAAGAAAAAAGGTATTTAAGCGACTTTCCAGTACTTTGCGCAACTTAATTGTGACTTTCAGGTAAAAATTGTCACTTGGGTGTTACGTAACGTTTAGGAAAGGGGGGGGGGGGGGGTGATACGGAAAAACGTTACGGCGCCGCGTTACATGGGGGGGAGGGGGAGTCAAAAATCTTTAAAAATTGCATTACGTAATACTTGAACGCCCCCTTATCCTTCTTAGGTTACATCTAAACAACTATGAGCTAGTGACAGTCAGGTAATTAAAATAATAACCCCCACAACTATAACAGTAAAACAGAAATATAGATGTATTGTGATATTGCATTTAGATAATATATACGTTTGAATACATCTATTCAAGTAATAATAAAACAATAGCTTAGTAAACACCACTTTAATTTAATAAAAACAGCTGACAGTAAGGATAATATTATTTTTATTGTTTTTCTCTCTTGAGGAGTAGCTCTGCCAACTCCCGTTGAGCTTCCGCAGCCAGGCACTCAGCAAGGGCCTTCCGCAGGTGCAACTGGTGAAGCTCAGCTTCTCGTGCTTCCTTTCTCTTCATGACCTCGAGACTCTCGACAAAGTACTCCATCTTCTTCACAGTCATGGAGCTGAGATTTTTTCTCAATGTGGCCGAAGTAACTGCAGTCTTCTTTGAATCTGCAAACAATGAAATTTTTACAAACGCATTGTCTAGACGTTACAACGATTCCACAATGTAAAACAACAATATTAAATTCAAAAAAGAGAAAGCTATACAAATAATTATTTAAATGTTCGTTACCTGTCACTAGCGAAATCTTTCTTTTGTTTACGGGCATTCCAAAATATTTGTTGTTGAACGACGACGAATTTAAAGTTTATCAACGACGAGAAACAAAGTGCAGGTAGATGTTTTGACAGTTCTAGTTTTCAAATTTAATTTTCTGTGTGGCCACACTAAAAAATAATGCTGTGCGTTTTATCACATGTCATGATTTCGAGGAATATTCTGTTTTTCACACTGGCCACACCAGCAATTATTATTTTCAGCGTTGCCAACTTAGTGGATTTTCCACTAAAACTGGTGGTTTTCAGACTTCATTTAGTGGCTAAATATTTCTTTTAGTGGCTGTTGGATTTTCTAGCGGTTTCGAAAATTTTTGTTTCATTACTAAAACTATAATCTTATACATACTTCTTCATTATACTTTCTTTAAATTTAAATGGAATTTACGTTTACTGTGTAGGCAACACTGATCTACTAAAAAGATGCGCTGTGTCTTTGTACATGGGGTTTCCTGCACAACATTTTGTCAGTCAACTCTTTTATAGAACTGTCAACTTTCTGTTGTTATCATCGCGATATAACTATGCCGAAACAACAATATACGCAACATTTTCGGGATTCTTGGATTCAAGATCCAAAAATTTAGAATTAGTCGTTATTGAATAATTTTTATGTTTTCGTTATTTGTTTTTGGGGTATTATGCCGTGTTGCTCTACCTCCGTCTTGAGCGATTTTTATGTTAATTTACCTACAAACGGTCTGTTGGTTAATAATTATTATGTTTGTACTAATAAAGGAAATTAATAATTTCTAAACCTTTTTTCTTTTATTAAACTTTATTTTAGTGGAAAATTTAGCGAGTGTGAGTGTAGTACTATATTTTTAGTGGTTTTCTGGTGGATTTAAAGGTTGAATCTGGTGGTAAGCTGGTATAACTGTTGGCAACACTGATTATTTTAGCGAAAGTACACTTGAATCAGCGCGTGGTCCTAAAACATCTACGTATTACTTCTGACGATTAAAATTAAAATTTAGCTTTCTGTTGAAACGGACAAATCAGAAATATATGATTAGGATTTTTATTTTTTTATTGGTTTTCAAAGTACAATCCCATTAAAGCGCAATAAAGCAGTTTGTTAACAGGATGTTAATTTTCAATTACAATTTAAACATAAATACATAATATTATTGCAATAACTATACAGATTGTCACAATTAACACACATAAATTAATATAAACCGTCTCTATTTAATAACCATTGTTTCGGCATACACCTACCTCAATCGGTGACGGGACAACTCGGAATGAAACCAACTCAGAACCATTATATTATCAGATAAGTCATTTAGAGAGAGTGGAGGCGTCTACTATCTACAGGAATTCCAAAAACTGAACAAATCGGACTAATATCTATGAGAACCAAAGTGAGGACGAATATCTACAGCTCAAACTGCTGACTAATATCTATAAGAACCAAAGCGAGGACGAATATCTACAGCTCAAACTGCTGACTAATATCTGTGAGAACCAAAGTGTGGACGAATTCAATATCTACAGCACTGGCAGAGGTTGGATTTGCAATTATGTATAGCATATTGGGATGGGATAACGTAATATTGCGTATGCAGATACGTTTTAAGATTTTCACGGCCAAAAGCATGTTGGACACTGGACGTGGGCAAAATTGAATGACCGAATTAAATGAATAAATTCAATCTTGTGACACACTCAATCTAATTCTCAATTTCAAAAGGAATTGATTCTTCATTCCTTATCTTTGGCCTTGCATCCTACGATTTTTAATGACACCATACATTTTTAATTTCCATTTATTTTACTGTTAAATTATTTCAATGAATAATGTGTTCTGTAAACGATTTAAATATTATATTGTTTCATAGGTATTTAAATATTATTAAACGGGCCGCGCGCCGCGAAGTGGTCGACGGACGGTATTGTGAACGACTCGCCTATTACGATTGTATTCCGCTACCGCCGCGCCGCCATTCTAAAAACACCCGAACATCATCAAAGTCCATGTCCCAAAATGGCCAAAACGCGGCCGCGATTCATCCGGGTTGCCCGAGCATCTCTTTCACGCAAGGAATTAATCATTTATCCTAATCAATAGTCTTGAGATTGTCCTAAGGTCCCCGCCGTCCCAGGTCCGTGTTCAATGTCCGCGTCCCAGGTATCTAGTCTGTCGAAATCGAGATTGTCCGATTCCGACAGACAGAGGAATTAAAACAAAAGTCTTTTTCACTTGTGACGTCATGGTCTTTTGTAAATCTCAGACCTAGAAATGACGTCAGGCGTCATCGTCACGTCAATGTCACGATATGTCCCAAACGCATCCCAGTCCTAGGTCCGCAGCTCGCGAGTAAATCAAGTCACTGCTAGGTAAGACACAAAACATTAGTCAAAAGTTACTAATTCATTCCTCAATGCCAGCCCTTAATCCGTCCGCGCGGTTCATTTATTCCCCCGCGCGCCAAGCCGTCAATTTCATTACATAGTTAATCGAAAACTTTCGACTTTGAATCTGAACATCAGCAGTGAGAAGCTAAAATGATGCTTATCTGTTTTTTGGTACGTACGGAAGATATTGTACCTACCTACTTTTAGACGTAGATCTTGGGTCGATATAATATGTAAATTTGCAGATATTATAAGGCCAATTAGCTGTGGTTAGCTGTCATAAAATACTCATCTTAATGTTAAAATGTATGTTTATATTAGATCACGTGAAATGGAACAAAATTATAAGTTTAATAAATAAAATAAAATCAATAAAATTTTAAGGGTGAAACGAAAACTTGTATAATTTTAAGATATAATTGCTAGCAATAAATACATTTTACATACGAAAAATTACGACACTAAAAAAAGACAAACAATATATGATTTAGCCTGCGAGATAATGAGATAGAATGATCGGTCCCCTCTTTGTGTGGTGTTTCGTAGCCTATTGGTCTCCTCTTTGTGCGGTGCTTCGTAGCCTCCCCACTCATTGTGATTTGAAAACCGATGTAACGAAAAAGCGACACTAAAAAGAGTCAAACACATTAATCTATAGGTTTTAGCGAGATAATCAGATAGAATAATCGGTCTCCTTTTTGTGCGATGCTTGGTAGCCTATCAGTCTCCTCTTTCGCGGTACTCCGGGTACTCCGTGGCCTCCCGGTCTCGTGTGCGGTGTTAGCCTCCCCATTCATTTAATTTTCAATATAAATATATTTTTTTTTTGGGATTTAATTGAATTAAAGGAATGAATTAAAGGAATCAATTCAAAAGGCCATGGGAATCAGACTGAATCGATTAACTCCTGGGAATTATTCTGCCCACTTCTAATTCACTCTGAAAGCCTCCAACGCTTTTAAATGAAGCGCCTTTCAGCGCTTATGATGGGCGTGTTTGATCTTTATATTCGAGATGACTACCACTTCCGATACTTGCGACAACCACCGCCTGTCGTTAGCAAATGAAGCGCACTCGTTTCCTCGTTGATATCCATATACCAACGAGGCCGTATCCGTATATATCCGCGCCGGCGAAAAAGATGTACGTCCTGCCGGCGGACTATCTGGATCACTGATGGGGTGGGGTGGGTTTCTCTGGGTCTCCTACCGCTCCCCCGAAAGTCTGAAACGCCCCCCCCCAATTTTCTCTTGGTCTTCTACTGCCCCCCTGAAGGTCTGAAACGCCCCCAAGGGGGCGTTATCGCCCACGTTGAGAACCTATGGTTTAAATGATCAATTCACTGTGATATTAGTGTAATTCAACATAATTACCCACGCTAGCGGTACTTTTTACAGTTTTAGTCCTTTAAATAATGTTTTGTTGATGATTTAGTTTCGTTAACGAAAGGTTTTAGGTTATTTCTGAAATTTTATTTTTTTGATGACTTTTCCGCGTGAATTTAGTAAAACTTCTAAAAAGTAATTTTATTAAATAATGTAAAAGCCTTATGCATGTATAAATAAATACTAATTCGAGAAATCAACGTATTAATTGCGTGAAAATGAATCCAAGATGTCAGATTTTTTCAGTTATTTTTTCCGAATTATTATCATATTTTTTTATCCTTTTTAGTTTTATGAACGAGATAAAAAGTGACAGTTTCCTTCCAAATTCATAATGTAAGAACACTGTATTTTAAAAAATTTGAATTTTCCTAAAAGTTTCGACCATTTAATAGAATTTTTTTAATTATTTTTATTTTTTTATTTATTTTTTTTTTTTTTTATTTAATATAGAAATATAGTACAGTGGTTTTATATAAATTACATACGGTACACAAATTATTTAAAATTGCAATCTCACCAAAGAAGAAACTAGTTCTTGTGCTTGATGAGCGAGTTACACTAATTATAACAGAAATAGAATAACATTATGCAATATGTAAGTATATGATGGGAACAATATATACTTATATGTTTACATATTTTTGTGGGAGTGTCTGGGTTATAATTGAAGAGTTTTTTTTCTGTATTATTTGTAAGTCGTTAAGTACGTAATGTATGTGTTTCCCCATATTTCTATTACATAATTTAGCTGGGATTGGATTAAGCTAAAGTATAAGCCCCTCTTAACTTCTGTTGGTAGAAGTCGAGCAATTCTTCCAAATATACCAATTAATGGGATGATTTTGCTTTCAGTTTTTCTGCGTGTTGTTTAAATGTCAAATGTTTATCAATATATCTACGTACGGGGGAACAATAACATAAGTTAAAAGTACTTACTATTTAATGTTTAGTACTTATATAAAGATCCATTTGAGATTGTTCTAATAGAGTTTTTTCCGAAGTAAAATATTGTCGTTTCATCTGCGTATAAGAAGATTTCCCCATGTAGTTCTGACAGATGTAATTTATGTATATTTATTTATGTTTTTGGAATAAAAGTGACCCCAGTATGGATCCTTGTGGAACTCCATAGTTTATTCTCTCGAGCCGACTGTTTTTTATCTCGTATGTTAAAATATATTTAATTAGAAGGTGCCTTTTCTTGGAATGCCATTTAGGAAATGTAGTTAGAACCTTATGCAATGAATCATTATATCTTAGCTGGTTTATGGATCTTTTCCACAAATATAGAAACATAGCACACCTTCGTACGCGTCTCTCAGCGAACACGGACGGTGTAAATCATTGTGCGATAAATAAATTGTAAAAGTGATTTAAAAGTAAACGAAAAGCGCTCAAACTACTTTAAAATGGTGCAGTGTAAAAAATGTAAAAAATATGTCGCTAAATACAGTGAATTAATCAAATGCAACGACTGTAATGGGACCTTCTACAAACTATGTGCTATTGCAGATTCCGCCATTAACGTGGGTAATGAATTTATTTGTGCAAACTGCGGAACCCAGCGACTAATACAAGCGGACGAAGGAACAACGGCAAACATGAAATCCGGAGGCAGCGGGTCACAAGGCCCGAACCCAGAAAATCTCCCTGAAATGAAACAAATTCTCAACGAAATAAATAATAAAATTAGCATAATGTACGTCATGAAAAAAGATATGGAGACTCTCACACAGTCAACTGAGTTTCTATCCAACAAATATGACGAACTGATATCGCTACATTTAGAATTGGGAAAAAAAACTAAAAGAAAACGAAAATAAACTCAATGAAGTTATAAACAAAAACACATATCTTGAAAAATGTAATAGAGCACTGGAACACAGGATTCAAGAAATTGAACAAACAGAAAAAAACTGTAATATTGAACTGTTTGGTCTAGAAATGAAAAAAGAAGAAAATATTGGAATAACCATAAAGACAATTGCAGAAAAAATAAACACAAATTGCGAAAATATTGAGAAGGTTTGGAGACTTCCTAATAGAAAGGACTCCAAACCTGCTAACGTAATCGTGAAGTTCATACGTCAAACTTATCGAGACGAGTGGTTACAAAAAAAAAAACCATACTAACCAACAACGACATATACAAGAATGGAAACAACGACCGAATTTATATCAATGAAAATCTCACCAAAGAAAAAAAAGATCTCCTATACATTACAAAACAAAAAATGAAAACAAAATTTATATACATTTGGGTACAAAATGCCAAAATATTAATAAGAAGTGAAGGTGATGGGAAAATTATCTATATAAAAAGTGAGAGTGATATTAACAAATACATTTAGAAAAATAAAAATTCCTTTTGACTCGGAACAGTTATTTTATCAGTTATTAAATCAACGTCATGGAAGATTCGACACCATTTCAAACTCACAAATTTATCAAATGCTATAACTTGGATAAATGGATAAACGATAAAAACATCAAAATGAGGTTTGTGGCTATTCATCTAAATATAAGAACATTGAAAAAGAATTTTAATTCATTTATTGCACAAATAAATGACGTTCTGCAGTATATAGATGTAATTGTTCTAACGGAAATAAATATTAGAAGCGAAATGATACCTACGTTCAATATACCTAACTTCATACCGATTGCAAATACTCGAGAGAATAGAAGAGGAGGGGGATTAATCATGTACTTAAAAAACCATCACACTTTTAAGAAAACAAACATTTCTTTTAAAAGCTGCGAGACAATATCTGGAGAAATCACCACCGTTTATCAAGATATCATGAATATACTTGCGGTATATCGTCCGCCGAACAGCAACAAGAATATATATTAGGAACTAAAACAAATATTATAATTGACTTCAACTGATTCAAACTACTTGTATTGTGGTGACATCAACTTGAATTTGTTGGATACAAAAAATAGTGTAATTACAGAATATCAAAATCTACTCAGTGAAAATGGTTTACAAAATGTAATATTAGATGTGACCCGGGATGAAATTTTAAACGGAAAAAATGTTTATTCATGTATTGACCATATTGCAATTCGTAACCGTAATAACACTGTATTTTCATGTATTGTGACTAACAAAATATCTGACCATTATATAACAGGAGTTTCCATAGGGAAAGAGGTACTTACAAAGGATTTAAATAAAAAAAGTAAAATTATTGATAATAAATTAGTATATTCTAAATTAAAACTAGTAAATTAAAGGAAAATTATTACAAACTGAATGTCCATCAGAACTGTACTATAATTTAAAAAATATTTTTGATAATATCTATGCGTCCTCGAAAAAAGAAAAATTATTTGAAAGTAATTAAAGGAAAATTATTACAAACTGAATGTCCATCAGAACTGTACTATAATTTAAAAAATATTTTTGATAATATCTATGCGTCCTCGAAAAAAGAAAAATTATTTGAAAGTAATCTTAGGCACAGCAATCCATGGGTTACGGAAGAAATTAAGAACATGATTAAAAAAAGAGATTATCTTTACCGAAAATGCAAGAATAGCCCAAATAACCCGGTATTTCGTTTAGAATATACGCGATATAGAAACAAAACAAATTAATATTACCAAAAACACATTCCATAAAAACTTAATAAATAGCTTAAACGGCAACCCGAGGAAACTCTGGGACGAAATAAATAATCTAATAGGAAAACCTAAACAAAATCTAGATAAAATAATCCTTCAACATATGGGAAGTCAAGGAGACACAAAATTTTTATGCGATAAATTTGCTACAACATTCGTAAATGAAATAAAAGACATAAGACATAATTGTACTAAAAAATTCCTAGATCGTAACACGTATACAACTCCTGCTATCATGTCAATGAGATTTAGACCTGTATCACAAAAAGATGTTAAAAAAAAAATTTATGATATGGATGTTAAAAAATCAGAAGGCAATGACCAAATAAGAATTAAAGACCTAAAGTTAATTGCTGATAATATAATCCCAGTACTGACTAAATTAATTAACCTTTGTGTAAGTAAAAGTATCATGCCTGACGAACTAAAAACATCCATCATCAGACCTATATATAAATCAGGAAACCACAAAGATTTCACAAACTATCGACCAATAGCGATTCTCTCGTGTATTGATAAAATTATTGAAAGGGCTATCTTTAACCAAATACAAAATTTTATAGAAAAAAAATAGAATCATAAATCCCATACAGTACGGATTTCAAAAAGAAAAAAGTACTACACAATTACTTTCTAAATTCACTGATCATATAAATTGCCAATTAAATGAAAAATATTATATTGGTATAATTTTTATAGATTTTAAAAAGGCCTTTGACACATTGGACCATGAAACATTATTAAGGACAATGGAGGAATGTGGTATTAGAGGTCCTTTAAATAATTTGTTTAAAAATTATCTGTTTAATAGAAAAATTAAAGTTAAAATTGACGGAATTTTAAGTGATGAAATGTTGGCAAGCACTGGAGTAGCTACGGGCTCGATATCGGGACCTACGTGTTATATAATGCAAGTAAACAGTTTACCAAACGTAATAAAACGTTGTAAATGCTACATGTTTGCAGACGATACTTGCATTATATGTGCTGACAAAAATCCACAAAAAATTGAGGAAATTTTACAAGAAGACCTAAACAACATAATTAAATGGTCACACGACAATGTCATTATTATAAACGCAAAAAAACCAAATATATGCTTATTCACTCACCATATACAAATTGTCAGGATAAGGAATTACATATAAAAAGTCATTCATATGATTGTTTACACACAAAAAACCAATCCCAACAGTGTAATTGCCCAAATATAGAAAAAGTGTACCAATATACATACCTTGGTCTTACTATAGATGTCAATTTTAACTGGTCAAATCATATTGAAAATGTATGTAATAGATTAAGATCCATATTAGGGAAATTTTACCACCTAAAAAAATTTGTTGATAAAAATATATTATACTGTATATACAACGCATTAGCAGAATCAATTATAGGATACGGAATAAATAGTTACCGATTAACGTACAAAACGTACTTAAATAAAATAGAACAATTACAAATCCGTTTCCTAAAATTGATATCAGGCAAAAAAAAAGTTCAATTATGTGAAGGCGATTATAAAAAAATTTTCTCTTTGTGTAATGTCCTCTCTATACACAGTAAGGTAGATTATCAATTAACGCTAGATGAATTCTGGAATACAGAATTCAAAAAACCTATAAACCACAACTACCCTACTAGGCATAGGCAATAAATGTTTATTATTAATAAATCTCAAAATGTATACGGTGATAGAACAAAGAGGCATAGAATTCCGAAAATATTTAACGCATTACCTGAAAATAAAATAATTCTATCTCCGTAGAACATGAAAGCAAATAATATTGTATACAAATACCCAGATCGAATATTGATCAAATACCTGGAAATTACTATCACACACTGTATTCATAAACATTATAATAATTAGTAGTTTATAATAATTAGTATTTTAGATTTTACACAGTTATTACAATGTAAAACATAAAAGTATAATAGTATTAATTAAATAGGACAAATGAGAGATTTCTTACAATCAAACTGATTGATCAGTTTTGTAAGATTTTAAAGATTAATATTGTAAAATTTAAAAAAAAACTGAATAAATATACTTAAAAAAAAAAAAGTTACTTAACTCCTATATTTAAAAGTGGTGACCAATTCGTTGTTGAAAACTATTGGTCTATCTGTATTCTATCGTCTATACTCTATACTAAAACTATTCGTCAAATTGATCCTTGATAAAATCAGCTTCATTTTAAACTCATCTATCACAACTTGTCAACACGACCTTGTCTCTGGCAGATCAACTTTGACTAACCTAACATTATATGAAAATTTCATCTCAAATGCACTTTCCAATAAACAACAAGTTGATTCCATATATACCGACTTTAGTAAGGCGTTTGAAAAGGTTTGTCATAAAATACTTATTAACAAGCTTTCGAAACTTGGCATTAAAGGGAACCTATTATTCTGGTTTAAAAGTTACTTATTAAGGCGTCAGTTAACTGCCTGTTTATATGATTATTTATCTTACACACATATGAAGCTACCAGTGGCGTACCCCAAGGTTCGCATCTCGGTCCTATACTTTTAAATTTATTTATTAACGACGTAACTAACATATTCACCCATGTTCTTATTTTGATGTTTGCAGATGATATGAAATTATACAGAATTATTGATAATATTGAGGACACTTTGTCCCTACAATCTACTCTTAATTGATTTTCCGATTGGTGTTTTAAAAATAAATTAACTCTCAATGTCTCTCTCTGTCAATCTCTTAAAAAATGTAAAAAAATGTCAAGTTATGAGATTCCACAAGAAAAAAAACCCATTGTTGCTCACTTACTTTCTCAATGATCACACTTTATTTTATGTTGTTGAAATAAGAGACCTTGGTATTACCTTTGACACTAAATTAACTTTAATTAAACACTAGCTTTTTCCCGCGGCTTCGCCCGCATGGTATTGGGGGGGTTCCCAATCCACCTCCTCCACCTCCCCCCCTCCCACTCCCCCACCACTCCTCCCCCTCTCTCTCCCCCCTCCACCTCTCTCTCCCCTCTCCCCCTCTCCCTCCAGCCCCTCCCCCACTCCACCCTCCCCCTCACCCGTCCCACATTTATTTGAAGTACTCCCCTAATAATCTGAATCGAATACAGAATTATAAATATCTTACCAATCGTGTCACCTATTGCAATTTTTTATATAAATTTCATAATGCCAGAGCTCTGCGCTATAGCCTTTATCTTATTCTGATGCATGAGCATATTATTATAAAGTTTCATTAAAATCCATTCAGTGGTTTTTGCGTGAAAGAGTAACAAATATACATCCAAACAAACTTTCGCCTTTATTATATTAGTAGGATAGGATATTAATAATATATCCAGTAAAGCTATGCAAATGTTGGGATTTATCTTACGAATTTCGAGAATTTTAAAAATTTTAAAACTGTGAAACTACTATACACTTCTCTTGTTAGAAGCCAACTAGAATTTAATTCCACCATTTGGAATCCATACTACAGTACACATGAATATTCCCTTGAGCGTGTCCAACATAAATTCTTACGTCACATTAATTTTAAATTGGGAATACCTACCAATTGAAAACATTAATTACTTCTCCCTGTTACACCTTCTGGGACTTGATACATTAATTACTTCTCCCTGTTACACCTTCTGGGACTTGATACATTAATTACTTCTCCCTGTTACACCTTCTGGGACTTGATACATTAATTACTTCTCCCTGTTACACCTTCTGGGACTTGATACATTAAAAGAAAGAAGAATTTGTTTTGATTTATTTTATTTATTTAAAATTGTTAATAACTTGTTGAACTCCCCTGAACTTCTTTCGTTAATATGTGTTCATGTACCGAGTAGATCAGTTCGTCACAAATTACCTTACCATTGCAACAATACAAGATCTAATGCTGAATTATATGCCATAATAAATCGCCTGCATATACTTGGTAACAAATATGTTGTTGATGATGTGATAAATATTGAAAGATTATCAACATACAACATTATTTTTAAAGCTGTTTGTCAGTGCTTCTCAGTTAGATTAAAATTTAATATACTTTAAATATTTATTTATATTCTTATAATATTTATATTCTTCATAAATGTTTATTTCTGGAATTTTTAAATTTATTACTACGTACTTTACGTAGTAATTTTTTAGTTCATAATATCTTGTACACAATCATGTATACGAGGTTATCTTTTTCTTCATGTTTGTATTTATAACAGTTTACTATTTCTACTGTCACTTCAATATGTGCTTTTTAATTTTTTGTCATATTAATATTTTTATTTCTTAATCGGCGTTAATTCATAATAAATAAATATCTGAACTAAATGGTAAGTTCATGTCCTATTTAATTACTTTCCTTGAAAACATGTTAAACTAAAATATATTACACAAAATTCAAAATCAGAAATCGATCAATAGGTACTGAGAAATCGTCTTTGCAAACTTTGACACTCCCCCCCCCCCCATTAAAGCTTACTTTGAGAAATTCAAAACGCAAATTTCGACATCCTTAAATATAAAAACATTACTAGCTAGTCAAATGTGGAAACAAAAATTTCGCAATCCTCAAAATTAAAACACTTTTAAAAACACTAACTGAATAACAACTTTTTCAACAATCAAAAGGTAATAATTCCCTTCACGAGTTCCCGTCAATCGCAATGTACGAAAGAAATAAAAATGACACAGTTGATAAGCAAGGAATATTTCAGGGGAATCCCCCACAAAGCAATAGTAAGAGCTAGGAACTAAAATAAAACAATTTTTTTTTGGGAATCCCGACCGACCGAGCCATAGAGCTACAAATAACAGAGTTCAATTCTAATTTGCTGCAAAATTCCGAAGAAAATCATTTGCAGGCATGAAAACATAATTTTAACAATCCATATTTATTATTATTTTTAATTGTAAAACTAACGTTTAAGACAAGATTTTTATGCATAGCACAAAGGGTAATAATTATTATAAGCAATAATTATCAGCCTGAAACACTCATCCACATTGAAAAAATCTTCCGAGAAAAGATACAAGACGCCAACGGGACTTGAACCCGTGCCCTTCTGATTGCCGATCAGCTGCTCTCCCAATTCAGCTATGGCGGCTTATCTTATACCCGCCAAATGATTCAATATATACTAGTGTTTCATTCAACAATTACTGCTTATTATATATATTTTTTTTCTTTTTTAGATTTTTTTTTCTTTTATTGCTCAATTGGGAGAGCAGCTGACCGGCAATCAGAAGGGCACGGGTTCAAGTCCCGTTGGCGTCATGTATTTTTTCTCGGAAGATTTTTTCATTGTGGATGAGTGTTTCAGGCTGATAATTATTGCTTATAATAATTGTAATCCATATTTAAGTTATAACCAGTTTTGTATTCTGAGTGTAACGATAAAATTTCAATTGTGAAATAGTAAAGGTGTAAGACCTCAGCTTTAATTATTAATGCACGCAGTACACGAAAATGGTTTTCCTCCGATCTTAGCAGCACAGTCTGACATAAATGACTTATCTGAGATGGTTCTGAGTTGGTTTCTTTCCGAGTTGTCCGGTCACCGATTGAGGTATATGCCGAAACCAGTGGCGTAGCTAGCATGGGTGGCACCCGGGGTGGAAAACGTGGTATCACCCCCCCCCCCCCCTCCCCCCCATTAAAGTTAAAGAAATTCAAAACAAAAATTTCGACCTCCTTATATATAAAACCATTACTAGCTAGTCAAAAATGTGTAAACAAAACAACAAACATTTTTGGGAATCCCGACCGACCGAGCCATAGAGCTACAAATAACAGAGCTCCGGGTGGAGTCTTTGATTCTAATATGCTGCAAAATTCTGAATAAAATCAATTGCTGGCATGAAAACATCATTTTAACAACCCATATTTAAGTTAAAACCCCGCTTTGTGTTCTGAGTGTAACGATAAAATTTCAATTGTGAAATAGTAAAGGTGTAAGTCCTCAGCTTTAATTATTAATGCACGCAGTACACGAAAAATGGTTTTCCTCCGATCTTTGCAGCACATAGTCTGCAACTTTCAAATCTTGCACGTGGAACTCGAAAATGGTTTGCTTTGAAATTTCATTTGAAACTCTGTTCGTCTGCGGACCCATTTAAAAAAAAACCATTCCCGAGTTCCACTATTGCAAGATATTCCCCGAGTTGCAAGATATGAAAGTTTCAGACTACGTACTGCAAATACCGGAGGAAAACCATTTTCATGTTATGGGTGTAGTTCAACTAAAACGTGTTACCGAATACAGATTCATCCTTAAATTTAAAAAAGTTTTGAAATAATTAATAAGGATCAATTTTAATTTAAGCCGGTGGACTCTTACCTGATTAATTCTTAAGTTAAAACAGGTCTTGTGTTCAGAATTTCAACAAAATATCCAGATGCGGATGCATGTACTGACGCATTTCTAAGGAAACCATTCTCATTTTCCAAGTGCAGTTAAAAAAATCAAGTTGCATACTCGCGGTGCAAAAATCTGAGGAAAACCATTTTTGAGTTCTGGGTGCAGTTTTGAACCTGGGGAAACGCACACAGAAAGTTAAAACCAGTTTTGTTCTCTAAATTTCCGAGTGGAGTCATCAATTCTAATATGCTGCAAAATTCTGAAGAAAATCATTTGCTGGCGTAAAAATATAATTTTAACACCCATTCTTAAGTTAAAACCAATTTTGTGTTCAGAGTGTAAGGATTAAATTTCAATTGTGAGATAGTAAAGGTGTAAAGTCATCAGCTTTAATTATTAATGCACGCAGTACACGAAAATGGTTTTCCTCCGGTCTTTGCAGCACATAATCTGCAACTTTCAAATCTTGCACGTGGAACTCGAAAATGGTTTCTTTTGAAATTTCATTTGTAACTATGTTCATCTGCGGACCCATTTGGAAGGAAACCATTCCCGAGATCTACTATTGCAAGATATTCCCCGAGTTGCAAGATATGAAAGTTTCAGACTATGTGCTGCAAATATCGGAGAAAAACCATTTTCATGTTATGGGTGTAGTTTTAATGAAAACGAGTTATCTAATACAGATTCAATCTTAAATTGACACCAGTTTTTAGATGTGTTTAAAATTTGAGTTGCCGTACGCTCCTAAATTCGAAAGAAAACCATTTGCTTGTTCCGAGTGTAACTTTGTTATGAAGATATTTGCGTTGGACGCCAAAATATTATGAAGATATTTAACTTTAACATTGGAAGCTAAAATGTTAGGAATATTATACATGGAGAGCATGAGACAAGTGTAATTATTACTGGAGAATTTCTCAGGCGTGGACCTTAAGCAGGCGGCTGTGTAATACTTTGTATGAGGATAGGTTATTTAAATGAAATAGTATTGTGCTTTGACACAGTTAAATTAATTTATTTATTAAGTACAAATAATAATCAGGGCTAGACTAAATTCTGAATGGGCATATTATGGAGCGTTAGTATCGTTTAATCTTGAGGAGTTGATGAATGGGTGAATGCCATATGTAGGCGATCCATGCTGCTGCTTGCTGCCTTCGGAGATGGGCGGTTAGCTCCCTCCGCTGCTGATATGTGCTGAACGGCAGGCTGGAGCGACGAACAGGCCTCCAGTCCCGCGGTTTCCCAGCGACGTCCCGTCCAAGGGCGGTTGCCAGCCAGCCGACTATGTTGATGACGGCCAAGGTGGGCGATCTTCGGCCGCATCTCGGCGAGCACCTCTGGCTCCAGGTATAGTCGGAAGGTCTTGTGATGACTGCGTCTGCAGATGCTGGATGTGGTTTTAATCCAGCAGCAATAATGTGCTCCCATGGTACTCCGCTGCTGATCCAGGATTTTAATGATTGTCCTGATGGTCTTCAATAATGGATGCCGCTGGTGGGCGCGGATTTATCAATCTTCACATGTTGTTAAAATAATGGCGAACTATTACTATTTGATTACGTCGACACGCCACAGGGACGGTGGCCGTGGTCACCTGTGGCTGCTCAAAGAATGAAGAGCTCAAGGCCAGTCCTGCCTAGTGAACCCCTCTGTGCAGATCCTCAGTATCACCAACTGAGCAAAGGTAAACATTTCAATGTTACCAATATAAAGATGTTGAATGTTAACAAACTTCACACCAACAGTACCCATACACAGATAATTCACTTGTTACATAATTTTTTATGTAACAACTTCTTTTATTGAGGCTTTTGGATTCTCACGCAGACTCACTCCTAACTTAAATCTGGAAAAATGTTAAGTATAGGCCGGGTCAACGAATAAATACACCGTCAAGGCGCCATACGTCGCCTATAAAAAATAACTTTTTATTTTTCAAAATTAGGACAAAGGCAAACATCTGATTTAAGGATTACTAGTTTATCGATTATTCTTGTACATATAATTAAATTATTAAAAATATACAGTATCTTTATTTTTAGTAACTCAAACTAGATTTTGGATAATACTCAACCTAATATTGGATAAAATAATTTAGGTATTATGATTTACAGCGCTAGTAATGCGAAAGTGACCTCTTATCCGAAGAATCGACAACTGATCAATATCTGAGGGTGCTCTTACATTTGGTAGACGAATTACCTTAGCTTGCGAAACTACCCCAGTGTAAGCAGCTAATCGTTTGGTGTAAATACTGTCGGCAGTTGACTTGGTAATCGGTGTAAATGGCGCTTCGTCAACAAATTCAGAACGCATATTTCGAATTCTTAAAAAACGTTTTCTGAAAACCTCCAAATTACTTATTATTCCTTAAGTACAGTCTGTCAAATAAGAGTAGAAAACATAGGAGGGCGCCACTGTCGTTCAAATGGCAATACTAAAAATATAATCATGGTATTAAACTAAAGCTGTGCAACCTACATTTTAATTAAAAATTAAAAAGGCATAAAAGTGAAAAAAATATTTTTTCATTCCACTGATCTCAAATTAGAATTGCATATAGGTATATTATTATTATATCTTTACAATTTTATGTTAACATAATGAAGAATAACGATATTGTAATAAAATATAAAACACATTTTAGAAATGGTATTAGGGGTTTCCCACTCCGCCTCCTCCACCTTCCCTCTTCCCATTCCACTCCCCCCATCAACCCCCCTCCCCCCATCAACCCCCCTCCACCACCCCCCTCCACCACACCCCTTCACCTCAGCAGCCCTAGATGCCAGATACTCAGCATGCTGTAGACGGTGAGCTTGATACTGTTCTGTTGTCTCATCAGCTCGTTTGGATGCCAGATGTTGAGCGTCCTGTTGACGCCGAGTACGGGATTGTTCCGGTGTCTCAGCAGCCCTAGATGCCAGATACTCAGCATGCTGTAGACGGTGAGCTTGATACTGTTCTGTTGTCTCATCAGCTCGTTTGGATGCCAGATGTTGAGCGTCCTGTTGACGCCGAGTACGGGATTGTTCCGGTGTCTCAGCAGCCCTAGATGCCAGATACTCAGCATGCTGTAGACGGTGAGCTTGTTCCGGTGTCTCGGCAGCTCTGTGTGTTGCCTCACGCACCGGCTGCGCCTGTTCAAGCCTTCGCAGTTCAGCTTGTGGAAACGTCTCGTCAAGTCTAGCAACTTTCATGGCTCGAGCTTTATTGGAGCTTTTGTAAAGATTAGACTAACGCTTTTGCGGCATAATTATTATTTTTCTTCTTTTTATATTCTACCAAAAAATCCAGTACGGCAGTTTTATACTTCAAAAATGAGATACCTGTCTATCCAATTAAAACAATAATTGTTTTATCAAAAATGTCAAAAGATTCTTAAATAAAAATTCTATTTTAGAAAATATTTAAATTAGCGAATTTATTTGAAGTACCTACTTCCCTAATAATTTGAATCGATTAAAGAATTATAGATATCGTACTAATCGTGCCACCTGTTGCAATTTTTTCATACAAATTTCGTAATGCCAGAGCTTTGAGCTATAGCCTATAGGCTTATATTATTGTAAAGTTTCATTAAAATCTATTCAGTAAAGTAGGAATAAGTATTTTATACATATTTGAATTTTAACATCAAAGGGATGTTCATAGTAACCTAATTTAAAAAAAACATCGTTTCCAAGGCGACAATTGGCGTTTGCAATAAATCGATTTTGTTAGCGACAGAAAACGTATGATAAATAATTTCATAACGCCGGAGATTATTCATAACGCCAGAGCTTACCAATATATATAGCCTATAGATCTCGCAAATAATGTAGCTTTCTATTAGTAAAAAAAATTTTAAAATCTATTCAGTAGTTTTTGCGTGAAAGAGTAACAAACATACATCCATACAAACTTTCACCTTTATAATATTAGTAGGATTAGATCATGTCTCAAATTTTATATCGGAATATATTTAACTCATTCATTGGTGACCCGAGCGACCAGAATATGTGAAGAAACAAAAATCGGAGCAGAGCTTAAAAAACTGACCGATGCACTGGAGCGTAACGGTTACCCAGCAAGGCAGACAAGGCAAATCATAAGAGCCAAATCTGCACCAAACGAAGACAGAATCGAACAAGAGTCGAAAGGCTGCGCTTTCCTGCCTTACGTTCACAATGTGACAGACAGAGTTGCCAGGCTATTGAAAAAAGAAAGCATCAAGACTGTCTTCGGAACCACGACAAAAATACAAGACTTTTTGAGGCCTGCAAAGACCAAGTTTCCTCTGGAAACAGATGGAGTATATAAACTCAGCTGTTCCGGATGTGATAAGGTCTATGTGGGCCAGATAGAGCGGACGATCTCCAAAAGGATATCGGAACACTTTCGAGCATGTAAACTTGGCCACCCTGACAAATCGGCAATCGCCGAGCATTTAATTGAAACCGGCCATTGCTTTGGATTTGTTCCTGAAGTCCTGGGAAGACCGAAAACTCATAGAGCACGCCTGATTACGGAGGCAATTGAAATTTACAAAAATCCTATAAATATTAATAGAGACGACGGAGCTAAACTCAATAGTTCTCGGTATCCGGTAATTGACGGTTACACCAAGGCTAAACGCAAAAAACATGTCGAAGTATATTATAGCGCCAGCTCGTACAGGAGTGGAGCTGGCGACATGGTACTCCTAAGTAGATAAGTACTAACATCACCCCTAACTATTACACATCTGCCCTGATGAAGGACACTGCAACGCTGTCCGAAACGTTGGCTAAAGAAGGAGGTAGCGCAACACGGCATAATACCCCAAAAACTAATAACAAAATAATTTTTGGCCGTGAAAATCTAAAATCTTATCAAACTCACCATTAATTATTCTTCCTTTCTACATACTATTAAATTCAAATTTATGTTAAATTAAATGGAAGCCAATCACTTTGTAGAACACAATTTTATCAAATTTATGTCATTAAGTAGGCACCGCTTCCTCGATTTCATTTTTTTTTCATAGGAACAAAAAAATGTATTTTTAAATGTGCATACGGTGTTCTGCATTTTTAGTGTGATTGCACTTTAAAAGGATATTTGACAGCTAAATTGGTGTTGCCAGCCTACAGATCTTGTAGTTCGTTTTTTTTAATATTTTCTTCTCTTATTTGACACACTCTATTTATTCATGTACACAAAACAATAGAATACAGAAAAAAAACATACAGATGATTGATCATTTTTCTTCAATCAGATATCGATCGGTTCTGGTATAATTGTTTTCAAGTTTTGCGTCTATTAGAAAAGTGAACTATCAAATCCACTTACCTTGTTTTTTTTAATAATCTTTCAGCACTAATAAAAACGCTAACAGAATAACAACTTTTTCACTAATTCACGTCACTCAATAGATAACAATTCACTTCACGGGTTTACGTTTACGATAACAATAACATTACGAAATTAGAATGACACAAGTAATATTTCAGGGAGTCCCCGACCGAGCAATACTTCGAGCTAGGAACGAAAAAAAAAAAAACATTTTCTCCGGAATCCCCGACCAACCAAGCCATACTGCTAAATAGCAGTCAGTGTTAACGTGTAAAATATTTTTCGCAGCAATTTTGCACTTTCGTAACTTTTTTCTCCACGTTCGAGTGTCACCCCCCTCAGGTGGCACCCGGGGCGGTTTGCCCCCCCCCCCTCGCTAGGCCACTGGCTGTAATGTTACAAAATGAGAACAGTCGGGTCTTAAACCATTCGATCTGTTTTTATTGAGATATAAATTTCACTTATCAGCATAGATGTCAGCATATTTTATATTTTTTATAGTTGCGTGAACTAAGATGTTTATAAATGACTGTTAGTAATTAATTGCAAATTTCTTATTCTATGTCGTAATCAACACAAGTAAGAAAGGACACATTAGCGAGTTGGACGGAGATAGTTTGAGAACTAATACTAACTAACCGCCACGCCGGCGCCGTTTCATGGGTACAGATCACTGACCACCAAACGACTCGGTCTTTGCACACACTCCTTGCCTCATTTTCATTCATACATTGGCTCATACATTACTATTCTTTTATTCTATTTCTAAAATCAAGAATTGGTTCAGTCAGTTGATCGTGCCATATCTTCCTCGGGCGTCCCCGACTTCTTCTACCATTCACATTTACGTCAAATATTCTCCTTACACTCCTTTCTTAGTTAATTCACTCTACATGTCCAAACCATCTGAGTGTCACTTTCATGATCTTATTCATTACGCTTACACAAGCCTGGCATTCTTTGCAGATCTCCACATTTCTCACACGATCATACACGGTTTTTTACACACGTACGCCTCAGGGATATCATTTTTATAGTAATCAGTCTACGTTCATCCTTCCTCTGCCAGTTTCATACTTCAAAGCCATACATTTTTGCTAACGCGTACCGCGTTCAGTCCTCGGCTTCAGACGGCCTCCGTGGTCGAGGGGTAAGGGCTTTCGACTAACAATCCATAGGTCGCGGATTCAAATCCTGGCGAGAACAAATAATTTTAATTATATTATATTGTGTTATTTCACACTAATTTAATCATTAAAAATAATATAGTATAGTATACATATGATATATGCGGCACGTACTAGAGTTGAAGATACTCTCAATATCGCCTTGGTGTAAGACCAACATTCGGAATTGAAATGGCTTTTGGCGTGTTTGGTGACCAGACCTGAATATACAGCTACTTCCCCACCTTCCTCTTTCCCACCTCCTTTGAGAGGACTCCACCACCTTCAGCCTCACAACGTACTCCGATTGGGAATGCCATAGTCTCACTGGCTCCATGCGGGAGCAGTTGGGACTTATTCACATAAAAAAATTACATACAAGTATAAAAAACAACACAATTGTCGAGTTTAAATTTATTAAGAATGATACGAAATATTAAAGCATTATTTGAAAAATCTAGTACAAAATAAATACATGTTTTTTAACAAATACTGGAGAACACGGGATAGCCAAAATGAGAGTTTATATGTATTTAAGTGTGGGAACTTGTAGTGGTTTTTAACAAGCTCCTGGACTCACGACCTTGAAATCTGAAATGAAAGATAACAAGATATTAGTTATAGTGCGTTTTGTATGTTAGCAGGAGTGCTGGGGTTTATGGGTGGAGGTTTGTCCAGGGCTTGGCGGCAGAATTCTGACTATTGCTGTTGAAGTTAGTGGTGTATCGGTTATCTCCGTCACCGACAGCATACACTCTCATATCTCCCGGCTTGCAGTCTTGCCAGTGGGGAGAGCTGTGTGGTAGTTAAATAGAACCACTTCGAATATGAATATGTTTAACATGAATGAAGCATAATTTAGACGGCAAGCTTTGTTGCTGTTAGTCTGATTGTGCTACATTGATGTTTAAATTGCTAAAATCTACTTATTTAATCTTAATATTTTCTTTTTTTAAAAACGCTTTGAAATTTTATCTTTGTAATTTTTAAAATTATATAATATATAATATATGGTATGATATCCGACGGATTTTGCCTTTTTGTCTTAATTGTCTCGTAACGCTGTCTTAATGCAAATTGTCGGACTAGTTACACCGTTTATAACTCGAGAATGGCTGTACCGATTTTAATGATGTTTGATTTGTTGGATTTGTCTCCGCCCCGAATGGCAGAATAGCTATTAAAACATCGGAAAAGTTCACGAAAATAATCATAATTTGAAGAAAATGCTTTTCTCATACATTTTGTATGGAACGAATTCTCATCTTTTAATAGAGCTGCAGGAAGGAATATTGTGATAAGTATAATATTGATTAGTGAGTGAATTCCAAAAATTCAAAAACGTCAAATGTTAATCAATGCGATGCGCTGATTGCTTTGCTTTTGTTCTTAACATATAATCTGCCCCTCTTTCTTACACACTATATATCAACAGTCAAAAATGGGAAACGCATGTCTGAACCCCTCCAAAGGAAAAATACATTAATTATAATAAATCTCTCTCTCACGTATAAAGAAAATGAAACGCAATTCCCATAAGTAAGTGGAAAAGTAAGAAAATCAAAAAAATTATAAATCCGTACCCAACGCCATCTCTGATACGATAATTGCTTCATTGTGAAATTTTTAACTTAATAAAAAAACTGAATTTAATTCAGCTAATAAGTTGCTATTATTGATTCTGAGGCGGTACGAAGTTCGCCGGGTCAGTATAAAAGATACAAAATCACCCCTCTGGTCCAATAGACAGATATTTGGACTATTACTTACTCCTGGTCTTGTCCACGCAATTGGCTGTCCTCAGCAGACAGTCGTTGTTGAAAGTTTGCTTGTTACCAGCCTCGTCCTCAGCGCACTTTTGGTCCAGCAGGAGAGGGCAGATCTTCGGGCACTCATCGTCTGCGGAGGCCACGGCCAGGGCGGCCACCAACAGGAAGCCTGCAGGGGGAGAAGATAGACCATTTATTATTACGTCAATGTTCAACAAAGTGGCATTTCAGCACCTCTTTGAAAAGACATTAAAAAGTCGAAAAAAATAATCCATAACCTGACCTAACGCAACCTATTTAACCTAGTTTTTTTCTCAGGAGTGATGAAGGATCACTTTGTTGAGTCCACCATCTTTGACCGTCTCCGTGGTAGAGGGTTAAGGCTCTCGATTAGCGATCCGAAGGTGGCGAGTTCAAATCCCGGCGTGCGCAATAAATTTTATTTGATTGATTGCGTCACGTTCCAGGGTGGAAGATCCTATCAGTATCAGTAGTAGATGTAAGACCACCATTCAGAATTGAAACTGGTTGTTGCATGAAATGGCTTTAGCCATGTTTGGTGACAGAAACTTCCCATTTACTCATACTTCCATACTCCTCACTCAAAAACCTCAACATTGTAACATTTAAACTTCAAATAAAAAGCTGAATACTAAATACCTATAGGGAGATCAGAAATAGATAATATACTGATATCAAGTACAAACTTAAACCGAATCTAGTGAACTGAATTATAAAAAAACACTATCTTATTTACTTTATAATTATTTTTAAAAAAATACTGCGTGATTGATATATGTTAAGTCTAATTCATATAATTTCTTATAATTAAATAATAATATGTAAATAAAATCTTATAAAACAAAATCTATTTTTTTCAGTGTGTAGGTTAGGATTGCTCCAACAAAGGCCAATAGTTGTAGTCACCATGCTAATGTAATGTAAGAGCGGCGTACAGCGAGTGGCTCTAAGAGAGGATGTACGCTTGACCGGGAAATATGCCATTTACAAAGTAGACAATACGCGTTGCGCTACCTCATTATTTAGTCCACGTTACGGACAGCGTTACGGTGACCACCATCAGGGCAGGAATCGTTGGTTAAAGAAGTAGGTACAATTTGAACGATTTTTCAAATTACGAAGTTAGTTTTTAGGTTCTATTCAAGTTTAGTTATTATTTCAGTTAGGTGAAGCAACTGGCCTAAAATGGGATAAAAACAGAACTTTAAAATTAAGTAATTTTAAAATTTGATGATGTGTTCAAATTTTCTACCATAATTTTAATATGAAATTTTCTACCATAATTTTAGTATGAAATTTTCTACCATAATTTTAATATGAAATTTTCTACCATAATTTTAGTATGAAATTTTCTACCATAATTTTAATATGAAATTTTCTATCATAATTGTGGTATGAAATTTTCTACCATAATTTTAGTATGAAATTTTCAAAAGTTTTGACGTTCCGTATCTACAACAAAAATAATATGCAAAAATATAATATCGAAACTATTAAAACAATATTAAACCCTCTCCCATTCTATGTATCCATCACATTCAACCGAATCAAAATGACGTAAAAAACATTCCAAGTTATAAAACCTCATTCGAACAAGGAAACTACATACCTACATTTTCCTACAAAACTACACAACATCCTTCCCCATACACCCGTAACCCGTGACCCGGCTATTGGCCCCCCCAAATTAAAATTTTATAAAATTATAACTATTTGTGCATTATTTAAAATTAAAACCGACTACAAAAATACCTGTACTAATGAGTTGGTATGGATATCAAGCGAATTTATTTACAGTGGCGATTTTTTGTACTAATTCGCTGGTATATACAGGGTGTTAAGGGACGTACTTGACTTACTTTAACCAGTGATTCCTGACATTATTTGGAGTAAAAAATGTAAATGAAATTTTGGTCTCCGGTGACTTTTTTGACGACTTTTTTTTTTTTTTCAAAATTTTTTTCTTCAAAATCAAACAAAAAAACATTTCTTCCGCACGTCGTCACTGGTCACTCAGCCGGGTGTCTGACGAACCCCTTACCCCGCCTCCAACTGTTCAAAAACTACCATTTTTTTATGTTTTTGTAGAAAAAAAAAAAAAAAACATCAAAAATGTCACCGGAGACCAAAATTTCATTTACATTTTTTACTCCAAATAATGTCAGGAATCACTGGTTAAAGTAAGTCAAGTACGTCCCTTAACACCCTGTATAGTATACCTAATATAGAAAATCTGCCAAATTAAAAGCATAATATACGAGTATTATATACGTATATTTATTCTTTTCATCTTAGTCCTTTTAAAATAAATAGCATATTTTTATTTCAAATAAAATCTCAACATCATGGTCATCCCACATGTTTACATTACAATGTACTAACCGCCTTCATCAGTAGATCTTATCTTAGTATCATAATCCGTAAGAAACGTGTTACATTATTGTTATGTCAAGATCTGTATTATTTATTACCTGTATTTTTATTATTTTGTGGAATTGTTAACCTGGACACGGGCTATCATTTTTTATTTTTTATTTTAGAAGAAATACAAATATTCCCGGACTACGAATAACCCAACAATGTTTGAAAATCTCCTATTACCACCACAGAAAGCCGAAAATGTTGCTTGTATTGTGATGGAGGACTTAGCCAGCCGAGGAATCGAACACGCGACGCCCGGGTGGGACGATGCCCACTCGACCACTGACCGGTCAATGTAAAGAAATAATAAAGAAATAGACAAGTAATTTTATATTTGATGCATTTTAATTAAATTATGTTTTAGTTATTCGGCGGTTCGTTATCTCTGCACACCCTTTCGGGGACACTAAGTTATATTTTGTGTAAGTAGGTATACCGTAATCTATACAAGAATGCCGGGGTAGAGAGGGGGGGGGGCAATTACCGGGGTTCAACTGTTATGGAATCATATAAACCGAATTGCATAGTTGAATATGTGCAAGTCAAGAATTAAAGTCTGACTGAAAGAGGTCAATCATAAACCTCTAGTGGCAAAAGGAGGAGCAAAAAATGGATTGACTCTTCCTACCCATGAAATGAAATCAACAATGCTTACCAACTGAGCCAAATCCCGATTGGATAAGACTGACATTTATTTCGTGTGTTAACTTGCGGAATGTCATCGAATTCCAGAAAAATGCGTAAAGTACGCGTGTGTGCGCGCAATTGCCACCAAAAATGGATAGAATGCACTGTCGTCGACGACGAGCCTATCTGCCGAGTTTCAGTTTCGGCAGGTGGGTTATTTTCCACTTCAGATATTCCATTTTATTCATAATAATAATAATAATTGGATAATTTATAAAGCGCCGTTTTTGTGAAAAATCACCTCAAGGGCGCTGTACAATTTATTAGGAAAGCTTAGGTTCTAACTAATTTTACTATTTACAAATGGATACAGATACATCATCATTACATAGTATAAAATGAAGTCGCTCAAAATGTATGTGCGCATAGATCTTTTAAACTACGCAACGGATTTTCATGCGGTTTTCACCAATAGATAGAGTGATTCAAGAGGAAGGTTTATATGTATAATACATGCTCATTATAGTAGATAAAAGCCGAGAAATTCAAATATTTAATTCAGGCAGCGGGCAGCTGGCAAGCGGGTGGTGTGGATTTTATAAAGGTTGGGTAATGGTGTTGTGTTTCGTTAGCCACAGCAACGTGTGGCCGGGTCTGCTAGTATAGTATAATCGGGCATGTTTTGTGAGAAGGTAAAAATATTTCGACTTTGCCGTAAAATCCAAATAAATTAAATGCTTCTGAACGTATCCGAAAACTAAAAAACTGTTTTTTGAAGGTGATAAACAATCCTTTCAAAATTTATAATTCGAAAAAAAAACAGATAATTTTTCAAATATAAAAATTTTGTTATCAATAATGTTGGAGTTTTACCTACCATTAAAACTCTTATTATGTTGTCTTGCTTATCCAGAATATATAATGTGAGATATCAGCCTATTTCCCGCCAGCGTCGGTCATATCCATTGCTTTATCTTGAATTTCCCGCCATTCTTCTGTAACTCCCTACAGCTGTCAATTGTCGCCGTGCAGTTGGCATCTTGAGATGCCGTGTTAATTCAATTTGGACTCACCAAGCAGAGCTTAAATATATTCTGGATAAGCAAGACAACATAATAAGAGTTTTAATGGTAGGTAAAACTCCAACATTATGTGTGTCGTTGCTTATCCAGAATATATAATGTGAGAAGTGTTTGTTATCGCTTGGTGACAATTCTAAAGCCAAAATTGTGACTATTACTGTATTGCTTGAAATAACTTGGTCAAAGACTGAGAGTGAATGGGGGGATTCAGCACCTCAACATTGAGACCTCTGATTTGTCTATAATATTTCTTGAATGTGTTTTCTGAACTCCAGCTTCCTCTTTCCAAAATGGTGTCTATAGGACACTCTTCCAGCCAACTTCTTGAAGCTGCAGCTGTTCTAAACTCCCAGGGGAGGCATCAATCCCAGCATCCTTCAAAATTGTTTTATTCCATCCACCAATAGCAGTTCTCGAGGCTGGCCTTGCAGGCCCCAACGTGGAAATAAACAGACATTCAACACCAGCTTCATGTCTTCTGTTCTCACCCAAAGACATAAGCTTTCTCAACCAGAATATGGGATCTATATTACGATCCTCTGCTTTGTAAAGCTTCCAACCAGACTGTCTATGTGTAGAGGTGTCCTTCTTAGAACCAAAAAATTTGGCCATAATACAATGTGATCATCATTGTCAACAAGATTATCAGAAGATGTATGTAGTAAGGTCAGATCCTGTACTTGTCTTCCTGATGCCAGAAGTAAATTAATAGAACATCTACGAGATGCTTCGAAAAGAGTCAGGTCATTTGAAGGATTCTTACAAAGCCAAGATTCAATCATTCGAGAAAACAAAAGTGAAATTGAAAAAGGTGTACGTTTTTAAAAAATAAATGAACATTATATCAAAACCCAAAAATGAATCACGATAATGCGGTGATAAATGGATAAAATGTTTTTATTTAGTTTACGACGCATTACATAATATAACAAATACAGATAACCTAAAAAACCACTAATTTTAGATATGAACTGATAAAGTGCGAGTCAACAGATGATAAGAATGGATCGATTTATTGTTATCACTGACTAACTAAATATCTAGGAATTATATTGTATATTTTATTGTAAGCCCACCAGGCTTATACACAGGCTAAACAATTAATCTCACCTCAGTTGAACAAGGTTCTAACAAGGTTATTCAAAAATTAACTTTGAATGCAAAACCATTTCTTTTGCTCATTTCTATAATCAAATTAATTTTCTAAACCATTCGTGTTGTTTTTCCGTAGATACTTGTACGACGAAGTTTTAACATTAAAGCTTCCTTTAGTTTACAAAGCTGAACCTGTAAGAGGGGACCAGGGAAAACCGGAAATACGTCATTTTTAAATCAAATTTTAGACGTATTGACTCTTTTCCACAAAAAATTGCAAATTGATTTCGAAAGATTGTTCTTTTATCTAGTAAACGCATATCTTAAATTTTGAGAAAACATGTTAATTTTTAGTAAAATAAAGTTATACCATAGGTCGTTGGCAGAATGGTTAAATTTTCAAACGAAAAACATTATTAACAAGACATGTTTCATACCACATAATTATACATTATTGTATATCATCGCGTTATTTTAATTTTAGTGCAAATAAAATCATTAAAAAAATATCATTAAAAAATATTGTCTATTATTACGGTCTTATAAATTAATACATTTTAGATCTTTTTTACATTCTTATTTTGCTTAGACATTATTGAAAAATGATAAATAGGTACTTATGATCAAAAAATAATTCTAATGATAAAAAAGTACATAGCTTCAATAGTTTTATCATCACGCCTTTCAGCATTTTTTGATGTAACTATAAATTAAAGCAAATTTGGAATGAAATAAAATCGATATTGAGTTATAATTTTAAAAAGCTGGTACGGAGAATAATTAATCTTTCTCATTGGAACCGCCCTGCGACGAAATGTGGCCGCTGGCTGGTTAAAGGCCCCATTTAGTTTGTATCTGATGTTGATCGTTCTAACTTCGCATTGCGATGTTTTGAGGTGTCAAATTCGAATTATTTTGATTTTGACAATTTTTGATTTTGAGGTTCAATCTTGTCTAAAGTATTTTTGTTTAATATATTTTATAGGAAAATATTTAGTTAAAACGTGGCACTAACTTAAAATGGTATTAGGAAAATGTTATTAGAACCTTATGCAATGAATTATTATACCCCATCTGATTGCATATGGTATCAGATGGGGATCACGATCAGTGCAGATAGAACCAAATGCTTAAAGTCTTAAAACGCTAAGTATATTAATCATATGTTAAACTAAATCACTTTACACAAGATTCAACCTCAAAATCAGAAATTGTTAAATAGATAATGAGTGCATGTCTTTACAAACTTTGAAACCTCATGTCTCAGAACGAGGTAAAGTGAAATTAGAACCCTGTACAACCAAAGTGACAAAATATCAACTGGAAATATATGTTCCAAATGCTTTTATTCTTCATAGAAATTGTTAAATAGATAATGAGTGCATGTCTTTACAAACTTTGAAACCTCATGTCTCAGAACGAGGTAAAGTGAAGTTAGAACCCTGTGCAACCAAAGTGACAAAATATCAACTGGAAATATATGTTCCAAGTGCTTTTATTCTCCATAGAAATTGTTAAATAGATAATGAGTGCATGTCTTTACAAACTTTGAAACCTCATGTCTCAGAACGAGGTAAAGTGAAGTTAGAACTCTGTGCAACCAAAGTGACAAAATATCAACTGAAAATATATGTTCCAAATGCTTTTATTCTTCCAATAACCTCGGAATTTGGATTGCCAATCTTTCTGTGATTTTCAAAATTGGCACTAATTGATTGTGTCAAGGATTCAGACAAGCAATAAAGTGCCTACCTATTTCAGACAAGCAACAAAGTGCCTTGGTGCTTATAATATAATATTTGAACAGGAAACTATTTTAATTGACATTTCAAAATTAGAACCAAAGTGTCAAGATTTCAGACAAGCAATAAAGTGCCTTGGTGCTTATAATAATGTAATTTTTGTTTCACTTGAAAATTATTTTAATTCTACATTTAAAATATTTTAGGATGTACCTACATATAAAAATTATTTTAATAAATAATGATTGAAATGTGAAGCATTTGTTAATATTCTAAGAAGATTTTATGAGATACATTTCTGATTATCTTTTCTCTATTTGTCAACAAAAAAATATAATTACATTAAAATATTCTGAGTCAAATATTTTCTAAATATCTACTTTATTTCATTTCCACAAAACCTATAATTATGATATCCCGTGATTTTTCACGGGTATGTGCTAGTCATGCAATAAAACCGTCCTATTGATAAAATGATTCTTTAATCATATTATTTAATTTATTAAAATTTTGACATGTTTATTTATCCGTTCTTCGACTAGAATTCTAAACACATTTAAAATGAATAATGAAGTTGTATAGAATACAAATACACCCGAATTAGAACATTAATTTACGGAAAAATGTAATAAAATATTGGTATTATGAATGATAATATAATTATTGTAAATGATAAATAGTACTCACACAGAGAGAATGATAGTACAGCCTTCATTGTAGCACACTGATTTGTGATGATTCTACCAAATGATTTGGTTTTATATACCAAATAATCCCTCCGTTTTAGCCACACGGACCAGAGTTTCTCAATCTTTAATAAAGTAGATGTGAAAAAGTGACAGGTTAACAAAGAAAAATTCTATTCATAATTTAACTGATTCCGTGGGGTAAGGCTCTCGACTTGGAATCCAAAGATCGCGGTTCAAATCCCGAAATTTAATAAATTCAAAACCTTTTTTTATTAATATGTGTTTTTTAGAAAATAACTGTTAAAAGCAGGTTTTTACTGCTAGGCCCTGCGGGCGGCTTTTGAATCGGCTTTGCCCAGTTAGTGTTTATGACCATTTTATAGTGATTAACTGATTCCTGTTGATGACCATTTTATATTGATTAACTGATTCCTGTTGATGATCATTTTATAGTGATTAACTGATTCCTGTTGATGACCATTTTATAGTGATTAACTGATTCCTGTTGATGACCATTTTATAGTGATTAACTGATTCCAAAAACAGCCCAGTCCTCGGATCCACTGTAGCTAGTCACCGGGACAAAGTAACCGAGACAGAGCAATGACGTCATGTTTAGTATATAGCCACTTGATACAACATGTATTACCGTCAATCATTCCGGAGAGATACCACATGCCACATATTGACATATTCGTAGCAGTTATACCTAGGGGGAGACGTCCCCGTCCGACCTGCTGACGGAAGTAGCGACATCTTGTGTGGATTTCTTGAATTCGAAATCGAATTGTAATAGTAGCTTTGTGTGAAATTCCACGAACACAGATGTCATTTGTGGCGCAGCGCGTATGGCGTGGCGTCCGACATGCACTCGTAGCTGGGTTCTGAAATTCAACCACGCAGACGCTACGGTATATTAATACTGTTCGATAATATATTGTAGTGTTTTTAGGCACGTTCCAGGGTGGAATATACTCAGGGTTGAAGCAGTGCTTGAAATGGCTTTAGACGTGTGTGTGACCAGATCTGAATAGAGACGCACTTCCCCTCTTCGCATCTCCTTCTCGTTCGCGCTACCTTCAGCCTCACAAATTACCGGGGATGCCTCTCTGGCTCCAGACGGAGCGGTTGGGACACTTGTGCTGTATTAAAAAAAACTGTTTTGTAATATAACATGTATTTGTTGGGTCAGCTGGAAGAAAAATGGTGAACCTTTAAATTAAATCTTTTGTACTTATTAATACTCCACTGTCAATGTCAACTGTCAACTGTCAACATACATACCCAACCAGCGCAAAAAGCCAAAATATATTGGTTATTCCCAATTTGAACGCCATACGAACGTATACAGGGTGTTAAGAGACGTACTTGACTTCTTTGACCAGTGATTCCTGACATTATTAATTAAGAAATGTAAATACAATTTTGATGTCTTTTTAGATGTTTTTTTTTTAAATTTTTCAAGTCAACTAGAAACTAAATACAAGAATATAAAAACAACGTTCCGCCTTAGAACAGGAAACCCCTGTGAGGAGAAGTGTGAAAACTTTGAATTTATTTCTGTATTATGCTTTGTACTTACATCACGTATACACTTTGCCATAACAAACTAATAATGAAAATAGATATGAAATAGATATTTTTTTAAGTCATCAAAAATGAATCAAACGCTGAGATGCCGAAAACCAGAGATACACTTCGCCTCTCAAGGTTCACCGCTGTCCATCTCCGCGACTCAAAGCGTCGAGCGACATCCTGGACATCATGGTCTTCCCCACCACCACGGTGCAGAGTCTGCACGGGTATATAATTAAATATTTGGTCCTCTGTCAAGACCAAAAACTGCCATGAAATAAATTATTAATGTTTTTATGGCTTATTTACAAAGAGCTATTTCTAGACATAAAAACATTGCGCAGCAATCTACCTAGTTTCTACTTATTACTGTAAAGTAAATATTTTTTTCGTTTATGCGTCTAACAAAGCCTTTTTAAAATACAGTTAACAAATTTAGATTCAAAACAATACAGCGAAATGCTATGGAAGTGCATTTGTTTCATTCTGGAAAAGATTATCAATTATTCTTCCTTTGGTTTGTCTGGAACTGGAACTCGGAAGATGTTATGTAATGTGTATTATGGTATCTTTTATTTGCTTACCACTCGTCCCCCCCCACCCACTCTCCCTCCACCACCCCCCCCCCTCACCAACCTCCCTCCATACCCGCTACATTAATTTTTCAAACAGCTCGCGTGCCACCTACTAAAACGTAACAATCAAACACGTCAAACAATTACTTAGCAACGCTTTGCTTTTCGTCTGAATAATAAAAGTATAATAAATAATTTCAAAACGCCAGAGCTTACCAATATATATATAGCCTATAGTACTCGCAAATAATGTAGCTTTCTATTAGTGAAAGAATTTTTAAAATCCATTCAGTAGGTTTTGCATAAAAGAGTAACAAACATACATACATCCAGACATCCATACTAACTTTCGCCCTTATAATATTAGTAGGATATTACTAGCGACTTCCAGGCATGTGTTGCAACGCGCGTTTTCATCCCGCAAAAAAATATCTCCGACAAAATATCTTCCAACATTAATATCTACTAAACATAACCTAACCTAATCTTATTTTACAGTTTACTATTTTTAAATAATAATTTAATGTCTTTACAGGACATCTGTATCATTTTTATTCATTTTTTTGTTAGGTTAGGTTAGGTTTTTGTAGTTATTTTGTTGCGGAACCCGTTGCAATGCCACTAAAATAAAAAAAATGTTTCTTGAAGTGCTTTTGAATACACAATATTCCCTTTCCATCTTCCCGACTTCCCCCCACCTAACCCCCCCCCCTCCATTATCCTCCCTTCCCCTCCGGATTCTCCTCTTCCTCCCTCCTTCCCGGCCTGCCGTTAAACCATATGAACAGTTTTCAATCAGAATATTCAATCGGATGATTGTTATAGGAACGCATACATGACTACTGAAAATACACTATTCTACTGCAGCATTCATAAGCGGAACTACATTGCCCACTCTCCGATACAACTATTTCGCACTATGGGAAATCAGTACTTAGGTGAAATTGACTTTAACATAAACTTGGCGAATTTTGTTGATCTTGTAAAAAACTTATTCCAAAACTAATCCTAAACATATTTTTGTAAACCTATGAAATTGCTGTATTTTTGTATTTTTATGACTTGTGTGCTTTTTTATCTAATTTTATTTTTATTATTTCTGTTAATCATCTGTCATGAATTAATTGCACTACCAAACATGTAAAAGCCCATTGGGCGTTGAATAAATAAATAATAAAAATGACAAACGAAGAAACATTAATTTTTATATATATATATGTAAAGAAAACCACTTATGAGTGCTTTCCTTAAGATTGTATTCACTGAGTAAGTACTGAGTAAGTACTGAGCTAGTTGGTGGCCCACTAGATATCAAACAAATGAATCGAGTTAGGAAAATATAACTGTCAGAATTATTGGATTAACAATTCCTGAAAATATTATCTTATTTTATTTATTATTTATTAAAGAAACCTGAAATAAGGGCTTTAAATGTTGTTTCTTTTGTTTTTATAGGTAAGTGAATCTTTTGTTAACCGATAATATAATTTTTAAGAGTTGTAAATACGTATTGTTAATAAATCTTTTGTTTTTATAGAGAAACGCAATTACGCCTTTGTTTTATTCAAGAATATAAAGAAATCATTATAAAACAACATTTTCTATACTTAACTATTTCACGAAAAATGGAAAAATTTAGGTTTGATTTTGCTGTGAGACCAGCGGCAGATGGAAAATCAAACGTCATATGCATAACCTCGATCGCTACACCTGATGGACGGATTTATGGAATACCACACGAATCCCAACCTACAAATCTACACCAAGGAATTACAAACACTCCAAATTATGATAAGGTAAAAAAATCATTAAATAAAAGACATCAAACAAGAAAAATATGGATAACCTTGACGGATGATATGTCAAAAATATATTTAGATACAGAACAAAACTTACAGTTTAATGATATTTACCTGGAAGAAATTATGGAAAACACAAATAAAGCGGAATCTATACTTAGTGGATCAAGTCAAACACTGGAAAAACTGTTAGAGAAATTGCTTGAAAGTAAACAAACAAAATCTGAAACTCAAAATTTAGGGAAAATTGCAAAGGATTTCATGATTGGCAAATTTACTGGCAGAAGCTCAAATGCGAACCAGTGGATTGAAGATTTTAATAAAGAATGTGAACGCTTCCAAATCAACGAAGACAAAAAGAAAATTGAAATTTTAAAACATTTTTTGGAATACTCCGGTGTAGAATGGTACAGCTGCATGCTAATGAAACTTACAGTGGAATCGGAATGGGACAAATGGGAAAAAAAAATTGTGATACTTTTACAAACAAAGGATGGTCACCCATTAGATATGCTCTCGCCTTTAAATATCAAGCAGGTTCATTGCTCGAGTATGCTTTAATAAAAGAAAAATTATTGCTGGAAGTAAGGAAATCAATTGATACTGGGACACTTATCGACCTCATAGCATTTGGCTTACCTAATTATGTGACTGATAAAATTGACAGAGAAATTTTACAAGGAACGGAAGATCTTTACAATAACATAGGAAAATTAGAACATCTTGTTGGGAAGAATAAGTATGAAAAAAAAGTATTATGTATTCTGACGCTAAATCCAAAGAAATTGAAGAAAAAAAACCATGCCGAATCTGTGTTAACGAGAAAAAAGGGAAACGTTACCATCTTGAGGAAAATTGCTGGTTTAAGGAGAAAAATAAAAAAGCAGTTGTAAAAACGGTAAATAACTCTGAATTGGAAATTGAACTAAACGAGAAGAATCCAAAAAACTAGATGTGCCACCATTAATAAAAGTCGAGTTACTATTAAATGATACTTTAAAAAATTCTGGAATTTATGATTCGGGATCAAATGTGTCATTAATTAATGCAAAATTATTAAAGATACAGCCAAGAGCATGTACAAGTGATATACAAATAGTTAACTTGAAGACTATTAATGGTGAGAAGAAAACAAAAGGTATGGTAACACTAAAAATAAAAATCTACAATATAGAAAGAATTGTGGACATATTTGTAGTAGATAATGAACATTTTAATTACGATTTTCTAATTGGTTTGGATTGTATCAAAAATTTCAAATTAATGCAAAACGAAGAATTAAAGATCATACAATGTAACAAACCAGAAGAAGCGACCTCAAATGAAGATATAAAAAAGAATAACTACTCAAAAAATGATACTTCAAATATAACAAATATCAAAATTCCTGATGTACTAGGTAAAATAGAGGAACAAGACACCAAAAACATAAACAAAGGTGAAATAAATTTCAACGAACATATAAACACGGATGGATTTGAACTGATAATAAACCATCTAGATTTATATCAACAATCAGAAATTGATAAGTTGGTAGAAAAATACAAACCAATCTTCGCCAAAGATAAATACGACGTCGGTACTGTAAAAGATTATGAAGCTCATATTGACTTGATGGTGGATAAATACTGTTACAAACGTCCATACAGATGCACAGCAGAAGATAGAAGACAAATAGAATATCAAATATCAAAACTATTAGAGAAGAATTTAATTGAGGAATCTTATAGCCCATTTGCTGCTCCAGTAACTATGGCATATAAAAAAGAAGATGATCAAAAAACAAGGTTATGTATAGATTTCAGAGAATTGAACAAAATTGTCGTCCCTCAATCACAACCTTTTCCGTTGATTGAGGATTTGATGGTTAAAACCGTAAACTGTAAATATTTTTCTACTTTTGACATAAATTCGGCATTTTGGTCAATTCCTTTGAAAATTCAAGATAGATATAAAACTGCATTTGTTACACAAGAAGGTCATTTTCAATGGACGTGTCTCCCGTTTGGGTTGAGGACGGCCCCAGCCATTTTTCAAAGAATATTGAGCAACATCATAAGAAAATACAAACTCTCCAGTTTTGCAGTAAATTTTATAGATGACATATTAATTTTTTCAAGAACTTTTGAAGAACATATGCAACATATATCGAGACTAATGGAGGCAATTCTAACAGAAGGCTTTAGACTAAAATTTTCGAAATGTACTTTTGCAAAAAATTATGCAAAATATTTAGGTCACATAATAGAAAACAATTCAATCAGACCTCTGAAAGATTATTTAACCGCTGTCAAAAACTTTCCAGTTCCGGAAACAAAAAAAAATATACGCCAATTCCTAGGAAAAATAAATTTTCATCATAAATTTGTGCCACACAGTGCGATTATCCTGGACCCGTTACACAATTTATTACGGAAAGACGTGAAATTCATATGGTCCACAGAATGTCAGGAAACATTTGATAAAATAAAAGCATTGTTATGTTCAGAACCACTTCTGAATATCTTTGACCCTGAACTACCAATAAGCATTTACACGGATGCTAGTATCAAAGGAGTGGGAGCAGTGCTGAAACAAAAAGACAAAAAAATTGACTGAAGCTCAAAAAAAGATGAAAGCAATATACCTAGAATGTCTGGCAATAAAAGAAGCTGTGAAATATTGGCAACACTGGCTTATGGGAAAAGAATTTACCGTCTACTCAGATCATAAACCATTAGAAAATATGAACATAAAGGCTAGAACCGACGAAGAACTAGGGGATTTGACGTATTATTTATCCCAATATCAATTTAAAATTAAATATAACCCAGGAAAATCAAACCAAGAAGCAGACTGTTTAAGCAGAAATCCAGTTCTAGAACCTTATGAAAATACTGATGACTTTTTAAAAGTAGTAAATTTAATAAACCTAGAAGATATAAAAAAGGACCAACACACCAATCTAGACTTACAAAATGGAAAACTTATATTGGAGAATGAAATATACTACAAAAAGAATAAAAGAAGGAAAAAAATTGTACTATCAGAACAACTTAGCAAAAGTCTAATAACGAATGTCCACGATACTTACTGCCATATTGGTAGAACCCAGATGACAAATAAAATAACACCATTCTATACAGCAAAGAATATCATCGAAAACATTAAACAAATTTGTGAAGAATGTGAAATTTGTATTAAAAACAAATCAAGGAGGAAGCCAAAATATGGTTTAATGTCACATTTAGGTCCAGCAGCACGTCCCTTTGAAATTATATCTATTGATACCATTGGAGGCTTTGGAGGGTCACGCTCAACAAAGAAATATTTACATCTTCTGGTTGATCATTTTACAAGATATGCTTATATTTTCGCATCAAAAAATCAAAGCTCCAGTGATTTTATAAAATTAATAAAAAATGTGTCACAAGGATACAACATTGATATGGTATTAACGGACCAATACCCTGGTATAAATTCCAAAGAATTTAAAGAATTTCTGAAGAAGGAGAACATAAGAATGGTTTTCACTGCTGTGGATGCACCATTTTCAAACGGGCTGAATGAAAGGCTAAATCAAACTTTAGTCAATAAGATAAGATGTAAAATAAATGAAAGTGATAAGAAAACATCATGGACTACGATTGCACAGAAATGTGTAGAAAAATATAACGAAACAGAACACACAGTCACCAAGTTTGCTCCAAAATACCTCTTGGAAGGCGAAAATGTGAATATTCTACCACTTGAATTGAAATCAAGACATACAAGTGAAGACCTGAAAAGAGATAGGGAACTAGCTCTTAAGAACACAATAAAATCACACAACTATAATAAAAAAATATTCGACATACACAGGGAAGAATATAAATTGGAAGTGGGAGACAGAGTCTACGTGGAAAACGGAAATCGACTAAATAGGAAGAAATTGGAGGAATTGCGGATTGGACCATACAAAATTCTAAAGAAGGTCTCAAATTCAATCTATGAAGTTGATACCGGACACAGGAAAGCAGAATCAAACCTCTACCACATTACAAAACTGTGTCCAGTGTTTGCTAGTAAATGAACAATTGCATGCATTCTCTTTTGCAATTGTTTCTCCCTAGGGGGGGAGATGTAAAGAAAACCACTTATGAGTGCTTTCCTTAAGATTGTATTCACTGAGTAAGTACTGAGCTACTTGGTGGCCCACTAGATATCAAATAAATGAATCGAGTTAGGAAAATATAACTGTCAGAATTATTGGATTAACAATTCCTGAAAATATTATCTTATTTTATTTATTATTTATTAAAGAAACCTGAAATAAGGGCTTTAAATGTTGTTTCTTTTGTTTTTATAGGTAAGTGAATTTTTTGTTAACCGATAATATAATTTTTAAGAGTTGTAAATACGTATTGTTAATAAATCTTTTGTTTTTATAGAGAAACGCAATTACGCCTTTGTTTTATTCAAGAATATAAAGAAATCATTATATATATATATTTTTTACATTAACTCCACACAGGAGGCCCTGAGGAAAATAACTTCCCTCGGGGCCTATGTCATCTTTGAAGATGCTGTGTGGAGGGTCTTTTTGAGGAAAGGAAGGAGTGAACACGGGTCTTGAAGAGACCCATGTTGTAGGAGGGAGGAAACACAGAGGCCGGCAAATCGTTCCACAGCCGAGCCGTTGAACTCAAGAACGAGTCATAGAAACGACCCGTTCTCATGTGACTAATGTCAACGTGTTTGGCGTGTTTCCCGACTATGCACCGGTGCCGAGGGGATCAATGACGCTAGTTCCACTGAGCATCTTCCATTGTAATACCGGTAGAACAAGGACAGCATTCCCACCTGACGCCTGTGCTCTAAAGATTGCAGTCCGTCTGTTAAGATGGGAGAATCTATCAAACGGACCGCCCGTTTCTGCACAGAGTCAAGGGTTTTTTTAGGTATTTTGGAGCTCCAGACCAGAGGTGGCTGCCAAATTCAACCGTGGGGCGCACTATGATTAGGATAATTCAATCCGGAGTTGCTGAGCTTACCACCATGAAGGTCACCGATTAATGTGATTGTATTTTGAGTATTTTAAAAACTTTTAAAACCACCTTTAAATATCCAACAGTCATATTTTTTCAAACATCCGGAGTAGGTGCATTATTGTCAGTAACGATAATTTGTTTATCGCTGTCATTTCATTTCCAGTTATATCAATAGTACCTAACCTTCAGTTATTATTTTACGTCCTTCATTTACCACAAAAGGATTATTATTATTTTTATTAATAACTAGCGAGTTCCCGGCATGCGTTGCTCTTAAGCCGCCGCTACCCGAATTTCTACCGATTTTCGAAACACTTAAAGTTTTAAAGCTCTTAAAAAAATATATGTTATTCTTGAAGATAATATCTAGACATTCCCCGCGCCAAACGCAAATTATATAAAATTTCCTCAATAGAAAAAAACCGCAAATCTGCTCCAAAAATTATTATAAACACGCTTGTTTCAGTTATTTTACAAGTTATATGAAAAATTCACAGTGGTTTGAGACAACCCCCGCGAGATTTTTGTTCTATTTTTAACGAGTCGTGTTTTATCAAACATTTTCACAATTTTCGCATCAATTGTATCGCTTTAAATATTAGCGCGCTCCTCTAACGTTCGTAATTACATATTTGTGCATCTTCTTGTTTTTGAGCGCGGTTGCGGTGCCTTAAATAAAGAAACTCTTTTTCTCCATGTCCTTTCGCATTCTCCCCCGTTCCCTCCCTCCTTCCCGTCCCTGCTAAATTACATGAAATACACATATTTTTCATATCACTCGCGATATTATAATATTTTTATACAAATTTCACAACGCTAGACCTCAGCCTTATAAATAGAAACATTCGCGTGTGTCCGCATAACAACTCACCAAAGTTCACCCAACTGGATGAATGGTATAGGAAATAATTTCACAACGCTAGAGCTCACCATTACACACAGAAACCTTTCCGGGCATGCGCACAACAATACACCAAAGTTTCATCGCAATCGGATGGATAGTTTAGGTTTAAGGGCACATTAGCTCCACACAGGAGGCCCTGAGGAAAATAATTCTTCTCGGGGCCTATGGCATTGGATGTGTGGAGGTGTATGGATGTGTGGAGGGTCTTTGAATGACGATGAAAGGAAAGAAATGAAGTTCTGGAAAGGAACAATGATGAGGGGTCGCTAGAAATCTAGGGGCCTCGGTATCCAGGAGTGATGGGCGTATGAATCCATCCCTCCCATTGCAGTACAAGGCGATGCTCTGGGAGAATCCTGCTTGAGAGGTCAAAAAGTCTCCCTCAACCAGTCTCTCCCGATTCGTCCTGCCACGCAAAACCTCACCCCATGAACCCGGGCCACCGCTTAGTCACCAAACGCAGCGAACCACTTGGGGTGACCCAAAGATATTGGAATACAAATATCTTTGGGGTGACCTATGGCTGAGGTGTTGGTAATGCGATAAATGTGGTTGCGGTACCCAAGCCCAACTTAGCTAGGAATCCAGAGGTCGCGGTTTCAAATCCTGACATGTATTTTTTGTGTTATTTTTTATCGTTTCTTTACATGGTATTTATGTTCAGATTTCAATTTTTAAACTCACGAAGCCCAGCCTGTGTTAAGGTCTGATTTGATTAATATGAGTTATTTCACAACATGTCATGTTTTTGTTATGTGACAACCGCACAAGAGTCCCAAATGCTCCCAACCGCCTGGAGCCAGTGAGACTATGGCATCCCCAATTGGGGTACGTTGTGAGGGTGACGGTAAGTGGTAAGGGGGGGAGACGGGGAAGAAGAGGGTGGGGAAGCACCTTGCTATTCAGATCTAGTCACCAAACATGTCTTAAACCATTTCAATCAATGTTTCAATTCTGAATGGCGGTCTTATACCAGGGCGATACTGAGAGTACCTTCCACTCTGAAACGCCCCGCAAATATACCTTATATTATTTTAAATGATTAAATTGTGAAAACAAAAATGAATAAAATTAAATTTACTCGCGCACGCAGGGTATGAACCCGCGACCTCCAGTTTGCTAGTCGAGAACCTTACGTGATGTAGATTCGGCAATTTTCCGCTTAAACTACGAGTTTCCAGACACTGTATATTTGAAGTAATTTTTTGAAATTCTGTATAAAGTCGAGTTGTATCCCGTGATATATTACAGGTCATATGAGTAGTAATATAAGCAAAATTATATTACATATTTACAAAAAAGTTAGAAAACTTTGTAAGTAGATCAAACATTGATGTTCCGTAATATAATATTGACTTGCGAGATATCCAATTTTGACATATATTGCTTTTAGCGTTAAATACACCTAATATTAAACAACCACTGATATAAATCACACTGGCGCGCGTGTCCTTAAGCTGACTATGACGACTTTCGATAAGATCCTTGGGTCGCAGGTCGTAGGATCAAATCCAGACCAGAGCTAAAATAAAACTATACGTAATTCTTTGGGTATTTACGCATATGTTGAATTACTATATATAATATTGAATTGGTCGTTAGAATAGAAATTATGTACAAAAACATTTAATGAATCGCGCCTAAAATATCAAGTTCAATGTTGCCAACATAATAATGACATTTCATAATTTGTTACTGTATCCATCTTCTCACTGGGGTTCTCATAGTCCCACTTGCTCTAGACATTTGGGAGCAACTTTTAGAATTGTCACATTTACTAGCACGAGGGTCAATCTCACAGGAGTATAGTAAAAAACCGGTTTTCCTGAACAAATATTTTTTTCATGATACGGAAAGTCCGCTAATTGACTGGCAAATATTGATAAAAGAACGAAAATAGGTGTTTAGTGAAATAAAAAGATTAATTATGTTGAATATGACATCATATTTCTTTATAATTAATTTAATATTGTTGACCTAACTCAAAAGATAAACAGAGAGTATTGAAGTGTGGACGTGTCGATGTGTCCGAAGTAAGCTCTATTGATTCTTATTTCTGCTGAACCGTTTCCGTTGAACTCAAGAACAAGTCGAAGAAACGACCCGTTCTCTTGTGACAAATGTCCAAGTGTTGTTTTCAGACTGTGCATCGGTGCATCGGTCCATGTTTTCAGACTGTGCATCGGTGCCGAACAATCGATAATCAACAGTTTGTTGTAATTTTCTATTAAATCGGTATCTGTTCACCTTTCTAGGAGATACCTGTTCATATTGTTGACTTCAACAGCTGATGTTAGAGTTGACATTGAAACGCAAACGTGATCCGTGTGTAATGTTTGTCTGTCTCGTTACTAGCTCCGTGTTTAGTTACAAGTGCCTGAAGTTGAACGCATCTTATTATGGTGACCTAATTGCAAGTTGGTTTTGCACTAATTTCAGTAATCCTGTTAGATAAGGGAGAAAAACTACATAAGATATATTTAATTATTTTTACCGAGTTCTTACAGATGTTTTAATATACAAATAGGGACATATTATCTAAAAATTTTTACAAAATTTTACAAAAATAGTACAAAGAGAGGCATGAGACACAAGAAACACAAAAGGCACAAGAGACACAAAAGACACAAGAGGCACGAGGGACACAAGAGACACAAGAAACACAAAAGGCACAAGAGATACAGGAGACACAAAAGGCACAAGAGATACAAGAGGCAAAACATACACAACAGACACAAGAAACACAAGAGATACTAGAGACACAAGAGGTACAAGAGACACAAGAAACTCAAAAGGCACAACAGACACAAAAGACACAAGAGACACTAGAGATACTAGAGACACAAGAGGCAAAAGAGAGAGAAGAAACACAAAATGCACAAGAGACACAGGAGACACTATATACACAAGAGACACAAGGACACAAGAGATATAGGAGACAAAAGAGACACAAGAGGCACAAGAGACACTATCGACACAAGAAACACAATATATGTAGGAGACAAAAGAGACGCAAGAGGCACAAGAGACACAAGAGATACACCGGTCACAAAAGACAGAAAGAGACACAAGGAGCGTAGATAATAATCAATAAAGTAATACAAAACATAAATAGATCTACAATAATTATGATTGTTACAAATTATTCAGTGTAGTTGACTTATTTTAACCAGTGATTCCTGAAATTATTTGGAATAAAAAATGTAAATGAATTTTAGTCTCCGATGACATTGTTGATGATTGTTTTTTTTTAACAACTAAAAACATTGAAGACGGGTTATTTCAAAAAATTTGAACAATTCATCAAATTTTTAAAATTAATTTTCACATTCTGTGAAAGTTCTATTTAAGTTCTGTAATTATTCCAGTAGTATGAAGCAACTGGTCGATAATGATTCAATAACATAACTTGAATAGAACTCACACAGAACGTAAAAATTATCTTATAAAAATGGATGAATTGTTAAAATTTTTTGAAACAACCCATTCAAGTATTTTATTAATTTTGTACATATTAAGATAAATACGCGGAATTAATGTTTTTAACTCGCCCTTCTGGTGGTTTTTTCACCAAAACGACGCTATACAAATAATCCCATTATTTATTTATATTTTTACAGTTATGTCCTGGTTAAATCTTCCCCACAGGAAAAACTAAACCCTTCCTCATAATTTTCCACAAATGATCATCTACTCAATCCGCGCTATGCAAGTGCACTATATAAGTATAATAAATAAATAAAATAATACAAGAACAACATGTCAACCTACCAGAGACCAAATCTGAAAATAATTCACCGACTCCAGATTTTTTCATATCAGAGGGTTCGGCTCGGTGGAACTCCTAATTGGACCTATAAATCCTACTGATCCCTCAATATAAATATTTTTAAAAAATTTCGTAATCATACATGTATTTAAAATTACTGATTTTTGCATTTTATACATAAATTCTTTGACAAATCTAAGATGCCTAAATTTTGAATGAGAGAGCTTGGTGTAATGCCAGTAGCCGAAATAACAAATGGTAATATTTTTGATTCAAATTAATAAAATACTTAGTTTTGACGACTTTAAAAAAGTGGTAAAAACAAAGTATTTTATTAATTTGAATCAAAATGGTGCCACAAAATAAGTTTGCTGTGTTAGAAGAGGTAATATTTTTATAGTCTGAGAATGCCAAATTTTTTAATCTCATTTTATTTCCTAAATCTGTATATTTTCTTATTTTTTCAAAAACAGATTTTTATTATTATCATTATTGACTGTTTTGGCATTATATAGTCTTGTTTATATAGCTGAAACTTCAACGAACTTTGAGATTAGGAAAAACAAGCGAAGTGTTTAAATAGTTACGCTTTCTCGGAGTTTGTTAATCATTTATCTATTGTGCGATTATTTTCTAATATAGGTGTAGGTATTTTCACAGAATTATAAATTGACGTAAAATTACTGCCTCAACACAGGCTAGCCTAGTGAGGCAGGTTACGAGAAACCTAAGTTTATAATTATAAATCTCTATTCTTTAAGTACCTACTGTTATATGTATATTGTTTACCATTATTAACTTTTGTACTTATGCAACTTTTAAACTATTGTATACTTTTTTTTGTAGTTTTAAATCTTTAAATTTTTGTTCAATAAAGATTATATTATTATTATTATTTATTGGAGACGAACCACACTTTTGATTAATAATGGAAAAGAGTTGTTACACTGCAATGTTAAGGTAATCCATCTAGATAAACTTGAAATATATCAACAATCGAAAATACATTGTTGATAAAATGTAAGATCTTAACAATTATTGTATTTAAATAATAATTAATTTTAGGTGGGCGATCTTTAATTAAAATCTTTGACGACATCTGTGTTTTATGTTCTGAAGTTAAACAGCAGATTCGAAATTAAATGCTTCCAAATAAAACTGTGTGATAAAAGATATGATATTACAAAATGCAGCAATAGATGGATGAAAATGACTTTTGTTTTTTGGTGACTTTTCAAAGAGATGTTGATTTGAATTCAATCTGAATCGTTGAATCGTTTTTTCATGTTTGATAAGTGGTTCTAGTTTTCATCAGCTACTTAGACTAGAGCGTATATCGCTTTATAATAATAATTAAATTTTAATAAAATTCCTTTATTATTTATTTACAGTTTTTTACATTTTTAAATTAAGTCCCGTTAAACTGATTGATATCAGTTTGTCAACGGGTTCTTTTGACAATTACTTTTTTTTTAAATTGAGACAGGTCTTCGACCAAGTCGAAGAGACAGGTACATAAAATATACAGGTACATGAAAAAGAAAATTGTTAATAAAATTTATAAGAAATACAGAACAGAGAAAATTAAAGAAATAAAAAAAAGACAAGAGAAAATAATAATGGAAAAAACATTAAAACGAAAAGCGGAAAATAACAGAAATTAGTACAAAAGAGTTCTTTCACTTAACCATTTTTTTAGCGCACATTTTCAAATCAATAATTTATTTGCAGAGATGAGAGAAAAATCATCCCTGCTTAAAACCTTTACATAAAATAGAAAGTAAAGATTATAGATTTAATTTACTGAAATAATTAGTGATAAACAAACGAACAAATGATCCACATATAACTATAATAAATAATCAAAAAATGATCCAATCTCCGCTTCTTAGTACCTACATATTTTCAAGATTTGAAAAAATATTGATTATTTATCATTAATTATAATATTACATTTCAGTCTCTCTCAAATCTACAAATTATTCAAAATGATCTTCTTCCTTTATAAAAATAGCTGCTTAGTTTTGTTTTTATTTTTTTTGGTTTTTCTTAAATGTTCTAGTTTACATTCAGTTACTTTTATGTTTCTAATTACCTATCTGTGAACATTAATAATGTTCTGTTTTTTTGCCATTCTCTTATGTATATTTTGTTACTAAGACTGTTTTTGTTCCTTAAATAAGTAAATACGTCACCCTATTCCCAACAATTTTAGAAGGGATCGGTATACAAAAGTCATTCCGATCTCCCAGCCTGTACTGTCAATAATATTTGCGATGACATCATTTCATCTAAATGGCCCAACTCTTCTCTTTTATTAACTTTTTTTACATTAGCCCCACACAGGAGGCTCTGAGGAAAATAATTTCCCTCATTGCCTATGTCATCTTAGGGGATGATGTGTGGAGGGTCTTTTTAAAACAGGCTAGGAAGTTCTGGTCAGGAAATTGGTATGAGGGTTGGAATCTAGGGGTCAGTGTGTTCAGGAGTGACGGACGTATGAATCCATCCCTCCAATTGCGGTGCAAGGCGATGGGTCGAGAGAGTCCGGCCGGAAAAGTCAAAAGGCCTCCTTCAACCACTCTCTCTCGATCCAGGTGGGCTCGATCGCCTCGCAGCAGGTGGGCAGACGCACCCGTGGACAAACCTCACCCCATGAACCCGGCCACCCCTGCTAAGTCACCAAACTTAGCGAACCACTTGGGGTGACCCATGGCAGAGGTTATGGCTCAAAATTTCCAGACTCTCCTAACTGTGGTATAAGTATAGACGTTTATCACAATAATTCTAATGACATAATAATATTTCATTCAATTTCAAACCGATTTTCAGGCGAGTGCATTGCAGTAGTTGAATCTCTGAAATACATAATCAAACATTATTATTACCGTTCCCTCGTTCTCTCTGACTCTCTCATTCCCTCCAAAAACTTAAATCCAGTATTTTCTTCATACCCAAAGATAACATTGGCCCTCAGTGGAATTATTTTCTTCAGGGCCTACCATGTGGAGCTAAAGTAAAAAAACCCTGATGATCACTGTGTAAGCTTTATTCAAAGCCCGTAAAAAAACCGTAATTCTGATTTGGATTCACGGACATGTTGGCATAGTGGGTAACGATATTGCGGACAAAACAAGGAGCAACCAACCTTCCAACCACACTCCCCTAAACCGCATTTCCCCATCTGACATTTTTTACGTCCCCAAAGACAGATCTCACAATGTTTGGGCAGAGAATTGGCACACTGATAGTCAATCCATGGGAGCCTGCTATGCCTCAATACAAAGGACTATCCCATGAAAACCTTGGTTTCAATAATTACCCCATTTTTCCAAAAAAGAAATTTCTTCACTTATGTACATTGTTCCGTTCCTTCTTACCTTCTTAAAATTCAAGTCCTTGGCTCCCCAGATTATACATTCTGTGGTCTAGATGTGGGAACTTTAGATCACAGATTATACATTCTGTGGTCTAGATGTAGGAACTTTAGATCACAGATTATACATTCTGTGGTCTAGATGTGGGAACTTTAGATCACATATTTTTGGTTGTCCCTCTCTAAACAAATATCCTCTCTTCTATCAAGCCTTATCTGAAATTGCCTTCCCACCATTCAACATTTCATCTCTTCTAAGTCGGAACTCTACTCCAATCTTCCACATAATTTTGAAATTTTGAAAAATGGTATGTAAATTCGCCTTTCCTTGCTCCATAATTTGAAATGATGACCTAGAACACCCTTAAAGGGTGAAAGCTAGAGACATGAGAAAAAAATTATACTACATTGGTGATGTGATATATACTGTCTCGCTAGGAACTACTGTGTTGAGAGCGCAGTTTATAACATTTGAGCAGTTTATAACAAAAATAGCGACACAATATCACATTAAAATAAAATCTGTATCGTACCATTGAAAACGCAAACAGATAAATTGGGTTTGATACAATCTTTGATAGTAGATCTGTCTTGGCTGATGGTCCAAGACTTGATGTCTGATTTATATCTTATAAAGGCGAAAGTTTGTATGGATGAAAGGATGTACATGTGTTTGTTATTCTTTCACGCAAAAACTACTGAATGGATTTTAATGAAACTTTACAATAATATAGCTCATACATCAAAATAACATATAGGCTATAGCTCAGAGCTCTGGCATTATGAAATTGGTATAAAAAAATTGCAATAGGTGGCATTGTGACAAAATTGCAATAGTAAGATATCTATAATTCTTTATTCGATTAAAAATATTAGGGGAGTACTTCAATTAAATGCGGGAGGGGGGAGGAGAGGGGGTGAGTGGTGGGCGGGGGAAGGGGGAGGAGGAGGCGGAGTGGGAACCCCTCTAATACCATGCGAGCGAAGCCGCGGGATAAAGCTGGTTTTAAATAATTTGTGTTCTGTCTAATGGCCAGTGAAAGTACATTGCATTGCTTTGTTCCAAATTATCTAAACATTTCTTAGGCCAGAAGTTGTGGCGAAAGGGATAAATAAGATATTATGTGCTTTGGTTCTAGTATTTGGAGCAGTTTGTACATTGTCAAACACAGTTTGGGTTTTTGAAGAGGTATGGTAGTATGTTAGGGAACGACCCATACTACGTGACCAACTTTTTGCAATTTTTAACCCCCCCCCCCCCCCCCCCCCGGTGACCAAAAACCTAAGCGTGACATTTTGAAGACCCCCCCCCCTAAAGGTGTCACGTAGTATGGGTACGTTTCCTTATTGATATAAATTCGCCTTATGTTCAAATCACAGATTCCCTTAAATATTTCATCCGAACTGCTTGTGGTCGATAGTTTGAGAATAATCTTTTCAATTAGTTTCGTGGCGACAGCTTCATAATTCCTTAAAGTAATTCAGGGATTGGTAGGGGGGGGGGAGGGGGAAACAACGCTTTTAAAGTTTCTCACATAATTGATTTCAAAATCACACCATTCAAATAAAAATAGGGTAGGGATAAATAAAATCGTTTGAATAAGTCGTCTCAATGTGGCCTAACCACTGATTGATATTGGCCTTAAGAGGAAACCTGGCGTTTTGTTCATAAAAACGTATTCCACAATTTCTTCTGTGGATTTTTGCAAAATTTGAAATGCAAACATTTTTTTAGTATAATTTAGACATCGGCCACTGAAACTGACAGAAGATTTTCTTTGATTATTTTAAACTTCAAGGAATGTATGACGAAGGAAAAATTCGGGAATCCGCTGACAAATTTAAAAAATAGGTATTTTATAAAACTGTCGGTATTCCCCCCCCCCCCTGAATAGTGGCGAAAGGGAAAGGGACAACTGAGCCATAAAACACAATAAAACAAATAAAATTGTAAAATTTGAGGTTTTGTATTCCCCTTTTTCTCCTCCAAAACTAAATCGATTTTTAAGATTTTTTTAACAACTCGGATCCATAAGCTTGTTTTCAGGATAATATAATATTACCAGATGTATGTATGACGTATGAGGCGTACATGACTTATTAACCAACTGTAGTAGAAGAATTTTTTTTTTTATATTTTTGAAGTATACGCTTGCCCTGAAGAAGGAACGTTTGTTCTGAAACCGGTCGGATTTACGCATTATATAAGTGGTTCAAACAAAGTTGTATTGTTTCATTTATCTAAAATATTTTTTGTCTGTACGTTTCCCTATTTTTAAAATACACTCTCTAGTTTGTATACTGAACTACTGTTCTTGTTCTGATGGCCGGTGTTGCCAACTCAGCTTCTTTAGAGCTAGATTTAGCTCCAAAAAAGGTTTTTATTAATTTATTTTTTTTATTATAGCGACTATATAATTTTTTTTTACATACAACATGTAATGTGAAATTAAGTATAAAATATTAAGTATAAATTTATTTAAATATAGTTCATTTGTCTTCTATGTCGTTTTTAGCGTCTTCGCTAGGGTTTTCTCATTGACCTCTTTAAGCCATATTTTTATTCTTGATTTGTATTCAATTGGATTTTTTATTAGTTTTATGTCTTGGGGAAGGATGTTATGGAGTTTTGTTGCAAAGTATGTATAGTTTCTTTGTCCAAATGTGGTTTTATAACTTAGAATATTTTTTATATCATTTTTATTCGATCTAGTGTTATGCATACACGGTCTAGTAGAGGATTCATTATTTTTGAAGAGCTTCAATAATATATTTTTGGCAAATATTTGTTGTACATTTGGTACGTCAAAGTTATTGAAAATTTCAATTGAAGGCGTTCTAATTGGTACTTTCAATATGGTCTTTATGATTCCTTTTTGAATCGTATTCAGGCTGTGTAGGTACGTATTTGCAGCAGATCCCCATCCTATGATTCCATATTCAATTCGAGAATGACATAACGCATAGTAGACCTTTTTCATATCCTTTTTATTTAACACGTTTCTTACATTTTTGAAGAAATATATAAGGCTTGTGAGTTTTTCCGTATACCTTTGATGTGTAGGTCCCATCTAAGATTTTCGTCAATTATTACTCCGACATATTTTATGTTTTGTGTTTTTTCGATGACGGGGCAGTAACATTGTATATTATTTCCATGGCATTCATGTAATTTTAGTTCTAGTGATTTTATTGGTTGGCCCCTTGAGTTCATTGAAAATGTTATATATTTTGTTTTGCTTATATTAAGGGTAAGCGAGTTGATTTTAAGCCAATTTTGAAGTGTACTAAGCCCCTTTTCAGCCTCATTAAATGTATCAGTCCAATTTTCTCCTTGAAATAATAAAATAGTATCATCAGCAAAACTGATTATGTTTCCTTTAATGGTAAGGTTAGTTAAATCGTTGATGTAGATAATGAACAGAATCGGTCCCAGTACACTTCCTTGAGGAACGCCATAGTTTAAAGATAGAAGTTTGCTCTTTTGTTTGCCAATTTGTACTTGTTGTTCTCGCCCTGTTATATATGACTCCAATAAGTTCATTGTTGATTCGGCCATTCCTATTTTTTTTTGTTTAGTTAGTAATATTTTATGGTCTGTTGTGTCAAAAGCTTTTTAAAGATCTATGAATAAAGCTAAACATTTTTTCCCATCATCTATGTTTTTTTATGGCCATGCTTGTTAGATTTTCTATGGCATCATTGGTGCTCAGATTTTCTCTAAAACCATATTGGGATGGTGATAGTAATTTGTTTTGTTCAAGATATTGAACAATTTGCTTCTTCATTACAGTTTCCAAGATTTCTGAAAAAGAGCTTAAGAGACTTATGGGTCGGTAGTTATATATATCCTTTTTGTTACCACTTTTATGTATGGGTATAACTGTAGCTTTTTTAAGGCATGAAGGGAATACATTTGTAGATATAGACAGATTGACCAAGTATGTCAATGGGAAGGTCGGTTCATTTTGTAGTTGTTTTATTGTTTTATTTGAGATTATGTCATTTCCCGATGATTTATTAATATTAAGGGATACAATTGCATTTCTGATTTCAGTATTGGTTACATCAGTTAACTTTAATTTATCTATCTGGTTCATATTTTCCTTTTCTTCTGGTAAAATGCTAGTTATTGGTTGTCTGATTTTCTTTGCTAATTGTGACCTTATATTAGTAAAAAATTCGTTTACGTATTCGAGAATTTTGTCCGGATACTTTGCGAAAGAGATTTGGGTATTTTCAATTGTTAATTCCTCCATGTTCTTGTAATGGGATGATTTTGCATTTGTAATTTCATTAATGATCTTCCATAATTTGCACGGGTCATTGTTACATTCGTCTATTTTCTTCTTATAATAATTTTCTTTGACAGTTCGTATAACATTTTTGAAAATATTTCTGTACCTTTTGTAGTATCGTTGTATAAAAATATCACAAGGATTTAATTTAGATTTCCCATGTAATTCATCTCTTTTTCTAATGCAATTTATAACGCTTTGAGTTATCCATGGCTTAAGATGTTGGTTTTTATGCGAAATCTTTTTTTCTATTGATTTGGTATTTGACACGATGGTGTATGTTATATATTCAGTGAATTTACTCCAGGCATTATTTCCATCAAGGTTTTCCAGTAGGCTTATCCAGTTTGTATTGAGTAACTGTTGTTTTACATCATTCCATTTGGTTTCTGTCTTTTGCACGATAATTGGGTAGGGCTGCGATCTTTGTATTTTTTTTTGTAATAGATAAAATTGTTGTATAGTAGTCGGTTATAGTAGAGGTGAATATGATGGGTTTGGTTGATTTAATAGTCTTACTGAACATGTGATCGATGCAAGATTTATTGTCATTAGTTACACGCGTAGGTTTATTTATCATACTTTGGAGTCCATGGGAGGCCAGTGTTTGTAGATAATCAGTTCTGTTGGGATGACCATTTTCTAATATGTCAATATTTATTGTGTTTGAAAGGAAGATATTTTTTGTGTTTTTTAGAAGATTGAGTTCATTAGAAAGCGTTTCAAGGAACTGATTAATATTAGATAAGTTTTAAGATTTTCACGGCCAAAAGCATTTTCGTTATTTGTTTTTGGGGTGTTATGCCGTGTTGCGCTACCTCCTTCTTTAGCCAACGTTTCGGACATCGTTGCAGTGTCCATCATCAGGGCAGATCCGGCAGATCCGGTAGATGTGTTAATATTAGTTGTAGCTGGTGATCGGTACAGAGCTAATATCGTGGTTTCATCATTCATAATTGTAAATCTTAGTTGTAAGCCAGTAATATAAGTAGCTATAAGTCTTAGATGTAAGTCACTAGTTGTAATTGTAAATCTTAGTTTTAAGCCAGTAATATTAATTCTTTTATATATTATTTGTACAGCGCCCTTGAGGTGATTTTCCACGAAAACGGCGCTATATAAATTAGGCAATTATTATTATTATTATTATTCATCACCCACTTTGATCTTTAAACAGTTTGCATTTGGGAATTTTATTTCATTGACTTCAGTTTTAATGTCATCTTTAATGTACGCTATCGCACCATCATTTTTTGTGTAATTCAAATTGGTTGCATATGACGTGTAATTATTAATATGCAAGGGTGAATATTTATCCTTTACCCAGCATTCAGTGAGGATAATTATATCTAGATTTATTTTTAGATTCTTAATTAGTATTTGAAGTTCATCGAAATTTTTGTTGATACTTCGTTTATTTTTATTTAATATATTAAAATTATTTTTAAGAGTTGACAGTTCATTTGGTTTGTTTGTAGTTATTGTTTCATTATCATTTAAAGTTGTTAAAGCCTTTGGTTCAGAAGTAATTATTGTGGTATTCATTTTCACAATATAAATTATTAAGTGGATTTAGTAATGTTTTTTTTTAAATATAATTTGCTAAATTATTTTTACCATATCATCTAGCTGCTTTATGTAGATAATTTTATCATCTTGTTTTTTACGGATCATAATTTTGCCTTGTTTGTAGCAAACGCATTGATATTTTTTTTCCCTGGCTACTTGTTTCGTTTTCCATAATATTTCTTTGTGGTACGGGCTCCATTCTTCACCGATGTAGATAGGAGATGTCGTCAGATCCTTTATTTCATCATAATTTGTTTCTTTTTTCTTTTCAAGGAGGGAATCTCTTTTTCTTTTATCGGAAAAGATCGCAAGAAGTTTTGGAGGGGCTCCATTTCGTCTGTCTGAGACTCTCGTGACTCGTGACGTCAGTTATATCTGTGTGTAGAAGGTGGATTCCTGCTGCGGCAGCAACTTTTTTTACAATTTCCAAAGGTTGTTCGCGGTTTTGTTGTGGAATTCCTGCTATTTCCAAACTATTTGATTTTGTTAGGGTCTCCATATTCGACAGTCTGATTTCAAGCTTTTTTATTATAATATTTTTTTCCGTTTGGTGTTTTTTAATATTCTCAAAATCTGTTTGAATTACCCGATTTAGATTATTTGAGACTTAAATTTTTTTTAACATCGCATCGTATTGAGCACTGATAAAATCAATGCTTTTAGAAGTTTCGGAAGTTTGTAAATCAATTTTTGTAAATATATCTTTTTTAAGGGTTTCAAATTTTTTATCGATGTACTCAATAATTTTATCCATGTTTATTTTATCTTCGGAAATTATTGGGGTTTTGCTACATCTAGTCATCACTATTTTAGTTAGTTCACAAATGCCCCTCCCAAGGTGCTTTAGCTTCTTAGCTTATTTTGCAAATAATTCTCGTACCTCCTTGTTTTCTAACTCATGAACTAAACACGACCACAATAGTTATTTCTTAATTCCACTGAACCGGTTTATTTCTTCTCAGAATTTCTCTAGCCACCTCGAAATTTTGGGTCCCAACTTAGGCTATATAATTGTATACTTATAATATCATGTACTCACTTGAATATAAAAGCCATGCCATGTAAAGTCTAGCTTCATTTTAAAAATCGAGTTGGCGACACTGTAATGATGGCGTTGAAACCAGGCAATTTAGAGGGTCCAAACCCTAACTCCTGTAAGAAGTAACTAATAAACAAAGAAAAGCATACAACATGCTAGTGGTAGATACTCGTGTCTATAGTATTTTAAGGCGAGACATAACCACGTTTATCGGGGGTTTCCCGAGGCTAGCGTATTAATTTATTTCGGCGAATTCGTAATTGAATTATCATTTTTATTTCCATGCCTCACAAGGGATGCGAGTTATTTATATTTTAGATTAAGAAAAACAGTACGTTTCTATAATTTTTTTAACGTACAATGCCTTTAAAAAGTGTAATACGTTGTACAACTAAAGGTAGCGGTGAGCACCAGATTTTATTTCTCTAGACCAGGGGTGGGGAACCTGCGGCCCGCGAGGCCCTTTGGTGCGGCCCGCGGGCACTTTTGGTGCGGCCTGCTGAAAGTACCACAAAAAATTACACAGAACGGGATGGTTTTTTCACGGTGTTTCAGATGAATTTTTAAGACGTTATTACCAAATCGTTACTAGCAAGTAGTTTAGATACAAATTCAAACGCGATAAAACCTCCCATTATAATTTATTTTAATTTGTTATGGTGAAACGATAGTGAAATTCCATCGGAACTTTTAATTTTCTTGTACGGGACAGTTCCGATATTTCAGGATTGATGGCAACTCTATTCGGAGGGGAATCTTTGGCAGTCTGTCATAAACATTATTTTCTAGTCATTTCTAGTGAATAGTAAATCAATCAAATTCTATCAATGACAACCACGAAGAAAAGAAAAGCTGAAGCTGAGTGAAACGTGAAATCATTTGAAACTAAATTAGGGCTGTGGAAAGTAACTCGGAAAGTATAACACGGCGCATTTTTCAACACTGCAAGGACAAAAGGCTTCTACATCGTTTGAATACGATGGTGAGTGCGCGAAATTAAGTGAGACATTTAATGAACGATTTAAGGACGTGAAAAGAGAGCAAACGGATTTGAACATATTTGCTAAACCGTTCAACGTTGAACCATAGAATGTGCCTGATAATCTGTAGCACGAAATTATCCAATTACAAAGCGATGATGAACTAAAAGCTCGATATAACAATCTTCCCAAATAAAGTCAGGAATCACAGGTTATATTAAGTCAAGCACGAAGCACGTCCCTTAACATTTTGAATATAATGCACACATAAATGCTATAATAATTGCCTCACTTCTGCCAAAAAAAAATCATTGCATATAATTTATTGTAATTAGTTAAATGAATATAAAATTATATTGCGGACAATAAATATGCTTCCATATGTAGAAAAACCATTCACGTAATCAGAGTACAATTTAATTGAAGCTGGTTGACTAGTGGACTCCTATTCATTTTGAAGGTGAAACCAATCTTGTGTTCACAATGCAATTTCCTGTTGCGGATTCATCTGCTAACCCTAACCCTTTGAGCCTTGAAGGGGTAACCATCTGTTACCTATACCAGAGCGGGTAAGTGGTGGGTCCTCCAATAACCCTAACCCATTTCGAAGGTAAAACCATTTTGGTGTTCTAAGTGCAGTATTAATTAAGCTGGGAACTCACAATCTAATTCGCTCTGATGGAAAAACCAGTTTTGTGTTCAAAATGCAATGAAAAAATTCCATGTGTGGCTTCGTCTGCTTAAGCATTTCGCAGAAACCCGTTCGCCTTTTTGAAGTGCATTTATAAAATTCTAGTTGCTTTTGTGCTGCCAGTATTAGAGAAAAGCCATTATCAGTAAAATGGCTACACTCAGTAGTTTTAAGTCTCCGCGTACAGATTCGCCCTATAACTGAAACCAGTTCTGTGTTTAGAATGCAACGAAAAAATTCCAAATGGGGCTTCATTTTATGACGCATTTTTCGTGTTAGAAGTGCATTTATAAAATTCTAGTTGTCTCTGTCTGCTGCCAGATTAGATGAGAGCCATTTTCATGTTCTGAGTGGAGTTTTAATTCTCCGCATGCAAATTTAATCTAAACTAATTCCGTGTTCAGAATGCAACAAAAAATTTCAGTTGTGGTTCCATCTGCTGATGCATTTTGATGGAATCCATTCTCGTGTTCACAGTGCAGTTATAAAATTCAGGTTGCAGACTGTGTAAAACCATTTGCAGTATAGATAAATAAAGAGTGTCGGCAGTTACTTAACCAATTTTTAATTAGTTTTAGCGAAACCAATTCTTTGATTTAAATGTGGCTCCCCCCCCCCTCCCCCAACCCAAGACGGAAATCGGGGTGCGACCCGCGGGTTGAAGTATGAACATCCAAATGGCCCGCTACGCTAAAAAGGTTCCCCACCCCTGCTCTAGACGATGAATTAATAACTTAGGGAGGTATTCATTTAGAAACATCTTAAATATTAGTAACACATTCTTCAGAATTAATTAAAATGAACCCGGCGGAAAGGTCGAACCTCCAGGCCTGCTAGGGTGAATTCGACATACGTCCGTCCAATATGCGCATATTTATTATATATATGCGCACCGTGGGCGCATATTTGTTTACACGCTTTTCTTCTTCTTCGTTTCTTTAATATGGCAAATTCGACAGAAGGTCCGTCCAATACACGGGTCGCGAGTCGCAATTTATATACACGGCTTCTTTACTTACGTCGTTAAGATTCTGAGTGTATTTTAGGATATAGTGTCGTCTTAAAACATAATTTGGGGTAGTGTTAAAATCCAGATGGGAAATTGGGGAATACATTTGTATTGCCAGTTTCCTCCAGCTGTCACAATAATAAAGACTAAAATACTTTCAGAAATTGATAATGAATTTATTTAACGCTGTCTGTTTCGGAATCGAACCCACAACTTCTGGACTGAAAATAAAAACACATCACGTTACGAAGGTCGTTTAATTGCTTCCTGAAAACTTAACTTGTGTAGCTTGTGGGAAAAAAACATATCTTCATAATAATATGCTAAATTAATACGTGAGTTCTGATTAAAGAGTCATCTTTGCCCTCAAAATGAGTCGAAATGAAGCTTCAATATCTTCTGGTGTCAAAAGCTATCTTTAACAGCTTTGTTTACCGACACTCACTTCTTAAAGTGGTTTCAATATTTAAAAAAACCGCATCTAAAAATAATACGAACCCAATTAAAGCAAGAATAATTCATTTAACGGTGATTTAAATATGAAATTTTGAAGAGATGTTGTTTATTTGATCTTATATATTTCTAACTCGGATGTTTGTTTGTGTAATAATTTCTTAGAATTTGAAAATCACGTTGATTATATGAAACGGGGCGCCCCCACTTAGTTCATTCAATTTTAAAATATGTCGAATGTGATGCCTATCAATTATTAGTGTAAAGCACAGATTTCACACACGGATTTGCTCGGCGGATATATCTGACAAGCTGGTCCGACCGTTTCGGAGCAGAATTCTCGCTTTAAGGGCCCGCAATCCGGATTTGCACCGATTTATTACATATTTCCCTTAAACACGGTAAGTTTTAAAGCTCTTAAAATATATGTTATTCTTGAAGATAATATGTAGACTTTGCCCGCGCCGAAACGCAAATTATATAAAATTATTAAAAAAATCGCAAAGTATGCTCCAAAAATTATTATGAACACGTTTGTTTAAGTTATTTTACAAGTTATATGTATGAAAAAAATCACAGTGTTTCTATAAATGCTGTTTAAGATAATGCCCCCCGAGATTTTTGCTCTTTTTTAAACGAGTCGTGTTTTATTAAACATTTTCGCAATTTTCGCATCAATTTTGTCGCTGTAAATGTTAGCGCTCTCCTCTAACATTCGTAATTTCGTATCTCTCCATCTTCTTCTTAAGTAATTTGACTTCTTGGTTCTTTTATTTAGGTAACTGGTTATCCAAGCTAAGACTTTTCAATTTATTCCAATTCGTTAATTTTGCATAAATGTACTTATATTTATTTATTTGATAAAATAATTTACATTTTATAATATAATTTAATAATGCTTTCCTCACTAGGTGGCTTATCCGTGCTGAGGCCCCCATTTTATAATACAAACGTGTGTTTTATAATGGTATTGTGTGTAACGAGTATATGTTTTTTTTCATATGTTATAACATTTTTGTAATATTGTTTTTTTGTTCTTTAATCCAACTTTTAATTTTGTGTCTGAATTAATTTTGGTTTTCCTCATTTTTTTGTATCAAGTGAAAGATTGTTGAATGCTTTTATTGCATGGTATTTATAGTGTCTTTGTCAGAAGCTTGTGTTTACCGTTGGAGTTTTTATGTTTTCTATACGCTTGTCTAACTGGTCTATTGATGATAGTTGTGTTTGTTGAAATTAGTTTTTTGTTCAAAAATTAAATTTAGTAGTGTTTTAACGTATAATTAGCGTATACTAGATGTATGGAATATGTCGCTGATACAATATAAATATGAAATAATGAAATCATTTATCCATGACCCAAGTTCTCAACAAAGAAATTCTTGGGTAAATTTTTAAACTACATCAACAAATTTACTAAACTATCTCTACCTATTGTATTAATATAATTAAATGTAATGTCTTAGTAAATTCATTGAAATATTATAAGCCATTATAAGAAGTATTATTTAGTTATTGAAAAAAAAACTTTGTTATCTAAAATATTAAAATCCAAATTAGACAGTTCCGAACTCCTGCAACTTGCAGAGGTACAGGAGGTACCTTCGATACAGCGGTTTGGCACTATGCGAAACTAATACTTAGATGTTAGTAGACATGGTTAGTGTTGCAATTTTGTAAACCTCTGACCACCTTACTTTTAAATTTTTGTTATTTGTATTTTTATATCATGTATGTATTTTTTTATCGTAACTCATTGTTATTATATCTCACTGTACTTTAAACTTTTGTTGCTTATATTTTTATTTCGTTCATTATAATAAAACAACTATAAAACTTATTTCCACTTTAATTTATTGACCGTAACCGGTTTCAGTCTGTTAAGGCCATCTTCAGACTATATGTTTTTTCTTACAACAATTAAGGTCATCTTTAGACTAGTACAAATTATTCATAACTCACGGTTTATATATATGCAAATATGGGGGATTTACAAGGATCAAGGTCGGCAAGGATTTTATTTTAATATATGGGTTTTCTTACAACAATTAGTAAGAAAACACAAATATTAGAATAAAATCCTCGTCGACCACCCCTCTCCCCCTCCCCCATATAAACCGTGAGTTGTGAATAATTTGTACACGTCTGAAGATGGCCTTAACAGGCTGAAACCGGTTACGGTCAATAAACTGAAGTGGAAATAAGTTTTATATTTGTTTTATTATAATGGAATTCCACCATAAATTATCAGCCTCAAAAATAGAAATATTTTTATTTCATTTATGTACTTTTTTTATTTCTATCGTAACTTTATTTATATTATTTCTTTCTCGTGTTAAATATGTACTGCCTTTATTTATTTATGTAAAAGCCCTCTGGGCGTATAAAAAAACCAAAAAAATAATAAAATAAAATGAAAATATGTAGTTCGTCAAACATGTTGAATATTTGTAGATTGTAGCTATAAAGCGTATTCTTTGATAATAATACCCTTTTGGTTATTTTCAAATCATTCCTAAACAAATCCGTACACTCAATGGGTTAATGGTTAATGCATAACATTATGTTGATATATAGTTTGACCAAGGATGTAATATTGTCGCATGGAAACAGTTATCTGACCATTGCAGATAATTTTAATATAAATCTTCTCGTAGCACTATTAAATTGTTTCACAGAATTGATCTTTGCGTTGTATAATAATACTGTACATATTAATCGAGAAGAATGACTAATAAATACTAGCTGTTTACCCGTTCCGCACGTTTTGACTGCTTTTCGGCTTTGCCCAGTTAGCCTTGGTGACCATTTTATGGATTCAATTCGAACTGATTCCAAAAACAGCCCGTTCCTCGGATCCACTGTAGCTAGTCACCGGGACAAAGTAACCGAGACAGAGCAATGACGTAATGTGCAATATATAGCCACTTGATACAACATGTATTACCGTCAATCTTTTCATATCCGGAGAGATACCACATATTCACAAATTCGTAGCAGTTATACCTAGGGGGAAACGTCCCCGTAGCGACATTCGAATTCTTGAATTCGAAACCGAATTATAACAGTAGCTTTGTGTGAAATTCCACGTACACAGATGTTATTTGTGGCGTGGCGCGTATGGCGTGGCATCCGACATGCACTCGTAGCTGGGTTCTGAAATTCAACAACTCAGACGCTACGGTATTAATACTGTTCGATATAAAATAAACAGGAAAAATAATAAGACTGTTGTCATTTTCATAATGATCACATCGAAGATGAAGTTATACATGAAATCCTATTTAGATTAATCTTTACGACGAATCGGCTTACAGTATGAACATCAAACAATGTACTACGGATACTTTGAAGCTTTTACTAGCTTTTCATTATTTACATTACTAAAAATATAAGCGTAAACCACTAAAAAAAATGTTTTTTCATGACTTAACTATGAAGTAATACAAAAAACATTTTTTTTAAATACCCCTTTATGGCTAATAGAATATTATTAAGGTTTTCTATGTTCTAACTTTTTTCGTTCTTATAAAATTATGCACAAAATAAATAAAAACCGCTTTTTCGCTTACTTGCCTCGTGCAAATAAGACGCTCGATTTTAAGTTTTGCAGGCATGAGAATCGAAATATTTCTAGCGTTTATATTCCTCTTAAGTCGAACTGTTGTCGAATGAAGGTTTGTAATCAACTTGTAAAGAATCAACCCGCCAAAAACAAAGTTTATACTATGTGCTAAGCATCTTAAGATACGTTGTATGCAGGTAGTTGAGAGCCTATTGTGGAAGTCTAGCTCTTACAGAATGGAATAGTTTTCTAGAGTAACAAAAGAGATTTGGTATTTTCCGAAAAGATAGTAACTGGAGGTGAGGTGTGATTGGCTGAACATAAACTGTGACCCCAAACACTCTCAACCGGAGAACTTACATAAATATGTGTTCTTTATAAACTGATAGACAAAACATCAAGTGTTTTTCAATGAAAGTTTTTTTAAATTTAATTATATTATTTTTTTAAATTGATCTCATAAAACTTCTCTTAGACTTGAGGATAACAGGGGCTCGCTGGGTTAGAAGATTTTACCCTTAATTAATGATATTTGGGAGGCGGGAATGGGTACTGCCGCCCCGGAAACCTTTATTGGATAACCAACACTTCTGTCATAGGTCACCCCAAGTGCTTCGTTGCGTTTGGTGATTTAGCAGGGGTGCCCGGGTTCATGGGGTGAGATTTGTCTAGGTCTTGGAGGCAGATGACCAGGACACACTGAACCCCAGATTCCTACCCACCCCTTAAACCCTTTTCCTTCTCAGAACTCTTCTCTCCTTCCTTTCCTAAAAAAACCCTCTACACAGCTTCCCCAAAGATGACATAGGCCCTGAGGGAAATTATTTTCCTCAGGACCTCCTGTGTGGAGCTAATGTAAAAAACAAAAAAAATTGATTTGAGATTTTCAAGGCCAAAAATATTATCGTGATTTTTTTTTTACATTAGCTCCACACAGGAGGCCCTGGGAGAAATTATTTTCCTGTTATTAAGCTATTATAGAAATTTCTGGAAAGGAAAAAGGTAAGAAAGGTAGGTAGAAATCTGGGGGTCAGTGTGTCCAGGAGTGATGGACGTATGAACCTATCCCTCCAACTGCGGTGCAAGGCAACGGGTCGAGAGAGTCCGGCTGGAAAGGTCAAAAGGCCTCCCTCAACCAGTCTCTCTCGATCCGACCCGCCACGGAGCAGATGGGCAGACCGCCACCAAGACTCACGTCATCCCATGAACCCGGGCACCCTTGCTAAGTCACCAAACGTAGCGAACATTTTTAGGGTATTACGCCGTGTTACGCTTCCTCATTCGTGGATATTCTTGAAACCTTGGCTAAAGAAGGAGTAAACACAATACGGCATAATACCCCAAAAATAAATAATAAAATAGCTAATTATTGTAATTTTGAAGAATTCTTTCAAACCTATCAGTAAGTGAAAATTTATTTTCTTATTATTTTTTTGTGAATACCGCACAAGAGTCCCAACTGCTCCCGTTTTGAGCCGAGGCTGCAGGTAGTGGGGACGGGGAGGAAATGGGGAAGAGGAAGGCTATTCAGATCTGGTCACAAAACACGGCTAAAAACATTTCAATTCTGAATGGTGGTCTTACACCAGGGCAATACTGATAGTATCTCCCAATGTGCTGCGAATATGCTATTTTAAATGAATCAATTGTGAAATAATACAAATTAATTGAATAAAATTTACTTGATTTGAACCCGCGACTTCCGGATTGCCAGTCGAGAATCTTAACCCTCGATCGAGGAGGCATTTAAATTCCTAATAATTTTTACGAAGACTCTTCAGAACTACAATAATTAATGTTTCATAATATATTTTAGTTTTTATCAACTCCGAGTAAAAAACAAGCCAATGTCAATATTTCTATTTCTTTTTAGGTCACGTGTAAATGAATATTTTTGGCTAATTTACTTTGAACTCCAAAATGTTTGAATAATAATAATTTATGCTCGATGCGTGGTCATTCAAACAGGTTTGATTCAACATTCAATTTTCTTCATAAAATACTATTTTATGTACTTCCCGTTTCTGCACAAGTAGAAGATTTATTTTAGGTATTTTGCGGCTTCAAATCAGAGGTGGAGAAACATGTACTTGGACAACTTGTCTCACCAGTATCTGCGCTGCACTGCATTGTTGAGGACACCCACCACTTTTCCGAATCAGATTGGTACCTTCAACGGTTCTCATGCCAAGACTCTTTTTTAAAACGTTTTTTTTTTAAGTTTAGTTTTTAAAACGAAGATACTGTGAAATGACTCTAAAAGCCCCCGACTTCCCTACACGGCACAACATATACTTTTTATACATACCAAAATTTTTGAGTGTTCTCATCCGGGGTAGTTTGTTCCTGTTCTTGAAGCTAGAGCATTTTATATATAGAGGAACAAACATTAAAAGTAAAAGCAAATTTAAACACGCTCCTACGGCAGCTACAACACAAGAACAGCATCTAGAGCTTCTGGCAAGCTACCGGCAGTCCCAACAAGAGACAGTGAACAGTAGGACGAGAACGTGGTCCTTCAAACCCTTCAGCACAGTGGCCAGACGAGACCCCTATGAAAACGGTGGGAGTGTACGGGTGTACCTACAGTACAGTATACCTGGCTTCTGAGAGGCCAACTTGACTCTGGCTTCGCTGGTCACTTAGAGTTACACCAAGCACATCAGAAGAAGCGTTGTTGTGAAGATTGTTTCCGTCGTAGGAGGAAAGATTTGTATGTTGTTCCTTTATAGGCGTAATTAGCGCGATTGGGTCTTTGAAACATAGAATCGTCGAGGTTACCGTCAATTAATAATTAGCATTCAAAGCCCCCCGAGGTTGCGTACCCTTTGGAGGCTTGTCAAACAAAAGTTATAATTGACTCTACTGCTATCCGCGTAATAGTGAATTATGCGCATAACAAAAGGTCATTGATTTGCAACAAAAACATAATTCATCCATCATTCACATGCAATTTGTGGCAAATTCCAAAGTCCTCCTTTTAAAACTTACTAATAGCAATTTGTAATCAAACAATTTTAATGACCACGTGTAGAATTATTTACGTAATTAATTGAGGGGTTTAACTAATTGTGAGTACAGGAGAAACTCGATTATAGCGGACTGAATAAAATATTTTAAATTAAAACGTAGAAAAGACCGACTGATTTAGGCAAAGTTGAAAGCCGTTGAGTACGAGGAGAGCCTGGACCTGTTATTGACGGAGACTGCTAAAGTAATGCAGGACATGGACGCCAGGAGGCGTCTTGTCGAGCGATGGGAGAACGGAATAAGATGAGATGAAATAAAAAATGTGAAAATAGGCCACTTGCATCACAAGACAAGACATAATTTTATGGATGCGAATAAACGATAATTACATAGCTGAAAATCATTTAAAAAAACATTTTCCACACTAATGGCACAGGAGAATAACGAGGCATACCAAAAATATTACATCTCATAAATATTTTTTTCCATGATCCGTCTTTTTAATCATAAATCATTATAATGTTCAACGTCTGTATCACTAAATCCAATGTAATATACTTGTACTTATAAATTATAATAATAAGAACCAATAGTTAACCCAATTATAATTAGCTTTTTGAAAAATATTATGTCCTTTTGGAATACAGATTTACTAGTAAATTTAAAAGGTAAGAAAATAGTAGTACCGGGCATTACAATAAAAAGAGGGATTTTTCAAGGAGACTCATTGAGTCCTCTTTGGTTTTGCTTAGCATTGAATCCTCTGTCTAAAATGTTAATTAAAAGCAAGTTTGGAATAAAAATTAAGGGTAATACAAGAGAGAGTAGTATAGTTTCACATCTATTATATATGGATGATATAAAATTATTTTCAAATTCTGAATCAAATTTAGAGAAAATGATTAAGGTAGTTAAAATTTTTTCAGATGATATTAAAATGACTTTTGGTTTAGATAAATGTAAAACGATCCATATAGAGAAAGGCAAAATTGTAGATGGAGACGAGGGTATATTTAGAAATTTCAAAATTAAAAGTATGAAAGGGGATGAGGTTTATAAATATTTAGGATACCCGCAATCGAATAGATTAGATCACACTAGTATTAAAAATGATATTAAGATTAAATTTCAAACTAGGATCAGAAAAATTTTAAAATGCAATCTATCTGCTAAAAATTTAGTAAAAGCAATAAATACTTGGGCAATACCTTTATTAACGTACTCATTTGGCATAATTAAATGGTCCAATACAGATTTAGATAGTTTAGAACGATTAATTAGAACTACGTTAACAAAGTTTAATTGCCATCATCCAAATTCAGCTATAGAACGAATTAATTTACCTAGAAATTTAGGAGGTAGAGGTGTAGTCAAAATAACATCTTTGAAACGCAATCAGGTAGAAATGCTTAGAAATTTTTTCCATAGGAAAGCTAATAGCTCAGAAATGCACAAAATAATTTGCAAGGCAGATAGAAACATTACACCTCTAAATTTATATGACGAGAATGCCAACATTCTTATAAATACTAACTAGGAATTATTAGATTCCTGGTCAAATAAAATTATTCATGCAAAACACTTCAATTATCTCAACCAAACGTATGTTGACAAACTTTCGTCAAACAAATGGTTGAGTATTGGAGAGTTGAGCGCAGAAATAGAAGGATTTATGCTTGCCATTCAAGATAGAGTCATTAATACTAAAAATTATAGGAAGCATATAATCAAAGATATAAATCAAATTGATGATTTATGTAGAAAATGTTTGGCTTTTCCGGAAACTATAGAACATATTATATCGGGATGTTCTATATTATCGCCGTCCGAGTATACATTTAGGCACAATCAGGTTTTAAAAATTATCCACCAAAGTTTGGTAATTAAACATAACTTGATTGACTGCCGTAATATAGTACCATATTATGAATATGAACCAAATTCATTTTTAGAAAATGAATTTTATAAAATATATTATGATAAAACTATACTAACAGACAGAACAATTAGTCATAATAGACCTGATATAGTTTTACATGACAAAACTAAAAAAATAACTTATATCATTGATGTAGCTATTCCAAATTCCTGTAATATTCAAAAAACTGTTTCTGAAAAAATTAGAAAATACACAGATTTAGGAAATGAGATTAAAAGAATTTGGCATTCTCGGACTATAAAAATATTACCATTTGTTATTTCGGCTACTGGCATTATACCTAGGTCTCTGATTCAAAATTTAGGCGTATTAGATTTGTCAAAGAATTTATATATAAAAATGCAAAAATCGGTAATTTTAAATATATGTAGGATTACAAAAGATTTTTTAAATATTTATATTGAGGGATCAGTAGGATTTATAGGTTCAATTAGGAATTCCACAGAGCCGAACCCTCTGATATGAAAATATCTGGAGTCGGTGAATTATTTTCCCATCTGGTCTCTGGTAGGTTGACATGTTGTTCTTGTATTGTTTTGTAATTATAATACATATAATTGCATAACGTGTATTGACCAGATGATCATTTGGGAAGTGTGTGAAAGGGATGGAACCATGTTTCTCATCAAATTTTATAGAGGGAGCGCGCTAATATTAAAAACGATTTTAAATAATAGGCGTAAGCGAAAATATTTAGTTAAAATGACTTGTCCAAAATAGAGCAAGATTCATTTAAATCATTTAGTAGCATTTAAAGAAACATTATTCCTAGTTTTTGGAGCAGACTATTTCTAAAGGCTTCGAAACTTAAAGCGTTCGTTATAAATCGGTAGAAATTCGGAATGCGGGGTCACGTTCGTCAGACATCAAGCATTTAATTCAAATCTAACTGTATCTTTTGAATGTTCTACGAGACTCGGAAGGACACTACTAGCCATAAAGAGCCTTTGAAGGACAGATCTGACCGGGGCCGGGGACGGGGCGTTCATACATTTTAAAATTGTCGTTTATGATTACAAATTGGCGGTTTTCGTTAACATTTGAAAGTTTAAAAAAATATTTATTGCTTGTGAAAGTTTAAAAAAATATTTCCAAGTTTATTTTAATTGTACAAACGGTATAAAAAGTTAAATGGTAATTTTTTTACTATATACCTACATAAGAGGAATATATTTTCTAAACATCTTAAAAATAATGTTTTCAAAATTAAGGACGTTTCGAGTCAAAATGTTTTGGTTTATTTATTTGACATATTCATTTTTGATAAATATTACAATTATATTATTCAGAAATAACAATGGTTATTTCAAATACAAAAAACGAAAGTTAATTCTTTCTAGTTTTTAAAATGGTATTTGATTTTAAAATCACTTCAAAAAGAAGAAATGCAAATCACATTTAAAGAACATCGGAAGCATTCCGACATACCATGAGAAATGTCCTGAGTTATAGGAAAAAGTATTTAAAATCAGTATTTATTTCCCATTTTTTTTGTTTCGGAAAAACATCATCCACATTAATCTCACGTAATCAGGGTGCTGCTGTACGCAAGCATAAACGGATGTAATGATTAAAAATAATAAATAAATTATGGACTAATGGGCGTTTTACACGAATCTTTTTTGGTTCAGTTGTCAGGTCGTGTTTTCATGTATTATGGATTCGGGAAATTGAAAAAAAGACGTGTTTTATTTTAGTTTTACCGGTTTTCGTACAAGTTAATAAGATGGCGGACACTAATTAACAATTTTCATCTGTTATTATTTTACTTAACAGAATTATGTGAAAAAAATCACATGTTTATTTCGTGTTATATTTAAAATGCTTAAATTAGTGAACGTGAGGATTTATTATTGTTGGGTATTGTGAATTTCGCGGGTATTTTTGATGATCTGTTAACAGCACCGTCAAAGGCGAATGACATATGTTTCCATGTGATCTACGATTATGTTGATGATGTTGCAATTTTTGGCGATTTATAACTATCCCATTTTTTTGTTTGTTTTATAATGGCAACTTTCTGCATTAAATCTTAAGTGCGATTTTTATTGTCCCCTCACAAGAGTGTCCTATCAGTACAGTGTGAAACCAGGGGAACTATGTCATCACCCGGTTGGGCAGCGTTGTGGGGTGGGTTATAGTAGGGGCTGTAGGAATGGATTTACTAATGCGGGTCTTGAAAAAGCCGTACTTACGTCAACTGTGGACGGGTGATCCGCTCGGGTCCGTCACGCACTTGCACCGGGGATCAATGCTGCTAGGTTCTCAGAAGAGGCTCTATTATAACACCAGTAGAGCAGACTCACCACGCCTACATTGCATCTGTGCATTAGAGTTGGCAATCGTTATGTTAACAGACGACCTTCTTCGCACACAACAAAGTAGGTTTATCAAATATTGCGGGGCTCCAGCTCAGAGGTGGCTCTCAAATTCAATTGTTGGACGTACTTGAGATTTGCGCAGGATTTGCAGCTGGTCACTATTGGAAAACCGTTGATTGACCGTATAAAATAAAGATTTTGATCAATTTTTTTTTCATTTTTCGTCTTAAGTTATTTAAAAACAATATTGCCTATTTCAATCCAATTTCAACGTAAAATGTGACAGTACAGATATCTTTATTAACTCTACAAAAAATATTTAAACTTTAGTCTCTTATCAATTAAATGGTCAGCAAATTCTGAGAAACCTGTGCTTGTAAGGCACCTGACGTGTTATTTAACTCTAATGTTTATATTACGCGCTGTTTTACATATGTATGTGGCTGGGCAATCGTTACAATTAAGTGTATAAATGCCGGAGTGGCTTAATTTATCCTCTGTATCTTAAGAATTAGTTAGGAGTTTAGCTAAATTATTGTTAGTATAGAAGTATAGAATTTCCCTTTGCACGTCGACACTTCCATCAGAAATAAGGCCGGCCTTCTTTGGCTTTTCTTTGTTTCTTTCTTCCTTTTCTCTATACTATATACTTATGTGTAATATTTTATTTTGTTTATTATTATCTCTGTTTTTTGACCAGTAGCATATCCACCTAGTACGAACTAAACCTAGATTTACGCTGTAACTTTTTTTTATTTGAGTGTTTATCTGTGCACATCCCAATGGCAATTTCATTAAGGTAATAATTGTTAACATTCTTTAAATGTTTCAATAATAAATTAAATAAAAATTCGTAAGAGTCCCGGTGTGTTTTCCATATGGGGAACGGTTTGAAAAAAGGCATCGTGTAAACCTCCCATAAGAACCAAGATACATTTAGCTGTTTCTATAAATAACGTAATAGTCATAATAATATATGAATCATTTCCCCCGTGTTGAATCTACAATTACTGCATTAACTTTAACACGCCGTTGTTGTATGAAAAATTAGGAAAGAACACGCTTCACCAAACACAGCAACACAGTGTGAATACACTCTTTAGTGATATCATTGTACTGCGTGTGGCTAAATGATGGAGTTTTTATTGAAATAACATCATGACATCTAAAAAGCCAAAAGGCTACGCTTTCTTGCCCTATGTTCACAATGTGATGGACAGAATTGCCAGGACACTGAGAAAAGAAAGCATCAGACTCTTCGAACGTACTGACGCCTGCAAGAACCAAGTTTCTTCTTGAGACAGTTGGAGTTTATAAACTCAGCTGTTCCGGATGTGACAAGGTCTATGTAGGCCAGACTGAACGGAGATCTCCATAAGGATATCAGAACACTTTCGAGCATGTAAACTCGGCCATCTTGACAAATTCGCAATTGCCGAGCTGCCGAGCATTTAATTGAAACCGGCCACTTTGCATTTGTTGGGAAGACCCAAAAAGCATACAGCACGCCTAATTTTGGAGGCAATTTAAATTCACAAAAATCTCATTTATGTTAATAGGGATGACGGGGATAACCTCAATAGTTGTTGGTATCCGGTAATTGACAGCTACACCAAAAACTACTGTCTACTGTGGAATTTATTTGACTTTTCCATTTGATGTTATTATCGATAATTATTCCAAGCTATTTTATTTTTTCTTTACTATTAATGTGTATACAGTTTGAGTTACAGGGTGCGATCCTAAGAAGGCATTTTTTTCGTAAATATTTATGTTTACCTTTACGATAATAATTATGGCACTAGTAATAATTATTATCTTGACTTGATAAACCTCCGCCTGGCTGCATATTTAATTGTTGATTCGCTTTTGGTTTCTTTCTTAGACTGGCAACTCTATCAACACGATTTCCGGCAAGGCACTTCTTGAATTACCGCCGATACGGGAAGCGACGGTTAATTCGATTGGTCGCCTAACATTATAGTTTTCATATTTAAATGGGATAATCCCCTTGTTATGAATTTTTTTTTTTTTTTTTAATTTTCTTTATTTTACATGGTATTTCGACTACCAAGCTAGGCAAATGCCCGTATTATGGTAGTCGAGATTCATAAGATATTAAGTATATAATATTAATAATCATCCATATATATGTAGATGAAAGTACAAACATATAGCATATATATTATACTAGTATTAGGTACATGATCACATACAGGAAAGGAGTTAAACTAGGTGAATCTTGAATAAATAAAAATAAAATAGAATAACAAATAAAAATAAAAGTAACAAAATAATAATATTTTAAGGATAATAGAAATACAGAATAAGAATAAATATGTAAATCATCTATCTATACAGATGAACAATGATAGTCTTTGACCCCAAAAAACAAAAGCAAGTATTCCTAAGCAGCATATGAAATGGACGAACAATGTCAAAAAATATGAAAAAAAGCATCAGCGTAATATAAAGTTTTGGTTGAAAATTAATTTAGAGATAAGATTTTTTACTCTAGAAATATGAAAAAATAAGAACAGTTTTTAAGATGTAAGGCATTCTTTATAATATTTCCTTCCCTGAGTAAGTAACCAGTTCTGTACATTAATGGCATAAAGATCATCAGTTTTCGATGTCTTAATATCAAAACTCAGTAAGTTGAACATTTTAGGCGCGATGTAAGAGAACTGTCGTTGGGCGAAAGCTGTTTTTGTTGGAGGAATTTTGCATTTTTGGTGTGATGAATAGCGGGTGTAAATATTTTGTTGAGTTTTGAGTGTTAAATCATTTTTCCTTAAGTGTATGAGAATTGTCTTAACGTATAATTGTCTAATGTCTAGGATTGCGAATTTTTTAAAAAGTGGCTCTGATGGGTGAGATGGGTGACATTTTAATATAATCCTTAGTAGCAGCTTTTGAATTAAGATCATGGGATATATAATTGAAGCTGCACAGCCTCCCCATCCCACGATACCGTATGTGGCTATTGATTGGAATAGTGCAAAATATATGCATCTAATTGTTTGAAGTTTCAGGATTGATCTGAGAGAGAGAAATATATAGCACAATTTGCGGAGCCTTTTTGTTGTGAAATTGACATTAACGATTCTAATCCGCGGGCCGGATCATAAAGTATGGTGAAATTGTAATCGCGACCTGCCGTGCGAACGAAGTTAAAGTAGTTCCGTAAGTCGGAGAGCTACACATGGCCTCTCCGAGTTTGTGTTTGAAGTAATCAGTCTCATCAACCGCGGTAGATTACCTTCTTGGCTCCGCTTGGGTTTTGCTACCCGTATTTATGAAGGATTCCTAGTGGATATCCTTGGTCGGACCGCCTTCCTTGATTTTGGCTCAGGATTCCTTGGCATGCTCTGCCGAAATCCTGAACCATCGCGTGTAACCTGATGCTTGACGTGATGTTACATCGCGCGCAACCTAGAATTTCTGTTTGTGTTTGAAGTAATCAGTCTCATCAACCGCGGTAGATTACCTTCTTGGCTCCGCTTGGGTTTTGCTACCCGTATTTATGAAGGATTCCTAGTGGATATCCTTGGTCGGACCGCCTTCCTTGATTTTGGCTCAGGATTCCTTGGCATGCTCTGCTGAAATCCTGAACCATCGCGTGTAACCTGATGCTTGACGTGATGTTACATCGCGCGCAACCTAGAATTTCTGTTTGTGTTTGAAGTAATCAGTCTCATCAACCGCGGTAGATTACCTTCTTGGCTCCGCTTGGGTTTTGCTACCCGTATTTATGAAGGATTCCTAGTGGATATCCTTGGTCGGACCGCCTTCCTTGATTTTGGCTCAGGATTCCTTGGCATGCTCTGCCGAAATCCTGAACCATCGCGTGTAACCTGATGCTTGACGTGATGTTACATCGCGCGCAACCTAGAATTTCTGTTTGTGTTTGAAGTAATCAGTCTCATCAACCGCGGTAGATTACCTTCTTGGCTCCGCTTGGGTTTTGCTACCCGTATTTATGAAGGATTCCTAGTGGATATCCTTGGTCGGACCGCCTTCCTTGATTTTGGCTCAGGATTCCTTGGCATGCTCTGCTGAAATCCTGAACCATCGCGTGTAACCTGATGCTTGACGTGATGTTACATCGCGCGCAACCTAGAATTTCTGTTTGTGTTTGAAGTAATCAGTCTCATCAACCGCGGTAGATTACCTTCTTGGCTCCGCTTGGGTTTTGCTACCCGTATTTATGAAGGATTCCTAGTGGATATCCTTGGTCGGACCGCCTTCCTTGATTTTGGCTCAGGATTCCTTGGCATGCTCTGCCGAAATCCTGAACCATCGCGTGTAACCTGATGCTTGACGTGATGTTACATCGCGCGCAACCTAGAATTTCTGTTTGTGTTTGAAGTAATCAGTCTCATCAACCGCGGTAGATTACCTTCTTGGCTCCGCTTGGGTTTTGCTACCCGTATTTATGAAGGATTCCTAGTGGATATCCTTGGTCGGACCGCCTTCCTTGATTTTGGCTCAGGATTCCTTGGCATGCTCTGCTGAAATCCTGAACCATCGCGTGTAACCTGATGCTTGACGTGATGTTACATCGCGCGCAACCTAGAATTTCTGTTTGTGTTTGAAGTAATCAGTCTCATCAACCGCGGTAGATTACCTTCTTGGCTCCGCTTGGGTTTTGCTACCCGTATTTATGAAGGATTCCTAGTGGATATCCTTGGTCGGACCGCCTTCCTTGATTTTGGCTCAGGATTCCTTGGCATGCTCTGCCGAAATCCTGAACCATCGCGTGTAACCTGATGCTTGGCGTGATGTTACATCGCGCGCAACCTAGAATTTCTCACACGAGATGGCAGCTGGCACGAGATGGCAGCCCATCAGTAGCACGGAGAAGCGTTAGCAAAAGTGCTCCCGCGTTGTTAGCATTTCGTTAGGATTTATATCATGGTCCAGTAAGGTAAGTGTACAGCTTTTTGGTCAGATTTTGGTTTAAACTTATGAGTTTTGTTGTAAGGGATTATTTGAAAACCCGTCCCAAATTCAATTTACTACTATGTTTGAAAATTTGAATGAATTAGTTTCTGTTGACCTGACAATACCTTTTATTTCAATTTCTGTATATACAAAAAGGAACTTATTGCCCACTATCCTGAGGAGAAACTTTCGCTCTACCAGAAAATAAATAATCCAGATTTTACTGTTACAATTTGAGATATTCCCTGTTAGGCTACAAGGTATAAAATGGGGTTTTTCGACATTTAGCGTCAATAAGTTTTCGTCAAACCATAGTTTTACGATATTATTATTATTAGTTTCAACAGCAAGGTTTGTACATGTATGTATGTATAATGTATAGTATAAGTATAGATTCTTTTTTTTCACAGACCTCCTCACTAGGATTTCCTGTTCTGAGGTGGCCTGTAGTTTTTTAAAATATTTGTATTTGGTTATGGATTGTCTTTATATCGTCTTCATGATGTTTGTAATTTTATTATCACTTTGATTTCTCAGCCATGTTTTTACTTTTGTTTTAAATATATTCATTTCCTTTATATTTTTGATTTGATCTGGTAGAGCATTGTATAATTTCATAGCTTGGAATTTATTATTTCTCTTTCCAAAAGATGTGTTCAAACTGGGAGTAACCAGGATGTTATTGCTTACTGCCCTGGTTGAGTATTTATGTTGAGCAGTGGAGTATACATACATGTTTTTTTTTTTTTTTTTTCAGTTTAAATAAAATATTTTTTGAATAAAGTTTCTGTACATTGAAGACTTGAAAGTTATTAAATATTTATTCCGTCGGAGTTCTAAGCGGAACTTTCAGTATTGTCTTTAGTACTCCTTTTTGGGCTATATTGGGTCGCTCTGTGTGAGTGCTCAAGGCAGACCCTCATCCAGTTATACAGTACTCTATTTGTGATTGACACAAAGCATAGTATACTTTTTTTAATATCGTTTATGTTGAGGATATTACGAATGTTTCTAAAGAAGTTTATGTACCTGGTTAGTTTTTTTTGTAATTACGTCAATTTGTGAGTTCCATCGGAGATTATCATCAATTTCAATTCCAAAATATTTGACGCTTTTGGAGTGTGCTATAGTGGAACAGAGGCATGATAAGCCTTGATTTTGTTGATAAATTCCTTGGCATGTGTGTAATTTGGATTTAAGTCCTCCAACAGCTGCCCTCTGGCTGTTATAGAAAATGTAAGATATTTTGTTTAATTAACATTAAGCGTGAATTAATTGCACTTCGACCTCATTCCAAGAATTTTCTTCAATAGTTGTCACTGCATCATCTGCGTAAGATATAATGTTTCCAATGATTGGGAGTTCAAAAAGTTCATTTACAATGTGAATAGTAAAGGTCCCAATACAGTTCCTTGTGGAAATTCCAAAATCTATCTTTTCTATTTCACTTAGTTCGTTGTTTACTTTTACCTGTTGAGTCCTTTGATGGAGATAACTTTTTAACCATGTTTAAGCTTTGCCAGTTTTTCCTATATTGTTAAGTTTATTAATTAATTTTGAATGTGAGACACTATCAAAAGCTTTACAGAGGTTAATGAAAATACAATGCATTTTTTACCTCTATCTAATGTTTGGTAAATAAGCTTAGTTAATTCTGCAATTGCGTCTTGTGTGCTAAGTGTATCTCTGAAAACGTATTGACTGGGGTTAATACATTCTTGGTTATCAACATAATCAAAAAATAGTTTTTTATTACTATTCACTTTTAATCTCATTTCCTAAATTTGTATATTTTCATATTATAGAAACATTACCGTTCGCTATTTCGGCTACTGGCATTATACCCACGTAGCTCTCTCATTCAAAATTTAGGTATATTAGATTTGTCAAAGAATTTATATATAAAAATGCAAAAATCAGTCATTTTAAATACATGTAGAATTACGAAAGATATTTTGAATATTTATATTGAGGGATCAGTAGGATTTATCGGACCAGCTAGGAGTTCTACCGAGCCGAATCCTGTGATATGAAAATATCTGAAGTCGGTGAATTATTTTCCCATATTTGGTCTCTGGTAGGTTGACATGTTGTTCTTGTATTATTATGTATTTATTATACTTATATAGTGCACTAGCATAGCGTGAATTGACTAGATGTGCATTTATGGAAAAGTGTGTGGAAGGGTTTAGTTTTTCCTGTGGGGAAGATTTAACCCGGACATAAAGCCGTAAAATATATAAAAGAAATAAAAAAATTGAAAATCTGAAATAAGTTGAAGGGCAAATTAGTAATACAAAGATTAAACTATTTCCTATTCATATTTCAAATCTTTTACATCATGTTTCCATCACTGTCAGTCATGCTGAATATCTAATCTATGTAAGAGTATTTAAACAAAATCATTCGTATTATATCATCGTAGAGGCGTATGCAGTTCTCAGATATCACTTCTGACGTTAAAAAAAACAGTTAACTATGTCGATAACTGGTAATATCCAGTGAATAGTGAATTTATTTATGCATTATTGGTAAAGTTATGCGTGATCTATTGACACGAGGGGAGTGGTTTAATGTTTCTACTTGTGTTGAAGGGGCACAGTGCAAATCTCTCGTGAATCGTATCATGTAATTATTATTTTTTTAAATAATAACGTAATACAATAATAATGGTAAGCCGCTCATCTCACTAGGGCACCCCTGTGTCGAGATGGGCAGCAACACAATTATGGAAATTAAAAAAAAATAAAGCAATAAGTATTAAAATTTTTAACTTATTGTTTCAAAGGGAAACTTAAATACAGTTTTTTTTAAACTAATATACACCTGGGGAGTACCAAAGTTACATTCTACTGTAAAGTAAATAAGTATTACAAGATCACAATAGGCCACCTGCATGGATTTCATAATGACTTGGAAAAAATCGTTTGGATAGATTTTTCTACTAAGATTACGAATGTAACAAAATTTTTTCAGAAATTTGTAGTTTTTTTTTTAATAAATAAATCCGTTTTTTGGGCTCGTGACGACGCTACTTGAAAATGTTCCGTCTCCGAAATGTTCTATTAATTTTGGAAAATTCCACACTAATTCTTTTTTTTTATATGGCAACACTTTGATTTTAATTTGACACTTAAAATTCACTAGATTTATTGTTTGTTACCTTGCAAACTTATGTTTGGTTCGACGTTTTGACAAATGGTATAAACTTAACATCACACAGATGCTTTCCGCAGCGGCTGACTTAGGAGCATAATGGTAATAGTGCTGATTTTAACAAAATCAAATTCTATAATAAACTTCAGATTTTATGTCCGGGTGAAATCTTCCCCACAGGAAAAACTTTCACACACTTTTTCACAAATTATCATATAGTCAATCCACGCTATGCAATCGCACCATATAAGTATAATAAATACAAAATAATACAAAAATAACATGTCAACCTACAGAGACCAAATGGGAAAATAATTCACCAACTCCAGATATTTTCATATCCGGCTAGATATTTTCATGTACGGCTCGGTGGAACTCCTAATTGGACCTATAAATCCTGCTGATCCCTCAATATAAATATTTTAAAAATCTTTTGAATATATAATTATAATTGTAATTTACAAGTACAAGTTTATTACATTGGATTTTGTCATATAATGATTAAAATTATAATGATTAATGAAAAATAAGATGGATCAAGGAAACAAATATTTATGAGATGTTATATTTTTGGTTATTCTCCTGAGCCATTCACGTGGAATTCATCGTTTTTTTAAAATGATTTTCGGCTGTGTTATTATTTTTTTTTCGCACCCATAAAATTTTATAAAAAATAAAAAAGTGGTCCAATTTTTTAAAAAAGTTTATAAAAAAGTGGTCCAATTTTTCGGATTGAAAGTTCCATAAGTCACAAGGGTTTCAAAAATATGATTAAAAAATAAACGGAATGTCTTAGAATATTTGCCTGGACCGAATTTTTTTTTTAAATGTGATGCAAGTGGCCTATTCTAGGTGACCAAACTAACAATAACGAGAGGGAAAGAATAATAACAATTAGTAAATTAAGGGGGGAGTCTGGTTCCGGCATGTGTTTTTTCCAAAGATATTGAAATATAAGATATGTGCTATCCGCACTGGGTAGGACTGTGTTTCCTGGCATCGCCGATATTGTCAACCAATTCTAATGCACACTTAAAAAAAAAACTACTTTCCGTATTTATTTATTTGCAAAAATAGTGTAAAAACCAATACATTGCAAAAGCGGTACAAATATACATATATTTACATTTAAGATACACATTAAAACATGAGTGATATTTCACGTTTAAACTCATTGTAGGACATATGGAAAATATCCACATTTCCTGCGAGGCAATTAATTAACCTAGTGATTCTTCCCAGGGGCATCACCATTGGCAAGTTAGTTCTGCATCTAGTAAGAATCAAAAGCCTGTGTTGGCGGCCTCGCGTGAAATTATCCGGGACATAGAATCCTATTTTTGCCAGTATATCTGGTACCAATATAAAACCATTTAAAAGCTTATAAGCCATCAGCAAGGAATCAAGGCTGCAGATACCCAACATTCCCGAGATAAATGTTGTTGGAAACAGCCATTGGTAAAAACCAAACTCTCTCATATAGAGGAATCGTAAAAATTTCTTTTGTATTTTCTCGACCATTTGTACATAGACGATGTCCTCTGGCCCCCATATCTGAGATCCACTCTCGAGAATGCTACGCACTAAGCTAAAGTAAAGCAGTCTTATAACTGTAAGATTGGTTAGTTCTTTCGAATTGTGTATGACAAAACCCAACATCTTTGTGGCTGATTTACATATCTTTTCAATATGAGCATGAAATGTTAAGCGAGCGTCAAACACAATTCCTAGGACCTTACAAGTCGCCATATGCTTCAATGATGTGTCTTTCATTTTATAATTAAAATATATGGTCTTTTGTGACCTCGTAAAGCACATCACCGAGCATTTTTGGAAGTTGAAACCGAGTTTATTATCGATACTCCAGTCAATAATTGAATTTATATCTTCCTGGAGTTTTCTACAGTCTTCTAATGATCGAATTCTCAAGAAGAGTTTAATGTCATCTGCAAATAGTAAAAAACGGACGAATTTGATGTTTTTCCGTATATTGTTAATAAAAATTAAGAACAATAAGGGTCCTAAATTTGATCCCTGCGGCACACCAGAGTTTGTAGGATACGTGTTAGAGTTAAACTCACCATAGGATACAAATTGTTTCCTTTCTTTCTCGCTACGTAATCTGTAAATACTATTAAATTTGTAGTGGTTGATCGGCCATGTCTAAATTCATGTTGTTGTTCGATCGGTCGTATCACATAAAGATCTAAAAATTGCAATTGAACTCATGCAAATTGACTTTAATCAACTTTGTAAATGGTCCCATGATGCAGGACTATTAATAAATGTAAATAAAAAAACAAAGTAATGCATATAAGATCACCTAATGCCAAATTTCAATTTAATCCTTATATTATTTCGCATAATTTTAATTGCATCCATAAAAATATTATAAAAAATATATAGTGTAAATATGAAAGCTTAGAATTAGTTACGGAATACGTGTATCTTGGTGTTACAGTAGAGTGTATTTTTAAATGGGACAAACTTATAAAAAAAAAAACCTGTAAAAGACTCAGATCAATTGCTGGCAGAATGTACACATTACATTTTTTCCTATCAATTGAAACACTTAAAGTAATTTATATGTCACTGACAGAATCTATTATAAGATATGGATTAACAATATGGGGAAATACTACTATAACCAATCTGAAACAAGTCCAAGTTGTACAAAACGCAATCGTAAAATTATAAGTCGTCCCTAATATTTTCAAACAGAAACATAATACACCATTGCTGTTTCAGAGTGCCAAAATTTTACCGGTTAAGGCAATACTATGGCACAAAATTATAATTCAACATATATTTACCCCGCAGCATAAAGAGAAATTAGAACATAAATACAGCACTAGATTCACGCGCAACGACGGGTTAATAGTTCCGAAATTTAACAATAAGTACGGACAGAGAACGTTTGTATACATCATACCGAAGATATTTAATTTATTACCTGACACTATAAAGCAATGTAATTCTAAGAATAAGGTTAAATATATGGTGAAAAAATGGCTATCGGAAAAAATATATTTATATTGATATTTATTTATTTATTTATTTACGGACTTACGTCCAATCTAAAACAAAGTATCACGAAGTATAGAAATGAACAATGTAAGGATTCGGATGGTACATGAAAGCAAAGACAAACAGTGAAAATAGAAGAAAAATAAGTGTCAAGTCACGTCAAGACCTTGCAAAAATTAGGGTGAATATTACATATCTTCATTTGTTTAAAGAGCGACAGAAATCATTTAAGCTAATACCAAAAAAATCAAGGTCTTGACGTGAGTTGACCAGTCTACACATTCTGGACAGTGGTGAGTTATAACCATAGTTAGTCGAGTGCTGATTGAGGAAAAGCAGGTCTTTATTTCTGAGTCTACGAGAAGGTATATTAAATGTGATGAGTTGTAGTAATGTAGGCGAGTCGATTAAACAGTTAATAATTTTGAAGAAACAAATGAGATCAGATTTTATCCGACGGTCTTCTAAAGGAGAAAGGTTTAGAGTTTGTTCAATTTCAGCATACGAGTAATTGCCTCGCTCTAATCCTAGCCTCCAAGCAATTCCCTTTAGGAACCGATGTTGAACGGATTCAATATGACGAATATGGACAGCATAAAAAGGAGACCATATAATACAAGCATATTCAAGATGGGGGCGAACCAAGGAGCAGTAAAGAGTTCTTAGGGTATTTATGTTTTTGAAGTCAGAAGTGGTTCTAGTGATAAAACCAAGTAGTTTGAGAGATTTATTAACAATCGTATTTATATGTTCCCGGAAAGAAAGCTTGCTATCAAGAGAGACACCAAGATCTTTAATAGATTGAACAGTTGTTAGGCAATTATTATTTAATTTGTATTCGATAACAATCGGATTTTTAGATCTGTAGAAGGACATAATTTTGCACTTATCGACATTTAGTTCCAAGCAATTAATTTTACACCAGTCATTGAAAGAGTCAATATCTGATTGGAAAAGAAGGCAGTCATGGTAGTTTTTGATTATTTTTAGGATCTTATTGTCATCAGCAAAAAGCCAAAAGCGTGTGTGAGAGAAAATACGAATAATGTCATTTATAAACAAGTTGAAGAGAAGCGGGGCTAAATGTGCTCCTTGCGGTACGCCGGATGTTACTTCAATAATAATAGACTCAATGTTATTTATTTTAACTCTTTGTTTTCTATTGCTTAAATAAGAATTAAAGAAAGATAGCAATGGGTTTCGTATACCTATAGCATATAGCTTGGCCATGAGGATAGCGTGTTTTACTTTGTCAAAAGCTTTAGAAAAGTCGGTATATAGAACATCTACTTGTGATTTATCTTCTAGGCCATTGATTACGGTGTTGGTGAAGGAGAGTAAGTTTGTAGTGGTAGATTTAGCAGATCTAAAGCCATGCTGTTCCTCAATCAGCACATTTTTGAAAATAGGTGTTATTTTTTTTGTGATTATAGATTCAAAGATTTTAGGAATATGAGATAACATCGATATAGGTCTATAGTTTTCTACGTTCGACCTATTACCCGATTTAAAAATAGGTCGTATATAGGAAACCTTCCAGGAATCCGGAAAAGTGGCAGATGATAATGATAAGTTATATAATAAACAAATTGGCTTAGATACAACAGATTTACATTCTTTCAATAATATTTCAGGTATACCATCAGGACCAGTGCTTGTTTTGCTGGGAAGATTTTTTAAGTAATTGAAAACATCTACAAGTGTGATTTCGCAATTATTAAGGTCAATAGTATTAGCATATTTAAGTGGAGGGATGGTGCATATGTTATCAGTATAGATAGAGGAGAAATGTTCAGCAAAAAGGTTGGCAATATCGAAATCGTTGGTGGCGTGAGTATCATTAAAAAATAAACTTGAAGGGAGATCGTTATCAATACGTTTTTGTTTAATAAATTTCCAAAATTGTTTAGGGTTAAGATTTAATTTTGTCTCAGTGAGTTCAATATAATGAAATTGATTGATTCAATATAATGAAAATGATATTGATATGTATGAAAAAATGCTCAATCTGTAGATATAAGATGTAAATTTTAAATGTAAAAAAATTATATGTAACTAAAATATAAGCACCTGTTGACAAGCCAACACAATTGGCTTAGCAGGACTTGTTTGTTGATTTTAAGATGTATTATCGATTCTTTCAATAAAATAAAAAATAAATCAAGAATTGTTCAACTTTGGCATATACATATTTATGGATAATTATTTCTAATAACTTGGCAGGTGCGGAAAGAATGGCTATGGGACGGTAGTTGGTAGCTTGACACTTGTCACCATCTTTGTGTAAGGGGGTGACTTTCGACAGCTTCCATAAATTATGAAAAACTCCGTTTTTAATAGTTAGATTAAATAGATGTAGATGTGGCTTAGATAGTGGTTCAGAACATCCCTTAATGACAAAGGGTGGAATCAAATCAGGACCAAACGATGTTTTTGGTTTCAATATTTTTACTGCTAAACTGAAATCCACGATATTAACGTTTTCAATGGAGATGTTTTGAGCATTTGTTGATCCAATCTGTCCTGGAATATATGATTCAAAATCAACTTTTTTCTGATTACAGACAGATTGAAAATACTTTGCGAAAGCTTCCGGTACGTCGCCGTCGGTTCCTTTGTGAGTGCAATCATTCAGGATGATATGACTTGTTACGCTGTACTTAGGGGTTGTGTATAGGTAGGTATAATTCTCTTGTGTCAGGTTTTTACCACGAACTTTACGGTTAAACCGAGCGCCAATAAAACTGCCATTTATGCAGAATTATGCCCGTGGTGGGTAGAATCATGAACTCCATCTCAAGGGTGAGCAAAATATATGCCATCTCCAGCTTATTAGGGTATTAAATAAAAACATATATCTCATTTGTAACTTAAATGTAAAAAATCGTATATTGTTTCAATAGTGACAGGTTACAATAAATGAACAGAGCTACTCACCCTCTGGGACCGATTGATAATAGAATAACCTAGCTAAATTCACCACTATTCCTAGCCGATCCGCGTCTCGGGGATCGCAACAGGATGACCAGCAAGACTTCTAGTCGATCCTCGTCTCGTGGATCGCCACATGATGACCAGCACTACTTCTAGCTGATCCACGTCTCGTGGATCGCAATAGGATGATCAGCAAGAACGGCATCCTCCCGACACCTTCGCAGCATAGCAGGGCCTCCTCCAAGGGAAGTACAGACATAATAATGAATAATATGGTCATTCAGAGGAAGTGCAATTTGCTGACTATCCAAAAAGCTATTTATTAGTCATCGGAACAATGAACTTCGTATTTACAACTGATTAACTTCAAGTCAAAATATTATGGAAATTATTTTATTGAAAATGTCTTTACCTTTAATCTTCTCACTTTCAAAGTATATTAATAATTAGAGCGATCGGTTAACAAACACGTGCTCCAACTAAATACATCACCAATTCATACTAGTTGTGAATGGTGAAAACACGGCATGATCAAGTGTATGAAATACTTGAGTTGGAACAGAGGCGACTCCTGACCAGGGTTGCCAGGTGTTCGGTATTCTACCGAACCATTCGATATTTTAGCACCGTGTTCGGTGTTCGGTATGACAAAAATACCGAAGTATGGGCGGCTCGGTTTTTTTTTCTGATTAAATTTTCTCCCTAATAAGCGATTCAACTATCAGATTTGACGCAATCGGCAATCGATGTTGCATAGCATCCATACTTAGTGTTCGTGCGATGTTGCCGCTTCGTGCACGCGCTCACTGTTTTGAAGCCATTTCGGTGACTACGCACTTGCGTAAATGTGATTATTCGAAATAATTTGACTGCTTACATTGTTTCAAAGTTCTACGCCCCACCCCCGAAGCGGGTTTTGCCAAGGCACAACCGTGAAATCTAGGGAAATTTCACCTCGAATTTTTTTTTGCTCACTGTTCGGTATATTTTTGGAAAAGACCTGGCAACCCTGCTCCTGACTGATATTGTTAGCGGTGCGTTTCACATTATCATTTGGTTATGTTTTTTACATTAGCTCTACATAGGAGGCTCTGAGGAAAATGATTTCCCCTGGGGCCTATGTCATTTTAGGGGATGCTGTGTGTAGAGTCTTCTTAAGGAAAGAATAGGAAGTTCTGTGGAGGAAAAAGGTGTGAGGGTGGGTAGGAATATGAGGGTCACTGGGTCCAGGAGTGACGGACGTATTAATCCATCTCTTCAACTGTGGTGCAAGGCAACGGGTCGAGAGAGTTCCGCTGGAAAGGTCAAAAGGCCTCCCTCAACCAGTCTCTCTCGATCCGCATCTGCCAGAAAAGACAAACTTCACCCTACGAACCCGGGCACCTCTGCTAAGACTTTAATTGACCGTCGTAATTATCACATTTCACGAAAACATCGTCGTCATATTCGTTTGAAATCTGACATGTGCGAAAAAACCGCGGAAAAGTCATATTTTGAAACAGATGTTTAAAAATAGGTAAAATTTTCAGGGAGACGCCTGTCGACAGAATCTAGAACCGCAGCTTTTCCTTGGAGAAATTCAAAGACGTATCGAAATTCAATTTCGAACGTTAGCAGATCCTAGCGCTAAAAAAATGCTGTTGTTGAACGATGCGTGGAACGAGTTTCAAATTAATCGCATTCGTACGAGGGTGATTAATAATATTTATTAAATTTTCTTCAACCTTGCAATACTAAGCGTGGAACGTTATCCAAAACCACCGCAAGTTTTCAGCGAGGCCCTGACAGCGTTAGCTGACGTAATTTGTATGGAAAATGTTCTAAAACCGGCGCAGGTGTTCGATTTTCAGGCTCTGCTCGAGGTGGTTAGGACAACGTTTAACGGTTGTCTTGCCATATAAATAAAATATTATTTTAGAATATCGGGATGAACTAGGTAGGAACCCCGAAAATTACATAAACGGATAAATTATCCACGGTAATCATTTATAAAGTATAACTAACGAACGAATTGACCAAATTGGAAAATTCTTTTTGAGTCGGTTTTGTTATTGTCAGGGCAAGGCTTGAATAAAACTACCGGTGAGCTCTGGAATTATAAAATTTGTTTAAAATGAATCGCCGAAATCTATATGTATATGCGCATAGCTTCCGAGCGAATGCACCAAATTGGATAATTCTTTCTTTGCTGTATTTGTCATTATCAGGACAAGGTTTGAATAAAATTACTGGTGAGCTCTGGCATTACGAAATTTGTTCAAAAATGATTCGCCGAAATGTAAGTACGCTCATAACTTCAGAACGACTGCACGTAATTGAATAATTCTTTTTTTGTAGCGTTCCTTATCGTTAGGACAAAGTTTGTATAAAACTACTGGTGAGTTCTGGCATTATGAAATTTGCATACAAATGAATCGCGTAAATGCATGTACGCGCATAACTTCCGAAAGACTGCACCAAATTGAATAATTCTTTTTTTTGTTATGTTTGTTTATTGGCTGGTGAGCTCTGGCATTACGAAATTTGCATAAAAATATTTCAATATGTGGCACGCGAGCTGTTTGAAAACTAAATGTAACGGCAATGAATTAATGAAGCACGAGAGGGGGGGAGGAAAACCAGGGAGGGGGGAGGGTAACCTGGGAAGGGGGAGGGGAACTCGGGAGGGGGGTTTGCGGGGTGGGGGAATGGGGGGGGGGGGGAGTAGAGTACGCTATGAAAGAATATTTTTTCTGTTTTTGTTTTACTCGAATAAAACAAAATTTTTGTTTCTAAAAAATTCTGAATAATACATTTTTGTAGCGCCGTTTTTGAAAAAATTACTACAAGTCTATTTAGTACCAACCTGCCCACTATGGAATAATATTTTTTTTACTGAAATAAACCTTATTTGTTGTTTCTAAAAAAATGTGACGAATACATTCTTATAGCGTCGTTTTTGTGAAAATATAAAACAAAGCACCCACTTAGAACCTACCCGCTTAATATGAAATGATGTTTTTCTGTAAATCCTTTACTCAGATAAATCACAGTTTTACTTTCTAAAAAATGCTGAATAGTACATTTTTGTTTATTGGATGATGAGCTCTGGCATTATGAAATTTGCATAAAAATATTTCAATATGTGGCACGCGAGCTGTTTGAAAACTAAATTTACCAGGAATGAATTAATGAAGGGGGGGGAGGAAAACCAGGGAGGGGGGAAGGTAACCTGGGAAGGGGAAGGGGAACTCGGGAGGGGGGTTTGCGGAATGGGGGAAGGGGGGGGGGAGTAGAGTAAACTATGAAAGATTATATTTTCTGTTTTTTTTTTTACTCGAATAAAACAAAAAATTTGTTTTAAAAAATTCTGAATAATACATTTTTGTAGCGCCGTTTTGGAAAAAAATACTATTAGTCTATTAAGTACCTACCTGCGCACTATGAAATCATATTTTTTTGTAATTTTTTTACTGTAATTTATTTATTTTACTATAGATTTACTATAGATACATACAAAAGAAAGTACAAAACACATATTAGGAAGCTTTGCCTGTCCAACTAGGAAAGTTTCCCGTACCAGGACAGACAAATTTACAGGTTTAGTTCATATTATACATACATAATTACATAACAAAAAAATAGAAAAAGAACCTGGTAGCATAAAGTATATTCGGATTTGCCGAATTAACCTGATAACATATAATATATTCAGATTTACAATGTATGAGATAAGTAGGTAATAAAGTTAGTAGCATTGAAAAGTCAAAAAGTGTAAACCAAGTATTTGATAACAAGTTGAAGGAATTACAACAAGATTCACAATATAGAGAGATGAAGTTATGTGTTTAAAAGTGTGAACTTATAATACATAGTTCACTTATAAGAGAAATACATAAAAATTTACAATATTAGATATAATTTATGTATGTAATAATATATATTAAGTTGTTTTTTTATTATTTATTTATGCGCTGTAACTAATATGTAAACAATTATGTGCAAACTTGACATTATCTTTACTGATTTTAAAACATGTTTTCAGTACATTTTATATTATACGGCAATACGAATATACACCGCGTACTACTCCTGCTAAAATACGAAAACAATAACTATGAATTACTAGTGCTACTTTGGTAAAGGTATAGGTAGTATATATTTGGTAAAGGTATAAGTAATTGGTGCATTATTTCGTATGTCATTTCGTGAGCGACGTGAGTATGTTACGCCTTACGTGAAGTACTAACAGTGAAATAGCGAACAGTATTCAGGGGCACAAAACCATAAATCTCAGGTATAAAAATATCAAAAGGATGTCGAAACATTGTGAAGCCATATCAGATCTCAATGAAGTGTGGTGGGAGTTTTGGTCTAGTGATCAGGAAAGTTAGGTGATTTTGTATATCAGTTAAACAGCATACGTTCACATTCGTCTCTTCCTAAGTCCAGAATCCAGTCGTTGACTAATTTACGCAAGACGCTTGCAGTTTTCAATTTCCAAGATCCGGGTATAAGGTTGAACATTTTAGGACCTAGGTAAGAATATTGTCTTTGAGCAAGGGATGTCATAGTAGTAAGTGGAACTATTGGATTCCTCCCTGCGTGTCGGGTGTTGTGATAATGTTCTACGTAGGGGAAGAGGTGACGATATTTTTGTGTGTATAAAATAACTTTTCTTATGAAAAGTTGTCTCACATCCAAAACTCCTATCTCTTTGAATAAATCATTACTGGGGTATCTGAATTTTTTTTTATGATGACCCTTAATAGTGATTTTTGTGCTTTGGCTAAGGGGTCCAGTATTGATTTGGTACATCCTCCCCATCCTAAGGATGCATATTCAAGTAATGAGTTGCACATGGCGTAGTACATTAGTTTCATATCCTTTGCGCAAAGAATATTTCTAATAGCCATGAAAAGATGCGTGAGTTTTCTGATCTTTGTGGAAATTGAGACGATATGTTCATTCCATCTCAGATTCTTGTCTACGATAATTCCTAGATATTTTATGCTGTCTACAAATTCTAAGGTATTGCAATTACAAGTGTTTAGGTCATTGCAATGGTGTAAAATAATTCTTTGAGTTTCTCTTGGTTGTCCCGCTTGAGTTGCACTGAAACGGATGAATTTAGTTTTGTCAGTGTTGAGAGTGAGAAGATTATTGTCTAGCCATTCTTTTACCTTGTTAATACCTATTTCTGAATTTTTATGAACTTCATTCCAGTTTTTGCCTTCAAATAATAATACTGTGTCATCGGCAAAGGTGATAATGTGATCTGCAAATGAACTGTTACATAATTCGTTTATATAGATATTGAATAAAAGTGGACCTAGAGTGCTTCCTTGAGGTATACCAAAGTTAATATCAGCTGGATCGCTCAGAGTATTGTTAATATTCACTCTTTGGCTCCTATTTTCTAAATAACTAACTAACCACTTAAGTAGCTGACCCTGAATGCCGATGCGCTGTAGTTTTTTCACGAGAATTTTGTGTGAGATAGTGTCAAACGCTTTGGCTAGATCCAAGAAGAGCGCAATGCATTTTCTTCCTCTATCGATATTGTTGGAGATGATTTTCGTCAGGTTTGTGATGGCATTTTCAGTGCTCAATCCTGGTCTGAAGCCGTACTGTCTATTGGAAAGGATATTATTTTTTTCAAGGTAATGACTGAGACGATTCTTCACAATTTTCTCAATAATTTTCGAAACAGAATTGAGCAAAGAAATTGGCCGGTAATTGTGTATCTGCGATTTATCTCCATTTTTGTGTAGCAGTATAACGATAGAGTGTTTTAAATGATTTGGAAATTTTCCTGAATCAAAGCTTAGATTGGAAATATACGCGATTGGAGTTGCTATGAAGGATTTAGTACGTTTTAGCAGAATTGATGAGACGTTATCAGGACCACAAGCATTCGATGACTTTAGTTCGTCAATTATTTTCATGACTTCGTTTGCAGATGTTTGGATATTGTCTAGTTTATGACCGAAATTAGAGATTGTTAACTTAGCGAGATCGGATTCTGTTGTATTAAGGGTCGGGTATCAAACCGCGCTGACACTGCAGTTAGGTATTTCTTGTACTTGTAGACAAACACGGCCGCAGCCGGCCGCCTGCGTTTGACTAGAGGAGATGTGGGTATACTAGACACTACGGACTTAGGAAATAAAAATACACTTGCCTTATAAAATTTAGTTCCTACTATAATAATGGATACAGCTTAACATACTAAGAATCATATGGTGGAATAGCGTGGATAGCTCATAGAGACATTTGCGCCTGGGTCAAACTGCCCATTCACTGCAGTTAGGTATTTTTGGTAGTTGCAAACAAGCTCGGCCGCCGCGATCTACTGTGTATTTCGGTTAGATTCAGGCACGGCTGCTCAGCATTTTGATAAAATACGAAATAAAAATACACTTGCTTTGTGTAATTTTAATTTATTTCTAACATAATTGATACAGTTTGACAGACTATAAATCATATTATGCAAGGGCAAGGATACATAGACTTTTTTTAGTCCCTGGACCTTTACAGACGTCTTAGTTTTTGACTCAATGTGACATAGAATCTAATGGTGTTTTGATGTGGAAAAAATTTCTGGTTCATATACGGTTTGTATAATGTTATTAATTTTTTTATAATTTTACCAGAAAATAATGGGTGTGAATAAGTTACGACAACCAGTTTTTACTCTGTGCCTTAGAAATTAAAAAACAGGTAGTTTTGTTTTTGAAAGTTTATTTATATGCATACAGTTTTTTTTTTAATACGTAGTAAGAAAGAATATATTTTACAATTTATCTTTGATATACATAAAGTAGAACGAAGCACATTTAGAAAAAAGACATTAAAAAATATAAAGAAGTTCAGACAAATTTTTATAAAACAACTAAATGTTTTATTTTTATTTTTATGTAACTTACAAAGTCCCAACTGTTATCAATCGCCTGGGGCCAGTGATTGGGGTATGTTGTGAGGCTGAATAAGGTGGGAGGGGAATAATATAGGGGAAGTACCTGGCTATTCAGATTTGGTCACCACACACGGCTAAAGCCATTTCAAGCAGCTTTTCAATTCTGAATAGTGGTCTTACACCAGGGCGATACATAAAGTATCTTCCACTCTGTTTTTTTATAGAAGGCTATTGACAAGTTTTTTTTTCTTTGTATAAAACACGCTGTAACTCGTGTTGTGCGTGTTACAGGTAAAATTGCAAATGTTATATGTAAGTTCAAAATAAATTAATTATTACCCACAATTATTATAGTTATTTCACAGCATTATCCAAAAATAACAAAGTTACTATTATATACTTGTTTACTATTATATAATTTTACAATTGAAAAATGTCCTCCACAACACAGGTGAATTCCTAGCGTGGAGGACATTAGACTATACATTTGTAATGTAAACTTATTAATAAAAAAATACAAAACAATACAGAGTGATAAGTGTTAGCCCCTCATTTATTCACAAGACTGTCATTTTGTAATGACATCATCCTTTCTCCCGGTCTATTATCGATAATTCATACAGCGCCCTTGAGCTGATTTTTCACAAAAACGGCGCTATATAAATCATCCAAATATTATTTATTAATTCTAAACATTCACAAAAAGTGTGGTAGATCATTCATTATAGCAAAAAGTTTATATGGAAGGCCATTACTCAGGCCGCTTATGTTTATTTAAAAAACTTACATGTTAACTGATAGTTTCTGTTATAACGACGTCATTTATATTGCTTCTGCTGCTTTTCTAAAAAAACATATAAAATAAATTTATTTGTAATAATACGACCCAGAATTTACCCAACATCGAAATTCATTCGATTTATCAATGGATCTGACAGTCGTTGTTTTCAATAAAACTTAGTGACAATTTGAACGGAATCGGTAGAGAACTCAAAATGGTCGTCGAAATTATGCATTTTGAAATTAAATTTTGTTAAATTTTGTTAAAACAAATTTTGATATTAAGTTCGTTGAACCCCAAACTCCTTTAACCTGATTTTGAACCAAATCGTCAAAGTACTTAAGATATTCAAGATGGATGCCGAAATTTTGCATTTTGACATTAGATCCGAGTTCAGTGCACGTCCAAACGCCCTAATCCTGATTTTGAACCAAATCGGTAGATAACTAAAGAAATTCAAGATGGATGCCGAAATGTTGCATTTTGACATTAGATCCGATTTCAGTGCACTTCCAAACGCCCGAATGCTGATATTGAACCAAATCGGTAGATAACTAGAGAAATTCAAGATGGATGCCGAAATGTTGCATTTTGACATTAGATCCGAGTTCAGTGCACGTCCAAACGCCCTAATCCTGATTTTGAACCAAATCGGTAGATAACTAAAGAAATTCAAGATGGATGCCGAAATGTTGCATTTTGACATTAGATCCGATTTCAGTGCACTTCCAAACGCCCGAATGCTGATATTGAACCAAATCGGTAGAAAACTAGAGAAATTCAAGATGGATGCCGAAATGTTGCATTTTGACATTAGATCCGAGTTCAGTGCACGTCCAAACGCCCTAATCCTGATTTTGAATCAAAAAGGTAGATAACTAGAGAAATTCAAGATGGATGCCGAAATGTTGCATTTGGACATTAGATCCGAGTTCAGTGCTCGCCAATACTCCCTAATACTGATTTTGAACCAGATCGGTAGAGAACACGAGAAATTCAAGATGGATGCCGAAATTTTGCATTTTGACATTAGATCCGAGTTCAGTGCACTTCTAAACGCCCGAATTCTGATATTGAACCAAATCGGTAGATAACTACAGATAAATTCAAGATGGATGCCGAAATTTTTAGATGTCAAAAAGCAAAATGACTTCAGTCTACCTTCAAACTACCCTTGATAGAAATCAGTAAAAAAATTAAATTTTGACTTTATTACTTTATTCTCCTATTCTTCCAGTGGGAGGGTCTATTTTTTATGGCACGGTAAGCAAGAATTCCTTTATTTTTACCCATTTTGAAGGTACCTGAAGTTTAAAAAAAAATAATAATAAAATATGTAAAACTGTAAATCAAGTTAAAAATAATTTATTAGATAACAATAAATATATTTTATTTCTACTTACCCGGTTACTGTAACACCTATCTCCTCAATGATTCCTTCAAAAATCGAATAAACAGCGAACAAAATTGCTGCGAAAAAAATATGCGTGCTGTCGCCTTGACTGCTATCTCACAACTGAATGAATTCTGTGAAATTCAACCGTTATATAAGACATCGCGCGGCGTAATATTTTGCCATACATTTTTGTATGGCGGAGAATAGTTGAAAAATTCAGAAAGTTTAGGCGAATTACAATAAAAATCTAGATACACTGAAGAGCTTTTAATTTAATAGCTTGATTTAACATAATGTTTACTCTGAGATTACGGAAGGATTTTTGGTAAAAATGTTTACAACAGGTTCAGGAGAGATAATCGCGAAGGCCTTTTTCAACGTTTTAACTAAAGTTGCAGTATGTATAACTTATAGAATTTGTAAGATTACAGTAAAAAAAATTTAATCACTAGTAACTTTACACATTTTTCTAACTACCTGTATATAATTTTCTAGTATTGCTGCTACGAGACGCGGATGCTACTGCTAATGCGGAGCGATGTTTTCCAAACCCGACCCTTAAGATTGTCGAGAATTTTTTTCGCAAGTGTGACTCCCACTGACGTGAAATAATTATTGGCAAAATTCGCAATGATTTTTGGGTCTGAGGTGTTCACGTTATTGATGTTCAATGATTTAATATCGGAAGATTTATTTATTTTTGTTTTAGTTATATTGCGAAATGCTTCCCATAAACGTTTTGGAGTACAGTCATTTTCATAAATTATTTTTTTATAATAATTTTCTTTTGCCGATTTTATTAATTTTTTGCAAAAGTTCCTATAATAAACCTTAGTTATTTTTTCTACAAAAATGTGACAAATGTACTTATCGATTTGATGACTGTATCAGACCACTAAATTATAAATTAGGAGGCGGGAATGGGTACCGCCGCGCCTCCCCGGGAACCTTTATAGGATAACCAACACCACCGTAGGTCACCCCAAGTGGTTCGCTACGTTTGGTGATTTAGTAGGGGTGCCCGGGTACATGAGGTGAGGTTTGTCTAGGTCTTGGAGGCGGATGACCAGGACACACTGAACCCCAGATTCCTACCCACCCCTTAAACCCTATTCGTTCCCAGAACTCTCCTCCCCTTCTTTGCCTTAAAAAACCCTCTACCCTACTACGTATTTCTACATAACATTATATACAATGGGTACCCGGCATGCGCTGCAAGATCACTGTAACCTCGGGGTCAACTTAACTGTAATGGTTCCATTCCAAGTTCCGGGAAACTACATTATAATGCAAGCGCCTGTACTATATAACATTATATACAACGGGTACCCGGCATGCGTTGCAAGGTCACTGTAACCTCAGGGTCAACTTAACTGTAATGGTTCCATTCCAAGTTCAGGGAAACTACATTATAATGCTAGCGCTGCGCAAACGCCTGCACTATATTATAACATTATATACAACGGGTACCCGGCATGCGTTGCAAGGTCACTGTAACCTCAGGGTCAATTTAACTGTAATGGTTCCATTCCAAGTTCAGGGAAACTACATTATAATGCTAGCGCTGCGCAAACGCCTGCACTATATTATAACATTATATACAACGGGTACCCGGCATGCGTTGCAAGATCACTGAATTCTCGGGGTCAACTTAACTGTAATGGTTCCATTCCAAGTTCCGGGAAACTACCTTCAGGCTTTGCTTGAGGTGGTTACGACAAATTTTAGAGGTTGTCTTGCCATATAAATAAAATATTATTTTTTGCCTGTTGGCGATTGTTGAGATAAAAAAATTCAGCCCACGTTTCAGTACTTTGACTCTGCGACAAAAATTAAGCGTTTTTTGGCCTACAAAATTTACAGAAAAAATCTGGCGGCGAAAACTAGAACTCTAATAAAATCACTCAATTCGGCTCGGTTCCACTTCCCGCCGACAGGTTCGCATTAAAAAACAAAAGATGTCTTTTTTCCATTAGTTTCAATGCAAATTAAAATGCTACGAATATTGAGTAAGGTCAAGAATCTTAGACGTCAAATTTTTAGCCTAAAAAAACAGACTTTTCAGAGTTTTCGGTAGTGATTTTACGGTACGCTTCATTGCGGCCCGAAAATCGATCTCGGCTTGGATGTTTTTCAAAAATCTAATACAGTAGAGAATTCCGCAACTTTTAATACCAAAATTACATGCCCATCCCATAGAAAAAAAAAAATTCAGGAGATGCTGACAAAACTCGAAATTTTCCGAAAAAAATCATCAAATCACGTGCTCACAGATTCCATCGGAAGTTTAAATATTGCTGGCCAGTTCGAATTTACACGTTATTCATTCGGGGTAGGTACCTACTTATTTCGGTAGTATTGCAAATATGATGAAAAAAGCAAAGATTGCCGGAATTTAAGTTAATTTAAGTTAATTTTCCCAAGTGGTTCGCTACGTTTGGTGATTTAGCAGGGGTGCCCGGGTTCATGGGGTGAGGTTTGTCTAGGTCTTGGAGGCGGATGACCAGGACATACTGAACCCCAGATTCCTACCCACCCCTTAAACCTTTTTCCTTCCCAGAACTCTCCTCTCCTTCCTTTCCTTAAAAAAACCCTCCACACAGCATTCTCAAAGATGACATAGGCCCTGAGGGAAATTATTTTCCTCAGGGCCTCCTGTGTGGAGCTCATGTAAAAAAAAAAAAAAAAAAATTTAAGGAAACGCGCAGGTACCTACCTGAATGGGTACCTACACAACGAATTAGGTTTTAATGCAATAAATACTAAGGTAAGGTTGTTTCAATAATTCAATGTTGAGTAATTCAATCTTTTTAAAGTTAATTTTCACGTTCTGTATCGGTTTTATTCAAGTTCTGTTTTTTTTTATCATTAAAGGCCAGTTGCATCACAAAACTGAAATAATTACAGAACTTTCTTGACCTGAAAATTGACAAGAAAAATTTTATAATTGTCAATATTTTTTTAAACAACCCAGCCTTATTATTTTTAAATGTTATTCTATTTGAATATTGTGAAATAACAAAAAATATATATTACGCCGTTCTAGGTAGGTACTTACTTGCAAGGGCTTTTTTTCTTTAAAAATCAAAACATGATATTGAATAAAATTATTTGTGCTGAAAAGAAGTTTAAATAAAATTATTTTATGCTCGACAACATAATGGCGTCGTTTTGGTGAAATATTACAACAAAGTACCTACTTAGTACTTACAATACAACTACAAATAGTGAGCTCTGGTATCGTGAAATTATGCATTGCTAAACCGTTCATCCGATTGCGATGAAACTTTGGGGGAGCGGTCGAATACCTGTTCCCTTTGTAGGCGCTCATTCCTCGCTTCATCCGCATTCAGACATCGTTTTTTCTTCATATATTTAATTTAACACACACACTCCTGCTCGCTTCGTCTTTTAGGGAAACGAAGGAGAGAAGAGTTCTGGGAAGGGAAAGGGTTTAAAGGGTGGGTAGGAATGTGGGCTTCAGTGTGTCCTGATCATCTGACCTAGACACACCTCATATCATGAACCCGGGCACCCTTGCTAAATCATTAAACGTAGCGAATCACCTAGGGTGACCTATGGCAGAGGTGTTGGTTATCCAATAAAGGTTCCCGGGGCGGCGGTTCCCATTCCCGCCTCCCAAATTGAACCTCAGATCTGGTAAGTAAACACGGCCAAAGCCATTTCAAACAAAGTTTCGATTCTGAATGGTGGTTTTACACCAGAACTTATACTTTATAAGTTAATTAGTGTTAATGAGAAATAACACAAACTTATACAAAAATTTAAAAATCCACAAAATTTTTAATTTGAAAAAATTTTTAAATCCAAAAAAAAAAAATCCAAAATATTTAAAAATCCAAAAAATTTTAAAATCCAAAAAATTTCAAAATCCAAAAAATTTTTAATTTCAAAAAATTTTAAAATCCAAAAAAATTTAAAATCCAAAAAATTTCATAATCCAAAAAATTTAAAAATCGAAAAAATTTAAAAATCCAAAAAATTTCAAAATCGAAAAAAATTTAAAAATTCAAAAAATTTTTAATTTCAAATAATTTTAAAATCCAAAAAATTTTTAAATCCAAAAAATTTCATTATCCAAAAAATTTAAAAATCGAAAAAATTTTAAAATCCAAAAAATTTCAAAATCGAAAAAAATTTAAAAATTCTAAAAATTTTTAATTTCAAAAAATTTTAAAATCCAAAAAAATTTTAAAATCCAAAAAATTTAAAATCAAAAAAATTTGAAAACCAAAAAAAAAATTTAAATCCAAAAAATTTCAAAATCGAAAAAAATTTAAAGTTCAAAAAATTTTTAAATCCAAAAAATTTTAAAATCCAAAAAATTTCAAAATCGAAAAATATTTTAATATCCAAAAAATTTCAAAATCCAAAACATTTTGAAATCTAAAATAAAAAATTAAGATCCATAAAATTTCAATATTATAAAAATTCCAAAAAAAATTATTTTAAAAAAACTTTACTTTTACTTTTTGAACTACTTGAACCAGTTGACCGAAGTGGCCCTATAGTAGGTGTACCAAATTGAGCAGTCTACTGCCTGTGCCCTCTATGTGGCGCACACACCTCGCTTCGTCTACATTCAAACATCGTTTTTTTTCTTCAAATACTTATTGAACACACACTCCTCGCATCATCCACGTTCACACGTCAAATCGCATAGTGTTTTAACCCGTTAGTTGCTTTTGCAGTCCCCCATCAATTAATTAGCTATTTGTTATGGGTACTGCCGCCCCGGGAACCATTTATTGGATAACCAACACCTCTGCCACAGGTCACCCCAAGTAGTTCGCTACGTTTGGTTACTTAGCAGAGGTGCCCGGGTTCGTAGGGTGAAGTTTGTCTTTTCTGGCAGATGCGGATCGAGAGAGACTGGTTGAGGGAGGCCTTTTGACCTTTCCAGCGGAACTCTCTCGACCCATTGCCTTGCACCACAGTTGGAGAGATGGATTAATACGTCCGTCACTCCTGGGTTGTAGGACTTTTGAAACAATGTAAGCAGTCAAATTATTTCGAATAATCACATTTACGCAAGTACGTAGTCACCGAAATGGCTTCAAAACAGTGAGCGCGTGCACGAAGCGGCAACATCGCACGAACACTAAGTATGGATGCTATGCAACATCGATTGCCGATTGCGTCAAATCTGATAGTTGAATCGCTTATTAGGGAGAAAATTTAATCAGCAAAAAATACCGAACCGCCCATACTTTGGTATTTTTGTCATACCGAACACGGTGCTAAAATACCGAACGGTTCGGTAGAATACCGAACACCTGGCAACCCTGGTCAGGAGTCGCCTCTGTTCCAACTCAAGTATTTCATACACTTGATCATGCCGTGTTTTCACCATTCACAACTAGTATGAATAAGTCATATATTTAGTTGGAGCACGTGTTTGTTAACCGATCGCTCTAATTATTAATATACTTTGAAAGTGAGAAGATTAAAGGTAAAGACATTTTCAATAAAATAATTTCCATAATATTTTGACTTGAGTTAATCAGTTGTAAATATGAAGTTCATAGTTCCGATGACTAATAAATAGCTTTTTGGATAGTCAGCAAATTGCACTTCCTCAGAATGACCATATTATTCATTATTATGTCTGTATGTAAACATTAGTACAATGGGGTTACCAAGATCACCGATGATAATATTTATTAATTTTATGTATAAAATCTACGTCTATGTGTATGTATGCGTGTATGTGTTTTTGTTTGGGTGTGAGAGGATTGTTGACATTTTCGGGTTCGTTTATTATGGAATGCTTTTCGAGTTTTATTTTTTTTCTGTTATTTTAGATTAGATACACACCGGTGGCGGTTCAGTGGTCCGGTTCAGTGAGCTAAAGTGCTAAGATTGAAAAATGCCACGTTATATGTTGTTATACATGTAAAGGAATACCTACCTAGGAATGCATAGGGATTCCTTCGTATTCAAATAATGAATTACTTTTCAAATGTGATTAATTGATGTGTTGTCATATTGACATACAAACACATTAATATTTTTTTTGACGAGCTATGTAGCAGAGATTCAATTAATCAAGATATCAGAAAAATAAGTGTTAAAGTGTTATAATGTTTTTAAGATCGACAAATAAACTTCAAATGTAGTTTCTTTGTTAACAGAGCAACACATGATTTGTTTTGTCATAAAGAATACCAATAAAGAAGTACAATCAATAGACAAATTGTCTTATAAAATTACATTTTTAGTGAAGAGAAACAATGACGTTAGAAATGGAAAAGTTACAATTCACATTTACAGTGTCAGCAGCATCGGATGGTAAAACCAATATAATTTGCATAACCTCAATCGAGACACCTGATGGACGCATATTTGATATTCCCGACGATTTCAAACATGCACGCAAACACACCGCCATAACGACCACGGATGTTTATGCCAAAATAAATAATCGTCTAAAGAAAAGATACCAAACACGTAAAATATGGATTCCCTTAACAGAAGATTTGAGGAAAATTTATTTAGATGAAGGCGAGAATTTACAATTTGGCGACCAATACCCGGAAGAAATTACATATGAAACGAAATTTTCTCACAATAATATCAGTAAAGGCACTGAAAATAAAAATTTAGGAAAAATAGCAGAAAGATTTTTACTCGAGAAGTTTTCAGGAAAAACATCAAATGTTAACCAATGGATCAATGATTTTGAGAATAAATGTACACGTTTCGAGATATTAAAGGAGACGGAAAAAATTGAGACTTTAAAGTATTTACTTGAAAAACAGTGCCTAGATTTGTACACTAGTATGTTAATAAAATGTACAGTAAGCGCAGGAAGGGCAATATGGAAAACAAATTTTTGTGAAACATACGGAAACAAAGGTTGGTCACAAGTTAAATATGCATTTGCATTTAAATTTCAAGGAGGTTCATTACGAGAATATGCCACACAAAAAAGAAAGATTGTTATTAGAGATAAATAAAAATGTTGACTCTCAGACATTAATTCATCTTATTTTTATGGGTCTACCAGATTACATAATGTACAAAATGGAAAATGAATCAATAAAATCTACTGCAAATCTATTCAATGAAACTGGTAAACATGAACAAACAATCAATAAAAATAATTGTAATAAATTCAGGAGAAATATATTTGATAATAGAGTAAGAATTGATAAAATGAAGGCTTGCAAAAATTGTGAAAAAATAAATAAAGGTAGCCATTTTCACTCTGAAGAAAAATGCTGGTTTAAACAAACTGATGACTATGAGAACAAGAAAAACTATAATAAGAATGTAAACAATACTGTATTAGATGTTGAATTGAGTGATAATGAGTCAAAAACGAATAAATACACCATTAATTAAAGTAAAACTAACATTAGAAAGAAAATTAGACATATTTGGTATATATGATTCCGGATCTAATTTTTCCTTAATAAATTCTAAATTATTAAGAATAAAGGATGATGGAAAAAATATACACAACAATACAAACTTACTAACAATTAATGGTGTAAAAAATACAAAAGGCTTAACAACAATAAAAATTAAGATATTTAATATAGAGAAGAAAATTAATGTTTATATTGTAGATTGAAGAGATTTCAAATACAATTTTCTAATTGGACTTGATACTATAAAAAAGTTTAATTTGATTCAGAATGAAAATTTGGAAATTGATCAGAAATCTGAAAAAAACTTGAAAAAAGAGGAAATACATTTTAAAAACAATCCTAATGAAAATTATGATAAAAGAACTTGAACTTTATAAACTTTAAGGAACATACAAAAGAAAAAGAATTTACAGTGGATCTGAGTCATTTAAATAGTCAACAAAAATCTGAAATAAATAAAATTATTGAAAATCAAGCTTTGCAAAGGATAAATATGATATTGGAACAGTAAAGGATTATGAAGCACGCATTGATCTACTTGTGGACAAATACTGCAGTAAAAGACCCTACAGATGTTCAATAGAAGATAAGTTAGAGATAGAAGAAAAAATAAGAAAATTGCTTGAAAGAAATCTTATAGAGGAATCACACAGCCCTTTTGCAGCACCAGTAAAATTAGCTTTCAAAAAAGAAGACAATAGAAAAACAAGATTGTGTATCGATTTTAGAGAAATAAATAAAATGGTGGTACGTCAGGCTCAACCATTTCCTTTGATTGAGGACTTAGTAACAAAAACCAGAAACTGTAAGTACTTTTCAACATTGGATATAAATTCTGCGTTGGTCTATTCCCCTGCGAATTGAAGATAGAGAGAAAACTGCTTTTGTAACCCAGGAAGGCCACTACTAATGTACATGTTTACCCTTCGGTTTAAAAACTTCTGCAGCCATATTTCAAAGAATACTAAGCAACATACTGAGAAAGTACAAGTTAACAGATTTTGCTGTAAATTTCATTGACGACATTTTAATATTTTCAGAAACCTATACCGAGCACATAAATCATTTATCACAGCTTTTAAAGGCGATAGAAAAATAAGGTTTTCGACTTAAACTCACAAAATGTCGATTTGCAACAAATTCGGTAAAATACCCGGACATATAATACAAGATAATACAGTAAGACCAGTGAGAGATGACTTAATTTCAATAAGAGATTTCCCTACATCAAAGAATCAGAAAAATATTAGACAACTTCTAGGAAAAATCAATTTCTACCACGAGTACATTCCTAACAGTTCAATAATTTTAGAACCACTACATAATTTACTAAGAAAGCACCAAAAATTCATATGGTCAATAGAATGCGAAGAAGCTTTCGAGAAGATTAAACAACTATTGTGTTCACAACCAATCTTGGAAATTTTTGATAAAGGATAAAGACTTATCAATAAACATATATACAGATGCATAATTGGAAGGTATCGGAGCAGTGCTAAAGCAAACTCAACCAGACGGAAAGGAAAAACCTGTAGCATATTTCTCTCAAAAATTAAATGAAGCCCAAAAGAAAAAAAAGGGTATATATTTAGAATGCTTAGCTATTAAAGAGGCCATAAGATACTGGCAGTACTGGCTAATAGGCAAACCTTTTACAGTATATTCCGACCACAAACCATTGGAAAATTTAAACATTAAATCTAGAACGGATGAAGAGTTAGGAGATTTATCCTATTATCTATCACAATATGATTTCAAAATAAAATATACACCAGGAAAGAATAATTTAGAGGCAGATTGCTTGAGCAGAAACCCGGTATTAGAAGCTAATAAAGATGTACATGAACAATTAAAAATAACAAACTTAGTAACATTGAATGATATATTAACAGATCAAGAGAAAAATGAGAATATAAAAAAAGAACAAGTTAAACACAATATATATTATAAGAGGGTAAGAAAGCAAGAAAAAATACTACTGTCAGAGGAACTCAGTATAAAATTTATAAAACTAATACATGAATATATATATATATTTTTTTTTTTACATGAGCTCCACACAGGAGGCCCTGAGGAAAATAATTTCCCTCAGGGCCTATGTCATCTTTGAGGACGCTGTGTGGAGGGTTTTTTTTAAGGAAAGGAAGGAGAGGAGAGTTCTGGGAAGGAAAAGGGTTTAAGGGGTGGGTAGGAATCTGGGGTTCAGTATGTCCTGGTCATCCGCCTCCAAGACCTAGACAAACCTCACCCCATGAACCCGGGCACCCCTGCTAAATTACCAAACGTAGCGAACCACTATATGTGTCATATAGGTATAAAACAAATGCAAATGAAAATAAGAAAACTTTATGCAGCAAAGAACTTAACTAGAAATATCACCGATTTATGCAAACAATGTGAAATATGTATAAAAAATAAGACAAGAGGACAGGCTAAATATGGTTTAATGTCGCATTTAGGCCCTGCCACAAAACCACTTGAAATTGTCTCAATAGGGGGATTTGGTGGCTCTCGATCAACCAAAAAATATTTGCACCTTTTAGTCGACCATTTTACTCGATATGCTTATATATTAACCTCAAAGACACAGAGTGCAAAGGACTTTGTAAAACTTATAAATATTGTACCAAATTGTAATGAAATTGGCATGGTTCTCACCGACCAATATCCTGGAATTAACTCAAAATAGTTTAAAACTTTTTTAAATGAAAGATCAATCACACTAATTTTCACTGCAGTAAATTCACCGTTTTCTAATGGACTGAACGAAAGGCTAAACCAAACACTCGTTAATAAAATAAAGTGCAAGATAAATGAAAATCTAAAAACTAAAGCATGGACGACTATTGCTCATAATTGTGTTGATAGATATAATAACACAGAACACTCAATAACAGGCTTTGCACCGAGATACCTATTGGATGGTACTGATGTTTCATTCGTACCAAATGAACTTAAATTTTAAAAAGAAACAGATGACTGGATTAGAGACAGAAAATTTTCATTAGAAATAACAATTAAGTCACATGAATATAATAAAATGTTAATTGATAAAAAAAGAACAATACACAATTTTAAAATAGGCGATATGGTTTATGTTGAAAATGGTCACAAACTAAATAGAAGAAAATTAGATGAGTTAAGGATTGGTCCATTTAAAATCGAAGATAAACTATCTATACAAGATTAATACAGGGCATAGAAAGATGGAGTCAAATTTTTTCCATATTACAAAACTTATTCCTGCCCCCGTACCAGAAGAAAATGAAGTTTTAAAAAAAGAAAAAGGTATTGAAAGAAGCGAAAATCTCTAGGGAAATTTTCTAACCCTAGGTGGGAGATGTAAAGGAATACCTACCTAGGAATGCATAGGGATTCCTTCGTATTCAAATAATGAATTACTTTTCAAATGTGATTCATTGATGTGTTGTCATGATGACATACAAACACATTATTATTGTTTTTGACGAGCTATGTAGCAGAGATTCAAGTAATCAAGATATCAGAAAAATAATCTGATCTTAAAATGTTTTTAAGATCGACAAATAAACTTCAAATGTAGTTTCTTTGTTAACAGAGCAACACATGATTTGTTTTGTCATAAAGAATACCAATAAAGAAGTACAACCAATAGACAAATTGTCTTATATACATATATATTTATTTATTTAATATTAACGGTATAAATATACCATAAACAATTATTACATTATGTCACAGTAAAAATCATAAGAAAATACTTATATACATAAAAATCAATATGTGTTTGGGGATTAGTGTATTGTGTATTGCTATATTAAGCACAAGAAATTTAGAAACTTTCAAAGGACCTTCTTTAAACCCGAGCGAAGGTTTCTGGATTATTACAAACACACGACAACTTCTGAACAGTTTTTTAATCATCACAAAAATTCTTACAAACTGTCGAAAATTTGAGAAAGACATTTTGCAAAACTCTTTACATTAATGAATTAATTGGAAATACATAATAAATTAAATCGAATCAAGAATTAAAGATATTTTTAAAGAGTACCTATGTTAGGTACCAAATTGGATTTTTTGTTCTTATAATATTTGATTGTTCTTATAATATACAATAATAAATATTTGTAATACGTGAAAAAATTAAATTTAAATATAAAAAAAATGTAATAGGTCTCATGCGAGCTGTTTGTAAACTGAATGTACTGAGACCGAATATATGGAACGCGGTACGGGGGTTGGTGGAACGGGTGAGAGCGAAGGCGATGTAGGTGGAAGGGGTACGTGGGAGGGGAAGGAAACGCAGGAGGGGAAAGGGGACGCACGGGAAGAGACATGCAGGGAGAAACAATATATATTTTTTAACCCCCAGAGGGCTTTTACATGTTTGGTAGTACAATTACTTCATGACATAGTAATTAAAATAAAATTAGATTAAAAAATGGACACAAGTCATAAAAATACAAAAAAATACAGCAATTTGATAGGTTTACAAAAATACATCTGTATTAAATATGTACAAATACAAATATGTACAATGTACATATTTGTGAGTGCGCATGTATTTATATTTGTATGTTAAAGAAAAATAGGAAAAATTAAAAAAACATTTTTTTTTAATTTTCTTTATTCATTTTGTTTGTTACAGGTTTGTTTTACATGGTTTTCCGACTACCAAGCTCGGCAAATGCCCGTATTATGGTAGGCGATAATAATGTGAATATATAATGTGTATGTATATAATCTAATCCTTATGCATGTTATTTGTACTTTCCATTGTAACTTTTACAATTTTCAGCTTGTTTATTCAATATGTTTACACTAGACTTATACAGACCTAGCAACTATATTCCATTCTATTCCAATCAACATTAAACAGGCAGCCGCCTAGTGCCCAGTGCCCAGTGCCCAGTGCCCGGTGCCCGGCGCCCAGTGTCCGGCGCCCGGCACCCGACACCCGGCGCCCGGCGCCCGGCGACCAGTATGGTGATTTAATATATCTTTATGTGAATGTCTCTATGTCATCTCTCATGTATTGTATAAACAATCCATTTGTAATTGTTGAATTATTTCATGGTTATTTAGTCTAGTCAACAAATGTTTTAGAACGATAACAATGTTTGTGTTCATTATTCAGTATACACAAAGAGGTCGCGTACCGTAATAAAAGGGTCGCCAAAAAGGCCAGCAAGATTTAGAACTAATAAAATTTTGTGTATAATAATAATTTAATAGCACGTAACACAGCATATTTTAACATTATATTTTCACGATTTGAAAACTAATGGAGCCAGTGAGACTGTATCGCCAATTGGGCTCAGCCCCGGATCTGGGAGGGAGCAAACCCGGGCGGCAGTTTTAGGGGGCAGCAAAATCCTGATTCACTTGGCGCTTTGGCGCCTGCATCCAGCGCACGTTGTTCTATTGATTATTCATTTGATTTTGTCGTATCGAGACATTAAAAAAGCATAAGTTTTAAGATTCTTTTTTCTGTTAGTTGTTTTTGGGGTGTTATGCCGTGTTGCGCTACCTCTTCTAGCCAACGTTTCGGATAGCGTCCATCATCAGGGCAGATGTGTTAAGATTCTTATTTTCAGATTTTTAACTAATTTCTATTAGGAGCTACACACGTCCTAACAGATAACGCGAAAAAATAAGTTTTGGTAATTTTTTGCTTTTTTTTGGTCGGGCTTGAAATTTTTTTTCACAGAATCGTGCAAATAGCCGTTGATTTGCACAATTGTGAGACGAAAATGATGAACACAAGTTTTGCTCTTACACACTGAAGTACGCTGGTTGTCGAAAGATGCACGTTTAGCAAGATTTTACTCACTTTTTGCTCTTACATACTGAAGTACGCTGGTTGTCGAAAGATGCACGTTTAGCAAGATTTTACTCACTTTTTGCTCTTACATACTGAAGTACGCTGGTTGTCGAAAGATGCACGTTTAGCAAGATTTTACTCACTTTTTGCTCTTACATACTGAAGTACGCTGGTTGTCGAAAGATGCACGTTTAACAAGATTTTACTCACTTTTTGCTCTTACATACTGAAGTACGCTGGTTGTCGAAAGATGCACGTTTAACAAGATTTTACTCACTTTTTGCTCTTACATACTGAAGTACGCTGGTTGTCGAAAGATGCACGTTTAACAAGATTTTACTCACTTTTTGCTCTTACATACTGAAGTACGCTGGTTGTCGAAAGATGCACGTTTAACAAGATTTTACTCACTTTTTGCTCTTACATACTGAAGTACGCTGGTTGTCGAAAGATGCACGTTTAACAAGATTTTACTCACTTTTTGCTCTTACATACTGAAGTACGCTGGTTGTCGAAAGATGCACGTTTAGCAAGATTTTACTCACTTTTTGCTCTTACATACTGAAGTACGCTGGTTGTCGAAAGATGCACGTTTAGCAAGATTTTACTCACTTTTTGCTCTTACATACTGAAGTACGCTGGTTGTCGAAAGATGCACGTTTAGCAAGATTTTACTCACTTTTTGCTCTTACATACTGAAGTACGCTGGTTGTCGAAAGATGCACGTTTAACAAGATTTTACTCACTTTTTGCTCTTACATACTGAAGTACGCTGGTTGTCGAAAGATGCACGTTTAACAAGATTTTACTCACTTTTTGCTCTTACATACTGAAGTACGCTGGTTGTCGAAAGATGCACGTTTAGCAAGATTTTACTCACTTTTTGCTCTTACATACTGAAGTACGCTGGTTGTCGAAAGATGCACGTTTAGCAAGATTTTACTCACTTTTTGCTCTTACATACTGAAGTACGCTGGTTGTCGAAAGATGCACGTTTAACAAGATTTTACTCACTTTTTGCTCTTACATACTGAAGTACGCTGGTTGTCGAAAGATGCACGTTTAGCAAGATTTTACTCACTTTTTGCTCTTACATACTGAAGTACGCTGGTTGTCGAAAGATGCACGTTTAGCAAGATTTTACTCACTTTTTGCTCTTACATACTGAAGTACGCTGGTTGTCGAAAGATGCACGTTTAGCAAGATTTTACTCACTTTTTGCTCTTACATACTGAAGTACGCTGGTTGTCGAAAGATGCACGTTTAGCAAGATTTTACTCACTTTTTGCTCTTACATACTGAAGTACGCTGGTTGTCGAAAGATGCACGTTTAGCAAGATTTTACTCACTTTTTGCTCTTACATACTGAAGTACGCTGGTTGTCGAAAGATGCACGTTTAGCAAGATTTTACTCACTTTTTGAATCAGTTTTAGAGTTTCTGAAAAGTAAAGATCCAAATTTAAAAGAAAACCTGATCAAATTGAAAGCGGACATCGCGTATTTAACAGATTTGTTCAAAAATGTACTGACAATAACTTACAGTTACAATGGGATAGACGAAATTTAATAAAAACAAAGGGTGTAATTTCGGATTTTCTTGGAAAATTGAAATTTATGAAGCAACACATTATTCGTTAGTAAAATATTTATGAAGCAGAAATTGCGAGAAAACTTTTGGTATTGTTTCCCTCGTCACTCGTCACTCGTCACTCGTCACTCGTCACTCGTCACTCGTCACTCGTCATACCTTGTGGAAAAAAGTTTCAGCGTCGTTTCAAACCTATTAACAAAATTATTATTATTTTAAAATTATTTTAATTTTATTATTATTATTTTTAATTATTATTTTTCAAACCTATTCAAAAAAGGATCAGATTAAAATAATATTTCAACTTTAAAAATTTTGTATACATCCTTAGTACGTAGTCAAGTCGAATATATCTCCTCGATCTGGTCACCCCATTTTAAAATACATTCAGATTCAATCGAAAAAATTCAACACAAATTCTTAAGACACATTAATTTTAACCTCGGTATTCCCATTGAAAACATAAATTATAATTACTTGATGAAAGAATTAAATTTACTAAGACTGTCAGATCGAAGAATTATATCCGACTTAATATTAATGTTCAAAATTGTAAATGGTAGAATAGACAGTCCTGATCTAACTAAGCTCATTGAATTTCATATTCCCACGAGAACTACTCGTTCTAAAATCCTTTTTAAATGTTACAATAATCGGACTGAGTATACGAAACACTCACTTTTACCTAGGTTGCATGAAGTTACTAATAGATATGCTGATGTGATAGATCTATTTAACTGCACGGAACATAGGTACAAGACGGCTATGCTATCATATTTTTTTAATGACTATTAATTTTATTTGTATTATAGATTTTGGCATGTAAATGTATCTCTGGTGTCACTTCACAATGTATCGTCACAATTAACTGTTATACATACACTGTTTTACCATTCCTAATATTTTGAATATGAATTTGTGACATGTAATTAATGTTTATGGCATACTTATGCCGTTTGTATTAAATAAATAAATAAATAAATAAATAAATTAAACATCACGGAACGGGGAGATTTGCGGTTATTCCCTACAAAACTGAAGCCAAATATTGACAATTTGCTGTCAATCCATCAAGTACCATTAAAATTATGACTATTTTTTTAATTGATGATTTGCATTGTTGAAGTTACGTTACGTTATTAAGGCGATCCAATAGTTCAGGAAAAAATCAAAATCGGAATTCACGCCCTTTACTTTTGGAAAGGTTGGAAAAGGTGTTTGAGATTTTTTTTACAGGTTGATTTCGTAAAGGCCTGTAAAAAATATTAATTCCTGTTTTAAGCATTGTTTATTGTAAGAAAACTGAAATTTAAAATTGATTTCACGAAACTAAACGACGCGGAGACACGCGAATGTCTCCCGCGCCGGTTGGGGCGTGACTGATACGAAATAGGTGTGCCAAGTGCATGTTTCTTGTGCCCATGCCAAAAGGGGTTTATAAATAGGAGAGTTTGGACTTGAAAGTGTTTTTTATAGACCTTATACTTTATTTTTTTATGGGCTTATTAAAAGACTTATAAAAAAATGACCGATCTTCTTAAGGGCCAAGGTATGTTCTATTCATAGTATTTAATAGAAGCATCTATAATACTTCTAAGCCATCAAATTTTCAAAACAAAAACATATGATTTTGTATGATTTTGCATTATTTAGCATGGCTTTTTCTTAATATTTAATTTTAATTCTATTAAGTCTGTAATTATATTATATTATTAAATAAAACACAAGAAAATACACTATTTTTCTTTTTATTTTACCACTCCGAATTTAGGGTTGGAAGTCAGCCGTGACGCAAATTTCCATCGTTAGATCTAATCTTTAGATTTTTGGGAATTTGGTAGAAATGTAGCGGCAGGGGGTCCACCGAAATGAGTAAAATTTTCTACGAGAAAAAACACACTCTGTCTCTTTCCAGCAGCACCATACGAAAACGGGGCGCTTATCACGTGATCCGTTGCGACGAATATCGTTGGTCAGTGGCGAGGTGTGTTTTTTTTTACTTGAGAAAATCATCGGATATCAAATTGACATCTATATCTACATGTTTTACTCCAAAGACGTTATATCTGTGTAGAAACGGGCGGTCCGTTTGATAGATTCTCCCATCTTAACAGACGGATTGCAATCTTTAGAGCACAGGCGTCGGGTGGGAATGCTATCCTTGTTCTACCGGTATTACAATGGAAGATGCTCCGAGGAACTAGCATCATTGATCCCTTCGGCACCGGTGCATAGTCGGGAAACACGCCAAACGCGTGCCCAACATTTGAACACGGTTGACATTTGTCACATGAGAACGGGTCGTTTCTTCGACTCGTTCTTGTGTTCAACAGCTCGGCTGTGGAATGATTTGCCGGCCTCTGTGTTTCCTCCTTCCTACAACATGGGTCTATTCAAGACCAATGTTCATTCCTTCCTCTCCTCAAAGAGACCCTCCACACAGCATCCCAGATGACATAGGCCCTGAGGGAAATTATTTTCCACAGGGCGTCCTGTGTAGAGTTAATGTAAAATATATATATATATATATATATATATATATTTTACATTAACTCCACATATATATATATATATATATATGTAAAGGAAATATATTCCCTTTAAATTTGAATCCTATAATGTCAATTAGAATGCAATCATCGATTGTCATTTGTTTTGTTATTCTATTATTTGATTGTTAGAAAAAACCATTCAAAGTGATATTAATAAACATAAATGTCGTTTCTTAGTTAAAAAAAACTTTGCAACACAAGTGTTTTATTTAGAAATTAATAAAAAGGAATTAAACCTATCAACATATTATAAAACGACATTTCGTTTTAAACCAAAAATGGAGAAAATTCAATTCGAATTTACGCTATTACCTGGATGCGATGGCAGATCAAATATTATTAGCATTACAAAAATAGTCACAAATGATGGAAAAGTGTTTACAATACCAGAAATGCTACGATCCGATAATAATAATTAATAATTAATAATTAATAATTAATACTATATTTAAAATTAAACAGCGCACAGAAAAAGAAAAAAGCAATTTACTTAGAATGCTTAGCTATAAAAGAGGCAGTGAGATACTGGCAATACTGGTTGATAGGAAAACCATTTACAGTTTATTCAGATCACAAACCGCTGGAAAATATGAATATCAAATCTAGAACCGATGAAGAGCTTGGTGACTTAACATATTACTTATCCCAATATGATTTTCAAATTAAATATTCTCCAGGAAAGTACAATATTGAAGCTGATTGTCTAAGCAGAAACCCAGTCTTAGAACCAGATGAGAACCAAGATGAGCAATTAAAAGTTGTCAACTTAATAAAATTAGAAGATATCTTAAAAGATCAGGTCAAAAATGAGAAGATACAGTGCAGAAAAGATAAATTGATATCGAAGAATAATGTTTATTACAAGAAAGTAAAAAAAAAAGAAAAAATAATTCTATCAGAAAAATTCAGCATAGATTTTATCAAAAATGTTCACACAGACCTAGGTCACATAGGAATTAATCAAATGCAAAAAATGATAAGCTCATGGTACACATCAGAAAACATGACAAACAATATAAAGAGAACTTGCGAAAGTTGTGCAGTATGTTTAAAGAACAAATCAAGAGGTCAAAATAAATATGGATTGATGTTCTACTTGGGTCCCGCAACAAAACCTTTTGAAATATGTTCTATTGATACGATAGGTGGTTTTGGGGGTTCACGGTCAACAAAGAGATACTTGCACCTGCTATCAGATCATTTCACGAGGTTTGCATATATTTTGACGTCAAAAACTCAAAATACCAACGATTTCATCAAACTCTTAAACTCCACAGAAACTAATGACATTGGCATGATACTATCAGACCAATATCCGGGTCTTAATTCTAGAGAATTCAAAAAATTTTTGGATGAAAAAAATATTCCAATCATTTTTACTGCAGTAAACTCGCCTTTCTCAAATGGATTAAATGAAAGATTAAATCAAACGCTAGTCAATAAAATTAGATGCAAAATCAACGAAAATGACTTAAAAGTGGCTTGGACAACTATAGCCCGTAATTGTGTAAAAAACTATAATGAAACGGAGCACACTGTCACTGGTTATGCGCCTCAGTACCTACTTAACGGCACAGATGTTACGATTTTGACAAATGAGTTAAAACTCAAGAAGACTGACATCGATTTGATTCAAGACAGAAAAAAAGCTCTGGAAAATACTATAAAGTCACATAATTACAACAAGATGATTTACGATAAAACCAGGAGACATATTAACTTCAAAGTTGGTGATACTGTTTTTGTGGAGAATGGAAACAAACTTAACAGGAAGAAGCTCGACGAATTGAGAATCGGACCCTACAAAATAATAGAAAAATTATCAAACTCAATTTACAAGATAAATACTGGTCGAAAAAAATTAGAATCAAATTTTTTCCACATCTCGAAATTAATTCCAGCACCTGCATTGATGAACCATGAAGAGGATATCGAAGATGAATGAAAATTTTTGCAATAATTTTCTTTCCCGCGGGGGGGGGAGATGTAAAGGAAATATATTCCCTTTAAATTTGAATCCTATAATGTCAATTAGAATGCAATCATCGATTGTCATTTGTTTTGTTATTCTATTATTTGATTGTTAGAAAAAACCATTCAAAGTGATATTAATAAACATAAATGTCGTTTCTTAGTTAAAAAAAACTTTGCAACACAAGTGTTTTATTTAGAAATTAATAAAAAGGAATTAAACCTATCAACATATTATATATATATATACTGTAGACGCGGGGTAGAAATCTCAAAGTGGGAAGCCAAAAGCAAGGCAATTGCACTGGTCTCGATTTCTAGTACTTTAGTACTAAACTGTCACTCCTCGAGTAAGGTCGTGTCTAACCAGTAGGAAAATTGCATTTAAAAAGCGTCAAAATGCCCTCCTGTGTGATGAGAAAATGTTTCCATTACACGGCAAACAGTATTAAAAGCGAAGAAATATCATTTCATTTATATGTACTCACAAATTACTTATTATTATCGATTATTATAAGCATTACAGCGCCCTTGAGGTGATTTCTCACAAAACGGCGCTATATAAATTACCAAATATTATTAAATATTATTGTTAATTTTCATGTTCCCCGTCCGACAATTTTGTGCGTCATTAGAGAAAAAACGCACATTCTTTGATTGTCTTATGGTACGGCCACACTGAGGCCAACTTCCAATTTCAAACTTTCGGACGATTGGGAAGTTTGTGCGTTGGAAGTTCGAGTTGGAAGTTTGGCTTCGGTGTGGAAGTAGCATATCTTTTTAATACATGAATAACTTTTGAAGTAAGAAATTACTGAAAACCGCTGAAAACAAAAGAGTGTTGCTTACTTGCCACATTATTTTGCGAGTATGTGAGACTATGGCGAGTCTATGTATATAACGTCATTGTTTTACTCCAAACATGCACAGGTAAGTGCTGCTACACTCTTTGTAAATATCCGTTATTCCATAAACAAAAGAAGTATGTCGAGTGCAATATCACGTAGACAGCGAATAATATTGACTCGTTGAAAAATCTATAATGATTCCACTTCCCAATTTAATAAAAAACTTTTATTTAATCAGACGGCTGTTTACAGAAATCCAGAAAGATAGAATTATTCTTGTTTATTTCCAAATACGATTTAGATAAAGTTGAAGGCCTTGACTCGGAGATATTATTTGGTTGGCCTTTGATAATTATTAATTGTTTAGTGATGATTAAAATATGGGGTGCAACACTTACAATTAGAAATATATTAATACACTCGTAGATAATTAAATACTGTTGTGCTGTATTACAAAACTGAACAGAATACCTTACCGATAAAATCTGTTACAGAATTTCTCGCAGAGAATAAACACACTACTAGCTCACTTTTAGCTCATCAGTACTTCTCTATCACCCACGGTTTCTCGAAGTTTTCATCAAAACAAACACAGTTTTTGCGTTAATTCTTCCCAGAACTTCAATTAAACCGTTTGTTTAACTATCATATCCTCACAGATATCAAAGACCCTTTAGAACATGGAATTACATAGTATAACACATAATTACATGTAATTAACAAGAATTAAATAGAAAAATGCAATTACCATGAATTACACGAAATTTTAATGCAATTACATTGAATTACATGCAATTGCTTGAAGTTACATCGACTTACAAGGAATTACATGGAATTTCTTTTCTTTGAATTACGTGGAAATATTTTCACCAAACATGCCCTCCACACAGCATTCTAAAATATGACATCAGGGCCTCTTGTGTGGAGCTAATGTAAAAAAATCGTGGAATATCTTTTTTTTTGAAATAGGAAATTCACCCTAAAGAGAGTGCTTTCTGATGTTGGTATTACATGGAACGGCGTAGAGTTACATTAAATTGCATGGAATTACATACAATTATATTGAATTACATCGGTATTACGATGAAAGGTGCTCTACTGTAGAGCCTCTGCAGAACGCACGTCCCATGGAAACCGGTTCAAATTCAAAAGACTCGCCAAACACGTGCCCAGAACTGACAGGCAACTGATTTTTTTAACCATTGAGCTGCCATAGCATCTGTAGATATCGATAACGGAAATTTGAAATTCTGTAAAGGGCCAAATGTTAATTGTTCAGGAGAGCAAAAATAAAGCCTTTTTATAAATTATAGCTATTGTTTTTGTATTTCTATAATAAAATAATGAATTTTTAACATAAAAAAAATAATATGCGTAAATAGATTTTTGAGAAAAATATATAGTTTGTAAATTTCAGACCGAAAAAGAGATAAAATGAAGAAAAATGACATATCTCCGTTATTTTTGAAGTTTTTAGCCTTTACAGCATTCTAAACTTCCACTTTCATCAATCACGTCATCACCTTCAAATGATGGCATTACTCATGGACCCTGAGAGCGACAGCAGGACTCCATTTATCTAGTTTATCATTTAACCCTGGAAAGATAGTCTGCGTAAAATTTACGCATGCGTGTTAGAATCATTGCTCTCTCATTCTAATTAGTGCGAATCCGTAGCTGTGCTTTTTAGATATCTCACTCGCTGTTTGGACCTTCCGTGGGACGCGCGCGCAGTTGAGGTAGGTGTCACCAGTTTTGCGGTATAATGACCGCATGAGTCAAAAAGCGTAAAATTGATACGTTCCAAAGCTGTTTTGATTGATTTTTATATAACTGTATGTTATTATTAAATATAATATATCTTAATTATTAGGTAAAGTAATCAAATTTACTGATTATTACTAAGAAATAATTGATTTGAGAATAATAAAAATATTTCTAAATTTTGTTGATTATTGAAGAAGTTTCGCGTTTCGTTTTTTTTTCATATAACAAATAAATATGTATTCACAAATTGATGTATTTCTTATGTCATTTTTTTGTAAAAATATAATACCGATTGGTTTATTCAAATCAATTAACAAAATAAAATAAAATTGCAGCTAGTTAAAACTCATGCATCAATTTTACGTATGATTATCTTTACTGTATACCAAAATATGACTTTCTTTCTAGGGTTAAAAATCTCGTCGCGTTCTTATTATCTTAACCTTAAAAATAACAATTTTTACTATAATCCGGCAGTACGGGGATCGCAGTTAAGGAAAAATTCGTTAATTTTAACACCTCGGACCCATAAGCTTGTTTTCAAGCTACCGACATATAAGTAATGTAATGATGAATGAGGCGTACCTGAGTTATTAAGCTTAAGAACAATGTTCTGCAGTCATCTGAGAGAACTGATATCGCAGCTGAAAAGTCATTAAATTTAAGGTTATGGTTCCTAAACGGGTGGCCGCTGCTGCAGGTGTCGACATAAAGGGCGATGACATCCTCGAAATCAAGAAAATTCCGGACCGACGACCAGGAGTCCCCCCAAAATTCCACGTCAGATTCACTAACCCCTAAAAAGACGGCAGATTCTACTGAACAGGAAGCTACTCAACCCTACCACAACCCAAGGAAACGAATACCAGAAGATTTTTATTAGTGAAACCCTTGGCGCCTACTTCAAAGATCTTCTGTGGAGGTCGAAGACTAAGGCAAAAGAAATGGGATTTAAATATGTCTGGTACAAGGAATGTAAAGTGATGGTTAAAAAATGAAAGTGATAGAGTAATATATATCAAACACTCTGATGATCTTAAAAAAATTGATTAGTTTTTTTTTATTGAGAGCCTCACTTTTACAGGTCATTCACTGGGTCGATTCCCCTCAGTTCAGTGTGTCATATTGCTTGCATTTATTTTCAAACTGCAACAATAATTCACCTGTACCTCTTTCAATCAAAGGTTGAAATCCCCAGTAATGGCCAGGGACTAGTGAAGCTCTCATTTAAGGGAATTAAACTTTTTTTTTTGTAATATAAATCATAATCCAGGATGTGGGGAGGATAGTGCAATCCCACACGTCCCATAAAGTTGTACATATTTACACAACAGATAAAGTAAATAGAACAAATATAAAAGACATAAGCGATAATAGAAATAAAATAAATAATCAATTATAATGTAGGACGTGGTCTGGAGTGAGCTAGGGCCCAGCGCTCGCTCGGGAGTGGCGCTTGGTGCTGGAAGGCTGCGATCACCACTGTGTTATCGGAAGCCATTAGCCGCATCCTGGCTCCAGTGACCCGGTGTCTCATCAGACCGGCGAATCCGTGTAGTCCTAGCTCCGTAAACATTGAAGATGCGCTGCTGTATCTTCTGTATCCAAATATAATTCTGCAAGCATCATTATATTGGATCCGGAGTCGTTCTATTGAGCTGGTACAGTAGTGACACCATGTTTCACATGTATATAGGTTAGTGCAAAATGCATTGAACAATGTTTTTTTTACATTGTTACTGCATTTGAAGAATCTTCGGGCAATCATATTAGACAGTATACTGATACTTCTCCGCTGTCGTTCAATATCACCGTCATCCGAGAGGTCTTCAGTAATAATGTGTCCCAAGTATTTTACATTCCTAGATGCGTTTATATTTTCCTCATTAAGTTTTACAGGGAGCATTTTCTCGGGATTTTTTCCATGGTGGAATGCGATTAGTTCCGTCTTCTTGGGGTTGTACATCATGTTGTCGTCATTTGCATATTCTTCACAGATTTTTAATAATGTTCTCAACCCCTTGATCGACGGAGCTAGGAGAATCATGTCGTCTGCATAACTTATGTGATTTAGGCATAAATTATTAATACGACAGCCCGCCTTGGTGTCCAGGCGATTTGATAATTCGTCCATGTATACATTGAACAGGATTGGGGACATACACCCTCCTTGCCTTACTCCTGATCGCAAATATATCGGTTGGGAGTACGTACTTGCCCACCGTACAACGTTTTCCTGCTGAGAGTGCCATCACAGGCTATAAACATTAATAATACATACGAAAAACTAGGTGATCAAGAGAATTTGTTTGTAACATCAGATGCGAAAATATGTAAATACCTAACAACCGATTAAAAAAATACTTTTATTATGCACCAAAATATTAGGTCAATTAATAAAAACTTTAATGAACTCCAGATACAGCTTTACCACCTAAATATAGACTTTGATGTTATTATTCTCACAGAATGTTGGTTGACAAATATTTACACTCCTAAATTCATAAATCACTACTCTTCCTACAACTCGTCAAAACACGATAGTCAGAACAATGGAGTTGTGGTATACACAAAAAATGACCTAAACTCTGTTGTAACTGAAATAAACATTATTGACGCAAGCTGTATGCAAATAATGTATAATAATGATACGTGCATTCTAGTTATATACCACTCTCCATCTATTCGCAATATAACACCATTTCTTAACAGTCTAAATAGCATACTCTCTAGTCTTTCCTACACTAAAAACTTAATAATTATGGGAGATTTAAATATCAACATACTTCCAAACAACCGTCACCATCAATGTCACGACTACCTGAACATATTAGAGTTTCATGGATTAATTAGTACTATCAATACACCAACAAGAATAGCTAATGAATCAACATCGTGCATTGGTCACGTAATGGTCAAAACTAATAAACAAAACAAAAGCATCGTTTACAAATCAACAATTACAGACCATTACACAACAATTTTCACATTGCAATCCGACACCACAAAAAACAGAAGAGATCAGTCAATCGTACACAATAATATTAATTTTGATAATTAAAAAAATATAATGAAAATAATAATAAATTAATAAATATAATCTCACCCAAATTCGAAATTAGTAATGAACCAATGCGGTTATTAGTGCACCAATGTTATTGTTATTTTTAATGCAACCAATCTATTGTGTGATTACATTCTAATATAAGTGTAGGTATGTTCACAGCATTATAAATAGATGTAAAATAACTGCCTCAACACAGGCTAGCCTAGTGAGGCAGGTTACAAGAAACCTAAATTTATAATTATTAATCTCTACTCTCTAAGTACTTACTGTTTATATGTATATTGTTTTTTGTTATTAATTTTTGTACTAATGTTACTTTTAAAATATTGTAAGATGTACTTTTTTCTTGTAGTTATAAATCTTAAAATTTTTGTTCAATAAAGATATATTATTTTTTCAGAACCGGAACCTCCCCTCAGACAATATGTCTTGGACTACTTCAACGCCATCCGCCCATTGAAGGTTCACCCTGTTCTTGCTTTTATTGTTTAACAATTACTTTTACATCAAAAACAGTTACAGTTAATAGTTTCTAGTTTCCATTAAATGCGAACCCTAATGGTAATGGTGCTTCTCTGTAAAAATGGTGGTAGAAGATTCTACGCTCTAATTTCACTTTGTTGTCCCCTGTTAAACCGCTTGCCATGTCTGTCGCTGTATAATATAATATATTATAATAGTTTCCGTGTTTTGAAAACAATACTGCTGATAAAAAGTCGGACGTAATTATATTTGTGCTGGTTCAAAAGGTTAACTCAACATCTCAAGTCCAAGGTCATTTACATAACAACTGGACTACCTTTGACATAGGCACCAGAATATGATTGTATCGATTGTCTTGGTCAGGCTTTCTGTTGCGGATAGTGATGGGCGCAATCGAGATATTTAGATAATCGAAACATCAAAAGAATCGACGATTAATGAAATTAATTGTTCAAAGTATTGCCTGAGCAATAGTTTCGGTCAGAGGCAGCAATTATGTAGACAATACATAGACAAACTATGGTACATTGGTATGGCAACATTTTCTTAAGAGCGTTTAAGGGCCCGCAACCCGGATTTGTCCCGATTTATTACATTTTTCCCTTAAACACGGTAAGTTTTAAAGCTCTTAAAAATATATATATGTTATTCTTGAAGATAATATCTAGACTTTGCCCGAGCCGAAACGCAAATTATATAAAATTCCCACGATGGAAAAAAATCGCAAAGTATGCTCCAAAAATTATTATAAACACATTTGTTTCAGTTTTTTTACAAGTTATATGTATGAAAAAATTCACAGTGTTTCTTTAAATGCTGTTTAAGATAATGCCCGCGAGATTTTTGCTCTATTTTAAACGAGTCGTGTTTTATTAAACATTTTCGCAATTTTCGCATCGATTTTGTCGCTGCAAATGTTAGCGTTCTCCTCTAACATTCGTAATTTCGAATCTCTTCATCGTCTTCTTTTCGGGCCCGGTTGCGGAGCCTTAACCAGCCAGCCAAGTTGTTCTTAGGATCGTGCAGGGCGGTTACAATAAGAAAGATTAATTATTCTCCGTACCAGCTTTTTAAAATTATAACTCAATATCGATTTTAATTCATTCCAAATTTAATATAAAACTATTAAAATAATGTACTTTTAGTAATAATTTTTTGATTACAAGTATTTATCACTTTCAATAATGTCTAAATTAAATAACAATGTTAAAATATCTGAAATATATTAGTTGGTAAGTGTGCAAATAAATACACAAAAGGACAAATTTTCGTCAAGAAACACATGTACGTATATACTTTTTAAAATTTTTATTTAAACTAAAATTAAAATTCTAAAACATGCGATACCCAGATAATGTATTGATTTATTTTACTGCATATGATTTGAAATGGGTGTTGTATAATACAAAATCTTTTTTGAAAATTTAACAAATCTGCCAATGACCTATGGTATAACCTTATTATTGTAAAAATAAACATTTTTTCTCAAAATTTAAAACATGCGAATGCTACGAGTAGATAAAAGAACAATCTTTCGAAATCATTTATAATTTTTTGTGGAAAAGAATCAATACGTCTAAAATCTGATTTAAAAATGACATATTTCTGGTTTTCCCTTGTTATACCCTCTTAAGGCTCCCTAGTAAGTGATCAAAAACAAGAAGATATGGTTTGAAAGGGATATATATAAATACGAACGTTAGAGGGAGCACGCTGACATTAAAAAAATATATAATTAAGCAAAAATTGTGGAAATATTTAATAACATAGGACTCGTTTAAAATTGAGCAAAAATCTCTCAGCAAATGTCTAAAGCAGAGGTTCCCAAATTTTTTTTCTCGTAGACCACTTTCAAAATTTTACTGGTTTCGGTGGACCCCCTGCTGCTAGATTTCTACCATATTCCCAAATCTCGTCAAAAATGTGAAGATTAGATCTAACAATAGAAATTTGCGTCGCAGCTGAGTTCCAACCCTGAATTCGGAGTAGTAAAATAAAAAGAAAAATAGTTTATTTTCTTGTGTTTTATTTCTTAAAGCAATGTGATTACAGACTTAATGGAATTAAATTAAAAATTAAAAACAATTAACAATAAAAAATAGTCGTAATTTTAATGGGGGGATGTACTTGATGGATTTACAGCAAATTATCAATATTTTGTTTCAGTTTTGTAAGGAATAATCGTAAATCCCATTCTGTGATGTTCAATCTGCTCCTTTTTTGTTAATAGGTTTGTAACGACACTAAAACTTTTTTTGACATGGTATAACGAGGGACACACTATCAAAAGTTTTATCGCGATTTTCCAATTTTTTCAAGCCTGGACAATAAAAAAGCAAAAAAAATTGCTAAATTTATTTTTCGCGCTATCTGTTAGGATTGCATTAGAACCGTAGCTCCTAAAAAAATTAAGTTAAAAATCTAAAAATTAGAATCTTAAGAATCCTTTTTTTTGTAAGTCACAATACGACCATTTTTCAAATCACCGAAAAATTTGGAATTTCTTTTGCTCCCTTATTTTTTTTAATTAGTGTATTATCTGCCTACATCAGTGATTCCCAAAGTGGTCCAGGTAAAGCCAAGCCAACATTTTTATTCTTCATTATCGAAACCAGATAAATTTTCGCGGACCCCCACTTACAACTTGTAAACCCTCATTTTTTTTATCACGGCAACGTCGATTCTCCCGTGGACCCCTATATCTCACATATATAAATATTATGTTATATAGCAGAACGAACTTTTTTTTTTTTTTTTTTTAATTTATTTATTTTGGTACAGTACATACAATAGATACATAAATATAATGAAAGTATATAAAAAAGAAAAAACTTAATACAATATTTTAAATACAAATATACATATTTTTTTTAAATGTTCTCCCATAATAAGCAAATGCTTGTGTGTACGGGAGAAAGTATTATTTGTTAGGTTATTTTGATATATATATATATTTTTTAAATTTAGTTTATATTAAGAATAAGAGAAACATATGTGTGTATATGTATATATTTTTTTAATTATTATTTATTTATTTTTTTAGTTAAGGTTTTCAGTATATTTTTTTAATTGTGTTTTGAAATTTTTGAAACTGTCCTTAAGGGATCTTATATTTTCTGGTAATTTATTAAAGAAATTTGTTCCTAAGTATTTATAGTTTTGTTGACCCAAAGTTTTTTTACAAATGGGAATTGGTAACATGTATTTTTGCCTGAGATTTACTGAGTTTTTGAAGGGTATGGATTTGTTTAGGATATCCTCTTTGTAAACTTGTAAGGTTGAATGATACAGGAAGAGAGTATTTAATTTTCTGACTTTAAATTCTTTGAATATGAGTTCAGATGGATATAGAAAAGGTTTTTTTAATATTATTTTAATTATTAGTTTTTGCGCAATGTAAAGAGATTGTGTGTGAGTTTTATAGGCGCCACCCCATCCTATTATACCATATTGGATTATGGATTGACAGAATGCGAAGTACGTCATTCTCAGTAGTTCTTTACTTAGAATGTGTCTCAAACAGCTAAAAATATATGTCAATTTTCGTACTCTGTTTTTAAGAATGGTTATATGCGGTATCCATTTTAGACATTGGTCAATAGTGATTCCTAGATATTTGGTTGAAGTTTTCATTTCAATATTAGTACACAATAAGTTACAGTGGTGTTGTTGAGTGTGTGGTGCAGAATGGATCCTTATGTTTATTTCATACGGCGTGTTTGGTTTTTTAATGAAAAATGGTATGTAATGTGTTTTTTTAGAGTTTAATGTTAGTAGGTTATTGTGAAACCATGTTTTTAATTCATTTATGTCTATGTTAGCCTTTTTATTCAGTTCTAACCATGTGTTTGCTTTTAAAAGAAGCACTGTGTCATCTGCATATGAGATAATTTCCCCGTATTTAGCAACTTCAAATATATCATTTACATATAATATGAACAAAAGTGGTCCCAGAACTGTGCCTTGTGGTATTGAGAAGTTACTACTTTCGGAATCACTTAGTTCATTTAATAATTTTACTTGTGGTGGTCTATTTTCCAAAAAGCTTATAATCCATGATAGCACCAGTCCATTTATTCCAATTGATTTGATTTTTTTTATTAAATTAGTATGAGATATACTATCAAATGCTTTTTTTAGGTCAATAAATATTCCAATGCATTTTTCATTTGAGTCTAGGGCGGTATATATATAGTTTGTTATTTTCGCAATGGCATCATGGGTGCTGGTGTTTTTTTTGAAACCATACTGTTTAGAATTTATAATGTGATGTTGTTCTAAGAAGGCCCAGATTTGGTTTTTTACAATTTTTTCGAATATTTTTGATATATTAGATAAAAGGGATATAGGGCGGTAATTTTGTGGGTCTTTTGGGCAGTCTGCTTTATATATTGGTGTTATTATTGTTCTTTTGTAATTATTTGGAAATACACCTTTTATAAGGCTTGTATTTATTATATGAGTTAATGGGCAAATTAGATATTGTTTCATTGTTTTTAATATGTTTACATCTATGTTGTCATAACCGGGAGCAGAGCCCCCCTTTAAATCATCGATAACTTTTCCAACATCAGTTTCTGTTATTTTGTTGAAATTATTATATTGGTGTTGGGTAGTGTGGGGATTATTTTTATTATTGTTGGGAGATGTTTGTATAGCGTTTGCCAGATTTTTTCCAACACTTACAAAATAGTTGTTTAAAATATTACAGCATTTTTTAGTGTCGAGTTGGACATTGTACGTTTTTTTCCCATCTGAAATTTCGGATATACAACTTCTCTTTTTATTTTTATTTATTATTTCGTTTATTGTAGTCCAAATTTTTTTATTATTATTTTTGGCCTCTATAATTTGTTGGGGGTAGTAGCTATTTTTCGTTTTTCGAATTAAAGTTGTTAATATGTTTTTATATTTTTTTGTAATATGAAATAATTGATTTTTTAGCATTCGGTTGATGAGCTAGTTTGAAAAGTTTATTTTTTTTTCTAACTGCTTTTACTAATCCGTTAGTGATCCAGGGTTTAATTTTTTTTGTTTTTGAGTTTTGATGCAAGTTTTTAATTTCAGAGGCATTTAAAATGTGTTCTGATAATTTTTTTTCAAAAAAATATGCACATTCATTAGCGCACTTACTGTTTATTACTTCAGTCCATTTTTCTGTTGAGAGTGATTTTTCTAATAGTTGGTAGCTTAATGTGGTTTTTGTGGTACTTACTTTATGTATGTTTTTATTTTTAGTTTCATATTTAAAAGTGTTGCGTGATGATCGGTTATGTTTATCTTCCAAATTGACATTTTTTATGTAATTCAGGTTTACATTACACCAAATATGGTCTAGACAAGATGGCGTTTGATTTGGTACTTCTCGGGTAAAGTTATTAATGCACGATTTGAAGTTGTGATGAGTCATCATGTTCAAGAAGTTATCTTTTTCAATTGAATTATGGTTATTAGAAATATTTATGTTAAAGTCTCCACATACAATCGTAAAAATCTTTGTTAATTTATTCAGGTATAGATAAAGTTCGTTTGTAAAATTCGTTATATTTGATTTGTGTGTACGGTATATTGTTATAATTCTATAAATACAATTTTTAAATTTGATATCTATTTTTAAGCAGTTTACAAATTCAATGTTCACTTCTTCTGTGTTTAACACTTCACAATCGTCGCATACGAACATAATTATTCCAATATTTTTGTTTATAGATATTTTGGTTGCAATTCCTCGGTAGTTGGGTAGCGCACTTATGTATTGATCGCTGTTGCAGTGTGTTTCAGTTAACCCTATGCACACCGGTGGTGTGTTTAAATTATTAATGTTTATTAATAATTCATCTAGATTTCTTGAAAGGCCTCTTATGTTCATGTTTAGCACTAGAAAAGCGGAATCAGTATTATGACACCATTTGTTAATTTCGTTAACGTTTTCGCATATTTCTTCTGTAATGTTGTAGTTTTGGTCGATTTTTTTTGTAATGTAATCATCCATGTTTAGTTGTAATCGATTCGTTCCTTTGCAAATTGTAACATTTTTATGCGTTGTTTGCATTCTTCGTTGTTGGCTTTATGATTTGTTGGATAAGAACTCTTTTTAAATAGGTTGTTAGTTGTGCAGTTGATGCACTTTGGCACTTCATTTTTGTTTTGACAGTCTTTGAGTCCGTGATCACCAGCGCAGTGAGGGCAAATTGGTTTTTCGTTTATTCTTAGACAGCGCGTAGCTGTGTGGCCATATTTCTGGCAATGGTAGCATTGCATTAACGGGTTACAGTCTTCCACTTTAATTTGGGAGAAACCCAGGTTTCTTATAGGTTTATATATATATATATATATACACATTTCCCACGCCGAAACGGTAATTATATGAAGTTTCCTCGATAGAAAAACCGAAAAGTACTCGTATGCTCTGAAAATTATTATAAACACTTTCGTTATTAACGAAAATGCTTTTGGCCGTGAAAATCTTAAAACTTATCTATTATAAACACGTTTTTTCTGATATTTTTCGAGTTGTGTAAAATATCAATGCATGAAAAAATTAACAGTGTTTCTCGCTACTTAAGACATTTCCCACGAGATTTTTGCTCTATTTTAAAGATGTCTCTATTATTTATCTAAAACTGCTCTTTAAAAAAAAAATGTTTTATTAAACACTTTCACTTAATTATTATCGTTTTTAATATTAGTGCGTTACCTCATGATGCTAGAGTTCACTATTGTATACAAAAACCATCGCGGGCATGTACACATCAAATCCAGAAAGTTTCATTGCAATCGGATGAACGGTTTAGCAATGCATAATTTAATGATCCCAGAACTCACTATTGTATACGGAAACCATCGCGGGCATGTGCACATCAAATCCCCAAAGTTGCATCGCAATCGGATGAATGGTTTATTTTGATTTTTTATATGTAGATACACTCATTTTCATTTGTACAAATTTCATAACGCCAGTGCTTACCATTATAAAAAGATGTTACAGTGGGATTAGGTGGTTTAGCATATTATTAAAATAATATTTAAAGTTGTCGAACAAAATGAGCAGTGATAACTTCATTCATGAAAAAAACTACTTATAGCATCTGCATCAGTAAAGCGTAAGTTTTGTATTTGAAAAAAGAAAAATATTTGAAAATACAAGTTGTGAAATCATCCCCTAAATCTAATGCTGTCTGTCAAAGGATTGCAAGAAAATGGGGTTATGGTGTGAGGTGTTATACTTTGTTGTGCAGGAATGGCGTCAGGGCTGGTTTCTCCAAAAAAAATCTCTCAACAATAATTTTGCAAAAATCGAGTCTCCTGTCTGTTTCAATCAGTTGATCACGTTATTAACAAGTAGCTGAAACGTCATTCCGTCAATCCAGAGGTGAACCGAAATACCCGACTTCCGAACAAGGAATGCAAACTTCCTTCAATATGAATGCTCGGCTGTTTTGTCTGCTGCCCGGTTTGGTAACAGTTCAGATACAAAAACTTCCAAGTCTGTCAATTTGACCAAAGTGCAATAATTGTCCGAGTAGAAATACACCGGAACCTTAGATATAATAATAGATATAATGGTGTTTGTAAAAGTATACACACATTCTCGATACAAATCCTTTGTGAGAAAGAGATCTTTTTCCCAATTTTATTTTGTGTATATAGAGTCAATGTCCACCCTCAAATCACATTACATTCAGAGGGCGTATGATTTGTTAGACGGCGTACCTGTGACACCTACGACGTAGTATTTGATCACTACCCGAACAGGACCCGATTAGGTGGACAATTAATAATATTGTTGTTTATATTTTGTCGATTTCGACGTAAACAGAAACATGGCAAATTATTTATGTACCGATGATTAATAAATGTTAATTGTTAAGTCATGTTGCTGTTGTGACTAAGAATTTAAAAGGGCCGTAATATACACATGGTGTTAAGGGACGTACTTGTCTTACAAAAACCAGTGATTCCTGACATTATTTGGAGTAAACAATGTAAATGAAATTTTGATGTCCCGTGACATTTGTTCAAATTAAATCCTAAATCATCAGTAGGTATTGGACGGTAAGGGTCGGAGTAACCAGTGAAAACATTTGGAAGATTTTTTTATTTGGTTCTGGGGAGTAAAATTTTAGAAAAAAAAATTCTGTAAAAGCCTACATAGACCAAAATATCATATCAAGTATTGTATATAGAAACCATCGCGCGTGCCCACGCGCTTTCGATACATCGTGCCCACGATGCTTTCAATATACAATAGTGAGCTTTGGTGTCATGAAATTATGCGTTGCTGACCATTCATCCGATTGTGGGGAACGGGACGAACGAGAAAGGACACGCAGGGAGAAATAATTTATTTATTTGCAACGCATGCCGGGAACTCTAATGATGAAATAAAATGCGTTGTAATATTTGAAGAAAACACTGATGAAACATGCGATGCAATCTGTTCTTATTCTTGTGATGAAACATGTGATGAAAACATTGACGAATCATGGAATGAAACTAGTGATGAAAAAGTTAGCGTTCTAATGATTGCTGAAACCAGAGATGTGACAATCGATTCAACCAGCTATGCAATCTGTGACGAATTTAGTCATGAAACATGGGTTGAAATCAGAGATGAAACATGCGATGAAACTAGTGATCAAATAAATTGTGTTGTAATCTCTGATGAAACCTGTGATGAAACATGCGATGAAACTAGTGATGAAAAAGTTAGCGTTCTAATGATTGCTGAAACCAGAGATGTGACAATCGATTCAACCAGCTATGCAATCTGTGACGAATTTAGTCATGAAACATGGGTTGAAATCAGAGATGAAACATGCGATGAAACTAGTGATCAAATAAATTGTGTTGTAATCTCTGATGAAACCTGTGATGAAACATGCGATGAAACTAGTGATGAAAAAGTTATCCTTCTAATCGCTGCTATTACCAGTGACGGAACCAGCGATGAAACCAGCGATTTTTTCTGTGACGAGTCTAGTGATGAAACATTGGAAAAAACCAGTGATGATTCATGCGATTAAATCTGTGCTGACTGTAGTGATGGAATATGGAATAAAAACAGTGATGAAACATGCTATAAACTAGTGATGAAATAGAATCACACTGTTATATTGTGAAAAAGCAGTGATGAAACGTGCGATAAAACTGATGAAATTAAACGCGTTGTAATCTTTGATGAAAGCAGTGATGAAACATACGATGAAACTAGTAAGGAAAAAGTTAGCATTAGAATTGCTGCTGAAACCAGTGATGAAACATGCGTTGAAACCGGCGATTAAATCTGTGACCAAACTAGTGATGAAACATGGGATGAAATCAGTGATGAAACATGCGATGAAACTTGATGTCGCGAAACTGCAGGTCCACTGTATTAATGGTGGACACTTGAAGGGCGGAAGGAGGAAGGAGGAAGGAGGAGGGGAAGGGGCAGCAACAGTTCAAAATTTATATTTTAATCAAATTTCTCACCGCCTGCGTTTCTCTTTTAAAAAATCAGAGAGTGTGCGATTCACACGCAGTACAGCGCCCTTGAGGTGATTTCTCACAAAAACGGCGCTATATAAATTAGGCAAATATTATTATTAGAAGTAAAACCTTCATAAACCCAAGTAGCCGAGAGTGGTGGACTACGAAGCACTTTTTTATCAATGTGAAGGGTGATTTTTTCCATATTTTTGTCTTAGAATTCCAGTGCACCTTTTCCTATACATTTGGTCATCTTTTTAGTATTTGTTTTTTTTCTTCAGAGTCGCCAGATTCACTTTCTTTTGTATTTTCATTGCCTGTTCATTTTGGAATGGTTTGTAGATTGGATATTGATTTTACAAAAATAAAAAATAAAATCAGAGTGTGCAATTCACACACGGTAAAAGTGAAACCTTCAGAATAAAGCAGATAAATGTGGTGAAGCACCGCACAAAGAGGAGACCGATTAGTCTATCTCATTCTCTCGCGGGCTAAATAATATAGATGTATGTGTTTGTGTCTTTTTAGTTTCAAAGAAGTTTTCACTTCAAATTTTTTTCTGGATTTCGTAAGATTCCCGCTGAATGTCTGCCGCTAAGGTTCGTCAGGAGCTTTATATCACTAAACCAAAGGAGACTAGCATAAGACCGTGGATTTATCGCATTATATTGGAAACGAGTACCCGTGAAAAAAAAATTGCTATCTCATTCTCTCGTAGGCTCTCGCACCTAGAGATTATAGATGTATGTGTTTGTCTCTGTTTAGTATCGCTCACTTCCGTTTCATCGAATTTCAAATTACAGGCGCCAAAGAAGTTTTCACTTCTATAATAATATAGAAAAATAAATGTAACTACTTTGTAAATTCGTGGCACATTTCAGAGTGATTCTCTATCGCCCTGTTTTAGCCATATTTAGGGACCACCTCTGAAGAGCCTGGTACCTTTCTCTTCCCCATCTCCTCCCTCCAGCCTCTCAATTCTTTCGAACAGGCCCGCCATTGATATGCTTGGTGTAACTCTAAGTGACCAGCTCAGGTATGGGGGCTCCATCGAAGCCAGAGTCAAGTTAGGCCCGCAGATACTGCAGATAGTACACAACTGCTAACCCTGTACAAACCACAGTTGAATTTGGCAGCCACCTCTGGTCTGGAGCTCCAAAATACCTGAAAAATTCCCTCGACGTGCAAAAACGGGCGATCCGTTTGATAAGTTCTCTCATCTTAACAGACGGATTGGAATCTTTAGAGCACAGGCGTCGGGTGGGAATGCTATCCTTGTTCTACCGGTATTACAATGGAAGATGCTCCGAGGAACTTGCGTCATTGATCCCTTTGGCACCGGTGCATAATCGGGAAACACACCAAACGCGTGCCCAAAATTTGTACACGGTTGACATTTGTCACGTGATAACGGGTGGCTTCTTCGACTCGTTCTTGTGTTCAACAGCTCGGCTGTGGAACGATTTGCCGGCCTCTGTGTTTCCTCCTTCCTACAACATGGGTCTCTTCAAGACCAATGTTCATTCCTTCCTCTCTTCAAGAAGACCCTCCACATAGCATCTCAGATGACATGCCTCCTGTGTGGAGTTAACGTAAAAAAACATGGAAATGCCATATTTCCACTGAGTCTGTCGCGATTGCGCTAAGTTGTGAGTCACATCAAAATAAAAGTGTTGCTAATTAAATTAATAAAGAGTAGGGTCGTTACGGAGGAGATTAAGAAAAGGTCGCTTTGATAGATGTGGGATAACCTCTAGACGGAGTTTTTAATTAGATAAAAGGTGAAAACAAGTCGTTAAACTGCGGAGTTAGACAATTAACCAAAAAATGAGGTGAAAAGTTTAATGTATTTTGAGATAAAATAAAGTGTTGACTATTTCCGCTCGAGAAATCCCAAAACAATATTATTTACAAAAATCGTCGTCAATCAATTTCAGTACCAAAATAGCTGCAATGGAATTATTAATTATATTGTTTTGCTTACACGTGTACCATGTTAAATAAACAACTAATTAATAAGTCGGTGCTAGTTCCGGGTCGATCGTGAATCCGATCATTTTGACTCGATCACGAATCACTAATGCTCGAATAGTTCCAATAATTTGATTGACAGCTGTCAGCTCAGTTAGTAGAGATGGGGTGGCGAGCGACCGTAGTTGTAAAAATCGCGTAGACCCGGCGCCGATGCCGGCCGCGGCGTCCCGAATCCTGTCACTACAAAGAAAATAAGGATGGTAGATTACTAAACTAGATCTCTATTTTTGTGTAGCGAGAACTAGACTAGAGACGTCCAGTTTACACAATTTAAACTTCTTCTTCAAAGACAGATATACAAAAGTCAAGACTATATTGAAAGAATTAAATATCTTTTCGTTTAAATGAATTATTATTATTATTTAATTGATATAATATCTTACATTTCAAATTTCAAATACAATTCAACAATGTCGGCCTCACTGGGTAGCTCACCTGTGCTGAGGCCTCCATTTTACAAAACAAAAAAATATACATAATATTTTTGTTGTTTGTTTTTGGGGTGTTATGCCGTGTTACGCTACCTCCTCCTTTAGCCAACGTTTCGGAGAGCGTTACAGTGTCCATCATCAGGGCTGATGTGTAAATGTTAGTGGTAAAATGTGTGCTTAAGTACTTTGAAACAATACCGTGTTGCCAGCTCCACTCCACTGCGAACTGGAATTACAGTAAACTTGAAGATGGTTTTCTGCATTTAGCTTTGGTGAAGCCGTCAATTACTGGATACCAAGAACGTCAATTACTGGATATCCTAGGATATCGGAACACTTTTGAGCGTGTAAACTTGGCCACCCTGACAAATCGGCAATCGCCGAGCATTTAATTGAAACCGGCCATTACTTTGGATTTGTTCCTGAAGTCCTGGGAAGACCCAAAACTTATAGAGCACGCCTAATTACAGAGGCAATTGAAATTCATAAAAATCCTATTAACATTAATAGAGACGACGGAGCTAAGCTCAATAGTTCTTCGTATCCAGTAATTGACGGCTACACCAAATCTAAATGCAGAAAACCATCTTCAAGTTTACTGTAATTCCAGTTCGCAGTGGAGTGGAGCTGGCAAAACGGTATTGCTTCAAATTACTTAAGCACACATTTTACCACTAACATTTACACATCTGCCCTGATGATGGACACTGTAAAGCTGTCCGAAACGTTGGCTAAAGGAGGAGGTAGCGTAACACGGCATAACACCCCAAAAACAAACAACAAAAATATTATGTATATTTTTTTGTTTTGTAAAATGGAGGCCTCAGCACAGGTGAGCTACCCAGTGAGGCCGACATTGTTGAATTGTATTTGAAATTTGAAATGTAAGATATTATATCAATTAAAACTTCACCAAAGCTAAATGCAGAAAACCATCTTCAAGTTTACTGTAATTCCAGTTCGCAGTGGAGTGGAGCTGGCAAAACGGTATTGCTTCAAAGTACTTAAGCACACATTTTACCACTAACATTTACACATCTGCCCTGATGATGGACACTGTAAAGCTGTCCGAAACGTTGGCTAAAGGAGGAGGTAGCGTAACACGTCATAACACCCCAAAAACAAACAATAAAAATACTTTTGGCCGTGAAAATCTAAAATCATATATACATAATACATTAAAAATAATACAAAAAAGTAAGCTAAAATTAAACTAAAAATAAAAATTTATAATTTAGGTAAAATTATAGGTAAAATGAATTATTTTATGATTTTTTTTTATTAATAAAATTCCTTTATTATTTATTTACATTTTTTAAATTAAGTCCCGTTAAACTGATTGTCAACGGGTTCTTTTGACAATTACTTTTTTTTAAATTGAGACAGGTCTTCGACCAAGTTTAAGAGACAGGTACATAAAATGTACGGGTACATGAAAAAAAAATTGTTAATAAAATTTATAAGAAATACAGAACAGAGAAAATGAAAGAAATAAAAGAAAAGACAAGAGAAAATAATAATGGAAAAAACATTACAACGAAAAGCGGAAAATAACAGAAATTAGTACAAAAAAGTTCTTTCACTTAACCATTTTTTTAGCGTACATTTCCTTCTGAAACTCAATTCACAGCTTTTTATTGCGTTGGGTAACATGTTGTAAATTATTGGAACAAGGTTCAATCATACAAATTATAAAAGAAAAAAAAAATTCTCATTCATAACTGAAAATCGTACAAGACTTACACATGTATTTGTATGCCCCAAACTAAACACGTCTTTTGCCCAACACCATTATACACACCAAGGAAAATACTTCTTTAATAACCTTCCAGTAGAAATCAGAAGCATTAATGACAAAGTACAATTGTTGAACTCCATCAAAAAACATTTTAGAGAAATCACCAACGGGAAAATTGCTGCTTCCCTCATCACCACATGAATGTCACACTAAAAATTATACCTATTTTACTTATTACTGAATACATGTGGATGATTTTATCTTTTAGTTAAAGGATCTTGATTGCGATATGATTAAAATGTGTTTTAACGGTGTATGTATATTAACTGTGAATCTGTGCATATATTATGTGAAACACCTGACTGTATAAATTGTAAATATTTAAAATGTATCCACAAGCTCCTCCATCCACAAGCAAATGCTTTAAATGGAGGAAAAGTAACACTGTAACATGTTCCATTTTTTAAGATAAATAAAAAAAAGGTATTCTAGAGTTCTTTGACCGTATTTATTTAGGTATCTGGGAATTATAAGTCCATCAATAACTTGCAAAAATAATATAAAGTATCTGGGTGTCATAGTAGATAGACACTTAAAATGGAAAGAACAAGTCCAAAATACAGTAACCAGAATAAGAAAACTTATATACATATTTATTAGACTAAGAAACATCTTATCATCCAATATGATCAAAACTATCTATTTCTCTCTTGCCCAATCTATACTACAATATGGTATAATCGGGTGGGGTGGGACTTTCAAAACAAACCTCTTACCTGTAGAAAGGGTACAGAGGTTGATTTTGAAAGTTATCTTACGAAAACCATCTGTATTTCCAACAACACAGCTATTTGACTCTTTTAGGGTTCTCAGTCTTAATAAAATTTTCAAAAAGAACTCATTATTGCAAACTCATAAAGATCATTTCAATTCATCAACAATAACATTCACAAACATAAACAACCGACCACGATCACAGGGCAATTTAGAAATTCCAAAATTTAAAACGAGTGCTTCCCAACACCATTATGCTTATCAAGGTATAAAATTTTTCAATGCTCTCCCATATAAAATCAAGTCTGAAAAAAATTATAAAGTTTTTAAATCCCAAATAAAAACACTAATAGACCAACCCGACACTAATTATAAGTTTTAAATTCACCATCACAATAATAACAACAAAAAAAATAAACTAGAACATAATCTCTAAAAATATTTCATCACCATATCAAATTGAAAGCATACGCATTATTTGCAGGCACCAAATTGTTACAACTTTATTATATACCTACTCTGACAATATTGTCAGTTATTATGTCCACTTGTCTTCATGAATATATATTTTATTAATATAAGTACTTGTAATAACATACTCTGTGTAACTATGCATTTTACAATGGCACTCCAAAATTCAAGCACGAGAAATATTTTCTCTTTTGAATTGTGAAGTTTCATTAAAAAGAAATTTACATATTGTTATTAGCCTTAAGAACCAAATGTTTTACTATGAATCTGTATACGTATGTATTTTTTTAAATAAAAAAAAAAAAAAAAATCATTTGCAGTTAGTTTTGTATTATGAACATGAACGACTAGTTTATTATATTCAGATTGAGATGTATGCTGACTCGCAATTTTAAGCCACAATATAGCACGAACAGATAATACATTTACAGAGTTGTATAATAATGATTTTAGTATATCATGTCTTTGTTCGTATTCAGTTTTTTTTAATAATAATTTTACCAAAGAATATTGTACGTTTTGCACTGAAAGAAGATTTGTTTTTGTTGAATGTCCCCATGTGGTTATTCCATATCTTATTAGGGATTCCGCCAATGACAGATATACTAATCTAAGAGTATTTAGTGGAACAAAAAACTTCAGTCTATAAAGTTTGCTCACTATAGCTCTAAGCCGTGTGCAAACTTTTTGTATATGTATATCCCATTTAAAATTACAATCAATTGTTAAGCCTAGATATACGTATTTAGAGACTAGTTCAATATTTTTACATGAGCATTGTTGTATCACAGAATTATGGATGCAGTTAAAATCATGAGAAACAATTTTAGGAGTTATGGTGATGTTGGCATGAGGGGATCTGATGTGCATAAGCTTTGTTTTTTAGCATTGATTATTAATCCTACATCATGTGACCATTTTTGAAGAGTGACAAAGTCTATTTGCAGTAAAGTACTTGCAATTAATAAATCCTCATGTGAAATAACTAATGCAGTGTCGTCAGCATAAACATTATGTTTTACGTGAAAGAAAATCAATTTCATTGCAGTAACATATATAATATACAAGGTAGGGCCTAGTATGGACCCTTGTGGTACGCCTGCGAAAACGTTCTTTTTTTTGCTATAATGATCTAAATTTTTTACACAAATCTTTCTATTTTCAAAGTAATTAACAAATAATTTAAGTAGGTTTCCTGTAATTCCAATTTGTTCAAGAGTTTCTAGTAATTTTCTATGATCAATTGTATCAAAGGCCTTTGAATTATCAATAAATAATACGAGTACATGTTTCCTTTTATTAAGATCATTATTAATTGTATTTGAAAATTCTTGAAGTAGTAGATCTGTGTTCTTTTTTTTTCTGGAAACCATATTGATGGGTATCAATAATAGAACATTTTTCAAGGTACTTTATTAGTTTTATAGATATATATTTTTCTAGGATCTTTTCAATTGCAGGTAATATACTGATCGGTCTATAGTTTTCAATTTCACTGTGCTTACCACCTTTGTAAATGGGTCGGATGACGCTACATTTTAGATCTTCTGGTATAATTGCCTCCTTTAAAATCATATTAATTAATAGAGTTAAGATAGGTCCTAAAATATCGAAATGTTTTTTAATATCGGACATTCTAATTTTATCTATCCCCGGCGACTGACTATTTTTTAAACTTCTGACAACTTTTTCGATATCACAGAGTTTTGATTGTGTTAAGAGCATGCTGTGTGGAAGTCTATGTTTTTGAATATTCAAAGCTTTTTTATCACATCTATGTAATAATTGCCTAACATTTTCAGAATAGAAGTTAGCGAAATTGTTAGATGTTTGTTCAGTCGTTTGTTCTTTTAAGAAATAGTTTGATATTACTTGATCACAATTACTTTTCCTCTTTCTTCCTAACAATCTGTTTATTTCATCCCACGTTTTTTTTGAGTCTGCAAAATAATTTTTAAATTTTGAGTTGAAAAATTTTAATTTGCATATGCTGATTAATTTCGTAACTTTATTCTGATTGCATTTATACTCTCTTTCATAAAGTTTATTTGTACGATTATTTTTCCATCTTGTGTAAAGTGCACCTTTTAATTTGATTTTTAATAGTAAATCATCATTTATACATTCATTTATGGCATTTGGTCTGGTTTGAGGTTTAAAAGACTTTACTACAGTACTTTTTTCATAGATTTCATTAAATTTAGTTTTTATTTTATTATACAGAGCAACGCAATTCGGTTCTTTCAAAAGGATATTCCCATTATACATTTTTATTTCTTTATCAACACGTTTTTGAGAGAGAGTTGTGATTTTTTCATTTTGAATATTATTTTTGACATCATGGTAATGAACATTTAGTCCTGTTATAAAATGATCAGCAATTGTCGAATCAATAACACATGCGGACAAGTTATATTTATTAGATCTAACATATATGTGGTCAATACAAGATTTGGTTATTTGACCAGCAACAATTGCTTCTCTTGTCGTAACATTAATACATTTAGTTAAGTAATTACTTGTAAGTATATTTTCATAAGCCATTATTTATTTACTTATTTATTGCTTCTTCACAATTTATATACATATATTTTTAGCATGTAATTATTAACCCCACTAGGGTTCGCCTGTATCGGGGTTAATAATTTCACAATTTAATAAAAATAACACACGCAAATATCGGTCATGCAAAACAGTTTTTTATGAGTTCAAAATTGTAGTTATTAACTAAAGTTTCTACGAGGAATTCAATCATAACACTTGTTTCATTCAATAAATAATATGTTTATATAATTAATCAATGTAATATGAAATTATGATATGAACTAAATTTGTCAATTTGACTGGCCTAAAACAGGATCCATTCCTAGTTGGCTAGTCAAAGTTTCCATATATGTTTCATTGTATAATTTTATGTGAAATTTATTATTATTATTATTATTAGTTAAGTAAAAGCAAAATAATAAAATTTAAAAATAAAATGATAAACAAAGAAAATAATAAGTGATAAAAATATATGAATTAATAACACAGTGTTAAGAGATCAGACAAAATGTTCTCATTCATTATATCATTAGTTCATACCATTTTCAACAACAGATAAAATTTAAAAAAATATATGTCCTTAGGTTTTTTTTTTAAATATGTGTAAAAAATAAAAAAAAGAAACAAAACAATGATTTATAAGCGATTACATTAGAGCGAATCTTTCTTATGCAATATTAAAGTGACTATCAAATAATTATGAAATAAATATGAAAGAAACCGTTTTGATCACAACATTATTGTTTTCATTCCATTTAAGTGACCGTTTTCATTAAAATATGATTTTATTTTATAGTGTAAGTGACACCTTAGAAATGCCATCCATGTGATCTTTTAGTTTTGACAACGTTATGGGATACGATAACTCATATATATTTATTTATTTATTTATTGTTTCATATTATATATTATATTTGTATCACTTTGATTCAGTAAGTTGAGATTAATGTCCCCAAAAAATATTACATTATCATTAGAATTTACATAATTACGAAAAAAAGAAGAAATTTCATTTAAGAATTCCTTTTTATTGAGGTTAGGTGATCTGTATACTGCTAAAATATAAAAATTACATTTATTTGGTAGTGTCAGTATTTCAAACACATTTTCAAAGTGAATGGTTTTAACTATTTCTTGTTCAAAATGTAAATATTCCCTTATATACAGCAAAATACCGCCTCCTTGTTTATTGCTCCTGCAATAATAATATGATTTGTAGCCTGGAATATCGTATAATTTAAAAAGCTCCTCGTGAATTGCAGTTTCACAAAGCATTATAACATCAATATCTTTCAAACAGTTTTTTAAATAGGCATGAAGAATATCCCAATACTTGTTTAGAGACCTAATATTAATTTCTACGCAGATTAGGTTAGTATTGCATTTATTTGTATTTTGGCCGGAGATCCAACATTCTAAATTGTTTGCTCGGGTAAATTCTACATCATTGAAATTATCAATATAGTTGAAAGCCATATCGATTTAACATAAAAATATTACACCCGTAACATTCAGTATAATGCTTAGAAGTTGAAATATAGCATTTATTAGTTGCAAGGCAAAGTACATAATAGCATAGGTGTACAAAACATACTTGAATATAGTCGACATGTAAACAATAAATTTAAAAATAGATTTTAATACATATAAAAATAGGTTGTATCTTATAAAGAAAAACCATCAAACAGTTTTTAATAACAGTATTAACTTCGTATATTTCGGTATTGTGGTTTTTGTGTTTAGTATTGTTTGATAATATGTCCAGAGAATATCATTGTAAAGCTATGTACAAAATAGTATTGAGTAATTCAAAATAAAATTGAATTATGTGGATATGTAAGTAGAAAATATAAAAAGAAATGTTTGTTTTAGGACACTTTGGTAAGAAACTAATCAAATAGCTATTTTTAATATTCATATTATGGTAATATCTTTCAATATTACAGTGTTTGACTATTCTACTGTTTAATAATAATACGAGAGAAAACTGCTGTACAGTTATGTAAAAAAATGTATTATAGAATACACAATGAAATTGAAAAAAATAAAATTGAAAAATACGGGTATTTAAACCGCAATTAGAGATTTCAATTTTATAACACCCCGAGGAAAAAACTACTAAAACACAACTATTTTTAATAATCAATTTTTTGGTGTGCAATTTCAAGCATTCTTTTATAAAACTTACAATTGATCTTGTCGTTTGCTCGGTGATTTGATAGAAATGTGTTAGATAGAGATGTGTTTTATATTGGTTTTATGTGTTATGTGTATGTGTTTTAGTCTTATTATGTTATGAGATTTTGGTAATATTGTCTTTTTTGTTCTTTAATGCATTTTTTTAATTTTGAGTATGAATTTATTTTTGTTTTCTTCTATTTTCTTTTCAAGAGTAAGACTGTTGAATGTTTTTTATAGTATGATATTTATAGTGCCTTTGTCCAAAGCTTGTATTCACGGTAAGAGTTTTTATGTTATTTTTGTACAATTCAAAATATCACTAAGAGACCAGTTAGACACTGGTCTGTTAGTGATATTTTGAGATTGTTGAAATTTGATTTTTTGGTCGAAAATTAGTAGAGTTTTAACGTATAATTGGCATATATCTAGTACGTCACAACTGTTGAATATTTGGTCTGTATCAGTTAGTCTATGTTTTAAGTATTACCTTTCAGATAGTTTTCTGCGCTATAGTGATCGATAACTGAGTTTGTTGCTCCTCCCCAGACAATTATTCCATATTCTATAACTGATTGACAAAGTGCAAAATATATTGTTTTCATTTGTTTTATTTTACATATGTTCCTTATGTTTAGGAAAATGTGTATTGTTTTGAGGAGTTTATTTGTGATTTGTTTGATATGATGTGTCCATCTAAGGTTATGGTCAATTACGATTCCTAGATACATTATTTGTTCTGTTTTTTCTAGAGAGGGGCAATTGCAGATGTTGTTATTTAAACATTCGTGTATTTCTCATGGTGTTTGTGTTGTTTTTTGGTTGTCCCGTGCTGTTTATACTGTGCGTTGTAAATTTTGTTTTCGATATATTTAGTGTAAATATGTTTGAGTCTAGCCATGTTTTCACTCGCGTGATTTCTAAATTTGCTGTGTTAAATACATTATGCTAATCCTTAGGTTTAAAGAGTAAAACTGTGTCGTCTGCATAACTAACTATTTCACCGTTTATTTAATTGCTGCAAAGTTCATTTATGTAAATAGTGAAAAGAACAGGCCCTAGTATGCTTCCTTGCACAACTCCGGATGTAATCGGAAGTGGTTTTCTAATATGGTTGTTAATTTTGACTTGTTGTGTTCTATTACTCATATAACTTTTTAGTAGTTGGAGTTCCTTGTCTTGGATACCCATGTTTTCTAATTTTTTTAAAAGCGTATTGTGGCAGATCGAATCAAAGGCTTTAGCTAAATCTAGATATATCGCTATGCATTTGTGTCCCTGATTTAAGTTGCTATGTATGTAATCTATGGTACATGCCAATGCTTCTTTTGTGCCTCATTTTTCTCTAAATCCATATTGTTTATCAGAGATTAATTTGTTTTTTTCCAAGTATTTTATGATTTGATTTTTTAAGACTTTTTCGAAAATCTTTGATAGCGAGTTTAATACTGTAATTTATAGTTAGTTATTTCAATTTTGTCTCCGGATTTATAAATAGGGATCACCAGTCTTTTTTAAGAGAACTAGGAAAGTGTGTGTTATATTAACGTTGATGTGTGTTATAGGTTTTAATATTTAATTTTTTTTAACGCTTCAGATTTTATGTCCGGGTTAAATCGTCCCCGTAGGAAAAACTTAACCCTTTCACGCACTTTTCCACAGATGATCACCTAGTCAATCCACGTTATGTACTTGCACTATATAAGTATAATAAATAAAAATAATACAAGAACAACGTGTCAAGGGGACCAAATGGGAAAATAATTTACCGACTCCAGATATTTTTATATCAGTGCTTTCGGCTCCGTGGAACTCCTTATTGGACCTATAAATCCCACTTATCCCTCAATATAAATATTTAAAAAATCTTTTGTATTCCTACCTGTACTTAAAATGACTGATTTTCGCATTTTTATATATAAATTTTGACAAATCTAATTTGCCTAAATTTTTAATGAGAGTACTAGGTATAATGCCGGTAGCCGAAATTACAAATGGTAATATTTTTATAGTCTGAGAATGCCAAATTCTTTTAATGTCACTTCCTAAATCTGTGTATTTTCTAATTTTTTCAGAAACAGATTTTTGAATATTACAGGAATTTGGAATAGCAACATGAATGATATAAGTTATTTTTTAAATTTTGTCATGTAAAACTTTATCAGGTCTATTATGACTAATTGTTCTGTGTGTTAGTATAGTTTTATCATAATATATTTTATAAAATTCATTTTCTAAAAATGAATTTGGTTCATATTCATAATATGGTACCATATTACGGCAGTCAATCAAGTTATGTTTATTTACCCAACTTTGGTGAATTATTTTTAAAACCTGATTGTGCCTAAATGTATACTCAGACGGCGCTAATACAGAACATCCCGACATAATATGTTCTATAGTTTCCGGAAAAGTCAAACATTCTCTACATAAATTATAAATTTGATTTATATCTTTGATTATATGTTTCCTATAATTTTTTGAATTAATGACTCTATCTTGAATGACAAGCATAAATCCTTCTACTTCTGGGCACAACTCTCCAATACTCAACCATTTGTTTGACGAAAGTTTGTCAACATACATTTGGTTGAGATAATTGAAGTGTTTTGCGTGAATAATTTTATTTGACCAGTAATCAAATAATTCCTGGTTAGTATTTATAAGAATGTTGGCAATCTGGTCATATAAATTTAAAGGTGTAATATTTTTATAAATTTAAAGGTGTAATGTTTCTATCTGTCTTGTAAATTATTTTGTGCATTTCTGAACTATTAGATTTCCTAAGGAAAACATTTTTAATTATTTATTTTTTTTAAATAATATTATTTATTACATTATTTTTATTATTTCCTTCAATACTTTATTTTTAATCTAAAAAAATGTTGAAAACCTGCAGCACAAGCGCACACGTAAGACGAGAAAAAGAAATGAAAAAAATACTATAACAGAACATAATCCCGGAGTCAAAACCATTGATGACCGGAGCAATGAACATATTTCGACACCTTGGTTGGATAGGGTTCTAACATCACCATACAATGGTAAGGACTTTAACACCTTAGAACATGTGCATGTTCTAAGGCTTTTACTATTTTATTTTTTGTATGCATGTATGGTTTAATGATTGTATTAGGACACAGGTATTTATTTTAAAAAGATGGCCGTTAAAGATCAAGCGCATCGCGAGTGGGTTGTGATCGACCCGGATCTTGTAAAATGATCGATCGATCCAGAACTACTCGATGGTTTAGTGAGTATTTGTTTTCTTGGGGTTCCCTCTCCTATCAGAGGCTGGCAATCATCACTGCAATCTTCACCTTGCAGTCTGCAAACCGAAACAACTCTGGGAAATTGCCTTCCTACTAGACGTGGGCAAAATTGAATGACCGAATTAAATGAATAAATTCAATCTTGTGACACACTCAATCTAATTCTCAGTTTCAAAAGGAATTGATTCTTCATTCCTTATCTTTGGCCTTGCATCCTACGATTTTTAATGACACCATACATTTTTAATTTCCATTTATTTTACTGTTAAATTATTTCAATGAATAATGTGTTCTGTAAACGATTTAAATATTATATTGTTTCATAGGTATTTAAATATTATTAAACGGGCCGCGCGCCGCGAAGTGGTCGACGGACGGTATTGTGAACGACTCGCCTATTACGATTGTATTCCGCTACCGCCGCGCCGCCATTCTAAAAACACCCGAACATCATCAAAGTCCATGTCCCAAAATGGCCAAAAGGCGGCCGCGATTCATCCGGGTTGCCCGAGCATCTCTTTCACGCAATGAATTAATCATTCATCCTAATCAATAGTCCTGAGATTGTACTAAGGTCCCCGCCGTCCCAGGTCCGTGTTCAATGTCCGCGTCCCAGGTATCTAGTCTGTCGAAATCGAGATTGTCCGATTCCGACAGACAGAGGAATTAAAACAAAAGTCTTTTTCACTTGTGACGTTATGGTCTTTTGTAAATCTCAGATCTAGAAATGACGTCAGGCGTCATCGTCACGTCAATGTCACGATATGTCCCAAACGCATCCCAGTCCTAGGTCCGCAGCTCGCGAGTAAATCAAGTCACTGCTAGGTAAGACACAAAACATTAGTCAAAAGTTACTAATTCATTCCTCAATGCCAGCCCTTAATCCGTCCGCGCGGTTCATTTATTCCCCCGCGCGCCAAGCCGTCAATTTCATTACATAGTTAGTCGAAAACTTTCGACTTTGAATCTGAACATCAGCAGTGAGAAGCTAAAATGATGCTTATCTGTTTTTTGGTACGTACGGAAGATATTGTACCTACCTACTTTTAGACGTAGATCTTGGGTCGATATAATATGTAAATTTGCAGATATTATAAGGCCAATTAGCTGTGGTTAGCTGTCATAAAATACTCATCTTAATGTTAAATGTATGTTTATATTAGATCACGTGAAATAGAACAAAATTATAAGTTTAATAAATAAAATAAAATCAATAAAATTTTAAGGGTGAAACGAAAACTTGTATAATTTTAAGATATAATTGCTAGCAATAAATACATTTTACATAATAAAAATTACGACACTAAAAAAAGACAAACAATATAGGATTTAGCCTGCGAGATAATGAGATAGAATGTTCGGTCTCCTCTTTGTGTGGTGTTTCGTAGCCTATTGGTCTCCTCTTTGTGCGGTGCTTCGTAGCCTCCCCACTCATTGTGATTTGAAAACCGATGAAACGAAAAAGTGACACTAAAAAGAGTCAAACACATTAATCTATAGGTTTTAGCGAGATAATCAGATAGAATAATCGGTCTCCTCTTTGTGCGATGCTTGGTAGCCTATCAGTCTCCTCTTTCGCGGTACTCCGGGTACTCCGTGGCCTCCCGGTCTCGTGTGCGGTGTTAGCCTCCCCATTCATTTAATTTTCAATATAAATATATTTTTTTTTTGGGATTTAATTGAATTAAAGGAATGAATTAAAGGAATCAATTCAAAAGGCCATGGGAATCAGACTGAATCGATTCACTCCTGGGAATCATTCTGCCCACGTCTACTTCCTACCAGTCACGTGGATGTCGAAGTCATTGATCCGCTTTCCTCTGCTTTTGTCTTCAATCGATCTTCCCCTAAATATATTTTTATTTTTATTTTAATGACAATTTTACGAATAATCCGACAATATTTGAAAAACTCCTACTACCACCACAAAAAGGAAAAAAGTGTTATCGAGATTATTTGTCAACGTTTCGGAGAGCATTACAGTTTCCATCATACGGTAGAAGTAGATAGATGTGAACCCGGGCATTTTTCTTTGAATCTTTTTTTTTCTTTAAAATAAAGACCAACATTCCCGCGTTACGAAAACCTAACAATGTTTTAAAATTTCCTACTTTGTTTCCTGATTTGACGGTTACATTGGAACTCTCTCTGACAAGACCATAACTAAACTATTGTGGAAATCAAATTAATTGTGTTAATTTATGTTTTAACCTTTTCTTGTCTGTTTATTTTATGAATTCAAACGAGCAATAATATTGTTTGTGATTATTTTTTCGTACTCACAAAAGCGGCCTTTCTGCATGCCTTTATTTAAGTTTTTTTTTTAGTTTTTATTCCAGCAGGACTGGGAGGGTAGTGCAATCCCAGTCTGCCATATTACATAGACAACTATTAACTATAAAAGAAAAAAAATGTTTACATATTAGGTAGGTACCTAATTAAAACATAAAATGAAAACAAAATTCATCACACAAATGACAAAAAATAAGCATAAAATTAAAATAAATAACAATTGAACAGAATTAAAAACAAAAAAGATATTTTAGGATTATCCATCAGGGAGGTCGCCTCATCATCTGCATCCATCGCTCATTTATTGGGGAACTGAGCCACTCGGATGCAGCCACGACATTGATATCGGTTGAAGTCCGTGTCTTGCTCCAGAAGCTGGCTAGTCGGTGGCGAAGTAAGCCTGGGAATGAGTGCACCCTCCCCTCGGTGAACATCGTGGAGGCACTGCAGAACCTCGGTAGTTGCATAAGTTGCCTGTATGCATTGTTGTAGCACACCCTCAGTTTGTCCCATTACGCTGCTGGGTATTGTGTCCACAGTTCAGATGTGTACATGGCGGTGCAGTATGTCTTGAAGAGTAATTTTCTGACATCGTCGCTACAGTGGTAGAACCGCCTTGAGAGCATTCCGGCCCGTATGTTAATTGCTCTTCTTTGTCGTTCCGTATCTTCTATATCCTTCATGTCTTCGGTTAGGATATGTCCCAGATACTAAACCCGTGAGGCCACAAGCAGTTCATTTCCTTCTAGATATATTGGAGGAATATTTGATGGCTCCTTATTGTGTTTGAAAGCGACGATGACTGACTTTTTAGAATTGTACAACTAATTATGAGAGTTTGCGTACTCTTCGCATATTTGCACAAGTCGTCTCATCGCTTTAATCGAAGGTGCAAGCAGCACCATGTCATCGGCGTAATTAATGTTGTTACTTCCTTGTCCGCAGATATGACAACCGATTCGTGTATCGTTCAACTCTTGTAATAGGTCGTTAATGTACACATTAAATATATTATGCGATGCTCTTTTTAATTAGCTCTCCATAATTGTCAGAATCGTCTTTCATCCTAGGTTAACATCATCTGTGTAGAAAGTAGAAAATCTAACACCGCTCAGTTATTTTCAATTTGGGAGGCCTTCAATCAATCAATTATTTTCAATTTGGGGGATATCAATCAATTATTTTTAATTTGGGGGCCATCAACCAATCAATCAATTAGTTTGAATTTGGGAGGCCATCAATCAATCAATCAATTATTTTCAATTTTGGAGGCCATCAATTATTTAACAGCCAACCAATCAATTATTTTAAATTTGGGGGCAATCAATCAATTATTTTCAATTTGGGAGGCTATCAAAAAATCAATCAATTATTTTCAATTTGGGGGATATCAATCAATCAATGAATTATTTTCAGTTTGGGGGCCATCAATCAATAAATTAATTATTTTCAATTTGGGGGCCATCGATCAATCAATCGAGTATTTTCAAGGGAGGCCATCAATCAATCAATCAATTATTTTCAATTAATGGATTACGCCGCTCGTGGAATCTTTTTTTTGATAACCAACACCTCTGTCATAAGTCACCCCAAGTGTTCGCTACTTTTGTTGACTTAGCAGGGTTGCCTGAGGTTATAGGGATCAAGTTTGGCCGGGTCTTGGCAGCGGATGCATCAGATTTTAGAACAGAATAGACCTTAGAACGGGGTACTCCAGTAATATCACATACTAGCAAGCCGGGTCGGGAGACGTTTTGACCTCTTATTTGAATTCTCTCGGATCATCCCCGTCTTTGGGAGGAATGGATTCATATGTCCTTCTCTCCTGGACAAACTGACCCCCAGAATACCTTTTTCCTTCCCAGAACTTCCTCTTCTTCCTTTCCTGAAAAAACGCTCCATACAGCATCTCCAAAGTTGACATAGGCTTTGAGGAAAATATTTTTATCCGGATCTCCTGCGTGGAAATAGAGTAATAAAAATAGTTGGTATATTTTGTTTTTTGAAGAGTTTTATTAAATGTACATTTGTTACTTAAATTAAATTTTCGTTTCGATACAACCGTATCATTCACCTTCAAAAAACAAAATGTCTAGAAATTGTTACATAGTTAATGCCCAAGAAATACAAAAAATAGTTGGTATATCTCTATCTTCTCTACTTCTCATCTCTATCTCTACATCTCTTCTCTACATATTATAAATTAAAGTCCCCCGCATCGTCTGTCTGTCTGTCTGTTCGCGATAAACTCGAAAACCACTGAACGGATTTTCATGCCCCAAGCATTTCATGCACATTATTATAATCTTTCACACCATCTTTACGTATTATAAATTAACGTCCTCCGCGGCATCTGTCTGTCTCTTCGCGATAAACTCAAAAACGGCGGTGGTTATAAAGGTTGGATAACCATCCAGTAGATGACGAAAGTGCGATCAGCTCTACGACCAAGTATACCCTACGTCAAAGGATCAGCTCATTAAATTTAACATAATATCGTTCTCACAATTTAACGCCTTACATAACGCGGTTTAAGACGTTACTTTGCAATATTCTTGTATAATACCGAAATCATTTTTCGGTGCTTTTAAAAGTGATTTTTTTGGTTTTAATGGAAATGTCTTGTGTTTTGTTAGCGATAAACTTAATAAGTTGAGATAAAAATACCATTTTATTATCTTAATTAGTTGCTAATAAGAGCAAAAATATGACATGATTTGTATATAATATGCTTACAGGTTATCTGTAAAGTCTTTACGCGATTTCCAACTTATAAAGTTTCCACAAGAAGCTCCTTTGTATGGTGAGGACCATTATATTCAGCTTTGTGTTGAAATATCATTAAGACTGAGTTTTGGTTTGAAAATTTGTTCGTTTCGAAATATTATAGATGCTTAAATTAAATACCGCGAGTGGAACATCTTGGCCTTCGAAATAATCGAGTATTTTTTTAATAAATCTTTTAAGTCTGGAAAAAAATAAAGTAACAGCCATATAAAAAAATACTTTCAAGTGCCAAAATCTCCTGCTAATGAATCAATTTTCGGATAATTTTTATTATTATTTATTAATATAGCAAATTAAGTTCTTTAAAAAACAAAGCAATTTCGCTCTGGTTTTTCGGCGTGAATCAAAATGGGCGCGTTCAGCGAATTTGGAATTGAGAATTAAACTTTATACCGTCTGCATAACGATTTTGTGCATTTTGTATCAGTTCCACCCCGTCTGCTGTGGCCAATAGACGTCCTTAGGTTCCGTGAAATGAATTTTAAATTTCCTTTATAATAAACAATGCGTAAGAAAGGAGTTAAAGCTTTTTCCATGCCTTTACTAAAACCTCTCAAGTACCCTTTTCAACCTCTCCAAAAGCTTCTTCTCAAGTCTTGTCAAGTAATTTTAAACCCCGCCCAAAAAGAAACAGAGATTTCGTTTTTTCCCCGACTAGTGGATCACCTTAAACATAAACCTAGATATGCCTGATCTTTTAACACATTTGGATATTGGTTCCGCGAATTGCCCCTCTACGAACCATGTATCGGCGGGACTTCTTCCTCGTTTTGCTTTCTTCCCTTTTACAATCACACTTCGTATAAACGGCGCTCCACACTAACAACCAAATGCATTAAAAAAACGCGAAGTCTTTGGTTTTCATTATTGATTTCTATTGATTTTTATTATTTTTTTCGAAACTTAGTGCCATAGGTCACCCCAAGTGTTTCGGCTACGTTTGGTGACTTAGTAGGGGTGCCCGGATTCATTGGGTGATTTTTGTCTAGGTCTTGGTGACGGATGTGTTTGACCACCTAATGCGTGGCCGGCAGGATCAGGAGAGAATGGTTGAATTACACTTTTTGACCACTCCAGCCGGACTCTCTCGTTCCATCTCCTTGCATCGCAGTGGGATGGATTCATACATCCGTCATTCCCGGACACATTGGACCCAAGATTCCTAACCACCCCTTATACTTTTTTCCTTCCTAGAACTTCCTCTCCTTGCTTTCCCTAAAAATCCATATAGCATCCCCAAAGATGGCATAGGCCCTGTGGGAGATTATTTTCCTCAGGGCCATCATTGTTCCAATGGAAATCCATATTTAATGAGTACCTAGAGACTATAATATTTAGAGGGTATTTCAACATCCTCCTCATAGATTATCCATACGTTAACATACGAGTACATTTTCGATTAACTTTTTTTTTTTTTTTAATAATTTTATTTATCTTAAAAAATGGAACATGTTACAGTGTTACTTTTCCTCCATTAAAAGCATTTGCTTGTGGATTAAACTCGGTTTATTTTTTAAAAAAGTCTATGTTTAAATACTCGGTACTAGAACATCTGAATAGTGACTATAGGATAAGTTAGCCGAGTTATTTACCTGTTGCGAGTATTTATTTATTTATATTCATTATCGTATGGGTAAGCTATCGAGAGAATGGTGAAAAAACCCCTCATATTAATCGGAGATTTAATAAAATCTAAGGAGCTAATTTCGGTCAATTTAAAAATGATAATTACCAATAACAATAACATTAAAAATCAAAACAAATTACAGTAATAAAATAAATAAATAATATAAAATTAAACAGGCTCCAATTTAATTATTTGTATCACGTGTCTCGTCTGGTGCGAGACCATTCCATATCGCTCACCGATAAATGTCGCCTGGAAACATCAAACGTGTTCGGACGCGCAGAGCATGGATGGTGACCATCCTCAATAAATATTCTTTTCAAGTGAAAACTTCTTTAGCACCACTGTGATTTGAAACTCGATGAAACGAAAAATAGCGACACTAAAAAGAGACTGAAAATCAAACTAAGTAGCCTGCTGGATCAGCTACATAATAAAATAGTATAATCAGTCTCCTCTTTGTGCGGTGTTTCGTAACCTCCTCACTCTTGTCTACTTTAGTTTTTTTTAAGGTTTCACTTCTGTACCCGCAAGTATACGGATGCAAGTCCAAAAAGGTAAATGTTTAGGAAAGCCAAAAAAACTTTTTTTTCCATAACAATGGTCTTATAACTTCTTAGAATATCCATGCAGATAGATAAGAAAAAAAATGATTTTTTTAAATCAATTAGTTTTTTTTTAAAAACGAGCAAATTTAACGAAATATTTTATATGTAAAGCCTTTAAAAATATTGTTTAAAAAAATGCTGACTTGAGTCAAACAAAAACACGGACGTCCTAGAAGTCCTAGAAGTCCTTCTGCTTCAAAACGCAATGGAATATTTTGTTTGACATGTGGTGCATTAGAAAATATGTTCGAAAATTGTTTACTTCCATAGAAATCGTGGTAATGTTAGAGGCAGAAGGGTGCAAATAGATTTGAGTCATAATAATAATACTCAAAATGCAACTAAATCATAAAGATGCAAGTCCATGTACATCATTCTGCTTCTGGGATAGTTGTTGCATCAAAGGTAGTTTTTTTATTTTTTTATTGTATAAAGTTACATACAATGGGAATTTATACCCGCTAAGCTACTGCAAGTAGCTTGTCAGCAGGAGATTAGTTCCACAGATTAGTTTTTTTTTTTTTTACAGTGAATACCGCACAAGAATCTCAACTGCTACCGTCTGGAGCCAGTGAGACTATGGCATCCCCAATCAGGGTATGTTGTGAGGCTGAAGGTAGTGGGAAGGGGAAGGAGGTGGGGAAGAGGAAGGTTGGGAAGTACCTGGCTATTCAGATCTGGTCACTAAACACGGCTAAAGCCATTTTCAAGCAACGTTTCAATTCTGAATGGTGGTCTTACACCAGGGCGATACTGATAGTATCTTCCACTCTGGAACATGCCGCAAATATACTATATATTGTTTTAAATGAATTAATTGTGAAATAACACAAATTAATCAAATAAAATTTATTTGCGCATGCCGGGTTCGAACCCGCGACCTCCGGATTGTGAGTCAAGAGTCTTACCCACTGGACTACGGAGGTCGTCGAAAAAATTAGTTAAAAAAATACATGAAATAATCCTAAACGCGTCAGCGTGGCAACAACATACACATATAACAGCATTTTAACCATAAACATATTTATATATATACACTAAACATTGTGATAATGTGATATGCAATGTTCATAATTATTATTCAGAGACCGTATTTTATGGTGAAAAAATTTCGATTAAGATTTTTTTTAAATATCATTAGACAGTTGAATATATAATACACTAGTCATTAATAACATAATTGCAAATTAGTACATGGTGAGAGTGAGCAAAATATAATCTTAATACATAAGGTTACTCCCTAATAGCCATCAGTGAGAATTTCGTTATAGAGCGATTTTCTTTAAATTTGTATGGCAATTTGTTAAATATTAATGGTATAATATACTCAAGTATTCTTTGACCATATAAGTTTTAAGATTTTCACGGCCAAAAGCATTTTCGTTATTTGTTTTTGGGGTGTTATGCCGTGTTGCACATCTACCGGATCTGCCGGATCTGCCCTGATGATGGACACTGCAACGATGTCCGAAACGTTGGCTAAAGAAGGAGGTAGCGCAACACGGCATAACACCCCAAAAACAAATAACGAAAATTCTTTGACCATATTTGTTTTGAAACACAGGAACTTTCATTCCTTTATTTTGTATGAGACGAGTACTGTGTGCATGATCCACCATTGTTTTATGTGGACTGCCGGATATATGCTGCAATACAATTTTTTTCCACATAATAAATAGCACGTACAGATAATACATCGATTGATTTATATACGATACTAATATCTCGTCTTTGGTTAAAAACGGTTTTGCTTACTAGCAATTTTACCATGGCGTTTTGAATCATTTGTACATGTTTTATGTTGGTTTTACATGATTGACCCCCAAGAAGTTATCCCATATCTCACTGTTGATTCTGCAAAAGACAAATAAATCAATTTCATAGTTTTTATAGGCACATAACATTTTATTTTGTGAAGTCTACCCACAATAGATCGAAGGCGCTTACAAAGTTTGGCTATGTGTACATCATACTTCATGTTACAATCTACTGTAACTCCTAGATACTAGTCCTGGGTCGGTCGTGAATGACCCGCCCATTGAAACCCGCTCACGGACCACCAAAGAGCGAGCGGGTCATTTTTTCGTCAGCACCCGGGTCTCGCGACCCACTTCTCGCAACCGCTCTACTACTGCAACCTGGGTTTCGGGTGTGGATGTGGCGGGGGAGCGACGATAGATAGATATATGAGAGAGCGACCGGGTTGTCAACACCCAGTTTTCGCCACCCGCTCTCTCAACTAGTAGAAAGTAGCTGGGTGAAGCGTATGTGCGAACTGCGACACATTCGGTCAACACACACGTGCCTGACGTTAATAAATTACAATACATAATATACATATTAAAACAATTTGAAAAATTTCTCCATAATTATTTTTTACCATTACCGGTCTATGCTCAGCCTATTATGGTCATCTTTAGACAATTATTCAGTATTCATTAGGTTTAATAATATAACATTAAACAAAAATCTATGTACATACACGGATAAGAATTTTTATATTATTATTGAAATTCTAATAAAATCTTGCAAACATTGCACTAGTTGAAAACGTTTCTACACCCTCTCCTTTTGTAACTTGTACTCCTAACCTAACTATCCCATTATCAAAAAGTATCATAGCAATCATAATAATTCATGGGCACGTTTATTTTATGTTTTGTCCTATTACACAAAGAAAAAAATATAAAATAATGGTTTATAATAAAGCATTACAGCTTACAGCTAATTTACTTATTTAAATTCTCAATAAAAGCTTCAAAACAACAAGTTTTTTACATGGTTTTTATATCCTTCAAAACATGATAAAACATTGTTTTTTTACCCCTGAAGCATGTATTTTTTTAGTTTATTTCTGGGACATGACATTACTAGTTACAGGTGTGAGCTGTGAGCGAACGTTCATACAACCATAACCTGGGTTTCGTGTCGTGTATGACTTAACTGGGCGGCGACCGGCGCGAGAAACTCGGTAACAGAGTTTCGTATTTTGTGTCGCGAAAAGAGCGGGTCTTTGCGACCCGCTCGTGACGCCAGTGTGTCGTGAGCGACCCGGGTCGTGTAAAACTATCGATCGACCCAGGACTACTAGATACACATAGTCGTTAACTAGTTCGATACTTGTACATGCACAGGGCTGTGTGATGTTGTTGTGAATGCAATCGAAAGAGAATATGATTACAGATGTATCGCTGTACTTGGCGTGTGGTGATCTTATATGCATCAATTTTGTTTTTTTGGAATTGATTAATAGACCATAATCATGTGACCACTTTAATAAGGAAATAAAATCTAGATAAATTTTCATGGGATATGACAAGTGCCGTATCATCAGCGTATACAAAATATTTAACAAAAGATAATATTTTTGTCATAAGAGATACAAAAACAATATAAATCGTTGGTTCCAAAATTGACCCTTGTGGAACTCCAGTCTTGACATTTTTTATTTCACTAAATTTATCAATTTACCTTGATTTGGCGGTTAGTTAAGAAGTTTTTGAATAGTTTGAGTATATTTCCTAATTATATTTAATAATTTCATCATATCTATAGTATCAAATGCCTTTGAATTGTCTATGAACAGTACCAAAACATGTCTTTTGTTATTTAATTCGTTTTTTATATAGTTCGAAAAATCCTGGAGTAATATTTCGGTACTTTTGTTTTGGAAACCATATTGATTGTGATCTATTAAAGAAAAGCAATCCAAATATTTAGTCAGTTTTAATGATATGAATTTCTCGAGAATCTTTTCTGTAGCGGGTAATATACTAATCGGTCTGTAGTTTCCTCCATCAGTATGTTTTCCACTTTTGTAAACAGGTCTGACAATACTACACTTGAGTTCATCTGGTATTACTGCTTGTGCTAAAATTGTGTTAATCAGATGATTTAAGATAGGGCCTAAGATATCTATGTTTCTTTTAATATCAAACATTCGAATATTGTCTATGCCGGGCGACTTTGAATTTTTGCGAAGTTTTATTATGCTGACTATGTCTGCGAGTGACGCTCGTGGTATGTATAAGCTATGTTGTGATTCTAGCGGGATGATATTTGATGCTCTAAAATCACATTTATGTACCATTGAAGAAATGCTGTCTGAAAAATAGTTTGCAAATTGGTTTGTCACAGTTTTCATAGATTGGTCTTTTAGAATATATCTAGTTATTACATTATCACAGTTACTTTTTGTCCTACGTCCTAGAATTTTATTTATTTCATCCCAGGTCTTTTTGATGTTTGAAAAATGATTTTTAAATCTATCATTATAAAATGCAGTTTTCTTTTTGATTATTAATTTGGTAACAAAATTACGAAAGGATTTATATTGTTTTTCATAAGTTGTATTTTTGGTGAGTTTTTCCAACGTTTGAATAAATAATTTTTTTTTTAATGTGTAATAAAATATCTTTGGTCATCCATTCTTTTATTATCCAACTTTAGGTTTGACATCTATAATTAATGTACTATTTTCATACAATTCATTAAATTTTCTTTTAATTTGATTATATAGAATCGTGCAATAGTTTATCTGTAGCAAGGCACCAGTGGCGGACTAAGGGGGGGGGGGGGGGGCGGGGGGAGCGGTCGGCCCCGGGGCCCCAGTCTTAGGGGGCCCCCAAACGCCTCCATGTTCCTTTGATCAAACCCTAAACAAGTCTTTAAGACACCACTGTAAATTTTTCATTTTTCGTTAGATGCAGTTGTTAAGAATGTTCTCACCAATTTTTTTTAGGAAATTCTAAAAATTGACGGCGACACAGCATTTTATGTGAAACCTTTTGGAACAGTTTGTATGTTGAATTATTATCCTTCAGCAAATTTTGAATGCGTTTTATTTTTGAATGAATTTTATTTTCTAATTTTTATGGTAAATTTTCCTCGTCTGGTATCATAGTCAGGGCCGGATTAAATATGTCGGGGCCCCTACTCAATGCACGTCTCGGGGCCCCTTTACCATAGGGGGCCTTAGACGATGCGTGCCCCCTAGGCAGTGGCCTACACTGCCTTGTGGACAATACGGCCTTGCCGGAGCTTGCTTAAACATGTAGGGGCCCCTACCCAATGCGGGGTCCCTTTCAGTGACCTACATTGCCTTATGGACAAAAGGAGGCTGCCAAGGCCGGCATAAACATGTGGGTCCCTAGGCAATGCACATCTCGGGGCCCTTTACCCTAGAATCCCCTACCCAATGCGGGGCCCTAGGCAGTTGCCTACACGTCTTGTGGATAATACTGTAATGGCTATAGTGACTGGATTATTGAACAGTTTAAGACTTAGGCATGGTGCATGCAAATAAGATGTATAGTTTTTCTACCAGGTTGTCAACCGTTGGTTGAAAAACGTAGTTTTGAGAAAAATGCGTTCAAAGTTTTGCTGAAGGATAATTCAACATACAAACTGTTTTAAACGGTTTCATATAAGATGCTGTATCTCCGTCAATTTTACGAATTTGGTGAAAGCATTATTAACAAATGCATCTTTTGGAAAGAAATAAAAAGTGACCATTTTTTTTAGTGTCCTGGTGCCTTTAAAATATGCTTAGTACCTATCTAAGAGGTGGTTTGGAGTTGGGAGGACCCATACAAACATCATCCTATACATATAAAATAGGAATAAATAAATACAGCCTGAACCGGTATTTTACAATTTTTAAAACAAAGTTACTACTATCAATCTTTCTAATGTCTGTACAGTTTTAGTTCCAGTTTCACTTATGTATTGCACTTCATATTTTTTTTACTATCTTAGGCCGTTTGCTGAAAACTATCTTATCATTACAGATAATAAAGATAGTAATAGGTAAGTAATTAAAATGATTCAGTGGCGGACTAACGGGGGGGGAGGGGGGCGCATGGGGCGGCCTCTGGTCCCCGGGGGCCTCCAAACGCTTCCCTGTTTCCTTGATCAAATCCTAAATAATGATTTAAGGTACCAGGACACTGTTTTTTTTTTTTTCATTTCATTTTCTAAAGTTAACAATGCCCTCACGCAAGGGCGGATTTAGGGGGGGGGGGCACGGGGGTGTTTGTATGTCACCATGACAACACATCAAATGAATCACATTTAAAAAATTAATTCATTATTTGAATACGAAGGAATCCCTATGCATACCTAGGTAGGTATTCCTTTACATCTCCCACCTAGGGTTAGAAAATTTTTCTAGAAATTTTCGCTTCTTTCAATACCTTTTTCTTTTTTTTTAAACTTCATTTTCTTCTGGTACGGGGGCAGGAATAAGTTTTGTAATATGGAAAAAATTTGACTCCATCTTTCTATGCCCTGTATTAATCTTGTATATTGATTGTGATAGTTTATCTTCGATTTTAAATGGACCAATCCTTAACTCATCTAATTTTCTTCTATTTAGTTTTCGACCATTTTCAACATATACCATATCGCCTATTTTAAAATATGTATTGTTTTTTTTTATCAATTAACATTTTATTATATTCATGTGACTTAATTGTTCTTTCTAATGCAAATTTTCTGTCTCTAATCCAGTCATCTGTTTCTTTTTTAAATTTAAGTTCATTTGGTACGAATGAAACATCAGTACCATCCAATAGGTATCTCGGTGCAAAGCCTGTTATTGAGTGTTCTGTGTTATTATATCTATCAACACAATTATGAGCAATAGTCGTCCATGCTTTAGTTTTTAGGGGATTTTCATTTATCTTGCACCTTATTTTATTAACGAGTGTTTGGTTTAGCCTTTCGTTCAGTCCATTAGAAAACGGTGAATTTACTGCAGTATTTGTCCACAAGTAGATCAATGCGTGCTTAATAATCCTTTACTGTTCCAATATCATATTTATCCTTTGCAAAGCTTGATTTATATTAATCAATAAGTTTATTTATTTCAGATTTTTGTTGACTATTTAAATGACTCAGATCCACTGTAAATTCTTTTTCTTTTGTATGTTCCTTAAAGTTTATTAAGTTCAAGTTCTTTTTATCTTCATTTTCATTAGGATTGTTTTTAAAATGTATTTCCTCTTTTTTCAAGCTTTCTTCAGATTTCTGAACAATTTCCAAATTTTCATTCTGAATCAAATTAAACTTTTTTATAGTATCAAGTCCAATTAGAAAATTGTTTTTGAAATCTCTTCCATCTACAATATAAACATCAATTTTTTTCTCTATATTAAATATCTTAATTTTTATTGTTGTTAAGCCTTTTGTCTTTTTTACACCATTAATTGTTAGTTAGTTTGTATTGTTGTGTATATTTTTTCCTTCATCCTTTATTCTTAATAATTTAGAATTTATTAAGGAAACATTAGATACGGAATCATATATACCAAATATGTCTAATTTTCCTTCTAATGTTAGTTTTACTTTAATTAATGGTGTATTTATTCGTTTTTTGACTCATTATCACTCAATTCAACATCTAATACAGTATTCTTTACATTCTTATTATAGTTTCTCTTGTACTCATAGTCATCAGTTTGTTTAAACCAGCATTTTTCTTCAGAGTGAAGACGGCTACCTTTATTTAATTTTTCACAATTTTTGCAAGGCTTCATTTTATCAATTCTTACTCAATTATCAAATGTATTTCTCTTGAATTTATAACAATTATTTTTATTGATTGTTTGTTCATGTTTACCAATTTCATTGAATAGATTTGCAGTCGATTTTATTGATTCCTTATCCATTTTGTACATTATGTAATCTGGTAGAACCATAAAAATAAGATGAATTAATGTCTGAGAGTAAATATTTTTATTTATCTCTAATAACAATCTTTCTTTTTTGTGGCATATTCCCGTAATGAACCTCCTTGAAATTTAAATGCAAATGCATATTTAACTTGTGACCACTTGTTTCCGTATGTTTCACAAAAAAATTGTTTTCCATATTGCCCATCCTGCGCTTCTTCTTCTTCTTCTTTCGTATGGTGGGGGGTCAGAGGGGGACATCTAGGTCTGCGAGCCAGTTTAGGGCCTCAGGCGTTGCCCTGTGGACCTCATCAATCCCGCCGGGGAATGAATGGAGCGGCCATTCGTTGACCACATGTTCGGTGGTCTGCACCGCACCGCATTCATACGTCGCCGACTCTTTAAGGCCCCATCTATGCATCGTGTGAGCACAACGGCTATGGGAGCACCTTATCCTATTGATGGCAGTCCAGAGTTTGCGAGGCAATGATAACCCAGGCTGTCTCTCAGTGGGGTCTTGCACGAGATGTGCGTTTTTGACGTTGGCTGATTGCCACTCAAGCTTCCACCTATCTTCTGGGGTGAGAGGTGTTCGAAGGAGTCTTTCTCCTTCCGTCCAGAAGGGTTTTCGAGACTTTAAGCGGCATGCCGATCCTGCGGCATCCTGCGCTTACTGTACATTTTATTAACATACTAGTGTACCAATCTAGGCACTGTTTTTCAAGTAAATACTTTAAAGTCTCAATTTTTTCTATCTCCTTTAATATCTCGAAACGTGTACATTCATTCTCAAAATCATTGATCCATTGGTTAACATTTGCGGTTTTTCCTGAAAACTTCTCGAGTAAAAATCTTTCTGCTATTTTTCCTAGATTTTTATTTTCAGTGCCTTTACTGATATTATTGTCAGAAAGTTTCGTTTCATATGTAATTTCTTCCAGTTATTGGTCACCAAATAGTAAATTCTCACCTTCATCTAAATAAATTTTCCTCAAATCTTCTGTTAAGGGAATCCATATTTTACGTGTTTGGTATCTTTTCTTTAGACAATTCTTTATTTTGGCATAAACATCCGTGGTCGTTATGGCGGTGTGTTTGCTTGCATGTTTGAAATCATCGGGAATATCAAATATGCGTCCATCAGGTGTCTCGATTGAGGTTATGCAAATTATATTGGTTTTACCATCCGATGCTGCTGAGACTGTAAATGTGAATTGTAACTTTTCCATTTCTAACGTCATTGTTTCTCTTCACTAAAAATGTAGTTTTATAAGACAATTTGTACATTGGTTGTACTTCTTTATTGATAATGACAAAACAAATCATGTGTTGCTCTGTTAACAAATAAACTACATTTGAAGTTTATTTGTCGATCTTAAAAACATTATAACACTTTAACACTTTTTTTTCTGATATCTTGATTAATTGAATCTCTGCTACATAGCTCGTCAAAAACAAAAATAATGTGTTTGTATGTCACCATAACAACACATCAATGAATCACATTTGAACAGTAATTCATTATTTGAATACGAAGGAATCCCTATGCATTCCTAGGTAGGTATTCCTTTACAGGTAAATAAAAAAATTATCTTATTCTTTTCTTACAAGATTAAGTAATCAAAATTTGACTAAATTCCTGCCACCTCGGAACAGGCTCAGCCTAGTGAGGTGGGGTTTACCAAGAAACAAAAACAAAAAATATGTATGTACTTCAAATTGTAAAAAAAAAACAAAAATGTATTTGTGCTTATCTTGGTTATTAAATAATTTTAAATTTTTTTTTTAAAGTTCATTATATTCAGATTGAGATTATGCTGACTCGCAATTTTAAGTCATAATATAGCACGACCAGATAATAAATTTACAGAATTGTATAATAACGATTTTGGTATATCATGTTCGTATTCAGTTTTTTTTAATAATAATTTTACCAAAGAATATTGTACGTTTTGCACTGAAAGGAGATTTGTTTTTGTTGAATGTCCCCATGTGGTTATTCCATATCTTATTAGGGATTCCGCCAATGACAGATATACTAATCTAAGAGTATTTAGTGGAACAAAAAACTTCAGTCTATAAAGTTTGCTCACTATAGCTCTAAGCCGTGTGCAAACTTTTTGTATATGCATATCCCATTTAAAATTACAATCAACTGTTAAGCCTAGATATACGTATTTAGAAACTAGTCCAATATTTTTACATGAGCATAGTTGTATCACAGAATTATGGATGCAATTAAAATCATGAGAAACAATTTTAGGAGTTATGGTGATGTTGGCATAAGAAAATCTGATGTGCATAAGCTTTGTTTTTTTAGCATTGATTATTAAACCTACATCATGTGACCATTTTTGAAGAGTTACAAAGTCTATTTGCAGTAAAGTCAATTTCATTGCAGTAACATATATTATATATATATATATATATATATATATATATAGGTCCCACTACACTTTTTGCGTCCGTACGTAAATCCGTCTTTGGGCGTCCATCAGTTCTAGTTATTTTTTTCAGATTTTTTTTGTGAATATTGCCTTTTATAATGCTCACAATTATCGCTTATATCATGATTTTTTAATATTCATAATAATTCAGGATTTGATGTTTATTATACTTTCATACACCTCTTGCGTCACGTACATACTCACGTCCGGGTGTATATTTTTTGTATATTGTAGGTTTCTTTTAGTATAGGTTTCACGTCCTTTCACACTAATTTAATTTTAGCGTCCAACTCTTCTAATAAAGGTTTCACGTCCAATGTCCATACTGAATAAAGTATTTTGTGCGTCCGAGTGAATATTATTTGTATTTCTTATACCGCTTTAAATATATTTTTCACGTCCTTACACTTTACATTTATTTTTACATCTTCCGCATATTGCCAACTTTTCTAATAAAGGTTTCACGTGCGCACTAAATTATTTATTTTGGCGTCCGGGTGTACATTCCTTGTAAGCTGCTTACCGTTTTCTTAAGATAGGTTTCACGTCATGCACTCTAATTTAATTTTTACGTCTAAGCAAAAAAAGAATCTAAAAAAAAACTTAAATATATTTGTTTGTAAGACAGTAAATAATTAGACAAACTGAAGTATTTTCGACACAAAACACGTGCGTGGATCATGATGTGGATCTGACATCCCCAATTTTAATACGTTGCAAGGCTGGAGATAGTGGGGAGGGGAAAGAGATGTGGTAAATGTAAGTGGCTATTCAGATCTAGTCATCAAACACATTAAAGCCATTTCAAGGAACGTTTCAATTCTGAATGAATAGGTACTAACGAATAGCAAAATACGACATACATATATGTTCAGTATATTTATACGTTGCATCTACTTACGATTTAAGAGGTGAATGTGTTTACCGCCGCCCCGGGAACCATTTATGTTATAATATTAGTTACAATTATTATTATTTACGATGGGTCGAGAGAGTCCGGCTGGAGAGGTCTAAATTATGTCTGACTTAAGCAGCCTCTCCCGATATGGACCTCCAAGCAGTAGGTGGGGAAAAGCATTCGCAACCAAGACCTAAACAAACCTCACTCCAAGAACCTGTGCACCCCTGTTAAATCACCAAACGTAACGCAACACTTGGGAGGGGGGCTATGGCAGGGGTGTTGATTATCCAATAAATGATTCCCGTGGCGGCGGTACACATAACCACCTCCAAAATGTTAATAATTGCCCATATTAAAATGTCAGACCACAGGTATGCTATGAATGGGTCAAAATAATACTATTCGAACCGGCCAGCCACGCAGTTGGTAGACAGCCGCATACGATGTTCTGAGGAACTAGCGTCATTGATCCCCTCGGCACCGGTGCATAGTCGGGAAACACGCCAAACACGCGCCCTACATTTGTACACGGTTGACATTAGTCCCATGAGAACGGGTCGTTTCTACGACTCGTTCTTGAGTTCGACAGCTCCGCTGTGGAACGATTTGCCTGGTTCTGTATTTCATCCCTACTACAATATGGGTCTCTTCAAGACCCATGTTCACTCCTTCCTTTCCTCAAAAAGACCCTCCACACAGCATCTTTAAAGACGACATAGGCCCTGAAGGAATTTATTTTCCTCAGGGCCTCTTGTGTGGAGTTAATGTAAAAAAAAAAATACGCCGCCAATCACTCCTCCCCCCATAAACCTGAGCCCACCTGCTAAGTCACCAAATGTAGTGAACCACTTAGGGGGACCTATGGCAGAGGGGTTGGTTATCGAATAAATGGTTCCCGGGGCGGTAGTACTCATACCCGCCTCCCAAACTGTAGGCCTAGGTTAAGTGGTTCGCAACGTTTAGTGACTTAGCTGGGGTATCCGGGTTTATGGGGTGAGGTTGGTGCAGGTCCAGCAGTGGACGCGCCCGCCCACCATCTGGCATGCCGGATCGGAAGAGAATGGTTGAGGGAGTCCCTTAGACTTCTCCAGCCGTACTCTCTCAGAACATCGCCTTGCACTGCAATGGGAGGGATGGATTCATACGTCCATCACTTCTGGACACACTGACCCCCAGATTCCTACCCACCCCTAATACCCTTTTCCTACTCAGAACTTCCTTTCCTTCCTTTCCTCAAAAGACCCTCCACACAGCATCTTTAAAGACGACATAGGCCCTAAAGGAATTTATTAAGCATTAAAATGAATCATCAACATAAAAAAGTTTTTTTTTCAACTTTGAGGATTACAACAACTAAATTACAACAAATTAAAACTATATCTGGGTTCAGAATGCAACGAAAAATTGCAGTTGTGGTTTCATCTGGTGAAGCATTTTGAAGGAAACTTTCTTGTGTTCAAAGTGCAGTTACAAAATTCTGGTTGCAGGCTACATATGTGCAGCTAGAATTGTAGGAAATTCATTTGCATGTTCTGAGTGTAGCTATATTTAATAAGGAGTGTAGGCAGTTATGTAATAATTTTTTTATTAGCTTCAGTAAAACCAGTTCTACCCCCCCCCCCCCCGCGGGGTCCAGTATGAACATCCAAATGGCCCGCGACGCTAAAAAGGTTACCCACCTTTGTATATATAGAAATAAAACAAATCAGTCGTTATGTGAAACCTTTTTATTTAATAATTAATGTTTCTATAAAATCGAACACAAACTGGGAATAGTAATCATTTATTATATTAATTTTTTTTTTCATGTAGCAATAATTAAAAAAATATATATATGTAGATATCTGATATACCTACAGCGAAAACTCAAGATCAACCTTCAATGAATACAATTTTAAAAAATATACGAGTATGTGTGTGACACACGGCGAAAAGACTAAATCAGACTTCAATGAAATGATAAAAATGTACCTATTTATGTGTCTGATTCACAGCGAAAAAAATAATATCAACCTTCGACGAAAATAATAACAAATATATTTTGATACACAGCTAAAATTCAAAATAAACCTTCAATGAAAATAATAAAACAATACGTTTGTGTCTGATAAAAAGCAGTATCAACAGACAATGAAAAAAAAATTGTGTCTGATAAACCGCTTGAAAAAATAACATCAGTCTTCAATGAAATTAATAAATATGTGCCTGGTATACAGCAAAATCCCAAAATAAACTAAAAAATATATATCTGTACCTCAGAAGTCAAAGGTCGGTTGTCCAGTTTTTTGTGAAAATGAGTTATGTATGAAACCTTTTTAGTTTTTTCAGTATCTACACAGAGGTATAAAGACGGTTGTCCTACGACAACGTGAAACTAAGTTAGGTCAACATAAAAGGTCTGGTGTCCCCACAATGTTTAAAGGTAAAATGTCTGTTGTCCAGATACGACTTTTTACCTTTCGGGTGTATTCAGTGTTTAGGAGTTGCATAAGGTCGGTTGTCCAGTGAAGGCCGAACAAATAATCATGTGAATTTATTGCTGAACAGTAATGAAGACAGGAAAGGATCTGAAAGTTGTGATGAAGAGTGTCTAGATCTCCGAGAAGAGGTTTTGCATCGTCTTAAAGATGTATCGGTTCGCCGTGTAGAAGTTTCGGATCTATATGAAGAGGTTTTAGATCGCCGGGTAAAGGGCAAAAAGCGTGTCAGGAAACCAGAACAATGGAAAAATGAAATTCGGAAAAGAAAACGGACATCTGGAAAGCAGTATGTAATAAAGGGTGGGAGAGTAAAAGATTCTAGGGTGATGAAAGAGTCGTGTCGTTGCCGCATTAAGTGAAAAAATTAATGATATTGATAGAGCATTAATATTTGCTTGCTTTTGGGATCCTAACAAATCTTGGGACACAGAAGGCACAATATATTGCTTCAATTGTGAAAGAAAAACCTACTGCATGATCCAGGCCTAGGAATAATGCTCAGAACCAACGCCGTCAAAATATAAAATGCTATTCATTAGAAGTGCACGTAATAACTGTATGTAAAGTATTTTTCATTAACACACTATCCATTGGAGAAAATTTTTGTATCTGTGGTACCTGTATTACCCGATCGACGAGGAAAAAGGTACCTCCAAATAAAACTATGAAGTTAGTTTTAAATGATATTAAAAATCCCATTAAAATGTTCCCTGTCGAAGAAAATCATTACAATGGAGAAAGTACAAAAAGGTCACACTAGGGAAGTTTTTTTAAATTTAAATATCATGTACAATTTGTACAAAGAGCAGTGTAGGAAAAAATGTTATTTGTGAAAGTCAAGTCGCATCTCATTACATTTATTGTAGAACGTTTATGGAAGATTTTAACTACTCCTTCAAAGAACTAAGCAACGACACGTGCAATATGTGTGATTCGTATCGTATAGCCTTGGTTATTGCCAAAAAAGAGGCAGAAAAAGAAAAAACATAAACAAAAAAGGACAATCATCAAAAAGAAGCTAAACTGCGATATTAGCTCAAAAATGTGAAAAAATATTGGCTAAAGATAGCAATTTTCAGAAGGTTTTTAATGGTTGATCTTCAAAAATGTTTACGAACTCCTTTACTTAATAATTTATATTTGAGGAAAATCTGGTCCTCTAATTAAACTATTTTTGATAATACATCCAATAAAACATATTGCTTTATTGGATGTATCATCCAAATGAATTAGCCTCTTGTTTACTGAAGTGGGCTTCAAGCACTTCTTTGGAAAACATCTGGTCGGATAACTGTCCGGGGCAAAACCGAAATTCGTCCATGCTTGCATTCTACTCTTGAGCTATTATAAACCATTTTGAGAATACAGAAATCAATAATTATAAATTTCTTCTACGTGTGCACACACACAAGGAAGTAGATGCTGCACACTCTATTATAGAAAAAAGAAATAATTAAAAAGTTTCAGAATAAAGTCTCCATGACTGGGTTCAATTTGTGGGAAACTGTAACCCAAGAAAGCCATTTGTAGCGTTTGACTTGGAGATAGAAGACAAGATAGAATATGTTTTTCAAGACCGATTTTAATGGGGAAATCAAATACATTGATTTGCGGCGTAACACGAGAAAATCTTTAGTAATGGTCAACAATGTTACTCCAATTCGAAGATCACCTAAATCTATTGCTGTACCAAAATACAGAGATGTCATGACAGCATTACAATGGGTTCCTAGTATGATGCATTCATTTTACAAAAGTATTTCTACCGCAAATAATAACAATAACAGTGACAGTCACAACGATGCAAGCATTTAATAAAAATGAAGTGATGCTTTTATCGAAATTCTCCAAGCATCTTTATCTTTTTTTATTTTCATTCTCCAATTAACTTTTTTTAGTGTAAAATTTTTTTTTTATCTCTCTCCCTTTACTAAGTGCAAAATAATAATAAACAGTTTCTTATTTTTATTTTTGTTTTATTAATTATTTAACAAGTCCCAATTCTGAAATAAGAAGTCGGATGTCCAAAACTTATTTTTAAGTATTTTTATTTTCTAATGCTCTAAGGTCGGATGTCCGCTAAAAACGTTAAAAACCACAATATTCTTTTTTTTTATAAAAACATTATATTTCATGTGCCTTAAGAAAAATGAAATAATACGGGAAAAAAATTACATAAATTTAACCATCAAGAATTAGCCAATAAAGACGAATTATTTTACTATTTTCTCTCTCCTGAACAATTTCAAAAATGTGACAACCGACCTTTGTCTTCTGAGGTACAGATATCATATTAGAATATTGTTAGAAGTTTGAATGAATATTTTGTATACACACTATTACACACGTACCTACTGGGCGCAGGAGTGTGACAGTTTTGTTGGCCCTTATTCAAAATGTATCGTTTCATAACGCACCGGTTCGCGCCCTTATAGTGTGCGGTTAAACATTTTTAGGCCGGGACACTAATTTACCGCCGGCTCTAAAAAAATCTTATAAGAACCTACTGGGCGCGCAGTTAGTTCTGAATGGCGTTTGGCGTCGTTGTAAATATACCCATTGTTGCCAAATCTGGCGATTTCATTCATCAAGGGCTCAAACAATACATAGCAATAATATTATAGGTATCTACTATCTACTCGCGAATGGCCACGAGGACGCAATACTATCGTCGTTATGACTGTATATGAGTCATAGTCATAGTATACGTACAACAACTATCACCAAGCAGGCATCAGCCGTGCACGTCATCAGCTCCTTTATTTTTGAAAGTGTAAAGTAGCTCTTGGTCTACAGTCATAACGACGATAATATTGCGTCCTCGTGGCCATTCGCGTGTAGATAGTAGATACCTATATAATTTTTGTATTTTTGAGATTTGCCAACAATGGATATATTAACTTCAAAGTTACAGACAGCCGTGCACAAATGGTGTAAATGTTGAAAAATCAAAACGGTGTCAATTACAGATGAAAAAGTCAAATAAAACTCAGACAAACAATACTGAACCTGGCAAGCAGGGTATCACTAGACGCGGATTTTTAATCCGCGTCGAATGGTAATGTTTACAGCACAAAAAAGAAACGTTTAGACACTGTTTTTTAGAAAAAAAAACAACAAAAGAAACACAGTTTTTACACAAAAGTTCAAAAATCAACTTGTTTAAACTAGCCCGGATTTTTATTGAGATTTTTATTTCAGATTTTTATCAAATATTACTCCTCGATATTTAATTTTATTTGTTGTTTTTAGTATTGTGCAGTTTGATTTGCATTGTTGGCTGTGAATTTTAGTATTATCATGTTTGAAAATGTAAAAATTTTTAGGAGCATCGTTTGGATGGATTGCAAATGGAATTACAAATTTCTTTTCACTATTTAGTAATAGTAAATTAGTGTCAAAAATGTTCTTAAGCGTGTTGATGTCTTCTATGGCCTTTAATTCTACAGTCTTTTCACTTATTATTAATACTGTATCATCGGCGTATCATGTATTTTGACCATTTAAAGGTTGAAAAAATATATCGTTTACGTATATAAATGGAATATTTCTGAACGTATCCAAAAACTAAAACTATTTTTAAAATGTGATATTATTAGTAGGTACTACACATATAATTTCTTAAATATAATTTTTTTTAATGTCAACATAATTTTTTTTTTAAATGGCCTACCTTACTTTTTCAACTTACTGAAAAAAAAACGAACATATTTTATTAGATGTGTACATTTTAATTTGTTTTATTAAAATATTAGTTACTTAATTAAAATTCTATCGGTATTGTGCACTTTTAAATTAATACCCCTAAGCCCCCGGGCGTATCTTTTTTTTTTGTTTAAATTTACTCCACACAGGAGGCCCTGAGGAAAATAATTTCCCTCAGGGCCTATGTCATCTGGGATGCTGTGTGGAGGGTCTTTTTGAGGATAGGAAGGAGTGAACATTGGTCTTGAAGAGACCCATGTTGTAGGAAGGATGTATGATGTATCTTGCCAGAAGGTCAAATAACTTTCCGCGTCACGATAAAATCCATTTGTATTTTTTTTAAAGAAAGACCAACATTCCACTAATTCCAGACAAACATTCCAACAATGTTCGAAAAATCCTACTACCACCACAGAAAGCCGAAAATGTTGCTTGTGTTGTGATGGAGGATTTAGCCAGCCGAAGAATCGAACACACCCACTCCAACCACTGACCGGTCGAAATGGAACATTTCTGAACATAGGTATACTAAAAGGAAAAACTGGTTAAGAAAGGAGATAAAATACGCTTCCTTATTTTATTATTAAGACACATATAATTTTTAAAGCATATATTTTTTTAATTCAAGGATAAAAAAGTCTTAAAAATGGGTCACCTTGCGCTTTTTGTATCTAAAATTACTTAAAAAAACGAAATAAATACATTTTTGTAAGACAAATCTACATGTATTATAAACGTTATTGTTATCTCACTTTTTTTCGTTTCATGTAAAAAAGACAATCATTAAAAATTCATAAAGTTTAATAATTTTTTTCTGAAATTATATTCGGAAACTTTTATTTCATACTAGGTATATTTTAATTTTTCTGTAGTTAACTTTTAGATTTTAATATAAAAAAGCATGATTGTTGTTTTCTTATTTCAATACCATTCAGATCATACTTCTTACTACGATAGTAAGGGAGACACAACGATTTCTATGAGACCATTACATTAATTACATTATATTACAGCCGTTTACGTACAGTACGTGGAGTTTATCCAAGTACTCAGGCTGATGATGATGGTAGTGATGATAATGATGATGATCTTGATGATAGTATAGATGATGCTGGTGATGATGATAGTGATGACTGATGACGATTCAAACATGCCAGGTAAAGAATATTACAAAATATTTTTAGTAGTTATTTAACCGAATTGTGTATATATATAATAGATATAGATAATAAACATATGCAGTGTAATTAAAAATTTTGTTTTTTTTTATAACTTTCCATTCCACAGTCAAATTTTCGGCGTAAAACGTCCCTCTGAATAAAGAGCATTTTCAAGCACTCTTGCGTCGTTATGCACTAAAAGTAGTATCAATAGGTAGAATCGCGTTCATTGGTCAATTCAATGTACATATATTTTCGTATCAGCGATCGAAGAACCCGTGGATGCAATTTTTAGCCATAAGTTGTTTTTGATTATTTGTCAAGTTTTGTAGTTCGAAGTAGGATTTTAGAATAATATTTTAAGTTTGTATAGCGCCCTTGAGGTGATTTTTTAAAAAAACGGCACTTTTTTAACATTTAACTCCACATTGTATCATCTTTGAAGATGCTGTGTCGAGGGTCTATTTGAGGACAGGAAGGAGTAAACATGGGTCTTGAAGAGACCAATGTTGTAGGAGGGAGGAAACACAGAGGCTGGAAAATCGTTCCACAGCTGAGCTGTTGAACTTAAGAACGAGTCGTAGAAACGATCCGTTCTCATGTGACAAATGTCAACCGTATACATATATTGGGCGCATGTTTGGCGTGTTTCCTGACTATGCGTCGGTGCTGAGGGGATCAATGACGCTAGTTCCTTGAAGTATCTTCCAATGTAATACCGGTAGAACAAGGGCAGCATTCCTACCTGACGCCTGTGCTCTAAAAATTACAATCTGTTTGTTAAGTTAGGAGAATTTATCAAACGTACCGCCCGTTTCTGTACAGAGTCGAGGTTTTTTAGGTATTTTTTGGTCTCCAGACTAGAGGTGGCTGCCAAATTCAATCGTAGGGCGTACTTGCGATTTTAACAGGGTTAGCAGTTGTATACTTTTAAAGTATCTGCGGGCCCTGTATGTAATATTTTAATAACAATCGCGAATAGGTAGGTACTGTGGAATCCAATTTTATCATTATCTATGGTTTTTTTTAACAACCTTATATAGGCGCTAGAAGGCAGAAAGAACCTTGTTTTCTGATGTTCACGGGTACTCGCTGTACACACCAGAACTGTGGGTTTACTACACTGCATCCCAATGGCATAAGTAAAAATTTGCTTACAATAACACATATCGTCAACTTTTCCGCCTACCGAGATACTGTTCCTGGAGGGACGAGTGCATACTTTCCGAGCACTTCTCTGCCACCGCATGGGAAGTTTATGGCGAAGACTACGCCAATAGAAGAATGCGATCATCACCGCCATGACTGCCTGGATGGAGTCCCCCTGATGGCCCTCTGGAGACGAGAAACGACGAGGAAATACCATTCCGTAAACAGTTACATGAATTCATATTATTGTTTATTATTTTTCAGTTATATTTCTTATGTTTTTCATGCTCATTCGTTTTAATGTTATTTACTTTTAACCTTAACTTATTATTTATCTAATTTCTTTTGTTATTTCAAAATATGGAATGTATTGCATTGCACTACCCCTGCATACATTCTTTATTATTATTATAACGACGGCGATGCGTCTACACAGTTGGTCCTTCTTACGTTCACTCAGCAATATTATTTTTAAGACATAACGACGGTCGTGCTGCGTCTACACAGTTGGTCTTTCTTGCGTCCAAGCAATTATCACGCCATTATCACGCTATTATCACGCTACTATCACGCTATTATCACGCTATTATCACGCAGCAATATTATTTTTAAGACATAACGACGGTCATGCTGCGTCTACACAGTTGGTCCTTCTTGCGTCCACGCAGCAATATTATTTTTAAGTCGTTTAACCGTCGTTATGTCTTAAAAATAATGTTGCTGCGTGGACGCAATAAGGACCAACTGTATAGATGCAGCACGGCCGTTGATATGTCTTCAAAATAATATTGCTGCGTGGACGCAATAAGGACCAACTGTGTGGATGCAGCACTACCGTCATTATGTCTTAAAAATAGTATGTCTGCGTGGACGCAAGAATGACTAACTGTGTAGATGCAGCACTACCGTCATTATGTCTTAAAAATAGTATATCTGCGTGGACGCAGAAGGACCGGCAATATTTATGAAAATATACACTACTCAAAATATACTTCGTGTAGCAAACCTGGCGGTGAATCGTCAAACGTTCAATATTCGCTTTCAGACATTCTGAGAGATTTTTTGCTTCCATGACAATTTTTGCCAAATGATTCTACATGGGGTAAGCATCAATCTGGCCAATTTTGAGGTCAAAACATTGTTGCGTCCGAATATCGGACGCCGTAAGTCGGTGGACGCAACAATGCTATAGAGATTTTAGGGGGTGGACGTAACAAATGTAGCAGGATATATATATATATATATATATATATACTTATATATATATATATATAAGGTAGGGCCTAGTATGGACCCTTGTGGTACGCCTGCGTAAACGTTCTTTTATTTGCTATATTGATCTAAAGTTTTTACACAAATCTTTCTATTTTCAAAGTAATTAACAAATAATTTAAGTAGGTTTCCTGTAATTCCAATTTGTTCAAGAATTTCTAGTAATTTACCAATAAATAATACGAGTACACGTTTCCTTTTTTTGCTTGAAACCATATTGATGGGTATCAATAATAGAAAATTTTTCATTAGTTTTATAGATATGTATTTTTCCAGGATCTTTTCAATTGCAGGTAAAATACTTATCGGTCAATAGTTTTCAATTTCACTGTGTTTACCACCTTTGTAAATGGGTCGGATGAAGCTACATTTTAGATCTTCTGGTACAATTGCCAACGTTAAAATCATTTTAATTAATAGTGTTAAGATAGGTCCTAAAATATCGAAATGTTTTTTAATATCAGGCATTCTAATTGTATCTATCCCCGGCGACTGACTATTTTTTAAAATTCTGACAACTTTTTCGATATCACAGAGTTTTGCTTGTGTTAAGAGCATGCTGTGTGAAAGAATAGAAGTTAGCGAAATTGTTAGATGTTTGATCAGTCGTTTGTTCTTTTAAGAAATAGTTTGATATTACTTGATTACAATTACTTTTGCTCTTTCTTCCTAAAAATCTGTTTATTTCATCCCACGTTTTTTATTGAGTCTGCAAAATAATTTTTAAATTTTGAGTTTGAAAAATTTCAATTTGCACATGCTGATTAATTTCGTAACTTTATTCCGATTGCATTTATACTCTCTTTCATAAAATTTATTTGTAAGATTATTTTTCCATCTTTTGTAAAGTGTATCTTTTAATTTGTTTTTTGATAATAAATCATCATTTATCCATTCATTTATGGCATTTGGCCCGGTTTGAGGTTTATTAGACTTTACTACAGTACTTTTTTCATAGATTTCATTAAATTTTATTATACAGAGCAACTCAATTCGGTTCTTTCAAAAGGATATTCCAATTATATATTTTTATTTCTTTATCAACACGTTTTTGAGAGAAAGTTGTGATTTTTTCATTTTGTGGAATATTTTTGACATGATGGTAATGAACATTTAGTCCAGTTATAAAATGATCAGCAATAACACACGTGGACAAGTTATATTTATTAGATCTAACATATATGTGGTCAATATAAGTCATTTGACCAGCAACGATTGCTTCTCTTGTCGTAACATTAATAATATGGCACTATTTAAAATACTTCGGATTGCTTTGTTGCCAATTTTGGTAAATTTTACCTTATTTGTAAGTAATTAAGTAGATGTTTACGGTTTTATATTAAAAAAAATATAAGTCCTACAAATATGTGATAATCGAAAAAAGATGGATGAATTCATTGGCTATATAGAACTACAATCAGTTTGTATGTCTCCATTTTCAAATTCGGGGGGTATGATTTTTTTAATGTGGGCGAAAATATTCAAAATGATTTTCCAAAAAATCTCGAGCAATCCGAGAAAAAGTTTTAAAATGTGCTGCCGCTCCAGTGGTTAAAGTATTTAAAATAACTGTGATACTTAACTTATAAAAAAATAATGTAAAAGCCCATAGGGTGTGTAATAAATAAATAAACTTAAATAAAGTCCTGCGCAGGAAATAATAAAGGACAAACAAAGAAACACCTGTTTATAAATACGTAGATTACATGAATGTACACCTTGATTCTTAATAATTTATATATCCGCTACCAGTTTAGACACTACTGCTTCCTATTTGATAATGATTCAACTAATCGTGTTCGATTAATAATTTACTGATAAGTGATTTAAAGAAGTGTAGACATTATTGTATTTAATTCTACATCAACATGTTGTGTAAAACCTATTAAGTACAGCCCCCCTGCCCCCTGACCTACCAGAGATAGCAACAACAATGGCCGAAAAATATTCTAGACTAAGATTAAATCAAAACAAACGAACACAAATTAGAAATTGATCAGTTTTGAAAAATTAGTCTTTCAACCGTAAAAAGTGAACCATAGACCTTGCTTCTAAAAAAGGATATTTCTAATTTTCTCTTATTTAGGTAAATAATTCAAAACAAAATTATACTTCAGAATCATAAAACTTGAAAGTAGGTACCTTAATGCCTACCTACTTAATTATAAACATTATGAATTGAGTATTCTTTTTTATTTCAAATCAGGAATTATCATTAGGAATGTCACCATCCCAAAAATAAAAAGGGCGTAATTGGGAATCGAATCCAGGATCTTCTTATCTTAAGCCGCCGCTACCCTAATTTCTATCGATTTCTTGCATATGTCCCTTAAATATCCCCTTTGACCACGGCTCAGCAGCACTATTTGTATGTTGGTGTTAGATGGTACAATATATTATTGTCCAAAAACAAAATTAGTGTAACCAAAACACCAAAACATTGAAATATGAACAATTTAAAAAGCAAACTAAGTCCCTGAAATTGGATAATGATATATTGTACTCTTAATTTAATTTACCCTTAAAATGTTTTTTTTTTTAATTTAAAAAAAATATGTTGTTATTGTCCTTCTATAATACTTTTTTCTAAATTGTGTACCTATGTCAAATATTGTTTGTAGTTATTTGATCATTGTTTACATATTTCATTAGAACATTATTTTTTTGCATGTAAATACTCCTCCCATAAAAACGAGCTCCCAGAGCTCAACTTATGGAGTAGTACCTACAATAAAAAAATGAATTATTGTATAACCTTGCACATGTAATCATTTGTAATGTAAAAATAAAATTCTTGAAATAAATAAATTTAAAATAAACATTTGAAGTTTTTAAGCTCATAAAAATATATATGTAGTTTTTCCCCAAGCCGAAGCGCAAATTACATGAAATCTCTCGATGGAAAAACATTGCAAAGTTTGCTCCGAAATTTTTATTTTCAAGTCTGTTTCTGTTATTTTACAAGTTATATGTATGAAAAAATCACAGGGTTTCTTTAAATGCTGTTTTAGATAGCCCCCAAAAGATTTTTACTCTATTTTAAACGAAGCTCGTTTTATTAAACATTTTCACAATTTTCGCTTCAATTTTACCGTTTTAAATATTAGCGCGCTCTCTCCATCTTCTTCTTTTTGAGCGGGGAAACGGCGCCTTAACCAATTCGGCCATATGTATTTATTTACTCGGTATTTCTGTGTCTTGTTCTTTTTCATATTTTGATTAGATTTATTAGTTTATTAGATCTTCTTCAACAATGATAAATTACATTCATAATAAAAATAATCTATTTATTACACGCCCTAGTGGACTTTTACATGCATAAGTTGTTTGTATCACTGTTATTGTAAACACTTAAAAATTAAAACAATAAAGAAAATGTAAACATAATCATATAAACATAAAGTAACCAAAAAAACATTCAATAAAATTTACAGACAGAAAAAATGCATAATGGTGGACTTAAAACAGAACTTCGCTACATTCTATCAATTATTATTTTTAATTGAAATTACTCACATTTATTATTTATCATCATTACATCATTACATAGTATAAAATGAAGTCGCTCAAAATGTATGTGCGCATAGATCTTTTGAACTACGCAACGGATTTTCATGCAGTTTTCACCAATAGATAGAATGATTCAAGAGGAAGGTTTATATGTATAATACATGCTTATTATAGTAGAGAAAAGCCGAGAAATTCAAATATTCCATTCAGGCAGCGGGCAGCGGGCGGTGTGGATTTTATAAAGGTTGGGTGATGGCGTTGTGTTTCGTTAGCCACAGCAACGTGTGGCCGGGTCTGCTAGTTAATTATAAATACTTATTTTTGATTAAAATTGTTGCAACTTTTTAAAAGTTAACATCTTTCTTTCCTTATTTGTGGCCTCCATTCAAAACTCTGGAAAACTCGTAACCCTGATTTGGATTCCTGGATATGTTGTAATAGTGGGTGAGGATATTGCGGATTCCTTAGCAAAACAAGGAGCAACCAACCTTCCAACCACACTCCCCTAAACCACATTTCCCTATCTGATATTTTTTACATCTCCAAATATAGATCTCACAATGTTTGGACAGAGTATTGGCACACTAATAGTCAATCCAAGGGAGCCTGCCATTTATTTATTTATATATTTGATACAATGTAAAATATTGTATTCAAGTACAATTCAGCAATATCGAACACACTGGGTAGCTCACCTGTGTTTGGACAGAGTATTGGCACACTAATAGTCAATCCAAGGGAGCCTGTTATTTATTTATTTATATATTTGATACAATGTAAAATATTGTATTCAAGTACAATTCAGCAATATCGAACACACTGGGTAGCTCACCTGTGTTTGGACAGAGTATTGGCACACTAATAGTCAATCCAAGGGAGCCTGTTATTTATTTATTTATATATTTGATACAATGTAAAATATTGTATTCAAGTACAATTCAGCAATATCGAACACACTGGGTAGCTCACCTGTGTTTGGACAGAGTATTGGCACACTAATAGTCAATCCAAGGGAGCCTGTTATTTATTTATTTATATATTTGATACAATGTAAAATATTGTATTCAAGTACAATTCAGCAATATCGAACACACTGGGTAGCTCACCTGTGTTTGGACAGAGTATTGGCACACTAATAGTCAATCCAAGGGAGCCTGTTATTTATTTATTTATATATTTGATACAATGTAAAATATTGTATTCAAGTACAATTCAGCAATATCGAACACACTGGGTAGCTCACCTGTGTTTGGACAGAGTATTGGCACACTAATAGTCAATCCAAGGGAGCCTGTTATTTATTTATTTATATATTTGATACAATGTAAAATATTGTATTCAAGTACAATTCAGCAATATCGAACACACTGGGTAGCTCACCTGTGTTTGGACAGAGTATTGGCACACTAATAGTCAATCCAAGGGAGCCTGCCATTTATTTATTTATATATTTGATACAATGTAAAATATTGTATTCAAGTACAATTCAGCAATATCGAACACACTGGGTAGCTCACCTGTGTTTGGACAGAGTATTGGCACACTAATAGTCAATCCAAGGGAGCCTGTTATTTATTTATTTATATATTTGATACAATGTAAAATATTGTATTCAAGTACAATTCAGCAATATCGAACACACTGGGTAGCTCACCTGTGTTTGGACAGAGTATTGGCACACTAATAGTCAATCCAAGGGAGCCTGTTATTTATTTATTTATATATTTGATACAATGTAAAATATTGTATTCAAGTACAATTCAGCAATATCGAACACACTGGGTAGCTCACCTGTGTTTGGACAGAGTATTGGCACACTAATAGTCAATCCAAGGGAGCCTGTTATTTATTTATTTATATATTTGATACAATGTAAAATATTGTATTCAAGTACAATTCAGCAATATCGAACACACTGGGTAGCTCACCTGTGTTTGGACAGAGTATTGGCACACTAATAGTCAATCCAAGGGAGCCTGTTATTTATTTATTTATATATTTGATACAATGTAAAATATTGTATTCAAGTACAATTCAGCAATATCGAACACACTGGGTAGCTCACCTGTGTTTGGACAGAGTATTGGCACACTAATAGTCAATCCAAGGGAGCCTGTTATTTATTTATTTATATATTTGATACAATGTAAAATATTGTATTCAAGTACAATTCAGCAATATCGAACACACTGGGTAGCTCACCTGTGTTTGGACAGAGTATTGGCACACTAATAGTCAATCCAAGGGAGCCTGTTATTTATTTATTTATATATTTGATACAATGTAAAATATTGTATTCAAGTACAATTCAGCAATATCGAACACACTGGGTAGCTCACCTGTGTTTGGACAGAGTATTGGCACACTAATAGTCAATCCAAGGGAGCCTGTTATTTATTTATTTATATATTTGATACAATGTAAAATATTGTATTCAAGTACAATTCAGCAATATCGAACACACTGGGTAGCTCACCTGTGTTTGGACAGAGTATTGGCACACTAATAGTCAATCCAAGGGAGCCTGTTATTTATTTATTTATATATTTGATACAATGTAAAATATTGTATTCAAGTACAATTTAGCAATATCGAACACACTGGGTAGCTCACCTGTGTTTGGACAGAGTATTGGCACACTAATAGTCAATCCAAGGGAGCCTGTTATTTATTTATTTATATATTTGATACAATGTAAAATATTGTATTCAAGTACAATTCAGCAATATCGAACACACTGGGTAGCTCACCTGTGTTTGGACAGAGTATTGGCACACTAATAGTCAATCCAAGGGAGCCTGTTATTTATTTATTTATATATTTGATACAATGTAAAATATTGTATTCAAGTACAATTCAGCAATATCGAACACACTGGGTAGCTCACCTGTGTTTGGACAGAGTATTGGCACACTAATAGTCAATCCAAGGGAGCCTGTTATTTATTTATTTATATATTTGATACAATGTAAAATATTGTATTCAAGTACAATTCAGCAATATCGAACACACTGGGTAGCTCACCTGTGTTTGGACAGAGTATTGGCACACTAATAGTCAATCCAAGGGAGCCTGTTATTTATTTATTTATATATTTGATACAATGTAAAATATTGTATTCAAGTACAATTCAGCAATATCGAACACACTGGGTAGCTCACCTGTGTTTGGACAGAGTATTGGCACACTAATAGTCAATCCAAGGGAGCCTGTTATTTATTTATTTATATATTTGATACAATGTAAAATATTGTATTCAAGTACAATTCAGCAATATCGAACACACTGGGTAGCTCACCTGTGTTTGGACAGAGTATTGGCACACTAATAGTCAATCCAAGGGAGCCTGTTATTTATTTATTTATATATTTGATACAATGTAAAATATTGTATTCAAGTACAATTCAGCAATATCGAACACACTGGGTAGCTCACCTGTGTTTGGACAGAGTATTGGCACACTAATAGTCAATCCAAGGGAGCCTGTTATTTATTTATTTATATATTTGATACAATGTAAAATATTGTATTCAAGTACAATTCAGCAATATCGAACACACTGGGTAGCTCACCTGTGTTTGGACAGAGTATTGGCACACTAATAGTCAATCCAAGGGAGCCTGTTATTTATTTATTTATATATTTGATACAATGTAAAATATTGTATTCAAGTACAATTCAGCAATATCGAACACACTGGGTAGCTCACCTGTGTTTGGACAGAGTATTGGCACACTAATAGTCAATCCAAGGGAGCCTGTTATTTATTTATTTATATATTTGATACAATGTAAAATATTGTATTCAAGTACAATTCAGCAATATCGAACACACTGGGTAGCTCACCTGTGTTTGGACAGAGTATTGGCACACTAATAGTCAATCCAAGGGAGCCTGTTATTTATTTATTTATATATTTGATACAATGTAAAATATTGTATTCAAGTACAATTCAGCAATATCGAACACACTGGGTAGCTCACCTGTGTTTGGACAGAGTATTGGCACACTAATAGTCAATCCAAGGGAGCCTGTTATTTATTTATTTATATATTTGATACAATGTAAAATATTGTATTCAAGTACAATTCAGCAATATCGAACACACTGGGTAGCTCACCTGTGTTTGGACAGAGTATTGGCACACTAATAGTCAATCCAAGGGAGCCTGTTATTTATTTATTTATATATTTGATACAATGTAAAATATTGTATTCAAGTACAATTCAGCAATATCGAACACACTGGGTAGCTCACCTGTGTTTGGACAGAGTATTGGCACACTAATAGTCAATCCAAGGGAGCCTGTTATTTATTTATTTATATATTTGATACAATGTAAAATATTGTATTCAAGTACAATTCAGCAATATCGAACACACTGGGTAGCTCACCTGTGTTGAGGCCTCCATTTTATGAAACAAAAGTTTACACATAATACAAAATATATGAATATAATGCTGGAAAAAAAGTAAGCTAAATTTAAACTAAAAATAAAGATATATAATTAAGGTAAAATGAAAGGCTCTTCTGCCTTACCTAAAATGGCCTCCCCTCCATTCCCCTCCCATCTCTTCCCCTCCCATCTCATCTCTTCTAAGTCTGAACTTGCCTCGGATCCCCCATATACTAGAACACGTAATTATGAGTAATTATAAGTTCACCTTTCCTCTGTCCACTATTAGATAAGATGGCCTAGAACACCCTTGAAAGGTGAAAGCCAGAAACATCAGGAAAATCAAAAAATTCGCAAAGCTTTTTTTTTTATACGGCACAGGGGGCGGTTTTGAGGATGCCGTGTGGAGGGTATTTTTTAAGGAAAGGAAGGAGACGAAGTTCTGTGAAGGTGGTTAGGAATGGTCAAAGGGTGAGCAGGTCACAGTGGTGAGCAGGCGCATGCGCCGCAAAGACCTTGGCAAACTTCACCCTATGAATCTAAGCACCCCTGCTAAATCACCAAACTTAGCCCGGCACATGGGGAGGCCTATGGCAGAGGTGTTTGTCATACAATGGAATGGTTCTATGAAAGTTGATCCGCCGACAATTGCCCCCCGACATAAAGTTCAGTCGGTTTAGGGAAAATACGGTATACCTGATTACATAAACTATTTCCCCGAATGGATGGCAGAATAACGAGAGTATAAACCATATTTGCGTTGAAACGCATCAAGGAAGAATCTACTTCTCTATACAGTGTGTGTACCGGCGAAAAAGTACAACAAATCGATACTGTAAATTCATTTGTTTGATATTCATACCAATTTATAATTAAGGGTATTTTTGAAGTCGATTTTACGATTGAAATTGGCGGGAACCATACCCGCACCCGCCTTCCAAATTGACATTTGGTTCATTATTTGTTCATTTTTCCTCAATCTATTATTTATTCGTGAATCACCTAAAAAAGTCTCAAATATAATTTTTCGCACGGAAACAAGATAATATGGAATAATTAATAATATAATTGATGTATTTTTATCCAATATTATACAATTAATGAGTTAATATCGGATAGGTTTTTTGTTATTATAATTAGGGTACCATTTGAAATCCCCAAACAGCGACATAGATTACAACAATAATTGAGGAGCGTTTTCAATTTTTTCAAATTTTTATTATTATCATTATTCTCTACGAAATACCTAATTCGAATTGTCAAAAATCAATATACGAGGGTTAAAGACCATAAATTAAAGACCATTTCTCATTTTCGCCGACGTGGACATTATTTCTCAAAATATGGGGGCACTGGCGTGTTGCTCACACTGAGCGGTGATCCGGCGTGGTAGCTGCTTCAGTGCGATCTTTGCGTCCGTTTGAGATTGATGCTCCGATGTTGAATCCCGCCACCGGTGAAGTGCGCTCACTTATTCGCTTTCTCGACTCAGAGGGAGTCTGCCTGTTAAAATTTTGATCCCAGGCGTCGGTAAGTCTACCACACAAACAATTTTGGCGTATGTAAAATGCGTGCTCGTTGGATTTTAAGAGCAAAATCGTGCGGAAAGCGCTCGGATCTCTTCGAATCGTTTTTCCAACCAAGATGAGGCTTTTTTGGGTTGAAACACGAGTTCACCAACTAACCTCGGATTAAAAAAGGCAATCAATGATAATAAATGATTGCATCTTTTTCTTCATCTGAAGCATCATTTGGCCGGAAAACCTTTGGAGATCGTCTAAGACGCGGAGGAAGAAGCAATCTTCCGAACAGGCCCTCCATTGATATGCTTGGTGTAACCCTAAGTGACCAGCTCAGGTATGGGGGCTCCATCGAAACCAGAGTAAAGTTAGCCTCACCAAAACTGTAGCGCCCGCAGATACTTTAATAGTGCACAACTGCCCTGTACAAATCGCAAGTGCGCCCCACGGTTGAATTCGGCAGCCACCTCTGGTCTGGAGCTCCAAAATACCTGAAAAATACCCTCGACTCTGTGCAGAAACGGGCGGTCCGTTTGATAGATTCTCCCATCATAACAGACGGATTGCAATCTTTAGAGCACAGGCGTCGGGTGGGAATGCTATCCTTGTTCTACCGGTATTACAATGGAAGATGCTCCGAAGAACTAGCATCATTGATCCCTTCGGCACCGGTGCATAGTCGTAAAACACGCCAAACGCGTGCCCAACATTTGTACACGGTTGACATTTGTCACATGAGAACGGGTCATTTTTTCGACTCGTTCTTATGTTCAACAGCTCGGCTGTGGAATGATTTGCCGGCCTCTGTGTTTCCTCCTTCCTACAACATGGGTCTCTTCAAGACCAATGTTCATTCCTTCCTCTCCTCAAAAAGACCCTCCACACAGCATCCCAGATGACATAGGCGCTGAGGGAAATTATTTTCCTCAAGGCCTCCTGTGTGAAGTTAATGTAAAAAAAAAGAGGTGATAGCATTTTTGGCGGCTTCTTAGATAAGGGAATCAAGGACCTAGTGCCACGGCTCACCAAGTGCATCGATCGTAACGGGGACGAAGTCGAAAGTGGGGGATGTGTACCAAAAATACCTTAGGATTTTTTTTTAAATATAAATTTTTACTGATTTTTAAAATTAGAACGGTCTTTAATTCTTGAACAACTCTCGTATTTAGCAGCTTTATGTGTAATAGAAAATGTAACATTTTCACCAAGTAAAACTTCTTCATTCTTGCACCTATATCTTTTCCACACAGGAGGATCTTTACATCGTAGGGGATGTTGTGTGGAGTGGCTTTTTATGGAAAGGAAGGAAATAAAGTTATGGGATGGAAAATGTATGAGGGGTGGGTAGGAACCTGGAAGTCAGTGAGTCCAGGAGTGATGGACGTATGAATTCATCCCTCCAATTTCGGTGTCTGGCGATGGGTCGAGAATCTGACTAGAAATATCTAGGTTAGGTCTCCCTTCGATTTGCAAGGCGACAGCCTTTCCTTTTGTCTACGTAGGCCGTTAATATTGACCTCCAAGCTTCACTTAAAACCGTGCAACGAAAAGAAAAATGTTGTTATTTCTCTTTGTGAGAACGCTCCTCAATGTACTATTAGTCAGTGCGGGTTAAGAACGACCAACAAGGAAGAGTGCAAATAAAAACCCTTGGAATGATTATTTACTTATACTGGGTTTTTACAGATGTTCTCACTAACGTGAGAACAATCCACTTATATTATTTATCGTTATTAAATTTCCTTAACTTCAGAGCTATAAGTGACCAACCGATTTTCGGTTTAGATTTCGGCCAGTTTCGACCACGGTTTCCGCAAATGGAAGATGTCACATTACAACGAGCTAAGAAAAAATAAGAATGCCTGATCAAAAACATCAATGATTTTCAACCGGTTCCAGCAAACATTAGTATGCAATGAGAATTTGGAAATTTACAAGAATCTCTCTTGTAAGAGATATTTTTATTGCTAACTAGCTGGTCCCGGCATGCGTTGCTATGCCATTTAATAAAGTAATTGTTTCTCCCTGAGTGTCCTTTCCCATTCGTTCCATTCCCCTTCCGCCTCCCCTTCTTCGCCTGCGTCCTCTTCCCCTCTGGCGTCACCTCCACATTCCCTCTCCCTACTCCACTCCCCCCCCCCTTCCCCCGTACCACAACCCCCCCTCCCGAGTTCCCCTCCCCCCTCCCAGGTCCCCCTCCCCCCTCCCAGGTCCCCCTCCCCCCTCCCGAGTTCCCCTTCCACCTTCTCCACCTTCCCTCTTCCCTTTCCCGCTCCCTCGTCCCGCCAACCCTCCTCCCGTGATCCATATATTCAATCCCAGTACATTCAGTTTTTAAACACCCCGCGTGCCACCTTTTACAATTTTTATTCAAATTTCCATTTTTCATGTATATTAAATTTGGCACCTAACATAGGTACCTATTTAAAATATCTAAAATTCTTGATTCGGTTCAAACTATTAGGGGAGTACCTACTTTAAATATATTTATCAACTTAAAGATTTTCAAAATTGGAATCCTGATTGAACAATCATTGTTTTGCAAAATTTCATTCTCAAAAACGCGAACTGTCAAACGTGCGATGTTTTCTGAAATTATCATTTTTCTGCGGAATTTTCTTATTTTTTCTCTCCGTAAGAACCATCCTCGTACTTCAAGGAATATTTAAAAAAAAGAATTAGCGAAATCGGTATAGCTGATCTCGAGATTTGCGCTTAGCAATACATTTAGCGATTCATTTTTATATACATATACATAATAGTATAAAATATACAGGGCGGGCACGTACTTGAACTTTAACCAGTGATTCCTGACATTATTTGGAGTAAAAAATGTTAATTAAATTTGGTGTGCGGTCACTATTTAGATCAAAATCAAAAAAAAATCTTTCAATTTTCGTACAAAAAAATAGTGTGTAATTCATACGCGATAGAAGTGAAACTAAAAAGTCGCTAGATGTCGCTTTCTTTTGCCTATTTATTTTAAAGTGAAATATAGATTTACAAAAACCAAAATTTTTTTTTTTTTTTTTGTAGGATTCGAACCTCCCGCTCCCGTCCGGCGTCCGCTGGATTTCGCTATATCGCTGCTCTATGGGACGCGCTTGGCGAGGCGCGAATTTACGCATTATATTCTGACGACCCGTAAAAAAAACAAAGCGGTCAATGAGCGCAGACCTATCGTCGTTTCCGTTTTATATCTCAACCAATAGGAGCCTTGAGCGCAGTTTGATGCTTCGCAGATGCCGTAGTGCGTCATTTCAGTTTTAGCCGAATTTCAAATCACTCTAACGGGGCTAAGGATGTTTCACTTCAAAAAGCACAGGTTGGAATAGTCCACGAGGCACAAACATTTTTATTTTTTATATTTATTGTTTGAAATATTTTTAGAATTACAATTTTACAACATAATATAATATAACTAGCAGACCCGGCCACACGTTGCTGTGGCTAACGAAACACACCACCCGCTTGCCAGCTGCCCGCTGCCCGCTGCCTGAATTGAATATTTGAATTTATCGGCTTTTCTCTACTATAATAAGCATGTTTATACATATAAACTAATTAACTCGCCACTAATTATACAATGCTTGCAATGCAACACTGGATATTTGAAAAGGGAAAATCAAATACCTATTTACTCTAGGACATCTATTTTCCAATTTCTTCCGTAGAACAAATTTCAAAAGTGAAAATAGTACGGCCCGCCAGCTGTTTTAAATCGCACAAAAATATGTTTTCTTTGAATTTCTCGGCTTTTCTTTAATATAAGTTACATGTATTATACTTATAAACATTCCTCTTCAATCACTCTATCTATTGGTGAAAACCTTGATGAAAATCCGTTGCGTAGTTTAAAAGATTAACGCGCATATACATTTTTAGCGACTTTATTTTATACTATGCAATGATAATTCAATCACTCTCCTAATTAGAGAATGCAAATCTCGCGAGATTGAGGCTTAAGCGAGATCTTGCGTGTTTAGAATAACAATACTGCGAGATCTCGCGAGATTGGCAGTTTTGTGTGTTTTTTTGCAAATAATCACAATATTTGAATAAATTAGGAAAAAAATTATAAAAATTATAAGTATTATAAGATAAACATTCATTTTCACGAATTTTTCAATAGACTTTTGTACATCAAACATTGTTTGACGTATTTGTCTATAATTTTTTAATAAACTTTGACGTACGTATCTATCAAATAACAAATGAAACAAACAACCTTTCACTTCTAATATCAAACAAAAATCCTTTAGTAATAAAACAGTTCTTTTATAACAAACAAAACAACGAGAAGTTAAAAAAAAATTAACTTAACAACTTCACACAAGAAACTTTTTTTGCATAAATAACCAAAAAAAATACTCGAATGAAATCAAACTCAATCACGTAACACGTTAGGGAACGTACCCATGCTAAGTAACCCGTTCGTTCAGGGGGGGGGGTCTTCGAAATACCACGCTTGGTACAAATGAGCGGCGGGGGGCTTAGGTTTTTAGGCACCGGAGGGGGGGGGGGGTTGAAAATTGCAAAAAATTGGTCACGTAGTATGGGTACGTTCCCTTAGCTAGCAACAACTATTAGTAAACAAAACAAATGCGCGCTGATGACGCTGCACGCCGGCTTAATTTTCGACCAATCGCACGCACAAACGAATCTGAGAGACACCTCGTCCCGCGACCGCTACCTCAGGCCACCGCCTCACGCGCACCGAACGAAACCGACAGATCGCGACTCCGTCCGTCTCAGTCCGCGCTTCGAATAAGACATTTTTATGCTCGAGTGCAATCTCGTTAAACTCGCGAGATCTCGCCCTTTTTTCGTCCGAGATCAATCTCGCTAAAAAGGGCCGAGATTGCATTCCCTACTCCTAATAAAGCAGATGCTTGTGCTTAGGAGAAGACTACTGTATGTTTTAAAATCTATTTGAATTTAGAATATTATTACAAAAAGTATTAGCAAATTTTAATAAAATAATACAATAAAAGTAAAAAAATATAAAATATAAGTAAGTTATAAAAAATGATTCAAAGGAATGTTAAGCAAAATCGTAATATCAAACAATAATAAAAGTTATGAGTTGGTTTTAGAGAATTTTAATTTATTTTTTCACAATTGTCGCAGTTTTCTTCCGATCGGGGTAATTTATTGAATGATTTTATTCCCTTAAATATATAGTCATGTTGTGCTATTGTAGTTCGTACTAGTGGTACGGTTAGTCTTACAACAGAAATAATTCTTTGCAATTATTTAATTGTGGGAAATTATTTTTATTAAAGAAATCTTTGAGTAATTGAAGTAGTGCCATTTTGTCATAATTTTTTGTAAGCGGAGGAAATGTTAGTGTTTATAATTTTTTCAGTTTCATTTCTCACGTTTTTCAGTCTATTACCATTTCTGTATTCATTTGTTATTTACTTTTTACCTCATCCTAATATATGTCTAATTTCTTTTGTTGAATTGCACTACCCCTGCATACATTCTGGAATCGAACAGTAATAATAGGGTAGCGTCTGCGGGTTGAATTTCAAAACCCGGCTTCGAGTGCATGTCTGACGCCACGCCGTACGCACTGCGCGTACGTGGAATTTCAAACTAAGCACCTTTGTAATTCAGTTTCGAATTCAAGAATTCGTCAATAGATGGCCCTACTTCCGTTAGCAGATCGCATGAGGACGTGCCCCTCGCAGATGTAATTACTACGAATTTAGTGAATCCGTAGTATTTCTCCGGATATGGAGAGATCGACGGTAGCACTTAGTTGTATCGCGCGGCTTTATATTAAATATGACGTTATTGCTCATCCCGATTACTTTGGCCCGGTGATTAGCTATCACTGGATGATATTGGATCCGAGGAACGTGCTATTTTTGGAACCAGTTCCTATTGGATTTATAAAATTGTCACTAACACTAGCTGGGCGAAGCCGAACCAAAAGCCACCCGCAGGGCCTAGGGCATGTTTTTCACAGGGCGTGTTTTTAACTGCTAGTAAACCTATTATTATTTTTCAAATTGTATCGTGGAAGTAGGGATGAATTATATGCACCCCCCCAGGCCACGATTCCATATTGTAGTGCAGAATGCGCAAGTGCAAAATAAATTACTTAGTATCTTTAATGATACAGTATTTCTAAGTCAAAATAATATATAGATCAGTTTCTCATTCTGTCTACTGTTTCCTGCCTGCAAGATATCTAGCAAAAAATCCTTTTATAGCCCGTTTCTTGAGCAAGATGTCTTAGATAATGATGCCGCGTCTACCTGATGAACTTTATCTGACAATTTTGATTCGTAATCAGTAAACACCAGTTGGAAATGTTAGTGGCCAAAATTAATATGGTTATTTATTTTTGGGGTCAAATGCCGTGTTGCGCTACATCCTTCTTTAGTCCGCAACATTATCCGAATCGTTGGCTAAAGAAGGAGGTGGCTCAACACGATAAAACCAATAAGTTGATTTCAATAGATCGACCATTTCTAAGTCCAAGCTGTTCCAAAATTAATAATGGTTCCACGGGTACGTGCTGCTTCACCCTGTATGTAGATAAGTTAATTGTAAAAAAGCAATTATTTTAATTTTAAATATTAACTAAAATTATTAAAAAAAAATTTAATATTAAATACAGACATTAAACACATAATTTTTATATATATTTATTTCTATTTTATTTTCGTCAAACCTTATTCGTTTTTTTATCTTTTTATTTCTCGGTGTTGGGGTTTTTCAATATTCTTATTCAAATGAATAATCGTAAAATATTATTAAAATAATCGTAAACAAAAAACATATAAATAACACTAATTATATTATTAAAAAGCTTTGTGTCACATTAAAAATACATTAAAGTGATAGAATATTCGATGAAATTGTAATATTGTTTTTATTCGATATTATCTTGTATCTTTGCAAAAACCATGACGAAAATTATCCCAATAATTAAAATAAAGCTTTGTTATAAATATCCCTTTAGTTTTCGTTGGAATTATAAAAAAAACGGTGTGAATTCAATTTCTAAAATCTTTAGTAAAACCATGAGCTATAAATTGTTTGGACAAACAAACGCACAAATGTGTCCATCCTGGAAGAGCTGGGCATCCACAATAGCCACTCAACTATCTGCCTACAACATAACTTAAGATACTTTGGACATGTTGGACACCTCAAAAACAGAGGTGATGGTTATAGGAAGGGACCGAACTCAGCCCTAATTGGACTCAGCTGAAACAGGTGGACAGGTTCAAATACCTTGGGGTCGAATTCTCCGGCGCTGGTCGGCAAGAAGAATAAGTGCGGCAAGCAGTGTATTGCGTCCTGTCTACAGCTCAGTGATAAGAAAAGCCGAGATCAGCATCAAGACAAAGATGACAGTGTTTAAAACGGTATATCGCCCGACGCTCACTTACGGCCACCAGACATGGATGCTAAATGAACGAACACGCTCTAGAGTACAAGCTGCCGAAATGAGGTACCTGAGAGGAGTGGCAGGGGTTACGAAATGGGATCATATAAGTGGACGATCCGAGATGATCTAAACATTGAACCGCTGCTACTCTTCATAGAAAAATCGCAACTGTAATCGCAAATTAACTGTCTAATAAAGTGTGTTTTATCGGAAGTGTCCTGCGGTAAGTATGTTTCTAAATAATAAAATTATTAGTATAGTTTCACATCTATTATATATGGATGATATAAAATTATTTTCAAATTCTGAATCAAATTTAGAGAAAATGATTAAGGTAGTTAAAATTTTTTCAGATGATATTAAAATGACTTTTGGTTTAGATAAACGTAAAACGATCCATATAGAGAAAGGCAAAATTGTAGATGGAGACGAGGGTATATTTAGAAATTTCAAAATTAAAAGTATGAAAGGGGATGAGGTTTATAAATATTTAGGATACCCGCAATCGAATAGATTAGATCAAACTAGTATTAAAAATGATATTAGGATTAAATTTCAAACTAGGATCAGAAAAATTTTAAAATGCAATCTATCTGCTAAAAATTTAGTAAAAGCAATAAATACTTGGGCAATACCTTTATTAACGTACTCATTTGGCATAATTAAATGGTCCAATACAGATTTAGATAGTTTAGAACGATTAATTAGAACTACGTTAACAAAGTTTAATTGCCATCATCCAAATTCAGCTATAGAACGAATTAATTTACCTAGAAATTTAGGAGGTAGAGGTGTAGTCAAAATAACATCTTTGAAACACAATCAGGTAGAAATGCTTAGAATTTTTTTCCATAGGAAAGCTAATAGCTCAAAAATGCACAAAATAATTTGCAAGGCAGATAGAAACATTACACCTTTAAATTTATATGACGAGAATGCCAACATTCTTATAAATACTAACCAGGAATTATTAGATTCCTGGTCAAATAAAATTATTCATGCAAAACACTTCAATTATCTCAACCAAACGTATGTTGACAAACTTTCGTCAAACAAATGGTTGAGTATTGGAGAGTTGAGCGCAGAAATAGAAGGATTTATGCTTGCCATTCAAGATAGAGTCATTAATACTAAAAATTATAGGAAGCATATAATCAAAGATATAAATCAAATTGATGATTTATGTAGAAAATGTTTGACTTTTCCGGAAACTATAGAACATATTATATCGGGATGTTCTATATTAGCGCCGTCCGAGTATACATTTAGGCACAATCAGGTTTTAAAAATAATCCACCAAAGTTTGGTAAGTAAACATAACTTGATTGACTGCCGTAATATAGTACCATATTATGAATATGAACCAAATTCATTTTTAGAAAATGAATTTTATAAAATATATTATGATAAAACTATACTAACAGACAGAACAATTAGTCATAATAGACCTGATATAGTTTTACATGACAAAATTAAAAAAAATACTTATATCATTGATGTAGCTATTCCAAATTCCTGTAATATTCAAAAAACTGTTTCTGAAAAAATTAGAAAATACACAGATTTAGGAAATGAGATTAAAAGAATTTGGCATTCTCGGACTATAAAAATATTACCATTTGTTATTTCGACTACTGGCATTATACCTAGGTCTCTGATTCAAAATTTAGGCGTATTAGATTTGTCAAAGAATTTATATATAAAAATTCAAAAATCGGTAATTTTAAATACATGTAGGATTACAAAAGATTTTTTAAATATTTATATTGAGGGATCAGTAGGATTTATAGGTTCAATTAGGAGTTCCACAGAGCCGAACCCTCTGATATGAAAATATCTGGAGTCGGTGAATTATTTTCCCATTTGGTCTCTGGTAGGTTGACATGTTGTTCTTGTATTGTTTTGTAATTATAATACTTATATAGTGCAATTGCATAACGTGGATTGACCAGATGATCATTTGGGAAGTGTGTGAAAGGGTTTAGTTTTTCCTGTGGGGAAAATTAAACCCGGACATTTAAATCTGGTGCGTAAATAAATAATAAAATTATATAGAGCCTAAGATTCGTAATAAATTGTAAAGCGCCCTTGAGGTGATTTTTCACAAAAACGGCGCTCTACAAATTATCCAATTATTATTATTATTAACTGAGGTGGCTTGTGCATGTACTAAGAATGTCTGATGACCGAATTCCGAGGAAAATACTGAATGCGTTTCCAGAGGGTAGACGTCCAGTGGACTGCCCTAGACATAGTTGTGTGAGGCAACTCCAGGAACTTTGTGAGGTGAGGATGGGACTGCCGTGGACGGAGGCCGAACAATCAGCACAAGACAGGGACGTATGGAGGAGCCTTGTCGATGCCGTGGGTCCCCCGACCCGAATAGGATAAGGGGAAGAAGATGATGATGATGATGACTTTGGACACGTTGCTCGCCAAACTGAGGACTCCAACTTGGAGAAACTCATAGTCACTGGCTGCAGTTTTTGGTAGAAGAAGCAGAGGAAGGTCACCAGTACGCTGGATGACCAAGTGTCACTGGTGTCTGGTAATAGGGTGTCCTTGGTTCTCCTCGCAGCATTGTAGAACTACAAGGAGGAGGATCCTTGTCCACTGGAAATTGGAACATAGGTCACGATTCTCAGCAATGAGGAACCTACCTACGAATAAGATAAAGCAGAGCTGTGTGTGTATCGAGATGAAGTTATTAGAGTATAAAACAGGGCATCACCCCATCCTGCGGTCACCAAGTCTGGGATTTATAGATTATCATATCTAAACCTTTCCCCGACAATAACTCTCTCTTCCCTTTGCATAGCGTCTATTGTGATAACAGTGTATATATAATAATAGTGACCTGGCAATTGATCTGCCGACAGTTGACAGTTGAGTTGTTTGTAATTCCATGTGCCGAGTACTCTTCCAATAAATTCATGCTTATATATTGCACTACAAATTTATATATAACTGCTCTCAGAAATTGAGAATGGCATGCCTGTAATAGAATTTCGCATCTTCATCACGCGTACGTATGGAATGCAACTAAAATGCAAAGCTTCACTCGGTACATGATGATTTGGCAACTAATTGTTATATTGATAACACAAACCTGGTTTAAATTAAACTAAATATGCGGTGTATGAAACTACACTCAGAAGAAAAAAATGTTTTTCTTTGATTCTAGCGGCATTTACATTTTGAACACAAAACTGGTTTTAATTAAATCTGTATGCCGTGAATTGAAACTACACTCAGAACATGAAAAGAGTTTTTCTTTGATTCTGCCGGCACTTACTTTCAGAACACAAAACTGGTTTTAATTAAATCTGTAAGTGGTGAATTACAACTACACTCAGAACATCGGGGCGTAATCCAATTTTTTTATTACGACCTAATTATATACGAGCCGGATTTTTTAATAATCACATTTGACTAGTATTTTTTCAACGAAAATCATTTTTATAAATTCTACTCCTAAGTTGATTGATTGATACTGCGTTTGAGTCCCCAAATAATAGTTACACACGCAAAAATCAATTTCTCAGAATTTTACAGCATTATGTAACTCAAATGTAAAACTTCACTCGATGCCCGATGAATCTGCAACTCTTTATTTAATTTTTCGTTGTATTCTGAACACAAAACCAGTTTGTATGCGGTGAATTAAAACTATCCTCAGAACATAATGGTTTTTCTTTGATTCTGGCATTAAGTAAATAGTCTGCAACTAGAATTTTATAAATGCACATCGAATAACAGAATGTTTTCCTTCGAAATGTGTCAGCAGATGAATCCAACTGGAATTTTACATTCTGTACTGGTTTAAATTAAATCTGTACCTGGCGAATTTAAACTACACTCAGAACATGAAAATGGTATTACTTTGATTCTTGCAGCACATACATAGTCTGCAAATAGAATATTATAACTGAACTTCAAATAAGAGGATGTTTTCCTTTGAAATGTGTCAACAGATGAATCCACAACTGGAAATTTACATTCTCAACACTAAATTGGTTGAATTAAGATAATGGTTTTTCATTGATTTTGGCAGCACGTACAGGATACAGAGTCTGCAACAAGAATTTTATAACTGAACTTCGAATAAGATAATATTTTCCTTTGAATTGTGTCAGCAGATGAATCCTCAAATGGAATTTTACATTCTGAAAACTGGTTTAACCCTTCGAATTATAAGAAAAAATATTTTTGCCTGTCAATGTTTGCGCACAAAATTTCCGGTTCTTCCCATGCATTTTAACTGTTCCTTTTTATTGTTTTTTTTTATCCTTTTGCAAAATCAAAATTGTTCTAAAATCTAGATGTAGTAATATTTCCGACGCGCTTATTAGAAGATTATTGTTTCTATATATTAAAATGTTGATATTGGAAATGTGGATTGACTCAAAAATACACCCCTGTGAATTATCGAATTAACGTTCCTAAAATAGAATAAACTTTAAATTTTAAATACAGATTCATTTTCTTAAAAAAATTGCAATAAAACTGTATCTTAACTTTTTACCGCAATCACAAATTTATTTTAAATTAAATGTGTGGGCTATAATTTCACAATTTTATTTTAAAATTATATGTGTGGGACAATTTGCGTCTCCTGTGATTAGACGGGTTAAATTAAATCTGTATTTGGCGAATTAAAACTACACTCAGAATACGAAAATGGTTCCTCGTTGATTCTGGCAGCACATACATAGTCTGCAACTCGAATTTTATAACTGCACTTCGAATAAAATGATGGTCTCTTTCGAAATGTATCAGCAGATTAATACACAACTGAAATTCATTCGTTAATACATTCTGAACACAATTCTGGTTTTAATTAAGAGTGAATCTGTTTGCGAGTTATCAGCTTTAATTAGTATTACTCTCATAATATGCGTACGGTTTTCCCACGAATCGCGAAATTTGCAGCTTAAAAAAAATAATAGTTGATTTTTTTAATAAATTATAAAAAAAACATTTGTATTCGTAAACGAAAGTATCGTAGAACATTTTTAAATAATGATTTGAAATGGTTTAAATTTTTCCAAGATAATATTATTATTTATTGGTAAAATTTGCCGCCCCCCTTAAAAGTGCCGCCCGGGGCGGGCCGCCCCCCCCCCCCCCCCCTCCCCACGCTGCGCCACTGCCTGCAACACCTGAAGGACAACATCCGCCAACATTCCCGTCACCATCACCAACATTCCCGTCGATATGCTCGAAAGAGTGGAGCGAAACTTCAAATCTAGGGTAGATCAGTGTATCACTGATGAGGGACGTTATTTGCCCGATGTCATTTTTAAAACTAAATAAAACAAAAATTCAGAATATTTACTATACGATACAAAAATAATTAAATCGATATATAAAGTACTTTTTCTTTTATTGACTTTTCAAATCAGCAAGTTTCCCTGCCGCACCCTGTAAAATTTGATTTTGTTAAAATCCGCACCATTATCATTATACCTCTAAAACACGTACGGACAACGTAAAATGTGCGGGGTTATCTTCATAACATCTGTCAAAAAATCAAACCAAATGATAAGTTCGCAGAGAACAAACAATAAATCTAGTGAACGTTAAATGTCAAATTCAAAAATTAGCCTGAAATCAAAGTGATGCCATATAAAAAAAATAAATCAGTTTGGAATTTTATAAAATCAATAGGAACATTTTCGGAGATGGGACATTTTCATGTAGTGACGTCGCGAGTCCAAATAATGGATTTATTTATTTAAAAATAAAAAAAAACTGTACATTTCTAAAAATTTTTACTAACATTTTCGTAATATTAGTAAAAAAAATCTATCCACGCGATTTTTTCCAAGTCGTCATGAAGTCCATACAAGTGGCCTATTTCAAACGTAAAATCGACTACAAAAATACCCAAAAATTATATCGAAAGAATTTATACACAGTGTCATTTTTTTTACTTATGTGTTGGTATACACAGTAAATGGAGAAGAAGATTTTTATTATTTTTAATTGATAAACTAACGTTTAAGACAAGATTTTTATGCATAGCACAAAGGGTAACAATTATTATAAGCAATAATTATCAACCTGAAACACTCATCTATATTGAAAAAATCTTCCGAGAAAAGATACATGCCGCCAACGGGACTTAAACCCTTGTCCTTCTGATTGCCGGTCAGGTGCTCTACCACTGAGCTATGTCGACTTATCTCATACCCGCCAAATAATTCAATATATTTATTTTTTATTTATTTATTTATTTATTCCATTTTTACAATTTTACAAAGTTAGGTATAAGTACAATTATTTTTTTAATTATGTACATGTAATGCAAATATTTTTTAATGGTGGTAATAATACCTCTCTAATTGAGAATTTCTTGTGTTTAGGGAGGGAGTAGTAACACAATTGATATTTTGATATATGTTTAATTGATGCTACCATGAGCGTATTTATGAAAAAATAAAATAAAAACAACATGTATGTAAAATTATATACTAGTGTTTCATTCAACAATTACTGCTTATTACATTTTTCCACCTGAAAACAACCAACTTTATTTTTGTGAGAAAGGCATTGTTAGTGCTAAATATTTCGCTAGGTGGCGTCCAGACAAATTATGTCTACATTTGTTGGTGAAATACTTTAACTTGTCAAATGTTAATTATTATATACATTTATAAGAAGATTTTTCCTTGATGCATTTGAATGAAAATATGTTTTATTATTTAGTTATTCGGCGGTACATCCTCTGCACATCCCTTCGGGGTCACTTAGTTATATTTTGAGTTATTAGGAATACCATATTTTCCCTAAATCGACTGCACATTGTATTTAAGAACGCAGGGGGGGCAATTATCGGCGGATAACTGTCATGGAACGGTATGCAATATGCAAAACATACTTAATTTATTATGCATGAAGCAGGGTCTCCACCAATCGAACACATGCTTATGCTTTACTATAAACATTGGCAATGGGGGGCCTTACTGCAAACGCTTTCAAAAAAGTGCAAGCCCACGCCCCCATTGGGAATGTTTATAGTAATGTGTAAGCAAATGTTTATGTTTTCGGTCGGGGGAGAAGCTGCTGAAGGGTTGGTTGCATGTGAATTCAAGTTGCCATGATGCTTGCCTGATAGTTAAGCACGGAGAAATCGATAACTTAACAATATCGGATCGATAGGCGTAACTTCCGACGAGTTTATTTCGATGTACCGAGCACGGTTTCACCGTTGACAGCCAAACCAATATTGATATGGAATAAATAAGAAATTTATATACCCTGGCGACCAGAGGCGTAGCTAGGTAACCTTATTCCGTGGTGCAAAAAAACAGGGGCCCTAACTAAACGGTTTAGGCTTTATCAAGTCCAAATATAAATATATAAAAAGGTACAAAGCTACTTACTAGTTTATCATCAGCTCTTTATCGTGCACTGATGGCACAGTAAAATTATTTACTACATGTATGCGCAGCGCATGAGTGTCTTATACGAGCTTTAGTGATCACTTTGGTTCTTCAGGTGAAGAGTTTAGGAACGTATTCTTGGAGCAATAAAGCGAAATAATTCAAAAGGTTTAAAAACATTTTTTTGTTTTTAAACCTTTTGACATAAAACATTAATAGTATGTATTTTACACACCGAGGGAAGAAAGTAGGACATTTCAACCCGCATGTAAAATTGACTCCCTTGCCGAAGGCAAGTACCTAATTCTGTACCTAATAGATTTCGTATTAGTTCTGTACATAGTTCTGTACCTAATAGATTTCGTTCCAGCAATTTCTGTTAAAAAGGAAATCTGTGTCATCTGCGAAAGCACTATTTTTTCCGCCTATTGGTAGAGAGAGTATTTCATTTATGTAAATTGTTAAATGTAGGGGTCCGATCGTACTACCTTGAGGTACTCCAAAATCATTTTCTAGTAGGGTGCTCAAAGATGCTCAGTTTTTCACTTGTTATGATCTAGTTGATATGAAACTCTTTAGTCAGTCAAATGGCAGAAAATACTGGTGATAATTCCAGAGGTAAGACGTCCAATTGCCGCCTCAGATAAAATTGAAAAAAGCAACTCCAGAGGATGTGCGTGGAGAGGGTGATATGTAACGGACGGAGACCATTGCAGAACACAGACGCCTGGAGGCCCCTTTTTAAAGAAAGCGATTCTCGACCCGACGAAAACAAAGGAAAGACAATATTGAACATAACTTAGAACACTACAAATTATCACCCACCACTCTGAGTCATTAAAACATTCTTTCACGCTTCTCAGGTTGATTTTTTAACTTTCACGGAGCTATCAGTAGGTACTCCTTTATGAACTGCCAACCTCGCATATTTTGGCAACTTTTTACTGGCGACGACCGCATTTAGTCATCCGTTAATAGAGTTCCTGCATTCAGCCTTCTTCCAATTAGCTTACATGACGTAATGTATTCAGTGTATAGCCTATCAAGGAAAATGGTAATTGCTACGTTTTAACTCCAAGACGGTTGGAATACTAAAATAGATCAGAAAACAAACCATAACAATAAATAATAAAATGTTTGTCATCGCCTTACCAGACAGCAATTTTCATTTATATCGAGAATGATAATTTATAAGTCTAATTGAATGTCTGTAGTGCCTCCGTAATAAAATTATTTACATTTCTCAGCGTTAAGTCGCTTACTTCTTATCACCACGCGGGGCCCACATGTTAAAATCATATATAAAGTCGATTGCTTCAAGCGGTCGGCCATTCCCATTGTCAGTTGTCAGCTGCTAGCTCTACTTGTCGGCTATTTTCATTTTACATTCGAGCGCGAATTCGCTAAGGATTTTGACAGTTCTTTTACGAAACGATTGAAATATTTGAAATTCAGTTCCATTTTCAGCACAAGGAAAATTGCTGCGTTTTTAACACGATAAAAAGAAAGTGATTTTTAAAATACGACACAATCATTTTGGTATAAAAATTATTGTGATAAGTAGTGTAAAAAGTACTTTTTTTTTAAATTTTACATAGTTTATCGAGTGCGAAGAACAATTCTGGATTATTTTTTTTTCGAAAAGTGGTGTTTTTGGACAAAGTGACAAAATTTTGTAAATTCGTTTTACAAAATTCGAAGATTCTCCAATTTGGAATTTCACGCGCCAAAATTTTTCTGCAATGGCACAAGGGGCATACTATTGGCGGGTTTCCGCGGTAAGTCGAACTTTTTTAATTTGTTTCCTATTGGAGGTTGGCCAACATCCCGTTACAATTAATGGTAATTAATTCATGCCGGTCACGTGGGTTTTTGACACAATAATATGCAGCGTTTTCTTCTACTAACGTTTCCAAAAATATACAAATTTATTATCAGTTAAGTTATTTTGTGTCGCTTCTCATCATGCGACCAACTGATTTAGTTCTCAATTTTTGGAAATATCCTGAAGAACTTTAACATTTTTAACCTATCTATGCTAAACTTTATCTTTAATAACTGTCACGGTTCAGTGCCCGGTTTAGTATAATATATAGGTAAAACGAACAGTAATATTTGAAAAGTTAACTGATGTATCATATTTTTGAGGTCTTCTGCCGCGTATATCCTATATCGCCATAGGGTTATCGTAAAACGAAGCATTGAAGCCAATTGGGCGGCGTTTTGGCGACAAACGTATTCCCCTATTTTCTATATGGATTTTGACATAAATGCAAATATTTTTTTTAATATAATATGGATATCAACCACCGGCATGTTCTTACGTTTTATTATTTTTGATAAGTGACTTATTATAGTAGTTAGGACCCTCCGAAAATCATTAAAATTGCCTAGTTTGAAAGCCATCAACAGACGTTCAGAATACAAATTTGATAACGTATTTTTAAAAAATCAAAACGTACAGATATGGTATATTTTCTTCAATTAAGTTGATGAAAGAAATCTTAAAAATCGGTCAGAGACGAAAGATGCGTGGCAAACATTGCGTCTAATTATGAACTAAATCCTTAACAACATTTTTTTTTTTAAATTAGTGTTCTATATTTTGAGTTTTTAGTCAGATAAAGTTGAAAGTTTCATTCACATAATATTTCAACTAAATAAGTAATTCTCGAGAGGAATTATAGTGCCTCTAAATATTGTGTAAAGTGTTTTTTCTAGATTTATAACATAATATATTTTATATTTGTATCTCACAAAGAAGGTTCTGAGGGGGTTCTTTGAGGTTCTTACCATGTCCGATATCGTCTTTGGGGATGTCGAGGGTATTTTTAATTAAGGAAACGAAGGAGAAGAAGTTCTGGGAAGGAAAAAGATATGAGGGGTAGGTAGGAATCTGTGGGTTAGTGGGTCAAGGAATGACAGATGTATGATTCCATCCATCCCATTGCGAAACAAGTCGCTGGATCAAGAGAGTCCTGCTGAAGAGGTCAAATGGTCTCCCTCAATCAGTCTCTCCCGATCCGACCTGACACGTAGTAAGTGGACAGAGGCATCCGTCGCCAAATATGCCTCATAAACCCGGGCACCCCTGTTAAGTCACGAGTCGGGGTGACCTATCATGGTAGGGATAATGATTATCCAATAAATGGTTCTTGGGGATGCGGTATGCAAGCTCACTAGATTTTAGGCTAAAAGACCTGGTAACTAAACTGGACGATCTTTTTATCGGTAAAAAAAAGTCGTAATGTTGGTGTGGCAGAGCGCATTTCCGATTTTTGGCTTAAATGATCGATTAAATATTAAATTGTGCATCGTTCTTTTAAGAATTTTGCCGATATTTTGGTCACTGTTTCACAATGGCAGATAAATTTCTCTCTCGGAATTATTTGATAAGATTTTAAAGAAGTGATTTGCTTCATTCTAATTATGTTTGCGTCTTTGCGTTCCGTTATTTCAGATGTTGGTCTATAGCCTTCAGTTCAGCGCTTTAATCGTTGTTCCATCGTTGCTGTGACCTTCCCAATAGCCTTTTCCTTGTGGTCTGTTTAGCAGAGTTTCTAAAATTATAATTTCTTTGCAACATGCCTGCTCAGTCCTATTTTAGATATTCGATTAATTATTTTCGCAGTTTTTGAGACAATATAAGCCTTTATCAAAGTTTGCTATGTGTTTACTGTATTATCTGTATGTTTACTTTATTGTCTATCCGTAGATGGTATAATCTTAATTAAAATATTGCAAAATACAGGGTTGGTCGTTCTACATGAAAATATTGAAAGCACTTCAGAAGCCGGCTTTTATTCATACGACATTCATAGAGCCCCAACTACTCCCGTCTGGAGTCAGTGTGACTATGGCACCCCCAATTGGGGTATGCTGTGCGAAGGTGGTGGAGAGGGGAAAGGAGTTGGGGAAGAGGTAGTACCTGAGAATTCAGGTCTGGTTGCCAAACACGGCTAAAGCCATTTCGAGCAACGTTTCAATTCTGAAAGGTGGTTTAACACCAGGGTGATACTGAGAGTATCTTCCACTCTGGAACGTGCCGCAAATAGACTATTGGGTACGTTTTTAGATTTTCACGGCCAAAAGTATTTTTTTTATTTGTTTTTGGGGTGTTATGCCGTGTTGCGCTACCTCCTTCTTTAGCCAACGTTTCAGACAGCATCGCAGTGTCCATCACCAGGGCATCTGCGGGATCTGCACTGATGGTGGACAGAAGATATTGAATACAAGTAGATGTGCTATCTGCATGCAGTTTTTACTAGGTGGATGCGCTTCCGGGTGTCGCCGATATTGTTTACCAATTAACAAATAAATTAAATGAACTAATAATTAACGAATAAACCAAACGAACGTTAAACTCAATGAACGAATTCTTTCCGTAATCAAACTATATTGTTAATCAATACTAATGCACATCTTCAAAAAATCAACGAAATGAACAATTTATTTTCGTATGCAAACTACTCTAATTAGGGCGTAGTCCGCCGACATTTGCGCGGACACCATAGCATATCTCTTTTGTATTTGAATATCTTTGTGGTGGACACTGAAATGCTCTCCGAAACGTCGGTTAAGAAGGAGGTAGTGCAACACGGCATAACACCCCAAAAACGAATAATAAAAAAGACTATGAATTATTTTTTTATATTAATTCATTGTGAATTGGCACAAATCAAACAAATAAAATTTATTTGCGCACGCCGGGATTTGAACCCTCGACCACGGGGACAGTCCTTAAAATAAAAAATCCGCCGTTAAAATCATAAACTATTTAAATACTTTGCTTGTAAGCAAAGTAACTGTAGTTCTGATCGTTAAAATACACCTTGACGGTCTTCGTTAGGTACTGGTTTGGTCAATGCTTGGATCACTTTATTAACACCTCTACCGACTAATATATTAATATCTCTGAATCAATGCTAGGTATACCTAGCCCACGAATTCGTAAAAGCAAGCTAGCCATCGTAGATTTCCGGGCATCTGAAGCGCTTTAGACTAGTGGTGAAAGTAAAAATATATTATAAACTTAAATATACGTAAAAATCAAAGAGCGTTTGGTTTATTAACAGAACACAGACTTTCACGTAGAATATTACAAATTCTAATAGTTCTCTACTCACTCATAACTCTCTACCTCAGGTCAAACGCCCTCTGTGCTATCTCTAATTATTCTTTCCATATAAAATAATATAATATAATATTTTAAAAACTACAGGCCACCTCATAAGAGGAAATCCTAGTGAGGAGGTCTGTGAAAAAAAATGAATCTATACTTATACTATACATTATACATACATGTACAAACCTTGCTATTGAAACTAATAATAAATAAATATTCCTTTGCCAGCCTTGGACAAAGAAGACTTGTAACAATAACTTTAAAACTAGAGTAGGTAGTAAAAAAACCGCACCTGGATTTGATTCATTCAAGCACAACACCGGCAAATTCAAAGGGAAGAGATCCAGTTGACCGCCCCAGACAAAACTGAGGAAATCAATTGAGAGAGACTGGGCCTGAAATGTACAGTGGCAGCTGAAATACCTCCATCAAAGACCATAGATACCATCCCAAAATAGAAATCTTTTACCTCTCCCCTCGAAAGTTTTCAAATTGACTTGCCTTGCTCAAAAGCTCACCGACCTTCTTCTTTCGTATGGTGGGGGGTCAGAGGGGGACATCTAGAACCAAAAGCTCACCGACCTTCTGATATAAAAGAGGACAATTAGAGTTCCTCTGCAAGTAATCCGTTGTTGTGACGGTGATATTATTGCACATCATGACACCGGAGTGATAAACCCAGTTGAAGATGGAGGTAGACGATCATTATTATATACACTGTACTGGGCAAAGTTTGCAAGCTAGAATCATACGTGCAACTCGTCCTAGCAGTAAAGGTCACCCTCATAACGTTTTGCGCAGTGCTGTTGCAAATAAAGTACTTTTGCATTATAATCTATGGAACAACGTTCGCGAAGAAGTGCTAACAAATAAATGCCATCAACCAGATATTGAACAACAGGTCTCATGTATTTTGAGTTTTTTACATCCAAAAGTATTATCGTGACTAATTTTGTTTATTTTTTGTTTCATTTGTTTATTTTGCCATTTCGCGCTTCCTCCAGAAAAAAATTCGGACAAGATTCTATGTCCATCATCGTCTGCCTTTTAGACAATCAAAGAATTATCACTAAACATCTGACGATGGTCAGATGTGACGCCACGTAGAAATATGTTGGGGTGTATGTGTATAATCAAAAGAAAGTTGTTCTCAAGATAAATAAAATATTCATATTTGAGAAAAAGTACATAAATCTGAAACACTGTTAATTACTGTTTTTTATTATTCCCAATATTTACTCTGGTCAAAAAAAGGGATGAAAGTGCCTGTATTTCAAAACAAGTACGGTCAAGAACCCTTGAATATATTATACCATTAATATTTAACAAATTGCCATACGAATTTAAAGAAAATCGCTTTATAACAAAATTCTCACTGATATTAAAATCATGGCTCTTAGGGAATAACCTTATGTATTAAGATTATATTTTACTCTTTCTTACCATGCATTAAATTGCAAGCATGTGATAAATCACAGCAATACATTAGAAGTTAACTACTGGTGTATACTATTGTATACTGTTTTTATGTTGCTCAACTTTTTCATGATATTTAAAAAAATATGTATATTTTCCTATTCCACATCACAATGGTATATTATATGTGTGTGTGTAATTGTGAATGTTGTTGCAACGCTAGTGCGTTTATGATTATTAAATTTGTGGTTGTAACTAATCTGTGGAACTAATCTCCTGCTGACAAGCTACTTTTAGTAGCTTAGCGGGTAATAAATTCCAATTGTACGCAATTTTTATACAATTATAAAAAATAAAATTGCCGACCATCCTGCTGAAATTCTTCCTGCCGTTAACCAACTGTGAGGGTTTTTTCTCAGTCACTAAAACCTACATCCTACACCTTTTTGGCCGTATCTCCCTCTTTCACGCCCAATTTCAATACCTAACAATAGGATGGAATTGGAAATAATTACTTTTTAGTATTTATTCGTGAAATGCTGTTCTTCTTTTCATGTTCGTTTCAATAACACTTGTTCTTATTATTGATATGGAGTCGATCTGCAGTGTTCCTATCGGCACTCAGACAATAGGTACATTTTTCCATCTCTCATATTTTACTTATTCCTTCGAAAGTCCCATCTCCAAGGTTGTCATGCCTCCTGTTTTTATAGCGTAGTGCCCAAATATCTGAGTCTCCATCCCATTAATGAGGAACATTGGCACCGTAGATGAATAGATGTTTTTTCATCATCTTAACATATCCTAGAGCTATTAGTGTTTGCTCTCCACTCCCAACAACTGCATGTGTCAGGTGTGTGTGAGATGACAGTGTCCTGTTAAGAGTACTACTTGTTCCCGCAGTGATTTTCTCTCCATAATGAGTATAATATCTGTACCATTAATTAATATATGAGATTTGTCCGAAAAATCCGAATTAATCCGAAATAATGTATGAGATTTGTAATTATATATACTTAAGGAGAGGGTTAACATCTTACACGGGTTTTTTCTTCCAGATAAGTACGGTTCATTAAGTCTTGTATCTTTTATTTAATTATATTCCGCTTTTTGTATTTTTTGGACACTTCGATAAAGGCGCCATTGCTTAAATGATCTTGCGAAAATTGGCTATCAACATTATTTAATACTTATATCCACTCTGGGGTAGAAGATTCTTCATTGTGACAATTGTTCAAACTGGATGCTGCAAATATAATATATATACTGCTAGATATGGTTTAATTATTATATTTTCCTCTAATTATAGACGATGTTGTAACATCATTGATAGACATAACATCGATTCAGTAATCTCTGCTTATTTTTTATTGTTTATTCGATGATTATTATTATTTCCGTATTTAAATATGGAATTGTTTTTGGAGAAAGTCTGTAAATGATTTACGGAAAACTTACTAAAACCGCAAGCAAACAAAACAATATATCTAAACGACCTTACGACATGGTTATTAAAGATTACAAAAACCTTCCGTGTAACAATAAACAAATACACAATACACTCCCAAATAGTTACTAAAAACATTCCTTGTTAATAAATGTCAGTCCATCATAAACGAAATTGCATGAACTAAATATCTCTTCTGTGTACTCTACTTGTTGTTAAAGCTTAAGAAATAGGATCTATCTATAAGCTATTTTGTGCTTTCTGTTTATTTTGTAGAATGTATATTTTTTTATTTGAATTTATAGTCTTCTAACAGCGTTTTAATACATATGTGTTCGTATGGCGGAGGAGAGTTTGTTTCGGGTTTTTCAGTCAATCGATGGCATCAGAAATCACTTGGTTCAGCACGGATGTCCCCCGGAAAACTGGTGGAATGGAAAATAGACATCCTTCTTAATAGTATGATTTTCTTTAGTTTGTATTTGTCTGCGCTCAAACAATTCAGAGTCCTTTAGGTTCCATTAGTGCATCAATTTTCTGCATCAGCACAGCATCTGGGATAGCAGCGATTGGGTGGGGCCCAAATCTTCCGAGGGGGAGAAAATCCTGTGTTTAACAGGTGCTTTCAGAACATTGAGCTTGTTTGACGCGCCCGTGATCTGCCACTAAGTTCGCCACGAATTGTTAAACGTACATTAAAAGACGTTTTAAAATGGACAACCCGCTTTCTTATCATTTCACCGACTTTTTTGGAATACTTATAAATCAAATCTCCACATACCTTTGACATGCTTCCCGGTTCATCTTTTCTAGTATCTCACAGGGTTGTTCCATAGGACCACCTTTATCTCTAATCATAAAACGTTTGACCTGCTAATTTAATTTTTGCTGTATTTTTGTATCATTATACAATATGTTTATATCTGCAGACAGCAAATATTATAGTATTAGTATTTAAAAAAAATTTACAGGAATCCTCGCGTTATCTGAGTTGTTATGCCGAATTATCTTCTGTCTTCTTTGGCCGTTATGACGGCATTATTAAAATTATATATTTTAACTCCGCAGAGTCCGAAAACTTGTTCAAGCAATTTATTCAACGTGTCATTTTTACCGTTCTACCTTTTACTTCCCAGTTCTTCGCTAAAGTACGGTGGGCTGGACTTTCTAATAATTTCATTTCGTCTCATTACATGTTTATTTCTCCTTGATTTTTTTTCTTTCTTCTTTATCGTGAACGTTCAATTTTCAATTTGTTAAATTTTGCTGATTCTTGGCAGCTCTTACCTTTTCTAATCCGAAAGTCGCTTTAATTGTCTTCCAATTGTAAACGACCTATGCCTCTCTCGCCCAATCACATTTTCTTCCTTTCATTCACAGACCTTTTTTACATTAACTCCACACAGGAGACCCTGAGGAAAATAATTTCCCTCAGGGCCTATGTTATATTTGAAGATGCTGTGTGGAGGGTCTTTTTGAGACTTGCTCCACAACGCCAAAACTACTTATCTTATATTGTTTCAGAGCCCTCGGTTCGCGGGGGAATAACTCTCATATATGTAACCTAAGATTTCTGTCAGTATTGTAACTCAAGTTCTTGTCAATAACCTAAACACTTTCCATCGCTTTCTCCCCCTCTGTCAAACACTCGTGTTTTTGGACTCAAATCTTTGTTTTTATTTGTTTCTGAAAGAACTCCATTACAGTTATATTAAACACAGGATACAGGAGAAACCATTTAGAATCACCTCCCGAAGCATTTGTACTTTACTCCCGGACACCTGTACATATACAACTAACGTTAAAAATTTCTCACCTACATATTATTAATATGATTTGTCAACAAAATCAACCGGTAAAATTACGTCAAATAATATTATGAAATAAGAGTAGTATGATTAATTGAGATAAGCGCATTGTTTTTAATTGTTAATAATAATTACTTAATAATAATGAACCAAACATTGATAAAATAATTAGTTCATCGAAATATTGTTAAAATAATGCCTTCATCTAAATAAACTTTAGTCAATGCTCACTTAGGTAATTAAATGTTGTTTTAATAAATCTTTCATTGGATACCTAATAAGATAGCCATAATACCTAAATATTTATACATAATATTATGTTCGTCTTCTACTTCTGTCGAATGTATTTTATAAATGTTGTATATCCAAGGTGTTTCAATTAATTACAATTATTGCAATACTCAATAACCAACTCTCCGGAGTCCTTTGATAAAGTTCCCGGTTCTTCTTTTCTGGTGTCCCACAGGGTTGTTCCATTGGTCCACCTATATCTCTAATCATAAAATGCTTGACCTGCTAATTTTAATCAGCTTTATTTTTAGAATATTATACAATATGTTTATATATACAGACAGCAAATGTTATAGTATTATTATATTATGAGTGAAAGAGATAATGTCAATAATACACGATAAAGAAATGTGGATACTCTCTTGGACGATAAAATTATTAAACGTTTTGAATTTTTTATGTTAAAACCGCACAAGAGTCCCAACTGCTCCCTTCTGGAGTCAATGCTACTACGGCATTCCCAATTGGGGTATGTTGTGAGGCAGAACATAGTGGGGAATGGAAGGAGCTATTCAGATCTGGTCACAATGCACAACTAAAGCCATCTCAAGCAACGTTTCAATTCTGAAAGCTGGTCTTACACCGGGGCGATACTGAGAGTATCTTCCACTCTGGAACGGAGCGCAAATATACTCGTACCATATATTATTTTAAATCAATCAATAATTGTAAAATGAGAAGTTGAACCAGCGATCTTCCGATTGCTAGTAGAGAGCCTTACCCCTCGATGACGGAGGCCGTCGTCTGCTTTAAAGTTAGTGTATATTTTACAATTTTAACGATTACCTACACGCCAGCAGTGGATTATTCTGTTATCTAGTCGATTTTGCATTCATAATTTAAATCATAATACTAAACGAGCCTACTTATTGTTACATACTAGTATTTAATAGATATTAAATTAGCTGCATAAATACTTATTAAATTGATTTGAATAAAAGTACAAAGGTTGACTTGATACTCGGGGGATCACACCACTTATCATTTTATCACCAAAAAACTCTTGAAGAACTTGTGATAATAATAAAAAAGTTTTTAAAAAAGTATTCTTTTTTGCAGATACCTACGTTTAAAATAAACGTGACATGAACACATGTAACACATTGTAGTATAAAGTAAAAAAGTTGTTGTGCGCCATAAAGAAACATATTACAATCATCATATTACTTGTAAGGTATCCCCCGAACAATATTAAAGTAAGCTAAAAACCCTAGGTAATTAAGCCTAGTAGTACCTAATAACCAAAATAATTAGAAATTCGACAGTCAAAGACGACTAACTTGGTAACAAATGTATCCTTGTAGACCATCTTCCCCGTATGTTATGTATATAAACCGTAGGTTAAGAATAATTTGTACCATTCTGAAGATGGCTTTAACAGGCTGAAATCGGTTTTGGTCAAATAAATTAAAGTGGAAATAAGCCTCATATTTGTTTTATTATAATATTCAGGGTGTCCGGGGATAAAGTGCAATTAACATCGGAAAGTGAATTTACATGATAGTATAAGTATATAAGGCCAAATAACTTTTTTCGAAATTCCAACTTTGGTGTAGTTTTGTTTTTGTGCTAAACAGAAAATTAGACTGGCGTGTGCGGCCAGCTTTATTATTTTCCGCTGTTACGATACGGGCCAATCACAACCATGCAATGTTGCCACGATCGTGCCCTTTAAGTAAGATCGTAACTCACACTAAGGATTTTTAGTAGGTACGTCTTTTTGTATGGGAAAAAAAATGTTTCAGAAAAACGTTGTTAATCTTTTGTACTCCTACCATCATGTAGAATCACCTTCCGAAGTTAATGCACTTTACCCCCGGAAACCCTGTATTATAAAGAAAGAAGGTTCTCTAAGAAAGGGAATTTCACATAGAAAGTAAAATCCTACAATAAAATAATATTTAGGTTTTATAATACAGGGGAAAAAAATACAAAAATTTGGAATAGTCATAAAAAAATTATAAATAGAAAACGCACCGTTTGTGGAAAACAGAAAAAGAAGAAATCAAAACCAAAAGGACTGTTACAGTAGTTTGAGGAAATATTTCATTAAGTTGAAAGTATTTATTACTATTAGTTCTAGCAGCAAAACGGGGCAAAAGTTATCTCCTTCCTCAAACATGATTATTAATTAATGTCTCTATCGTGCCACTAATATTAATATTATCGACACGACCAAAAGCGTCACGGGACAACCTACTGGAATCATTTACGTGTGTTGTATAAATAATATATCAGTTTATTACACTTTAATTACATTATGTAATCAAAGTAATTAGTTCGGTAGGCGTGAGAATTATTTTGTATTATCGATGAGAACATTCCTTTTACTCGCAATTGTGATGATGTCAGTCACCTTAGACTTGCTACTTATCAGCTCAATCGTTTACGACAAGGAGATCTAATTTCTTTCCCACGAGGACATGTCTAGCTTGGAGCCGACTCATTCCATGGTTCTTCATGAGGTGGTCATTTTTGTCACAACTTTCTTAGTTAGAGCTGTTTACGCTTCAAACGTTTGTACTAGATATCTTCTTGGTAGTATCCTAAATATTAGTTTAAAGTGCTATTCACTGATGGTACTTAAAGCCGTGAGGTAAATCTGTTGATAATACAGAGATCCGGATATAGATAAATACCATTTCTACCAAGGTCAACCCAGAATTTTTACTACAGCCTACTTATTAAGGATAGGCCCAATGGCTGTCCAATGATAATTATTATAACTATCACCACACTGTATTGTTTGGTCCGGAAGATTTTATATAAGAGACACCAGAGCTCCAAGTCGTCTTCTTCACTAAATTTCATTGCACTGGTTTCCTTTACCAAGTTTTGACCCACCTACGAACTCCCCGCTCTTTTGCAGTTACGACTAAATAATACTATTGTTTTGGTGTTATGACTGAAGATAATACCATTGAAGTTTTGTCTGTCCAATAATTTGTTTGCCTCTACTCCATCCAGTGTGGACCTACTAACCTTATAAGTTAGTTTATCCTGCAGTCTGTTATAGAGAAGCCTTTTGAGATTCCTGGGGGTTCCCCAAGGATCATTTTTGGGTCCTGTTTTACATTTCACCTGCAATAATAATGAACCGAATTCATTAATTGGCGCTTCTACAAACGGTGTAATAGATTATGATTGTACTTCGTCCGCACAACATAATTTTCTTTTATCGATCCTAAGATTCTTCTTCAATAATACAAAGCTTTGTCTTTTAATCTTCCTTTAAAAATATATTCTACCCACCTTTTGATATTCTATGTAGGTATCTCAATATTCTAACAATTCGGCAGAAGACTTAACGCATAATATATCAAAATTATCTTGTCCACATTTTTGTACGTGTCCTTATGATGAAGAATTTTAGTTGTGTAACTGTTATCTCAAAATGTTGTTTTATTTTCTGTAACACAATTTTCGTTATCGTCGCAATGTTTATACAAAATAGTAACATAGTAAAATTTTACATGTACCTAATATTTTTTATGGTTATTTGATATCTATATTGCATTGAAATAAACAAATCAAGATAAGCCTTCCTTCCCGTAGAAAGGAATCGATAACATTTTGGAACCACGCCTTATTCTGCTTTTGATTGTTAAGTGCTTGGTGGTTAAATGAGGATATCTTACAATCTTTGCACACTCATTAATAGATTAACACACTAAATAATGTGTGTTTTTTTTTTAATATAATGAGTATATTTCACAGCCGTAAACATTGATGTCTGCTTTTATTAATTTCACAGCTTATGTTTTCTTTTACCAACCAAAATTTGTACTGTTTGTAAAAAAAAACAGTAAATATGATATTTGTCTAATTTTCGTAAGTATTTTCGGATATATCATTGTAATTTTTTTTACATTAACTCCACACAGGAGGCCTTGAGGAAAATAATTTCCCTCAGGGCCTAGGTCTTGAAGAGACCCATGTTGTAGGAAGGAGGAAACACAGAGACCGGCAAATCATTCCACAGCCGAACTGTTGAACACAAGAACGAGTCGAAGAAACGACCCAAATGTCAAGCGTGTACAGATGTTGGGCACGCGTTTGGCATGTTTCCTGACTATGCACCGGTGCCAAAGGGATCAATGACGCTAATTCCTCGGAGCATCTTCCATTGTCATACCGGTAGAACAAGGATAGCATTCCCACCCGACGCCAGTGCCCTAAAGATTGCAATCCGTTTGTTAAGTTAGGAGAATCTATCAAACGAACCGCCCGTTTCTGCACAGAGTCGAGGGTATTTTTCAGGTATTTTGGAGCTCCAGACCAGAGGTGGCTGCCAAATTCAACCGTGGGGCGCACTTGTGATTTGTACAGGGTTAGCAGTTGTGTACTATTATAGTATCTGCGGGCCCTGTACAGTACACCCAGTTTTTGGGACGCTAACTTTACTCTGGCTTCGATGGAGCCCCCATACCTGAGCTGGTCACTTAGGGTTACACCAAGCATATCAATGGAGGGCCTGTACGGAAGATTGCTACCGTTGAAAGATACTAGATTTTCATTTCGGTCCCTTTTAAACGTAATCAGACAAGATTGGGTCTTTGAAACATTAAATTCAACGAGATTATTTTTTCCCCAAGAGAAAACACTCTCGAGGTAACCGTCCATTCTCTGCTTCAAAGCCCTCCGAGCCGTTGGAGTTTGGGAGCCCTTTGGCTAGTTTGTGAGCCCCCTAATTAACCTAATTCAAAATACTTTGGGATGAAATACCTACCTACAAAATAGATCTTGTAAATTTACAAATCCTTCCGTCAGAGATTACTAATGGTGATTCGAGAGTTGTTCTTGCATTATAGCCTTTCCGAGTCGGTCTCATTGGGATCATAGCCCATCTTCGACCAAGGACTCTATTGATCGATGTAGCCCACCTTTTAATTTTATATCTTTGATTTTCCATTCACCACGTGATATGTTTTTACGCTGTTCACCGGACATACAAAATTAGGAAATTTATTTCGGTAACAATAAAAACCAGTGACCTTATGATCATAATTCATAAAATTATATTGAGAAACATTATAAAGTGGAAAATCTCACTTTTTTATAAAAATAAGAGACAGGTTATGTAGAACAAACAACATGAGAAAACAAGTAAAGAAAAACAAACAAATATATACAAATATGGATGATTACAAATAAAGGATATGTACAGATAAAAAGGAAAAAGAACGAGGACAAGTCAGAACAAAGCGTGACAAAAAATTACATAGTTTAATTTTGAAATGTGCTCAAAAAATGTTCTTTTAAAGCATTAGGGGAGGGTGGGGCGTGTTGTGACTATATTACAAAACTGAGTATAGTAGAAAAATCTTTAATGAAATCAAAGGTTTGACTTTTTAATGGAAACAAATAACTCTTTGGCTACATTATTTTGGTATTATTAACCTCGTTAACATACGAATAAAGTGACAAAATATTATTTTACAAAATATGGGAATTGGCACAACACGCCCCACCCGTGGGGCTGTTGTGACGGGGGTGGGGCGTGTTGAGACGAACAAATAATTAAGTAAAAGCATTAGGTAGGTACGAAATAAAATTGGTAAAAACGAAAGTCCAGATAATATATTATCATCAGTTAAATAAAAGTGGTTGTAGTATACCTCCAATGTAATAAAAAAAAATAAAAACATTTAAAATAAATCTCAGCCAGTCAAGCAAAAGTCGCAGATGAAGTCAGGAATGTATTCATCCACTCCGGCACATAACTCATGACACCATAATTTATGACATTTTATGCACCTCACCCATCTTTCACCAGAAATATCATTAGAATAGGGGTTACGACAAAATATACATTGCTCTTCTTTGTTTGCATCGCTGTCGTCAGTTTCCATAAGTGGTGGCTCCTCTTCAGTTTCACTGGATGATGTGGACAACAAAATTAGTTTTTTTACGTCTAAAATATTTTTTTTATGTGGTTGTGTTTTTGACACCGCCTTCGTTTTATTTGGTGCTTGTTTTTTTTAGTTAGTTTTGTATGTACGCTTTTTTTTCTCTTTCTTTTCCTTTCTTAGTTTGTCTTCTAATTCTATTTTTTTCTTTGTAGGGGTGTCCGTTAAAATTGCGCTCGTAAGTTTTTTACGATTTGGAAAGTTCTTTCTTGGTTGAGCTTTGGGTAATGGCCGGATTTGTTCTGGCGTTTTCTGACACACAGGTTTAATGGTTCCGCTAGTTGATGGTTGAGGGTCCCAACAATTTTTCTTCAATTTCTGCATTCGTTATGTCTTGCAATGGTGTTCTTGGGAGATGTAATTTTGCGATGTAATCTGCAAGTTCTTTTTCCTGTGCATGAGTAAAAACTTGACCAGGATTGGAATATCCCACCTTACAATTTGTAAGAGGACTAGCTTTTTTCCTTTCGATGAACCGCTTAAGTGTCATATGATTAATTCCAAAAGAGACTGCAGCTTTTCGAAGTGACACGTTTGTAGTAATGATTTCAGCTGCAGCTTGTTCATAAACGTTTTATGGAATTTCCCCTCTGGAATTTTGCAAGACTGAAAAAAAGAAAAAATTACAAATAGGCACAAAAAGGAAATGTATCTAGGTTATACATATATACATTCATAATATGTTAAAAAATACGCCTGTTTACACAACACATATTGTATTAATGCATATTTTATATCAACGTAAAAAAAACTAAATTCTAGCGGCGAGTTATGTCTGCCACAACTCGCCCCCGCCTTGATGTAACAACTCGCCCCACCCGACGATTTTACATAAAAATGGCCATACAAGTAAACATACTTGACGTACGCATTTCATTTATAACTAATAACACAGTCAAAAGATACAGTTTGGGGAGAAAAAAACATATAACGACTTACCGAGTGTTAGCAGGTTAGCAGACGACTTCGAAAATTTCCTGGAAAAGTTCGTTTAGCACTTAAAAATCACACTTTGTCGTATAACTTTAATTATATCGACAGCACGGCACCACCGTTTTGACAGAAACTGGCGGTACGGGGTTCACACGAAACGGCGCAATGCGCGTGCAGTTAAGTCAACTAGCGGGAATTTTAAACGCGATGTCTCAACACGCCCCCGTCACAACACGCCCCACCCTCCCCTACTTTGATTTTTTTATTATGCTGGATGTTTTTGTGCATATCAGGAAGCGTTTTATATTTTGTGCAGGCAGCAGCAATATAGTGCAGAGATTTTTTCCCATATTTTGCAGTGTGTGTTTGAGGATTTTATTGTTATTTCGAGTTTTGTGGTTGTGGATGTGGATGTCCTGATTTGAAAGTGGCTCGATGTTAGTGTGGGTTGATTGTTGAGTAATTTGTAGGATGGTGCTTGTGATTTCGTGTTATTAAGTCTTATTCACTTATTTAAGACGATGAATTTCGTAAAAGTCTTTAAAACTGGAACGAAATATGGTAGAAATAATTATCATATGGCCTGAAATAAAGAAAATATGTGTTCTACTCAGTGGAGTAGCGAGGGGGGGCGGGGGGGTCCAGGATGGACCAATTTTATGAAGTTGAAATTAGCGTTTTAAATTTATCAAGTCAACTTTAATGGGGGGGGGGGGGGTGACACCACGCCCCGGGGGTGACATCCGCCCCGGGTGCCACCCATGCTAGCTACGCCACTGGTTCTACTGGCAGTATTTAGCAATCAACGTTTGAAGCAACTCTAATATTTCTAGACAATTTTTTTTAAGCCAAACACACATATATTATGCATTATTTAGCAAACATTACACTATTTATTTTAGGGAAATCAACAGTTTACAATTTGATTAATTTATACATGTGTAATTTACCTTACTGAGAAACCAATTATAGATTTCCTCATTATACTATTACATTGTGTAGCTATTATTGTTAGTTTGACATGAGGTATTCTTTCAAAGTAAAACTACGTCATTGAAGAAGAAGATAACACTTATACTAATAACTAATAACCTTTCAAAGTTATAAAAAAGAGAGTTGTTCTTGTTGTGAGAAATGAAAATTAAATAATCAAAACGCCTTCTTATAATTTATGAGAATCTAGTACCAGATAATTAGAAAAAATGTGTTGGAGTTCTTTTGCAGTCGGGTAGAGAATGTATTATATAAGATATAAGTAGAGGATGTAGTATAGGACTGCACCTACTAGGAAAAAAATGTTTAAATATTTATTTGAGACATTAGGAATTTTTTACGGCTGCATAATTTACAAGAAATATCAACACACGTCAATTTAGGCCTAATTTTTGACAGTTTAGGCAATTAAATTATTTTTTGATGCTTATTGCTGTCACATCTTGGTTGTTTATTTTAATTGTGAAATATTTAGTTTTCAATAGGCCTATTGATAAAACAGAGACCAAAGGGCAAATCAAAAAAATTTTTCCATGTACAAATCACGTAATATTTCGTAATAGTACCTACAAATTAATACATAACAGTTTAGGTTCACGAATTTGTTGCACGATATTTGATCTAATTTTGTGATATACATCGTACTTATTTTTTGTTCCAATTTATGTCTTCGAAGGTTGAAAGTCATTTTTGCATCATACTATTGAGTCTGGCTGTCACCTCTGGTCTAGATCCCTCCGATATCTGTGCAAAAATTAGCAATTTATTTGATAGACTTCGTAATTCTTCACACTAGAAACCATTTCATTTCCAAACGTTACAAAATTTAAGATTCAATGGAAGTTTTCAGATAATTCACCATATACCAAAAAAACATACCACCGCTACCCTAAGTTAAATCATTTTTCTACATACCTCCACGTTCTAATTAATAATTAAATACCTAAAATTTATCTAATTTTGTGGGCAGAAGTATTTAGCAAAAATAAATGACCCAAAATGAGAAAATAAAAAAACGTAGATGCAAATCAACGCAAAACATTCCTCGACTATTTCTCCTGAATTAACAATTAACAGACAACTTAATAATAGCAAAATAAATAATTCATATTATTCTCACTTGACAACCACCCAATCTAGGGCAGATTATATTAAAGCAAAATAATTAAATTAGAAAGCGTACAAACTTTTATACTGGTAATGACGACGTCGCCATCGCCGGGTTATCAGGAGAGATTCTACAGTTCTAATTATTGTGACACCGATGACTTGTGTGGTAACAAAGTTGCAAAAGACCTTCTGCATAGTATGTACAGCACTCCGTGGCCAGGCCATAGTTCCAGTGTGCTATCTACCAGTTTTCAACGCATAGATACCCTTTTCCGAAGCTCAATTTCTTTAATAAAGTTCATCGATGCCATGTTGTGTAAGTTTGTTCCATGCTTCCACTACTTTATTTGAAAGGAAGCATTTCCTAGGATGGGATGCAAAAATGTTCAGTATTCTACGGGTCAGAAGGGATGTGTACACTTTCATTTGTACAGGTGGTGAAGATTTCTTGAAGGGCAACAATAATGTCCAGATAAAAAAATTTAATTCTCAATAAAGTCATCCCTTTTCACTTATTTCTTTTAACCTCTCAGACCTCTGGTATATTCCGTCAGAATTTAATGTTTAATGAAAGTCCAAATAAATTTAATGTTTCTAAACTTAACCCTATGAACTGCTCTAACTATAGGGGCATAACGCTGCTGAATATCTCATACAAGATCCTATCAAATGTACTGTGTGGTAGGCTTATGAAATATTCGGATGGCATAATTGGCCAATATCAAACTGGGTTCCGTAAGGGGAAATCTACAACTGATCAAATCTTTTCACTGAGACAAATACTGAAAAAAACAATAGAATTTAATGTTGATACATACCATCTCTTCATAGATTTTAAGGCTGCCTATGACACGGTAAATAGAGAAAGACTGTACAGAGCCTTGGATGAATTTAATATCCCAAGAAAACTGGTAAACTTAGTAAGGCTCACAATGTCTAATGTTGAGTGCCGAGTCAGAATACAACAGGATCTGTCAGACACCCTAAAGACCTTCAATGAACTAAGACAAGGAGATGCACTTGCCTGCATTCTATTCAATTTAGCGCTGGAAAAGGCCATCCGAAATGCAGGTATACAAACCACAGGCCATATTTTTAACAAGTCTGTTCAGCTCCTTGCTTATGCTGACGATATAGATATCATCGCACGCTCAGAATATGAACTAAAATCGGCGTTTAAAAGCTTAACTACGTCGGCAAGGAACATGGGATTGGTCATCAATGAGGGGAAGACAAAATATATGCCCGTACATGGACGCCAGAAACCACCAAGTATACAGATAGATAATTATACATTTGAAACTGTCAACGAGTTTGTATATCTCGGTACTATGGTGACAAATGACAACAATGTATCCAGCGAAATCAAAAGAAGAATAGTAGCTGCAAATCGATACTACTTTGGGCTACAGAAGCATATGAAATCTCGCCACCTTACCAGAAGAACTAAAGTCCTGCTTTACAAGACCCTTATACGACCTGTTCTTATGTATGGTTCGGAATGCTGGACAATCAGTAAGGGTGATGAAGGAGCCCTAGAAAGTTTTGAAAGGAAGGTGCTGCGAAGGATTTACGGCCCAGTCTGTGATAATGGAGAATGGCGTATCAGATACAACCAGGAGCTATACGATCTTTACGAGGACCCTAATATCTCCAAGGAAATCAAAACTGGAAGACTCAGGTGGGCTGGACATATCCAGAGAATGAGCGAAGGAGATATTCCAAAGCGAATTATGGATGGTGCACCTGGGGGTCGGAGAAGAGTTGGAAGACCAAAGCTTCGATGGCTGGATGGAATGGTGAAGGATGCAAGCACCATCGGCATCCGAAACTGGCGCAACGCAGCACAACACCGACAGTCATGGAGGCAGGCTCTGCTGGAGGCCAAGACCCGACCTGGGTTGTAGAGCCACAGATGATGATGATGAAACTTAACCGAAAACTAAAAACTGTTTTTGATAGGTGATAAATTAAGCTTTCGGATTTTATTATTAGAAATAAAACACATAATCTTTGAAATGTTAGAATTTCGCACAGAAAAGTTGTGCGTAATATTAAAGCAATATTAATTAATGTCCAAACATTGTGTGTTTGGTCATGTTTCCTGGTTTCACAACATGGTATTCAATTTCCCAGGTGTCTGAGCCTTCTTCCCATCAAGGCAGAACATTTGCACCATAGGACATTATGGACATTTTCTGGAGCTATTCGTGTTTGCTTTGCACTCCCAACAGCTGCACGTCGTGTCAAGTCAAGTGTGGTTGAGATGGCAGTGTCCTTTTAATAGTCCTGCTGTTGATAAGCCGGTCGGTATCTTGTCTTATCTAAACCAACTTGAGATGGGGGATTGGTACAAGTGTCGTGAGATATAAATAGATCTGAATAAGAGCTTTAATAGTTCTCTCAGACCTGAGATATTGACACAAATATGGTTCAATTAGATACATTATGATTTATGTTTCGCATGGCATCTTGACATATTGACTTCTCTTGGGAAGTTGTTTTAAATAGAGGATACGAGCAGTGTGTAGTATATTATTTGTGAACGATGAATACTTGAAGCAAGTTGATTAGCACGAGGGGCAGAAAGGCTAATAACAGCATTGAAAAAAGGGTAAAAGTGTAAAAATAAAATTTAACGGAACTAAAAGTTGTGAAATGAAGCGAGCCCCAGCAGTCCCCAGTGGAGTTTTTATATTTCAATTATTTATTTCTGGCTTTCACCCTTAAAGGGTGTTCTAGGCCATCATTTAAAATTATAGAGAAAGGAAAGGTGAATTTGTATATTAATTTTATTTAAATGTGCAAATTTCAGAATTATACAGAAGATTAGAGTCGAGTTCAGACTTAGAAGAGATGAGATGTTGAATGGAGAGGGGGCGTTTGATAGAAGAGAGGATATTTATTGTAGATAGGTACAACCAAAAAAAAACGTGATCTAAAGTTCCCACATCTAGACCACAGAATGTACAATCTGGGGAGTCAAGGATGTGAATTTTCAAAAGGTGAGAAGTAAAGGAACAATGTCCGATTCTCATTCGAATAAGAGAGGAAATTTCTTTTTTGGAAAAATAATGGAATTTTTGAAACCACGGTTTTAATGGGATAGTCATTTGTATTGAGGCGTAGCATGCTCCCTTGGATTGACTAGCAATGTTCCAATCTTTGTCCAAACACTGCGGGATCTATCTTTGATGATGGAAAAAATATCAGATAGGGGAGTTTTTATATTAAAATCTGAAAAAATAGGTAGATACGTGCAATCAATACCAACAACTATCAAAAAGGGACAGAAAGTTGAAAACAGAGGGAAAACATTGTAATAAATTTAGTAGGATGAATTTATTGAAGCGAATAAACCACATTGTAATTTAAATATCTGACTCTAGTTGAGAGTTGAGATAGATTTTTTGTTTTATTTTTTTTTTATTGGCAATGCTTTAAAAAAACATATAAAGTTACATAAGGTTAACAAAAAAATTAAAAATTGCCTTTCCTCACCATAAAGAGACAATGCTCTTGTGTTTGGTGAGGGAGTTCTGGCTCAATTAGTAAATTAAAAGATCGTGTAAGTTAGTAATAACGACTATTGTAAATAATATGTTGGTTAAAAATCATGTATAAATTTAAAAATAAAAATTCTTAAGAGTTTAAAAAATCATAATATAAATTTAAAAATCATTATAAATGAAAGAATCATGTAAGTTAGTAACAAAAATTATTGTAATAAGTAAGTAAAGGATACGTAAGAAAGAACGCAAGATTTATACAATAGTAGACTCAAGAGATATAGAAACTAAGAAATGAAAGAAAAAGAAGGAATTAATGATTTTTAAAATAGCAGACTTTAAGATACAAAGTAAATATATTTTGGACTTTTATAGCAGTTTAAGGTAATTTTTTAATTTGAGCTTAAATTCCTGCATATTTTCGATGGTTTTTAATTTTAATGGGAGGTTGTTAAAATAGATTATGCCCAGATAAAGATAGGAATTTTGAATGTGCTAAGTATTAAATTTAGGGATTTTAATTTTTTTCTGGTATCTTGCTGATGTATTGAATTGGAAGTTATGAGTATTTAACTGTATTTCTTTGTAAATTTGAAGAATTGAATATTTTTTATAGATTTTGACTATTGTAGGCACATTGAATATTGAAAAAAGAATTTCGGTAGGAAATTTAGACGGTTTTCTCAAGATTACCTTAATTATCAACCTTTGAACTATTTTGAGGGGATTTAAAATATTGTCATATGTTCCTCCCCAGCCAATAATACCATATTGCAATATAGATTGAACAGTTGCATAGTACACTCTTTTTAGGATATCTAAGCTAAGAATATTTCTAAGTCTAATAAATCTATATAAATAAAAATCAATCGCCGAAATGTATGTACGCGCATAACTTCCGAACGACTGCACCAAATTGGATAATTCTTTTTTTTTGTGTGTTCGTTATTGCCAGGAAAAGGTTTGTATAAAATAAGCGGTGAGTTCTGGCATAATAAAATTTGTACAAAAAAAATTTCAATAGGTGGTACGCGAGCTGTTTGAAAACTGAATGTACTGGGACTGAATGTATGGAATGCAGGAGGTGGAGGGAGGATGGGAACTCGGGAGGGGTGAGGGGAACTCGAGAGGGGGGGTTTTGGGGAAGCGGGAGAGAGGAGTGGGGAGAGGGAAGGCGGAGTGGGAAAGGGATGCGGAAGAGGAAGGGGAGGCGGAAAGGGAACGGGACGGATGGGAAAGGACACGCAGGGAGAAACAATTTATTTATTAAATGGCATAGCAACGCAATGCGAAAACCAGCTAGTGTATAAATACATTTCCTAATCCTTTTGACGAATTCACAAATATGTGTTTTCCATTTAAAATGTTGATCTATATATACACCAAGATATTTGATTTTGGGAGTTGGACTAAGTATAGCACAATCTTGATTGCAGTTAGTTTTGTTACATTTACTTTGGTGTATTATGATGTTTAAATTTGGTTCTAATTTGAATTTTGTTTTTTCAGTGTTTAGAGAGAGGAGATTTTTATCGAACCAATTTTTCAATATGTTAATATCAATATTCGCTAGGTTATTAACAGTATTCCAATCGGTACCTTCAATTATTATGACAGTATCGTCAGCATAAGATATTATTTTTCCGTTTAGTTTTTGTATGAATATGTCATTAACATAGATAATAAACAGTAACGGTCCCAGGACTGTACCTTGAGGTATGCCGAAATGACTCATTTTTGGTGAACTAAGCACACCATTAATTTTTACAACTTGGGGACGTTTGAAAAGGTAGCTTTTTATCCATTCTAGAGCTGAACCATTTAATCCAATGTTTCTTAATTTACTTATAAGTTTGTCATGTGATATACTGTCAAATGCTTTTTTGAGATCTATAAAAATTCCCAGGCATTTAAATTATTTATCTAATGAACTATGTACAAGGCTACTTAATTTTACAATTGCATCTTGTGTGCTTCTACCTTCCATAAAACCAAACTGGTTTTCATTAATTATACCATTACATTTTATAAATTGGCTCATTCTTTTTTAACTAGTTTTTCAAATTTTTTTGCTATATTTGAGATTCCTGATATGGGACGGTAATTGTTTACTTCTTCTGGATTACCTGACTTAAATATTGGGGTAATAGTAGTTTGTTTGTAAATTGATGGAAATACTCCGCTTTGGAAACTTGTATTTATTATATGCATTAATGGCTTAGAAATTTTATTTCTTATGTTTTTTAAAATATCAACTGTAACTGCATCAAAGCCCGGAGCAGATCCTCCTTTCATATCGGTTATGATAGAAAGTATTTCCTCCTCTGTGGTGACTTCAAATGTTGTCATTTTACTTTTAGCATTTATATTACAGTCTGGAGATGTTAAAATATTTGGATCAATGTGAATAAGATTGGCGAGATTTTTCCCTACATTTGCAAAGAAAGTGTTAAATATATTTGCAGCTTTTGAGGGGTTTTCTTTACAGCGTGTTTTTGAGTTATTATGAATAATAGCAATGATTTCGTTATTATTGTTTTTTTTCTTGTCAATTATTTCATTTACAACCTATAATATATGGCTATAATAGATCTTAGAGTTGCGATATATTACTTTAATAACTCTTTTAGTTGAGATAGATGACTCTAATAGATCTTCTAGTTGAGATATCAGGGTTAGATTTCCAATTGCGACCGGTATCTTTTTATTTTTTTTTTTTATATCTTTAATTTTTTCATTGATGTTATATTCTTCAAGTATTAAATATTATAGTACTTACGACAGCGTTTTCCAAATATTTTTTTGCAATATCTCCCTCCAGGAGGCCCTGTCATCTTAGGTGTCTGTCCACCTGCTTTATGGATGGTCTTTTTAAGGAAAGGAAGGACAAGGAGTTCTGGGAAGGAAAAAGTTATGAGTTGGGTAGAAATCTGGGGGTCAATGTATCCAGAGAATCTAGCTGGAGAGATAAAAAGGTCTCCCTCAACCAGTATCTCCCGATTCTGCCCGTCACGCAGTAGGTGGGGAAAAGCATCCGCCGCCAAGACTAGCCTAGATAAACCTCACCCCATAATCCCGGAACCCCTAAGGCACCCCTAAGGCACCCCTAAGGCGCGCTAAGTCACCCCTAAGTCACCCCTAAGTCATCCCCTAAGTCACCAAACGTAGCGAACCACTGAGGAATATGGTACCAATACCCGCCTACGCGACCAACGTACTAATTACATCTAAGACAATTCAACTTAGAAGAAAATAGACCTTAAGACAATACCACAACCTTAATCGACAAGTTTCGTAGTATGAGTATGATCAGTATTATAGTGATTGCAATGGACATGTTTCAATCAACAAGCGGATAAAGGAAACCAACCGGAGGAATTCCTTATATCCTTATACCAAACAGAGCATACTTTACCTTGAGAACGTCGCGACACGCGGCACTGACTAATATCATAAAACAAACAATACTTCGACCGAAAACAGCACTCAAGGCTACCAAACGAAAAATGTATTAAAAAAACTGGACGCTAAATCACGTCAAAATAAGACATGAACCTTCCTTGAACCTGCATGTTTATATTATTTTTAAATGCTTCCTGATGAAGATATACTCGTATATATTCTACCTAAAGCACTAAGTTCATTTTATTTTAGATAAATGAAACAATGTTACTTTGTTTGAACCACTTGTATATTTGTTTAAAGCCGACCGGTTTCGGAACGACCGTTCCTTCCTCAGGGCAAACGTATCTATACTGATTTGACAATTACAAAATAGTGGGTGGGAACAATGTATTATTACTGAGGATTGTGGTAAGGGTGGGGGCGTTGCTAGGGATTAATGAAGAGTGGGTGGGGGAACATATCCATGATTGGGCTGTAAGATAATATTATTTGTTTGTTCATAATAGATTCATTATTTTTAAGGGATTTTTTTATTATTTCCAAGGCTTCTAAGTTATCTAAGCGTTTTCCTTTATGGTTAATATGAAGAATATTTATAAGTCTATTTTATCTGGTGTTAACCCCGCGCAGAGGGCTTTCAGAGGTTTTTATTATTCATTACAAGTCTCGGAAGCAATACTCATTTATTATTTATTAACTTCCTTTTGAAGCTTTTAGACGAAAATAACTAATATTAATTTCATTGTTTTTGTTAACATAAAATGTTTTAAAAAATAGCAATAATCTTTTGTATTCATTTAGTGTTGAATTGAATATGTCCACTGACTCGGCTAACTACACTTCTGAACTGACATTATCACGACTTCTGCTTCTGGTCGAAACTTATCAATGCAAGTAATTCTGGACTATCGTGAGCATCATTTAACATTTTTCAAAGAAATATCAAGTCAGTAACGATCCTTCTGACTTAACAACGTAAGCATAATCCGATCATTTTGTTTTTTTTATTTGTGATCAGCTATACGTATAGTTCAACAAATTTGCTGGAATACATATTTTAAAATTTGGAAAGCGTAAAAAATATTTTGTATTATTTCATTAGCTTGTACATGAATATTGTGCTGTGGTTTCCAGATGACAGAATTGTTCTCAAAATGGCTTCTAACAAAAGAAAAATATGTCACTTTAAATACACTTTTATACACAGGGTCAACATTCTTACAGAATTTAAACAATTAATCATATTAAAAAGTTGATTTTCAAGATTTACAAAGGTTGTATTCAAGTTCTTTTATTATATCATTATTGGACCGTAGATTGAAATAATTGAAATGATTACAGAACTTTCAAAGAACTTTAAAATTATCTTTGAAATTTTATGAATTGCTCAAATTCTGTGAAACAACGTGTTATTTAGTTGAAATTTCTTAAATCCCAACATTTATTAGCTTTATCTAGGTTGGAACCTGTGTTGTATTGGGCAATACTGTTCAAGTCTTTCAATAGTTTCCCCTGGTTTAGCAGAAGAGTGATATTGTGTTTGTCATATTTCAAGATGTTACCAAGATTTTGACGTTATCTTAATTTTACATTCAGCTCAACTTCCCTACTTTGACTATTCTATGAAAAGCCTTAATGAGTCAACATGTTGGTTCAGGATGTTTTGACAATGGTGTCCGGAAATTAGTGGTACTAAATGGGGAATCTATATTGGGCCGTATTCATAAAAAAATGATATTGCAGAATATAAAGGAATTCCTCCAGCTCGCATACTTTTTTTTTTTTTACAGTGAATACCGCACAAGAATCTCAACTGCTCCCGTCTGGATCAAGTGCGACTATGGCATCCCCAATTGGGGTATGTTGTGAGGCTGAAGGTAGTGGGGAGGGGAAGGAGGTGGGGAAGAGGAAGGTTGGGAAGTACCTGGCTATTCAGATCTGGTCACCAAACACGGCTAAAGCCATTTTCAAGCAACGTTTCAATTCTGAATGGTGGTCTTACACCAGGGCGATACTGATAGTATCTTCCACTCTGTAACATGCCGCAAATATACTATATATTATTTTAAATGAATTAATTGTGAAATAACACAAATTAATCAAATAAAATTTATTTGCGCATGCCGGGTTCGAACCCGCGACCTCCGGATTGTGAGTCAAGAGTCTTACCCACTGGACTACGGAGGTCGGAGGTCTATACTTATAGAGTATGAGCATATCCTTCACAAAAAGTATTTGGTTATTCATAAACGTTACCTTTTACTCTAAATAAAAAGGATATCCTTCAATAATTTCGAGTGTGGTCAGTAGCAGACTCAGTCGTGTAGTGATCAGTTGTAGCGATGGCAGATGTTGTGGAACTGAGAGATTAAACACTACAAGCAGCGTTTATCAACGTGTTCGTGATTACGAAGAATTTTTCCAAAATCACGGGGGCATTGGCAATTTCATCTGCTGTGAACTGCAGTTCGTTGTAGCATTAACTTTTTCTGTACTTTCACTATCGCTGCTTGACGAATACATCTTCTCTTCATCAACATCGAAAACTGGTTGGAACCTGCCGCGGCACAGTCACAAGCCAACATGTCAACAAACTTTTACTTATTCTTGGAGGATATTTTTGCAAGTATAAGGTAATCATTATGAATACGAAAAAAAAGAAATGCTTATACTCATACCTTTTTCTTCAACTCAAAACCTTATACTTAGACTTAGAAGGATATCCTTCAGTTTTATGAATACGGCCCATTATGCTTGTAGTCGATTTTGTAGTAAAAATTTTTGTCCAAATTTTCTTGCCTCGAAGATGACAACAATGAACCATTTTGATCATTAAATTGTGTATAAAGTCACAATCACAGAAGAGTTTTGCATCAATAATCCATCAACACATCAAATCTAAGTCTGGCCAGGGATTTTGAGGATGCCTATTTCCGTATTTGAAATACAACCTTCCTTGTTGAGAGGAATCCGCAAGCCAAAAATATCTACCTTCTTAGCGGCCCTTCATCGCCTGGAATGTAAATAATAGACATAAATAATCGAATGGCAAACGGACTTTATAAACTCTCGATTGTAAGCGCAAAAGTGGTTTTAATTTATTTTGTGAATTACTAACTAACTAACCATCATGCCGTTTCTCATACACACTCTTCTATTATTCTGACTTTTGACATGGCCCGTCTCAAGTACCTGATTCACTTGATCGTGCCATGTCTTCCTCGGGCGTTCCCGACTTCTTCTACCATTCACATTTGCGTCATATATTCTTTTTACACTACTTTCTTCGTTCATTCGCTCTAGTGCCCAAACTATCTGAGGGCCCTTTCTTAATCTTACTCATTATGCTTACATCAGCCTTAGATATCCACATTTCTAATACGATCATAGGTACATGCTTTTCATTATCTCATTTCAACAGCATTCAGTTTACTTTCATCCTTTCTCTGCCAGCTCCATGCCTCACTGCCATACATCAGGGTAGGTACCAGGACTCCATTGTATTGTATGTACAAAATTTTATTAGCGCCAATGGCATTCCGTCCTCCATTAATGGAGTTACCGGCATTTACCCTTCTTGTGAATAATTTTATAAGAAAAACAAAAATTTTATCAGGGGAAATTGTCGCAGATAATTTTAGCTTTAAATTTATATGCTTTTAAAATTTTTGTCTTAAATTCGTTCGTACACTTCTGATGAAAAATTCATTTTTTAGTAGTTTATGCTTATACTTTCCATGAAGTAATTAAACTAACTAACTAACCATCACGCCGTTTCCCCGCAGGGGTAGGCAGAGAGGACTGACCGCCAAACAACTCGGTCTTGGCACACACTCTTTGCCTCACTCACATTCATACATCGTCTCATACATACTCTTCTATTATTCTGACTTTTGACATGGCCTGTATCAAGTATCTGATTCACTTGATCGTGCCATGTCTTCCTCGGGCGTCTCCGACTTCTTCTACCATTCACATTTGCATCATATATTCTTTTTATGAAGTAATTAACAATTTTATTTAGTGCTACTCAAGCGAAACAATACAAAAAGCTTTAATTTACAAAAAACTTTTATTTTGGTGTTCATTATGTTAACCAATTTGTAGTAAAGATTCATCTTCGCCTTCGCTTGGTTTCCGTGCCACGCAGAACAATAGAGAGAACGTGCAAACAAGCCATTCTTATTTCTATTAATGATTCATAACCCTTTGACCGTGGGAATCCCGTATAAATAGATGTGCCAATATAAATAAGTATTTTAATAAAAATGGGTTCGTCTGGTGTCGATAAGAATGCAGAGGTTGTCTTTTTCCATTAGTCTATTGATGTATTTATTGTCGATCAGAAGAAAGTGCGGACTTTGGTTTGTTGACAGCTACAAGCTACAATGGGTGAGTGATTATAGTTCAAAAACATCCATACCCAATCGATCAATAGGTCAATAAATCCATATTTATTTTGCGACTGAGATTTTCTTCGTGCTTCGTGGTCAGGTGGAAAAAATAACAGACTTCTGATAGTGAGTTTAAATACATGGGGATATCTTGAAAACACCTGCACATACAAGGAAACTTATTGAATATTGTTTCATAGAATAATCAGTGAATTGATTTAGTTATAAATATATTTTTTTATTAATTTTCAACGCCCTGGTGGGCTTTTATATGACAAGTTTATAATACAGAGACAGTTTTTAAATAAAAAAGATAAACTATAAAAATATAACTAGTAAACACCATATGAAAGGTAGGTATACAGTTAAATTTAAGGAAAGATAGTGTATTACAATAAAAGAGAAAGTTTCTAAGATGTAAATGGCATAGAAATAAACTAGTAGGTATGTTCGTAATTACAAAATTTACAGTTGACTGATTAAAGTGACAAATGCAAGACACATTAAAATAAAACGATAACAAGTTTTTACATTGTCGATTAATATAGAAATACACAAATATATATGCAATAGACCCTATGTGATGCTCCTTAGACATCAAAATAAAACATCTTCAGTGCTTTGGTCATTATTTTCAAAATATTCTGATGGCCTCGATTAGTCTCGATTAGTAGTAAATGTTATAATAATAAGCACTGAATTGAAATAACGTGTTTCTCAAAATAAATGCTAAGGAACTTGGGTTAACGAAATTGGAATTCATCTCAAGAGATAAGGGGGAGGCGGTGAGGGTCCGCATTGAGATGGCCAAGAGCATTTTCGCACTAGAGGAACTCTTCTGTAATTGTAACCATAGTTTTACCTTAAAAATGAGAATTGTTTTGGGTTTTCCTCTGTTCTTCTGTATTCTAAACCAAGTAATTGAAATAAATTAATTTATTGTGTTTTTTTTTGTCGTGGTCTACATAAAACAGTTGTACACCAATATATTCAATGTAGAACACAAATGAGAACGGGTAAAAATATATCCTACATTAACAAGTACTTAGTAGTAATAACAAAAAATAGAACTTAGTACGTAACATATGTGTATATTGACGATTTGAAAGACAATAACTTTAAACAATATAATTTCGGTATGTATCCGTAACATTTCAGTTGTGAATACAAGATATTCCAAAATTAAAAAATTGTGTGTACGTAACATATCGGTTGTGCGTACATGACATTCTAAAATTTAAAAATTATGTGTACTTAACAAATCGGTTATGTATATATTTATTGATTTTTATGTTTTAAACTCAAAATAGTTCCACTGCGTATGGTCTAACGGTTAGACCATACAAACAAACATGACTTACTTAAACTTTCCAAGGAGATGCGAGCACATTGTGTTTGTCAGTCATTGTCATCATTTAAATTTATGAATTCCTTAATTACATATTATTTTTCATCAATGAACAAAATCTTTACGAAGTATGAAATTGAGTTTAATTCAGCGTACCCGGAATTTCATCATGTGATCAAATTATAATAAATGTTTGCTAAATCGATAATTAACAGATTTGGCTCGCAATTTGTTTTTAAATCGTTGTAATGTACATATTTGGCTAATAAGTTTGCCGACCCCTGGTCTAACCTAACATAAACAGATATTTTAAGATTTTAACACTTATTACATACGTAGTTTTTTACATTTTTCTTTAAATATGTTTAATTTAGTTATATTTTTAATTTCACTAGTAACTTAGCTAAACTAGTACATTTGGATGCCTTTTGAATTAACTGTGTGTTTTTAATTTGTTCTATCAAGGTCTAATGTTTTCATTTTCTTTTGTATGGTGTGTGTCGGAGTCTTTATTTTTATGGTCAGCACAATTTTTATAGATACGTACTATACATATTTATTTCTTTTGTAATCCAAAGTGTGATTTTTCAGTTCCGCGCTTCCAAACATGTTAATTATATGAAACTAATATTGACACTTTCAAAAGGTGATATAATTGTATTACGTTACGTTGGTACAACTAGAAAACGTTGATAGGAAATAGAGCAAAGTATAAAAAGGTCATACGTCAAAAGATTGTTGTTAAACTGTACGTAAATTACGTTGAAAATGTCAATGGTCAACGCAGCAGTTATTTCTTAAGGCGAAATCAACATTTTAGATTAATCTTTACTACGGATCATTGTATTATGAAAATTAATTATTATGCTTTGGATAAATTGAAGCTCTTGCTATCGTTTTGCTTGAGTGGAATTAAAACCAAAATGTTAATTACTATATAAAAATATAAGAGTAAACTGTACCTTAGAGTAAAAATGTACCTTTTAATTAGAAATGTTTGAGCGCAAACTAAAGCAACTTTTGAAAATGCATTATCATGTCTGAAATTATCTGTGACAGTTTCCCTTGATTAAACTTTAATTAAAATAAAAAACGAAGATACTCTCAGTATCGTCCTGGTGTAAAACGACCATTCAGAAACGTTGCTTGAAATGGCTTTAGTCGTGTTTGGTGAACAGATATGAACAGCCAGGTACTTCCCAACTTCTTTCTCCCCACCTCCTTCCGCTCCCAACTACCTTCAGCTTCACAACATATTCCAATTCTGAAAGTCATACTGGCATCTCACTAGCTCCAGACGGGAGCAGCAGCAACTTATGAGCATTAAATCGGGACTCTGTTTGCCAAGCGATTTTTATGCATGTTACCCATATTTGTGGCGATATAAGGTACACCAAGAATGTACACATATTTGGCTTTTGAATTCCCCTTAGGAGCCATTAACAGCCAGCGGCCGAGAATTCATATTTCGTCGAAAGATGTTCATACGATCGTACAGGGCGGTTCCAATGAGAAAGATTAATTATTCTCCGTACCAGCTTTTTTAAATAATAACTCAATATCGATTTTCTTTCATTCAAAATTTAATTTATAGGTACCTACATTCAAAAATGCTGAAGGACGTGGTGATAAAACTATTAAAATTATGTACTTTTTGTAATTATTTTTTGATCATAAGTAGTTATAATTTTTCAATAATGTCGATGCAAAATAATATTGTAAAAAAATGTTTTATATATTAGTTTGTAAGACCGTAAATAAATAGACAAACTGAAGTATTTTCATTGAAGAAGAAGATAATAATAATAATCTAAACTAAAATATGAAAGGAGAACAAGACACAGGAAATGACAATTGTCACAACTGGAACAACGAGAGGTTCTGGGTTCGAGTCCCAATTGCGACCACCCATCTAATAAAGATAATTGTCACAACTGGGACAACGAGAGGTTCTGGGTTCGAGTCCCAATTGCGACCTCCCATCTAATAAAGATAATTGTCACAACTGGGACAACGAGAGGTTCTGGGTTCGAGTCCTAATTGCGACCACCTATCTAATAAAGATAATTGTCACAACTGGGACAACGAGAGGTTCTGGGTTCGAGTCCCAATTGCGACCACCCATCTGTTTCTGTATGTTGTTCTCTTTCGTATTTTCGTTTAGATAATTATTATTATCTTCTTCTTCAATGATATATTACATTGATGGGAATAACCTTCAAAAGTTATAAAAAGAGAGTTTTTCTTACAAAAATGTAAGTATTTTCGTCACAAACGCGTGTTGATCTTTTTTTAAATGATTTTATTTAAACTAAAATTATAATTTTGAAACGCAGCGATGATTTATTGATTTATTTTACTGCGTGATTATATGATTTGAATTGTGTGTTGTATAATACAAAATTTGGTTTGAAAATTTAACAAATCTGCCAATGACCTACGGTATAACCTTATTGTACTGAAAATAAACGTATTTTCTCAAAATTTAAAACATAGCTTTACTAGATAAAAGAACAATCTTTCGAAATCAATTTATAATTTTTTGTGGAAAAGGGTCAATACGTCTAAAATTTGATTTAAAATGACATATTTGTGGTTATTCCCTCGCATAATGCCCAAATGATTACGTGCCAATTTAAAAGTTCTTGGTACGCTAATAGCATCACAGTCATTATTTATCTATTTTATTTGGCTGATTTCAAAACAAACAAAACTATTATTGTTTGCCAGGTCAACATCATATATAATACCTTTTCTTTAAAATAATACTTATTCTAGGAACAATGCTTATCAATTTAATGAAACACAAACTGAATAGCGGATTATTAATTAATTGAAAACAGTCAAAATAAATATTGTTGGGAACTTTGTGTTATAGTGTAACATTGTTGGACGTATTGTTTCGGTTCCATGCCAACTCAGAAACAAGTCAACTCAAGACTCAAGACCTCTTTGAAAAGTCATTAAAAGCTATGAAAAAATAATGTTAAAATAGCCGTTAACTCTAACCTAACGTAACCTATTTAACCCATTTTTTATATTTTTTTATTATCACTCTTTGACCTTTCTGAGGTGGTTCTGAGTTGGTTTCATTCTGAGTTGGCCGGTCACCATTGTTTCATATAGGTACCTACCCATGTAATGTAGTCTACATAATTAAGTAAATACTAGCGTAAACCCGTGAAAAATCAGGGTATATTTAGTTAGCAAATCTCGAAATCGTGAAAATGGAAAAAGCGATGATCCTTGATAAATCACGAAATCTGACTTTACTGGTTAAGATTATCCCGAAGATATTTAAACAAAAGAAATACACATTTCAAATATGTATATGGTGTCCAGGAACTTGTAGTACCTATAGTTGGGAAACTGGTGAATCTACGCAACATTTGGAGTCGATTTTGAGGAGTTAGTAACTTTTGTGGTGTTAGTAACTTTTTTGAGCTTTCGTTTTCGAGTAAATCGAGTCCGAAGTCAAAAAAATCGGTCACTAGAACTGGTATGGTAAATACCAGCTGTTTAATGTATAAAATGCATCGAAGCCTAGACTCGCCTCCAAACTTTATTTTCAACCCTTTTGTTGCCGAAAATAAGGTTTTTTTTTAATCAAAATTGCACAGATCGAAATTTTTTTTGTTCTCTTTGTGATTTAGATTCACCAGTATCCCTCTTATTCTACGAGTTCCTTTTTATAAAAATGGTAAAAAATATTACTTTAATAGTATGTAGGTATTTATCGCATTTATGAATTCTTGACACATCACCAATTTTGAAAATGACCCTTTAAAATCATTCTAATGCGAGTCCATTGGACCAGACATACAATCACTCACTGCCGATAATTTGATGCCGATAATTTAATGTTTGATAATTTGCCACATTCTCCATACTGGTAGAATGTGAAGGCGAAATCGTCAGTTTTGCGGATGATACAGTTCTTTTAATTAATGGGAATAATTGGACAGAAACATTAAAAAAGCAACATGAGACAGGAAACCCCAACTAAAAAACTAGTGATGTGCCGGATCGTTAAAAATGTACATCCGTGGATACGGATCCGAATACGGATATTTGGTGTCTAGATCCGCGGATACGGATACGGATCTTTATTTTCTTATTCAATTGGTGTCGGCGCGCGAGACCTTGAAACGATAGTTGATGTTACGCCCACTTTTAAATTATATTTATTTGAAGGCGTTCTAATTGGTACTTTCAATATGGTCTTTATGATTCCTTTTTTAATCGTATTCAGGCTGTGTAGGTACGTATTTGCAGCAGATCCCCATCCTACGATGCCATATTCAATTCGAGAATGACATAACGCATAGTAGACCCTTTTCATATCCTTTTTATTTAACACGTTTCTTAGATTTTTGAAGAAATAGGTATATAAGGCTTGTGAGTTTTTCCGTAATACCTTTGATGTGTAGGTCCCATCTAAGATTTTCGTCAATTATTACTCCGAGATATTTTATGTTTTGTGTTTTTTCGATGACGGGGCAGTAACATTGTATATTATTTCCATGGCATTCATGCAATTTTAGTTCTAGTGATTTTATTGGTTGGCCCCTTGAGTTCATTGAAAATGTTATATATTTTGTTTTGCTTATATTAAGGGTAAGCGAGTTGATTTTAAGCCAATTTTGAAGTGCACTAAGCCCTTTTTCAGCCTCATTAAATGTATCAGTCCAAGTTTCTTCTTGAAATAATAAAACAGTATCATCAGCAAAACTGATTATGTTTCCTTTAATGGTAAGGTTAGTTAAATCGTTGATGTAGATAATGAACAGAATCGGTCCCAGTACACTTCCTTGAGGAACGCCATAGTTTAAAGATAGAAGTTCGCTCTTTTGTTTGCCAATTTGTACTTGTTGTTCTCGCCCTGTTATATATGACTCCAATAAGTTCATTTTTGATTCGGCCATTCCTATTTTTTTAAGTTTAGTTAGTAATATTTTATGGTCTATTGTGTCAAAAGCTTTTTGAAGATCTATGAATAAAGCTAAACATTTTTTCCTATCATCTATGTTTTTTATGGCCATGCTTGTTAGATTTTCTATGGCATACCATAAAAACCATATTGGGATGGTGATAGTAATTTGTTTTGTTCAAGAAATTGAACAATTTGCTTCTTCATTACAGTTTCCAAGATTTTTGAAAAAGAGCTTAAGAGACTTATGGGTCGGTAGTTATATATATCCTTTTTGTTACCACTTTTATGTATGGGTATAACTGTAGCTTTTTTAAGGCATGAAGGGAATACATTTGTAGATATAGACAGATTAACCAAGTATGTCAATGGGAAGGTCAGTTCATTTTGTAGTTGTTTTATTGTTTTATTTGAGATTATGTCATTTCCCGATGATTTATTAATATTAAGGGATACAATTGCATTTCTGATTTCAGTATTGGTTACATCAGTTAACTTTAATTTATCTATCTGGTTCATATTTTCCTTTTCTTCTGGTAAAATGCTAGTTATTGGTTGTCTGATTTTCTTTGCTAATTGTGACCCTATATTAGTAAAAAATTCGTTAACGTATTCGAGAATTTTGTCCGGATGCTTTGCAAATTTATACACAAGCATTTTTACGCACCAGATTTAAATGTCCGGGTTAAATTTTTCCCACGGGAAAAACTAAACCCTTTCACACACTTCCTCAAATGATCATCTAGTCAATCCACGCTATGCAATTGCACATAATATGCCAACCTACCAGAGACCAAATGGGAAAATAATTCACCGGCTCCAGATATTTTCATATCAGAGGGTTCGGCTCTGTGGAACTCCTAATTTGACCTATAAATCCTACTACTGATCCCTATTTAAAGGAATACTATTATTATTATTTTTTATTCGTCAATATTAACATTTAATTTTAATATAATAATAATGTGTGTGTTATGTGGAGTCTGATTTTGTTTGACATTTTTCCGATTTTTGATTCAATTAAATATAATATGAGACGAACCTTTAAGTGACATTTTTTATAATCAGCGGAGAGCAATTAGGTCACCGTCATCAATAAAAACACACCAAACAAATAATGTGTACTCAATACTTTTTCTACAATATTAGAGATAACTAACGCGGCCCTTTTCGTTCAAACTTGTTATGTCATACTGTTTATTATGCAAACTTTTATTATACTTCTGTTATTAAATTATAATTCTTATTTAAAGAGGAAATCTGGTCACCGAGAAATTTGGACAATTACTATCACTGAAAAAAATAGTAAATATAGTAGTACCTATATTAAAAATAGTAATAGTAACAGTGATAGTTATTTTACCAAACTATTACTATCGCTGTTGCTCTTGCTCCCCCGAATAATGAGTGAAAGGGACAACTTCATCTCAGACTGATAATACCTAAATAAGATCTTTAAAATCCAGGTTTTTTATTCCCCATTTTTCTACTCCAAAACTGGACCGATTTTTAGGACTCTTTTACTAACTGTATTAGAACAAAATACTATAGGTCTGTAGGTTTTGCTTTTTTAAAAAATACATTGTCCAGTTTGTATACTGAACGTCTGTTGATGGCGTTCAAACAGCCAATTTTAACGATTTTTGGAGGGTCCAACTCCCGTAAAAAGTAACTTATCAGAAATAGCAAAGCACACCACACGCCAGTGTATCTAATTAGATTGAAAAATATTTTCACTAGTGTCAAAACCTACAGAGGAAAATGGGGTCTACGTTAAACACCAACCGGTTTCCTCTTAAGGCGCCGCATATAACTTCTAAAATAAGTGAAATGAACGTGTTTCTAATAATTTTCGGAGCATTTTTTGCGATTTTTTTCTGTCGAGGGAATTTCATATAATTTGCGTTTCAGCACGAGGAATGTATAGATATTATCTTCAAAAATAACATATATTTTTTAAGAGCTTAAAAACTTCAAATGTTTAAGTGAGATATGTAAGAAATCGGTAGAAATTCGGGTAGCGGCGGCTTAATATAGATACATGAAAATACGAAAAATACGGCCTCTTAATAATTAAAATAATATTTTTGAAATAAGGGGACATCCATAAATTACGTCACACGAATTTCATGATTATTGACCCCCCCTGTCCCTGTCTCACATCGTCACATTTGTGAGACCCCCTCCCCCCTAGTGTGACGTACGTCACATGACCCCCCCCCCCTTCTCTACTCCCCTCCCCCCCCTTAATAAAGGTGTGACGTAATTTATGGATGGCCCCAAAATACTGAATTGAAAATCAAAATGTTTGAAAAATGGGTGTTTTTTTAATTCTTAATTTTGAATTAAGATTTTTTGTTGTTCAGAAATGTATTTTTTTGATAATAATAGTTTGTGTGTTCTTTGTTTGCAGATGAGCGTCTTCCTGATGATCCTAGTAGTGTGGCTCCACATAGAAGGGGGTGAAGCCAGACCCTCCTGGACCCTCCCCGACGACACCTTTGTCAAAAAGTTCAGCCAGACGACGCAGTGCGCACATGACGTAAGTTGCTAAACCTTTTATTTATTTGTATTTATATGTAAGGCTAGCTTTACACTCTTTGGTAAAATTTACGACTCAACGTAAGTTTTTGAAAGTTACTCACAGGAGCGTTTACATATGCATCTGACTTGTAGTAGGTAATTAATCCTCACGGAAGTTTTTCGGAAGTTCAACCTACATCTGTAAATTTATTTGCGGTAAGATGGCTTCCTGTCAACAGCGATGTGCTACTGTCAAATTTATTTGCGGTAAGGGAACGTACCCATACTGCCTGACACACTTTTTGCAATTTTTACCCCCCCCCCCCCCCCTGGTGACCACGTGTAGTATATTCCAAGACCCCCCCCCCCCTCCTACAGTTTTCACGTAGTATTTCATAAATATGGTTTCGAATCATTTTTGCTAACAAAAAATAAAAAATGCATTATTTGGCTTATATTTGTCTTTATTAATACGGCGCTTGCTGCGTGACAGCAAGAGTGCATGCATTACAAGTGGAAAAAATATTATCAAGATAAAACTTATGTCAAAATATATTGAAATCGGAACGTAATTTATGGAAATGAAAGTCTTATTATTTTTATAAACATTTTTCATCTCAATCATCTTCAACAAACACGTTCCCTGAACTTTTTCACTTATTTGAATGTACGAGGGTGGGTTTTTATGTTTGCGGGTTGGGTAAGGAGTATAAATAAAAACCAAAATTATTTTTCCTTTTCAACATATTCACCTACTACCCTAATACATTTTTCCGATCTTTAAATTAACTTAAAGGAACTTTATAACAGCGCGGAACTCAATTTTCTCCACATTTCACAATTTCTTCCCGATTGAAGTGTTTGGTCGTTACGATATTATAACCAAATTACGATAAAACCCGGTGTTTACCCTAAAAACGAGTTGTTCAATTAGTACCTAATTCAGCGGTACCCCCATTAATCACTTACCTTCCCATTCCGCGAACTTAAAAACCTCCCCTCGTAGCTCGAAAAAAAACGCGAGATTTCTAGATTGACTACGTGATAAAAACCTAAGCCCCCCCCCCCCCCGTTGTGACCAAGCGTGGTATTTTGATGACCCCCCCCCCCCCCCCCTGAACAGGTCACGTAGTATGGGTACGTTCCCTAAGATGGCTTCCTGTCAACAGCGATCTGCAAATTTACGATTTTGTCAATAAAGACGAAAAGACTCAAATAAAGTGTTGAAATAGAATTAGGCTTTAAACAATTCTCCACGCGCTTTTGTGCCGTCAAAGGCGGAAATTAATGAAGTTCTTTCATTTTATCCGAAAGACAGCTAAGTACCTGACAGCAACCGACTTCGAATTTAAATACGTAGGTAATGTTATAAACAGAAACACTGAGATTACAAAGGATAGAACCGATAATTGAATAGAAGGATGCTTATCTTCAGAAAACTTAAATATCTAAGTATAAATAAATACTTATAGGAAAAAAAATCCTACAAAAACTACTGTCTTTTAATTTTTGACATCTCGCAACGGAACATTTTACTTACCATTTAATGCGGCAAGTCGTCTCTCAACTTATCAAACTGATTTTATAAGCTGTAAGAAGTCTGGAAGTTCGCACATACCCGATTAGACCTTTATGATGTTTCTCTTGTATAGAAGCAGACGCTTGTGATTAGACAAGGGACGAGTATCGGGATGAAAATATATTTTGTATCTTATAATTAATTATAAAAACTTGCGAAAGAAAAATTTCTGTAACTTGCTATAAATTACGTTTAGTGATTTTGGTATCGTTTGCATTGGTAATTTGGGCATAAATCACTTGCGGGAGTGACTTACAGGAAAAACTTACGAGTGTAAAGGTAGCCTTACAGTTAAATAAGTAAGTTCAAGTAAGAATGATATCATGTACCCACTACAAATGATTTGTCCAGAAATGGACACCCTACATGGTCGTTATTTGTTTTTGGGGTGTTATGTCGTGTTGCGCTACCTCCTTCTTTAGCCAACGTTTCGGACATCGTTGCAGTGTCCATCATCAGGGCAGATCCGACACTGCAACGATGTCCGAAACATTGGCTAAAGAAGGAGGTAGCGCAACACGGCATAACACCCCAAAAACAAATAACGAAAATGCTTTTGGCCGTGAAAATCTTAAAACTTATCACCCTACATGGTGTCCAGAAATTATTAGTGCAAGCGGAAAACTGGTGAATGTAGCTTACAGTACATTTGGAGTTGATTTTGAGTTATGTAGTTATTTGCGCTTTCTTTTTTGAGTAAATCGAGCCCAAAGTTTGAAAAGAATCGGTTGCTAGGGGTTATTGTCAGCTGTTTAATGACTTTTAAAATGGACCCGGCTGCAAAAGTTATTTTAACCCTTATTACTGAGTGTACAATCGATAATCAACAATTTGAGAAATGTATTAATAAAATGAGAAAGCATTATATCAGTATCTACAAACACAAACTTGAAAAAATATTTTAAATGTTTTGCACAAATTTACAAAAATCTTACACAATATCTATAGCAACTTGTTTTTCTTTTTTGCAGAGCGAAATACTGGAACTATGTCAAAGGTGCGCCAAAGCCACGAAGTCCAACTTCGCTTACCCGATGTGCTGCGAGGATAAAGAAGACGCCATTCGCTGGTGCAGGGCATATGTCTACTTCGGGATCCATTGAACTCCTCAACTCTCAGGACTTGCCTTCGGACCGGTGCAGGTGTCAGGACTCACTACCATATATCCACTCACTTCTTAGAGTCAAACATAATCATAGATGATAGATTGGAATCCATTGAACGGCGCAGAGTCCGTTTCTACCTTCAGACCAGCTCAAATAAATTACTCATTACTCAACGAAAATAGATTGGAATACGTTGATCTATGCAGCATCCAGAAAATGAACTTCGGGACACTGTGTCCCATTATAAATTTTAATCATAGATTATCAATTGGAATCCATTGAAAAATTGGAATGCATTGATCAATTGGAATCGATTGAAAAACTGCAATGATCAATTGGAATCCATTGAAAGACTGTGATGATCAATTGGAATCAATGAAAAACTGCGCAGCGTCCAGTTTCTACCTTCAAACCAACTGAATCAAATTTCTCGATGCTCAACGAAGATAGCTTGAAATGAATTGATCTTCGCAATATCCACAATTTTACTCAGAATATAGAGAAATAAATAACGTAGATGATCAATTGGAATCCATTGAACAGAGCAGCACCCAGTTTCTATTTTCAAACCAGTGCCAACGAATTAAGCGAAGAGTAAGAAATAACTACAATCCAAAGTTCTCCAACACGAACCTAACTGTACAACTTCAGGATTACCACCACACCTTTACTTAGTATGAAATAACCAAAGATGACAGCTTGGAATCCATTGATCGTAACTCCACACCACTACCAGCAATTTACATGGATTAATATCCATAGATACATTGGAATCCGTCAAACTACTGTTAAATACTGCTGATCCCGGATTCACTACTACGTCTTCACCAGGTGCTTAGGGTAAGAAATCACCATAGATGATAAGATGGCATCCTCTGATCTAATTGTACAATAGATATTGTGTCAAGAAATTTAATTTATTATTTAATGCTAAAGGTCATTTGTTTACTGACGGCTGTAGTTGAAATCTAAATTACGTAAATAATTCAGTAAAATTTCCAACCAAAAGAACTTTAAAAAATCATTTGAGAAGTGTTGATTCAAAATTACATCTTACCTAAAACTACTAAACTGGTGATAAAACAAATAAAAATTGGGATAAAAAATACAAATTTCAACCACTGTTGTAGTTAAGCAGTCATGAAACATCCGACCCTTAGTGTATCTATGACTATATCTATCTAATATAACATCTAAAGATATGCAGTAACTTAAAAAAACACAATTTTTAAATATCAGACAAAATTCATCCGTGATTGAAAATCTTTGATTTTTCAATATCGATTTCAACAAAAATCGACAGTTTTTTTTTACTTTAGATAAAGTAGAATAATAAAGAAGTGTAGAGGACGTAAGAACAAGATGAAATAATGAGAGAAAAAGGGTATTAAGTGAGAGAACAGTGTGTGAAGTAGCGTAAGGAGATTTAAAAGGAAGATTAGAAGTACAAATTGATGACGAAAAAAAGGGTTTTATATTAAAACTAATTTTAGAGCATTTATTTAGTAATATTTTCACATCAAATATCATACCACGAAATTAGTAATACGCTAGTCAGGTAAAAACAAATACAATTTTCGCCATCTCATGAAAATTATTAATTTTATTGTAGAGTACCAACACAACGTGCGGCTTTTGCTTTGTAGTGCTTCAATATATCCGGAACCATGTTCTGGTCCCTAATTTTAGTAGGCGAAGAATACTTGGTAAAAGCTAAGATATCTATAAATGAGTGCAAATATTTTAAATTCAATCGCTGTGCAAACCGTAACATATGGAAAATAAATTATTCAGTAGAATTTGATTCAATAATATTTATTTCAAATAGCAAACATTTTCATTATTGTAAGGTGCTTTTATTTTAGTTAATTTAAGGTTGAGCTAAAAAAGTTGTTCCTAAAATTGTATTTTTACTAAAAAATTTGACATTCATGATGGAAAAAATATCTTCTCTATTTGTAGTTATATGTTTTTTGTGAAAATGCTTCAACAGTTTTACAATAATATTAGGATGATGTGAAAATCCTATTATAAAGTATATTATGTAAGTGCATACTCATGTAGCAATTGTGTTCATAACGTCATTTCTATCACGAGCTATAGGCTTTACTGTTAAAAATAATACGCCAAATTAATTTCTTGACAATTCAGACTCCTGCAACTATGAAAATGCCCAGAAAAAATCCTCATTTTAAAATTACAAATTTTAAAAAAATATTTCCTGCGTCAAAATCTGCTAAACTGTCTAAGTGCAGAGCTACAAACATTTAAGCGCGTTTGTCATAGACATTCAAATGTAACTTTGTTATCATTCAGCGCCATTTTCTTTTTTTCACATTTAAAAGGTCCCTGTTAAACGTCAGCTCTAGACGCGTTTCAGCTTTCTTCTTTTTCATCTTGTGCCCTGTCCGTTCTACGGACGTTGGCTATCATGTTGGCTATGCGGACTTTGTTTACTGTGGCCCGAAACAGCTCTACAGTAGACTGGTCAAACCACTCAGCTTTTTCAGCCATTAGGTTCTCCTTCTTCCAGGGCCCCGTCTTTCTCTGCATTATGAGATGCTCATACTTCTCTGGATGTCTCATCACTTGTCCAAGATATTGAAGTTTTCGGAGTTTTATAGTTTTAATAACTTATTTTTCTTTATTTATTCGAACCATAATGTCTTCATTCGTAACCTTGTCCATCCAGCTTATTTTAAGTGTTCTTCTGTAGATCCACATCTCGAATACCTCAAGTGGCCTAATTAGTTCTTCAGTAAGCGTCCATGCTTCCATTCCATAAAATTATATTGAAAACACGTAGCATCTGACCATTCGCATTCATAATCCAAGGTTGAGATCATGACTGCAGAACATCTTTTTCATGCGGATAAAGGTTGCACCTTTCTTTTCTATCAAATTTCTTCTTCTTTCTATCAAATTGTAATAAGCTGCCAATCTTAGCAACATGAAAGTTGTCCTCTTCTACTGGTGAGGTGATTTTAAATTTAATTAATTCAAATTGTATAGCATACATCCAAATCTTTATATTTACAAATATGGTGAAAATTCAAACATCAAAGTTTAACATACGGCAGTGTTGAGAAAGTGAAGTTTAACCAGTTTGAACTGGAAATTCAATGTAATAAATTAATTTCAATTAAATTCAAATCAATGTTTGAACTGGAAATTCAAATTCAAATAAGAAAAAAGGTCAGTAATTCCATATTTACGTTTCTAATATCAAACCACTAAAACAAATCAAAAAAGAGCGTAGAAAACTAACTTTTCAATTTACTACGATCCACAATGAACATGATCATAGTAAATGATCCGGACTCGTATCTAATGTTGTGTCTATTAATAAATAATAATTCAGTGTTTATTTAAACTCTACTTACGTCAAATCCACAAATCAAAACATTGAAGGGGGGCTCCGAGCTGCATTGATAACATCCAAACAGTTTGTGCAAAAGCGTTTTTTCTTACTTTATTCCTAATTCGGTTACCATCTTGTCGTAATTTTGGGAGTGCTTTGTCATCTTTGACACATTATATCTCTTGTTTTAGTTCAGCTTTGCACACAGACCTCCCTCGTCCGGTCATGTGGATTGTTGAAATCTCTCACACATCCGAAACCAGTACAATGCAGTGGGACCTGTAATTCCAACACTCCTAAGATCAAAAATAATTGTGAACATTCCCTTGTTCTCTCTGACTCTCTCAGTTCCTTCCAAAAACTTAAATCCAGTCCTTTTCTTCATCCTGATGATCACTGATATTCAAAGCTCTGGAAAAACTGTAACTCTTGTTTGGATTCCTGGACACGTTGGCATAGTGAGTAACAATGTTGCGTATTCCTTGGCAAAACAAGGAGCGTCCAACCCTTTTGTTACCCTTGTAAACCATATTCCCATATCTGATATTTTTTCCATCACCAAAGATAGATCCAGCAATGTTTGGGCAGAGTATTGGAATATTGCTAGTCAATCTAAGGGTGCCTGCTACGCCTCAATACAAAGGACTATCCAAAGTTTCAAAAATTCCCCCATTTTTCCAAAAAAGAAATTCCTCACTTATTCTAATGAGAATTGGACATTGTTCCGTTCCTTCTACCTTTTGAAAATTCACATCCTTGACTCCCCAGATTGTACATTCTGTGGTCTAGATGTGGGAACTTTAGATCACATATTTTTTGGTTGTCCCTCTCTAAATAAATATCCTCTCTTCTATCAAGCGTTATCTAAAATAGCCTCCCCTCCATTCAGCATTTCATCTCTTCTAAGTCTGAACTCGACTCCAATCTTTCATATAATTCTGAAATTTGCACATTTCTCTGTTATAATTTTCCCTTGAAGGGTGAAAGCCAGAAATAATTTTTTTTTTTAAAGTTAATTAATGATCTACTTGTCCAGAATAGTTCCGCTTGATGTTGGATTAGTGATGAAAAGGTCTGTTATCTTTGAATTGTTCCTGATCCACTAATTTACCTTCCAATTATACAAGAAAATACCAAACATGACTATTTCCTGGTCCTTCAATGTGGTGGTAATTTTGATCACTACTTTCTTAGAGACCAAATTTGAAAACTCCATTCATTAGTATTGATTGGAGGTCTAGCTTGGTCGATCGATAAAACCTTATATGAAAATGATATTGACCAAACCTGCATCTATGGTCACTTATTAATATTTGCGAGCACGGTCTACGATTGTCAACAGTAATTTCGACTGACGATTGATAAATTTTAGCGCGGCCTCCATAGCATCAGACTAGTTTCGTATAAATATCAATACATATACACATATTTTTTCAATTATGTTGTTCGTTATGCAAAATTACTCGCTTATTTAATGAACGTATTGAACTAATCAAGCTCTTAGAAATTAAAGAATTAATATACGCGATCCAAAGAAAAATGAACTGTAGTTCCAGATAAGTTCTGTAAAAAAAAGGTCTCGATTCATAATTTCCATGGTAATTGTATAATGACACTCATTGGACAGCTGCATCCAACGCTAATATCACGTTCACGGTCGCTTCAATGAAATGACTGTTACATTTCATCATATAAACAAGTACATGCTGTTATTATTGGTGTAATAGTAATAGGGTTTATCTGAGAGCAATTAACCTTGTTAGGAATGTCAAGAATGTGTAACCTTGCGGCTTGCGACCAGCAACTAGCAACTAGCTACCAGCAACCACAGACCACAGACCAGCCTCTCAACTAATTATTACATGGGCAAACTTGCACATTACTATTATAATAACAAAAATAATATATTCATTTTACATACAATTAAATTATGCAGTGATTAAACTAGACAATTTTACCAACCGGAACTAAGCAAATCTAATAAAATATATATTTTGTGATTAGATGATATGTATTATATTACACACTGAGGAGTTAGTTATACAGACTGAACGAATCCATCCCTCCCACTGCCGTGCAAGGCGTTGGGTCGAGAGAGTCCGCTGGAGAGATCAGAAGGTCTCCCTCGACCAGTCTCTCCAGAGTCCGGCCTGCCACACAGTAGGTGCAAGGTGATTGGTCGAGAGAGTCCGGCTGGAAATTCTAGGTTCAGTCTCCCTCAACCAATCTCTGATTTGCAATTTTTTTATCAGTTGTTCAAGCGTTTTGTTGAATTGGACATTATAAATAACTTATTTTTCATAAAATGTCAACACATATTCACTATATTACATTCAACTACATTCAAGTACTATAGCAATGGAAATGAAAAGAAAATGTGAAGACTTTCAACCATTTCACACACATTATCGAGAATCGGAAACATCGGAACAACTTCGGAATTATAGAAGAGTTTGTGTGAAGAAGAGAGACTGTCAAGACAGAGTTAAATGATTTTCAAAAATATTTAGCAAACATTTCAATAACCGGAACAGCGTTTCAAAATTTTATTACCATTTGCAAATCAATTGAAAATTCACTCATTATTGCATTTATCATTAATTAAGTTACTTTAATGCATATTTTTTAGTATAAAAACTGTTGCTATATATATACAGGGTTTTAAATTATGGACACATTTGACTTACTTTAACCAGTGTTTTCTGAAATTATTTGAAGTAAAAGATGTTATGTAATGATACTTTAAGGGCGGGGTAAAGGGTTGGGCAGTTACTCGACTGGGTGAGAGTGACTGCATGTGGAAGAATCTTTTTTGTTTATTTTTTTTTTAAAGATATGAAAATAGTCACTGGAGACCAAAATTTCATTTACATTTTTTATTCCAAATAATGTCAGGAATCAGCCCTGTATAGCACCAATTGTGCATTTATTCGATATAGTGTATTGAAAAAATATGTTAATTTAATTTTAATTTTAACATTTGAAAAGTATGCAAACTGAATTTTTTTCCCAAATTTTTCACGTCTTAACTCTTTCCTTATGTACTTCATTTCTTTGGACTTGAAAAATTCAGTTCAATTACGTAGTTATGTCTTGTTTTTTATTGTTTTGTTTGTTGTTGTGTTTTTTTATGTTTCTATAAAAATAGCAACAATTGTGTTTATAAAAACATGTTATCGCCGTTTTAGAAATAACAATGTAAGTAATCCACGTGTAGCGTGTTGTGTATAGCGGGTAGGTTCATCACATTTTATAATCGTTCATTCACTAATCATTTAGAATATAAAAGAAAAAAACAAAAACAAAAAAAATTATAATCACGACTGAAATGATGACATTTTTTCAAAAATGTATTTCATATCTTATTCCTGACGGTAAAAAGTTCCTCTGTTGTGAGTTTTATATTAAAATTGTCCCCTAGATGTTATTTTTTTTGAAAATTTACAATTTCTTATAAATTATTGTAAAAACTCTAAAATAGTATGTAAAAAAAGTTATTATTTCTTTTGTGTTTTATTTATCAAACATAAAATAAACATTTTTAATCATTTAATACGGATTACAAAATATCCACCTTAAAACTACATCTAAACTGCTTAAAACATTAAACTAGACTTAACATTATTGACTATTTTTCAAAAACATGATATAAACGTAATATAATATTGTGTATGATTTTTGTCTTAGGTTGAATTGTTTCACAGATTTTCAAATTTTACATTGTCATCAATCAGCGCCGCTTTGTTATTTTTTCACATTGTAATGGTCTTCGTTAAACGCCGATTCTATTCTATTCTATCGCCGAGTCCATTTCAGATTTTTAACAAAATGTAATCAATAAAATGGAACAACTTTCATGTTGTTATGATTGTTAGCTGATCACAATTAGATAGAAAGGATAAACTGATCTAGAATCAGCGTTTAACGGTGACCTTTCAAATGTCAAAAAAAATCAAAATGGCGCTGATTGTCCACATGATGAGAATGCAGCTAATGAATTTCTGCGAAACATTCTGAAAGTTATCTACAAACTTTCTCATGCTAAATATGGCAAATGTGTTCATTTTTATGTTATTTTTATAATCAGAAAAGTTGGTCAAGGAATTATTTGTGAGAGTAAACAGTTTGCATGACCCAAAACAATTAATTAGCAATATAATTTCTTATTTACTAATAACTCTGAAAATATATTCATATCAATAGCTAATTATCTGCTGGCCATGTACCAAAGTACATTCCAATATTATACAAAAACTATAAGTCAAGTCAACAGACACCACTTACAAACATGTTTTTTTTTATAAAGTAATCAATTAATTATTATTATATAATATTATATTGAATATTGTATATAAAAAAGCAAAAAAAATCTTAACAATTTAGAAAAAAAATTATAATTGTGAAAATATTTTATATGCACATAAGCATTGAGTAATTGATTTTAGCAGTACATAACATAGATTAACATTTTAAATTTGCTATTATTTATTAAATGAAAAAACACACTTTGTAAAACACCATTTTTATTTGAATTAATAATCGATTAATATTATTTTTATATTAATATTTATTTTAATTCAAATAAAAAGTGGTGTTTTACAAAGTGTGTTTTTTCATATAATATATAATGTCACATCACAAAGTATTTGCTTCCTTGGATAAAATTACTATTATGTGCTTATATTCATCATACCTCGCATGTTAAGTTTTGTTAATATAGTACCTATGTATGATCATTATTATTTTGTGAAAACTGTTTACTCAGGTATCATTATTTGTGAACATAGTCCATTAGCAATATATAAATTCACCTGTATTTATTGTCACCGATGTTTACTCAACTGTCCTTGTTTGTGAAAAAAGTCCATTCGATATTATTTAATTCAATTCATTGAGAAAATTTTTTATAAATCATCAATCAACTGTATTTTTGCACAGAAATCATCGTTGGTTATTCATTCATTTACTCGTTATATTTTTGTGAAAATAGTAAGTGCGATATATTATTTTTATTTTATTGCACAGAATTTTGATCCATTTTTAAAATGTGCTTTCAAATATGAAACTGTGTTTGTCCAGTGTACTTTTTTATAACAATTTATTGCGAAAGAAAATATTCTAGAGTTTGGTGTTCTTCCTATTAAAGATATAACAACTAAATTAGTTTGTTCGTAATAAAATGTAGGTTAATCAAAATGATATTATAAAAATGAAATAACCTATTTATGTAAATCGAGGCTGTGAACATTATACCACCTACATATTTTTGTGTAATTAAATTTGACTTTGAAAATTTAAACACTTCTTTTACTATTTTTAATTAAACATTGTGTACTACCTGCGACGTTGAAGTTGATGGAAGAAAAAATCAGGGGTATCCCAAGAAGATGCACGATCAAGTACATCACCACAAAAATGATTCAGAGGCAGACACCTCACATGCTCATAAAACCAAAGCCAAACAAACAGACATACTTAATATACCAAAGTGTAACTCTTCATTTGGACGAAGAAGTTCTGAATTTTTAGCAGTAAAGTTATATAACAAACTCCCACTTAGTATCAGACAAATTCAAACAAAAAATAGCTACTTTAAGGACATTAAATGTTGGCTGAAAACCTTATCCAAACCGTGAAGTTAAACCATAGAAGTTGCTGAAAACTTATCCAAAGCTAAGTCCCCCTCAGCACAGGATCTCCTAGTGAGGAGGACTACGAATATAATTTCTATTTTATATACCTATATAAACCTAACATGTTTCATATAAAAATGTAAAAAATAATAAATATACATATAGTTACTAAATAAAAAAAAATAAATAAAAAAAGTGAAACAAATACTTGAATCAGGTACTCAAAATAACAAACCATCTTTAAGTAGTTGACTCTGTGCAAAGGAGGACCATATGTCTAATTGCCGATCCATTGTTAACAGACCGATTGCCAAATCTAATGTACAGACGGAATGCGGGCAAGCTGAGTATGTCCTACAGGTATTTCAATGGAGCCTACTTTGAAGAGCTAACAGCATTGATCCGCTGTGCACTAGCGATGTGTAGCGATGTGCTCAGCTGGAGAGGGCTCTTGAACTGGAGTGGGTTCTTAGTGGGAAGCGGATCCTATTCCTACTCCTTTTTGAAATCGACTACTCCCAGAGAACCCGGTCCAGGACTCGGACCCAAACCCGGAACTCAGAGCCAGACCTGGAGCCGGAACTCGAATGCCTCAACCGGCGTCCGCGTGTCCGCGCCACTCTTGAATCAAGGTTCTTGACCGGATTCGAGTTCTTGTGCGGGTTCTATCTGGGTCGGCTCTGAGGTCCGGCTCCGGCCGAACCCTTGCGTCTCGGTAGCCGCAATAGCATCCAGTACCCAGTCCGCACCAAAGAACTTGGACCCGGGACGTACTCCTAGAACTCGAGTACTTTTAAAAGGAAGCATGCCTCGAAGGCTTCTGACTAAATGCAGAACTTAAACACAATACAGAAACTTGACAAATACGAGGTGAACACCCGTTTACAGTTGTTGATGTTGGCTTTATGAGAACAGGTCATTTTTGTGTAAGTCGGTTGGCATGTGGGTTGAGCTACCGGCATCTGTTTTTCCTCCTCTATATAATCCGGGCATTTTTAAGACCCGCACTAATAAACCCCTCCCTACAGCTCCTACCTTAACCCTCCTAGTATCGCTGCCCAATCAGGTAGCAATATAGTTGCCCCTGTCTTTGCACGGGCTTTTTGTGAGGTACAACTTAAAAAACTTTATAAAAATAAAGCAGAAGTGTAAAATAAAATAAAAAGTAGGTAACCACTATTAGCACCAAATAACTCACTCATTCTCAATGTTACAAGCCATCTTATACGGGACGTGGCACTGTAATCGCCACCCGCACAGACGATGTAGTGGGAGGGGGACTGGCTGGCCGTTTCGACGCCTACGGGAGTAAGGGAGAGAAAGGGTAGGGAGAGGGAAAAGTGGGGTATATGTAGGGAGAAATGGGGAGAAGGCGAGGGAAAATAGGGAGAAATTGCAGGGAGAAACGGGTCGAAGGCGAGGGGAAGAAGGAAAGTAGAGCTGAGTGGAGGGGTAACCTGCGTCTTGACAAAGGCGTTTCGACAAATTGTATAGGTTCTTCAGGGTGGGCAGGCCAGAGGAGAGAAGAAGTCCAACTTGCAGGAAGCAGGTTTGCAATTTGGGAGGCGCGTATGGGTACCGCCGCCCTGGGAACCATTTATTGGACAACCAACACCTCTGCCACAGGTCACCCCAAGTGGACCACTATGTTTGGTGACTTAGTAGGGGTGCCCGGGTTAATGGGATGAGGTTTGTCTAGGATTTGGTGGTGGATACGTTTGCCCAACCACCGCGTGGCGGGCTGGATCGGAGGGGACTGATTGAGGGAGGCCTTTTGACCACTCCAGCCGGATTCTCCCGACCCATCGCCTTGCACCGCAATGTGAGGAATAGATTCGTACATCCGTCACTCCTGTCCACACTGACCCCCAGTTTCCTCATACCTTTTTCCTTCCCATATCTTCTTCTCCTTCCTTTCCCTTAAAAACCCTCCACACAGCATCCTCAAATATGACATAGGCCCCTAGGGAAATTGTTTCCTTGGGGCCTCCTGTGTGGAGCTAATGTAAAGCAGGTAAAGGGAGAAACGGGTCGATGGCGAGGGGAAGAAGGGAGGTAGGTGGAAGTAGAGGGGAAAAACCTGCGCCTTTAAAAAGGCGTTGGAGCAATTGTAATATTCTTCAAGGATGAACAAGTCGGCCAGGGCAAGAAGAGAAAGTCCAAGTTTGCAGTTCGATCGGGGAGCGCAGGGCAGGTAAAGATGTGTGCGATATGACGGATGCAGGAACTCTACCGGTCCAGCGCTTTTAGTGCACTATTTAAAGGGGGTCTTCTTAGCCTTTTGTCTCCCCTTAATTCCAGGAAGTGAGATCCTGGAATGGAACCGGGCAAAGGTTTTGAACGCGACGGCGGTCACCGGGCGTTCTTACCATCTTGCAACATCTGTCCGACTCGCTACGCTCCCTTGATATTTATTTTGTTTGTGAGTTTGCACAATAAGAGAGTTAGAGATTACATAATTTTGAGGGTTTGCACAATTTAAAATGTAAGAATAGACACAGGGTTGAACAGATTAGATTTTGTGCAAAATGATAAAAGAAGGTTTTGCATAAAATGGGTGTAGGTACGTACACAGTAAAATTGGCTTTGCATAAATGTGATTTGTGCCAAGATGATGTTTCATACTACTTTGCACAAATAACAATTTTATGCAAAGTAACAAATAAGTAGTGTGTAGGTATGTACACAGAGGGGGGGAAAGGGGGTGAAGGGGTCAAGTTTTGTTGTTTATCCCTTTGGAATTTCTTGACCCCGGCAGTCGATTTATTCAGTAATTATAAATTTAAAAACAATTATTATATGGTCAAATCACGTCCGGTGCACATCTGAATATGAGTATGAAATGTCAGCCTACTATCAAACATGATTCCAAGATCCTTCACGGTGGAGACACGTTTTAAGCTTCGGGCGTCCATCGTACGCCGATAATGATATGCCCTAACCAGGTATGATATGCCCTAGGGAATGACAAAATTAAACATTTAGATACACATTGCACTCAATCCAATTCATTTTACTTCACTCAACGATTCTATCTACATCTGACTGGAATCGATTGAAGTCTTCTAGTTTGTATTTTTGAGAATAGTTTTAGTTCATTAGCAAAGAAAAGAGATTTTGAGTGCAGAATAACAACTGAAATATTGTTAATAAATATAGAAAAGAGAAGTGGGCCTAAATTAGAGACTTGGGGTACTCCTGGTTATTCAAAAACTAAAATATATGTGAATACTTCCTGCGTGCAAGATAGCTGGCAAAAGTAGTTACTGATCGAATCTACCACTTAGGAATACAGAAGCAGAAGATCCAGAACCTCGGGCTTTTGAAACGTATGCGGCTGGTACAAGTGAAACTCCGCTTGGTAATTGAACTGCAGATCGCTGGTTAAAAACACCCTGATGATAGCAAACTTCACGAGGACATCTTCCATGAGGATACCAGAAGATAAAGACAGGTATAACAGTGGAGTAAACAGTGATGTAACAACAATCCACAATGTTATCAAGGACTTACACATTGTGCAATGTCTGCAATACTAACGCCATCCCATTACTAGCAAGCAATTTAGGAGGTGGGTATGGGTACCGCTGCACCGAGAACCATTTATTGGATAACCAGCACCTCTGCCATGGGTCACCCTAAATGGCGTAGTGTTGGGTAGGACACGACATCAGGATGAGTTTGTATGAGGTACTCAAATATCGAAATGAGGTGTTGAGGTGTCCCACCTCATTTGAGGTGAGGTGTTACAAAATATTTTCGCTTACAGGGGGGGGGGGGTTTCCCGGGGCGGCGGTACCTATACCCGCCTCCCGTGTTTGTTATTTTTGTAATATGAAAAATGGATATAAAAAAGGCCTACCCTCCCACCCCACCCCCCCCCCCCCCTCCCTCTCTCACCCCCTTCCACCCTCACCACCCCCTCCACCACCTCTGATCCTCCCCCTGCACCACCTCTCTGATCCCCCCTCACTAACCTCCTCCACCTCATCTCAACACTCCCTCAACTGGTTGGAGCTGTTGGGACTCTTGTGCGGTATTCACATAACAATAATTTACAATAAAAAAATTATTCAAAATTTTTTTTTTTTGGAGCAGTTGGTATCTACTCTTGTGCGGTATTCTTGCGCAGTATTCACATAACCATAATTTACAATAAAAAAATATTTAAAAAGTTTTTTTTTGGAGCAGTTGGTACTCTTGTGCGGTATTCACTTAACTATAATTTAGAATAAAAAAATTCGGAGCCGTTGGGACGCTTGTGCGGTAATTTACAATACATAATTGAAAATATTTAGAAAAAAAAAATTTTTGAGCAGTTGGGACTCTTGTGCAGTATTTACATAGCAATAATTTACAATAAAAAAAAATATTTTTAAAAAAAATGGAGCAGTTGGTACTCTTGTGCGGTATTCACTTAACAGTAATTTACAATAAAAAAATACATTAAAAAATATTTATTTTTTTGGGAGCAGTTGGGACGCTTGTGCGGTATTCACAATATATGAATGGCTCACCCCAACCACCTCACGGTTCTAATACAAAAATGTCATACAATACGCCAACCACCTCACAACTCACCTCATATTTGTTCCATACGTGGCAACGTGACATGACATGTAGTCCAATACACCAACCACCTCACCCCTCACCTCATATTTGTCCCATACGTGACATGACAAGAATGTAGTCCTATAAACCAACCACCTCACCCCTCACCTCATATTTGTCCCATACGTGACATGACATGAATGTTGTCCAATAAACCAGCCACCTCACACCTCATGTTTACTACAAAGAAAAAGAGCTGGTATAAATACATTTTGTGAGGTGGGGGGACATTTTACATGTTTGTATGGGACATTTGAGGTGCCTCTTGTATGAGGTACTTCTTGTATGAGGTACTCAACACTAAAATGGCGGGCTAAATTGGGGACTTAGCAGGGGTGCCCGATGAACGGATGAAGGAAGGGATGAATTCAAACGTCCGCCACTCCTGGACACACCGTCTACCAGATTTCCACCCACCTCTCGTACCTTTTTCCTTCCCAGAAATTCCTGTCTTAACCCCTCCGAATTTTTGAGAATATTAGCTTTTGGTGTCTTAAACGAAATGACATTTTACGAAAACTTTTAGTTATAACCGCTTCACAATTAAAGCTCTATAAATTAAACATTTCTTAACCTTACCGAATAGTAAAAACTGTTTTAGACAGGTTACAAAATAAGCTTTCGAATTATTATATTACAAATAAATATTAATATTTGTAAATATTCAAATTTAGAATGCAAACATTAAAAAAATGTGAAAATGACTCACGTGATGTTTTTATGTGAAAACGGTACTAAAATCACAGATTATGTAAACAACAATACTTATTCTATTGTATAAATGTGTAATAAACACTTTTGTCACCTCACTTTTTTATCATTTCATATAAAAATATTTAATAGAAATTAGCGATGTCGGCGCCCGTCGGAAATATGTTGGGATAAATTATGTGTCAGACTGCGCGTCTGACAGAATGTTCTTTTATGTATTTCTATGGACAACTTGAATAGAGATGTGCAGCATGATTCACTATCGACCTTTCACTTTTTATTTTACGGATGTAACTAAAACAATAACGGAGTTATAACGGTTTCTATGGAGACACACGCGCTGACGTGTAAACACGCTTATTGTACTTGACTGCTGTCGTATTTTTAACGCATATATCTGCTTACGTTGCGGAGGGGTTAAAAAGATCTTCCACACAGCATCCCCAAAGATGACAAAGGGTCTGGGGGGAATTATTTTCCTGTATGGAGCTAGGTATTCTAACATCCATACAAACAAAGACATTGAAGCACAAATTTTGAAAAAAATAAGTGTTTAATTGATACTTAAATATTACAATAAAATACAAAATTTTTATTAACAAATATTAAAAAAAATGAATACATGCACCAACATGAACGTTAGCCGTGCCACAAATCATGGGAAAGGAGCGAAGTAACAGCAAACGGCGCAATATGCTGCTTGTAGGTGCTTCATTCCTTTCCCGTAATTGTTGGTTTGGTTTGCGGAAATACCTACATGTTATTTTATATGCAGCACAAGAGTGTCTCAGCCGGGAGCCAGAGGTGCTACGATAATCCCAATGTATTGTGAAAAGATGTAATGCAAAAATTAAAATGTTATAGAGGAAGATTTGAAAGTATTTGCCCAAATCTCTTTGTATTCTAGTAACTGACATGCATTTCTGTTCATTTCATTCTGCAAAGTTTTTTGTTTGAATAAGTTTACAAAATGGAGTCTTTTCACAAGCATAAACATGAAATTTAAATTTTAAATCAAAAGGAAATCTCACGAAAGATCTATATAGCGAAGTTATTTTGTTTTTAAGAAATACCTCTTGTAGGGGCGTGTAAATAGCCCCTGACACAAGGGGATGACTACCCTATGTAAAATTAACGAAAATCGAATTCTTCCTTATGTGACACAAAAAAACAGTTGACCCAGCAATCTCAAAAACCAAAGTGAAAACAAACAAACACTCACTCAGAGAATGCAGCTCAGCCCCGATGTCCACACAAAAAAACACTTCTTTTCAATAAAAAAATGTCAAGGCGATATCGAATAATCTTGACAGATGTTTCGCACAGCAAGGAAGTTTCAACTATGAAAAATTTGCATATTAATAATGCGAGCCAAAAATCCAATCTTAGGTACAACAATAATTCCCTCACTGGATGAATTATTCTTAAGACTGACCAGGAGAGACATCTCTTGGCCTTTTACTGACACTCCCGTCAGAAGTAATTGCTTGATTCACAAAGGTAAGGAAACGCATGAATACACTGCATCTCAAGTCACATAGGTCCAATTCAATACAATACAAAACCCATAGATGGCGCCCTTATGGTCTTTATAGCATAAATTATCAATTTAAAGAAATTAATGCCCAAATATATTTATGGCGCGTATCCATATTCCCCGCCTTGGAAGTTCGCAGAGCTTACAAAAGAAAGAATATAAAAATACAAATGAAACAAGAAATGAAATAGAAATAAAGTGACTATTCACCGGTAATATTCAGGAATGACACGCATTGGAAATTCGCAGAATCTCACAAAATAAAGAAAAATAACCAAAAATACAATGTAATAAAGTTCAATTGACCAAGATAACGGATATTAAGTAATGCCATGTCTGGGTCAGAGATCATTGAAACAATGACTAAAATCAAAGCAATAAATAAATAAAAATAAACAAAAATAGATAAAATATAAAATTATTGCGTTGGAATGGGATATAATTTGACAACCGGACGTTTAAAAGAACCAAATCTTGTCTTTACCGTCGCAACGCGAACAATTTTATCCATTCCGGGATGGATTTCAGTTATCACGCCTAAAGGCCAATTTAACGGAGGGGAATCTTCTTGTCCCACTAGTACGACAGTTCCGATATCAATCGGATGATCAGAAGTAGTCCACTTCTGCCTGACTTGCAAGGTGTGCAGATACTCTGAACGCCACTTCTTCCAGAAGGACTGAACCATGCTGTCTAATAATTGCTTACGCTGAGTCAAATTGATTTTACCGTCTGCCAGGACAGAAGCAGGCAAGTACTGCAATGGTGTCGACATTAAAAAATGCGCAGGCGTAAGGACTTCTGGATAAGGGTCAGAAGACATAACTGTAAGTGGACGCGAATTCATTATGCACTCAATTTGAACTAGCACAGTCTGTAACTCCTCATAGGTGAGAAGCTGAGTTCCAATCACACGGTACAAGTGTGTCTTCATGCTCTTTATGTTCGACTCCCACATACCCCCAAAATGAGGCGCGCGTGGTGGAATCATTTTCCACTCTATACGACGCTTAGCGAGTTCGCGCTTTAATGAGGGCTCATATTCAGATTCAACCAAAAACTTGTAGAGGTCATCTAATTGTGCCTTCGCACCCACGAAATTAGTACCATTATCTGAATACAAGCATGTTACCGGGCCACGCCGAGAAATAAAACGGCTGAAAGCAGCCAGGAAAGCATTTGAAGTTAAGTCAGAGACCAACTCAATATGAATAGCCTTGGTCACAAGGCATACGAATAGACAAATATATGCCTTTTGCGAATGTTGTCCTCTCCGACGAGTCAGCGTAATACGGAGTGGACCTGCGTAATCTACACCGGTATGTACGAAGGCCTTTGCTTCTGCAACACGATATGACGGTAAATCTGCCATCTTCGGTGTAGGATGCGATGGATTTAAGCGGAAGCAACAATTGCATTTCCGCACCATCGCCCTAATAACAGTCCTAGCATCTAATATCCAATAGCGTTGACGTAAGATAGACATAAGAAGTCCTGGGCCTGTATGACAGTTCACGACATGAAAGTGAGCGATGATCAGATCGACAACACAGTCATGTTTGGGAAGCAAAACCGGATGTTTAACCTCAAAAGGTAAATCCGATTTAGAAAGCCGCCCCCCAATACGTAACAGATTATCTCCATCAAGAAATAGAGATAAACTCTGAAGTCTTTTGGAATGAAATTTGCCTTCCTGGAGTGCAGCAATATCTCCTGCGAAATGAATACTCTGCACAGCACGAATCACAGCCTTTTCAGCAGTCATAAGATTATTGACCGTTCCAGAGGAAAGTGATATCTTTTTTATGAATCGGAGGACATAAACAACAATCCTTAGTAGTTTATCCCAAGTGGATATACGCTGAGCCAGTTCACTCAGGACCGATTTTTCACCCTGAAATGTGGCAATGAGCACATTAGCCTTGTGTTCAGGCATTTCACCAGTATTGGTAGGGTGAAACGGTTTTAATGGCCATTCCAAAGGTGGGCTGCAAATCCATGATGGGCCGTTCCACCATAAATCATGTGAAACGAGTTGGGAAGGAAGCATGCCACGAGAAAGGCAGTCGCTCGGGTTTTCACTACCAGCAACATGGTAAAAGTTCTCTGGAGACAAATTTTCTTGGCACTGAGCTACGCGATTACTAACAAACACCGACCAGCGATGCGGTGAAGAATGTATCCAAGAGAGCGCAACGGTAGAATCGGAAAACGCATATGTTCCTGCAATAGGAAGACGCTCAGAATAATTATCTTGAACCGTCCGTATTAATTTGGACATCAATACTGCGGCACAGAGCTCCAAACGAGCGAGGGTCGTCACTTTGGTGGGAGAAACCTTTGATTTTGCGCACAACAATCTCACTGTAATTTTTCCAAACAGATCAGTGGTGTGCAAATAAATCACACAGCCGTAACCATTCATGCTTGCATCGCAGAAAGCAACAACGAGCACCGTACTGTCTTTCAGGACACCAACATGGCGAGGGATTTTTATCATTGAAATTAGCGGAAATTCCTGTGTAAGCGCCGAAAACCGACGAATAACGCTATCAGGGGGTGTATCATCCCAACCAATGTTGCACAGCCATAGCTCTTTGATAAGTAATTTAGCGTACAGAATGACAGGGGCGACCAAGCCGAGGACATCAAATAAACGGGCGACTATGGAGAGTATGCTCCGCTTTGTGCACTTCTCCTGAACATAAGATGTCGTAAAGAAGAAGCTGTCATCAGCTGGTTCCCACGAAAGGCCCAACACCTTAGAGGTATTGTTAGAACCAACAGTGAAGTCCACTGGGCTGCGGTGAGAATCCGGGAGGTTCTCAAGTACAACTTGAGAATTACTAGTCCATTTTACTAAATCAAAGGCACCGGACTTAAACAACGAGATTAATTCTCGAGAAAGACGTATGGCGCTGGGCTCATCTGCAATAGAATAGACCAGGTCGTCCATATACAGCTTGGACTCTGCCACTTTGGCAGCATCCGGGTAATGTGGTCTCATATCCTGGGCCAACTGGCGAACCGTCCGCATTGCTAAGTATGGACTTGCCGTCAAGCCGAAAGGAACTCGATTGAACTGAAAAGTTCGTATGAGACCATTATTTGAGAATCGAAATAAGATCCTCAGGTATCTGCGATGCTTGCTAGGAACTTCAATCTGTAAATACATTTGCTTTATATCCGCAGTCATAGCGATGGGAAAAAGACGAAAGTCAAGCAAAAGCAGAAACAAATCGGCTTGCAAATTGGGACCAGTATGAATAATGTCATTCAGTGACAGCCCTGTGTGTGTTTTAGCACTAGCATCGAGCACAATACGAGGCATTGGTTTGTCTGGACGAGTGACAGCATGATGTGGGATGTAATATCCATCTTCTGTGATATCAGACTCTGAGACTTCTGATAGGTAATTATTTTCAATATATTCACTGATAACCTTGTTATAATTCTCCTGCAAAGCAGGGGAATGTTTAAATTTTCGCTCCAATGCCAAAAATCGGCGTTGGGCAGCAGTACGAGAATTACCCAATTGTCTTGGATCTCTACAGAAAGGTAAAGCAACAGAATATCTACCATCATCAGTGCGAGAAATTGATGAAGTAAAGAGATTCTCACATTAAATTCTCCGTTAAATTGGCCTTTAGGCGTGATAATTTTATCCATTCCGGGATGGATTTCAGTTATCACGCCTAAAGGCCAATTTAACGGAGGGGAATCTTCTTGTCCCACTAGTACGACAGTTCCGATATCAATCGGATGATCAGAAGTAGTCCACTTCTGCCTGACTTGCAAGGTGTGCAGATACTCTGAACGCCACTTCTTCCAGAAGGACTGAACCATGCTGTCTAATAATTGCTTACGCTGAGTCAAATTGATTTTACCGTCTGCCAGGACAGAAGCAGGCAAGTACTGCAATGGTGTCGACATTAAAAAATGCGCAGGCGTAAGGACTTCTGGATAAGGGTCAGAAGACATAACTGTAAGTGGACGCGAATTCATTATGCACTCAATTTGAACTAGCACAGTCTGTAACTCCTCATAGGTGAGAAGCTGAGTTCCAATCACACGGTACAAGTGTGTCTTCATGCTCTTTATGTTCGACTCCCACATACCCCCAAAATGAGGCGCGCGTGGTGGAATCATTTTCCACTCTATACGACGCTTAGCGAGTTCGCGCTTTAATGAGGGCTCATATTCAGATTCAACCAAAAACTTGTAGAGGTCATCTAATTGTGCCTTCGCACCCACGAAATTAGTACCATTATCTGAATACAAGCATGTTACCGGGCCACGCCGAGAAATAAAACGGCTGAAAGCAGCCAGGAAAGCATTTGAAGTTAAGTCAGAGACCAACTCAATATGAATAGCCTTGGTCACAAGGCATACGAATAGACAAATATATGCCTTTTGCGAATGTTGTCCTCTCCGACGAGTCAGCGTAATACGGAGTGGACCTGCGTAATCTACACCGGTATGTACGAAGGCCTTTGCTTCTGCAACACGATATGACGGTAAATCTGCCATCTTCGGTGTAGGATGCGATGGATTTAAGCGGAAGCAACAATTGCATTTCCGCACCATCGCCCTAATAACAGTCCTAGCATCTAATATCCAATAGCGTTGACGTAAGATAGACATAAGAAGTCCTGGGCCTGTATGACAGTTCACGACATGAAAGTGAGCGATGATCAGATCGACAACACAGTCATGTTTGGGAAGCAAAACCGGATGTTTAACCTCAAAAGGTAAATCCGATTTAGAAAGCCGCCCCCCAATACGTAACAGATTATCTCCATCAAGAAATAGAGATAAACTCTGAAGTCTTTTGGAATGAAATTTGCCTTCCTGGAGTGCAGCAATATCTCCTGCGAAATGAATACTCTGCACAGCACGAATCACAGCCTTTTCAGCAGTCATAAGATTATTGACCGTTCCAGAGGAAAGTGATATCTTTTTTATGAATCGGAGGACATAAACAACAATCCTTAGTAGTTTATCCCAAGTGGATATACGCTGAGCCAGTTCACTCAGGACCGATTTTTCACCCTGAAATGTGGCAATGAGCACATTAGCCTTGTGTTCAGGCATTTCACCAGTATTGGTAGGGTGAAACGGTTTTAATGGCCATTCCAAAGGTGGGCTGCAAATCCATGATGGGCCGTTCCACCATAAATCATGTGAAACGAGTTGGGAAGGAAGCATGCCACGAGAAAGGCAGTCGCTCGGGTTTTCACTACCAGCAACATGGTAAAAGTTCTCTGGAGACAAATTTTCTTGGCACTGAGCTACGCGATTACTAACAAACACCGACCAGCGATGCGGTGAAGAATGTATCCAAGAGAGCGCAACGGTAGAATCGGAAAACGCATATGTTCCTGCAATAGGAAGACGCTCAGAATAATTATCTTGAACCGTCCGTATTAATTTGGACATCAATACTGCGGCACAGAGCTCCAAACGAGCGAGGGTCGTCACTTTGGTGGGAGAAACCTTTGATTTTGCGCACAACAATCTCACTGTAATTTTTCCAAACAGATCAGTGGTGTGCAAATAAATCACACAGCCGTAACCATTCATGCTTGCATCGCAGAAAGCAACAACGAGCACCGTACTGTCTTTCAGGACACCAACATGGCGAGGGATTTTTATCATTGAAATTAGCGGAAATTCCTGTGTAAGCGCCGAAAACCGACGAATAACGCTATCAGGGGGTGTATCATCCCAACCAATGTTGCACAGCCATAGCTCTTTGATAAGTAATTTAGCGTACAGAATGACAGGGGCGACCAAGCCGAGGACATCAAATAAACGGGCGACTATGGAGAGTATGCTCCGCTTTGTGCACTTCTCCTGAACATAAGATGTCGTAAAGAAGAAGCTGTCATCAGCTGGTTCCCACGAAAGGCCCAACACCTTAGAGGTATTGTTAGAACCAACAGTGAAGTCCACTGGGCTGCGGTGAGAATCCGGGAGGTTCTCAAGTACAACTTGAGAATTACTAGTCCATTTTACTAAATCAAAGGCACCGGACTTAAACAACGAGATTAATTCTCGAGAAAGACGTATGGCGCTGGGCTCATCTGCAATAGAATAGACCAGGTCGTCCATATACAGCTTGGACTCTGCCACTTTGGCAGCATCCGGGTAATGTGGTCTCATATCCTGGGCCAACTGGCGAACCGTCCGCATTGCTAAGTATGGACTTGCCGTCAAGCCGAAAGGAACTCGATTGAACTGAAAAGTTCGTATGAGACCATTATTTGAGAATCGAAATAAGATCCTCAGGTATCTGCGATGCTTGCTAGGAACTTCAATCTGTAAATACATTTGCTTTATATCCGCAGTCATAGCGATGGGAAAAAGACGAAAGTCAAGCAAAAGCAGAAACAAATCGGCTTGCAAATTGGGACCAGTATGAATAATGTCATTCAGTGACAGCCCTGTGTGTGTTTTAGCACTAGCATCGAGCACAATACGAGGCATTGGTTTGTCTGGACGAGTGACAGCATGATGTGGGATGTAATATCCATCTTCTGTGATATCAGACTCTGAGACTTCTGATAGGTAATTATTTTCAATATATTCACTGATAACCTTGTTATAATTCTCCTGCAAAGCAGGGGAATGTTTAAATTTTCGCTCCAATGCCAAAAATCGGCGTTGGGCAGCAGTACGAGAATTACCCAATTGTCTTGGATCTCTACAGAAAGGTAAAGCAACAGAATATCTACCATCATCAGTGCGAGAAATTGATGAAGTAAAGAGATTCTCACATTCTGTCTCCTCCGGACTTAGAAATTTTATATTAGGTATCTCTTCTAACAGCCAAAATTTTTGCACTAAATCATTAAGTGCGAGTGCCGAGAATGATGTGTTTGTGTTGAGCACATTATTGGGGTAATCACCCATCAACACGAAACCGAAAGCGGTCGATAACGCGGGGGGTGCACTAGTACCCGATTCAACCCTGTTCCCTAAATAAATATATGGGAACAGTTGTGCACCGATGACGACATCCACGCATCCAGGAATATTCCATGTTAAGTCTGCGAGAGGTATGCCCTCTAAGTACCTCATATCACCCTTGGCTATATAGTGATTAGGTAATTGATCGGTGATACTGTCAACGACAAGCGCATGTATATTATATTTATTCTCTGGGTATACGCGAGACTCAATATCCAAATACACGTAACCGAAAATTGGTCGAGACGTTGATCCAATTCCTTTGACAAACGAATTACTCAAAGGAATTATTGGTAGATTCAGAGTCTTACAACAATCGACCGTAATCAAATTATTTTGAGAGCCATTATCAATTAGGCACCGAACAATAACTTTATTTCCGTTTTTAAGCTTCGCGTATACTTGTGCGGTCGAAAGTAAAATAGAAGAGTTCGGTGTTACTTTGGCACAAAGCGAACACGAAGGATTGACATTCGCGGTCCCCTCCACTTGCTTATCACCAATGCCAGTTCCATTGATGCTGGATGACACTGGAGGGGGGACTGACGGTTCTTCACTGGTAGGTACTTGCGACGTATGTACATGAGTATTGGTTTTCATATTATTCACACTGCCGAAATGTAAGAATGTATGATGACGTTTATTGCACAAATCACAAACTAACCCCGATTTGCATGACTTGATTGTATGTGAACCACTAAGGCAATTTACACAGGCATTTTTCGATTTTATAAATTCAAATCGAGCCTGCGGGGAACTCATACATTTAAACTTTGAGCAAACGTTGATTAAATGATCAGTTTTGTTACACAGAATACATCCTCTCGGCGGAGCTGGGAAGCGCGGAATATTCGCATTACTCGCGACGAACGATTTAGTATTATTTGATCGGGAGGACGAAATGGGATGCGTTTTATTTACGACACCATGCGAGTTACTCGTTCGTTCTAAAATCTTTACTTGATCTTGTACAAACGAAACTAACTCATTATAAGAAGGAATTTCTTTATTACGAACTGTCAGCTCAAAGTTCTGAGCCGTCTGTGAATCAATTTTTCTTACCGCGCAGTGAAACAAAATAAAATCAGTTAAATCTTCAATACCTAACTGCTTTAATGCCGACACTGACGAAGAATATCTTTCAATGAAAGAATTGAGACTGGCAGATGTATTCGTGCAGTTTTTCGCATCGAGAATATTATTTAAATAATGTGTTCCTAGTGTACGTTTATCTTGATATTTTTTAACTAAACTCTCCCAAATGATCTGATATGTATCACCCGAAGGCACAATGCCTGCGGTTATGTTCAAAGCCCCGTGTGTGAGTTTTCCGACTAAGTACTGCACACGCTGCGAGTCAGTTAGCTGTCTATTATTATGGATATTGGCTTTAAATGACTCAAAAAATTTCGACCAACTTTCATTCTTACCATCGAAGGTTGGAAGATCTATTGCAGGAAGATTAATCATACACGGCTCCCGCGACTTATTTTGTGACGTCAGTGACTCTCTTACAGAAGTTTTCATATTCGATCTAGTTCGTTTGACCTTCAAAAAAAGATCATCAAAAGCATTTAAAGCTTGAAAATCTGGTTTAAATTCTGGATTTAAAGTTAACTGACGATCATTGATGCTATCTATAATATTTTCAAATTGACTTCGCATTTGATCAATCATCTCTGACTGAGCCATAAACACTTCGTCATTTCTTGACTCAAAATTAGATATATTATTTGTTGCATTATACAGATCGTTCATACGAACAAAAAGATTTTCCTTTTTTGCGGTTAAAAGAATAAGCGATCTGTCTTGAGCCTCATCAAAACCCTCCTCCGTAATTCTTGGCATTTTTTATATATGCGAAAAGATTACCACAAAATTTTACAATAATGTTACAATGTTAATAATTAATTAATAATAATGTTGCGAATAATTATCCAAAATTACGACAATTCTGCGAACAATGTTAACAATTAATTAATAATAATAATGTTGCGAATAATTATCCAAAATTACGATAATTCTGCGAACATCCAAATATGTCATCCAAAAGCAAAAAACAAGACCAGCTCTAGTTCTCAAAAAAATGAGAGGTACTTCAAATTTACCAAAAAAAATACGTAAATTCAAACATCCATGTAATTAAGCTATAATCTCGAATTGAATGTATGAATGAATTAATAATCCAGGCTACGAAGGACCAATAAATATGTGTGGGCGTGTAAATAGCCCCTGACACAAGGGGATGACTACCCTATGTAAAATTAACGAAAATCGAATTCTTCCTTATGTGACACAAAAAAACAGTTGACCCAGCAATCTCAAAAACCAAAGTGAAAACAAACAAACACTCACTCAGAGAATGCAGCTCAGCCCCGATGTCCACACAAAAAAACACTTCTTTTCAATAAAAAAATGTCAAGGCGATATCGAATAATCTTGACAGATGTTTCGCACAGCAAGGAAGTTTCAACTATGAAAAATTTGCATATTAATAATGCGAGCCAAAAATCCAATCTTAGGTACAACAATAATTCCCTCACTGGATGAATTATTCTTAAGACTGACCAGGAGAGACATCTCTTGGCCTTTTACTGACACTCCCGTCAGAAGTAATTGCTTGATTCACAAAGGTAAGGAAACGCATGAATACACTGCATCTCAAGTCACATAGGTCCAATTCAATACAATACAAAACCCATAGATGGCGCCCTTATGGTCTTTATAGCATAAATTATCAATTTAAAGAAATTAATGCCCAAATATATTTATGGCGCGTATCCACCTCTTTTGATTTTTAGCATATTACTTATGTATATACTATAATCTGCCACTTTCATTAATTGGTCATTTGCCTGGTATTGAGGAGGCGGATAGCGAAACAGCAGGCACTGTATTTGCCTGGTATTGAGGAGGCAGATAGCGAAACAGCAGGCACTGTATTTGCCTGGTATTGAGGAGGCGGATAGCGAAACAGCAGGCACTGTATTTGCCTGGTATTGAGGAGGCGGATAGCGAAACAGCAGGCACCGTATTTGCCTGGTATTGAGGAGGCGGATAGCGAAAGGGCAGGCACTGTATTTGATTTCTCCTCACTACATACCATAGTTATAGTGGTTGCACGTTCCTTGTGCATTGATGGAGGATTTAGTTAGCAGAAGATTGAACTCACGACGCCCGGGTAGAAACCCATAACTTTGGACAGCTCAATCAACTAACCAATTGTTTGTTCGTCAAAGTTTTCGTAATAATAAAGCGAACATTAATTCTCTCTGTAAAAATGTGGAGCTAATTCTGTCAGCCATTCTCTCCTTGTGATGACAATGTCTTTCATATAAGCCTTATCTGATGAACTCTGAACATCGCAGAATACAAGCCTGAAAGAAAAAGAAAAAATATTTTTAATAATCATGTTCGTGAAAATATAACAGCCGGTTATTTGGGACAAAACTCAAGGAATAGAAACCAAATAATGTAACTAATGCCAATTTACTTTGGTTATTTGAGACAACATTCCGTTGAATTGGGACAAATTTCCAAGGCAATGCAAAATGTGTCTCAGTAAATGAATTTCAATGGCCCATTAACCAGCAGCCGAGAATTCAAATTTCATCAAAAGATGGACTTTTAATCGTACCCTTGCAACTGTACAGGGCGGTTCCGAAGAGAAAGATTGATTATTCTCATATATTCTGTAAATCAATATGTACTTTATTTGATTCTAAATTTGCTTTAAAATATATCTAAAATTTAAAAGTAGCAATAAAAATGCTCAAAAGCGTGATGATAAAATTATGTACTCTTTTTTGCTTACTTTATAATTTTTCAATAATGTCTAAGCAAAATAAGTGTGTAAAATAAATATATTAGATAAATGAAACAATTTAACTTTGTTTGAACCACTTACATATTTGAGTAAATCTGACCGGTTTCGGAATGACCGTTCCTTCTTCAGGGCAAGCGTATACTAATTTGACAGTTTCGAAATATGGATGGGAACAATGTATTATTATGATAGAAGGAACGGTCGTTCCGAAACCGGTCGGATTTACTCAAATATATAAGTGGTTCAAACAAAGTTAGATTGTGTCACGATAATAATTATTAAATTCGAATAATTATTCTCATGACTGAATTAACTTTCACCTGGCCGCTCACGTTATTTGTTGAATCGCCGTTGGCTTTATTTTTTGCGTGTGGCAATGTTAGTTTCTAGTTTCGGGGACTTTTTAAATATCCGCCGTTACGGGAGCCCGACGAATATTTGACTCGTCACATAGGTGTTGGTTTTTGCAAGTTTTAACATGGGATAATCCCTTATATTTATATCTTAATATTACAAACCGCGAGCCGGATCATAAAGTATGATTTTTGATAAACGCGACCCGAAGTAATTAAGCGGGCGTTATCGGCCGTCACTGTGAGAACTACATGTGCTTCACCATGTTTGCTTTGAAAGATATCCACGTAATCCTATGTCGTACGGCGACGTAAAACGCGACGGAACACCTTTATGGCCTTGCCTGGCCTCTACTTCCTGTAGTTGTGGCAAATTCCTGGCGGAAAGCCTTTGACGGAGCTCACGCCTTTAGCTTGGCAAATTTCCAGAATTCCTTGGTGCCTTCAGCCGGAATCCTGGTCATCAGGTGGAACCTGCTGCCCTGCTGCCCGGCTAGCTGAGTCGGTGGAGAATGAGTTGGCGATTTGCGGTTGCGTCCCATGGATGCGATCCTCGTATGCATTCCTCGGATGCGGTTCCCTCGGATACTTCCCCACGACTTCGCGGCTGCAGTTCATTAAGGTGTTCTCGAGTGTTAGTAATATTTTAGGAAACATGACTTGGTCCAACAGGAACGCTATTTGCTATTTATTTTTAGTTGATTTGTTGCCCTTACTGGTGTTATTTGGGGCTAATTTAAACCCCTGGTTATATGTTTCTGAAATATATGTTTACTTTTGTTATATGGAAAAGTACTCTTTTATTTAAAAAAGAAAAGCTAATCATGCTGCCGTATATCCATCCACCATCCTGAGGAGATTCCCTTGATATAAAATACTAGTAAATGGTTCCCCGGAACTATAAACGTTACAATTGTTTCATTTATCTGTAACTAGCAGACCCGGCCACACGTTGCTGTGGCTAACGAAACACAATGCCATTACCCAACCTTTATAAAATCCACACCACCCGCTTGCCAGCTGCCCGCTGCCCGCTGCCTGAATTGAATATTTGAATTTCTCGACTTTTCTCTACAATAATAAGCATGTATTATACATATAAACCTTCCTCTTGAATCACTCTATCTATTGGTGAAAACCGCATGAATATCCGTTGCATAGTTTAAAAGATCTATGTATACGCACATACATTTTGAGCGACTTCATCAAATAAAATAATTCAAATCAAATACCTACTTACTCTAGGACATCTATTTTCCAATTTCTTCCGTAGAACGAATTTCAAAAGTGACTTTAGTACAGCCCGCCAGCTGTTTTAAATCACACAAAAATATTTTTTCTTTAAATTTCTCGGCTTTTCTCTAATATAATTTACATGTATTATACATACAAACATTCCTCTTCAATCACTCTATCTATTGGTGAAAACCGTATGAAAATCCGTTGCGTAGTTTAAAAGATTAACGCGCACATACATTTTGAGCGACTTCATTTTATACAATGTAATGATGAATAACCACAAAGTTATAGCTACATTCAAAAGTATGAAATATATTAATTTGTAAGGCCCACCAACTGCGTGGCAGGCTGGATCGGGAGAAACTTGTTGAGGGAGATCTTTTGACCTCTCCAGCAGGACTCTCTCGGGACATTGCCTTGCATCGCAGAGGGAGGTATAGATACATACGTCCATCACTCCCAGACATTCTGATCCCCAGATTCCTACCCAGCCCTCATACCCTTTTCCTTCCCAGAACTTCCTCTCCTTCATTTCCCTAAAAAAAACCTCCCCACAGTATCCGCAAAGATGATATAGGCCCTGAGGGGAATTATTTTGCTCAAGGCCTCCTGTGTGGGGCTAATGTAAAAAAAATAAAATAACAAATAGACAAACTGAAGTTTTTTTGTTGCAAAACACTTGCGCTGATTTTTAAAAAAATATTTCATTTTAACTAAAATTAAAATTCTGGAAATAGCATTCCTAGATAATTTATTGATTTATTTTACCGTATAATTATAAGATTTGAAATGTGTGTTGTATAACACAACATTTTAATTAAAAATTTAACAAATCTGTCAACGACAAACGGTATAGCCTTATTATAATAAAAATAAACTTTTTTTTTTTAATTTAAAACATAACTTGACTCCAGGACTCCAGCTCGGAGAAGCCACTGGCAAAATGGATATCAGGATATGCAGAGGATGTCACTAATATGCTGGAGTGACCAAGTATCACTGGCGTCTGGAACTAGGGTGTCCTTGGCTCTCCACTCAGCGCAGAACCGTGAGAAGTGGAGTGGGGGTCACAAATAATGAGGAACCGACTTTAGAAGTACCGTCAAAACATGGTAAATTAGGGGAATGGCACAATGGACCTAATAAAATAATAAAGTGAGGTTATGTTTACCACTGCGGCTGCTGGGTGTTGTGCAGACAGCTGTTGGGACTTATGTGCAAGTCAGTCTGGTTGCCAGTTAGACTGCGGTAACATCCCGAGTGATGCAGAAAGGCAGCTGTCATGAAGAGGCCTGAGCTGAGACAGCGGAGAATCCTCTCCATCTTGACTGGAATGTTGAAATATGTACAAATAAGTATTCAATTCATATTCACTATAATCAGAAAATATAAGTACTTTCTCCAAGCAGTGTAAGTTACCAGTAGAGACCACACAGGAGATGTATATTCTAGCTGCAGTCTCACAGGAAACCAATAAAGCAGTTTAACTGAGTCAACCATATAAAAAGTTCTTGTGTTACACATAAAATTAGCGTGATCTTGTTGGAAATTGTTTTGCAGTGACAATCAAAGGTAAGTTTCCTGTCAAAAATAACACCAAGGTTTTTATTATCTTAATATTTGCAAATATCTTAACATTTTGACTGAGACTACAGCATCCCCAATTGGGGTATGTTGTGAAGCCGAAAGAAATGGGGAGGGGAAGAGGAAAGTTGGGAACTTCCTGGCTATTCACATCTGGTCACCAAACAAGCGTTGCTTAAAAGCCATTTTAAGCAGCGCTTTAATTCTAAATGGTGGTTTTACACCAGGGCAATTATGGAGTATCTTCCACTCTGGAACGGGCTGACAATATATTATTATTATTATTTTAAATGATTAAATTGTAAAATAACACAAATCCGGGATTTGAACTCGCGACCTTCGGATTGCTAGTCGAGAGCCTTACCCCTCGACAGAGGCCTTCATCCTTTACTTACTTCCATCAAGAGCTTTTTCATTGTTTGCAATTCCGAACTTCTTAGTGACCAGCTTCTCCAGGCTGGTCCGGATGTCACAGACCTTCCTCAGAGCGTCGCAGTTCAGGAACATCTTCTGGCACCAGATCTTTAGCTGCTTCCGGTTTCTGGAGGACTCCGCCTGATCCCATTGCTTTTTGAAGGCATCGTAGACATTGAGAAGAGTGATGAGATCTCCTTCCCCAACCTAAAAATACATAGGAAAAATTGTTACACTTAAGACTAACAAACCATTTATTGGTTAAACAACACCTCTGCCATATCGTCGGCAGAAAGGCTAATTGACGTAACCAGCAAATCCTCTACTTTCGGGAAAGTCGAAAAAACAAAAACAAAAAATTCAGAAAATAGTAATGGTAACCCCTAGCTCGTTGATTTTTACAATGAACAACAGAATAATGTTTATGTTTCTACCAATATTTTTATATCGATGTAATTATTTTAAAAAATGATGATTTTGGTGGTTACATCCATTCTTTTTTGTGAAAATTTTACGACTGCTTGGCTGTAACCAACAATATCTAGTATGAGAAGCTCGGTGTGCGATTAATTGACGGAAAGGAAAAAAGGCGTAACCTCTTTTGTGTTATTTGTAGCTCCTAAAACCATGGTGTAACCCTCTTCGAAGGGAATCAGACTTACAATTAGTTGATGTAACCAAATTTAAATTAAAAAAATATTTTTGTAATGGTTTTCATATCGAAGGCAATAAGTTGACAGCTCGCAACTGACATTTTTTCAGAAATAGAGTTATGCACATATTTTTATTTATTTTTTTAAGCTCTATTTAAATAACGTCGTCATTATATCATTATATATCATTACTTTTTTTATATGCATCACTTATTTTAAACATAATTAAATAAAAATAATAAAAAAACTATAAGAAAAAAATTTAAAAAACATATTGAAAAAATTTAAAAATTGTACACCAAAAACGTCCAGGCTGGTGGCCGGCCACTCAAAGAACTCTTCAATGGAGTGTGATCTAGAAAAGTAATTCGTTGACCTAAACTAAAAACCTACCCTTTTGGGCTCTCATACCCTTAATTTAAATATACCTATCTGAGAGTATCATACTTGTATTGCCTATGATATGTCTTAATCACACTTTTTTTACTGAATTAAAATTACTCGAGTCCTTCCGCATCATTCTGTCTCTTGACGAATCACATTAGTTTAGGAAGATCAAATCAATATATGTTTACAATGTCATTAATGAATATTAAGAAGAATATTGGGCCGAGGTGGGACCCTTGCGGGACACCACTTGTAGCCTCGAATACATAGGATTCTATAAAATTAATCCTGACACTAAGCACTCTATTACTGAGGTAACTGATAATCCATGTCAATAAACTTCCTTTGATGCCTAACAGTCGGAGTTTGGATATAAGAATGTGATGTCGAACCTTATCAAATGCTTTACTGAAATCGGTGTATATAGAATCAACTTGTTGTTTCAGACTAAGGGATTCGGATATGTAATTATTATAGATAGTTAAATTACTTAAGGTAGATCGACCTCTGATAAAGCCATGTTGGTTAGGAACAATAATATTGTTGATAGGTTTTACAATGGTATCTAATACTAATGACTCGAAAAGTTTGGGTAAAGCAGACATAATACAAATAGGTCTATAGTTTGATATATCGCTTTTGTCACCTTTTTTATGAATAGGCGTTAAATAACTCTTTTTCCACAGAGCCGGAAAACAGCCAGATGCTAAGGATTTGTTAAAAAGTTTGTGTAAGGGATATATCAAACTATCAATGCAATTTATTAAAAATATGGGAGGAATACCATCCGGTCCAGCAGATTTATTACTATCTAATGCGTTTATGCCATTTATTACTATCTAATGCGTTTATTGTTACACTCTCCCCATAACTCCCCATAAGGAGGGTGGAATAGCCCTTTGTCCCTGTCTGGCACAGGTGGTGCCTTTAGTTTCTGACTTTTGTAAGTGCTTATTTTCCTGTACTGTCCACTGCGCCATCCCTGACGTAGCGGTAGAAGTGAGAGGGGGGGAGGGGGGGAGGTTCACTTCGACTCTGATCTCTAGTTCCCTTGTCCGGTCCTGTTGACCGGAGTGACTTACTTAGTCCCTAGGGCAGTGATTCTTAAGCTTGTTGGAGGTCCTGACTCCCACCAGTTTCATATGCGCATTCACCGAACCCTCCTTAATTGGAAATCGAACCGAATCATATGAGTCGGGGATGTGACTCGACCTCCGCCGAACGCGCGAGACTGACTCACCGAACCCCTGAAGTTCATTGAACCCAGTTTAAGAACCACTGCCCTAGGGTCCTTCAAAAGTCTCTTCTCCACTATCCCACTGTCTTAAAAGGGGTCACGTCTGGCCACTGTGCAGTCAGATACGGTGTGAAGCTGTGTGGAGGGTCTTTTTAGGGAAAGGAAGGAGAAGAAGTTCTGGGAAAGAAAAAGGTATTAGGGGTGGGTAGGAATCTGGGGTCACTGTGTCCAGGAGTGACGGATGTATGAATCCATCCCTCCCACTGCGGTGCAAGGTGATGGTTCGGGAGAGCTGGTTAGGTCTGTTGTGCTGGAGAGGTCTAGGTTAGGTCTTCCTCAACCAGTCTCTTCCGATCCGCCCCTTGTAATAGGTGGGCAAACGCATTTGCCGCCAAGACCTAGACAAACCCCACCCCATGAACCCGGGCACCCCTGCTAAGTCACCAAACGTAGTTAACCAGTTGGGGTATATCGTCGGCAGAAAGGCTAATTGACGTAACCAACATTTTGTTGATTTTCACTTTTTGATGCCATTTTACTTGAAAAAAAAAACTGGGTCGATCTGTATACTTGAAGTTTATATATTATGAAGATTTGAAAGTTTACCCCCTTAAAATACCTACTGATTTTCCCGGAAGTCCGACCAAAAATTGATGTAAGTGATCGAAAATCGGACGTTTTTTTAATAAAATGCGGGTTACTCCCTTTAACCCGGGCGTATCCAATTTATGAGATACATAGTTATGAACAACCTAATTGACAGCCCTGCCATCGTTTCTAGTATTAAACTCCATGTACCGACAAGGAATACTAGACAAAATATAACATTCTTTTGCAACACATACACAACCAACTATCAATCACACTCACTTACCAATAGGATGCATGATTTAGGCAACAAGTTTGGTGGTATTGTAGATATATTCGCTGATTCCCTTTACATTCTAAAATGCAATTTAAACCAACACTTTGTGGAATCCTACAAATTATTGTAAGGTGGGTATAATATATTTAACGATTTGATGTGTTATTGTAATGTTTTATATTATATTTTGTTCTATGGTATTGTTAAATATTACATTGTTTAAAATATTTCACAGTTTTAAGCAAGAATATACAAGTGGTTTTTTCTTTAAAAACTACTTGTATATTCATAAAAGTTTTTTCACTTTTATAACGTTTGATATAAATTCTATGTATGTGTAATCCTCGATATCTTAAATATTATTTTATAATCTATGTAAAAGCCCCTACGGGCGTTTAAGAACAATAAATAAATAAATACAGACCAAGAAGCAGTACAATTCTAGCCAGATTAATTTAAAAGGTTCCAGTTTCATTCGTAAAAGGAAAACAAATAAAACCATTAAGTCATTACTTACCTTGATGGGGCACAACAATATTGACGGACCACACCTTGCCCTGCAAGATTATTGACGGCCAAGACAATATTAGGCAATTCATCTTGCTAATTTTCCAGCATGTTTATATACTTTTAACAGACTGATTGTATTTATTGTTGTAAATGTCATACACCTGGGTATATTGGCCACGCACTGCCAGATAGGGACAGGTACTTGAATAACAGGTTAGTGGAGGAATGAGAGAACATGTGTTAGAGCGAGATGCTTTAACAAAGAGAAAGGTTATTAATTGATGTAACCCACCTCAAAGTTATTCCTCTTGACCACCTTGGCGTTGATAGCTTGCTGACCACCGGCCGGTTTGATGAAGACACTCTCAACTTGCATCATGGCCACTATGGAGAGGATCTCATCGGTACAGCCAAACTCTCCTGCCAAAACAGATTTAAATTAATCATCTTTAATACAGATTCTAAGCAGAGAAATATTATTAAATATTCAGCACAAACCTAACATACTTTAACCCCCCCCCCCCCCATTGGAAGGGTATAAATACACATAATCCCCAAATATTACACTTACCACTATTGCACAATATCTTGGCTCGGGAAGGAGGCAGAGGTAACTCGGCCATCTGTTCCCCGAGGGGAGAGGTGAGGGAGCCTCTCTTGTCTATGGCTCCCAGGGCATAGAGAATCTCTATAGCAGAGAGCATAGAGCGGGCCGGGGGCTGGGAGGGGAAGGGGAACCTGCAATAGACAAAAAACAAAATATAGAATTTTTGAAAACAAAAAAAAAAAACAAATTACAATTTACAATAATTAACTTTAAATTAATTTTTAAAGAGGCTCGGTGGCAACCTAATCTTTTTTTTAAATACTATCGATTTGAATTTCAATTTTGTTTTCTTGATTGAATAAATGAAGTGGAATCTTGGAAGTTGAAATTAACCCACTTCCCGACATCAGATCGCCCTGAAATTCATCAGATAGATAGATTTATTGTCGATGACAATGCATTCTATCAACTTTTGGTGGCAATCACGCACAAACGCGGACATTTGTGCATTTCTCTGAAATTCAATGACATTACAGCTGTTAACATACGAAATAAATGGCAGTCTTATCAAACCGGGATTTGGCTCGGTCGGTAGCGTTGTTAACTCCGATTCCTGCCAGTCAATCCTCAGTCAAACTAAAGTCAAAGTTTTAAAAGTATTATAGTAAAAAAAACTTTGTTATTTTACATTACATTATTTGAATATATTACGATCAAAGTTGTTTTATTATTTATCAACATTTTAGTCATCTAGAGAAAACAATGACTGTGCGGTTTAATACATACAAAAATATTTAAGTGTTAAACCACAAAGTTTAAAACTTAAAATATTGTTTTTATTATCTTAGCTTTATTGGAAACACTTTGTTAAAAAACCACAGAAAACACGACTCTCAACAAACTTATTGCTTTATTTCACAAATTTATTTACAAATTCATTGTACACTGTGTATCTATCCCGAGCGTAGCCAGGTTTTAGTTTCGAGGGGGGGGTTCAAGAAAATAAAACTACTGAAAGTGCATGCAATAACCTTTACATTATATACCACCACGTTCACATTGGCAAATCAAAACGCGTGTCGGGGGGGGGGGTATGGTCGGACTTTGTATTTCTTGGGCATTAACTATAACAATTTGTGTTGAAAACTTTTATTTTCTATGTAAATTGGTTACTTACTTAGTTTTTTTCTTTTTTTTCCTTTTTTGTTTCTTTTTTTTTAATAAAATTAAAGTAACAAATGTATAAATAAAATAAAACTTTTCAAAACAAAATACATAATAAACGTTAGTTGCACATGTTATAACATTTTAAGCACTCAAACTATTCAAATAATCACGTACGCAAATAATCACGTCGTTATGCAAGTACGTATTCACCTGACTGTAACACTAAACCAGTTATGTGTGTATTAAACACTTTTTGCTAAGTGAAATAATAATTTCAAAGTACGTATACACTTACCACTGATTAGAAACGGAAATTAGAAACGGAATTCCAAATAAAAATCGCTTTGCAAAATAAAAATCAACCGCAATCACCGAAAAAACAGAACTTGCAAGTTAAATTTTTTTTTTCTTTAAGAGGTCCCCATTTATCTTTTTTATTTACGGCTTTCGTAAAGACCTAAGCACCGAGGATGCGATATATGAACTGACAAAAAAGATATACTCATCTATCGATAAAAAAAAGAAAAGCTTTGTCTTGCCATATTCCTAGATTTAAGAAAAGCTTTCGACACCGTAAATCATAATTTACTCATTACAAAAATAAATCAACTAGGTTTCAAAAAAGACACACTAAAACTACTCTCTAACTATCTTACAGACAGAACACAAAAAACAAAAATTGGGAATAATTACAGTTCAGAGTCAAAAATAAAAAATGGGGTTCCACAAGGAACTGTGCTTGGCCCGATTTTATTCTTAATGTATATTAATGATTTATGTAATTTTGTAATCCCTGGTAAAATTGTTTCTTACGCAGACGACACGGCAATAATAGTGGATGGTAATCATTGGAAAGAAACTTTTTCGAAAGCAACTGATTGTATTTCATTGGTTTCAACATGGCTAAAATACAACAAACTCGTTTTAAACTATAGCAAAACATTTTACTTACCTTTTTATAAAACCATTAAAAACAAACCTAAAGACAACCTTAAAATTAGAATCCATAATACTAGTTGCAATCAAGAAATGTGCTTCATGTGCAACGAACTCACTGATGTCGAAAATATAAAATATTTAGGAGTATCAATAGATATAAATCTTAATTGGAAATCACATATTAATCAAATCACTTCTAAATTAAGATATCTGACCTACATATTTTATAGACTTAAGGAAGTACTAAACATTGAAAATTTGAAAATGATCTACTTTTCCCTGGTGCAATCATCAATCACTTATGGCATTATAGGATGGGGTGGTGCACTTGATACATTTATGAAGCCTCTACAAATAACTCAAAAACACATAATTAAAGTCATATATAACAAAAATAAAACATTCTCGACCAACTTATTATACAAAGAAACTAAAATATTTAATATACGTAAATTATTTATATTACAAACTTTGAAATATGTGTTTAAAAACAAAAATAATTTCGAAATAAATGAAAACAGAACGAGCAAAAGAATAAATAATATATTTTATACCCCACAAACCAATACTAAATTATTGCAGACACATAGCAGTTTCATTGGTCCTCGTACATTTAACCTTCTACCACTACAAACTCAAATGATAAATAAAATGATAAAATATGTAAAAGAGGTAAAATTATGGTTGAATAATGTAGATTTTGAAACGCTTTTTCTATAAATTTATCCATCCTTCTACAACTCATTTGCTGTAACTTCTAAACTGTAGTACAATATGTTTTCTGTTTATTTTATTATTTTTATTTATATTTTTTTTATAATGACAAAAAAAAAAAAAAAAATTGTATGTTTTTCTCCATATTTTTATTTTATTTTTATAATAGCTGAAAAAACCTTTTTCACTTATTCTACCTATGTAATACTTATTTTTTATACTATCTTTATATTTAATATGTTTTTTTAAGTCTAATTTATACTTTGGGTACTTTATAGTATTTTGTTTTAATATTACCCACACTCAGGCAGTGCCTTAGAGGGTTTTCATTTCTTGTTCATAATTGTTATTATATATTATGTTTTTATATAATATTTGCTATTATACATTATATGTACAAAGAAATGGGAATAAATAAAGTTAAAAAAAAAATTTTTAAAAAAATCTTTTTAGATACGTAATATCATTTTGAGATGTCAGTGTTAAAAATAACATTCTCTTAACTCTCCTTATTTTAATATTATTGATGTTGATATCTTAACTTTTCGGGGGTGGGGGGGGTTGAACCCCCAAACCCCTCCCCCCCTGGCTACGCCCGTGGTATCTATTGTACATTATTTACAAATTCATTGTATATTGTTTGTTTGGTTTTGAAATGATAATATGGACCGTTCCTACCGGAATATCATTTATCCACCCTACCCTCACCTAACCAAGTCACCTTGCTGAAGAAAGCAGGGAACAATAACAACCAACAGAGTGAGATGACTTGACATTTGTAGCAACTAGTTGTGTTTAATATGTTCGTCTTCGAATTTGGTAAGTGCCTTGGTTTTCCTTCTCCTTTCATTCCATAATTTACCACACAGATATTCATCCAGCTTCAAACAATTTCAATTATCGTTTTGATTTGCAACACGGATGCAACACTGTGTATCTATTGTACATTATTTACAAATTCATTGTACACTGTGTATCTATTGTACATTCATTTACGCAAACTTGGGTAGTTACTGCTCAAGGGCATTAATGGTGCTACCCAAATCTGGGTAGCTATCGCTTGAGTGGATAAAGAAATAGAAATCTTCACACTCCTTTTTCCGTTCATCTGCTCTATATGTATATCCAAACCAAGTGAGGCACAGAACTGGCATAGGAAGGATGCAAATAGACTGGATGCTGTAGAATTGAGATCCCTGAGGAGTGTGTTTGCTAAAACCATGTTTGACAGTGTTACAAATGCGGAGATCTGGAAAGACTTACCTAAGAATATTGTCGATTCCGAGAGCTTTAAGCTGAAGCACTATTCCTGACAGGTCGGTCCGCTGTATTTCTGGTGGTACGTTGGCCATCAGCTTTTCGTACTCTTCTTCTGAATATAATCTGCAATCAAATGTGGATTATACTGGAAATACTGTGAATTACTTCTGGAAAGGATTTAAGAGGGTATTACCAGAGAAAGCCAGAAATATGTCATTTTTAAATCAGATTTTAGACGTATTGACTCTTTTCCACAAAAAATTATAAATGGATTTCGAAAGATTGTTCTTTTATCTAACATTTGCATGTTTTAAATTTTGAGAAAAAATGTTAATTTTTAGTATAATAAGGTCCATGGGTCGTTGGCAGATTTGTTATATTTTCAAAAAAGATTTTGTATTGTAGCACACCCATTTCAAATCATATAATCATGCAGTAAAATAAATCAATACATTATCTGCGTATCGCATGTTTTAGAATTTTAATTTAAATAAAATCATTAAATATATACATACATGTGTTTCTTGACGAAAATTGGTCTGTTTGTGCATTTATTTGCGCACTTACAAACATATATTTCAGATTTTTTTAACATTCTTATTTAACTTAGACATTATTGAAAAATGATAAATACTTATTATCAAAAAATAATTACAAAAAGCACATTATTTTAATAGTTTTATCATCACGCCTTTCAGCATTTTTGGATGTAGGTATAAATTAAAGCAAATTTGGAATGAAATAAAATCGATATTGAGTTATAATTTTAAATAGCTGGTACGGAGAATAATTAATCTTTCTCATTTTAACCGCCCTGCACGATCGTAAGAACAATTTTCGACGAAATGTAGATTTTCGGCCGCTGGCTGGTTAAACGCTCTTAATGCAGCAAGATATAGAAAGATCAAACTGTGTTTCACGGTCAAAAGTATTATCAGTTCACACGCGGAAAGTCCAGGTACACAAGCGAGTGACGTGAAGAGGGGACTCCCCTTTACTTGGTCACTTGTTATGTGAAATGTCGCTTGTTAGTGGAGCCATTTTTTACAATATATTTTGTTCGTTATGAGAGGTGATTGTTAAGCGAGGTTATATCTTTTACTGTATATCATATAAGCGCAGTGTAGTCCCTATAATCCAAACAATTAAAATCTGAGTCTATTCGATTTAAGGAATTTTCGGATTACTGGAATCTTTATGAAACAGCTGGATTTTTGGAACATTTGAGAATTTGACATTTTCCAGAGCATTCTATCGTTAATGCTTCGTAGTTGAAAGTTTTATTCTTTTTACCTTTGAAATCGGATTGTTGATTTACCGATTTTATATTTCCTCGCTAACTTCATACAACTCTCTCCTCTAAAACATGGTATATCAGTTGCTTTTAAGTTCGGCTTTGTTGGAATGTCGAGCTTAGCGTGGCCGTATAAATCCGTATATAGGTTGTAAGTACAGATATCAGCAATAAGTATTACATGTTTTGTCTAAGATTTAAAAAATTTAAAACTGTTTTAATATTTTATTAGAGCGGTCTTTAGAAACAAAACTACTGTAATCACGAATTTTCAACATACCAATGACCGCAGTTTACTTTTACACAGATTTAACCTCTTGTTTGCCGGGGTAGGCCAGCAAAAAGCTCCACCAATTACGACGCGGCACCCGGCGGCAGAAATGAAACTCCGTGTCCAGCGATTCTGACACTGTCCTTTACAAATTCGTAAGGTCAAAGGGTCAAAATCGTAGATAAACATATTTTTCCCGCGCATGCGCAAGAACTGCGCACATTCCCACACTCCGGTAAATTATTAATATAAATTATTTGGACTGACTAGGCGCATTGCAGGTTTCGCTATGGTAAAGGGCGATAATAGAGCAAGCGATTCTGACCGTGTTCTTCATACACTTTCTTTATACATAAGGGTCAAAATCGCGTGTAAAATCTCATGACACACCGGTGCACGAGCGGCAAACAAGGGATTAATTTATGAGTTGAATTTTAATAAGTTCCCCACTTCAATCAGTATGGTGCTATATGCGATGATACCAATTGCAAATTAGAAGTGAGTCGTTCGCGAACGAGTCGGCTCAGTGACCCGGATCTTCATATGGATCCGTAAGATCCGGTTCCCTAAGACTGATCTCCGGTGAGCGCACTGACCCGTATCGTTCAACGGGTTAGTCGGTTCACCGGATCTGCTCGTTCAACGGGTCAGTCGGCTCACCGGCTCGTGGGTCACTACTGAACTGATTCGGATTGATTGTTCGTTCACAGCGCGGATTTGAACGGTGGGATGCTTCGATTGCATATACCTAGAAAGGTTTCCGGTGGAACACCACCACTTGTACTAATTAGTTGTGAACAGTATGCGCTTTTGGATTTATTATAAGTGGCAACAGAAAAATGATTCCAAATATAACTCTTTTTTCTTGGTGACATTGTGAAATTTTAAATTAAAACTAGTCACAAGTCAGTAATAATAATTTTAAAAATAAATAAGGTGCAAACTAACAAAAACGACAAGACACGTGCATACGATTACCATTTCTTGACATTTCGTTACCGACATTTCATATTAAAACTCAACCAAACAAAGAATTTCTTGATTTCATTATTTCATTCTGACAAAGGGAAATCCAAATTAAAAGGGGAACCCCAAAATATTGGGACTCCCTTGGAGGGCAGAGGTGGGGCGCGGGGAGATGGAAAAATTCAGTCGTTCGATCGAGTCGGTTCACTGAATCGGATCTTTTCATTGAATGAGACCTAGTTAAGCGGCTGGCTCAACTGAGCCGCTTTGCCCGTCTCTATGGCAAATAGTATTTGTTTTGCTGAAGTCAGTGCACTATTCATGAAATTGTGGCGAACCGACCACTGAAAACCAACTTTTTTCATTCGTTATAACATCTTATGTTTTCCACACAGCCCGTCACCCGGTGGTTTGGATTATTGAAGGTTCGGATTATAGTGGGTTCAGATTACAGAGACTATATTATATTACGCTGCATAGAAAGTCAAAGTACTTGATTCTCTATGCAGCGCAGGACCATGAGGAATGGGAGATTTGGAGGTCGTGATCCTCAGCAATCAGGCAACAACTCAAGAGAAAGATGACCAAGATGGATGTTTTCAACATAATTTTATCTAGAAGTGTACCTGTAACATTTCCCATGCGTAACCCTGCCTGCCCTGCCGGCTCTCTGGATAGCGTTGGCCTGCGATATGGGACACAGGATCAAGTTCTCAAAGGACGCACTGGGGTCCAGATAGCGCACCTTGTGGAAACCACAGTCAATCACTGCAAATAAATTTATTATGAGGACAACACTTTACATGACATAGTGCACTATAATTATTATTATCCAAAATAACAATCACCGTCTACTAAGAAACCCCGAAACTTTCCATATTCCTTTCCAAATAACCAACTATACCTTCTTCAAACATCTTGTGTGAATGTGTAACGACTACATAACATCCACTGTAGTGGCAAGATTCCGGACAAAGGTATTTAGCGATAGCCTCCAGATCTTCTAAATAACTTCAGACCCAAACTTAATTGTCTCTTGTTTCTGTCTGTTGCTTTCACCCTTAGGGGTGTTCTAGGCCATCATTTAAAATTATGGAGAAAGGAAAGGTGAATTTATTTATTCATTTTATTTAAACATGAAAATTTCAAAATATTATGGAAGATTGGAGTCGAGTTCAGACTTAAAAGAGATAAAATGTTGAATGAAGGGGGGGCAATTATACATAAGGGAACGTACCCATACTACGTGACACGTTTAGGGGGGGGGGGGGTCTTCAAAATGTCACGCTCCATACAAATGAGCGGCGGGTTGCTTAGGTTTTTGGTCACCGGGGGGGGGGGGGGGGGGGTGTTAAAAATTGAAAAAAGTTGGTCACGTAGTATGGGTACGTTCCCTAAGGCTCGATTGTAAGAGAGGATATTTGTTTAGAGAGGGACAACCATAAAACATGTGAACTAAAGTTCCCACTTCTAGACCACAGAATGTACAATCTGAGGAGTCAAGGACGTGAATTTGAATAAACAAAAATTTTAACAAAACATAAAAACCACTTAAAAAAATGCACTAAAAAGTAAAAAAAATATTTCGTATTCTTCTACAATTAATAATCAACTTACTTTTTCTACTCATCAATATGTAGGTACGATTGTTATTTTTGGAGTCGGTGTCAGCCAAGGTACCAGGCCCAGCGTGTTTACTTGACAGCTCCCCTCCCACCGCGGCCCGCTCTCGCCTCTCACCTCGTCAAGTCGCGCGTGCGACACAAGCACATCTCACCTATAACTATGTATGTAGTTACAAACCTACCTTGGCTGACACCGACTCCAAAAATAACAATCGCACCTACATATTGATGAGTAGAAAAAGTAAGTTGATTATTAAGTTGCAGAAGAATACGAAATAATTTTTTTACTTTTTAGTGCATTTTTTTAAGTTGTTTTTTTTTTTGTTTTATTCAAATTTTTGTTTATATTTTGAAATGAGGCTTCTTTCATTTTGTCATACGCACGTGAAACAATGCACGGTCCATTTGATACTGTAACGAATGGATTGCAATCTTTGGAGCACTGTCTTTGTTCAAGCGGTATTTCAATAAAAGATAATCCAAGATGCACCAAGTCTCTTCAAGACCCAACTTCATTTCTTTCTTGGGTGAAGTTAGCATAGAAATTGTTGTAACTTCGTATTTGTCCCAAACTCTACAAACTCTGGGGTCAACAAAACATTTTATACTTTATTGTGACAGATTTTAACAATGAGCTCTGATATCTTATTTAGTTGGCAAAATCTGGACCCTGACCTTGAGGTTCCCACAGTATTTATAACAACTCACCAAGGTGAGCCCAATATATAAGTCGGGTTGCAAAACAGAGGCACATAATTATAGACCGGAAGCTGTCTTATGATCTTTTCCGAAAAATTTTGAAACACTTATTTGTGAAAAATTAACAAATGAAATAAAACCGTTTCTTGGAGGAAATCAGCACGGTTTTTTATCAAAAAAATCTACTGTATCCTATCTCCTTGAACTATCACATAAAGTAGCAAGAGGATTAGACGCGCAATGTCAAATAGACGTTATTTACACTGACTTTGCAAAAGCCTTTGACCGTGTAGATCACGACGTACTTTTACGAAAGATCCATAAAGTAGGCTTTGACCAACCTCTAATACAGTTTCTTGTGACGTATTTAAAAAACAGAACACAGTATGTATGCATCAGTGGCCAGAGAATTCCCTGCATTTTGAGGAATACCTCAGGGGTCAAACTTGGGACCTCTACTATTCTTGATATTAATTGATGATATTCAAGAATGCATCCAGAGTACTACTTGCTTGCTTTTTGCTGACGATCTCAAACTGCTCAGGACGATACGCGACATTCAAGATTGTTTTAAGTTTTAAATGGTCTTGAACTTTCAGTACAAAAGAGTCAGTGTGTTACCTTCTCAAATCGTCATAATAACCCCCCTGTTCAAATTTTATTTAAAAACTCTCCAATCCCCAATGCTTCCGAAGTAAAATTTTTGGGAGAAACATTTGATAGGAAACTTAAATGGTCTTCCCACATTAATAATATAGTTACTAAATGTGAAAAAAATTTAAATATTATCAGATCACTGACTGGCGTTTGGTGGGGTGCTCATCCTATCTGCATTAAGTTGCTCTACAATGCACTTATTCGAAGTCATCTCGACTATGCCTGCCCACTTTTTAGTACTGCATCCAAAAATGCACTCAGTAAATTAGACAAAATTCAATCTAAGTCATTGCGAATAATAACTGGCGCGATGCAATCGTCGCCCATCAATTCCCTTCAAGTAGAATGTTCTGATCCTCCTCTTTATTTAAGGCGTCAATTATTTGCTGACAAATTTGTTCTTAAATGTTTAAATTCTAAAAGTCATCAGATTATTCCCAGAGTCTCGTTGTTCAACGACTCAACACATTCATCTACAATCAGAGCTCGAACTAAACCTCTCCCTGCCATCTGTAAAAATTTTCGCTCTCTCTCAGAGCTTCAAATTATCAAAAATGATCTTCTTCCTTTGTACAAATTAAAATATAGTCACGTCACCCTATCCCCAACGATATTAGAAGGGATCGGCATTCTTAAAAGTCATTCCAATCTCCCAGCCCGTACTGTCAATAATATGTTCAATGACATTATTTCTTCTAAATGGCCCAACTCTTCTCTTTTATTTACTGATGGCTCCAAATCTCCGGACTCTCCTAACTGTGGTATTGGTATTAACGTTTACCACAATAATTCTAATGAAAGAATATTTTATTCAATTTCAAACCAATTTTCAATATTTTCTGCAGAGTGCATTGCGATTATTGAATCTCTCAAATATGTAATAAAAAATAATTTTGAACATTCTCTTGTTCTCTCTGACTCTCTCAGTTCCCTCCAAAAAATTAAAACCAGTCCTCTTCTTCATCCTGATGATCACTTTGTATGTCTTATTCGAGTATTGATAACCTGTATTCAAAGCTCTGGAAAAGCTGTCACTCTGATTTGGATTCCTGGACATGTTGGCATAGTGGGTAACGATATTGCTGATTCCTTGGCAAAACAAGGAGCGTCTAACCCTACCGTTACCCTCGTAAACCATATTCCCCTGTCTGATATTTTTTCCATCATCAAAGATAGATCCCGCAATGTTTGGACAGAGTATTGGAACATTGCTAGTCAATCCAAGGGTGCCCGTTACGCCTCAATACAAAGGACTATCCCATCAAAACCGTGGTTTCAAAAATTCCCCCATTTTTCCAAAAAAGAAATTTCCTTACTTATTCGTATGAGAATCGGACATTGTTCCGTTCCTTCTCACCTTTATAAAATTCATGTGCTTGACTCCCCAGATTGTACGTTCTGTGGTCTAGATGTGGGAACTTTAGATCACATATTTTTTGATTGTCCCTCTCTAAATAAATATCCTCTCTTCTATCAAGCGTTATCAAAAATTGCCTCTCCTCCATTCAACATCTCATCTCTTCTAAGTCTGAACTCTACTCCAATCTTCCATAAAATTTTGAAATTTGCACATTTAAATAAAATAAATATATAAATTCACCTTTCCTTTCTCTGTAATTATAAATGATGGCCTAGAACACCCTTGAAGGGTGAAAGCCAGAAATAATTGAAAAAAAAAAAAAAAAAACTTGATTTAGACGCAATATCTTCATGGGCAGATTTTTTTATTTTTTTTTTATTTAGTAACTATATAATATTTTTTACATTTTTATATGAAACATGTTAGTTAGATGTATATATAAAATATATTCGTAGTCCTCCTCACTAGGAGATCCTGTGCTGAGGGGGACTATGCTTTGGATAAGTTTTTCAGCGACTTCTATGGTTTAACTATTGATTGGATAAGGTTTTCCAGAAACTTCTATGATGTTTTAAGTATACTAGTAAGTTCATTTTCCGATAGATTCTTCAGCCAACATTTAATGTCCTTAATGTAGCTATTTTTTATTTTTTATTTGTTTGATACTAAGTGGGAGTTTGTTATATAACTTTACTGCTAAAAATGCAGAACTTTGTCACATAAATATTATGTGACTAGTGCAGTTCTTGCCTATTTGGTTATTTTGTCTATGGTGTTTTTTTTTGAGACTGGTAATTTTTTGGGAAAGAGAGATTCTTTCTTTGTTTATGGGCACTTCCTCCCGGGCAGCGATGGGCTAGCTGTTCGTGAATTAGTCACTCACTTGAAAAGTGTTTCAATTTCATTATATCATGTGGATTTAAGTCGATCTTATCTTAAAAAGGCGCGGGGTGTTTTTTACGTAACACGAGAAGTTCGTGTACGGCATTATTTTTAGTGGATATGTGAATCCCACTTTTTTCCGTTGTTGGCAGTTGGCCATTTTGTGGAAATGTGTTCTGGAAATGAACTTGTAAAGGGATTGGTCCTTGAGGTGGCAGAATAATATGCCTTTATGACCCCGCGTCGTGAAGTCACGGATTGTTGCCAGTTCTACCGAAAAACGCAAGACTTGGTGATCAGTTGGGACCACTTGCTTTTTTTCATGGAGCTTGTTAAGATAGCCCTAAGCTAAATACACTCCTTGGAGGCGTAGCAGCCTTCTTCCTAAGAAGGATGACCTAGGATCTCGGGATTGCGCGACGTCCCCGGTTAAGGAGCCTGGAAGTGTCTTCTCTCTACTAAGCAACTTCGCGGTCGTCATCCGTCGTAAATTCGTTTAGTTAGGTTAGCGTGTTCAGGAGTCCATCTGGTATGTTATTGCTTTGTATTTTTTAAATTTGCACTCTCATGTTTGTTTTTATTGCATACAATATAGTTTTATAAGATTCATCTTCTTTTTATTTTCTGATTTCTCACCTACTTGACAGAAAAATACCTTTCCCATAATCCTGAGCCCTGGTCTCTGCTCTGCCGTATAAAATTACACTCCTATTATATTGTACCAGAACTTGATTCCCTTACAACTTCTTTGACCAAATGAAGAGTTACGCTTTGGTATATTAAGTATGTCTGTTTGTTTGGCTCTGGTTTTATGAGCGTGTGAGGTGTCTGCCTCTGAATCATTTTTGTGGTGATGTACTAGAATGTTTTTGGCATAGATTTTCTGTATGCTTGGAACATAAAACTGTTTAAAAATTTCTGTTGTTGACGTCCTTATGGGGACCTTTAGAATGGTCTTTATAATGCAATTCTGAGTTACCTTAAGTTGTTTTAAGTGATTAGATGCTGATGAGAATAAACTTTTCTTTAATGTAAAAAATGTGTCACTATGACGTATACGCGTTCCAAAAACCCGATTAAATTTGATTATAAATTAAATAATGAAATATTGTCATCAGTAAAATCCATAAGGGACCTCGGGGTCACATTTGATCCCAAACTTACTTTTTCAGATCATATGGTAGGGTTGGCATCATCGTGTTACAAACTTCTTGGATTTGTGATAAGAATAAGTAAACAATTTTCCAAGCCTGAAGCAATGACATCGATGTTCAACTGCATTATACAATCAAAATTAGAATACGCTTCTGCTGTTTGGGCCCCATACCAGAAAAAATACATAGATTTATTGAAACAAATCCAAAAAAAAATTCTACGGTATCTTTATATGAGAATGCATGGTGAATACCCACGATTTACGCATCATATGGATTTGCTATTTGAAACGCGCTTCGAAAGTCTCCAATCTAGAAGGAATGTAACCCTAACAGTAACAGCTTTCAAAATTATGACAGCCCATACCTCTGAGAATGCTATAAATTGTTCGTACCGAACAACTACTGCCAGGATCGCCACCACGACTTGCTCTGTATCCCACATGGCAGAACAGATGTTCTGGCCCAGCATAGCATGACATGAGGTATGGTACTGCTAAATGATATCTCTAGGTCCCTTGACATTTTCAACATTAGTCTTGAATGCTTCAAGAGTAATTTTAGGCAAGAGCTCTAAAATATGTATTATTGTAATTTTATTTATGCAATCAGATGATGTGATACACAATAATGTATTTATGTTGTATGTACATGTACATAATCCAATCTAATATTCTATGTGTATTGTAATAGGATTACATTAATCTGTAATGCACAAAAAAAACAAAAAAACAAAAAAAAACAAAACAAAACAAAAAAAAACAACTCAGAATGAAACCAAATAAGAACCACCTCAGAAAGGTATTAAGAGTGATGATAAAAAAATTGGTTAAATAAGTTAAGTTAGGTAAGGGTTAGCTTTTAATGACCTTTCTGAGGTGGTTCTGAGTTGGTTTCATTCTGAGTTGGTATGGAACCTTATAATACACTCGATGTCTACATTATCGACAGCTAAGCGCCATCTATGGGTAATCTAATAGACTACCATCTATGGATAAGCTCTTACACTAATATCTAGGACATTACAGAAATTATATCAATAACTAACCGTAACTAATGCCTGGAATAGTAACCGAGGTCTCAGCAATATTAGTCGCTATGACAACCTTCCTGCATCTCTGTTTAACACTCTGAAACGCCTTCAGCTGCTTGTAGGCCGGCAGCCCACCATATAGAGGGAAAACTGACAGCTCGTAAGCCGCCATCTTGGATTCAAGATGGCGGCCCGTGACACGCTTGTTGTTGTCGGCTGCGTAGTCTTCTAGGAGACGGGTAGCTGATATAACTTCATCCTGATAGCAAAAAATAAGAGGTAAGTATCATTATATTATAAATCAAGTAACGCCTGCCTGTTAAAAATCACAGGATTTTCTGAATTCTTGACATATTTCTCTGTTATATCTAGTAATTTCCGGTCAAATATTTTATTACGGGAAGGTATATAATTTATCTCTTATTTGAGATCTTTTTGTAGGAATAAAGAAAGTATCAATATTCATTACAACATTTATTTGATTCATGTAGACCGCCATTTTGGATTAAAAATGGCCGCCAGTGATAAACATATTGGTATTGGATATGCAAAATATGGTGGAATGTTTCTTGCCTGTCCAGTGAGAAAAGCCAAGATGTCACCGAATGGTTCCTTCTCGTGAATTTTAACGATGGTGTCCACTGTTGCCTTTATGTAGTCAGGTACTGGCTCTGGAAACAAATATTACATTCAAATTACACACATGAAGTATCAAACATTCGAAATACACTGAATTATTTATAAACACATCAATTAACAAAGTCAGTACTGTTGAACCTTTTCAATATGAAATTACAGAAATTTAATCACATCAATATTGACAGAACATTCTATTGAACCGTGTACATTTTGGTAAAGAATTGTACATATTGAGTTATGTAGGAAAACCTTACGGGAATATTGAATTTCACTGTGTCACAGTTGGCAGAACATTTTTTTAACAATGTCAATTTTGGCAATATATTGACATTCAATAGAATCATATCAAGATATGCATGATTGATTGTATTGAATTGATCCATAATAAGAATGGCAAAAACATTCAATTGAACCATAATAAAATTGACATAAAATTTTGTGAACCTTTTTAAATATTTTTCCATTCAACCCTTCGAACGACCGTGTAATTTTTATTTATTTTTTTTTTATTTAGAAGAAAAAAATTTAAACATTACAAATGATTACATTATGCAAAGTCATACAATAACCCATTATTATTCTACTACTCCATAAGTTGAGCTCGGAGCTCGTGTTTATGGGAGGAGTATTTACATGCAAAAAATAATGTTCTAATGAAATATGTAAGCAAGATCAAAGACTTATGAAATAAATGTAAACATTATTTGACATAGGTATACAATTTAGAAAAAAATAGTTATTGAAAGTCAATAACAATATATATTTTTAATTATATTAAATATTACAGATTAAGTAAGGGTAAATTAAGGGTACAATATATCATTATCCAATTTCAGGGAGTTAATTGCTTTTTGAATTGTTCATATTTCAATGTTTCCGTTATACTAATTTTAATTCCATGATTAACTCGCCCCACTCCTTCATCAATTCCGCTTCCTCACAAAAGCGCCCCCGTCTGTAGAGTGTAAAGGCAGAGGAACTATGTTGCCACCCGGTTGGGCAGCGTTGTGAGGTGGGTTAAGGGAGGGGTTGCAGGAAGGGATTTATTAGTGCAGGTTTTAAAGTGGACCGGGTTACATGAAGGAGGAAAAACAGATGCCTGTAGTTCATTCATCTAAAATGTCCCGTTCTCACAAAGTCAACATCAACTGTGAACGGGTGTTCCGTTGATGTCCGTCAAGTTTCACGCTCGTGCACCGGTGCACCCGGGGTCAATGCTGCTATCTCTTTAGGGCAGGCTCCATTAAAATATCTGTAGAACAGACTCCGCATGACATTGCATTGCACTGTGCGTTAGAGATGGCAATCGGTCTGTTAACAACGGATTGTCAATCAGAAGGACCGCTCTCCTTTACACAGAATCAAGTAGAGGTGGCTTCCATATTCAATTGTTGGGCGTACTCGAGATTTGTATACGGTTAGCAGCTGTGGTCACTGGTGCATAATCTGATACAGCTCCATAGAAGACGCACAGTTTCTTGGAAGACAGATTTACTTGGGCTTCTATGGAGCCCCGGTACTCGAGTCGATATACTTACTCCAAGCATTTCAATGGAGTCTTTATTGGGGAGGGTGCTTCCATCAAATTTCACCAGACTGTCATAGATCTCCCTCTTCTTATTTCGCTCGCAAATCAAAATCAGTCTTTAATAGAAGCATAACATACTGTAATAAAATGCAGCATCCAGTTCCAAACGACAACTAAAATTACCTTTGCTGTAAAACACATCAACTGGATGCATTCTCCCCTCCACTGACAGAATGGCGGCAGTGGGGCCTTCCTTCTCCCCACCAACCTTCTCCTTCACCTTCTTCTTACTACTGCTGTTGAGGTTGAAGAAGTCACAGAGGTGTTCTGCATCCATAGTGGCAGATGATACAATCAGTTTGAGATGTTTTCTTTTCTGAAATCATATAACAATACATTATGAAAAATGCCTCAAAATTGATATGAACCTATCAGTCATTTGTTTGGTCTAGGTCAGGGGTCGGCAACCTGCGGCTCGCGAGTCACATGCGGCTCTTTGGATGCAAAGCTGCGGCTCTTTAGTTTGGTCTAGGTCAGGGGTCGGCAACCTGCGGCTCGCGAGTCACATGCGACTCTTTGGATGCAAAGCTGCGGCTCTTTAGTTCCGTAAGCAATTATTTATTTTAAAAAAAATAATTAAAAATTGTTCATAATCGATTTTTAATCGTAATTAGGCACCATTTCTATCTCTCAGCCACTTGTACTTCACCGCACCCCTCCCCCGTGACGTGCGTCGTTACTGTCGTCAGTCTGTCGGAAGCTCTCGAATCGTAGACGTGGGCAGAATGATTCCCAGGAGTGAATCGATTCAGTCTGATTCCCATGGCCTTTTGAATTGATTCCTTTAATTCATTCCTTTAATTCAATTAAATCCCAAAAAAAAAAAATATTTATATTGAAAATTAAATGAATGGGGAGGCTAACACCGCACACGAGACCGGGAGGCCACGGAGTACCCGGAGTACCGCGAAAGAGGAGACTGATAGGCTACCAAGCATCGCACAAAGAGGAGACCGATTATTCTATCTGATTATCTCGCTAAAACCTATAGATTAATGTGTTTGACTCTTTTTAGTGTCACTTTTTCGTTTCATCGGTTTTCAAATCACAATGAGTGGGGAGGCTACGAAGCACCGCACAAAGAGGAGACCAATAGGCTACGAAACACCACACAAAGAGGAGACCGAACATTCTATCTCATTATCTCGCAGGCTAAATCCTATATTGTTTGTCTTTTTTTAGTGTCGTAATTTTTATTATGTAAAATGTATTTATTGCTAGCAATTATATCTTAAAATTATACAAGTTTTCGTTTCACCCTTAAAATTTTATTGATTTTATTTTATTTATTAAACTTATAATTTTGTTCTATTTCACGTGATCTAATATAAACATACATTTAACATTAAGATGAGTATTTTATGACAGCTAACCACAGCTAATTGGCCTTATAATATCTGCAAATTTACATATTATATCGACCCAAGATCTACGTCTAAAAGTAGGTAGGTACAATATCTTCCGTACGTACCAAAAAACAGATAAGCATCATTTTAGCTTCTCACTGCTGATGTTCAGATTCAAAGTCGAAAGTTTTCGACTAACTATGTAATGAAATTGACGGCTTGGCGCGCGGGGGAATAAATGAACCGCGCGGACGGATTAAGGGCTGGCATTGAGGAATGAATTAGTAACTTTTGACTAATGTTTTGTGTCTTACCTAGCAGTGACTTGATTTACTCGCGAGCTGCGGACCTAGGACTGGGATGCGTTTGGGACATATCGTGACATTGACGTGACGATGACGCCTGACGTCATTTCTAGATCTGAGATTTACAAAAGACCATAACGTCACAAGTGAAAAAGACTTTTGTTTTAATTCCTCTGTCTGTCGGAATCGGACAATCTCGATTTCGACAGACTAGATACCTGGGACGCGGACATTGAACACGGACCTGGGACGGCGGGGACCTTAGTACAATCTCAGGACTATTGATTAGGATGAATGATTAATTCATTGCGTGAAAGAGATGCTCGGGCAACCCGGATGAATCGCGGCCGCCTTTTGGCCATTTTGGGACATGGACTTTGATGATGTTCGGGTGTTTTTAGAATGGCGGCGCGGCGGTAGCGGAATACAATCGTAATAGGCGAGTCGTTCACAATACCGTCCGTCGACCACTTCGCGGCGCGCGGCCCGTTTAATAATATTTAAATACCTATGAAACAATATAATATTTAAATCGTTTACAGAACACATTATTCATTGAAATAATTTAACAGTAAAATAAATGGAAATTAAAAATGTATGGTGTCATTAAAAATCGTAGGATGCAAGGCCAAAGATAAGGAATGAAGAATCAATTCCTTTTGAAACTGAGAATTAGATTGAGTGTGTCACAAGATTGAATTTATTCATTTAATTCGGTCATTCAATTTTGCCCACGTCTACTCGAATGACGCCATCGTCGGATGTTTCTATATAGATTTGAATTCGCTTTCGATGCAAGACAGTTTGGCGTCTTCACCCGTGCTTTGGCTGTGACGTATAATTTGTTATTTCAAGTAGACGACTTAGAAGCAAATTATCTTCTCAAAGGTATGTATGTAAATATATAATAATAATCTAAAATTGCAAGGAAAGGGGAACCCAGCCTATGTTTTGGTAGAAGAATTGTTTTTTTTCGAAGAAAAAATTATTATTTTTGCAGAAGATATTCAGAGCGGTAAATTACTTAATTTTCAATTTCTAAAGCAATACCGCGATAAAAACAGTGCAACTATTGACATGAATTACTTCAGCACAGTTATGAAAAAAATTAAGGAAGAATTTGCTGACAGATTTCAGCAATTCAAAACCAATAAAAGCATTCATAGTAAATCCTTTCAATACAAATATTGAGCCATTTGGAGCTGAATTGAATTTGAGTTGAAATCCATTTGAGTTGAAATCCACATTGAGCCATTTGGAGTTGGAAATCATGCCTCTAGAAATGCAATTGATCGATTTAAAAATCATGTTTACCAGTGTTTCTTAACCGTGCCGCCCCCTTTACCACAGTGAAATTATCCAGCCCATAGCCATTATCCAGCAATATTTGAAATATTGTATTTACATAGAAGATAATCTTCATATAATGTTACTGTAATACAGTCGATAATACAGGGTAGCGCAAAATTAATCAACCAATTTTGTTTTTGAATAACTTTTTTACTACATAAAAAAAATGATTTTGAGTAATAGAAATCTTTATTTGGACTTTTACAATTTTTTCTGTTAAGTGGAAAAGATGATATCCGTCAAGTGGCTGCCGCCAGCGTTGATACACATTTGTGCCCGTTTTTTTGCATTTTCCATGACTTTCCCGCAAGATTTCGCTTATTGACGTAACCGCTTAAGTGGAAATGCGCCTCGTCGCTCATGATGACTTTCGATACAAAATCGCTAAAAGCGTTAAAGCTTAAATCGACACAATTATTCCAAGCTCTTGCAGAGTATAGCGCTCCATTGCTTGTCTGTTTGTATTCTGCAGCTGTCTAGTTCACAAATGTCAAAAATGATTGACGTACGACGCCATTTGCAAAAATTATAACATCTTCCGATAGGGTGATTAATTTTGCGCCACCTTGTAGTTACTATTTGTAATACTAGGGTTGTCCAAGAATTGTTCCTTATTTTGGGCATCGTGGACATTATTTATCAAAGCATGGCGGCACTAACGTGTAGCTCAAACTTTTCCCTAAAAAACGAGCAGTCATTCGGCTTGGTAGCTGCTTCAGTGCGATCTTTGCGCCCGTTTGCGATCGACGCTGTGCTGTCGAATCTCGCCAACTGCGAATTGCGCTCAATTATTCGATTCTCAACTAAGACGGAATCCGCCCTGTTAAAGTTCGCGAGTAGCAATTTTGATCCCGGACGTCAACAAGTCTACCACACAAATGGTTTTGGAGTATGGAAAGCGCTCGGATCTGTTTTTTCGGTTTTTCCAACCAAGGCGTTGTTTTTTGGGTTGAAACAAGGGTTCAGCACCTAACCCCGGAATCAAAAATGTAATCAACGACATGAATTGCATCTTTTTCTTCACCTGAAGCAAAATTTGTCGGAAAACCTTTGAAGACCAGAATGAAAGATACTCTCAGTATCGCCCTGGTGTAATAATACCATCATTCAGAATTGAAACGTTACTCGAAATGGCTTTAGCCGTGTTTGGTGACCAGATCTGAATAGCCAGGTACTTCCCACCTTCCTCTTCCCCATCTCCTTCCCCTCCCCACTACCTTCAGCCTCACAACATACCCCAATTGGGGAGGCCATAGTCTCACTGGCTCCAGACGGGAGCAGTTAGGATTCATATTAAAAAAAAAGAGCGACTAAGACGCGGAGGGAGAGGTGATAGCATATTTAGCGGTGGAGTTCTGCGATAAGGGAGTCAAGGACCTAGTGCCACGGCTCACCAAGTGCATCGATCATAACGGGGACTACGTAGAAAAATAGTGAGGATAATGTACCTAAAACATCATATTTTTTTTAAATAGAAATTTTTCCTGATTTTTTAAATTAGAATGGTCTTTAACTCTTGGACAATCTTCGTATATGCATTTGAAAACCTACATTAATTTTCCATACATCACCCCAAGGAGTTTTCTACGTTTTACACCTAGCAGGGGTGCGTGAAGTAAGGTTTGTCTGGATCTTGGCGGCGGATGCGTCTGTCCACCAGTGCGTGGCAGACCGGATCGGGAAAGACTAGTTATGGGAGACCTTATGACCTCTTCAGTCTCGGAACATTTTCTTGCTGGAAGGGATAGATTTGTATGTCCGCCACTCCTGGACACACTGACCTCCAGATTCCTACCCACCCCTGATACCTTTTAATTCCCAGAACTCCCTCTCCTTTCTTTCTTAAAAAGATCCTTCACACAGCATTCCCAAAGATGACACAGGCCCTGTGGGGAATTATTTTCTTCATGGCCTCCTGTGTGGAGCTAACGTAAATTAAAAAATAAAAATTTTGGTAACGTACTGCAGGCTTACAGTGTCTTAGTCATCCGTATGACCTAGCTCACAAAATGGAAACAGGTAACGTAGTATGTTTCCAATTAACCTAAGTTTAGTAACATATTAGATAGGCTTACAGTCATCCATGTGACCTAGTTCACAAACTGAAAGGAAATGTGTTGTCTTTAGAGATAACCTACGTTTAGTAAAGAATTAGACAAACTCATGGTGTGTCATTTTACCCCATGACCGGTCACAAACTGGGAATAGTGTGTTCCCTTTAACATAGTGAAGCATTCATATTTTTAAGAAGTGAAGTTAAGTAGTTTTAGTAATACATACATTTATTTATTTTTATTTTTATTTTAAGTTTTCTTTATTACTCATCGACCACTACGCTAGGCATATGCTCATGTCGTAGTGGTCGATCTTATCTTTAGCATTTAATAGTACACAACTGACTCTGTACAAATCGCAAGTGCGCCGCACTGTTGAATTTGCAGCCATCTCTGGTCTGGAGCCTCAAAATACGTGAAAAAAAACCCTTGACTCTGTGCTGAAACGGGCGGTCTGTTTGATAGATTCCCGTATCTTAACGAGCGGATTGCAATCTTTAGAGCACAGGCATCTGGTAGAAATGCTGTCCTTGTTCTACCGGCATTACAATGGAAGATGAGAACTAGCCTAATTGATCCCTTTGGCACAAGGGCGGATCCAGGGGCGGGGGGGATCATCGGGGTCATGATCCCCCCCCCTGGGCTGGGTCCAGGACCTAGGTGGACCTACTTTTTACTTGTCTCTATTATTATCAAAATTAAATTATAACTTCTAGTGACTTGACTATGTGACCCCCCCTGGCGCTATGTGACCCCCCCCCCTGGCGCCGAAGCTGGATTCGCCCTTGCTTCGGCAATGGTGCATAGAAGGGAAACACACCAAATGCGCATGCAACATATGTACACGATTGACATTTGTACATGAGAACGGGTCGCTTCTAGGATTCATTCTTGAGTTCAATAGCTCAGCTATGAAATTCTTGCGTCTTCAAGACCCATGTTCACTCCTTCCTCTCATCAAGCATCTTCAAAGATGAATAGGGTCGGAGGGAAATTATTTTCCTCAGAGCCTCCGATGTTGAGAAATGAAAAAAAAAATACAAATTATCAAATTATTGATATTAATTTACTATATCACTTCGATTTATTGTTTATTTTTTTTATTAAGAGCGTTTAACCAGCCAGCGGCCGAAAATCCACATGTCGTCGAAAGTTGTTCTTACGATCGTACAGGGCGGTTACAATGAGAAAGATTAATTATTCTCCGTACCAGCTTTTTAAAATTATAACTAAATACCGATTATATTTCATTCCAAATTTGCTTTAATTTATACCTACATCCAAAAATGCTGAAAGGCGTGATGATAAAACTATTAAAATTATGCACTTTTTGTAATTATGTTTTGATTAAGTATTTATCATTTTTCAATAATATCTAAGATAAAAAAGAATGTTAAAAAATCTGAAATATATTAGTTTGCAAGTGCGCAAATAAATACACAAACAGACCAATTTTCGTCAAGAAACACATGTAGGTATGTATATATTTTTTAATGATTTTATTTAAACTAAAATTAAAATTCTGAAACATACGTTTCCCAGATAATGTATTGATTTATTTTACTGCATGATTATATGATTTGAAATGGGTGTTGTATAATACAAAATCTTTTTTGAAAATTTAACAAATCTGCCAACGACCTATGTATAACCAAAATAGTATAACCTTATTATACTATTTTCTCAAAATTTAGAACATGCGTTTACTAGATAAAAGAACAATCTTTCGAAATCAATTTCAAATTTTTTGTGGAAAAGAGTCAATACGTCTAAAATCTGATTTAAAAATGACATATTTCTGGTTTTCTCTGGTTATACCCTCTTAATTTTTATTACATTTGAAGTGTAATACTATTATTGGTGAAGTGCTGTGCCTGTCTCACTAGTAACTCCTGTGTTGAGAGCAAGCGCAGTTTATAAGATGATTAGTTAAAAATAAAAACCCAATCAGTATCGTAACATTGTTCACAAACTGTGTATAAGGATTACAGTGTGTTACCGGATGACTTGTCATTCGTTTTTACCACTATTCTAATTACGCCAGTCACCCGTTTACTCCCGGGTTACAAACGTGTAATAGTGTGTGTCCAGATGATAACCTTACCTATTGACATATCTTTAGGTAACAAAATGGAAACAAGGAAAAACATGTGTTTCGATCACAGATTGGTAAGAGAAAACAAGATAACCTACCTTTAGTATCTTTTTGACTAGTCCCATAATGACATCAGTGAGCTGGTTCCTCTCGTGAACCTCGTCCAGCATGATGCAGGAATACTGCGTCAGAAGCGGATCGGAGAACATCTCTCGGAGAAGAATGCCCTCAGTCACAAACTGGAAATAAAATGACGGAGGAAGGGTTAAGGAAAAGTTTTCTATGAGATGTTAAAAAATTTATTTTTTTATCACAATGAAAAACTATGTAACTATGACATCATTCTACATAATAATATAAGACCAATTGTGACCCATGTGTGTCAACGCTTTGAACGCTTATCCGAGTTCAGTACCTTGCTTCCGAAGAGTGCTGCAAATTGAAATTAGCAATTATTCGTGGCACCTTGTAAAACGTCAAGTGTCGCAATGGTTGAACACGGCTACCCGGGCCCGCTAGATTTTGAGGGGTATGATGTTATGCTAGCATAAGTAAGCAATAAGCAAGATTGAAATAGGAAGGAGTCTTATCTTATGATTTCGTGGAGTGAAGAAATCCTTTGTCACTATTGGCACCATTAGTCTCATACTTTCACTAAAACACGTCTTTTGACACGGTTTCAAAGGCATTCGTCCAGTGTCGCAATGGTTGAACACTGCTACCCAGGCCCGCAAGATTTTGAGGGGTATGATGTTATGCTAGCATAAGTAAGCAATAAGCAAGATTGAAATAGGAAGGAGTCTTATCTTATGATTTCGTCGAGTGAAGAAATCCTTAGTCACTATTGGCACCATGCAAAACCAATTGTCATAGTCTCATTTCAAAACTTTCACTAAAACACGTCTTTTGACACGGTTTCAAAGACATTCGGCTAGAAAATCCAGTTAGAAAAATAAAAACATGGAGCGATAAAAAGACGTCTTGTCAGAATTAACCGCACGCTATTCCCTACAAACTAATAAATAATATAAAAAAATTAATAATATCGATCCGGTAAAAGACCAACATTCAGAATCGAAATGTGATTACGCGATTTGAATAACCAGTAAATTCTAACCCTTCCTCCTTCCTATCTCATTTCCCTCCCTGACCCCTTCAGCCTCATTTACCTTGAGGATGCCATAGTCCCACTGGTTCTAGGCAGTTGGTAAAAACAAAACAAAATATATTTTCAATGATGTTCAAGTATTAATGTTTGCAGACGACCTGAAATTATTCAAAGCAATCAGAAACATTAATGATTGCCATATATTGTCAAATAACTTGTTGAGATTCATTATATGGTATCACGATAACCGCTTGCAACTTAACACAAGCAAATGTCAAATTGTGAGGTTTTATCGAATAAAGAATCCTATATTTTTCGATTATTCCATTAACAATATGTCGTTAGTATCTGTCTCGGAAATTAATGACTTAGGTATTTGGTTTGACACGAAACTCAACTTTATCAAGCATATAGAAATAATAACCAATAAAGCTTTAAAAATGTTGGGATTTATTTTAAGGGTATCTAGTGATTTCAACAATGTCAATACTGTAAAAACATTATATATGTCACTCGTAAGGAGTCATTTAGAATACAATTCCACGGTTTGGTCCCCAAATTATGAGGTTCATTCACATGCGATTGAAAGAATCCAAAATAATTTTTTAAGATATGTGAATTTTAAAATGGGCATTCCTAGTGAATGCCTAAATTACGATAACATACTTTGTTCATTAAATTTAATAAAATTATCTGATCGTAGAATCATTTCCGATTTAACCTGTTTGTATAAAATCATAAATTCAATGTTTGATACCCCTGATTTATAATATGTAATTTCTTTTCATACTCCAGGCAGGTCAGTCAACACCATATTATTGTAGCAATTCTAAGTCAACAAGCCAATATTATACTCCTATGCGACGGATTCAACAGCTTGGAAACAAATACTCCGATGTTGTTGATATATTTAGTACCTCATTGAAGTTTTTTTCATCAAATAGGGGAATATTTTGATAAAGCTATTAAAATTGACTAACACATTGACAGTATTTTGTTGGCTGGAAGAAAAAAAACTATTTCGGATTTATTGTATTTTGTACCTACATCCTGTGTGGTTCAAATTCAACACCTAATATTTTTACTTTGTATTTATTTTTGTGCAAGTGTTTTAAACAGTAGTTTCCTGCACTATTTACTAGTATAATTTCGTTAATATTGTTATATATATGTATGTAAAAGCCTAAATAGGCGTAAATAAATAAATAAATAATAGTTGGAGAAAAAAAAAAAAAAAAAAAAAAAAAAGTCACCTTGATCTGTGTGGAACTGCCGTACTGAGTCTGAAAGCTGACGGCGTATCCCACGCTTCCATCTGCACCACATATTGTATCACGCTCCAATGCTACGCGCTGGGCTAGCGTCACGGCGGCCGCCACGCGGGGCACTGTGACTAGCACCGAACTGCCATGTTGGCAGTAGCCGGCCTCCACCAGATACTAAAAAAAAAAAAAACAATGTTATTATTTATTTTTTATGTAATTACTGCACAAAAGTCCCAACTGCTCCCAACCGTCAGGAACCAGTGAAAATATGGTATCCCCAATCGGGGTATATTGTGAGGCTGGAGTGGAGGGGGGGGGGAGATATGGGGAAGAGGAAGGTGGGAATGTGCCTGATCATTCAGATCTGGTCACCAAACACAACTAAAGTCATTTCAAGCAACATTTAAATTTGGAATGGTCGTCTTTCACCAGGGCTGTACATAGATTATCTACTACTTTTCTGAAAATAAGCCGTATAATTGTTATTTTAAATTAATATTATTTTAATGAAATAACACAAATCAATCAAATTGAATTTAGTCGTATACAGCGGTTGAATTAGATTGTTAAAAACAGTGGTCAAAGCAGAGCCCCGGCAAGGCTAAGGTCTAAGAGTATGGATATTTCATAGTTCCATGGCTAAGGTCCTGGGTTCAATTCCTGGATGTGATCGTATCATTTTCTGATTTTTCTAACTAACTAACTACAATTAACTCGGTCTTGGCACATACTCACTTCTTGCCTCATTCACATTCATACATCGTCTCATACATACTATTCTATTATTCTGACTTTTGGCATGGCCCGACTCTAGTATCTGATTCACTTACCTAATCAAGCCATGTCTTCCTCGGGCATCCCGACTTCTTATATATTCTCCTTACACTCTTTCTTTGTTCATACTCAAACCATCTGAGGGTCCCTTTCTTAATCTTACCCTAGCCTTGCATTTTCAGCAGATCTCCACATTTCTCACACGGTTTTATCACACTTACGCCTCAGGGTTCTCATTTCTACAGCATTCAGTCTACTTCCATCCTTCCTCTGCCAGTTCCATGCCTCACCGCAATACATCAGGGTAGATACCAGCACTCCATTGTGGACTGCTGCTTCGCTTCTTTGAACCGTTTTATGTTAGCGCTGTTCTGATTTTTCTGTTTCAAAATTTTGTTTGAGAGTCGCTAATATTGTCTTTAATGGTTCAATATCACAATTAGAGATTTTGCTCATTAAGTTATTTGAAAAACAAACCAAAAAATAAATAAAAACATATTAAATTTACTTATGGACACCGGGATTCAAAATGTAATTTATTCGAAAAACCTGATATAATTTTGAAAAGAACAATATTTGGCCATTTATACAAATTAAAATGTATTGATTTATCCACTTATCAAGCTATTATCATGTCTGCCCTGGGCTCTAGGCACGCCGACCAACTACCTAACTGCTAACTGCCTACCCTGGAGGGGACAGTAAGGGACAGTAGTGAGAGTGGCCGACCGGTATTTTTAGTATCGCGAGGGGGGCTTAAGTGCGACAGGAACAAATGGGTCATCACATTAAACTATGGGGGAGATAGAGGCATGTTGTCGCTGGGGCAAAATGTCATTTTAAATAATCAGAATGCGTTTTGCAGCTGTAACACACGTTTTTGTAAGTTGTTACCCCAAGTGATTCGCTACGATTGGTGACAAAGCAGGGTTCCCGGGTTACCCGGGTTCATGGAGTGAAGTTTGTCCAGGTCTTGGCGGCGGATGCCTGTCGAGTGATGGATTCATACTTCCATTACTCCTGAACACACTGACCCCCAGATTCATACCCAACCCTCTCATATTTTCATTCCCTGAACTTAATCTCCTTCCTTTCCTTGAGAAGACCCTCCACCCTGCATCGTCAAAGATGACATAGGCCGTGAGGGAATTTATTTCCACAGGAAATTAATTAAAAAAATAGTTGAATCCGTGATTTAATCTAAGATTGATAGAATTTGCAAAAAATGTGCAAATGTATGACAAACACTTGTATTAATAGAATTATTATTTGTTTCTATCGATTAAACATTTATATGAATTAGCGAAATGCCTTGTTAGGAAAATTTTGCAAACTGAAATAGGTATTTTTTTAAGGTCTTGACGAAAACAATCATTTTTTTAATTGGAAATTAATAGAAAAGTGCATTTATATTCGGATAGTTTTTTGTATTTATTTGGGTGAGTATTTAATTTTGCAGTGTATAAGAAATTTCTCAGTTTTCATATTTATTTGTGACATTACATTGTAATAGTCAATGAAATAATATTTTCAGCCTAAAATATCATTCATACAGAGCTACGATCCTATGTAGTTTCGTGTATTAAATATGTTTTTTTTTAATTATATAATTAATGTAATATTTCATTTTATTTATTGTTTTTTAACATGTTAGGTTTTATTGTTTACAATTCTCTCTGTTGAGGTAAATAATTTTAAAAGTAATAAAAATAACACAAAATAATACGTGAATTGAAAGAACAATATTGTTTTATTAATGTTTCTTACAGGTAATTAATAAAGGAAGCTAATACATTACAATATAAGCGTGTGGTGACCATGAGTTGAAAATTTCATTTGATATTATGCTATTAATTTAAAAAGCACTAAGATGAAAAGAAAAAAATACAATACATTGTGCTATTAATTTAAAAGGACAACGACGAAAAAAATAACAAGGTGTTATGCTATTAATTTAGAAAGTTAAATGACGTATTCACGCCCCGACCTCCCCTGAATAAGTATGTACAAGTCTTTACGATTTCCTTCATTAGATAATGGAACAACTACGCAAGAACCTACAAACATTAGAAACCGATCGAAAACCCTCAGAAATGTGATTTAGACCGATTACAAAGAAAGATCAATAGTTGTTTTTTAGACATGACATTTTTATAGGTATTACGAGATTGTTAAACAAATGCGCAATTTCAAAACACTTCGAATAACGAGAAAATAATATCTGTAAACTTTTACCGTCAGGGTTTGCGCGCAAAATTCCTGGTTCTTCACATGCATTTTAAATATTCCTTTTTATTGGTTATTTTTAACCGTTTTGCAAAAACAAAAATTATTCTAAAATCTACATAAAATAATCTTTCCGATTTTGTTAGAAATCGACATTTTTGTTTCTAAATATTGAAATTTTAATATTGGAAATGTAAATTGCCTAAAAAATGCATGTCTGCGAATATTCCAATTAAAGTACTTAAAATAGAACGAACTTAAAATTTTAAATATAGATTCCCTGTCTTAAGAAAATTTGTAATAAAACTGTCACCTCACTTTTTATCACATTCATACAATTTTATTTTAAAATTAAATGTGTGTTACGCCACAAATGGAGGCGTCTACTAATATCTACAGGAATTAAAAAAACTGAACAAATCGGACTAATATATATGAGAAAAAAATAAGTATATTCAAATCATCTCACAAAAGGTTATGGATCGGTATATCAAAGATTATAACTGGAGTAAACTTATAGAGGAGAGGGATTGTATTTCATTATATGAAAAAATAAAATCTTTATTTAACAATGTTTACAAGAGTAGTTCTAAAACGATAGTGCAAAAACCGAAAACACGACCTTATGCAATAAATGAATGGGTAAGCAGTGAATTATTACGTCATATAAATAAAATGGATAAACTTTATAAAAAATGGAAAAGTACACCAACAAACAAAACATATGAAACAGAATATAAAAAAACACGAAACCTTCTCAATAAACTTATAAATAAAGATAAAACGAACTACTATAATAATAAATTTAAAAACTGTTTTAATGATACAAAAAAAACCTGGGACGAGATAAATAATATTTTAGGACGTAAACCCAAAAACGATTGTGATGAAACTATAACACGATATATGTTAAAAGATAGAAATGAGGATTCTGTGTCAAATGATTTTGTGAATTACTTCTCGGATAGCATCAGCAACATGTTACATAAATGCAATCACAAAGCTACTAATATAGTACTGGAAGAACTACCTCACAGTTTATATATACCAAGAGCTACTATAACCGATATTGAAAACATTGTTAAAAAAATTAAAAACTCTAATAGCACAGGTATTGACAATATAAGAATGTTTGATTTAAAAAGAAATATAAAAACTCTTGGGCCAATAATTACTCATTTAATCAATATGATAATAAAGCAATCAAAAATTCCACAAGAATTTAAATGTAGCATTACTAGACCAATATTTAAAGGTGGAAAACACATTGAACTGGGAAATTATAGGCCTATTAGTATTCTACCAGCATTAGAAAAAATTCTTCAAAAATTTTAACAAGTAAATTAAATAATTATATTGAAAAATTCTCTATCATAGATCCAAGTCAATATGGTTTCCAAAGAAAAAAAAATACTGAAAAACTACTGCAAGATTTTTCCAATTACGTAAATAATCAATTAAATAATAAATTACATGTTATTGTTTTATTTATTGATAACTCTAAAGCTTTTGACACAATTAACTCAAAAAAACTGCTGGAAACTCTGTAAAAAATTGGAATAAGAGGAAATGTGTTAAATTTATTTAAAGATTATCTTAGAGATAGAAAAGTATGTACCAAAATAAATAATACTTTTAGTAAAACAAAAAATGTATCTGCAGGAGTTCCACAAGGTTCCATATTAGGACCTACACTATATATAATTTAAGTAACCATAATGAAAAAACTTTTCTCTTTTGTGAAACATTTTGTATTCGCAGGAGATACGGCATTGGTCATATCACATAAAGATCTAAAAATTGCAATTGAACTCATGCAAATTGACTTTAATCAACTCTGTAAATGGTCACATGATGAAGGACTATTAATAAATGCTAAAAAAACCAAAGTAATGCATATAAGATCACCTAATGCCAAATTTCGATTTAATCCTAATATTATTTCTCATAATTTTAATTGCATCCATAAAAATATTCCAACTAATTGTAAATGTGAAAGCTTAGAATTAGTTTCGGAATACGTGTATCTTGGTGTTACAGTAGATTGTTTTTTAAACGGGACAAACATATAAAAAAAACCTGTAAAAGACTCAGATCGATTGCTGGCAAAATGTACTCGTACACATTAAATTTTTTCCTATCAATTGAAACACTTAAAATAATTTATATGTCACTAGCAGAATCTTTTATAAGATATGGATTAACAATATGGGGAAATACTACTATAACCAATATGAAACAAGTGCAAGTTGTACAAAACGCAATTGTAAAATTATTGGTCGTCCCTAATATTTTTAAACAGAGACAAAATAAAGCGTTGCTGTTTCAGAGTGCCAAAATTTTACCTGTTAAGGCAATACTTTGGCACAAAATTATAATTCAGCATATATTTACCCCGCAGCATAAAGAGAAATTAGAACATAAATACAGCACTAGATTCACGCGTAACGACGGGTTATTAGTTCCGAAATTTAACAATAAGTACGGACAGAGAACGTTTGAATACATCATACCGATGATATTTAATTTATTACCTGACACTATAAAGCAATGTAATTCTATGAATATGGTGAAAAATTGGCTATCGGAAAAAAAAGATTTATATTGACTTTGATATGTATGAAAAAATGTTGAATCTGTAGATATAAGATGTAAATTTTTAATTTTTTAAATGTATAAATATGCAACTAAAATATAAGCACCTGTTGACAAGCCGATCTATCTAATTGGCTTAGCAGGACTTGTTTGTTGATTATATTATGTATTATCTATTATTTCAATATAAAAAAAAAAAAAACCAAAGTGCGTACGAATATCTACAGCTCAAACTGCTGACTAATATCTATGAGAACCAAAGTGTGGACGAATATCTACAGCACTGGCAGAGGTTGGATTTGCAATTATGTATAGCATATTGGAATAACGTAATATTGCGAATGCAGTTTAAAAAACTTAATTTATGTATGTATGTATGAAAAAATCCCTAATATAGGACTATTGGACACATTTAGCTGATTATTAAGGATTTGGGTTTTTGTTTTAACAGCTTTCTTTATTTCGAGTGCTTCTAAATTATTTAGTCTGTTTACCATGACCATTTCTATGTCAGTTAGGTTAGGTTAGGTCGTGTATTTCGAAATAAATGGTGGGCTCTATGCTAGTAGCTCCTCAGCCCCCTACCTACTGGTCAGCTGCTGCTCTAGGAAATTCAAATATTAGAAGATTTTACATGTTCTTTTGGTTGGGATATGTTTTATTGTTTTTCACTAGGTATTAATTAACCTGCCTAAAAAGTTGTTTGTTTTGTATGGACATGAAAATTAAATGTTTTGACTAAACACCACAATGGTGACTCCGACGTGATTTTAAGGACTTTTAAAGCTGAAGAGTGCTCTAACGAGAATATGAGCGAGCCGAGTGAATCACCACAAGGGAAACAGCAGGAGATCAAACGTGTTGCTGTCCGAATTCCCCCCTTCTGCCCAGACGACCCAGAGATGTGGTTTTGTATGGCGGAGAGAAGTTTCGAGGCCACCGGCATCAATACAGACAAGACCAAGTTCGGGTACATCCTGGGAGCATTAGATCCTAGATACGCCGCAGAGGTGCGGGAGATCATTGTGAACCCAACAGCTGAAGGAGCATATCAAAAGTTGAAAACCGAGCTGGTACGCCGTCTTAGTTCTACACAGGAGCAGAAAATCCGCCGACTGCTAGAACATGAAGAGATGGGGGACCGCAAGCCATCACAATTCCTACGGCACTTACGGACACTGGCAGGAGTTGCAGTTCCGGATGATGTTTTACGAATCCTCTGGATGAGCCGCCTACCGCACACTATGCAGGTGGTCCTAGCAACGCAGAAGGACGTCGCCCTGGACAAAGTGGTAGACCTTGCTGACGTCATAGCTGAAGCCACGGGCAGACCAACCATTGCCGAGTTACCAGTAGCAAACGCTGTCGAATCCTACCTGGATACGAAGATAAAACAGCTGACAATGACACTTCGCCAAGAAATTCACGACTTGGGAGCTGTCATGCATAACGAAATATCACAATCCTGGTCGACGGGTCCGCTCCTCCAGCCGCTCCCGAGATCCCCCACGACCACATTCAACGAGCCAGAGCAGAGACCAGCGTGACGATATGTGCTGGACACACAGACGTTTTGGAGCAGCTGCGTGGAATTGTAGAGACCCAATAAAGTGTACGTACCACTCGGGAAACGACCAGGGTACACTCTGATAGCGGCCAGTAGTGTAAGCCCAATATCCAGTCGCCTTTTCATCACAGACAAACAAACTAAGGTTCAATTTCTGATCGACACGGGTGCTGATCTATATATTTTTTTTTTTACAGTGAATACCGCACAAGAATCTCAACTGCTCCCATCTGGAGCCAGTGAGACTATGGCATCCCCGATTGGGGTATGTTGTGAGGCTGAAGGTAGTGAGGAGGGGAAGAAAGTGGGGAAGAGGAAGGTTGGGAAGTACCTGGCTATTCAGATCTGGTCACTAAACACGGCTAAAGCCATTTTCCAGCAACGTTTCAATTCTGAATGGTGGTCTTACACCAGGGCGATACTGATAGTATCTTCAACTCTGGAACATGCCGCAAATATACTATATATTATTTTTAATGAATTAATTGTGAAATAACACAAATAAAATTTATTTGCGCATGCCGGGTTCGAACCCGCGACCTCCGGATTGTGAGTCCAGAGTCTTACCCACTGGACTACGGAGATCGTCATCTATGCGTTTACCCACGAAATAAGGTCAGAGGACGACTCAACAAACAGGCTTACGAACTGTCAGCAGCTAACGGTACTACCATTGGAACATACGGTACTCTGACCCTGACTCTAAACATAGGACTTAGGCGTGACTTCACGTGGAGGTTCGTTGTTGCCGATGTCTCGAGACCTATTATAGGCGTCGATTTTTTAGCCCATTTCGGACTATTAGTTGACGTAAAAAACCAACGTCTGCTGGATCAGACTACACACCTGTCAGTCCCAGGACGGAGAAGTTCTGGGGAAATCAATTCGATCAAGACGGTAACGGGAACGTCAACTTATCACAACCTTCTGCAACAATTTCCAGACCTCACTCGACTGGATGGGGCAATGAGGGAACCTCGGCATGCGACCAAACATCATATACGGACTACTGCTGGTCCTCCAGTGGTTGCACGACCTAGACGCCTAGCACCTGATAAGTTTAAGGCGGCAAAGAAAGAGTTTGAGAATATGGTTCGCATGGGAATTATCAAACCCTCTGAAAGCTGTTGGGCATCCCCTCTCGACATGGTGCCTAAGTCGAATGAGCAATGGCGACCGTGCGGAGATTATAGAGCCTTGAACGCTCGGACAATCCCTGATCGTAACCCAGTACGTCATATTCAAGATTTCGCGCAATCGCTTCGAGGCAGAAACATTTTTTCAACCAGCGACCTGGTACGAGCCTATAACCAAATCCCTGTCGCCAAAGAAGACATCTTAAAGACAGCCATCACCACACCATTTGGCCTGTTCGAATTCAAATTTATGTCATTTGACTTGCGCAATGCGGCACAAACGTTTCAACGCTTCATAGATGAAGTATTGCAAGGTTTAGATTTTTGTTATGCATACATTGATGATATTCTCATTGCGTCAACATCCGAAGAAGAGCATCATCAACATCTTAAGCTGCTATTTAACCGACTACAAGAATATGGAGTAGTGGTTAATGTGACGAAATGCCACTTTGGAAAGCCAGAAGTTAAGTTCCTCGGGTATATGGTAGCAAACAAAGGTACGACTCCCCTACCAGAGAAGGTGGAAGCTATACGAGGATACAGCCGACCCCAAACAATAAAAGACCTCCGACGATTCTTAGGCACGTTGAACTTCTATAGGAGGTTTGTGTCCAAAGCAGCAGAAACACAAGCACCTTTAAACGATCTTCTTCAAGGGAATATAAAGGGAAAGCAACTTATTTCATGGACCCCAGAGTTGATAGGCGCTTTCGAGAATTGAGAACTGAGAGCGGCGCGCAGCTAGCTATCATCAGCGACGCCTCCGACACCACAGTGGGTGCAGCGTTACAGCAGTTAATTCATGGCGAATGGGAGCCTTTAGCCTTCTTTTCCAAGAAACTAAGTCCTGCCGAGCAGAAATATGGCGCGTACGACCGAGAGCTCCTTGCAATTTACCTGGCAATCAAACATTTTCGACATATGGTGGAAGCAAGAACCTTTACGATCTACACAGATCATAAACCGATAACTTAACGCTTTCCAGCAAAAATCGGACAAGTGTTCACCGCGACAATTTCGCCACTTGGATTTCATCAGCCAGTTCACAACAAACATACGCCACATATCGGGTAAAGATAATGTGGTAGCAGATGCTTTATCTAGGGTGGAGGCCGTAGAAAAACCAATGAATTTTGAAGCCCTCGCATCCGATCAAGAAGGCGACGATGAGCTACGAGAGTACCTACAAAAAGGGTCTGTTTTACAAATAAAAAAAGTACATATCCCTGGTAGTAACGTAGCTGTGTATTGTGAAATGTCGACCCCCGTTGCTAGACCTTTCGTCACAAAGCAATTTAGAAAGACGGCTTTCGATGCAGTTTACCGCCTATCTCACCCAGGAATCAAGGCGACGGCAAAACTCGTAGCACAGCGCTACGTTTGGCCATCCATCAAAGCTGATTGCAGAGAGTGGGCGCGCAGTTGTATACAGTGCCAACGCAATAAAATAACTCGCCACGTGAGTACCCCAATAGGAACATTTCCTCTAACATCTGCTAGATTTGAACATGTTCATATCGACATAATTATCATGCCAGTATCAGAGGGTTGCAGATACTGTTTGACGTGTGTAGATCGTTTTACAAGATGGCCAGGAAGCAGAAACGGAGCTAGAACCTTCTACGGTGGATGGATTACCCGTTTTGGTACACCCCTGCGTGTCACTACAGACCAGGGCCCACAATTTGAATCCCAACTATTCAAAGAGTTAAGCCACTTGACAGGGGCAATGCATATAAGAACAACAGCATACATAAAAGGGTTTCAACGAGTATTTTCTACCTCTTGGTTAGCTGAACTCCGGAGCTGTCGGATGGCTTGTTACAGTATGTTATGTAATATATTGTCCACGCTAGGAGTTCACCTTGTTTCAGTGTTCAAGAAAAATGATAAATATTCGAAACCTTTTGAGCAATTTCACCTAATGGTTAAAGCTTGAAAAAGATTAAAGTTTAGTGACCAAATCTGAACAGCAAGGTACTTACCAACCTTCCTCTTTCTCACGTCCTACCTTACCCACTCGTTTCAGCCTCAGAATATACCTACCTCAATTGGGGATGCCATAATCTCGGAGGTAGATGGGACTCTTGAGGCATTTACATTTATTTTAGGGGAAATTGAGCTTACGTCGGGCACAGTAACACGCCCACAGCACATTTCCATTGGGTACGCAGTGATTTGTGCTTAGCGGCATTAAATATTAACAACAAACGTCCCATAAGCAGTTAGCAGACAGACAGATACACAGACACACAGACAACAGCAGTAGGGAGTAGGGCAAACACTAAAAATCCATAACTTGTTCATAAATAAACAGTGAGAGACATTAATGTGATTGCTGACTTCAGAAAAAAACAAACATTATTTAATCGATAATTATTATTGTATGTTTACATATAAAGCAATATATGAGGAGAATATACGACGCGAACGCCAATGTTAATAGTAGAACAAGTCGAGGACGCCCAAGGAAGACATGGCACGATCTAGTGAATCATCAAGTCGACCCATGTCAAAGTAAGGGGGCACACATTAGTTACGTGAGCTCAAAACGGAGGGGGGGGGTCCAGCAAAATCTAACATTACTTGAAAAGAATATACGAAGTGGCCCAAATTTATTTCACCAAGGGGGGGAGGGGTCTAGATTAGAAGAAAAACTGCTCACGTAATTAATGTATGTCCCCTAACAGAAGGGTATGGATGAAACGGCGTATGATTGTGAATAAAGCATAGAGTATGTGCCAAGACAGTACGCTTGAAATGGCTTTAGCCGTGTTTGGTGATGAGATTTGCATAGCCAGGTACCTTGCCCTCCCCACTCCCGAATAGAAAAATAAAAACCGTTATTTTATTCAGGAAATATTAACTTATGTAGAACATTATTCTTATTTTTATTTCTATAATCCTTAAAATATTATTATTTGTTACCTTTATTTTTATTTGTTATTCTATTTTATTTGTATTTATATAAGATTCACCTCCACTCCTTTCCTGGATGTGATCATTTACCCAATACTAGTATGAATATTTTCCTTAATATGTATGCTATATGTTTGTACTTTCATCTACATATATGGATGATTATACTTAATATTCTATACTTAATATAACATCTTATGAATCTCGACTACCATAATACGGGCATTTGCCTAGCTTGGTAGTCGAAAAACCATGTAAAACAAACCTGTAACAAACAAAATGAAAAAAGAAAATTAAAAAAAAAAAAAAAAATGAATTACAATTTGGGAGGCCGGTACAGGTACCGCCGTCACGGGAACCATTTATTGGATAACACCTCTGCCATTGGGCACACCAAGTGGTTCGCTACATTTGGTTACTTGGCAGGGATTCCCGTCAACGGGTCAACAGGTGAGGTGTGTTCAGGCCTCGGCGACGGATGCGCCTACCCAACAAGCTGCATAACAGGTTAGATCGGGAGAGACCGGTTTAGGGAGTAACCCCTCATACATTTTCCTTCCCAGAACTTCCATTAATTGGAAAGACCCTCTACAGAGCAGACGATATTATGCCCTGAAGGAAAGTATTTTCCTTAGAGATTCCAGTGTGGGGTTAATGTAAAAAAAAAATTGTTTGCTTCATTAAAATCCATTCAGATCGCGTAAAGCGAAAAATGTTGACTTTGGTCTCTAATTGGAATCGGGCTGATAAAAGTGTCGTGTATTGTTGGCATAAGTCAGTATTAAAAATGTAAATTGTAAGTGAGTATCTAGTGATAAATCTAAGTTGAAAGTTTTTTTCTTACATTAGCCCCACACAGGACACAGGAGGCCGTGAGGAAAATAATTCCCGTCAGGGCCTACGTCATCTTTGGGGATGTTGTGTGGAGGGTCTTTTTAGGGAAAGGAAGGAGAGTAAGTCGTGGGAAGGAAAAGGCATGAGGAATCTGGGGGTCAGTGTGTCCAAGAGTGACGGACGTATGAATAAATCCCCCCACTGCGGGTAAGACTTTGTTCCGTGAGTCCTGCTGGAGAGGTCTACAGGTCTTGCTCAACGAGTCTATTCCGATTCGGCCTGCCACGCACTTGGTGGGCGAACGCATCCGCCGCCAATATCCTCACAACATGAACCCGGGCACCCGTGCTAAGTCACCAAACGTAGCGCATCACTTGGGATGACCTATGGCAGTGGTGTTGGTAATCCAATAAATGGTTACCCGCCTCCCAAATTGTAATTCCCAGTTATTAGTTATAAGTTGTAAGTTGCAGATCAAATAAATTAATTAGAAAAGCGCCCTTTAGGTGATTTTCCTGCGAAAATATCGCTACAGAAATAATATTGATCTTTCACCAGGACTAGGGCGATTTTGCTACAATCTACCATTCTAGATTTGTAGAGTTGAAGATGTGCAGTGCAGATTGCAGATTGCAGAGAGGGCATTGTCACAGGAAGATAGTTAAAATGAATAGAAATGATGTCAAGAGGCAGCCTGGGGTAGTGTGGAGGTATCAGATAAGGGTAGGTAGTGGAGGTATCAGATAAGGGGTGAGATCTGAGAGGGGTAGGAAGTAGAAAGGTGTTTGGCCGTAGTATATTAGTAGAGATGTGAACATCAGCTATTTTTTAAACTACTGTTTCCCACAAAGTGTTGCATTTTTTTTAAGTGAAAACTTCTTTAGCAACGATGTGATTTGAAAGTCGATGAAACACATACATCTATAGGATTTAGCGTCGCGCCATGTCAAGCTGTCTTTTATATAGATATCCAGTGGAGCGCTTTTTGCCACAAAATGGCACTATTTAAAATACATCGGATTGCTTTGCAGCCAATATCGGCAAATTTTCCCTTATTTGCAAGTAATTAAGTAGAAGTTTACGATTGTATATATTTTTTTATAAATCCTACGAATATGTGATAAACAACAAAAGATAGGTGAATTAATTGGCTAAATAGAACTATAATCAGTTTGTATGTCTCCATATTAAAATTCGGAGTATATTTATTTTAATGTGGGCGGAAAAAAATCCACCAAAAAATCTCAATCGGAGAAAAAAGTTTTAATTCGCGCTGTCGCTCTTTTAATAAATCTGCCGGAAGACAAAAAATTTGTCCAAACAAACAATGTCCAATTCTAAAAGCAACGAAAGTTTATATGTGGTAGTGTTCTCCGGTGATTTTTTAACATTTGAGCTCTTTTTGAATATTACAAACTATTAATTTTACAAATATTATAAGTAATAAGTATTACTGAAACACTCTAGTCCAGTCAGTGGGGAGTTTTACCTTGCAATATGTCATGTAGTAGCGATTTTGATATAATATATTGTTTAGATTGCGATTCAAAGGAAAAAAAACGTTTCGACCTTGGGGGGGTCGAGCTCGAGCCGCCATCTTGGATTGAAGGTGCCAAAGTTTGGTTTTTTCGAAATAATTCACCAACGGTTGATTTTACAACAAAAGTATCTATGGCAAATTTGAAGAAGACTAAATGATGTACATTTTTGGATTGAAGTTTTTTATTATAAATCTAATATATAATAGACTTACAGCGGTAGAAAGACAAGAAATCGTAAAACTCAAGTTTTCTTGATAAATTTTGTAAGAACGTATTACACAATATCATTTTAACGTATTTCCACAACACAGTATAATTATATGGCAAAATCTATTTCAAACTACAATGATTTTTCGTGTTACATAGAGGAGAGAAATAGACGGCAACATACCGCGTCCTGACTGCAGCGTTGCTAGCTCAGCGCCTGTATTGCTTCAGGGTAGGATCCACTATGACAAACCCATGAACAAACCCGACGTCATCGAGTGCTCAGCGCCTGTATTGCTTCAGGGTAGGATCCACTACGACAAACCCATGAACAAACCCGACGTCATCGAGTGCTCAGCGCCTGTATTGCTTCAGGGTAGGATCCACTACAACAAACCCATGAACAAACCCGACGTCATCGAGTGCTCAGCGCCTGTATTGCTTCAGGGTAGGATCCACTATGACAAACCCATGAACAAACCCGACGTCATCGAGTGCTCAGCGCCTGTATTGCTTCAGGGTAGGATCCACTATGACAAACCCATGAACAAACCCGACGTCATCGAGTGCTCAGCGCCTGTATTGCTTCAGGGTAGGATCCACTACGACAAACCCATGAACAAACCCGACGTCATCGAGTGCTCAGCGCCTGTATTGCTTCAGGTTAGGATCCACTACGACAAACCCATGAACAAACCCGACGTCATCGAGTGCTCAGCGCCTGTATTGCTTCAGGGTAGGATCCACTATGACAAACCCATGAACAAACCCGACGTCATCGAGTGCTCAGCGCCTGTATTGCTTCAGGGTAGGATCCACTATGACAAACCCATGAACAAACCCGACGTCATCGAGTGCTCAGCGCCTGTATTGCTTCAGGGTAGGATCCACTATGACAAACCCATGAACAAACCCGACGTCATCGAGTGCTCAGCGCCTGTATTGCTTCAGGGTAGGATCCACTATGACAAACCCATGAACAAACCCGACGTCATCGAGTGCTCAGCGCCTGTATTGCTTCAGGGTAGGATCCACTATGACAAACCCATGAACAAACCCGACGTCATCGAGTGCTCAGCGCCTGTATTGCTTCAGGGTAGGATCCACTATGACAAACCCATGAACAAACCCGACGTCATCGAGTGCTCAGCGCCTGTATTGCTTCAGGGTAGGATCCACTATGACAAACCCATGAACAAACCCGACGTCATCGAGTGCTCAGCGCCTGTATTGCTTCAGGGTAGGATCCACTATGACAAACCCATGAACAAACCCGACGTCATCGAGTGCTCAGCGCCTGTATTGCTTCAGGGTAGGATCCACTATGACAAACCCATGAACAAACCCGACGTCATCGAGAGCATGGATGAAACTACTTTGTAGTGATAATGAACGTTTAGTAAGCCTTAAAAAAGCTGGTCTGCCAGTGCGTCTTCATCGAGTACACCATGGACATATGATATGGAGTACACGAATTAAAACAACTAAATATTATTTATATGCCTTAAAAATATTCCCAATCTAAACAACATATATCAAAATCGCTACTACACGACCTTTTGCAAGCTAAAGGCCTTTTTTATCCCCCACTGAAAATATCTCCCGAGAAAAGATACATCCGCCGACGGGACTCGAACCGCGTCCTTCTGATTTCCGGTCAACTGCTCTTATCCACTGAGCGACGTCAGCTTATCTCCTACCCGCCAAATAATTCAATATATACTAGTGTTTCATACTGTGTTAATTTGCTATGTATTGCCTATATATATTTTTTAAATTATTTATTAACCAAGAATAACATTACAATATATACAATATACCTACATATACATATATATAAATTTTTTTGGTATATACCACCTCACTAGGCTGAGCCTGTTCTGAGGTGGCAGGAATTTAATTTAATTTTGATATCTTAATCTTGGAAGATAAAAAATATAATTTTAATTTAAATAGATAAATGGAATAAAAGAAAAAAATATAAAGAAATGAAAAAAAGATATGAGATAAATAGATGAAAATAGTTAAGGAGGAAAGAGAAAAAATACAGGCGTTGAGTGTGTTGTTTGATCAAGTTATCTGCACGCAGTATGCAATACCCTTGTTTACTACCCACGTATGAATTTTGCGTTTTAGAATTTTTGTCACTAGAATATCTTTTATATCTTTTTCAATTAAATTAAAACATTTTGGAGCCAAATTGTGATAATGTCTTTGTCCAAATGTAGTATCTGTCTTCGGAGTCATGTGTTGATGTCTAAGTCTTGTGTCGTAATTGTGTTGTGCAGTATGATGGTTTAGTTTGTCTTTTTGGTAATGTATAGATATAATTTTGATGTACAGTTGGTGTATGTTCAATACAGCAAAGTCTTTAAATAACTGTGTTGTCGAGAATCTAAAAGGTTTTTTAGTAATAACTTTAATTAAGGCCTTTTGCGCTTTGTCGAGAGGGTCCATATTAGTCTTCGCGGCACCACCCCAACCAATCATACCGTGGGTGATAATTGATTGTCCTAATGCGTAGTATATAGTTTTTAAAGTCTTCACTGGCATTATGTTTCGAATGTTCTTAAAAAAATATATAAGTTTCCTTACTTTACCCGCTGTTTTATTTATTTGTTCTGTCCATCTAAAATAGTTGTCAATGTAAATGCCTAAATATTTGATTATCTGAGTCCGTGTTAGCGGGTTGCACAGGCAGTTTTTTTTAGATGTGCAGTCGTGTATAGTTAGGTTTTCATTGAGTCTTGGTTGTCGTCTGGGATCTATACTAAATTTCATGTATTTTGTTTTGTCTATATTTAGTGTTAGCAGGTTATTGTCGAGCCAATTTTTAATCCGGTTGATTCCTTCGGCAGCTTTTTTGTATACATTTGTCCAGGAATCAGAAACGAAAATGAGAACAGTGTCATCGGCAAAGCAGATAACATCTCCGCTAATATCTAACTGACACAGGCAATTGATGTAAAGTAAAAATAGTATGGGTCCTAATGTACTTCCTTGGGGAACACCGTAAGTTATGTATCTGTTTTGGCTTGTTACTTTGCCTAAATTTAGTGCGTGGCTGCGATCAGTTATATATGATTTGAACCAGTTATATGCAGAGTTTTTAATACCTATGTTATCTAATTTTTTAAGGAGAATTTTATGGGACACTGTATCAAAAGCTTTACTTAGATCTAGAAAAACCGCAATACAGCTTTTTTTTGGTCAACATTTTTTATAATGGTTTCTGTCACTTTTAATATTGCATTCTGTATTCCCATATTCTTTCGAAAACCGTACTGATTTTCTGATAGAATCTTATGGTTGTCTAGATAGTCTACCAGTTGGATTTTCACAAGATTTTCGAGTACTTTTGTGACAACATTTAAAAGTGATATAGGCCTATAGTTGGAGGGATTATTTTTATCTCCGGATTTGTAAATTGGTACTATGTTTGCACTTTTAAAATGGCTGGGGAATACACCGCTAGTAATACTCAGATTACAGATGTAGGTGAAGGGTAGGGCTATTTGGTGTTTTATTTATTTTATTAGTTTAGTGTCAAGTTTGTCAGGTCCAGTCGCACAGTCGTTTCTCAGTTTATTTATGTGATGCATTATGTCTTTGGTTTGGAAAATTTTTACTCTAAATGTATTGTTATCTTGTGCATTAGTGATAAATTTATTAGCAAGTGTATCTTCGTCAGTGTTCGTTTTATTTAGTAGTGTTTGGGCTAATGTTTGACCAATTTCTGCAAAGTAATTATTTAATGTGTTGGCAATATCAGTCTGATCAGTTATTACTGTATCATTAACATCTATTTGTTGGAATTGTGCTGCTGGTTTTCTATTTACATTATTTATTTCCTTTACTGCGTTCCATAATACTTTCGGGTCAGCTTTGTTTTCTTCAATTTTTCGTTTATAATATTCTTCTTTTGTCTGTTTCACTATTGATCGGCAGATATTTCTATATTTTTTGTAATAGTTTTGAAGCCTTATATTATTCGGTGAGTTTGAAGACTGTTTGTGAAGTTTGTCACGCTTATGTAAGCATTTAACCAGGTTGTCATTAATCCAAGGTTTAATTTTTCTATTTTTGTGCACCAATTTTCGTAAGGTTGTGTATTTTGTCACAGTCGTATTTATTTTTTCAGTAAAATTCATCATTGCAGTGTTAACATCTGTTTCATTTAAAATATTAGCCCAGGATATGGATTCAAGAGATGATTTAATAGCGTCATAATCTGTGTATTTTATTTGCATTTTCTTTTGTTGATTGTCTTTCTTCGCGTCATTTTTCTTGGAAAACGCGAGCATTGTAGCAAAGTGGTCAGTTACTGTCGTATTTATTATGGTTGCAGAGATATTAGATTTTGTCCTGACATAAATATGATCTATACAGGTTTGAGATATAAGTGTCACTCTTGTAGGTAAGTTGACGGCGGATCGAAGACCATAACTTGCAAGAAGACATTCATAGTCGTCAGCTTGGTGGTGCCTATCTCCAATTATATTGATATTGAGGTCTCCAGCTATGATACAGTTCGTGAATTTATTAAGCCTCTGAAGATTTTCGTTCAACGAGTTTAGGAACTGCGATATATTAGTATATGATGGAGACCGATAGATGGCGGTTATAACAACAGAATCAAGACATTGTATGGTGACACTGTTTGCTTCAAGTATTGCAGTTGGAATTTTTGAACCAAAAATAGAGTTTTTTGTGTACACTATCACTCCATCACTACGATTTTTGTGATGTTTTGATGAGAAAACATCGTAGCCTTGCATGCTGGGCGCAATAAAATCGTCATTAAGCCAGCATTCGGTGAGAATGATAACATCAAACTTAATTTTTATTTGTTCTAAAGCAACCAATAAATTATCGAAGTTTTTGGTGACATTTCTGATGTTTTGGTTCAGTATTTTCAAACAATAATTGCCCGTAAAATGTTTGGTTACTTGTGAAGCATCGAGAATGTTATATGTTTCTATGTGATTAATATTTTGAATTTCTTCTTCGAAATGTTCGTATTTGTCGTCAAGTTCCTCATTTTCCATAGTCGGTTCTTTGCTGGGCTCTCTCTTCCATTTTTTGTCGGTAAGGGCACTGTCGACTGTTTGCTTTATGCGAGTAAACGTCTTTATTGCTAGAAGTTTTACTACAATTCCAGCACTTTGTTGCTAAATCATCGTCCTTTTTTGGGCACACCATCGATTTGTGCTCGCCAGCGCAGTGGAGACACCTGTCTTTTAAAGCGTTGCAGTTTGGTGAGGAATGCCCGAATCCCATGCACTTGAAGCATTGGATTAGAGATGATAAATCTTCCACGTGCACCCTCATGTATCCGATGTTTATTCGGCCGAGACAGAGTAGTGCATTTCTAGTAGTACTGTCAACTATTAGCACTATGTTTCTTAACTGTTCGTTCCGGTTTTTAGTGATTCGAAGAATCTTGATGCTGTCTTCAGGTTTTCGGCCCTGGATTGTTTCGAAGATGAGATCGTTTTGTTGAATGATCATGTGGACAATTTCTTCGTCTTTGTATTCGTTAGCCACTCCTTTGAGGATAACTGTGGGTTGGAGGAGCTTACCATCTTGAGCTTTTAGTGATCCTGTGGTTGCCTTTGAAATTACTGTTAGGATCTTCTCGGCATCTGTCTTTTTAGGGCAGGTAATTATGACCTTGTTATTTTTGGCCTTTGTCATTCCACTGACACCCACTCTGAGGTCGGCTGGCTTGATAATATCCTTTATTGTTGAGGTGATGGATTCTGATGTTGCTTCTTGGTCTGATGAAGATACTATTACGGCATGTCTGGTGCGGTCTCCTCGATTCCCTACTGCCGAGGCGTAACTGAGTACGGGTTCTTTTTTAGCGTTGGCGCAGAAAGCTGACATTTCCCTGCAGTGCCTTTCTTCCATCTTCAGTTGACATTCTGCATTCTGCACCTTTTTTTCCAGTAATTCGACTTCCAAAGCATGAAGTTGTTTTCCCAGGGTGGCTCCTTTCTCAATTATCTCCAGTAGAGATGAGATTATTGTGTCGCGGACTTCTTTGGTTATGTTATTTTTGAGAGGCTCGGCTGCTTTCAGTGCCAGTGTGGCAATTTGAACAATATTCATGGCTGACTCGGACTGGTTCGTTTTCTGGAGAGAAGTGTATTGGGGGATTTCAACAGAAGTCGGAATCGGTTTAGTTTTGAGAAGAAGAATTTTGTCCTCGTTGGTAGATGGAAGCGCTGAACTGGACTCGTGTGTTGTTGGTGAGGATCTTGTAGTAGAGGAGAATGTAGTTGCGGTGGTGGTAGAAAGAGCAGAGTTGGTGTTAGTGGGGATTGACGCTTGTTTATTAGTTTTAATTCCCTTCTTATTTGCCTTTGTGCTATGCATAAAAATCTTACCTTAAACATTAGTTTATCAATTAAAAATAATTATTAACTTCACTGTTTCCCTAACCGAGGGGTTGTGTACAACGGTCCATTAGCCGCTTTGATTATGAGCTCTCTCTTTAAGGCTCCTATTGGTTGAGATTGTGTTGGGAATTTGTGATACCTCTTGTTTACACATTAAAACTAATTTTTGAAGTGAAAACTTCTTTAGCACCATTGTGATTTGAAACTCGGTGAAACGGAAACGAGCGACACATACTCCTATTGGATTTAGCCTGCGAGAGAATAAGATCGTGTAATCGGTCTCCTCTTCGTGCGGTGCTTTAGCGTAGCCTCCCCACTCTTGTCTACTTTAGTTTTCTGAAGGTTTCACTTCTACCGTGTGTGAATTGCACACTCTGTTTTTTTTCAGATCGCTACTAACTAGTACACTAGTCCCAGGGAGAGATCGTATGCATGTCATCAACGATCGTCCTAAAACCCATTCATAAAAATTTACCTTCTCACTCGTCTTGTACGAAAAAGACAAAAGATACTAGAATATCGAATGACTTCTACCGTAGACATTTTGAAAGGCGGGTGTGGGTACTGCCGCCCGGGGAACAATTATTGGATAACGAACATATCGGCCATAGGTCACTCAAAGTGGTTCGCTACGTTTGGTGACTTAGCAGGGGTGCCCGGGTACATGGAGTGAGGTTTGTTGGTATCTTGGCGGCGGATGCGTCTGCCCACCAATTGCGTGTAGACCGAATCGGAAGAGACTGGTTGAGGGAGACCTTTTGATCTCTCCAGCAGGATTCTCTCGGAACATCGCCTTGTGAACAGTGGAAGGGATAGATTCATATATCTGTCACTCCTGGACATTTTTACCTCCAGATTCCTATCCATTCCTATACATTTTTCCTTTCCAGAACCTCCTCTCCTTCCTTTCCTAACAAGACCCTACACAGATTTCATTAGATATAAGATGTTTGTCAGATATTTGCTGAAAACATGGCTACTAGGTAGAAATAATTTGTATTAGACGATTTAGTTTTACTATTAATGTGTAAGTTTATTGTTATTGTATAAATTATGGTCTAACTTGTAATCTGTAAAAAGTTGTAATAAAAATCCTGTTGACAAGCTACTTAACTGTAGTTTAACGGGATATATATATGAAATAAAAAAAAATAAAATGTTCAATTTTATAACTAAATAAAATGTACCTACTTAAAAAAAATATATATACATCTATATATATATTGCGAGTGCAGTTTAGGTTTTCGGTAGAAGCGAAACTATACCAAAACAATCTCAACCAATACTTGAAAAGTGAGGTCATAATCAAAACGGCCAACGAGCGCAGACCTAGCATCATTTCCGTTTAATATCTCAACCAATAGGAGCCTTTAAAGTGCATCATAATCAAAGCGTAGTTTGATGATTAGCAGGTGCAGCAACGCGTCATTTCCGTTTCATCCGAATCCCAAACCACAGCGAGGCTAAAGAAGTTTCGCTTTAAAAAACAGCATCCTCAAAGATGACAAAAGCCCTGGGGGATTTTTTTCCTCAGGGTCTCGTGTGTGGAGCTAACGTAAAAACATTGCAAACATGTGTTTCTTTCGAATCTTAGAACCATTATGTTTTCGCCGGTTATGAAAACAAGCAAAAAATTAATATTTATAAATTATTATAAGCAATAATTGTCAGCCTGAAACACTCATTTACATTGAAAAATCTTCCGAGAAAAGATACTTGCTGCCAACGGGACTTGAACCCGTGTCCTTCTGATTGTCGGTCGGATGCTCTGACCACTGAGCTATGGCGGCTTATCTAATACCCGCCAAATAATTCTATATGTACTGGTGTTTCATTCAACAATTACTGATTATTACATTTTTCCACCTGAAAACAACCAACTTTATTTGTGCGAGGGAGGTATTGTTAGTACTAAATCTGTCGCTAGGTGGCGTCGAGACGAATTATGTCTCATATATTAAATGCTTTATTTCATGAAACCGACATAATGGTAATAAAAATTGCACAGGATGAGGATAGATATTTAAAATTAATACAATAATTTTTTCTTTGTTAAATGTTAACATTAAATTTATAATTTTTCCCTTAAAAATAGTACGATATTATCATTATAAGGGATGACTTATTTTAAGAATTGTAACACTTTGAATTCAAATGTCACGTAATGAAATGATTAGGTGACCTACCTACTAGTAACTAGGTGGTACTTATTAATATAATATTTTAATTTTTTTGGTTTTAGGCAATTCACCCTGAAAAGAGTGCTTTGTGCCGGTAATAGTTAAAGTGGATAAAAAAATCAGTTAATCTATTGGGAAAATAATAAAACAAATTAAATATTGGACTCATTTAGATCACTAAGTCCAATATTTAATTTGTTTTATTATTTTCTATTGGGAAAATAATAAAACAAATTAAATATTGGACTCATTTAGATCACTAAAACAAATTAAATATTGAATTCATTCAGGTTAATAAACTTACATAAAACTGAATGAACACGAGAATTGTTAAGAGATAAAAGGTATGAAATGTTAAGGGGGGACTGGTGTGTGATATCAATAAGCCGGCGGTATATGTTCTTGAAAGATGAATGGTTTTTACAGTTAAAGAAAACGTGGTCGAGGGTTTCCTCTTCCACACCGCACTGGCAGACCGGATCATCTAAAACTCTAATTCTAGACAAGTGAGATGCAATTGAACAGTGACCAATTCTCATTCTCGAAATACATGAAATGAATCGTTTTGAAAGTTTTTTACCGTGAAACCATGGCTTAGCAGGGATATGGTTTTGAATTCCAGCATAGAAAGATTCAGTTCTTATTTTGGAGACTGCCCAATTTTCTTCCCAGGCACGAGTCATGTTGGAATTATATTGTAAAAATCAATCAATCGTCAACTATAGAAGAATGGTTAACTGTCGAGCATCAATATTATAAGAAACAAGTTATAAATGATGACGTGATACGACCTCTGCCTGGTTTTAGTTTAACTAAGAATACTTGTCAAGTTAAACTCGAGTGACCTCCCAGGTAAGAATATGGTCCTATAGATTACCTGCCTGCAAAATAAATAAATAATATAGAGGTACATTTTAATGCAGCATCACGTTCATTGCTCAAATGCATTGTAAATAATTAGTTTAGTATTAGTGATCCACGAACCGGCGGGCGGATGCAATCTGTTAGCCATAAGTTGTTATAATTAGTTTAATCTAGTCTGAAGTTAGTAAAAATATAAATCATTTTAGAAATACGAGTACATATGTTGAATATTGAAATATAGATCACCAAACGTAGCAAACCATTTGGAGTGACCTTTCATTGCTATACAGGGCAAAATGGACAGGATGTTACATCAGAAAACAGTTTCGACGCAGCCACTAACGAACAAATTACAGTTATTTATTTATTTTATTTGACATAATATCTAACATTTTTAAATACAATTCACCAATGTCGGCCTCACTGGTAGCTCACCTGTGCTGAGGCCTCCATTTTATTAAACATAAATTAATTTAATATACTATATATGTAAAGAAAACCACTTATGAGTGCTTTCCTTAAGATTGTATTCACTGAGTAAGTACTGAGTAAGTACTGAGCTAGTTGGTGGCCCACTAGATACCAAACAAATGAATCGAGTTAGGAAAATATAACTGTCAGAATTATTGGATTAACAATTCCTGAAAATATTATCTTATTTTATTTATTATTTATTAAAGAAACCTGAAATAAGGGCTTTAAATGTTGTTTCTTTTGTTTTTATAGGTAAGTGAATCTTTTGTTAACCGATAATATAATTTTTAAGAGTTGTAAATACGTATTGTTAATAAATCTTTTGTTTTTATAGAGAAACGCAATTACGCCTTTGTTTTATTCAAGAATATAAAGAAATCATTATAAAACAACATTTTCTATACTTAACTATTTCACGAAAAATGGAAAAATTGAGGTTTGATTTTGCTGTGAGACCAGCGGCAGATGGAAAATCAAACGTCATATGCATAACCTCGATCGCTACACCTGATGGACGGATTTATGGAATACCACACGAATCCCAACCTACAAATCTACACCAAGGAATTACAAACACTCCAAATTATGATAAGGTAAAAAAATCATTAAATAAAAGACATCAAACAAGAAAAATATGGATAACCTTGACGGATGATATGTCAAAAATATATTTAGATACAGAACAAAACTTACAGTTTAATGATATTTACCTGGAAGAAATTATGGAAAACACAAATAAAGCGGAATCTATACTTAGTGGATCAAGTCAAACACTGGAAAAACTGTTAGAGAAATTGCTTGAAAGTAAACAAACAAAATCTGAAACTCAAAATTTAGGGAAAATTGCAAAGGATTTCATGATTGGCAAATTTACTGGCAGAAGCTCAAATGCGAACCAGTGGATTGAAGATTTTAATAAAGAATGTGAACGCTTCCAAATCAACGAAGACAAAAAGAAAATTGAAATTTTAAAACATTTTTTGGAATACTCCGGTGTAGAATGGTACAGCTGCATGCTAATGAAACTTACAGTGGAATCGGAATGGGACAAATGGGAAAAAAAAAATTGTGATACGTTTACAAACAAAGGATGGTCACCCATTAGATATAATTTAATAATATAATTTTTAAGAGTTGTAAATACGTATTGTTAATAAATCTTTTGTTTTTATAGAGAAACGCAATTACGCCTTTGTTTTATTCAAGAATATAAAAAAATCATTATATATATAATACCTATTAAAAATAACATAAAAATAATGCTGCATAAAAAAGGCTAAATGAAAATAAAAACAAAAATTTATAATTAAGATAAAATTATAGGTAAAATGTATTTTTTATGATGTGCTTTATATTTGTTTTTGTGTGTTACGTGTGTGTGTTTTATTCTTATTATGTAATGAAATTTTGGTAATATTGTCTTTTTTGTTCTTTAATCCATTTTTTTTAATTTTGAGCATGAATTTATTTTTGTTTTCTTCTATTTTATTTTCAAGGGTAAGACTGTTGAATGCTTTTATAGTGCCTTTGTCGAAAGCTTGTATTCACTGTCGGAGTTTTTATGTTATTTTTGTATGATTGTCTTACATGATATTTTGAGATTCTTGAAATTTGTTTTTTTTAACGTATAATTGGCTATCTAGTACGTCACAACTGTTGAATATTTGGTCTGTATCAGTCTATGTTTTTTAAGTATTATCTTTAAGATCGTTTTCTGCGCGATTTCTAAGTGATTGGTAGCTGAGATTGTTGCTCCTCCCCAGACAATTATTCCATATTCTATAATTGATTGACAAAGTGCAAAATATACTGTGTTCATTTGTTTTATTTTATATATGTTCCTTATGTTTATGAAAATGTGTATTGTTTTGAGGAGTTTATTTGTGAATTGTTTGATGTGATGTGTCCATCTTAGGTTTGTTTTCACAACGACTAGGGGTTCCTAATTAATTTGAGGTGAACTGTTATATGTTCGATGGCGGCCTGCAGTCGTGTTCGAGAGTGATGACAAGTTATCGACATTTTCGATAAAAGTTATATCAATCAGGCAACTATTCAATATGGTACGGACACATGGACAGTGCACTCGCTGAGAGAACTGGTAGGACTACTGACGGGATACTGCCTTCTCAGGAAACACGGGCTGTTGTTGGAAGTGGAAAACAGGATGAAGAGACCCCAAATCGCAAACGATGTCCACTCTGTTGGGAACAAGATCGACTACCTGGGATGATATAGGGCACCCCAAGAATTTCGCAACGTTTGGAAAACTTAGCAAAGGTGCCTGGGTTTATGGGGTGAGATTGTCTAGGTCTTGACGGCGGATGCATCTACCCAACTACTGTGTGGCGGGCCGGATTTGGAGAGACCTCTTACCTCTCTAGCAGGACTCCCTCAACCTATCGCCTTGCACCGCAGTGGGAGGGAGGAAATCAAACGTCCGTTACTACTGGACACACCGACCCCAGATCTCAATTATCATAGATTTTTCCATCCCAGATCTTCTACTCCTTTCTTTTCTTAAAAAAAACCTCCACACAGCATCCCCAAAGATGACAGGCCCTGAAGGAAATTATTTTTCTCAAGGCCTCCCGTGTGGACTGTAAAAAAACTAAAGTAGACAAGAGTGGGGAGGCTACGAAGCTCCGCACAAAGAGAAGACCGATTATGCTATCTCATTCTCTCGCAGGCTAAATCCTAAAGATGTATGTGTTATTTTTTTAAATCAGGGGTGTTGCTACGCTATGTTACTCAATATTGTCAAGAAAACTAAAGCTTTATAAAAGAAAAGAGGCTACAATTTTCATTAAATAATTTACAATCCAAAACCAAGCACTTCGTTAGATTGACATTTGATGGTTACAGTATTGTAAAGTTGACAAAGGGTTATTTTGGTAAATTAAAAATACAATCAATAACCATTTTAAATACTGACATACTGCCCATGTGTCACTCTAACTACATCAAACATTATAGATAAGTACCGATCGATTTATAAAAAAAATATTAAACCATTTTTACATTCTGTCAATATCGTACTTTATTGATTGGAAAAGTACCCATTCCACGTATTTTATTTATAGCAGGTAAAAGTTTTGATTCCTCTTCGAAAATCAGGGCATTCTACACGGTTCTGTAACAATTGATCTCCCGACAGTTGATCCCCCGGCATACTCATATACAATATGCAGTCGGTGTAGGGAAAATATGGTATACCTACTTACGCAAAATATAATTAAGTGTCCCCGAAGGGGTGTGCAGAGAGGACGTACCGCCGAGTAACAACAGTATCAAACATATTTTAATTCAAATGTATCAAGGATAAAACTACTGTATATTGGTGTATAAGCAGTGGCGTAGCTAGCATGGGTAGCACCCGGGGCGGAAAACGCGGTGTCACCGCCACCCCCCCATTAAATTTTTTTTTGAGAAATTCAAAACAAAAAATTTTACTTCCTAAAATATAAAAACATTTATAGCTAGTAAAACATGTAAAAAAAAATTTATCGTCAAAATTAAAACACTTTTAAAAACACTAACAGAATGACAGCTTTTTCAACAATCGATAGGTGATAATTTCCTTCGCGAGTTCCCGTCAATCACAATGTACGAAAGAAATGAGAATGACACAGAGGAAAAGCGAGGAATATTTCAGAGGAATCCCCGATAAATCAATAGTTAGGGCTAGGAACGAAAATAAAATAACAGAATTTTTGGGGAATGCTGACCGACCGAGCCATACAGCTACAAATAACAGAGTTCCGTGTGGAGTCTTGAATTCTAATATGCTGCAAAAATCTGAAGAAAATCATTTGCTGTCATGAAAACATAATAACCAATACTTAGGTTAAAACCAGTTTTGTGTTCAGAGTGTAACGATAAAATTTTAATCGTGAAATAGTAAAGGGGGCATTCAAGTATAATGTAACGTAATTTTTGAAAAATTTTGACCCTCTCTCCCCCATGCCATGCGCCGTAACATTTTTCTGCACCTCCCTCCCCTCAAACGTTACGTAACACCCAAGTGACTATTTTTACCTAAAAGTCTAAATTAAATTGCGCAAAGTACTGGAAAGTCGCTTAAATACCTTTTTCTTGTTTTAATCGCATTTGCGGTAAAAATAAAACAAGAGATTTCAAACTCGCAATAGGTACATGCGTATATTGTTTATTTTATTGTTTTAAATTGTAATTCATAAACAAATTTGGAAAATATTATTATTTTTATCGGCCTTTCATTCCTTCCAGATCTCCACAATTTAATACTGTCTTACCTTTAATACACCTACATGGTTTTACAACACATATTTTTTTTACATTAGCTACACTGAGGAGGCCCTGAAGAAAGTAATTTTACAAAGGTTTCCATATGGAGCAACACTTTACTCAACTATGATTCATAAGCTTACTCAGAGTGAAATAAAACCTTTTTCATGATCTGAATGCAGTTATACAAGTCCTCAAAACGAAGATTTAAAAATCCGCAGTACGATTCACAGAAGAGAAAAACCTTTTTCATGTCCTGATTGTAACTATTCGTGTTCTCAAAGGGGATACATAAGAAGTCAGTTGCTGACTCAGTGTGGAGAAAAACCTTTTTCATGTTCCAACTGCAACTATTCAGGTTCTATGAAGAGAAATCTAAAAATCACACGTTTACCGACAGTGGAAAAAACCTTTTTCATGTCCTGACTGCAACTATTCTTATTCTCGAAAAAAATAACTAAAACGACACTTGCTAACTCACAGTGATGAAAAACCTTTTTATTGTCCCGACTGCGACTATTCATGTGCTACAAAACGGTATATAAAAATTCGTATGTTAACCCGTACTGGACAAAAACCCTTTTCATGTCCTGACTGCAATTATTCATGTTGTACAAAGGAACTTCTTAGAAATCATTTACTTACTCACAGTGACATAAAACCTTTTACACGTTTCTACTGCGACTATTCAAAGACACTACAAAGAGGCACCAAAAAAATCACATGTTTACCCACAGCGGACAAAACTATTTTCTTGTCCCGAATGCAGTTATTGAAGTTCTCGAAAGGGAGATTTTAAAATCCACAGCGCGATTCACAGTGGAGAAAAACCTTTTTTTATGTTCCGAGTTAAATATACATGTATCACTAAACCTATTTTAATATATTATTATTATATTTTAAAAGTAAACTAACCTGTGTGTAATAACTAAAAAGCGTTGTTGCTTTTTTCTTCGTGGCCGTCACCTTTAACTCTCGTATAACGTCATTTTTATGTTCCATAAATTTGTCTATATTTTTTATTTTTTTTATTTTGCTGTTTTCCAAATTTTTTTGGCATAGCTGCGCCGGCAAGTCAGCATGAGAGTCTTTATAGGCTAAGAACAGTTGATGATAGAAATATTCCGCTTTTGGGGTTATTATGGTACCTACATAGACATAAAGAAACCATCCCTTCGTTCAGAATATAATTTTTAATTTTCTCAAAAGTTGTGTTGACAGAAACAAATTCCTGTGATATCTTGAACGAAACCATTCCTTTGTTAAGAATATTATGAACTAAATATACAATTTGGCTATCCTAAAACGGGTATCCTTCCCAGTTGGACAGACAAAGACTCAATTTGTAATGTATGCATGTATAAATAAACAAAAAAAAAACCTACACACTCACTTTTACAACACTGTTAAAGTGAGTATGCGTATCCGTATTTCTTGTTTAAGACACTGACGAATACTGACAATGAAAATAAAATAAAAATGACGTACAATACAGTCGAGGGATTCCCCCGCACAATATCAAGAAAAGGGGTTGTCAACTTGGAACATTCAAATTCCCTAGTTTTTTATTGAAATAAAAAAAAAACATGTTTTGTAACGCGATGTTCAAACCCCCCCCTCCCGCCCCGATAACGCACAGTAATGTTTTGTAAGACCCCCCCCCCCCCTCTCCCAAAGTGCGTAACGTTTTACTTGAACGGCTCCTAAGGTGTAACTCCCCAGTATTAATTATTAATGCACGCAGTACACGAAAATGGTTTTCCTTCGATCTTTGCAGCACATCGTCTGTAACTTTCAAATCTTGCACGTGGAACTCGAAAATGGTTTCCTTTGAAATTTCAATTGCAACTCTGTTAATCTGCGGACAGATTTCGAAGGAAACCATTCCCGAGTTCCACTATTGCAAGATATTCCCCGATTGCAAGATATGAAAGTTTCAGATATCAGAGGAAAACCATTTTCATTGGGTGTAGTTTTAATTAAATTAATTAAATGAGTCACCGAATACAGTCTCAACCTTAAATTGAAACCAGTTTTGAGATAAGCTTTAAATTCGAGTTGCACACCGTACGCTCTGAAATTCAGAGGCAAACCATTTGCTTGTTCCGTGTGTAACTTTTATTCAAGCTTGAGGATTCTTACAGAGACTCACACTTAACTTAAATCTAGAAAAATGTGAGATGCAAACTCAAAGGAAATTTTTCGAGGGAGTTTTTGAGCACAATTTCTAGTACCGAAATTTGTTTTTTAAGTGGGGTGAGATATTAAAAACATAGTTTATTAAAAAAAAAAATATTTATTTTAAAAAAAAGATAATGAGGCATAATATATTGAGGTTTCCACCGCACCCTCTCCTCCCCCTCCCCGAGCTGGGAAATCTTAGTTTCTCACCCCTGTCGTAATATATGATTAAATTCAATAAGTTATAAGATGAGAGTCTCAAGTAACAATATTATAGTAATAGTACTAACATTGATTTTAGATATTTTTAAATTACACTCCTTACATTCCTACATATACTGTTCTTCTAATATTCTTTTATCTCTATACTATGTTATTTTCTTTGATATTATTTTATAATCTTTTATATCCCTTTATATTATTGCTTATTTAAAATGTTAATGCACTATATGTAAAATCAACCACCATAACACGGGCATGTGCCAAACGTGAAGGTCAAAAAATATGCAAATTATGTAACCATCAAAGCAATGAATGAAGAAAAATTTTAAAAAAATGTTTTGTTTTATCATACATTCTTTCATATTGATGTATGAAAATGGAAGTTAGAAATGGCAAAAGAAGAATGAGAGTAGAATTAATATTACCCCCATAAACAAAATGTATGTACTTAAACACTTAAAATCTTTTCTTTCTAGCTTTGACAGCTGCAAACTCCGAAATTACATCCTCAAAATTTATAGTTTGTGTTGCCTCGTGTTCAATTGTTAATATTACAAGATTATTAAGTCTCGTTTTGGTCATTGTTGCCCGCAAGTAATTTTTAATTAATTTTAGTTTGCTAAAACTCCTCTCACACGAAGCAACTGATACGCAAATTGTAATAAATAACTTCAGTGCTACCACAAGATTTGGAAGAGATTCTATTAAATCCCATTCCACGATAAATTTTAATAAATCTAGAGACATCCAATTAGATATTGTAACATTGGCAGCTTTTAAATGTCTTCTTAATCTTGGTATCTCTAGAAGAAGTTCTGTTTCTGATACCTCATCATACAAATTAGTTAATTTTGAAACAGCTAGTTTCAATTCTTCATTATTCGCCGAAAGCAAAGTATTTGTCTGCACAACCTCAAACAACGAAGCTACATCTTGAACGGACTTCGATCTAGTTCGAAGTTCAATACTGAATCGATCGAGACATTCCAGCATATCTTTTTGCAGTTCAGCTTTTAGTGTTAGTCCTGCATCGGTAGCCAACTCACCGTCCATTCGTTTTTTACGACGAATTCGTCTTTGCATTGGAATATCGTAATCCTCTGATTTTTTCACAGCAACATCCATTGCCTTTTCAACAATATCATTTCGTTTTTCATCAATATAAAGACGAAGAGCGTCTACTTTAATAGCCAATTGATCAACACTCAAACCTTTAGTTTGTAATGAAATCTGAGCACAATTTATTTCTCTAAGTAATTCCAAAAGAAAAGATAGCAAAGAAATGTGTAAAGTCCCACAGCAGACATAAGAGTCTGGGCAGCACTCCTCGTGTCTAAATTTTCTTGTTGATCATAATTCCTCAATTGCAGCCGCAATCCTTTTTCCGCCAATACTTTTACTGCAGAATAATGAGCACTCCAACGGGTCGTTGAGAGTCTTTTAACAGACCCTTTACTATGTTTAAGAAGCACTTTCCAGCGGCTAGTGGAAGCAGAAAAAAATCTAAAAATTGTCTCTACTGTTCCGAAAAATGTTACACAAGATACATTTTGTGCAAATGAGTGTTGGCCACATAAATTAATTGAATGGTCTATACATCCAACAAAAATTGCTTTGTTGTTTTTTTCTTTAATAAGAGCTTGCACTCCTCCGTGAATACCGCTCCTAACAGCTGCATTACCATAGCCTTGTGAACGACACATCATAATATCTAAACCGTCATTTTCCAGTTTCTTAAGACTTTCTTCGCTTAAATCGACGGCTTTTTTTCCATGTAAAGGAAAAAATCCAAGGAATACTTCTTTGACTTCCACTTTTCTATAATCAATTTTCACATAACGAATAATTTCAGACAACATGTGAAATGTCAGGTGTGCAATCAAACATAATTCCAAAATATTTGGCTGATTTCATTTCGTTAACAAGCTTTAATTGAACGTGGTTCGCTAAAACCTTTAGTAATTCATTTTGTGTATCTGGGGAAAAATACGATACTTTTGGTGATTGATCGTGCTCCAAATTCAAGACATGTTCTTTGAACATTAGATCATACTTTGACAGTAATTTGACTAATTCTAAGAAATTGCCTTTATTTGAAGAATCTTGGCCCTCATCATGTCCACGAAATGCTAGGTTTTGTTTGGCCAGAAACAAAGTGATATCCAATAATCTAGATAAAAGTTTCTTCCACTTCTGTTTTTCAGTATCCATCAATTGCAAGGCTGCGTCATCGAACGTTTTCCATTTCTCAAAATTTTCCAGATGTTCACTTGAAGTTTCGTGGTCGGTCACTCGAGGTTTTAGTTTCCACCACTTTTGAAATCCTGTCGTAAATATAGTACTTCTATAAGCACTATTAGTGACAGTAAATAAACGACAGCAAAAACAGTATAGGTTATTAGTTATAGGAGAGTAAACCATCCAAGACCGCAGAATTTTTTCATCATTAGGCATCACTTTATAGAACCATTCTTTTGAAAGAAAGCGAACGTCACCTTTTGTTTTTACCCCGGGCCTAGGCACAGTGACAAACGGCCCTTCTCTATTTTGGAAATGTTCGCTTCCTTTTTTTATGACCTCAATGCGAAAATTATCCGTAACGGGTATACTCCAATATGAATCTCTTAAGTCCTGAAGTGTTTGATCTATGAAAACACTGTCTTCGATAGTAGAAACATTATCGGTATTATAAGACTTATTGTCAGAATTTTTTTCTGAATCGTTTTCTTCGTGTGCTGCCATCGTTAATTCTGTATCCTCGCTGTTAATCTCTGAAGATGAGTCAATATTATCAGAATCATTCCTTACATCAACGTGAAAATCAATTTCTTTAGATGAACTTTGGCTTTCATTTTTAGTAACATATTTTAAGATGGATCCAGACATTCCCTGAACAACTTTAATTTTAGCCTGTTTGGATTTTCTTTGTTGAAACCCACTTTTTCTTTTAGATGTACGAGTTCCCTGAGGCATATTTCTCTTTTTGGGTACTTGGATACTTAAGGTACTCTAAAAAAAGTATTTTCAATTAATTAGTAGGAGTATAGACATCAACGTAATTAATCCGAAATATATTTATTTGTAGGATACATAATTATGTATATTTCATTACATATATGGCGAGTCAACAAATAAATACACTGTCAAGACGCCATACTCGCGTAACGTCGCCAATCAAAAAACTTTTTATTTTTCAAAATTAGGACTAAGGCAAAAATCTGATTTAAGGATTACTAGTTTATCAGTTATACTTGTACATATAGTAAAATTATTAAGAATATACAGTATCTTTATTTTTAGTAATCCTCGAACTAGATTTTGGATAATACCCAACTGAATATTGGATAAAATAGTTAAGGTATTATGATTTACAGCGCAAGTAATGCGAAAGTGACCTCTTATCCAAATAATCGACAACTGATCGAAATCTGAGGGCGATCTTACATTTGGTAGACGAATTACCTTAGCTTGCGAGACTACCCCAGTGTAATCAGCTAATCGTTTGGTGTACTAACTAGTGTCGGCAGTTGACTTGATAATCGGTGTAAATAGCGCTTCGTCGACAAATTCAAATATTTCGAATTCACGCAAATTTCGACTTCATAAAAAATGTTTTCTGAAATCCTTCAAATTACTTATTATTCCTAAAATATTTATTCATGTACACAAAACAATATAATACAGAAAAAAAAACATACAGATGATTGATCATTTTTCTTCAATCAGTTATCGATCGATTCTCGTGTAAATGTATTCAAGTTTTGCGCCTATTAGAAAAGTGAACTATCAAATCCACTTACCTTGTTTTTCAAAGTGGTCTTTCAGCACTAATAGACACGCAACACAATCATAACTTCTTCGCTAATTCACGTCAGTCCATAGATAACAATTCACTTCACGAGTCTACGTCAATCACAATATACGAACGAAATTCGAATGACACAGGGAATATTTCAGGGAAATCCCCGACTGAGCTAGGAACAAAAAAAAACATTTTTCGGGAATCCCCGACCAACCAAGCCATAAAGCAAAATAACAGTCAGTGTTAACGTGTAATATATATTTTTACGGCAATTTTGCACTTTCGTAAGTTTTTTCTCCACGTTCGAGTGTCACCCCCTCCTCGGGTGGCACCCGGGGCGGTCCGCCCCCCCTCGCTACGCTACTGTGTATAAGTATAAAAAATTTCCACTGTAAATAAATTCGTTTGATATCCATGTCAGCGGCCGATCGTAAAATCAGGCAGATCATGAGATTCATCGTCGTTTAAAGATGTTTGTGGTGACGATGCTGTTGATAGGTCTACTGTATATCGATGGGAAATAAAATATCATGATTGTGAGCCTAGAAAAGCAATAATTGTTGGTGAAACACGCGGCGAACGTCCGATCATTGATACAGACGATAAACAATCCAAACTCGTCGACGATTTGATTCAAAATGACCGGCGAATCACTCATAAACGTATCACAAACCATTTTGGAATATCCAAGGAACGTGTCGGCTTCATTGCTGAACAATTAAGATACCGTAAAATCTGTTGACCATGGACACCAAGCCGTTTCAGAGGCGAGAACAAACAGCGTCGATTAGAGCCTCTGAAAAACCAGAAGTTTGAACCGATTCCACACCCTTCTCACTCCTCCGATCTTTCGCCTTGCGATTTTTATTTTTTCTCTACTCAAGAGACACCTCAAGGGTAATCATTACACCTCGGACGATGAGGTGAAAGCAGTTGTCAAGTCCTGGATTCGAAAAATGTCAGAAGTATTTTTCAGTTACGTTATGAAAAAACTTGTTACACATTGGGAGAAATGCGTTAGCCTTAACGGTGACTATGTTAAAAAATAAATATATGATTTTGAAGCAGAATCGTACTTTAACGTAGTTTTTGCCCCATCCTGCTATTTGCTCTTTTTCGTGTTTTACAAGCATGTGTGCATTATTTTTTAGCCTACCCTAGTAAATTCCAATTTCTACCCAAAAACACTTATTTCGTTGTTATATACTTAAAATAGCACATACACGTACTAAATATTTGTAGTACCTATTGATTAACAAAATAATTATCCAGGTTGGTTGGGCATTTTGGCCTCAAAATATTTGAATTTTGTGAGAAAAAAGCAACACTGTCGTTCCTCTTATGTAGATAAACAACAAATTTTCCATGTCATTCATTAGTTTCACTACAAAATACAGTGCAAGTTCCCACCTGTCCCGCGTAAGTAATCGACGTGACATGTTTGTGTTTCTGGCTTCTGGTAGCAGGTAGGAAACTTTGTAGATTGAAAATACCGATTGACAGCTGTTGGTGTTGCCCGGAGTTGCACGGCAACTTGTTTATGTAGGTTCCCTTTATTACGTACCAATAGCTTCGTTCAAACAGTCCAACAACACAACACACATTTTGGGTAACAACGCCCCGGGACCATTCTGTGGATAACCAACACTTTCTGCCATCGGTCAGCCCAAGTGATTTGTTACATTTGATGACTTAGCAGGGGTGCCGGCTTCATGGGGTGAAGACCGTCCAGAGTGTCCAGGTCCGAGAAAGGCCGGTCGAGGGAGAATTCGACTTTCTATTCAAGACCCATCGCCTTGGATAACCCCGGTCCGCCCCGGGGTTATCCAGGAGGGCGGCAAATTTTTCATAATAAATAATATTATCTTGTAAAAATTTAAACCATTTCATTTCATTTCATTTTTGTCGCACCTACGATTCGGACCGATTGAAATGAGCACGGAATTTTGGATTCATACTTCCGTCACTAAACTTGACACTAACCCCCGGATTCCTACCCACTTGATTTCCTTAAAAGACTTAACACAGCATAGAATGGAAGATACCCTCAGTTTCGACCAGGTGTAAGGCAACCATTCAGAATTGAAATGTTGCTTGAAACGTCATTAGCCGTGTTTGGTAACCAGATCTGAATAACCAGGTACTCCCCCACCCACCTTTTCCCCATCTCCTTCCCCTCCCCACTACATTCAGCCTCACAATATACCCTGTCTCCCTCTCTCTCTCTCTCTCTCGTCTTGAGTGTAAAAAAAACTGATTTGCCAAAGCGATGGGGAGTAAGTCACATCAATTATTTTAATATTTAGTAGACTAATGAACTAATGACTGATGACGTCTACAATATAAATAAGTATAATTGTGAATAAATTGGAAACAAGTTAATCACAAAATCGATCATGACCGTCGTCGGGTGAAGCCATGGAGCGGGCGGTGATTCAAGACCTTGTTGCTATACTTAGGGCTGACAAGTGGACTGGCTGTCAACGCCCATCAAACTACCTCCACAGAATACGAGATTATAGCTAGAAATGTCCCAAAAACTAAAAACCATATTTCATCGATAAAAAAACCACGTTAGGAAAAACGACACACCGGACTAAATCATATGTAACGTTTCTGTAACAGTAACTTTCTAATTATTTTTAATTGATAAACTAATGTTTAATACAAGACTTTTATTCATAGCACAAAGGGTAACAATTATTATAAATAATAATTATTAGCCTGAAACACTCATCTACATAGAAAAAATCTCCCGAGAAAAGATACATGCCGCCGACGGGACTCGAACCGGCTTCCTTCCGATTTCCGGTCAACTGCTCTTATTCACTGAGCTACGTCGGCTTATCTCCTGCTCGTCAAATAATTTAATATATACTAGTGTTTCATTCAACAATTACTGCTTATTAAATTTTTCCACCTGCAAACAACCAACTTTATTTTATATGAGAAAGGCATTGTAAGTGCTAAATCTCCTTCTAGGTGGCGTCGAGACAAATTAGGTCCACATTTTTTTGGTGAAATACTTTAACTCGTCAAATATTAATTTTTATTTTTAAGACAAGATTTTTATGCATAGCCCAAACGGTAACATTTTTTTTTTTTAAATAAATACGTATACAGATTTATAATAAAACATTTGGTTCTTAAAACTAAATACAATATATAAATTTCTTTTTAATGAAACTACCCAATTCAAAAGAGAAAACATTTCTCGTGCTTGAATTTTGGCGGCATGTATCTTTTTTCGGGAGATTTTTTCAATGTAGATGAGTGTTTCAGGCTAATAATTATTACTTACAAGTAAGTTTCTTGTTATTAACCCTAGGACTCTCGACGGGGGTTTTGATTTAATGCATGAAAAATGTAAGGCGCATGGCCGTACTAGTAATTTATTTTCTCAATTATTTACAACCACTATATTTTTTCCGCACAATTCTCGGGAGATCTAATGCAAATAACCTGATTTTAATAAGTGGAGGCTGAGTGCAAAGGACACTCACAGGTGCATGTTTATGCTCCGGAATTTTTATCAAATGTCAGGAATTTTCCCCGGGATTTTGATTTGTTGGTCTGGGAACCCCACCCCTGAGTGATCCACCTAAGCATAGTAATTATTTCATTGACTACCACCAGCTTTAGTGATTTACTTTCTCAATTAATTCCAAACTGTACATTTTTCCGCACATTTCTCCGAAGATCGAATGCAACAATTAAAAAAAATATAGTACATTTGCGTCACGTTCCAGAGAGGAAGATACTCTCAGTATTGCCCTGGTGTAAGACTACCATTTAGAATTGAAACGTTGCTTGAAATGACTTAAACTGCGTTTGATGATCAGATCTGAATAGCCAGGCACCTCCCCATCTTCCTCTTTCCTATCTCCTTCTCCTTCCCACTACCTTCAGTCTCACAACATACTCCAATTGAGGATGCCGTAGTTTCACTGGCTCCAGACGGGAGCAGCTGGGACTCTTGCGAGATATTCACATAAAGTATAAAAAAAACTGAATTGATTTTAATAAGTGAAGGGTGAGTGCAAAGGCGCATGTATAGTCAGTTTATGCCTTCTAGCATTGAAGGTCGCGGTTCCACAATAATAGCATTTTTGGACACCGAATTATCACAACCCTTTTTTTTGGTCCACCAAACGATTTGGGTTGCCCACCCCTGGCGAAGACAGTATTATTTAACCTTACTTTGTTGAAAGCAGACACGCCCATCGTGCATTTGTCTAGGTTTAGTTGAGTTCAGTGGTGCCAATGGTGGTGAGCATTGTATCGCCTTTACGTTGTCAAGTCAACGTAACTCAACTCAATTTCTTACATCACTCTTCCACAGGTTTCTTGTACATACTCGTAGTACGAGTGCTTCATTTCTTTACGCTAGAATTCATTATTGTATTGTTCAATTTTCCCCGAAGCTTAAAAATAAAGATTACCTGTAAAAAAACATAGCATACGTCGCTGTATACATCGATTGTCCAGTTGCTTTGTCAGACATCTCGGAAAATCCTAATTTTGAATTGAGTATTAAGTTATATGTAAAAGTGTACCCTCCATTTGGTACAATACTGAGATTACTCATTCTCATTAACACCACAAAAAATTTAATTTGGGAGGCGGGTATGGGTACTGCCGCCCCGGGAACCATTTATTGGATAACCAACACCTCTGCCATAGGTCACCCCAAGTAGTTCGCTACATTTGGTGACTTAGCTGGGGTGCCCGGATTCATGAGGTGAGATTTGTCCATGCGTCGGATATGTTTGCCCACCTACTGCGTGACGGGGCGGATTGGGAGAGACTGGTTGAGGGAGACCTTTTGTCTCTCCAGCCGGACTCTCTCGACCCATTGCCTTGCACAGCAGTGGGATGGATTCATGGATCCTGGTCATACATCCCTTCATTTCTGGACACGTTGAACACCAGATTCCTACCCACCCTTGACACCTTATTCCTTCCCAGAATTTCCCCTCTCCTCTCTGTCTTAAAAAAACCCTCAACACAGCATCTCCAATGATGACTTAGGCTCTAAGGGGAATTTTGTTTTCCTCCGGGCCTCCTGAGTGGAAGCAATTTAAAAAAAATCAATTATCATGAAGAAAAACTTGTAGTGATTTAAACAAAATGTTTTCTGGGTCATTAGTAGGATATTTTAAAATGTCGTACTAATTAATGTACCGGACCGTGATGCCTCCCGGTGCTATTTTATATATTTTATTATGTAAAACATCGACAACTGTAAATAATATTTGATTTACGGCGAGCAATCGAATATTGCTTTCTTTGTTATCTCAAAACTTAGTATTTGGAATTATCTGACGATCAACTGGACGATCGATATACTGGCCACAATAACAAGTAGTAGATACTCTCAGAATCAACCTGTTGTAAGACCAACGTTCAGAATAGAAGCATTGTTACTTAAAATGAAAATAGGCATATTTGGTAATTCTCAACCTTATTTTTCTTCACTTATTTCTCTCACCCTCTTATAGGTAGAAAACTCAGCTAACTTCTCCGATATAGAGAGTGTCAAGGGACTAGCTACTTGACTTACTTTAATCAGAGATTCCTGACATTATTTGGACTAAAAAATGTAAATTAAATTTTGGTCTACGCTGACTTTTGTTGATGATTTTTTTTTCTTCGTAACCAAACAAACAAAAAATCTTCCAGATGTCATCACTGGTCACTCATCCGAGCAACCAGCAACCGCCCGACCACTCTTCCCGACTCTACCTGTCCAATACCTATTGATTTTATGTTTTAAGTTTTTTTAAATGTCACCAGAGACCCAAATATCATTTACATTTTTTACTCCAAATGCTGTCAGGAAATCACTCTTGCTAATAAAGCAAGTCAAGTAAGATTCTTGTACAGCCACTTTTCTTAGGTAAAGTCGGACGGTTTAAATAAATAAATCGTATCCTATGGATAAGCTATCAAGAGAATGGTGAAACATCCTCATAGTCTCATACATTCATACTATTATGCTAATCTAATTATGATCCGATTCAAGTAATTGATTCACTTGATCGTGCCACGCCTTCTTCGGACGTCTCTGACATTTTCTATCTAAATTTAAGAAAAAAGTCTGGGGCCCCAAAACACCTGAAAACAACCCTTGACTCTGTGCAGAAACGGGCGGTCCGTTTGATAGATTCTCCTATCTTAACAAGCGGACTGCAATCTTTAGAGGTAAGAATGCTTTCCTTGTTATACCGGTATTACAATCAAACATTCTCCGAGGAACAAACGTCATTGATCCCTTCGACACCGGTACATAGTCGGGAAATGCCGCCAAACGCGCGCCCAACATATGTACATGATTGGCATTTTGCACATGAGAACGGGTCGCTTCTACGACTCGTTCTTGAGTTCAACAGCTCGGCTATGGAACGATTTACTGGCCTCTGCGTTTCCTCCCTCCTACGACATAGGTATCTTCAAGACCCATATTCACAACGTCCTCTCCTCAAAAAGACCCTCCACAAAGTATCTCTAAAGACGACACAGGCCTTGAGAGAAATTATTATCGTCAGGGCCTCCTGTGGGGAGTTATTGTTAAAAAAAATGAAACATTATGATTATAACAAAAAAAATCAATAAAACAAGTTAAATAACTTATCGAATATTTATTGAAGTATCACATTGTTAACGAAATTATTGTTAATACAAAATATTTTTACATACAACTCTAACAAAACATACAGTAGGTACTTATACTGTACTTACATTATATATATATATGTATATATAGCATAAAATTTAATATAATTTGGAAGTTTGATAAAATCTCAATACTTTAAGCGAAAATCCACACCTTACAAACCTACAGGCATCAGGCATCAGGCATCAGGCATCAGGCAACCTGCGGCAATTATATTTTAATAATTTCCAAATATATATGTATATTTAATTTTGTTTTAAGATTTTCATACTAAAGTTGACATAGAGTGAACAAATTTACAATTTTCAACAGTACAGAAATGTATGGTGTCCGGAAACCAGTGGTACAGACGGGGAATTTACATCACATTTGGAGTCGATTTTGTGGTGGGTATAACTTTTTTCATTTAGATTTGTTAGTATTACGCGGGGGACCCAAAAGTAATGATATCAAAGTTTCCCGATTGTACCATTAGTTTCCGGACACCGTATATAATAAAATATAGAATATACAAAAGTAATTCTCAATATACAAAACAAAATCTAAAAAATTGCCCTCGCTAGATTGGAAATAAATTCTATCCCAAATAGGTTTCCAAAATTGAAAAGCCGATGTGTTTAGGTTATTGTTATTTCGTTTGAAGTTAAGATTATGAAACAATTCTATTTGGAAACAATCGACGCGATTACTAACGTAACAATTTTATCAGAATTTAGGAATAGATATCAAAGTACAGCTTGATAAATTTATCAGAAAATTAATCGATAAAAAAAATGATTGACGTTATAAGCCAAGAAAAATACTCGTACTACGGATAAAATGATAACGGAAAAATGCGACGTAGTATTTTGGTATTTTAATCTAGAGATTATAGCTGCAAAAAAAAATAATAAAATCAAGAGAAAATCACATGGGAAAAGACAGAATGAATTCTCAGCTAAAATAGACTCAAAATAGATATTATATATATAAACGTTGTAAACATTAGGTAACTCATCAATGCAATAAAACTTGTAGTTTTGAGTAAAACGCATTTGGCGTTGTTTTAAATGCATAATATTCACTTGTAAGGGGGCATACATTAATTACGTGAGCTCAAAAGGGAGGGGAGAGTTCAGCAAAATCTCACGTTACCTGAAAAGTGTATACGAAGCGGCCCATATTTATCTGACCAGGGGGGGGGGGGTAGTGGTCTAGACTGGAAGAAAAACTGCTCACGTAATTAATGTATGCCCTCTAACTAGTGTTTAAACTTTTGGGTGTAGCTCCGCCTATGTAAAATCTACAGAAGTAATATTTACATATCAGATGGTAGATACCAAAATATGCGCATGTTTAAGTTGTTATTGCAACCAGCATCTCGAATTGGATCTAAACTCATCGTTTATCTAGTGTAAAACTGTAATAAACGATTTTTTGGTTGTTTTAATATTCGAGTTTAGTAGGATCGTATCAATATTTCCCTGAACTCGAAATATTTATTTAAAATGGGGTTAATTTGACAATCATCAAACAGTATTAATAGGCTTTGGTCTGAGTGTTTGAATTTCAGAAACAAGCTACGAGTGCATGTCGGACGCCACCCATACGCGCCGCACCACAAATTACATCTGTGTACGTGGAACTTCACACAAAGCTACTGTTATAATTCGGTTTCAAATTAAAAAATTCGACCCAAGATGTCACTACTTCCGTCAGCAGCTCGCATGAAGCTGGCATAAGTACATACATACTTTAAGTATCCTTCCGGATATGGAAAGATTGACGGCAATACTTGACGAACTATAACGTCATTGCGTGTCTGGGTTACTTTGTCACGGTTACTTTGTCTCGGTGAGGCTGTCACTGGATCACAGTGGATCCGAGGAAGTGACTATTTTCGTGTATCTTCTAGTGTAAATTGTTAGTCCCAAACGACAAACCGTCTAATATTGTAAGTTTAAAACTATGCTATTAATAGCACGTAGAATGTTTTTACATTCACATAATTATTATGTGTCTCTTGATTTTTTTAGTAAAACTGTACATATGATAGCTTTGTAGTGGGTATTTGATACACTTTTACATTCACAATTGTCTCCGATTCTCATTGATTCTAGTTATAATTGAAATGTCGGTTAGGACTGTATTACACTAAATAGTGACTGGTTTCCGTGAAGCCTCGATGACACACGGCGAGTTTACAAGCTACTATCTGGGAAATTCACTATCTGTTAGTAAACTCGCCCAGTGTCATCGTGTTACTTGCTAACTAGCAGCGACTAGCAGATTGTTGATAATCTACGAAAAAAAGTTGAAAGGTCCTCAACTTTACTCGCCTACACGCTTGCTCCGCTTGCTCGTGATTGGTTTATTTATGTTTCCAACATGGCTTCCGATAAACAGCTGATTTCGACTGTCAAAGATCTGAAGAATTAGTTCACGCAGGCGTCGTTATTCTTGTTACTGGCGCTAGTGGCGGCCTCAGTTTCTTACGCTTCTGAGCGAGTGGACAGTTTTGTGTGTCATCATGACAATCTCACTCGCCGATTTACCCGCTTTTAAACTTAGTAGATAGTAGCTTGTAAACTAAGCTTGTAAAATGACACGTTAGAAGAAAAAAAGCATTATTTACTTGTAACCTCTCTTTTATTCACACTTTTAGGCGAACGAAAACCAGACAAAAAGTTCAATAATTTACCGCTTGTCGTTTAGTACAGTTTTACATTAGATAGAGGGAGTTAGTACCTACGTCATGGAGGAGTTAAAATACCATATTTTGAAACCAGAAGACATGGTCAAACATCCAATGATAAATCTGGTGAATTTTATTCTGTCATACAAATAAGTTGTTACAAGAGAAAAAGAATGCTGCCATGTGCCAATGGTAAATAATAATTCAAAACCTTTTAGAGCCACTCTGTAAATATCTTAACTACATATTTCTGACACGAATTAAAATTTAATTAGATAAAACAAAAGATATGTAAAAATTGGGACGAACGACGATTATTCAACATTATGAAAATAGATATTTTTAAAGACAATCACCACGTAAATATTCAAGATAACCCTCAAAGAAATTTTATGATAAGAAACAACGATTTTATACTCAGCCGAATTGATTTTAAATTTGTCATAATAGTTTATAATTGATTACACAACACAGATTAAATTATAGATATTTTAATTTGTGACATTTAAAAAAATATCTTTAAATTTTTATGGATTAAAAAACATTATATGTTATCAGAAAATCAAATGCAAAATGTCAGAAAAGGTAAAAATTACTTATCTTTTACAGTTATTATTATTGATAGGTTTTTAAAATACCTCTCGACTCCTATGAAATAGGTTGTCCACTCTTGAAAGGTTTCTACATAATATGAAAACGTTAGATCAGCTTCAACAGTAACGGAAAAATAAGGTTATTTCAGGGGCACAGACAAGTTCATACCACACTTTAATAGGGTCTTATTTTTGTTTAATCAGTGTTTATGCGGTTGTTATGTTTATGATGAAAAACGTTTGAAAAAAACTGCAATAAAACATAATTATAACAAACATAATTTTACAATATTTATTTAGAAGTTCGTTTCGCTGTATTCGCCTGAAACACCGAATATAACAAATATGTATTCATTTCAAACAAAATGTACACAAGCTTAGGTTTAAATGCTAGCGTTTCTTTGGACGACTCCGATGTATTTACAGTAATTCCATCCACACCCTGAACCTAAACTCCACAGTATTTTTTGTTCGTTTATTACTGCTCGGTTTTACAGAAATGCATACTTAGATATTTTTTTTAAAATACAAATCTTTCTGACGCAACTAAAATTTTAGTATCTACGTTTTGAATAAAATTATAAAAATAAGTATTTTTTGTTCTTAAAAATTAGATCGCCACGTTGCATACATAATTAAAATAAATCTTTTTTATATACAATAATACTTGTAATGTTTCAATACACGTATTTAATAGCATCGGAACGTCGTGAAGTTATAAAATTTATAAAAAATATAAAAAATATTAAATAATATTTCAAAAATATACAAATAAAATATCTGGAAGACACAGGTTGTAATTTTTAATGCTTTTCAAAAACATAAAAAAATGACTTAAAAAAATAAAACAATGTTAATGAATTTTCTTTTAAAACAATAAAAAATAACAATTAACAAAAGGTTCAATAATTTAGTTTTTATTATTATTTAAGGTAAATTACACCCTTACGGAATTTCGTACTTAAAGTGTGCACTTTTTAACAATTTCGTATTTAAATAATAATCGCTTTAATAATTATATTACATCAAAAAGCTGAATCAAAAAGTACAAGGCAAAGAATTCACATTTTATTGTTCGAATTTGAAAAACCAAAAAATTATATTTTCACAGTTCGGCGTACGAACTTTTAAACATGTTTATTAAAAAAACGTTATTTTTTATATAGACACAACAAATCTAAAATAGAATAAACCAGGTGAAGACGATATTCATCGTTTACATTTTGAATAATAAATTGTGATAATTTGAAAGTAATATGTAGTTTTGTTCGAACAAAGATTCGGCACAAAAATGTAAAATCGTCAATCTTATATATTAGTTTGTTACACCATTTCAATACAGAAGCAACTTCGGATAAGTGATATTGAGACAATAAAGGTAAGGAAATTAAATTAAATACCATTGTATGAAAAACATCACAAAACTTTAGGTTAAATTCTACACTAATTTAATAGCGTCAATATAATACAGTTATTTTACTAGATATCAAAAATCGTGGTTAAGACCACCGCCACCCACTCCCTGTATAAAATATAATATAAATATATAATACTTAGGCCGTTGTAACTACTTGTCTTGAGTTGATCGATCATTTTACATGAACCGGGTCAATCATATGAAAAGTACCCAATCTTTCAACGGATATGGAAAAGAAAAATGTCGTACAGTAGCCCCAGAGGGGTCATCGTTCTAGTATCTTCTGTCTTTTGCTTTCACATAAGATGTTTAGATGGTGACGTTTTAAATATACATTTTTCAATATATATATTTTTTTAATTTTTCTTTTTTCATTGAATTGTTAATTACACAATTTTAGGATTTTCGACCACCATGCTAGGCACATGGTAGGCCCGTGTTTCAGTGGATAAACTACTTTACCATCCCTACTTCCCCGTGGCCAAAACGAGATTCGAGACGCCCGGTCCACAATATTTGTCCATTTATGGTCGCTCGCCACGCCTATTTCTGGTACGTGATCGGGTCAAAATGACTGGGTCAATCACGATTAACCCATTACTGTATCACGTCGATCAATCTGTCTTTAGCGACGGTTAAGTTAAGAAAAACATGACAAAAAGCCGGGTGGCAGATATTTGGCAATACCGAAAAGAAAGACAAACATCTCGAAGTTAATAATAACCTGAACCTATTTGAATTGCGCCGACTTTCATCAGCTGAAAATATTCATTTAATTTAGCGCAAATATTAAAATGCTTTCCGATCAGTCTAAAAAACTTAATTTTCAACATTTTACAATACAAGTAAATCTGAAAAAACGTTACACAAGTAGAAGACTTTCCAAAGCATTTTATAAGATAGAAACATTGTCTAGGTTTTGGCGGCAGATGCGACTGCCCACCAAATGCGCGGCAGGCCGGATCGGGAGAGACTGGTTAAGGGAGGCCTTTAGACCTCTCCAGCCGCACTCTCTCGACCAACGCCTTGCACCGCAGAGGTGGATTCAGACGTCCGTCACACCTGAACACATTGATCCCCAGAATGTAACCACCCCTCCTATCTTTTTCCTTCCCAGAACTTCCTCTCCTCCCTTTCTCTAAAAAGATTCTTCGACAGCATCCCCTAAGATGACATAGGCCCCGAGGGATCAGGGCATCCTGTGTGGAGCTATGTAAAAAAATATATAATACGCATTAAAAAAAGTACAAGATAATGTATTCTATTCGCAGAATGTATTTAAAAAGCATTTATAATAATATTTCTAAGTCATCTAATTTTCTAACCAAAAACACAATATGACTTTGGATTGCTTTGCAACGCATCGATTTAAGCCAAATTACAGCAAACGGTCGCTAAGTTAGTTTTGTGACAACGGCCGTTAGATTTTAAAAATAAAACAAAGAATAACACAATATATTGGCAATCGATTTCAGTCAACTATTTCTTTAAAAAGCATCTTTCTGGTTTCTTTACAAGTAGGGTCGTTTAATTATTATAAATATGTAAATATATCTTCATAAACATTCAAATTGATAGACTTGCCCTATGGGTATCATTTCGACGGACTGGAGGCAAACCACGTGACCACATTTTTGGTTCCAAGAGGGTTCGAAAATACTTTGAATTAACTATCATTTTCATGAGTTGACTGCAGAAAAGTGTGTATTGAAATAGGCAGACCCTGCGCAAAAAAGTAAAGTTTGCTAAAGTAAGGCAACGGTTTGCAGCGCAGACCATTGTGGGATTTTTCTGCGCAGCGTCGCTTAGCGTAGCAAAAATGGTTTTGGTTTTTTAGTTAAGATGTTTTACGCAGCCAGGAATTTGCGCGATTCGTAAAAAGTACTTGTAATTCGTAAACAGATTTTTTTTTTTATCAGATTGAATTATTATAAAACCTCCCGGCTCCGCGCAACCTTTCCCTGGTGTGTTCCTCTTTCCCTGATGGTCTGGTCTATCAAATTGAACGTCTGTATATATCGCGCATGCTTGTACAAAGTAACAACTTTATAATACAATTCCTTCCTTTAAATTAAAAAAAAATGAATTAAGTATAGTTATTCGTAATATTCATGACATAACATATTTTAACAACATAAAATATTTTTTTTGTACAGAGTTGCTTAATTAAGAACTAATCATTATTTTTACATTAAATTTTAGGTACAGTCTGAGAGCATTTCTGCCAGACCGAAAAACAGGTACGTCACAGTTATTATATAAAGTCTGTCGAGAAAATCTAGAAAAAATTAGGGCGGTCGTTTAAACGGATTTTATAGTGGCAACACCAAGATGATTTAAATGAAAATAATGATACTTTAAAAATATATCGTACGATTCAAGTGAACATTTTTCGCATCAACATCAAAAGGTTTCATCACATTGTCGTTTTTTCGCAACAATGAAATTTTTTTATAATAATAATCTATGGAAATTTAATATTCGAGCTAGTTTTAATTTTTCAACACTTAAGACTCCGTAGTAAGTTTGGAAGGAAGATATGTAAATACGAATGTTAGAGGCAGCACTAATATTAAAAAAACTATAGTAATTAATTAATCGTGAATATTTAATAAAACACGACTCGTTTAAAATAGAGTAAAAATCTCTCGACAAATGTCTACGTAGCATTTAAAGATGCACTGTGATTTTTTCATACCTTACAACGTGTTAAATACCATAACAAAATATGTTTTTAATCATTTTCGAAGAATATTGAGATTTTTTTCTGTCGAGGGAATTTCATATAATTACTCTTTAGGCTTTACAAATCTACAGACATTATCTTCAAAAATAAAAAATAAAATCTTTCAGGAACTTAACCGAAAAGTTTTCAATATAAATGTGTTATAAATTGGTAGAAATTGCAGAGTTTTTTTTAACATCAAAGAGGCCACACATTATTAAACAAAATATAAATTCAGGTGTGACGTGAGTAGATACGCAACATTCTAAAATTTAAAATATATAATATAATAACTACGTTTTACAGCACATGTAATGAAATTATGCCACCGTTCTTGCAATAAGTTGGTGGTGTAATGGTCAGCAGCTGATTGGGGTTTAATTCTCGGACGTGGAATTTAAAAAAAAATAACATTTAGCGATTTTTCACGGGTTTGCGCTAGTTAGACAACGCGAAACTTCAACAAAAAAATATCAACATAAAAACATTTATAAAAAAGAATTAATCCGTAAATGTCACAAACAGGAATCGAACACAATATCACATACGAAAATACTAAATTTTATTGCAAAATCGATGACACTCGGTGTTGCCATAGATGGTCGCAATTCATAAAATTTCTAGACTTTCTGACAAGCTCTATATTATAATATTAAATACAAGACACAATTACTTAAAAATGATCAAATTAAAGTTTATTTTATTCCCATCCGTGTCGTAATAGGTGATGTAACATAAAACAATGAACACTGATTTGTTAATAGGTACTAAATAATACATTAAAAACACTGAACAGAAAATTCCTAGAGGTGTGAATTGATCCTTTTAGGCCAAGAAAATTGTTTATCTGCTCAAAAATTTTTGAAATTTTTTTTTTTTGTTTGTTCAATTACAAGATTACAACAGAAGTAAGTACAAATAGAACTTACTGGCTTACAGACCCGCCAATAATTCAATGATTAAGATGAAAACACAACAAAAAATTGTTTCCTTAATAAATGTTAAAAAAATATTTAGTGTGAAAAAAAAATTCTCAAAACTTTGTCGCCGTCCCTAAATAAATAAAAAAAATATATTTAAAAATACAAAAAAATGTGAATTTTTGTTTAATAATGAAAACATAGTTAAAATCATTTTCTTGAAGAAACGAAAAAGGCATTGAATAATATTAACCCTTGAATATTATTTAATATCCGATTTACAAATGTATAGGAAGTTTGTTTTTTTTTAATAACTAGTAGAAAAAATTAAACAGCGAAAAATGAAATGACTACATAAATTCAAGAATATTTTTATATAAAAGTTCAGAAATTTTAATTTTTTAAAGTTGAAAAATTAGTAATATTAGAGATATTTTGAGAAAACTGTATTCTATTCGGTAACCATAAATGCATATTATTAATTAAAAGAATAATTAGAAATGTTAAATTTTCTAAAAACTTTTTAAATAGAAAGCGATATGGAATTATAAAGTGGAAAAAAATCGTTCTAATACAAATTTTTTAAATACTAAACTGGCAAGAACATACTCCTACTTGTACGCTACGAAATCTTCACTTCGAAATGTTTAACAGCTACATTGACTCCGATATAAAAATATATTTTAAAAAGAATGAATCTATGTTATTATTCGTAAATTTATTTTAAGTAAGTTATTCTGTGGAATTTGAGGCCACAATTTTGTTTAATCTAAATAAAATTTGTAGAAGAAAATACTGTGATTTTTTTTCAAATGTCGCTATAGGATTTTTGAAACACCACATCAACTTTTATTTTTAAACTAAATGGCTACCAATTTATCCAAAAAACCAAACACTTGACTTTTTAATTTAAATCAAAGAAATGATGTGTTTTAACCACTAATGCATTTAAATTCCGTCCGGTTTGGAAAGAACCTTTGACGAAAAAAACTTTTATGTTGGCATTAAAAATTTTAAAATTTCAAAAACTATAATATGTTTATTGCAAATAATAAAATTTTAAAACGTATTTCATCACCTTTCAAAAACAGTTTTTAGTTTTAGGACATGTTCAGAAATCTCCCGTTTATTTGGATTTTATCGCAAAGCGGAAATGGGCGCAAATTCTGCGACCTTTGGACAATATACAATCAATAAGCCAGAAGTTTAAATCAATTTTAATATATTTCATCAAGAGACCAAAATTATAAAAAATCAACAGCATTCAATTTATTAGGATTAATTTATAAACCTCCCTGAAATATTTAATCATTGAATGATAACATCGACAAAATTCAATGAAAATATGTAAGAGTATATGTACATATGTAATTAGGTGGCAATCGACTAGAATACTAGAAGACTAGGATTTGGGCTCGAGTCCCAGTTCCGACCGTTCTGTGCCTTTATATCTTTCATATTTTCATTGAGGAAAAACTTCTTCAATGATTAATTGTGAAAATCATTACAATGGTATTCCACCACAAATAACTATAAACAAAATAGACATGAAACATTTGTTCAAGTAAAATCAGGTCTCCAGCGACCAAATGTTTTCAAAACATCAAACAAAAACATTTTGTACTTTTGAATGTAGCTATAACTTTGTGGTTATCCATTATAGATAAATGAAACAATTTAACTTTGTTTGAACCACTTTTATATTTGATAATAAACAAAAAATAATGTCTTATAGCCCATTCATGGATATGTTCCCCTACCCACGCACTCTTCATTAATATCTAGCAACTGCTCCACCCCTACCATAATAATGCATTGTTCCCATCCATATTTCATAACTATCAAATCAGTATACGTTTGCCCTGAAGAAGGAACGGTCGTGCAACCTGTCAGCTTTACTCAAATATAAAAGTGGTTCAAACAAAGTTAAATTGTTTCATTTATAAAAACATTTTATTTTCAATGACCATGGAAAGCTAAAAACGTTGTGGTACTACCCTAATGTTTCATGTTTGCTCAAACATTTGGTTCAACGTTTGTGAAAATACTGTCTCTGGAAACCCAGCTTAAAGAAAACCGCCAATCAAAAAAATTTTCATCACAAAGTCTTAATAAAAACATATTATAAAACAGCCGACACATTTACATAAAAAAGTAACAAAAAACTAAAACGAAATAAGAAGTATAAAAACGTGTTTACCTATTATATTTTACACTTACAAGAGACTTACAAATATATTTTAAAATTAACTAACCCACTTTATGAGGGAGCCTGACTATTTACCAATTTAAAAACATAACTTTGCACTTTAATAACGTGCATTTCTGTCAGTCCTATAGACACAACCAGCAGCCCATAACCGACAAACTGGATAAATCTTAAAAATTCCCAAAGCTTGTCGCAGAAGATGGCAAAAAGGATGCAGTGAAGAAAGCTGTGGACGTTGACTATCTTCCAAAGCCAGGCTATTGCGAAGAAAAGTCCAGACCGAAAGGCGATCGTCTGTCTCTGCAGCTGGGCTTCGCTGATCTCGGATTCCTCCCGTTCCAAGGTCTGCTGGTAGATATCGATATAGCGATTCCACGCCATAGACGATACCAAAAGCTGGCCAGAAAATAGTATGAGCTTTCTCAACATCCTCTCCATCGATACTTTAGGCTTGTACACAAAGCCAACCTCTCCATTTGAATCTGCGGCTTCTTTCGTTGTGACGCTTTCGTTGTAGTGGGGTAATACAGTGTGCACCTTCACGTAGCCCCGTCTAGGGGGATTGTTTTTCAAGAAGCAAAATATCCCAATAACCAGACAGATGCATCCTAAAAGATCGCAGAAACCATCAATGTAAAATCCTGCTGATCCCACGTCTGATCTTTCTCCGCGTATGTGCTTCCTCGCTCTCGCTACATGGCCGTCCAAATCATCCATCAACGTCCTAACTTGGAACAATACAACGCCGAGTCTTCTATAAGCCAGAGAATCGATCGAAACCAGTTTACCAGCAATCATCGCCACAACAACGTGCGAATATGATATCAAATTTGGTGTGATGTATGGCATTCTTTCTGATATGCCAATTAATTTATCTAAGATCGACACAACAGGAGCAAAGATGTAGTGATTCGTGTGATCCAACATCAAAGCTTTTATGGTGGGGTAGCATAAAGGATTAATGTCGCAAGTTAACCAAGTATCTTGCTCGTATTCTCGTGGCTCAGAAGCTTTCTTCAAATTTTGTTGCGTAGAAGTATACACTGTCAAATGACTGGCAGACTCTGGCAGATTCTTATAAAGATCTGTCAGTTCGTCTTTCTTGGATCCATTGGAGTAAGTAGTCCAATTTCCCGTCAGTTCTGAACTTGTTGGAGCATGCTGCTTATCTCTGCTTAATGGGTAGTTCTGGATCCTTAAAATCATGTTGACATCCATGAAGACAAAGAAGACCAGAAGAAGAAAGAAGAGACTCAGCAAGAACTTGCTGATGTGGGAAGATGGACCAATCATCTTAAAGCCGTGGTAACTCCTCATTCACAAAACACTTCCACGGTTGTACGTGCGGCAACAATAGATTGCAGTCATCTTGGCTCGGCAGTCAAAGGCCAAGACACGGCACTGTTTTTTAATGAACAGTGGTTCATAGAACATTACACACGCGACGAGACGTATAACAAAAGGCTATTCAAACAATTATGTCTTTCTATTGTTATCACAAGTTTGAATAGCAGGTTTATTTTGTTTTATTAACTTACACACTTTATTTTTAAATCTTTGATTTGTACTTCTTATTTTTATTTCTTTACTATGTTGTTAAATGCGAAACTGTTGGAAGGAAAATATAATTATTATACTTTTGAATGTAGCCACTCGTATAACTTTGTGATTATCCATTATAGATAATTGAAACATTGTTACTTTATTTGAACCACTTGTATATTTGAGTAAAACCGACCGTTCCTTCTTCAGGGCAAACGTATACTGATTTGACAACAAAATAGTGGATGGGAGCAATGTGTTATTACTAAGGATTGTGGTAGTGGTGGAGCCGTTGCTAGGTATTAATGAAGAGTGGGTGGGTAGGGGAACATATACATGATTGGGATGTAAGACAATATTTTTTTGTTTGTTGATAATACATTCATTATTTTTAAGGGATTTTTTTATTTCCAGGTTATCATAAGTTATCTAAGCGTTTTCCTTTGTGATTAATATTTATCCCCGTATTTTTTTCAAAACTATGGTTATTTTCAATGATATGGTTAGCGAACCAGAAAAATTATTATTATTAATGCACCTTAAATGGTCTTTGATTCTGATTTCAAAATTACGAGTTGTTTTTCCAATATAAAATGAGGGACAGTCATTAATTACATTTGAGTTTATTTATTCCGGAATTAGTCAATTTATGGTCTTTATCTTTCCCAATCATGGATATGTTCCCCTACCCTCCCACTCTTCATTAATACCTAACAACGGCTCCACCCCTACCACAATCCTTAGTAATAATACATTGTTCCCATTCACTATTTTGTAACTGTCAAATCAGTATACGTTTTCCCTGAAGAAGGAACGGTCGTTCCGAAACCGGTCGGCTTTACTCAAATATACAAGTGGTTCAAACAAAGTAACATTGTTTCATTTATTTATAAAATTATTAGTTTTAGAGTCATAAGACGATTTGAAATGTATTATTTACATTTGAAATGCTTTATTTCATTTTTCTTCTTTAGTCATTTTAATGGGTATGTGTCGATTTTGTGAAACTGTTGCTACTTTTAACAATTTTTCATTCAGTTTTCCAAATCCTTCCTTTACATTCACCAAACATATTTCACAAATACACAAACTTTCTCCTCTTGCTCCAATAATCCATCGCTCTCCACTAAGTGCCAAAAATTTTAAACTGAGATATTATTTGTATGTTAAAAATAATACACATTGTCATAACTTTTAACATAGAAGCAGGTTTTACAGAAAAATAAAAATTCTATAAATAAACCGTCATAACATAACGTCGTAACCAAAGATATTGAAGTATAAGTGATGCAGCTTTTAGTAGGTGGGACTGCGCTTTCGGGTGTCGCCAATATTGTTTACCAATTAACCGTCATAACATAACGTCATAACCAAAGATATTGAAGTATAAGTGATGCAGCTTTTAGTAGGTGGGACTGCGCTTTCGGGTGTCGCCAATATTGTTTACCAATTAACCGTCATAACATAACGTCATAACCAAAGATATTGAAGTATAAGTGATGCAGCTTTTAGTAGGTGGGACTGCGCTTTCGGGTGTCGCCAATATTGTTTACCAATTAACAAATACAGTAAATGAACGTTTAACTAAATGAACGAATTCTTTCCGTATTCAAACTACATTGTTAACCAATACCAATGCACACTTTCAAAAAATCAACGAAATGAACAAATCCTTTTCGTATACAAACTACTCCGATTAGGTAGTAGTCCGCCGACAATCGCGCGGACATCATAGCTTTTTTTTTTCAGTTTCATTGCCGGCAACCCGGGTGTTTATTTTTTTTCATTTATTTACATAGTTTTCTTTTACCCACCTCACTAGACAAAGTCTGTTCTGAGGCAGCTAAATAACATTTTATATTTATTAAAAAAGATATGAATCAAAGTAGACTTATATATAAAAAAAAAAGATAAAAAAGTAATATAAAAGATAAAAAATAATATGAAAATATGATTATTATTATCTCTTTTAAATTTGAATATCTTTGGTCATAGGTACCTAAGATATGATTTGCGATTTTCACGGCTAAAAGTTTAATCGTGATTTATTCTTGGGGTATTATGCCGTGTTGCACTACCTCCTCCTTTAGCCAACGTTTCGGACAGCATTGAAGTATGCGTCATCAGGACAGATGTCTGCATACTGTAATAACATAAATTAATATCTACCCTGATGATGGACACTGCAATGCTGTCCAAAACGTTGGCTAAATAAGGAGGTAAAGTGCCACTACTCATTTCACACAAAAGATCTAAGTGCCACATGAAAAGTTACTAAAACGCACCACGTGTTAGAAGAGATAAAAATAATAGTGATGAGATACATTATTTGATATTCCCTAAAATATTTCAATAGCTACCAATTCTTTTGTGGCACTTAGGTCTTTATTATTTTTTTATTTTTTTATTTAATTATTTTCATATTACATTTGGTTATAAAATGACGTATTGCCCATCTCACTAGGTGTGAAACGCCTGTGTTGAGATGGCAATTTACAGAGTGGTTATCTAAGATTTTGTAGTAATATTATGAAAATGGCAGGTTAATATAAATTTTTTTTCTTTAAATATACAATTCAAGTACCTATGTTACATATATTACTTTAGTTCAGCTATTGGAAAAATGAATATTTTTGGCAGTTAGTGCTATATCTAATGCAGATATTCCTATATCACATCATAATATAAGCAGTCTCTCGTCCAAATACCAAGGACTTTGGACTTAGTAACATTCCTCAGTAAATCATTCTTCATACATTATCCATTCATCCCACGGACATATGAATATATCTGGACCTGCCCTAAGTGATAAAAACGTAATATTTCCCCCTCCCCATGGAACCGGCTATAAGCTCCGCCTTGGCGCCAGCTCGCTCCATGGGGAGGGGAGAGAATCTAAAATATGTGACGTCATCATTCTTGTTGAGACCAGCGCGAAAGTAACGTGTATACGTTTTACGAAATATCACGCCAAAAACAGCAGCTTGCGCTATACGTTATAGGTACATATTATTTAGACATAGCGAATGTGGGCGGTTCTCCAGTGTTCGCGTCGCTGGTTACAGGGGTAAGTAAATTATGAAACATTTGTAATAGTGTTTTAACTAAACACGGCAACAAAATATTGCTATGTGTATTGGGGCGAGTCTTTTTGCGGCGAGCATTTTGGCCTTAGCAAATATGTTATTATCGTGGCAAGCAATTCGCGCTCCCATGTAAAAAGGTCTATTCATTCAAAGCAGATTTTGCTTTTAAGAACTAAATGGTGATATTGTAATGCGAGATGCCTATTTACTGTCAGATTGATTGTATAACGAATCACAGTCATCTTTCCCCTCTTCCCCCTTCATAGTTTGGTTTTACCCCCTCGTCTGTATCTTCTGGTCTATTGAATTCTGATGTCTATGATTCATCCCTAACACGAGACACGAGTCACACGAGAGACTGCATTAACGAGTCATTGAAACAAATCTATGGGCGGAGTATATACATAAGAAATTGCGGCGCATAAACCGTCACTTTGGTTGGACAGGGTTCTGACTACACTTTACCTTAGATATGAAGTGTCAAAGTTTGCAAAGTCGATTTCTCAAAATCTATTTACCGATTTCTTTTTTTTTCACACTCGACTTGGGGGTAATCAAATGGTAAGATGGTGAATGCGTTACGAAAAGTGGCGATTGTTACGAAAAATGTCATGCGAACGGTAATCGATACGAACGGTGATCGATTGCTAGGCGAACGATCGGGCCTTTACGCACGCTTGACTTGGGGAGTGATAAGGATAAGGATGGTCACCCCAAGGTCGTAGGTTACCCCAAGGTCGTAGGTCACCCAAGGTCGTATTTCACCCAAGGTCGTAGGTCACCCCAAGGTCGAAGGTCACCCCAAGGTCATAAGTCACCCCAAGGTTGTAGGTCACCCCAAGATCGTAGGTCACCCCAAGGTCGTAGGTCACCCCATGGTCATATTTCACCCCAATGTCTGTCACCCCTAGGTCATAGGTCACCCCGTTCGATAAGTTTGGTAACTTAGCAGGGATACCTGAGTTCATTGGGCGAGGTTTGTCTTGTAGTTTTACTTCAGTCGTGTGGTCTAAAGCACACTCGTTTTTTTTACATTAACTCCACATACGAGGCCCTGAGGAAAATAGTTTCTCTCAGGGCCTGTGTCATCTTTGAAGATGCTGTGTCGAAGGTCTTTTTAAGGAGAGGAAGGAGTGAACATGGGACTTGAAGGGACCCGTGTTGTAGGAGGGGAGAAACACAGAGGCCGGCAAATCATTCCACAGCCGAGATATTGAACTCAAAAACGTGTCGTAGAAGCGACCCGAAATGTCAACCGTGTACATATGTTGGGCGGGTGTTTGGCGTGTTTCCCGACTATGCACCGGTGCAGAAGGGATCAATGATGCCAGTTTCTCGGAACATCTTCCACCGTAATATGACATAAACTATGATTCTCTATTACAAAAAATGCGACTCTTATCGTTAAAAGATAGAAGAATACTCAATGATCTTATTTTTTTATTTAAAATAAACAATAACTGGTTTGACTCCCCTGAATTGGTATCGTTAATAAATTATCATGTACCTAGTAGAACAACTCGACTCAAAACACCTTATTATTGCAACAACACTCTCAGTAATGCAGAACAAAATTCAATAATACATCGTTTACACACTTTAGGTAATGAATTTGCTCATATCGATCATGCCGAAAGTCTGTCATCATACAAAAGATGCATTAGACAAAATTTATCTGCTAGTACTACATAATAAATAATAAGTATAATCATGTAACCATAATATTATGTCCTACCAGTATGCACTCTAATACCTATGGCTTAGAAACATATCATAGGTACCTATTTTTCATATTGCTTTGTATACTCCGTAATACCTTCCTTTTATTTATTATATATATATTTTTAAATTTTGGTTATCTTCAATATTTGGCTCCTAAGTGCATTTCTTACTGTTTACTTGTCATACTTTTTTTATATTTATAACTTTTGTACTTTATATTATTTACAAAGGTAACTTATAGTTTATGTTATTTCCTGCCTTTCAACTTTTTATCTTAACTTTTTACTTTTACATTATACTTTATATTTTATAGTTTACACTTTTACTTTATACTTTCATTTTATACATCATAATTCTATTTACTACTCATTACCTTAACTCCTTTCTTTTACCTTTTGTTTTTATATTTAACTTTACATTTATATGTCACTTTCTTATGTTATTGTATTATAATATATATAAATATAATTATGTCAATGGCACATGTTGTGCCGTATGTTTTTGAAATAAATAAATAAATACCGGTAGAACAAGGTCAGCACACCTACCTGACACCTGTGCTCCAAAGAATGGAATCCGCTTGTTAAGACAGGAGAATCTATCAAACGAACCCCCGTTTCTGTCAAGGATTTTTTCAGGATTTTTGAGGACTCCAGATATTAATATCTACAGCCTGTATGTCGGACGAATATCTACAGCTCATATGTTGAACTAATATCTACGAACTTCAGAGTATTGACTAATATGTACAGAGCTAAGGTCGGACGAATATCTATGACGGTCCCAGTGTTGACTAATATCTACAGAGCGTAGGTTGAACTAATATCTACAGAGCGTAGGTTGGACTAATCAGTTAAATGTGTCCAATAGTCCCATATTAGGGATTTTTACATACATACTTACATAAATTAAGTTTTTTAAACTGCATACGCAATATTACGTTATTCCAATATGCTATACATAATTGCAAATCCAACCTCTGCCAGTGCTGTAGATATTCGTCAACACTTTGGTTCTCATAGATATTAGTCAGCAGTTTGAGCTGTAGATATTCGTCAACACTTTGGTTCTCATAGATATTAGTCGGCAGTTTGAGCTGTAGATATTCGTACGCACTTTGGTTCTCATAGATGTTAGTTCGATTTTTTCAGTTTTTGGAATTCCTGTAGATATTAGTAGACGCCTCCTTTTTGAGGCTCCAGAGGTGGCTGCCAAATTCAACAATGGGGTGCACTTGCAATTTGTACAGGGTCAGCAGTTACCTGTTGTGTACTGTTGAAGTATCCGGGGGCTCTGGGCTACACGACTACTTGAGGTTGAATCTTTTGTCAAGAATTTTAGCGTATTTTAAAGGAAAGTATTTAAATAGGACGTATACGTAACCATTTTAGAACATACCCAAATTTATTTATTTTTTTTTACAGTGAATGCCGCACAAGAATCTCAACTGCTCCCGTCTGGAGCCAGTAAGACTATGGCATCCCCAATTGGGGTATGTTGTGAGGCTGAAGGTAGTGGGGAGGGGAAGGAGGTGGGGAAGAGGAAGGTTGGGAAGTACCTGGCTATTCAGATCTGGTCACCAAACACGGCTAAAGCCATTTTCAAGCAACGTTTCAATTCTGAATGGTGGTCTTACACCAGGGCGATACTGATAGTATCTTCCACTCTGGAACATGCCGCAAATATACTATATATTATTTTAAATGAATTAATTGTGAAATAACACAAATTAATCAAATAAAATTTATTTGCCCTTCCGGGTTCGAACCCGCGACCTCCGGATTGTGAGTCAAGAGTCTTACCCACTGGACTACGAAGTTCGTCATGTGTGCAAATAAATGTGCAAATAAAACCATATGCAACCAGCCAGGCCATAATAATTCATAGCATAAGGTTCAATTAAATTTTCCAGATGTCGTTCCAAGGTAGGTCCACGTCATATGTAAATATTCTTCTTTAAAATATGTTAAACCAAAATACTTTACGCAATATTGAACCTCAATATCAGAAATTGTTAAATAGATTATGGGAATTCGCCTTTGCAAACTTTGACACCTTAGAACATGGTAAGGCGAAATGCACTGCAACAATCAACTGTCAGATACTACGAAATGACGATTGAAAAAAGGTTCTAAGTGATGTTGGAATCTTGTAAAATAAATGGAATATTTAAAAGATTGGTGTTAGAACTTCGTTATACCAGTATTTAAGGAAATGCAACACAGATAGATAGATGCCTTGGAATTTATTTTTGTTATAGATATGAGCAAAAAAAATGGATTTGCATTCAAATAACATTTTTGAAATAAATATCAGTTAGAACCATATTCAAATAAGAGAAACCACGAGATGTAAAAGCAGACTCATTTCAAATAATAACATTATATTTATACCTAAGTAACAAGTGGGATGTACGAGTAGTGTGGTATTTATGATGTAAATCGTCCCATACACGTTCATTTCTAACCGACGGCGATGTAAAGAAAAAAAAATAAGACAAAACATTCTCTGTTTTGTAGAGGGGCTTGTGAAATTATGGAGGATTGAACCCATTGGATACTTTCGATGACTTAGCAGGCGTGCCCGGGTACATGGGGAGAGAATGGTTGAGGGAAATCTTTTGACCTCTCCAGGCGTACTTATCGCCTTGCTCTTGGACACATTGACCCCCAGATTCTTACCCACCCCTCATACCATTTTCCTTCACAGAACTTCCTTTATTTCCTTCTTATAAAAAAGGCCCTTAATACAACATCCCCAAAGATGACATAGGCGGCCGGCGTAGTGCAGCGGTAAGGCGCTTGACTTGCATTCCGAGGGTCGCGGGATCGAATCCCGGCGTGGCAAATAAATTTTATTTGATTAATTAGTGTATTTCACAATTTATTCATTTAAAATAATATATAGTATATTTGCGGCACGTTCCAGAGTGAAGATACTCTCAGTATCGCCCTGGTGTAAGACCACCATTCAGAATTGAAATGTTGCTTGAAATGACTTCTGCCGTGTTTGGTGACCAGATCTGAATAGCCAGGTACTTCCCCACCTTCCTCTTCCCTATCTCTTTCCCCTCCCCACTGCCTTCAGCTTCACAACATTCCCCAATTGGGGATGCCATAGTCCCACTGGCTCCAGACGGGAGCAGCTGGGACTCTTGTGCAGTATTCATGTAAAAAAAAAAAAAGGCCCTGGGGGATTTTTCTTCAGAGCCTCCTGTGTGAAGCAAATGTAAAAAAACGACGCTTGGAAACCGATGCGTAAGTCCCCTCAGCTACTAACCGATTTCAACTAATCGTATTTCTTGCAGGAGGCTCCACATGAACCCCGGGTAACTCAGTCACCGGCCGTAAAAAATGTTCCTTTTGTCCCTAGTAAAAAATTTGGGGAAGGGGGGTGCTGAAGAAAAATACACTTGAAAAGTGGGCAAAAATTTTAGGGGAGAGGGGTGCTGAAGAAAAATACACTTGAAAAGTGGGCTAAAATTTTAGGGGAGAGGGGTGCTGAAGAAAAATATACTTGAAAAGTGGGCTAAAATTTTAGGGGAGAGGGGGCGCTAAAGACAAATATACTTGAAAAATGGATAAAAATTTTAGGGAAGAGGGATGCTGAAGTACACTTGAAAAGTTTGCAAAAATTTGCAAACTGGCTAAGGTTTAATTATTAGGCAGTTAGTTAAAAAATGTTTTTTAAATAAACGACAATATTGCACCATGAAAGTACCTTCTCGTAATGTGGTCTCTGTCCAGAAAATGATTAAAAAGCAGCTAAAAACTTATCTTAGCGATATGGAATATCCGGTAGTTAGTAGTTAGTTGGCGGCCACATCTATCCCTTAATTATTTTATTGGTTCATTGTTTATGTGTTTAATTCGTAGTACTCCATTCATGATTACAAAATTTTTATTTAAATTAAATTTAATGATGTTATTATTAAGTTCACTTATTTTCTCAAAAACTGGGTTTAATTGATCATTTTGGTCACCTTCAAAATTGAAATTTTGAATCTTGTATGTAAATAAGTCGTCTCGTAAAAAAGGACAGTTTGAAAATGGCCTTATTAGCCGAAACAGTTGTCACAATAACAAAAAACTAAAATAATTGCAGAACTTAAAAATAACATCATTAAATTTAATTTTAAATACATTTTTTATATTGTATTGCGGCTCGCTTGAAAAGGGGACAATGTCGGTTTTCAAATTTGACAAAACCGATCTTCTTCGTTATTTGTTTTTGAAACTTATCAAACCGATCTTCGTTCTCTAAAGCATGATTTATTTAAAGGTAGTGTAATACGTAGAAGAAAAAATTACTATATTGAAAGCATTATTTTATTTTTGCGTTAACGACTAAATTCACACACCAATATTAAAATTACACATTCTGTGCAATGATCAGAATCAGAAAAAAAACTTTACTTTTGAAGTAGAACTTCTTTACGCACGCTCGACTTGGGAGGTAAGCTGGTGAATGCGTTACGAAAAGTGGTGATATGTTACGAAAAGTGTGATGTTACGAAAAGTGTGATGCGGACTGTAATCGATGCGAACGGTGATCGATGGCGAGGCGAACGGTCGGGCCTTTACGCACGCTTGATTTGGGATAAAGATGGTCACCCCAAGGTCGTAGGTCACCCCAAGGTCGTAGGACACCCCAAGGTCGTAAGTCACCCCACGGTCTTAGGTCACCCCAAGGTCGTAGGTCACCCCAAGGTCGTAGGTCACCCCAAGGTCGTAGGTCACCCCAAAGTCGTTGGCCACCCCAGGGTATAGGTCACCCCATGGTCATATGTCACCCCAATGTCATATGTCACCCCAATGTCATGTCACCCCAATGTCAATGACAATGTCAATGTAAATGTCATATGTTTTTTTATAAGTAGTGAAGTTTTATTTCAGTCGTGATGTCTAAAGCACACTCGTTTTTTATTTGTTTTTGGGATGTTATGCCATGTTGCGCTACCTCCGTCTTTAGCCTAGCCCCACCCTCCCTTTAAAGTTTCCATACATACATTTTTAACGATATTCATAGTTTATGAAAATACCGCGTTCTCTTTAAACGGTTTGATCATAAATAATATATAATGATTGTGTGTGAACCGCTTTAGAATCGCACGAAGCTCTTAAATGACTACTAGTAAACCGCGACACGTGTAAAACACGGACTAGATCATTATTTATTCATTTAATACTATAATTTATTTATTCATTACTACCTGAAGTCTCCGGCGTTGCCCGACCTCTACACGGAGTTCTCCAAAGAACCATTTATTTTTTTTATTTTTTTTATTAATTCATAAATGTTTACATGATACATTGTTGGTATTTTTTAACTACCACACTAGGCTATTGCCCGTGTTGGATAAACAACACCTCTGCCATAGGTCACCCCAAGTGGTTCGCTATGTTTTTTATTTTATTTTTATATACAACGTGTCCCAAAATTCAACGATTAGTTCCATTCCACCAGTTGCTGGGCCGGCTCACGACTGACTCCTCGAGAAAAAAATAGAATATAAATATATTTTTGAATGTAGCTATTACTTTGTGGTTATCCATTATAATAAAATGAAACAATGCAACTTTGTATAAACCACTTATAAAATGTGCAAATCCGACCGGTTTCGGAACAAACGTTCCTTCGTCAGGGAAAGCTTATACTAATTTGACAGTTTAGAACAATGTTTTATTATGGTAGGGGTGGAGCCGTTGTTAGTTAATAATGTAGATTGGGTGGGTAGGTATTAGTGTAGAGTGGGTGGGTAGGGGAACAAATCCATGACTGGGCTATATGACAATATTTTTTGTTTGTTGATAATAGATTCATTATTTTTAAGGGATTTTTTAATTTCCAAAGCTTCTAAGTTATCTAAACGTTTTCCTTTATGATTAATATGAAGAATATTTATCCCTGTATTTTTTTCAAAACTATGGTTATTTTCAATGATATGGTTAGCGAACTCAGAAAAATTATTATTATTAAGACACCTTAAATGTTCTTTGATTCTGATTTCAAAATTACGAGTTGTTTTTCCAATATAACTTTCTATAATAAAACAAATTGCTATAAATAACGGATATGAACCAAAATTAATTGATAACATCCTAAATAAAAAACTTAGCAAAATTTCAAAAAATAAATATCTATACAATTCTAATAATATTATTGATAAAGAATGGCGTAAAATTTTGTATATTAATAATTTTTCAGTTCAATGTTGCAAAAATTTCCCTTCTAATATTAAACCAGCGTTTTATACAAGAAATAATATCGGTAATTTTTTGAGAAATACTAAAGATAAAGACCATAAATTGACTAATTCCGGAATATATAAACTCAAATGCAATGATTGTCCCTCATTTTTTATTGGAAAAACAACTCGTAATTTTGAAATCAGAATCAAAGAACATTTAAGGTGTCTTAATAATAATAATTTTTCTGAGTTCGCTAACCATATCATTGAAAATAACCATAGTTTTGAAAAAAAATACAGGGATAAATATTCTTCATATTAATCATAAAGGAAAACGTTTAGATAACTTAGAAGCTTTGGAAATTAAAAAATCCCTTAAAAATATGAATCTATTATCAACAAACAAAAAATATTGTCATATAGCCCAATCATGGATTTGTTCCCCTACCCACCCACTCTACACTAATACCTACCCACCCAATCTACATTATTAACTAACAACGGCTCCACCCCTACCATAATAAAACATTGTTCTAAACTGTCAAATTAGTATAAGCTTTCCCTGACGAAGGAACGTTTGTTCCGAAACCGGTCGGATTTGCACATCTTATAAGTGGTTTATACAAAGTTGCATTGTTTCATTTTATTAGAATATAAATATTTGAAATTGACACCATTTAAGATATTTTTAACTACATCGACCACAATTTTTCAAATATTCAAATTTTTTTTATGGTTAGTTTTCCTAGAGCATTATACCATTTTGGAATCTTGATTATATGCGTAAACTTTTAAAAAAACTTGCCCTATGGCAAGTTTTTTTTAAAGTTTACGCATTTTTTAAAGTTTACACTACTATTAGTGTTCATACTTTTTTTTACACCACGATGAGTGAAATTGGGCTTTCATAATTTTTAGAAAAACAATAATTTTGATTGATTTTTGTGTAAAAACTACAGGCATTCATGGATTTTTAAGGCTTGTGGTGGATAGCCGTGCTACTTAGGTTGCCGATACAAAAAAAAATCAGAAATATTTGAAAAATTGTGGTCATGGTAGTTAAAAATATCTTGAGGTGTCAATTTTCAAAGGATTTCATTTTTTTTTGTACATTCAAAAAAATTTGAGGCGTTGAACAAAAATACACAAACTTGCTAAGGTTTAATTATTAGGCAGTTAGTTTTAAAAATGTTATTTAATTCAACGACTGTATTGCACCATGAAAGTAACTCCTTGTAATTGGTCTCTGTCCCGAAAATGATTCAAAAACAGCTAAAAACATTTTATTTATTTTTTATCTGGTTTCCCCAGGTCAGCTACTTATATTCAGACATATGTTTTTCTCTCCTCTAATGTCATGTAACGTGATGAATAAATACAGTGTTTGAACACAATAAAATGATGGTACGAGTATCTACATACATAATTCAAGGTTATTTTATAGGCATTAAAGTCACCATTTATTATTAAATAAGATGCAATTTCCTTACATTATCGTTAACCCTTTCAGACCTGGCAGTGATAAATCATATTTATTTTAAGCTTGATAATAACCTTGTAGAATTATTTGCACAATTTGTTGTATTTTTTTAAATTCAGTAGTTATTGCAACTTTCACGTGAAACAACATTAGGTCTCTAATTTTACTCAAAATGTCAAATCATACACTATAATAATGCACTATAATAACCAAATACAAAAAAATATATAATAAAAACATACCTTTAAAATTTACATTTAAAATATATATTTAAACAGTGCGGAAGACACAAAAAAATCACATTTTAAAATATTAATTTTTTTAAATTGATCATTTAAATTTGATCTAAAAAATTACAACTTCGCAATCAATTTAGTCGAAAATGAATGCACAAATCAAAATCGGTATACCACGAATCAAATCCGCATGTGATGTAGATTCACCAGTTATACTACAATTTTCCGGACACCGTATATTAAGATGCCAGCAACAATTGGAAAACCGTCAATTTATGTTCACTCTAAATCTAAATGTCGAAAAAACTCTAAAATCTAAGTATTATCAAATGCATGAACGGTACGAAAGGATTAACACCGAACAACTAACCAGAATCGTCCTTAACTTTAAAATTATTGAAGACTTTTTCGTTAGCTGCGATTCTAGTTCTAACGGATGACAGCAGAGTTATTCTTAACCTTTAAATTATTAATGACTTTTACGTTAACTGCGATTCAGTTCTAACGGATGACAGCAGAGTTATTCATAACCTTAAAATTATTAATGATTTTTATGATTCTACAATTCCAGTTCTGACGGATAACAGCAAAATTACCTTAACCTCAAAATTAACGAGTTTTTCGTTAACTGCGATTCCAGTTCTAACGGATGAACACATAATTATAGTCCTTAACCCGAAAATGAAAAACTTTTACACTAACTGCGATTCTAGTTCTCTCGCATCACCACATAATTATCGTACTTAACACCAAAATGAAAGAGTTTTTCTTTAACTGCGATTCCAGTTCTAACGGATGACAGCAGAGTTATTCTTAACCTTAAAATTATTAATGACTTTTATGATTATACGATTCCAGTTCTGACGGATAACAGCAGAATTTCCTTAACCTCAAAATTAACTACTTTTCATTAACTGCGATTTCAGTTCCCTCGGATGACAGTGAAAAAGTCTTTAATTTTAAAGTTACGGACAAATCCTTATCCTTCAGTAGAACCGGAATGGCTCATCAGGTTCTTGGACTAACATTCGTCTGCCTCTCTGAAATCCACTCAGTTACATTTGTCGGAAAATCTACGATTAAATAAATACGTAGGCAGTTAAGTCAGATATAACTGAGCCGTAAATAAGTTCAGATATTAAGTTTCTCGTTGGAAATTTATGTTCCGCTGAAGATCGCTCAAGAGTTCTAGAGATAATAATTGTTCCCGCGGAAGACAGATATAGATTTTACTTTTAGAAGGGAATGCGTTTTGGACGATTTTAGTTCAGAGTTCGAGGTGAATATCATCATTCAGGAGTGAATCGTTGTGTCGCTTGAAATGGCTTTGGCCGCGTTTGATAACGAGATTTGAATATTCAGGTATATATAACCTTCCTCTTCGCATCACCTCCCCCTTCACACTGACCTAAATCTGACAATTTACACCAATTCATAGAACTCCATTTATTGGCAATTTGGCAGGCGGTTATGGGTACTGCCACCTCGTTGGAAACTTTGTCGGAATACCAACATCTCTACCATTGGTCGCCCCAAGGGTTCGCTGAGTTTGGTGCCCGGGTTCATGGGGTGAGATTTGTCCGGGTCTTGGCGACAGATGCATATGCCCACCAAGAGAGAATGAGTGAGGGAGTTCCTTTGACTTAGCCGTACTCTCTCGGTACATCGCCTTGCACCGCTGTGGAAGGGATGGATTTATACGTCCGTCACTGCTAGATAGATTGACCCCCAGATTCCTACCCACCCTTCATAATTGTTGTCTTCCCAGAACTTCCTATCCTTTCGTTCAATAAAAATACTATTTTATGGCATCCCCCAAGAATTTCCTATCATTCCTTTCATTAAAAAGAACCTTGTAAAGCATCCCCTCAGATGACATAGGCGCTGAGGGAAATAATTTTCATCAGTGCGCCCTCCTGTATGGAAGCTAATGTTAAAAAAATAAATTAAATCAAATTGAATAATATTATTATTAAGTTTTGCAAGTAGTTTAGTTTGTATTATAGTGACAGCTATTTCGGCGTGAAATGCCATTATCAAAATGTAGTTACGCAATGATACGATTTATTTAGGTCATAGGTTCTCAACCTGGGCGATAACGCCCCTTTGTGGGCGTTTGAGACTTTCAGGGGAGCGGTAGAAGACTCATAGAAATTTAGGGGGCGTTGAGGAAGACTTGGGGGCGTTATATTGAGGGCGTGGGCAAGAAAAAAACAGTGGACTAAAAAATCCGGTACCCATCCCACCCCATTAGCCCCCCCCCCCCACCCGTTGTGGTAAATATAATCGTATTTCAAGTTAGTTTTTATTATTGTGATAGCTGTTTCAGATTCGCACCGACAGATGGTAAGTAAAAACGGTTGGGAGCGCTAGATAAAAAAGTATTCTCAATGTGGGCGGTGGGCGGTGGGCAAAATAAGGTTGAGAACCTATGATTTAGAATTTAGATGATAACCCTTCTTTACTTTAACTGGTTTAAAAAATTAAACATATTTTATCATACATTATAAATTACTGTACATAACTGTTAGTTGTCAAACAATCTTAGTTAGTAAATAAATCTTCTCAATATGGCGTTTAACACAGTTTGATAATGGCCTCGAACACCGAAACAGCTATCACAGTAATAAAAACTAACTTACAATAATAGAACTTAAAAACTGCATTGTTTAATTTAATTTATTTAAAAATATTTAATTGATTAATTTAAACTAAATGAAAATTGCCAGCATTTAAAATCAAATTACTAGTAGTTTCTACAGTACTGTCAGTATTATCCTGTTGATTGTCTAAAAATATAACGACAGTCATTCATAGACCATATAAGGTTTCGCAAGAGTTGATTCACACTAGGACTAGATAGATATCTGTGGGGGAATTACCTGTGTCGTGCTATAATAGATCATTCTCAGAATGTATATGCATATTTCCATCACAGACACGTTTCTCAACCTTGCCCTTCTCTCAAAACACCTCGGTCGGGTCGATGATTTTTTTACAATCATCGATTTCAAATACTTAAAAAATCCGTAAAATAAATCAAAAAATTATCTAGGAAAGCTACTTTTCTGAATTTTAAATTTAGTTAAAATAAAATCACTTTAAAAAATCCGTGCACGAGTTTTGCGACGAAAATACTTCAGTTTGTTTATTTTTTACGGTCTTACAAACTAATGTATTTCCAATTTATTTGCACACTTATTTTGCTCAGACATTATTTAAAAATTATAAATACTTATGATCAAAAAATAATTACAAATAGTTAATAATTTTTATAATTTAATCATCACGCGTTTGAGCATTTTTATTGCTAACTTGAATGTAGGTATATATTAAAGCAAATTTTGAATGCAATAAAATCGATATTGTTTTGCAGAATATGAGAATAATCTTTCTTGTCGGAACCGCCCTGAAGACCGCAACAATCTTTAGATTTTGTACGATCGCAAGACCATCTTTAGACGAAATTTGAATTCGCGGCTGCAGATTAATGGGCCTTAAAAATAGTTTTTATTGTAAAAAAAACTTGACTATAAACCTTTATGGGACGTGTGGGATTGCACTATCCTCCCCACATCCTGGAATAAACATTATTATTATTATTATTATTATTATCATTTAATTATTTCAATTCCAAAATTCCCCCAAACTAGTGCCAACCTAATATATTAAATGGCAATAACGTCTCTTCTAGCCCTTTGTTGTGATGTAGTATCAGGAATACCAACATAATAAAATGACAGAAATTATTGCGAATGGCCGTCAATGGCTGTCACTTCATAAATATGACGAAAGCAAATTTTCATTTTACGTAATTGAAATTTTAAATGCAGTATTTTACATCGCCCCGAATGCAAATCGTTAACTTTTACACATTTTAAAGTAATTAAGTTGAATCAAAGGGGTTTTCCTAAAAACATCGTATTAAATGTATCGCGAATAATACCACAGAGTAGATCCAGAAGGCGTAGTGAACGCTAGACGTGGGCAAAATTGAATGACCGAATTAAATGAATAAATTCAATCTTGTGACACACTCAATCTAATTCTCAATTTCAAAAGGAATTGATTCTTCATTCCTTATCTTTGGCCTTGCATCCTACGATTTTTAATGACACCATACATTTTTAATTTCCATTTATTTTACTGTTAAATTATTTCAATGAATAATGTGTTCTGTAAACGATTTAAATATTATATTGTTTCATAGGTATTTAAATATTATTAAACGGGCCGCGCGCCGCGAATTGGTCGACGAACGGTATTGTGAACGACTCGCCTATTACGATTGTATTCCGCTCCCGCCGCGCCGCCATTCTAAAAAACACCCGAACATCATCAAAGTCCATGTCCCAAAATGGCCAAAACGCGGCCGCGATTCATCCGGGTTGCCCGAGCATCTCTTTCACGCAAGGAATTAATCATTCCTGTCCTGAGATTGTCATAAGGTCCCCGCCGTCCCAGGTCCGTGTTCAATGTCCGCGTCCCAGGTATCTAGTCTGTCGAAATCGAGATTGTCCGATTCCGACAGACAGAGGAATTAAAACAAAAGTCTTTTTCACTTGTGACGTCATGGTCTTTTGTAAATCTCGGACCTAGAAATGACGTCAGGCGTCATCGTCACGTCAATGTCACGATATGTCCCAAACGCATCCCAGTCCTAGGTCCACAGCTCGCGAGTAAATCAAGTCACTGCTAGGTAAGACACAAAACATTAGTCAAAAGTTACTAATTCGTTCCTCAATGCCAGCCCTTAATCCGTCCGCGCGGTTCATTTATTCCCCCGCGCGCCAAGCCGTCAATTTCATTACATAGTTAGTCGAAAACTTTCGACTTTGAATCTGAACATCAGCTAGAAAAGTGAGAAGCTAAAATGATGCTTATCTGTTTTTTGGTACGTACGAAAGATATTGTACCTACCTACTTTTAGACGTAGATCTTGGGTCGATATAATATGTAAATATGCAGATATTATAAGGCCAATTAGCTGTGGTTGGCTGTCATAAAATACTCATCTTAATGTTAAAATGTATGTTTATATTAGATCACGTGAAATGGAACAAAATTAAAAGTTTAATAAATAAAATAAAATCAATAAAATTTTAAGGGTGAAACGAAAACTTGTATAATTTTAAGATATAATTGCTAGCAATAAATACATTTTACATACGAAAAATTACGACACTAAAAAAAGACAAACAATATAGGATTTAGCCTGCGAGATAATGAGATAGAATGATCGGTGTCCTCTTTGTGTGGTGTTTCGTAGCCTATTGGTCTCCCCTTTGTGCGGTGCTTTGTAGCCTCCCCACTCATTGTGATTTTGAAAACCGATGAAACGAAAAAGCGACACTAAAAAGAGTCAAATACATTAATCTATAGGTTTTAGTCTGCGAGATAATGAGATAGAATAATCGGTATCCTCTTTGTGCGGTGTTCCGTAGCCTATTGGTCTCCTCTTTGTGCGGTGCTTCGTAGCCTCCCCACTCATTGTGATTTGAAAACCGATGAAATGAAAAAGCGACACTAAAAAGAGTCAAACACATTAATCTATAGGTTTTAGCCTGCGAGATAATCAGATAGAATAATCGGTCTCCTCTTTGTGCGATGCTTGGTAGCCTCTTTAGCGGTACTCCGGGTACTCCGTGGCCTGCCGGTCTCGTGCGCGGTGTTAGCCTCTCCATTCATTTAATTTAAATTATTTTTTTTTTTTAAATTATTTTTTTTTTTTTGGGATTTAATTGAATTAAAGGAATGAATTAAAGGAATCAATTCAAAAGGCCATGGGAATCAGACTGAATCGATTCACTCCTGGGAATCATTCTGCCCACGTCTAGTGAACGCAAATCGCTGTTATTACCCCCTACAAAACCAAATAATCCAGACTGCTGTCCAGAAACACCAAGATATTAGTGCACAAAACACTTATCAGACCAGTACTCACATACGCATCTGAGACTTGGGTACTAACAAAGAGGAATGAGCGAGCACTGGAGGTTTTTGAAAGGAAAATTATGAGGCGTATCTTCGGACCGGTTTCAGAAAATGGATTTTGGCGCAGACGTTATAACAATGAGCTACACTCTGTTTAAGGAACTAAACATCACAAAATTTATAAAACTGAGGAGACTTCGGTGGCTGGGTCATGTGGAGAGAATGGCCCAGCATCAAGCACCAAAGTCCCTGCTGAACTCAAGACCGACAGGGCGAAGGAGCCTGGGAAGACCAAGTTTAAGATAGAGAGACAACGTCCTCAAATATATATCCACCTTGGAGATTGTCAACTGGAGAGAGCTGGCACAAAACGAGGAGGAAGACTCTTGAGGAGACCAAGACCCACCATGGGTTGTAGAGCCAAGTGTGATGATGATAAGTGTGTCCAGCGATCCCGAAAGTTTACCTATTTTTTAAGTAAAACTTCTTTACGCACTCTTGACTTGGGGAGTAAACTGGTGAATGCGTGACGAGAGCGTTACGAAAAGTGTGATCGGGCGAGGCGAACGGAAATTGAGAGGGAGATATAAGTTAGTGAAGTTTTACTTCAGTCGTGTGGTCTATGTGGTCTAGCACACTCGTTTTTTTTATTTATTATTACTCATTATGCAATATATCGTTAGTAAAAAAAAACGTGTCCAAAACCAATAAAAATACAAAATGACTACGTAACTTCTGTTATCACTATCAGTTATCGTAGGCTTACAGTACCCAGTACAGGACAGTACAGGCACAACTGATAAGCCGATAGGACCCAAATATATTTATCTTTCGGCTCTGGGTACACTGGGAGTGCGAATTGTTATTAAAAATTAATCAAACATGTGCGATTATTGACTCATAATGATTTTTACAAATTTTTCGCATTTAGAGTACTTTCTAATTATTTTATGTGGGCACCGCATAACATTGCCAACTGCTCCCAACCTCCTCGAGTCATGGCATGACATTATGGCATCCTCATTTATCGTATGTTGTGAGGCTGAAGAAAAGGGGAGAGAGGAAATAGAGGGCTATTCAGATCTGGTCAAGGAACGTTTTAATTCTAAATGATGGTTTTTTTCACCATGACGATATTAAAAGTATATTAAAAGTATCTGGGACTTGCCACAGAATATATAACGTATATATTTATTTTAAATTAATAAATTGTAAAATGAAACCAATTAATCAAATAAAAATAACTTCTTCAGTTCGTAGCATGATTTTAAATTAACCTTCAGGCGACATATTCTGTCAGTAAGTCAGAAAAATTCCGCTTTGCAGTAAAATCCAAATGAATGAAATATTTCTGAATGTATCTGAAAAACTAATATTATTGTGATTGCAAAATATTTGTTTTGTTTTTAATAGAAAAAATACGATCGGACAGCAAAATGACGTCTCCATTTAGTACATGAGATTACACCATGAAAGTACCACAGTTTTAGAGATATATGTTTAGTGAATTCTGATTTAAAAGGTCACGAAAGTAGTCAAATTAGAAGGAAAACACCAAAAACCCAAATGAATCACATAATTGTGACTAAAACGACAAAATATTATCTTGACATATGATTCACGTACAGTTATATTTCGCACAACACTCCAAACGCATCCGTTTGTATCTACATACTCGTAATACGTAGTACGTATATTCTCAGGCAAATATGACAGTGATAGATATTCTCAGTACCGCCCTGAAGTTTGTATGTAAGCGTAATGAGTAAGATTAAGAAAGGGACGACTTTGGCTTATAGATTGAATGAACGAAGAAAGAAGTGTGTGAAGAATACACGACGCAAATGCGAGTGGTAAAAAAAGTCGAGGTCGCCCGAGAACCAAATACTTGAGTCGGGTCATGTCAATAATCATTTTTTAGCTCCAATGAGGCCCCGAGTAAAATAAAATCCCTCAGAGCCTATGTCATATTTGGGGATGCTATGTGGAAGTTCTTTCGGGTAAAGGAAGGAGAGGAAGTTCTGGGAGGGACAAGTTATGAGGTATGGGTAGCAATCTGAGGGTCAATGTGTCCAGGAGTGACGGATGTGTGAAGATGGATCGAGAAACTTCCTCAACGAGTTTCTCCCGATCCAGCTCGTCACGCATTAGATGAGCAAACGCATTCGCCAAGACCTAGACAAACCTCTCCCCATAGCTAACCACTTGCGGGTAACGTATGGCAGGATTGTTGGTTATCCAATAAATTGGGGCGGCGGTACCCATACCCGCCTCCCAAAGAATAACAGAAGGGTACGAATGAGAAGATATATGTGACGTGTAAGAACGAGTTGTTTGGCGGTCCATCCTCTCTGCCTACAAAATTGCGTGGTGGTTAGTTAGCTATTCAATTTGAATATCCATAAAATGTTTAACCTTTCTCTTTCCCCTCTCCTTGCCCTCCCCACTACAAACAGCCTCATAACATACCTACTCCGAATGGTCAAGAATACCATTGTCCCACTTGTTCCGGGCAGTAGCAACGCTCGTGTGGTTTTTTTTTACATTAGCTCCACACAGGAGGCCTTGAGGCCTTGAAAAATAATTTCCCTCGGGGTTAATGTCATCTGGGATGCTGTGTAAAGGGTGTTTTTGAGGAGAGGAAGGAATGAACATTGGTCTTGAAGAGACCCATGTTGTAGAAAGGAGGAAACACAGAGGCCGGCAAATCATACCACAGCCGAGCTGTTGAACACAAGAACGAGTCGAAGAAACGACCCGTTCTCATGTGACAAACGTCAACCGTGTACAAATGTTGGGCACGCGTTTGGCGTGTTTTCCGACTATGCACCGATGCCGAAGGGATAAATGATGCTAGTTCCTCGGAGCATCTTCCATTGTAATACCTGTAGAACAATGATAGCATTCCCACCCGACGCCTGTGCTCTAAAGATTGCAATCCGTCTGTTAAGATATTTTTCAGAGTCGAGGGTATTTTTCAGGTATTTAGGAACTCCAGACCAGAGGTGGCTGCAAAATTCAACCGTGGGGCGCACTTGTGATTTATACAGGGTTAGCAGTTGTGTACTATTAAAGTATCTGCGGGCCCTGTACCTACAGTACGCCCAAAATACGGTAATCGCATCAAAAATATATGCATACAAAATTGCACATTATTTGAACGCATTGTTTTGTTGGCCAACTAACCGGCTTCGATGACAGGAAATTAATCAAATTTACTTGCGCAACTTATAAATTCTTTCGACATCAGGTCATTGTTTACTTTCTGTACAAAATAATATAATGTACTAATAAATAAAATAAACCTAACAAATACAACACGAACATAACCGCAAACCTGTAATAATTTCATGTTTACTAAGCGCCACCTCATTTGGAAAGGGTCTTTTCAAAAATGACCTTTGAATGCCAAAGCTTTTCTTTTGCTCTTTTCCATACCCAAAATAATTTTCTGAACCATCAGTGTTGTATTTTCGTACATATATTTATGTATGACAAAGTTCTAACTTCAAGCATTCAAGTAATAATTTATTTTACAAGATTCTAACTTCACTTACAATCTCGTTTGTATCTGACAGTTGATCGTTATTGAGAGTTGCATTATTATTCGTCCCTTTGGTTGTACATGGTTCTAATTCCGCCTTACCACGATCTAAGGTTTTAAAGTTTGCCAATAGGCCACTTGCATCACTTTTTTTTTTTTTAAATTTCCGGTTTAGGCATATGTCTGTATTTTTTTATCGTTTTTTTGAAACCCTGGCGATTTTTTGAAAATTTCAATCCGAAAAATCAGACCATTTTTTATAAACCGGAAAGACGGGACATAATTTTATACGTCCGAAAAAACGATAATTACATAGCCGAAAATCATTTTTAAAAAAATAACGTTTTCCACACGAATGACACAGGAGAATATCGAGGCTTACCAAAAATATTAAATCTCATAAATATTTTTTTCCTTGATCCATCTTATTGATCATAAATATCATTATTTAGGCAACAAGTTTGGTGGTATTGTAGATGTATTCGCTGATTCCCTTTACATTCTAAAATGCAATTTAAACCAACACTTTGTGGAATCCTACAAATTATTGTAACATGGTATAATATATTTAACGATTTGATTTGTTATTGTTAAATATTACATTGTTTAAAATATTTCACGGTTTTCCACAAGATTATACAAGTGTTTTTTTTTTCTTTAAAAACTACTTGTATATTCTTAAAAGTTTTTTCACTTTTATAACTTTTGGTATAAATTCTATGTATGTGTAATCCTCGATATCTTAAATATTATTTTATAATCTATGTAAAAGCCCCTACGGTCGTAAAACAACAATAAATAAATAAATCATTATAATGTTCAACGTCTATATTACTAAATCAAATGTAATATACTTGTACTTGTAAATTATAATAATAATAAGAATATTATAAAATTTGATTTTGTTAAAATCCGCACCATTATTATTATACCTTTAACACGAACACGTACGGACAACATAAAATGTACGGGGTTCTCTTCATAACACCTGTCAAAAAATCAAACCAAATGATACGTTCGTAGAGAACAAACAATAAATCTAGTGAACGTTAAATGACAAATTCAAAAATTCGCCCAAAATCAAAGTGATGCCATAAAAAAAAAATCAGTGTGGAATTTTTAAAATTAATAGGAACATTTTTGGAGACGGGACATTTTCATGTAGTGACGTCACGAGCCCAAATAATGGATTTATTTATTTAAAAATAAATAAAAACTGTACATTTCTAAAAATTTTTAATAACATTTTCGTAATCTTAGTAAAAAAAATCTATCCACACGATTTCGAAACATTGTTCCCATCCATATTTCGAAACTGTCAAATTAGTATACGCTTTCCCTGAAGAAGGAACGGTCGTTCCGAAACCGGTCGGATTTACTCATTATATAAGTGGTTCAAACAAAGTCAAATTGTTTAATTTATCTAGAAATAACTATTCCCATCCGACCTAACCTATATAAAATAAATGAACATAATAGAATATTGTCAAATTTAACTCCATAAATAGATTAGACAGACTTTACTACTTTACTTCATCTCCTCCAACAATTATAAGATAACTCTCTTTAAAAGATTTACCCCCCCCCCCCTTCCCATCACTTTTCGGTTTTATTCTATCCAAATTATTATGTATTTTACCTTAAATATTCTTGTAATTACAATATTCATTTTTATACTTCTACGCCTGTCTCGACAGAGGTATATCCTAGTGTGACAGGCATCAAATAAACCCAATGTAAATATACTTTTAATAGATAAATAAATAAATAAAAATTATTATACCCTAGCTGGTTGCATATGGTTTTATTTTTACGGTTGCAAAGGTATCTATGTTCTAAAAGGGTAAGTATAGATACGTCCTATTTAAATATTTTCCTTTAAAATATGTTCAATTAAAATACTATACACAAGATTCAACTTCAAAATCGCAAATCGGTAAATAATAATGGGTGGTGTCTTTGCAAACTTTGACACCTCATCAGACATATCTCAGAACAAGGTGAAGTGAAGTTAGAACCCGATCCAAATGAAGTGACGCGGTTAATTAAGAAGAAACGCGGTTTTTGCTGGAAAATTTGAAATTATTTGTTATTTTACCAAACAGTTGTTGTCACTGTCGCTGTTACCCCCGAATACCAAGCGAAAGGGACAACTGCACCTTAAGCTTGAATAATTCGTCAAAATCGAGGTTTTGTACTCCCCGTTTTTCTCCTCAAGAAGAAAATAATCTATGTCTGTACGTTTTGCATTTTTTTTAATACACCCTCTAAGCGAAATTAATTACACACCTGCCCTGATGATGGACACTGTAATGCTGTCTGAAACATTGGCTAAAGCAGGAGGCAGTGCAACAAGGCATAATACCCCAAATATAAATCACTATTGTGCTGAAGTATAAGACAAACTCCATAATTATTTTTTTTTTTGTAAGTTTCTTTATTCTTTGAATTGTTCGTTAATGAATTGGGGATTTTTCGACCACCATACTAGGCACATGCCTGTGTTGTGGTAGAAAAATAAAGGTTTAAAAAAAAGGTAAAATAAAGGTTTTCTTCCATTGAAGAGCAATTCTTTGTTTTATATAATTTTCTTATATATTTCATTATTTTTTTATAACATACCGATAATTGGTTTTATTTAGTAGATTTCCCGAAAATGAGTAACTAAATAGTTATGATCCGATATTTAAGGCATAGCCGCAAAAATTGATAAATTTTATCCCAGTGAGATCGATAAATACATCAAAACAATTTTTAACTTTTTCCATTTAAATTAATTCTGACCGTAACCGGTTTCAGCCCATTAAGGCCATCTTCAGACTGGCACAAATATTTCTTAAACTAGGGTTTATATACATAAAATTTGGGGGGAGTGGAAATGGTGGTACACAAGGATTTTATTCGAATCAGGTGCATTTCCCACATTTGTTGCTTTGTCGTATATAACGACTGAAATTTTAGTTATTTGGCATAATTACCTCACTTACTTCACTACCTCAGCTGCCATAATCACATAAAAACCATATTTTAGTCGTTGAAAGGCGTTAGCAATAAATATAGGAAAATCCATCTAATTCGAATATAATTTTTGTATGCCACCCCTCCCCCTCTCCCAAATTTTATGTACATAAATCATAGTTTCAAAAATATTTGTACCAGTCTGAAGATGGCCTTAATAGGATGAAATCGATTACTTTAACCAATAAATTAAGTGAAAAAAAATGTTTAAATATATTATTATGGAATTTCACCACGAATTGTCAGTATCAAAAACAACAAATTATCGAAGTTTAATTTTAAAGTGATTGCAATGGTTTTAATATTTGCTACTGCAGAAATAAGCTCAAAATTCACTTTACATCTACGTTTTTTCGATGTTTTCACTTTCTGTTAAATGCGTCGTTTAGAGAAAGAGGAAAAAGTAACAACGGAGACATCGGTACAACTTTGATATCAAATTTTGACGCAGTTTTACACAAAACCAAATAACAATTTTCGTAAACGATTTTTTTGATGTTTGCAGGGAAACCGAATCTGCTACTGAGAACTTCGTTGTAATTTCTTCCCCCTTCTCAGTAACAACGTATGTAACAGAAAGAGAATTTACAAGGAAGTTATTATTATTCATAAAAAAAAACAATAATAACAATTTTCAAAAATAAAGATTTGTTTTCTGAGAAAACGAACCAGTTTAGTTATTAGATTCTAAAGACAAACACATCTCACTTTATTTATTCGAAATTTTATTTAATTTAGCGGATAAAGTTTCATTTTTATATCTTTACAAAGATAAACAAATAATTGCCGACATTAATTCACAATTTTTTTTTTTTATTATTTTCCAAGCAACGAACCGGTTTCAGTATCAGATTCTTAAGTCATATACCGCACACTTAAATTATACGATGTCCCTTATTAGTAAAGATAACGGATAAATGTTTGTTTTTATCTTAACGAAGATAAACGTAAGATAACGTAACACATGCGGATAGGGACATGCGTTGTGGAGCGCGGCGGCGATAAACTAAAACTGGAAAATTCACAGACAAATAATACGAAGCGGGAAAATTAGTAAGCTGCTATCAGCAGCCGCTAAAGTGATAAAACTTTTCAAGGCAATAAGTAAAAAGGTCAATATTTAATTAAATTTCATATTTTTTAGGATGATGGTATGGGTACCGCCATCCGGGGAACTGTTTATTAGATAAGCAACACCCTTCAACACAAGTCGCCCCAAGTTCGTTCGCTACGTTTGGTGACGTAGTAGATGTGCCCGGGTTCGTGGGGTGAGATTTGTCTATGTATTGGCGGCGGATGCGTTTGCCCAATTACTACGTGGTGGGTAGGACCGGGAGAGACTGTTTGATCTGCGGTTTTGACCTCTCCTGCCGGACTATTGACCCATCGCCTTGCACCACAGTGGGAGGGAAGGATTCATCGTCACTCCTGGATTTACCCCAGAGTCCTACCCACCCATAATACCATTTTCCTTCCCAAAACTTCCTCTCCTTCATTTCCATAAAAAGACCCTCCACACTGCATTCCCAAGAACAGGCCCTGAAGGATTTCTTTTTCCCCAGGATCTTTTTTGTAAAGCTAATGTAAAAAAATATATATATATATTTTTATGTTGTTAACACGCAAAGTATTTGCCCGAAGCAAGTGGAACTATGGTATCCTATTTTTGGGGAATTATGCGAGGCTAAAGATAGCGAAGAAAGAGAGCGCATAAGGCTAAAAAACCAATTTTATTTTATTAAACACGAAATAATTGTAAATTTAATTTAAAGCATACATGAAATTTAAGATTAATAAAATAAAAAAATAACACGAGTAGTTTAAAATTAAAAAAATTAAATAATTGACAACACATTTTAACTTTATTTATTTTTTATTTTGTGGAAATAAACAAACTAGATGAGGAGGAAATCATGATCAACCTCCAGTCCGCCCCGGTACAGGAATACCTAGTGAGGAGGACTGAGAACAAACTACTTTACTTTGTATTTTTACTTTAATTTATATCGTCATTAAATAAATAAAATATCACACTTAAATAATACGAAATAGGAACTACGAACCGAAAATTATATTTTGAGTTCTTATTTTAGATTTAATTAAAATATATGTATCTATAAAAATGAATCCCTGTTTCCCTTGGTCACATCATAACTTCAGAACGACTTTACGTATTTCATTCATTTTTTTTAAGTTTTCGACTACTTTGTAGAAGGTTTCTTATGGAAAGAAAAATAGAGAAAATTGCGCAGAAAATTGGATAATTTCAGAAAACTTAACGACAATTTTAACTTCGCACATTTGACAGTTCGCGCGTCTGATGAAAGTGAATTTAGCAGGCATCTGTTTTTTTTGTAACAAAAGAACTGTCTATGGATTTTTTAAATTATAGATATTTTATATAGGTACCTATGTTAGGTACCAACTTTGATTGATTGTTCTTATAATATACAAAAATTGATATTAGTAATATATGAAAAATGAAAATTTGAGTAAAAAAAATTGTTATAGGTGGCACGCGAGCTGTTTGAAACCTGAACGTACCGGGACTGAATATATGGAACGCGGGAGGGGGATTGGCGGGACGGGGAAGCGGGAGAGGGGAGAGGGTAGGTGGTGAAAATGGAAGAGTAACGCGGGAGGGGAAGGGGGTGCGGGAGGGGAACGGGACGCACGGGAATGGACATGATGCAGGGAGAATCAATGTATTTCTTTGAATATGCTATTGCAACGCATGCCGGGAGCCAGCTAGTTAAAATATAAATTTAATGATAATAATATAATTAATTTTAAAGTATTATCCCGTGATGCGCTACATCATACTTTATCAACGTTTCGGGTAACATTATAGTGTTTATCATTAGCGCGGATTAGATGGGGCTAAGCTCAATAGTTTTTGGTATCTGGTAATTGACAGCTAAAAAAAAATCAAACGTAGAAAAACCGCTTTAAAGTATACTGTAATAGCAGCTAGCAGAGGATTGGACTTGGCAACCCAGTATCCATCTACACGTACGAAAACACTTCACCAGGATCTTTGATTTTTTATTGCATATCTGCCCTGATGATGGACACAGTAATACTGTCCGAAACATTGGCCACAGAAGGAGGTAGAGCGATAAACACATCACAAATTGCATCGCGAACTTTTGGCCGTGAAAATCCCAAATATAATTAAAAAACTAGCCTATTTCGCTCTTCGCTTTTCTGTACTTTTACACCACCGCTTTTTACAATGAAACACTTTACTATCCAATAAATTAGTTTCCGTGCAGATCATTAGAGCGAGACAGTATTTTAGTGCGAGCAGGGCGGCGATATAAGTTATCTGCACTGAATAGAAATAGAAAATATGCACTAGAAAAGACTTCCATAAAGAGTTTAATGACAACCGTTGTCACCATTTAGAATCTGCTTTCTCTCTTACACTGACATCGTGCGTGTATCGCTATCCCATTCAATCTACATTAACTTTCATTTATTGTGACGTTGAATAATAAAAATTGTGTTTGTTAAACATTGTAGATTATATTTAATATTTCATCTTTGATAATGAAAAATAGAGATAAACGCCCCCGAAATGTGGAGCTGGAGAAAAATAGTCAGGATTCCATGGACAGCCAGACACCAAAAGTGTCCATTCTGGAAGAGTCAGGCATCCACAATAGTCTTCCAACTATCTGCCTACGGCTACAACATATCTTAAGATACTTTGGACACGTTGTTCGCCAAACTGAGGACTCCAACATGGAAAAACTCTTACAGCCTTACTAAAAAAAAACCACAGCACGGCCGATAACCTGTGTTGCAGCAGCAACATGAATAAAACCAAAATACACTAAAACACGATAACATTACTAATAAGATTTGATCTTAAAATGTATTTTAAGTCTGGCAACAATGCAATTTTTCATACTGTACATAATTTAATTGTTTGTTTTCCTACAGAACCGCTAGATGGCAGCGCCTTCGCAGTCGTCATTCGCGTTGAAACCGCCAAAAAAAACTCACTTCGCGGGTGTGTGAGAAATATTACACAAATCTGATCGTAATATCTATTAATATGACTAATTCACTATTACATTCGCATAATTGATATATTTACCGTGTTTTTTGTGGTTTTTAATAAGTTTTAGTCAAGTTATAATAACCATAATCATACTTTGAAAATTGAAATGTCAATAACTATTTTATGTAAAACATGAAAATTCAAATTTACATTTAAAGTATTTTATTTTATGTGAATTTCATAAAAGTGGTGTTTTTTTTAAATATTAATATCTAATACATGTGTTCCTAAACGTATCAATGAAATTAACGTCTTTAGAGTTGCAAGAAATCTGTTATAAAAGTCGGTATTATTTTTTTAGGTTAGTTTTTTGGCAATAAAAAAACTTTGAGATTTTTTATCATTTTTTTATTATATGCACGAGGAAAAAGTGAGGTGACAGTTTCGTTCCAAATTCATTATACAAAAGGTCAGTATTTTTAAAATTTTGTTTTTTTATAAATTTCTGTACACTTTCATCAAATATGTTTTGGTAAAAAAAATCCATTTTTTTTCGCGTTTGAATCTTAATATATGGCAGTTTTTAAAAACTAAAGTGTATTTCAAATAGACAAATCTAAAAGGTAATTTTATCTTGTTTTCATAAATGGTATTTGTTTTTACGACACCTTCAAAAATAAGAAATATATAGAACATTCAAAATACTCTGGAAAATTTTCAAATTTTGTTCAGATATCATTACTAAAACAGAGATAAACTACCCTCTCAGGCCGTGTAAACCAAGTGTATTTTTTTCCATGAACAATTTTTTTTAATTAGTAATGTTTTCACATCCGCGGCCGTTTGTCAATTGAATAAAATTTTCACTGGGTTTTTTGGTAAGGCTGTTAGTCACTAGCACTGATATAGTCACTGGCAAAGGTTCCTGCCATAGGTTATCTTAAGTGATTCACTACGTTTACTCATATACTGCGTGGCGGGCAGGATCGGGAGAGATGGGTAGAAGGAGATATATTACCTCTCCAGCCGGATTCTCTCGACCGATTAGGAATGGATTCATACGTCCGCCACTCTGGGACACAATGACCCACGGATTCCTACTAACCCTTCAAACCTTTTTCCTTCTCAGAACTTCCTCTCTGTCGTTTCCCTCAAATACGACAGAGGCCCAGAGGAAAATTTATGGGTGCAAAAAAACGATAATTACACCGAAAATCTTTTTTTTTTAAACCGACGTATTCCACACAAACGGCACAGGCGAATAACGAGGCATTCCAAAAATATTGCATCTCATAAATATTTTTACCTTGATCCATCTTATTGATCATTAATCATTATAAGGTTTAACGTCTATAAATGACAAAATCCAATGTAATAAACTTGTAATTGTAAATTGTAATTATAATTATATATTATAAAATTTGATTTTGTTAAAATCAGAAGCATTACCATTACGTTTCTAAGATAGGTACAGAAGGCATAATATGTACGGGTCCTCTTCGTAACATCTGTCAAAAATTCGCTGAAAATCAAAGTGTTGCCATATAAAAAAATTAATCAATGTGAATTTTACAAAATTAATTGAATATTATCGGAGACGGAACTTTTTCATGGGGTGACGTCACGAGCCCAAATAACGTATTTATTGAGTTAAAAATAATTTAAAAAAAACTATAAATTTGTAAAAAATTTTGTAATATTTTCTTAATCATAGTAGAAAAGTCTATCCTCACGATTTTTTCCAAGTCATTATGAAATCCATGCAAATGGCCTATTCTAGTATTCTTTATTCAGTGCATATCTGTCACTTGACAGCTCCGTCTTCAAATGGTAAAACCATAAAACTATGTAGGGTGACCGTAATTTAAGTGACCGAATCTATTTTTAGTAGGTAGTTAAAGTCAGGTAATATATTATTAAATTAACATTTGTCTTTAGAGTTAATGGATCTGTCAATAAAATCCAAATGATTACATTTGCCTACTTTAGAAAAAGTGTCCATTTGTCAGCCCTCCATACTGGCGACCAAATACCGCGTAATATTATTACGAAATTACGTGAATAAATCCAAAACTCACTTGATTTATTTTGGGGCATTATGCCGGGTTGCACTACCTCCTTCTTTAGCTAACTTTTCGGACAGTATTACAGATTCCTACATCAGAGTAGATTTATAATCGATTACACATCTGCCCCAATGTGGAAATCTCAAATCATGTACCATAATTAATTTAACCACTCAGGCCTCGACCTTATTTTGTGGGGTCAAAATATTTCAGCTTTACAATTAAATCCAAATCAACGGAATGTTTCTGAATGTATCTGAAAACTAAAAACTATTTTTGAAAGGTAATAAAATTTATAAAAAAACGAATGTGCTTTAGACCACACAACTGAAGTAAAATATAGATGGAGCTAAAGATATAGTATAATAGGAAGAGAGAAAGAAAATGTGCGTGCGCACTGCTCTCTCTTGCTCCTACAGTGTGATACAGACAATAGAACTGCACTGTGTCTTAGATATACGAAATTACGAAACGTAACTGGCTATGAGAGAAAGAAAATGTGTGCTAAGTAATGGGAAAAGTAATGGGAAAAAACAGAAAGATAATTATGTAGACTAATGGGTTATAATAATAAATTTGGAGAAACAAAGCATCAACTGGCATGGTGGTAGGGAGCACTGGGAATTTTTATTTTTAAGGGTTTGAAAATAAAAATTTGAAAAAATTTGAAAATAAAAGTTTGAAAATAAAAAACCCTTAAAAATAAAAATTCCCAGTGCTCCCTACCACCATGCCAGTTGATGCTTTGTTTCTCCAAATTTATTATTATAACCCATTAGTCTACATAATTATCTTTCTGTTTTTTCCCATTACTTGAGTAGTTATGTTAATGTATTTTATGACCGTTTATTTGTATCGTGTTGTCTCCCTCTATATTTTGTTATATATAAGCACACACTATGTATTTCTTGTTTAGTATTAATTTGTACCCTGAAGATGCTTAAGTTAAGCGAAACCGGTCGGTTAAAAAATTAATAAATATCGTGGTTTTAAACAAAAAAATATTTTATTTTATTAAAGAAGTTTTACTTCAAAAAATTAAAATAATTTTAAATATATAACTTTGCTTGCAAACATAAAAAAGTTTTAAAAGTTGACGTTATTTTCTAAATAAAATTACTGGTAACGAAAAAAATAAAAACACCTACATATTTTATTAGATATTATAATAAATATTATAAATGTCGTTCCATGTAAAAATAATCTTATATATAAAAATGAATCGCTGAATGTGTTGCTAAGCGCAAATCTCGAGAGCAGCAGAACCGATTTCGCTAATTCTTTTTTTAGAATATTCCTTGAAGTTCGAGGATGGTTCTTACGGAGAGAAAAATTAAAAAAATTGCACAGAAAATTGGATAATTTCAGAAAACCTAACGACTACCGCACGTTTGACAGTTTGCGTGTTTGAGAATGACATTGTTAAATCAGGCTTCTATTTTTGAAAATCTTTCCAGATGATAAATTTATTTAAAGTAGGTACTCCCCTAATAGTTTGAATCGAATCAAGAATTTTAGATATTTTAAATGGGTACCTATGTTAGGTACCAAATTTAATATACATGAAAAATGTAAATTTGAATAAAAATTGTAAAAGGTGGCACACGGGCTGTTTAAAAACTGAATATACTGGGATTGAATATACGGAACGCGGGAGGAGTGTTGGCGGGACGAAGGAGCGGGAAAGGGAAGAGGGAAGGCGGGGAAGGTGGAAGGGGAACACGGGAGGGGAAGGGGACGTATGAGGGGGGAGGGGAACTCGGGAGGGGGGTTCGCGGGACGAGGGAAGGAGAAGTGTGGAGTGGGGAGAGGGAAGGTGGAGGTGACGGAGTGGGAACGCGAGAGGGGAAGAGGACGCAGGAGAAGAAGGGAAGGCGGAAGGGGAACGGGACGAATGAGAAAGGACACTCAGGGAGAAAATTTTCTTAATTAGATGGCATAGGAACGCATGCCGGGACCAGCCGGTAATCAATAAAAAAACGAGTGTACTTTAGACCACACGACTGAAGTAAAACTACAAGACAAAACCTCGCCCAATGAATCCAGGTATCCCTGCTAAGTTACCAAACGTAGCGAACGGGGTGACCTATGACCCAGGGGTGACATATGACATTGGGATGAAATATGACCATGGGGCGACCATCCTTATCCTTATCACTCCTCACTCCCCAAGTCAAGCGTGCGTGTAAAGGCCCGACCGTTCGCCTAGCAATAGATCACCGTTCGCATCGATTTTACCGTTCGCATGACATTTTTCGTAACAATCGCCACTTTTCGTAAAGCCTTCACCAGCTTACCCCCCAAGACGAGCGTAAATAAGTTTTACATCAAAAATTCCCAAAGTTTAATCATTTTTTTTTCAAATTACGATCCGAAATTTGGTGTCATAAAGGTTTACATTTTGCTTATTTTCTGGTCAACTTTAATATTTGAAAATAAAGTGTGGTGTTTTCTTTTCTAACGCCGTTTTAATTATATTTCTTACTAAGATAGTAAGGTAGACACAATGTTTTCTACGAGACCTATGAGAGTTGTTCCGAAAAGAGAACGAAATAGCTATTAAAATACATTATTTTCCAATTTCGGTTACTGACATAGTTTTGTCTCGTTTTAATCTAACTGATACAAAGTGTTTTTATAATAAAATGGGTCTAACCTTGTTCCACTTTTCTGTACATTTAGCAAGTCTCCTAATCCTAAGCTCACGAGGGAGATGACTAAAAGGGAACTGAAAATAGTTACGGCGACCCACAAAAATCACTCTTTACAGAATTTCAGTATGACAGAGATTATGACTTAAACTATATATATGTTGTCTTGCCTATATTTTTACAGTAAAACTTCTTTACGCACGCTTGACTTGGGGAGTAAGCTGATGAATGCGTGACGAGAGCGTTACGAAAAGTATGATCGGGCGAGGTGAACGGTCGGGCCTTTACGCAAGCTTGACTTGGGGAGTAAGCTGGTGAGTGCGTGACGAGTGTGTTATGAAAAGTGTGATCGGTCGAGGCGAACGGAAGTTTAGAGTGAGATATAAGTTAGTGAAGTTTTACTTTAGTCATGTGGTCTAAAGCACACTTGTTTTTTTTTTTCTTTACATTAACTCCATACAAGAGGCCTTGAGGAAAATAATTCCCCTATGCCATCTTTAGGGATGTTGTAAAAAAGGTCTTTTTAGGAGAGAAAATTCTGGCAAGGAAAAATGTATGAGGGGTGGGTAGGAACCTGGGGGTCAGTGCTTCCAGTAGTGACGGACATTGAATCCATCCCTCCTACTGCAGAGCAAAGCGATGTTCCGAGAGAGTGTGGCTGGAGAAGTCAAAGAGACTCCGTCAACCATTCTCTCCCGATCCGGCCTGCCATGCAGCTGGTGGGCAGACGCATCCGCGGTCAAGAACTACATAGCTCATAATTAAAACAGAGCTAAAACAATTGATTGACCAAGAAAATTCTTACTGAAAAAACTGTACAAATTTCATCATGTCCGTTCCAGGGGTTTTTGTCACATTATCGTGATACTGCGGCTTGTTTATGATACCACGCGGCAGCACATATATTCTAGCACAGCGTCGCGCGATACAAAATTTCTGAAAAAGCATATTTATTTAATTATTCCACAAGTACTATGATTGATCAATACGTCTGATCTAATCTGTGAAAAATAGAGATTTTCCACTTTTTGTTCCAAAAAATTCTAAATTCTGGTTAAGAACTTGAATTGATTTTGATTTCAAAGAAAAACGTGACAAATCATGACGTCATTTTTATAGCTCAAGTGTTTCCATTCCGAAATAAGAGTGTGACGTCACATCAAGTCGAGTGTTGCTATTTAAAAATAATTAGTAGTACGATATCCGAAGCAAAGCGAGGCGAGCGTGGGTTTGGGTTATTTACGAATTATTAAGTCAGACCGTTCACAGTCGAAGGGAATGAAAGGCGTGTCCAAAACGCGGCCCGCGGACAGTAAGCGGTCATCGTGTGCTTCTAGGTGTTGATTAAACTTATTATTTTATAATGTAGAATGTATAATGTTGTTTACGTATTTTAAGACACTTTGGACCCGTTGTTCACCAAACTGAAGACTCCAACATGGAAAAAGTCATAGTCACTGGCCGCAGTGTTCGGCAGAAGAAGCAGGACGGCCACCGCAGCGCTGGAATAACCAAGTCTCACTGGCGCCCTGTACTGGACTACTAGGCCACTAGACCACTAGACCACTAGACCACTAGACCACTAGACCAGGTCACGATCCTCAGCAACGAACAACTTCTGCTTGGGTTCTATATTATTTAATTACCATATTTTACTTCATGATTACTGTTAGACAAAATTATTACGTATTTTTTTTTTTTTACATGAGATCCACTCAGGAGGCCCAGACGAAAATAATTTCCCACAGGGCCTATGTCATCTTAGGGGATGCTGTGTGGAGAGTTTTTTTAAAGGAAAGGAAGGAGAGGAGAGTTCTAGGAAGGAAAAGGGTTTAAGGGGTGGATAGGAATATGGGGTTCAGTGTGTACAGGTCATCCGCCTCCAAGACCTAGACAAACCTCACCCCATGGACCCGGGCACCCCTGCTAAATCACCAAACGTAGCGAACTACTTGGGGTGACCTGTGGCAGAGGTGTTGGTTACCCATTCCCGCCTCCCAAATGAATATCAGTTGTATAACATATAATAAACCATAGATTTTTAAACGTCTAAAAGAGTTTCGGTTTTGGCCGAAACTGAGGCAGATACCGAAGATTCGGTTTCGGTAGAAAGTTCTATTTCGGTCGAACACTACATATCACATGTTTGTAAAAACCCGTATAGGCGTTATATATATATATAAATAAAGTTGTTCTGACCGCGGCCCTCGCTACGCGTAAAGTTGGACTGTCCTGACCAAGAACATCATAATAACGATCATTTCGGGTTCGTTCGGTGCTCGGGGCCGAATTTGTGTTTGTTTGTCACATGGAACTTTTCACACACTTCTGGTTGAAGGAGATATTACGTATTATGTTTTAGCGAACTTTGTAGGTACACACAACACACAGCGTGTCACGAACATGCCGGGTAGAGTAAAACCACGCATACTGAGCGCTGTTCGGCCTCCCTTGACGGTGCAACGCCTCGCAGATATTCGCAGAGGGAAGCACACATTTTCTTTCTCTCTTTCGACACAGTGCACGCCTATTGTCTGTATCACACTGTAGGAGCAAGAGCAGTGCGCGCGCACATTTTCTTTCTCTCTCCCTGTCATATAGATGGAGCTAAAGAAGTTTTACTTCAGTTGTGAGAAGAAGTTCTGAGAAGGAAAAAGGCATGAGTGAGTAGGAATCTGGGGGTCAGTGTGTCCAGAAGTGAGATACGAATGAATTGAGCCCAAATCCTGCTGAGAGTCCTGCTGGAGAGGTCAAAATATCTCCCTCAACCACCGATTGAATACTACGCGGTTAGCGGGCAGACGCATCCGCCGCCAAGAACAGGACAAACCTGACCCCATGAAGCCCTGCACCCCTGCTAAGTCTCCAAATGTAGCGAACCACTAGGGGTGACCTATGGCAGAGGCGTTGGTTATCCAATTAATGATTCCCGGGGCGGCGGTACCCATACCCGTCTCCCAAATTGTAATTCATAGATGGAGAATTTCCCACAGGCCACCTTTTTATTTTATTAACTTTAAATTCAATTTCAAACAGAGCGTTGTAACAACAACAACAACCTCTCTAAACAAACATTTACATTATTCAAACGGTTCTTGTAATATCTCGTTTAATTGATCTTCTGAGAATATAAACCATAAGAAATTGTATAATGCATTAAAAACAATAATTTTATTATCCTGCCTGGGGCCCAGGAGTCGAAAAGTATTATGTAAACTGGCGACATCGGTTGTCGTTATCCTTCAAATCGGTACAAAGTGGTAAATACTCTCAGTATCGCCCTGGTAACAGACCACCATCTACGATCGAAACGTTCCTTGAAATGGCTTTAATCGTGTTTGGTGACTAGACCTGAAATGAAAGGAACTTTCGAAACCTTCCCCTACCCATCTCCTTTCTTTTCTCACTTCCTGTAACTCCACAACATACCCCAGTTGAAACTCTTAATATTAAGGATTAAAAAAAACATGGAAAAAAAAAAAAAAATGTTTATTATAATATTGTTAATTCTAAAATTTGAAATATGAGATTTACAAATATGAAGGTTTGACAGAAGGTGGCAACGGTAAACGCATTGTCCCGGTTAGACAAGAGGTTCTGGGGTCGAGTCCCGTTGCGACCATTATCTTTTTTTATGTTTTTCTATGTCTTGTTCTCTTTCATATTTTCGTTTAGATTTTATATTGTTATCTTCTTCTTCAAGGATATAAAAAAAAATTTTAAAAAAATAATATTGCTACATGTCATCCTTCGAAACGGATAGAACAAAAGTAATCGTGATTTATTTTTAGGTTATTATGCCGTGTCGCGCTTCCCCCTTCTTAGGCAGCCTAAACAATATACGTGTTAATTAATATAATTATGGGAAAAGAACGAACCTATTCTCCGCACCTTTCCTATAATTAAATAATTTGTGGCTCAGTTCGCGCTTGTGTTCGCAAAAGTACAGTGTGCAGCACGTTGTGTTATTGTAGCATGCATAAATCTGCCCTGATGATGGACACTGTAACGCTGTCCGAGACGGTGGCTAAAGAGGAAGGAAGCGCAACACGGCATGATAAAACCAAAATAAATCATGATAGTACTCTTTGGCCGTGAAAATCTCAAATCAAAACAGAACAAAAATTCTTTTAATGCGGACCTGCACCAGAAACTAGAAACTTTCTGCAGAGAAACCGGATGGAAATAAATTTATTATGAAGTCAAAGAAAAATAGAGGAAGGAAGGAAGGAAGGAAAAATAGAAGAATAGAAAATAATAAAACACTTTTTTGGAATCGGTCCAAATGTTGAAATGAACATTGATTTCGAGTTAGCCATAAAGTTACGAGAAAAATAGAAAATTTGAAAAGGAAAACGTAGGAAAAGTTCTTTTGATATGTTAATAAGTTTTGGCTGGCAGGTACAATGCACTGTGGTTTGTTTCCCTTTTTAATGTGAGCACCACACAAGAGTCCCAACGCTGCCAACTGTCTGGAGTCAGGGGTCAGGGGTCAGGGGTCAGGGGGTCGATGGAATCCCCAGCAACACGACATTTGATTTCAAACTTTAAAAATCCTTCAAAATACCTTTAATAGTAAGTTGGTATGGATATCAAACGAATTTATTTACAATGTTGATTTTTTGTACTTATACGCTGGTATATATAGTACATATATAGACAAGTAGTTTTATCCTTGGTGAATTTGTTTATTCGGTGGTACATGCACATCTCTGCACACCTCTTCAGGGACACTTAGTTATATTTTGCGTAAGAACCGACTGCATATTGCATAAAAATATTCCGGGGGGCAACTGTCGGCGGATCAACTGTCATGGAACTGGATTTCCCAATTTGATCATCTTGCTGACTTACGAACTTTGCGGCTTTGTGTAATGTTGAAGAGTATAATTAAAATATAATAATTGATTGACTACTAATTTAATGGTCGACATTTTAAAGCAAGCCGCTTGTAAATGTCACCAGGATGAAAATGACCTTTTAAAATGGGAGTGGCAAATCGAAATGCAAACGCCCTTTTACTTTCCTTCTCGTTTAATGTCCTTTCTAACTTCACACAGAATGCCCTAAGAAAAATAATTTCCCTCTGTGGATGCTGTGTGGAGGGTCTTTTTGTGGAAAGCATAGACATATGAATATTAGTAGACCTGCCCTAAGTGATAAAAGCGTATTATTTCCCCCTCCCCATACCGGTTCCATTGGAACCGGCTGGGGTTGAGTATGCATTGGTGTAACACCGCAAAAAACATGGTTTGTGTTTTGAAAACGTGTAAATATATACTATCACTCGAGCTACATGGCGTGTGCTCGTCGATGTTTAGTGAAACATTTGTAAAAGTGTCCTAACTAAATACGGCAACAAAATATTGGAGTCTGCAAATAGGCGAACTTTACTTTGCCGTATTTAGACTTCACAAATTTGTTAATAACGCGGAGAGCAAATCGCGCTCCCATGTAAAAAGGTCTATTCATTCAAAAGCAGAGTTTACTTTTAAGAACTAAATGGTGATATTATAATACGAGATGCCTGTCGTATTGAGTTCTTGACGAATCACATATCTCCAAAGCCGTATTCCCGTTCTGCGCCCTGCTGTAGTTGTTGTCTACCCCTCACCTTTATGTTCTGGTCTAGTAATATTCATATGTCTGTGGTGGAAAGGAAGAAGTGAGTCTGGGTCTTGAAGAGACCCTTGCTGTAGGGTGAGCGAACGAGTCACAGAAATGTCCCAGATCTCATGGGACAAATGTCAACTGAGAAAAAATGTTGGGCATGCGTTTGGCGTTTTTCGAACTGTGCATCGGCGTGCATGTGCGATTAAATGATGCTAGTTTCTCGGAGCGTCTTCCATTGAAATACCAGTAGAATAGCATTCCCATCCTACGCCTGTGCTCTGAAGACTGTAATCCGTTTGATAGATTTAGAGTCAGAAGTCAGAGTCGAGGGTTTTTTTTCGGGTATTTTGGGGCTCCAGCCCACAGGTGGCTGCCAACTTCAACCGTGGGGCGCACTTGCGATTTGTACAGGATTAGCAGTTGTATAGTATCTGCAGAATCTAAGGACCCTGTAGAGTACGCCCAAATTCTGAGAGGCTAACTTGACTCTGGCTTCCATGGAGCCCCCGTACCTGAGCTGGTCACTTAGAGTTACACCAAGCATATCAATGGAGGGCCTGTTCGGAAGATTGCTTCCGTTGAAGGAGACTGGATTATCATTTCGACCTCTTTTAGTCGTAATCCGAAATGATTGGGTCTTTGAGACATAAATTCGACTGGATTAATTGACATAAATTCATAACTGTGGTTTTCTGTTAATTCCTCTGATTAACGATAAAATTCTTATAATCGTGAGTTATCAATAATACTTCGATTCGTCAGAGATTATTAGTCCTGTTATTATCGTATCAACAACGAAAATCTAACTGGACTTAACGTCCGTTCTGAAGGTTGTTCTTTGTTAAATAAAGATTAATTAATCTCACTGAAGATGCCCGCCTGCAGATCGGATGTGATCGGTTATCTACGTAACCATTCGGGTATTATACCCAAACGTCCGACAGTTGTAATACCACGAATGACGCAAATCGAGACAGAAAAAAAGTTAAAAACTACATTTTCTAATGACATCTGTTTAGAGACATTGAAACTACATACTCTAACGACATCTCTTGAGAGACAATGAAACTACATACATATTTACAAACAACACAAATACCAATGACCAACGACGTGCAAAAATAACGGAACCGATTTCCATTTTGAATCTCTCATCGCTGAAGTAAAATATGTCGATATTGGTAGAGATTCGTGATGAGGGTCTTATTCTATTTCAAAAAAATGTATGTGTATTATTTGATGATAGCCTAATTAGCGGGATATTTGAAAACCCTTCTAATTGTGTTGTCCGGGGGGGGGGGTGATTTGTGTAGTTTTGGCTCGATAGAGTTAACTCCTTGCCAAAGTTCCACAAATATCAATAGCCCTTGGAATCTTTGATCATATCATAGTTAATAACTCACCATAATAATGACTCAACGTAAATTATATTACATATTCACTAACTATGATATTTCAATACATCATATTGCTAGTTCGGAAGAAAAACGACATAAATCAAAAATACACATTAACGTAAAGACGAGATGTTAAAAATTCTCAAAGTCCTATTCAGCAGGACTCAGGATGGGAGGGATTGATCCGTCACTCCTGGACACACTGACCCCGAGATTTCTACCAACCCCTCATAGCTTTTCCTTCCCAATACTTCCTTTCCTTAAAAAAAACCACCACACAGCATCCCCCAGAGATGACATAGGGCCTGAGGGGAATTATTTTCATGAAGGCCTCCTGCGTGAAGCTAATATATATTTAAAAAAATCCAACTGATTTGTGTTCTTCCTATGATTCTCCTGTCAAACACTTTGCCAGTGACCAAAGGCGTAGCTAAAGCATTCACACAGGGGGTTCGATCCTGGGGGTAGGGCGTAGGGCAAGGCAGAAGTGCCCCCCGTCCTTATATACGCCCTTGCCAGTGACTATGAGTTTATTCAGGTTGGAGTTGTCAATTTGGAGCGCAAGTTGTCCAAAGTATCCAGGATAATGCTCAGAATTCTAAAAGGATTTGCTCGGTGGATCTGTCCGTACGGACAATGAATGTCCGGACATCCGAATCGAATGTCCGCTCAAATATCCGGACATCCGGACATTCGAGTAACAAACGATTCGTATACATTGAAGGTATGTCTAGGAATATTTTCTCTAGATCTAGGGAAATAAAACTTTTTATTGAAAACGGAAAAAGCACAAAATCTACGATAATTTTCAAATTTTGATTTTGTAGTCAAAATGAACAATGAGTTTTATTTCATTTTCGATATTTCGTTAAAAACATGGTAATTTAATCCATTTTTACATTAACTCCACACAGGAGGCCCTGAGGAGGATAATTTCCCTCATTGCCTATGTCATTTGAGATGCTGTCTGGAGGGTCTTTTCGAGGAGAGGAGGGAAAGAACATTGGTCTTGAAGTTACCCATGTTGCAGGAAGGAGGAAACACAAAGCCCGGCAAATCGTTCCACAGCCGAGCTGTTGAACACAAGAACGAGTCGAAGAAGCGACCCGTTCTCACGCGTTTGGCGTATTTCCCGACTATGCACCGGTGCCGAAGGGATCAATGACGCTAGTTCCTCGGAGCATCTTCCATTGAAATACCGGTAAAACAAGGATAGCATTCCCTGTGCTCTAAAAGTTGCAAACCGTCTGTTAAATTAGGAGAATCGGAGGAGACGGATCGCCCGTTTCTGCAGAGTCGAGGATTTTTTTCAGGTAATTTGGGGCTCCAAACCAGAGATGGCTGCCAAATTCAACCGTGGGGTGTACTTGTGATTTGAACAGGGTGAGCAGTTTTGTTTATTTTACATGAGCTCCACACAGGAGGCCCTGACAAAAATAATTTCCCTCAGGGCCTATGTCATCTTTGGGGATGCTGTGTAGAGGTTTTTTTTAAAGGAAATAAGGAGAGGAGAGTTCTGGGAAGGAAAAGTTGTGTACTATTAAAGTATCTGCGGGCCATGTACAGTACGCCCTCTTTCTTCACGTGTCATGTTTCGACATAATTACATTAAATTAGTTTTTTTGGGCTAGTTATTTTTAATTAAACCCAAAATAAGAACCTATTTCAGGTTCATATTTTCCTTAAAATTTTCGCATCGATAAATATGTCCGGCAAGTTAACAATCGATTTAAATTTCACGACATAACTTTAAAAGTCGATTTTTTCCTTTTACGAAAACTGAAACACTATTTACTTATTGTTAATATCTATAACTACAACCGATACAAAAGTTTTTAAAGTGCGTGTTTTCACTTTTCTGTATATCCATAAAAAAATTATTTTTGAAATGTTTTTTTTTTTACTTGTGACGTTTTTCTTCTGAACCAGTGATATATAAAATAATATTCAATATTCCAAAACAAAAACACGGAATGGAAGTCTGCCAAATATGTTGCCTACTAAATTATCAATTTCTTCACTCGCACACATCAGGGCTGGTCAAATATTTTAAATAGCGGGTCGCATTAGAATAAATATAAAGCTGTGCCCGTAATCCTGTACAAATCTCAAGTATGCCCAACAATTGCATTTGGGAGCCACCTCTAGGCTGGAGCCTCAAAATACTTGATTCTGTGCAAAGTAGGGTGGTACGTTTGATCGGCAATCCGTTGCCATCTCTACTGCACGGACGCCATGCGCCACGGAGGCATGCTGAGTTGGTTCTACAGGTATTTTAATGGAACCTGTTAAAAGGAGCTAAGGAGCACGTGCGCGAAAATGGTTTAGGAAAAGGTTTTGGTTTAGACCAAACATCATGAATGAAAATATGTAAATTACACATTTTTAGAACAATGATCAGAATTAGAAAGAAATACGTCCATATGTTTTCAATTTGGGAGGCGGATGTGCCGCCGCTCCGGGAACCATTTACTGGATAACCAGCACCTTTGCCATAGATCACCCCAACGTTTGGTGACTTAGCAGGGGTGCCCGAGTTCATGGGGTGGGGTTTGTCTAGGTCTAGGCGGCGGATGCGTCTGTCTACCGACTGCGTGACAGGCCGGATCGGGAAGAGCTGTTGAGGGAGATCTTTCAAAGTCTCTCGGAATACCATCTTGCACCTCAGTGGGAGGGATAGATTCAAACGTCCACCAATCCTGAACACATTGATCCACAGATTCCTACCCACCTCTCATACCGTTTTCCTTCCCAAAACTTCCTCTCCTTCCTTTCACTAAAAAAGGGCCTCCACACAGCATCCCCTAAGATGACCTAGGCCCCGAGGGAAATAGATTTCCTCAGGACTCTAGTATAGAGATAATGTAAAAAATGTATAAATATTTTAACGACATTCATAGTTTGTGAATTTTTTTTACAGGAGGCCCTGAGGAAAATAATTTCCCTGAGAGCCTATGTCATCTATGGGGATGCTGTGTGGAGGGTTTTTTTAGGGAAAGGAAAGAGAGGAGATTTCTGGGAAAGAAAAGGGTTTAAGAATCTGGGGTTCAGTGTGTCCTGGTCATCAGACCTAGACAAATCTCATATCATGAACCCGGGCACCCCTGCTAAATCACCAAACATAGCAAACCACTCCATTATAGAAATACAGTCGCGACCCTTAGTTTGTATAGCCCTGATGTAGACCATGTAATCGAATCAGTGGTTAAAAGGGTATTTACTTGTCAATACAAAGACAACCGTTAAATAATTTTCGACCGAAGGCAGTAAACTGGTGCAACCATCCTCCCCTCCCCCACTCCCGTATTTGATTAACTTGATATGTCCCGCGCTGTGTAAACGATGTAAATCCCGATGTGTGGAAGTGGCGGAGAAGCCTTAATTAGATTAGGAAACTGTATAAAATATTATTTATGTCACCTCATTTTAGAAAGGCTTCCTATAAATTCCTACCATTGTACTCTGATAAATCTAATAATAAAAACACATACATAATCCACCGCAACAAATTACTAAGGAATTCCAATAAACTAGATATAAATTTATTTTTATCAATTTATAGCACAACAATACTAATTTCGACGGCCTCCATGGTCGAGGGTTAAGAGTAAAACCGTATTTTACCAAACTGCTTCTGTAACTGTTCTTACGGTTCCTCGCCAACTCAGAATCAAGTCAACTCAACATTTCTTTGAAAAGTCATTAAAAGCTATAAAAAAAATCATTTAAAAATAGCCCATAACCCTAACCTAACGTTACCTATTTAACCAATTGTTTATATCAATTATTATAGGTAATAATTATTAGCCTGAAACACTCATTTACATTGAAAAAATCTCCCGAGAAAAGATACATGCCGCCGACGCAGAAGGACGCGGGTTCGAGTCCCGTCGGCGGCATGTATCTTCTCTCGGCAGATGTTTTCAATGCAAATGAGTGTTTCAGGCTGATAATTATTGCTTATAATAATAGTAACCCTTTGTGATGTACATAAAAATCGTGTTTTAAACATTAGTTTATCAGTTAAAAATAATAATGAATGTTTGACAAGTTAAAGCATTTCACCAAAAAATGTAGACATAATTCGTCTCGACGCCCCCTAGTGGGAGATTTAGCACTTACAATTGTTACAATGTCTTTCTCGTACAAAAATAAAGCTGGTTGTTTGCAGGTGGAAAAATGTAATAAGCAGTAATTGTTGAGTGAAACACTAGTATATATTGAATTATTTGGTGGGTAGGAGATAAGCCGACGTAGCTCAGTGGACAGAGCAGTTGATCGGAAATCAGAAGGACGCGGATTCGAGTCCCGTCGGCGGCATGTATCTTTTCTCGTGAGATTTTTGCAATGTAAATGAATGTTTCAGGCTAATAATTATCACTTATAATAATTGTTACCCTTTGTGCTATGCATAAAAAATCTTGTCTTAAACATTAGTTTATCAATTAAAAATAATAATTTTTTTTTCATCACTTTTAATCCCATTTCAAAGGAGGTTCTGAGTTGATTTCATTCAGAGTTGTCTGTTCACCAGTTCTTACGTCCCGAATACTGAGTGAAATAGACAAGTGCACCTCGGACTGAAAATACCTAAATACATTCATCGAAATCGAGGTTTTGTATTATCCATTTTTCTCCTCCAAAACTGGACCGATTTTTAAGATTTGTTTTACTATTTGTATTAGAAGAAAATGATCTATGTCAGTACGTTTTACTTTTTTAAAATACATTGTATAGTTATATATACATACTTAGTATACTGAATGTCTGTTGATGGTGTTCAAACCAGATAATTTTAACGATTTTTAGAGGGTCCTAACTCATATAAGAAGTAACTTTACAAAAAAAACGACTTAAAAAAAACTATTCCAAAACAAAATAATATGCACTAAAAAGTAAAAAAAATAAAATAAACATGTCGATTTGTGATTTGTCGCGCACATACTTAATGCAAATTTAAGACTTATAATATGGTTTTCTCATGGATGTCATTGTCAGAACTGGACCAAATTGAAATGGGACTACACGGAAGGCACCAGCTTTCAAATAAAAAAATAATAATCATCAATACCGATTCACCCAGCCCAAAGTTCTGAGATAACAAACATTAAAAAAAAATACAGTCCAATTGAGAACCTCCTCCTTTTTTGAAGTCGTTTAAAAATGAAAACGTACCGACACACTGGTGGACGGTGTCTATGTCTATATTACATTAAAATATATTTTGAGTAGTGTTAAAATCCAGAGAGGAGATTGGAGAATATGTTTGTATGGAAAAGCCTTATAAATCAAGGTAACAGGTTCTAATCCCGGCGAACGCAAGTAAATTTTATTCGACTGTTTTGTGTTATTTCACAATTTATTCATTTAAAATAATATATAGTATATCTGCGGCACGTTCCACAGTGGAAGATACTCTCAGTATCGCCCTGGTGTAAGACCACCATTCAGTATTGAAACGTTGCTTGAAATGGCTTTAGCCATGTTTGGTGACCAGATCTGAATAGCCTGGTACTTCCCCACCTTCCTCTTCCCTCTCTGCTCCCCCTCCCCACTACCTTCGGCCTCACAACATACCCCAATTGGGGATGCCGTAGTCCCACTGGCTCAAGACGGGAGCAGTTGGGACTCTTGTGCGGTATTCATGTAAAAAAAAGCACCTTCTAGAGCGGAAGATACTCTCAGTATCGCCCTGATTAGGACCACCATTCAGAATTGAAACATTGCTTTAAATTTTAGACGTGTTTGGTGACCAGATCTGAATAGTCAGATATTTCCCACTTTCCTCTTTACTAGCACCTCCTTCCTTCAGCCTCATAACATACCCCAATTGGGATGCCATAGTTTCACTAGCTCCAAGCGGTTGGGAGCAGAGTGGTATACACATAATTTAAAGAAAAACTGCTCTCACCCGTTTGGAGCCAGTAAAACTATGATGTCACCAATCGGAGTATGTTGCGAGGCTTGAGGGAGCGGTGAGAGGAAGGAGATGGGAAAGAGCAAGGTTCATAAGAATCCTTTAATTCAGATCTGGTCACTAAACACGACCATTGCAACGTTTCGATGCTGAATGGCAGTGTTTTACCAGGGCCTTTCCTTAAAAAAACCCTCCACACGGCATCCCCAAAGATGACATGTGCCCTGAGGGAAATTATTTTCCTTAGGGCCTCCTGTGTGGAGCTCATGTAAAAAAAAAATACTAAGAGTATACCACGGAGTATATTCTCACAAAAATAAAACAATCATAGAAACCTGATTATTTGCAAAAAAACTGCACACAAAAACTTTAAAGAATCTAAATCCCTTTATAAGTTATTTCACAAGTACAGAACTCAATGTAAAAAACTGTCAAAAAAATCATATTATAATTATATAAATGGAATCGAAAAATCTATACCCTAACTAAAAAACTAACTAACCATCACGCCGTTTCCCCGCAGGGGTAGGCAGCGAGGACGGACCGCCAAACAACTCGGTCTTGGCACACACTCTTTGCCTCACTCACATCTATACCCTCTAATATACAAAACTTTCACACATGTAAACTCTCTTAGAAAAAACAAACAAGGTTTACCCATTTCAATGCACTTCAAAGATAAGAGTAGCACTGATATGAAAGTTAAGGTTAACTATTTTGCTAATTACTTCAAAAGTGTATATGACGAAGATATCCCAGAAAATTACATACCACCACCTTCCCTTATTGAGAGCATGCATATCCCTGCTGTACACATTAATATAAACGACGTTAAATCTAAAATTAAATCTCTAGACAAAAACAAAAAGGCCGGACCTGATAACGTGCACCCCAATATTCTCATAAATTGCATTGCTTCACTGGCTGAGCCGATTTTTCTATTGTTTAATCAATCGCTTGATACGGGTTGCTTCCCGGACATTTGGAAACGTTGTTATCTAACGCCTATACTAAAAAAGGGTAATAAAAGTGATGTCACTAACTATAGACCTATCAGTGTCGCCTAAACCTCTAACGGTGTTGGACGCGAGTGAGCGGCGATAAATAAAATAACACTTTCAAACCCAGACAAACTTTAAAAGTATATAAATTAACCGAAAATAAAATAATTCATAACCAGTGAAAATGGAGGAAGCGGTTGATCCGCATGCCTTCATTACTAAGGCGAAACAAAACATAAGCGACTTACATACAATAATAGAAGAAAATAAACTTACCAAGGAAACCAAATCAAAAATGATGAAAGAAATAAATAACATCATGGAAATGATATCCCACATGGCAATAGAATTAGCTAAATTACAAGAAAAATGTGAAATTCAAGAAAAAAACCAAACACAAAAAAACTCATTTTCATACTCTTCGGCAGTAAAAAACTTAATACCACAAACGCAAGAAAAACGATTTCCTATAATTATAAAAAGCTTAAAAGAAGAAGACACTGAAAAAATTAAAGAGAAAATACAAAAAATCAAAATATCGCAGTTGGGAATTCGAGTAAGTGAAATTAAAAAAACAAAAAAAAACATTATAATAACATGCCCAGAAAAAGAAGAGGCAAAAAAATTAAAAGATAAGATAAATGAAGTCGATAAAACCATATTAGCGGAGGTACTTGTGAAAACGGATCCATGCGTAATATTCAAAGGACTTGACAAAGACTATACCGAAAAAGAATTCTTAGAAGACATAATTGAACAAAACAACGACATCAAAATGATATGTGAAAAATACCAAGATAAAAACATATTACAAGTTAAAGCCATCATTACGAACAAAAAAACTAACAACAAAAACTTAATTCTCCAAACAAATCCAGAATTAAGACTACATCTTATAAATAGAAAAAAAATTCATCTAGGATTCATGAGAATCTATGTAACCGATTGTAACGTTCTTACCCAATGTTTCCATTGTCAAAGATTCGGACACACAGCACAAAAATGCTACAATAAAATGAATAAACCAACATGCAAGCACTGTTCAGAAGATCATCCCATCTCCGAGTGTAAATCCCTGGAACTACCGCCCAAATGCGCCAACTGTCACGCAGCTAACAAGAAGAAAGAAATAAACTCCTTCAACAGTAAAATGAATGAAATAGACCACCGAACAAACAGCGAAACATGTAAGTTTCGTTCTTACATGCTTAAATTAGCCAAAGAAAGAATAAACTACGACATTGAATAAAAAAACTTATATATAATATTGCAAAATACAACCAAAAATGCATTAATTAAATGGATGATTTCGTAAATAGTGAATTAGAATTAAATATTAAAATTCAAGAATATGAATGTATTTGTACTGATTCATGTAACAAAATTATTTCTAAAAACATCAATGATATAATTATTATGCACATAAACATCCGTAGCATTCAGAAAAATTTAGATGAACTAATTTTAAAAATAAATAATTTAATTAAAAAGCCGGACTTCATAGTGTTAACCGAAACATTTACGAACGCTGAGTCACCGTCTTATCACTTACCTGAGTACAATTATATTTCTACCAAAGTAGATATCAACAAAAATTCGGGAATAATAATATTTGCAAATAATAAATTTAGTATTGTTAACATTATAGAACACCCAATACATTTGGTAAACTGCATCGAAGTACATTTCAAACTCGGCAAATCAATATATCATTTAATAGCTATCTATAGAACGCATGGCTCGAGTATTATTACGTTTATTAATGACCTCAAATACATATTATTAAAATTAAAAAATAAACTCTGCTTCGTGGTGGGTGATTTTAATGTGAACATTAATGAAAAAATAGAAAATAATAACAAAACTGAATACATCAATTGTATGACTGAACAAAATTTCATATCTTGCATAAATAAAAATACTAGAGAAATAAAAGAACATACTCCATCTTGTTTAGATCACATTTGGACAAACGTAAACATTAAAGATCTTCACAAACTAAAATCAATTGTTTGGAAAACTAACATAACTGATCATCATTCATGCTTACTTCTGTATAATAATAATATTAAACATAAAAAACATAATTTAATACCCAAAAAATCAACAATAGACATGACTATTCTCTCCGAAAAACTAAAAGATGAAGATTGGAACAATGTTTTAAAGAGTGATGATACTGAAATATGTTCGACTAACTTTGAAAAAATCCTGTCACAACACATTAAAAATTCGACAACTGAAATAATAATACACATAAAATCAAAATTAAGATGTTTAAAACCTTGGATTACCAAAGGACTTATAATATCTATCAGAAACAAAGAAAAACTTTATAAAACAACTTTAAAAAATCCCCATGATGAAAAAGCATATAATTTTTATAAAAAATATAAAAATAAATTAACTTCTTATATTAAAAAAAGTAAGGAAGAGTTTTTTAAAAATAAAATATTATCTTCAGAAAATAATCATAAACAAATGTGGAAAACTGTGAATATGGCCATAGACAATACAAAAAAAACTCAAAATATTAAGTACATCGAACATGATAAAAAAATTATAGATGCCAATTTACAGCCTAAACAATGTGCAAACATATTTAATTCCTTCTTTGCAAATGTTGGAAAAAATCTTGCAAAAAATATTCATAAACCTTCTAACCCGGAAAAACATAAAAATAAAAATTTACAGAAACGTAATATACTTTCAACATTTGAAATAACAACAGAATGTGAAATCTTAAAAATAATAGAAAATATGAAAGGAGGTTCGTCTCCCGGTTTTGATTCTATTACGACACACATGTTAAAATCTATGAAATCTTACTTAATAAAACCCATCACTCATTTAATAAACTTGAGTTTAACGAAAGGAATATTTCCAACGAACTACAAAAACACAATAATCTCACCTATTTACAAATCTGGTGATCCACACCAAGTAACGAATTATCGCCCAATTTGTCTAATTTCTAACATAGGAAAGATCTTTGAAAAAATAGTAAAAAAACAATTGGTAAATTTCCTAGATAGTAATAAAATACTAAACAAAAACCAGTTTGGTTTTATTAAATCACTCAGCACACAAGATGCAATTGCTAACGTAACTTCATACATTTACGAATCATTAGATAAAGGTAAAAAATGTGCGGGCATATTTATTGACCTCAGAAAGGCTTTCGATAGCATATCCCATGAGATACTATTAAAAAAATTAAATGATATTGGCATAAAAGGCAACGCGATTAAATGGATCACCAACTACTTAAAAAACCGCCCTCAAGTGGTAAAAATCAATTGTATTAATAGTGATCAAGAGATTTCAAGCTTTGGAATCCCCCAAGGTACAGTGCTTGGACCAATCCTTTTTACCATATATGTAAACGATATTTTTTTTCAACATCTACATGGTCAAATTACATCATACGCCGATGATACAGTTTTAATAATAAGTGAAAATACTTGGGAAAATGTAGAATTACAGGCCACAGAAGACATCAATACGCTTAAGAATTTTTTCGACACTAATTTACTATCACTAAATAGTGAAAAGACATTTGTAATTCCATTTGCAATCCATCCAAACGACGCTCCCAAAAATTTTAACATTGTCATACACGATAACACTAAAATTCACAGCCAACATTATTGCAAATCAAACTGTACAATATTAAAAACAACAAATAAAATTAAATATCTCGGCGTAATTATCGATAAAAATCTGAAATGGAAGGAACAAATATTTCAAGTAGTAAACAAAATCAGAAAATTAATATATATATTTTTAAGAATTAGAAATTTTCTGTCGGTAAAAAATCTATATTTAATCTACTATGCCTTAGTTCAATCCACTCTACAATACGCTATTATTAGTTGGGGATCCGCGTATAAATGTAACCTTCTTCCAATAGAAATTGTACAAAGAACAATTATTAAAATTATATTAAAAAAATCCTTAGACTACCCAACTGAACGCCTGTTTGAAGAATTTCAAGTTCCCACATTTAAAGATCTATATATTAAAAATTCAGTAATTCAAATAATAAAAGAAAAAGATAAATATCCATTTTTAAATGAAAACAGAACTCGACTTAAACATGTTTTTCTATGCCCAAAACTAAATACGTCTTTTGCACAGCATCATTATACTTATCAGGGAAGAACTTTTTTCAATCGTCTACCAGAAGAAATCAGAAGCATCAATGATAAAACCCAAATACTGCTCTCTGTCAAGAGACATTTTAAAAATATTCTTAAAAAAAAAACTACTGTCAACTAATCTTACAAATATCTTAGTTCTCCATAACATTCTTTCTTTAAAAAAAAAAAACACACCATTATCAAATAAATACTGCAGCTCACATATATTTATGTACAATTCATTATTTAAGTACTAACTTATACCTAACTAATAACTAATAGCATTTATGTACACTCCCCTTCCATACACAAGCAAATGCTTTTAATGGAAGAGTAGTAAAAAAAAACCTGTAAAAAAAAAATATTTTGTTGTAAAATTGTAATTATAATAAATGTTTCAATAAATAATAAAAAAAAAAAAAAAAAATATGTAAGCTATCTATAATTCCGAAACTTTTTGAAAAATTACTTCTTGATAAAATTTCCCCATATATTAACCATCTCATTGTTCCAAATCAACATGGATTTTTGTCTGGCAGGTTAACTCTGACAAATCTCTCATTATATGAAAACTTTATATCAAATGCATTAGCTAACAAAACTCAAGTCGATTCCATATAAACAGATTTTATCAAGGCCTTTGACAAAGTGTGCCATAAAATTCTACTGGTTAAACTACGTAAGCTCGGTATTGACGGAAAACTTTTAGACTGGTTTGCAAGCTATCTATCTGATAGAGTTCTACTTGTAAAAATTAATTTGTTCTATTCCAATCAATTTATAGCTACCAGTGGTGTACCTCAAGGGTCCCATTTAGGCCCAATTTTGTTTTTACTGTTCATAAATGATATTGTTGACATATTTGATAAAGATGTAGATGTATTGCTTTTTGCAGATGATTTAAAAATATTTAAAATCATCAAAACCGCTGAAGATTGTGCCTGTCTACAAAATAATTTAAACAAATTAATTAGTTGGTGCTCTATTAAGAGGAACGCATGCGTGGCCTGTTTCATACAAAATTTTGTTTTGGATTTACGGCTAAAATATCAAATTAATTGTTTTTTTCTTTTTTTAAAATGATAAATTAGGCATGTATACAGTTAGGATGTGAATCCGATTTTCGATTTTTGCTTTAAATTATAAAATATAGGCCCCAAAAGATGACGATTTATCCATAAATTTAGGAGGCAACTTTGGAATTTTTTTCTGGGCATATGGACGCAATTTAAAAAAAAACTCCTCACATCCTGAGTCAGGAATATGATGAAGTATACGACAAAATTTTATTCTGCACTGAAAACAGTTTTATTCGTGTAAAAAACCGAATTTAGATACGCGCAGATTTGTAGTAAAATTACTTAGGTTTTTTGTTGTTGTCTCATCCACTCATTTGCCAGCCGGACGGGGCAGCTTGTACGGGGGAGCTTGCGCGGGCCGGGGGAAGGAGTAAAATCGCGCCAGACAAACTAATACATACATAACTCAATCGCCATACATTAACAATGGGTGTATCTATGTCTTTGTTTGTTGACAATATGCAGGTGTTCGTTGTTTTAGAACTCATAATTTTTACCGAAAAAATCGAGAACCATATTCAACGTATTTGTTTTTCTTGGTAGGTAGTAAGATTATCATTTTTTGCAGTTCAGCTTTTATTTTTTAAATATTTTCTACGATATCGGGGTACCTACCTACCTAGGTATTTATGGCAGTGAGGCATGGGAACTGGCAGAGGAGAATGAAAGTAGGTACCTAGACTGAATGCGAGGCGGGTATGCGTACCACTGCCCCGGAAACCATTTATTGGATAACCAACACTTCTGCCATAGGTCATCCCAAATGGTTCGCTACGTTTGGTGACTTAGCAGGGTTGCCCGGGTTCATGGGGTGAGGTTTGTCTGAGTCTTGGTGGCGGATGCGTCTGCCCACCAGCTGCATGGCAGGCCGGATCGGGAGAGAATGGTTGAGGGAAACTCTTTGACGTCTCCAGCCGTAAGTACTCTCTCTGAACATCGCCTTGCATCGCAGTGGGAGGGATGGATTCTTGCATCCGTCACTCCTAGATGCACTGACCCACAGATTCCTAATCATCCGCAATACTTACCCTTTTATTTTTCAGAACTTCCTCTTCTTCCTTTCCTAAAAAGACCCCTTATTTTCCTCAGGGCCTCCTGTGTGGAGCTAATGTTAAAAAAAAGCTGTAAAAAGAGATCCCTGAGGCGTATGTATAGAAAACAAATATATATACATAGTAAATTCCGAGACGCCGATTTTGGAACTTTACAGAATAATTGAATGTGAAGTTACACATATTATTTGACTTTCAAATCTGACATATTAACAAAGGACAAGATTATGTTTTTATACAATAGCTCCACACATGCCCAGGAAGAAAATAATTCTCCTCAGGGCCTATGTCATCTTCGGGGATGCTGAGTGAAGGGTATTTTTAGGAAAGGAAGGAGAGGATGTTCTGGGAAATAAAAAAGTAGAAGGGGTGGGTTGGAATCTGGGGTCAGTGTGTCCAGGAGTGACGGACGAATGATTCTATCCCTCCCCGTGCGGTGAAAGGCGATGTTCCGAGAGAGCCCTACTGGAGAAATCAAAAGGTATCCCTCAACCAGTCTCTCCCAATCTGGCCTGCCATGAAATTGGTGGGCAGACGCATCCGCCGCCAAGACCCGAACAAACCTCACCCCATGAGCTCGGGCACCCCTACTAAGTCACTAAACGTAGCGAACCACTTGGTGTGAGCTGTAGCAGAGGTGTTTGTTATCCAATAAATGGTTCCCTGGGCTGCGGCACCCATACCTTTCTCCCAAAATGAGTATTAACACTCAAATTTTTATAGGCGTTTTTATTGCTGTTTTTTTTTTATTCCAAAAATATTCTACGTCTTCTACGACATTATATTGATAAACTTTTCCTTGGAATTAACTCGCTGAGAATTGAAGTTGTTATTATTTTGAATTTAAGTTTTCTAATGGTACAATATTTTATTTCTTACTGGCGAGTTCCCGGCATGCGTTGCAATGTCACTTAATAAAGACATTGTTTCTCCCTGCGTGTCCTTTCCCATTCGTCCCGTTCCCTTTCCTCTCTGAAGAATAAGATACTCTCAGTATCGCCCTGGTGTAAGACCACCATTCAGAATTGAAACGTTGCTTGAAATGGCATTAGCCGTGTATGGTGACCAGATCTGAATAGCCAGTTACTTCCCCACCTTCCTCTTCCCGATCTCTTTCCCCTCCCCACTACCTTCAGCCTCACAACATACCCCAATTGGGGATGCCGTGAGGCATCTCACTGGCTTCAGATGGGAGCAGTTAGGACTCTTGTGCGGTATTCATATAAAAAAATCTCACCACTATATATATTAACCATCGCGGGCATGCGCTGTTAAAATCAAATGCGCCATCAAATCCCCAGAATTTCATCGCAATATGATGATTGCTTTAGCAACGCGTATGGAACAAACATACATACAAGCAAACATACATTGATTTTTATACATAGATGTTTCCTAGAGTTCCTTGCAGAATTGTATAACTAACTAACTAACCATCACGCCGTTTCCCCGCAGGAGTAGGCAGAGAGGACGGACCTCCAAACAACTCGGTCTTGGCACACACTCTTTGCCTCACTCACATTCATACATCGTCTCATACATACTCTTCTATTATTCTGACTTTTGACATGGCCCGTCTCAAGTATCTGATTTACTTGATCGTGCCATGTCTTCCTCGGGCGTCCCCGACTTCTTCTACCATTCACATTTGCATCATATATTCTTTTAACACTACTTTCTTCGTTCATTCGCTCTACGTGCCCAAACCATCTGAGGGTCCCTTTCTTAATTTTGCTCATTATACTTACATCAGCCTTACATTCTTTGCGGATATCCACATTTCTAACACGATCATACATGGTTTTACCACACATACGTCTCAGGGATCTCATTTCAACAGCATTCAGTTTACTTTCATCCTTCCTCTGCCAGTTCCATGCCTCACTGCCATACATCAGGGTAGGTACCAGGACTCCATTGTGGACTCCTAGTTTCGCTTTTATTGAAAGTTTTTTATTAGCTCTAACGGCATTCAGTCCTCCATTAATGGAGTTACCGGCATTTACCCTCCTTTCAATATCTCTATCAGCCTTCCCATCTCTCGTAAACATACTACCCAGATAAACAAACTCATCCACCTGCTCCAAGTATTCATCATTCACTACTATATCGCACACTGTTTTCGTACTCTCTCTTTCAAACACCATGACTTTAGTATAATATTATCATTATTATTTCCGGAGCTCTTCTAACAATACATGTCTCAGCTAATATTGAATGAACTAAGCAAATGGGTGATTTCTCATCTTGACGAAAATATATTGACATATAAAATTAAAAATTTGTTTCGGTGGTTTCTCGCGTTTTTACTGTGTACACGTCGAAACGCCGGACACCGGAATTACGAAATATGTCGGGAGTCTCCCATATTATATGACGTGTCGCTAAAGATATTATCAACAAAAGGGGCATTGCACCGTCTTCGTGCAAGTATTCGGGCATGGAAATAAATGCCTTATTTTGTTAAACGCTCTATTTATTTATTTATTTATTTATTAATCATTAACGCCCTTATGGGCTTTTACATACATTTACATTTTTATGTTTTAGTGCATACAGGTGTGTTTAGAATACAAAGAAAACATGAATAGTTTTTACACATGGTACATATAAATAAAGCTGGTAAGTAAAAAGTATAGCATTATACAATAAAGAGAAAAAAATCAGTTTTATATGTATATACGTATATAACAAATAATAATAATGGTGAGTTTTTAATATATGTGCAATTTATGTGTTGAATACATAGCGAAGTTGATTTTAAACAAAAATACATACTACCGACTTGCACCGCACTAAAATTAATATACAAAACAATTGCATTTTGACCAATTACTTTATCGTCAGAATTTCTGCAAGGAATTCAATTTCCGAAGACGAAATACTTTATACCATAAATATACCAATCCCCTTTATACTGAAACCATGGAATAATGTCAGATACTTCAGTAAACTATCACGGAGAGGACAAATGAGTTCGATAATATAATATAACAGAGTATCTAATTACAATCAAATTAAAATGTTAATCAAAGTATAAGTCGTTAAAGTAATTTTGTTATTATTACCTATTACAACAATAAACAAGAACAGTTACAAGAACTATATTACTTATTTACAATTTTACGTCATGCATCCGATTCCCGTATCTCCTATTACAATAACATATCTCCGTTAATTTCAAGGCACTACACAAAAAGATCATTCCTCGTATTCTCCGATAAAATGATGTTACATAATAATTACGCGCCCTTTTCTTTAAAACTCTATAACACCATATTTTGCTCGCTAGCGCTGCAACTAAATACCACTACATAGAAATTTTCCCTTCCCGCCTCCCCGCTACACACCGCAAATACAATATTTCTTTAGAAAGGGACAAACGAAAGACATGAGATTATTGAAGATCTAGTTCGGTTGCCGGCAAACAATGGCCTTAACAAACTTTATCTGAACATAAATAAGTGTTATTCAATAAGTTTTTACAGAATAAGTCAACCAATTATTCATCCTTATGAACTTAACAACTCTACCCTTACCTCTGTCGAAGAAATTAGTGACTTGGGCATAACTTTCGACTCTAAATTAAACTTCATATCCCATATAAACTCAATCTATAATAAAGGTATCAAAATGCTTGGCTTCGTTCTTAGAAATTCCAGAGGTTTCAAGAATATTTCAACTTTAAAAATTTTAACAATTATTACAAGCAATAATTGTCAGCCTGAAACACTCATTTACATTGAAAAATCTTCCGAGAAAAGATACTTGCCGCCAACGGGACTTGAACCCGTGTCCTTCCGATTGCCGGTCGAATGCTCTGACCACTGAGCTATGGCGGCTTATCAAATACCCGCCAAATAATTCAATATATACTAGTGTTTCATTCAACAATTACTGCTTGTTATATTTTTTCCACCTGAAAACAACCGAGTGGTCTGAAAGTGGTCAGAGCATTCGACCGGCAATCGGAAGGACACGGGTTCAAGTCCCGTTGGCGGCAAGTATCTTTTCTCGGAAGATTTTTCAATGTAAATGAGTGTTTCAGGCTGACAATTATTGCTTGTAATAATTGTTACCCTTTGTGCTATGCATAAAAATCTTGTCTAAACGTTAGTTTATAAATTAAAAAATAATAATTAATATTTAACAAGTTTAAGTATTTCCCCAATAAATGCAGACATAATTTGTCTCGACGCCACCTAGCGAGGGATTTAACACTAACAATGTCTTCCTTGCAAAAATAAAGTTGGTTGTTTTCAGGTGGAAAAAATATAACAAGCAGTAATTGTTGAATGAAACACTAGTATATATTGAATTATTTGGCGGGTATTTGATAAGCCGCCATAGCTCAGTGGTCAGAGCATTCGACCGGCAATCGGAAGGACACGGGTTCAAGTCCCGTTGGCGGCAAGTATCTTTTCTCGGAAGATTTTTCAATGTAAATGAGTGTTTCAGGCTGACAATTATTGCTTGTAATAATTGTTACCCTTTGTGCTATGCATAAAAATCTTGTCTAAACGTTAGTTTATAAATTAAAAAATAATATTTAAAAATTTTGTATAAATCCTTAGTACGTAGTCAAGTCGAATATAACTCCTCGATCTGGTCCCCCCATTTTAAAATACATTCAGATTCAATCGAAAAAATTCAACACAAATTCTTAAGACACATTAATTTTAACCTCGGTATTCCCATTGAAAACATAAATTATAATTACTTGATGAAAGAATTAAATTTACTAAGACTGTCAGATCGAAGAATTATATCCGACTTAATATTAATGTTCAAAATTGTAAATGGTAGAATAGACAGTCCCGATCTAACTAAGCTCATTGAATTTCATATTCCCACGAGAACCACTCGTTCTAAAATCCTTTTTAAATGTAACAATAATCGGACTGAGTATACGAAACACTCACTTTTACCTAGGTTGCATGAAGTTACTAATAGATATGTAGATGTGATAGATCTATTTAACTGCACGTAACATAGGTACAAGACGGCTATGCTATCATATTTTTTTAATCACTATTAATTTTATTTGTATTATAGATTTTTGCATGTAAATGTATCTCTGGTGTCACTTCCCAATGTATCGTCACAATTAACTGTTATACATACACTGTTTTACCATTACTAATATTTTGAATATGAATTTGTGACATGTAATTAATGTTTATGGTATACTTATGCCGTTTGTATTAAATAAATAAATAGCCGTTTCCCCGCAGGTGTAAGCAGAGCGAACGGACCGCCAAACAACACACACTTACTTTTTCCCTCATTCACACTCATCGTCTCTTACATATTATCCTATTATTCTGACTGTTCACACAGCCTGACTCAAGTATCTGATTCACTCGATCGTGCCATGTCTTCCTCAGGCGTCCCCGACTTTTTCTACCATTCACATTCATTCATTCGCTACTCATTCTTTTGAGCATCCCTTATACATTACGCTTACATATTTCTCAAACGATCATACATGGTTTTACCGCACATACGCCTCAGGGAATTCATTTTTACAGCATTCAATCAACATCATCATTTCTCTGTCGGTTCCATGTCTCACTGCCATACATCAGGGGAGGTACCAGAACTCCATTGCGGACTGCAAGCTTCGCTTTTCTATAGACAGTTTTTTTTTCTAGCGCCAGCCACGTTCAGTCCTCCATTAATGGAGTTACTGCATTTACCTTTCTCATAACCACACATACCCAAATTATGACTGAAATTCTGAATAATATAAAAATTAAAGTACCAAAAATATGTTTTATTTAAGGTTCCTCCAAGCTACGAAATTCTTGTATGGGGGGTCGTTATCTGATAAAGGATTATATTATTTAAAAATTATATATAAATACCAGTAAGATAACACCATAATTTAAAAAAAAACATATTCACAGATTAAACACTTTTGATCACATAACTGCAAACAAAATTTTGACCACTCGCGACAGAAACTTGCATATTTTGCTATAATTCGTTAAGAAACACATCATTACTTTTTTTCGTTTAGGGTCGAATCACACACAACGCGCGACTTTGATTCGACGACGAATCTCGACAGAACGCGACGGCAACCGACGGAACGCGACGGACGAATGGTTCTCAGAGCGTTCGACGACCGCATCTGAAACGAGACAAAAATATATCTTATAAATTCATCATTTTAAGAATGTTTTAATGAAAGGTAAAGGATTTATTCACAATTTATTGGATTGCGATTCACATTATCAACTATATATACAGCACAAAGCACTCTTTTTGCCTCCTTAAAAAAAAATCAACTATACAGGGTACTGAACCAGCAGTCCGAAACCCTAGCAGTGCGAGCGGGAAACTCGTGAATCTACATCCTATACAATGGGTACCGCCACCCCGTGATAACCATCACCCCTGCCATAGGTCATCCCAAGTGGTTCGCTACGTTTGGTCACTTGGCAGGGGTGCCCGGGTTCATGGGGTGAGGTATGTCCGGATCTTGGCGGCAGATGCGTCTGCCCACCAACTGCGTGACAGGCCAGATCGGGAGAGACTGGTTGATGAAGACTTTTTGACCTCTCCTACAGGACTCTCTCCGAATATCGCCTTGCACCGCAGAAGGAGGGATAGATTTACATATCAGTCAATTCTGGACACACTGACCTCCATATTCCTATCCACCACTCATACCTTTTTCCTTCCCAGTACTTGCTCGCCTTCTTTTCCTAAAAAGATTCTCAACACAGCATCCCCAAAAATGACATAGGCAATGATGGGAATTATTTTCCTCAGAGCCCCCAGTGTGGAGTTAATGTAAAAAAAATAAAAATAAAACGTAGAGAAACGCAAGAAAATCGTTCTGAGAATTTCTATTTTTCTAACCGTTTTTTCGGCAATTCTTCAAAAAGGAGATAAACAATTTTGGAGCCAGACAAGCAAGACAATAAAAAGCTGATAAATTACCCCTTATCGACCATTTTTTTTTCAAATTTGACTTAAAAAATTCCAACTTCGGACTCGAATTACTCGAAAACGAAAGCTCAAATCAAAAAAGTTATACCACAAAATCGACTCCAAATGTTACGTAGATTCTATAGTTTCCTGCTTGTGCTACAAGTTTCCAGACAACGTGTATTGAAATATTGGTAAATATAAACAAAAAAGTGGGACAGACTTAAAAACACTTTCAATCAGTTAATTAACAATCTTCTCTACATATTATAAATTAAAGTACCCTGCGTCGTCTGTCTGTCTGTCTGTTCGCGATAAACTCGAAAACTACTGAACGGATTTTCATGCGGTTTTCACCAATAGATAGAGTGTTTCGTGGGGAAGGTTTAGCTATGTAATTTGTCAAGGATTTGTGTGATTTGTTATTTGGTTGAAACATAACGATAATTGTTTGAAGTGTCGGAAAAAGTCAAGCCGCCTGGGAGATTTCATCGAAAACGCTGCCTAATCCTTTTGAGTTATAACAAAACAATGCATGGAGGGATATTCCTCTTTTATAGATCTCCAAAAAAGTCCGCGAAGGCATATATCTATCTTTTATGGATAGCTTACTATACCCATTCTATCTTCTAAAAAAATGGTCACGTACATTGCGGTAATTGAAAAGTTATTTAGACGGATACAGTATTAATCCTTATTAACTTAAATGCGTTAGTTACCCCAAGCATTTCATGCATATTATTATAATCTTTCACACCATCTATAAATTAAAGTCCTCCGCGGCATCTGTCTGTCTCTTCGCGATAATCTCAAAGACAGCGGTGGTTATAAAGGTTGGATAACCATCCAATAGATGACGTTGTGTTTTATTAGTCAGCTAGTGAGAAATAAATATTCTTATCAATAATATTTATTAACATAAATCATGGCTAGATGACGTATTCCTTTATTTGCGGAAGAATAAACGTGGTGTTTAAATGGCCTTAATTTAAGCGGAAGCTATAACCAAAGACGGGGAATGAATTTTAATTAAACCATTATTAACAGCCAAATTATTATTCAATACCGAAACAACAAGAAAAAAATACTTAAAATAGTTTCGGATGGTTGGGATTTTGACTATGAAATGAGGCTATCGAAGGGCGAAATCAACCAATCGTAGTAAAGTGCAAGCAAAAGTTTTCATTATCACTTTATCACAACATTTATTGGACTGTTGGAATATAATTAATAGGTGCACTACTGACCCACCGGATGAGACGTAGGCTTCATATTAATGATTCCGTGTGAACAATTTCGAGACTCTCGCGAATCGTGTGTGAAAGCTTCACAAAGCTACGAGGAAAACAACTCCCCTCGTCATCCTTGGAGACGCTGTGTGGAGGGACTTTTTGAGTAGAGAAAAGAGTGAATATAGGTCTTGAAAAGACTCATGTGGTGAAAGGAAGGAAACACAGCGGTCGGCAAATCATTCCACAGCCGAGCTGTTGAACTTAAGAACGAATCGTAGAAGCGACCACAAGGGATCAGTGATGCTAGTTCCTCTGAGCATCTTCCTTTTTAATACCGGTAAAACAAGGACAGCACAAATCTACTTGATGCCTGTGATATAAAGATAGCAATTCACTTGCTAAAATAGGGGAATCCATTAAACGGAACGTCCGTTTCTGTACAGAGTTAAGGGTTTGTTCAGGTATTTTGGGGCTCCAGATCAGAGGTGGCTGCTATTTGTACAGAATCAGCAGTTGTGTTCTATCTACAGTATCTGCGGGCCCTGTACAGTACACCCAGATTCTGAAAGACTAACTTAAATCTGGCTTCGATGGAGCCCCCGTACCTGAACTGGTCACTTAGTTAGAGTTACCCCAAGCATATCAATGGAAGGCCTGTTCGGAAGATTGCTTATTGCGTACGGCGTATCCTAACTTTAACAAATTCAAGAGGATGTGTTTGACAGGAGAAACAGAGAAGATCACAGAAGTCTCGAACTGATTAAATAACGCCCATGTCCTGTGCGAGGGTGTCCTTGGCTCTCCGTGCAGCGTGCAGAGCAGCACCGCGATCTGCGGCGAGGCCTCGTCCACCAGGGAAATAAATACCTACTACTAAAGAGGAACTAAGAATTAAGAAACAATATATTAATAAAAATCATCTTAAAAAGCCGTATTAAACTACCCAACAATAAATGTTTTCCAGGATTTTCCGGTTCCCTCCATTAAAAAAATTATGACATAATTACACTACTACAATTACATAAAGATTTCTTAAATAAAAATACTATACCACAATGGGGTTTTTCCACAAACGAGGAATTCTGTTGAAAATGTACGGAATATTTAAAGATTATTTTTCTGATTTTAATAATCCTACTAAAAATGTTTGATTTTTATGTTTTCATTCAATATTATTGATTTTAAAAACGATCTAAAACTGATCAAATCAAAACGGTCCATGGTTGGGAAATGGGTTTGTGACGTCACAAGTGACGCTCAGTTGAACTAGCAAAATAAACACCGTCAGTGAGCGTCCTCACTCATGACGTCACACGATAGCCACGCCCCAAAATATCGTTTTTGCGGTAATTCCAAAATGGGAAACTTTAACTCGCTGTAGAAAATTTATTCGTCAACATAAAAATAAAATAAAAATGCTGTAATCATCGTAATTTTTTGCTTAATTTTTTTACTCAATAAAAAAAACACGTGGAAATACCCCATTAAATATTAGCAAAAGAATCATATCTGTTGGAAGACTAACCGTACCACAAGTGCGAACCACAACAGCACAGCATCACTATATATTCAAGGGTTTAAAAATATTCAATAAATTACCCCTAGATACACGAGAAAACTACGACAAATATTAAAAAAAAAATTAAATTCAAATACTCATAACCACCTCATAACTTTACTTATTGTTTAGAAATATGTTTTGCTTTATCAATCCTTTGAATCGTTTATTAACTAACCTACAATTTTATTACTTGTATCGCATTTTCTCATAAAATTACTATAGATTTTTGTAATAATATTTTTAATTTATATAGATGTAAACGTATTTAGTTGTCCTCTCCTAAACACAAGCAGCTGCTTTATTAGGAGAGTGATTAAAATATTGTTGTTATATTATGTTGTAAAATTGTAACTTTAATAAATGTTTTAATAAAAAATAAAATTAAAATAAAAAAACTGAATTATACTCGTCATCGAAAAACCGCAAATTAGGTGTCTTAGACATATGATTTTAAGAATGCCAAAACACCAACTTCCGGATGGGCTTTGTCCACTCGGCTACCAACCGGTTAAAAAATACATCAAAATTGAAGCAGTTCATCTCCTACTTCAGACAAATAACAAGCAGAACTGTTCTAGCTGTAAACAAGGTAATTAAAGAGGTAATCGCCGCGGGAAAAGGTAATTAGTAATTACAGTTATCACAAGAACACGTCCTAAACCGTATTAGCTACAAATCAGATACTAACATTTCTTTTTTATGAATATTTAATAGTCTTAAAATGTAAACGTTTCTAATCTACAGGTGGATTGAAATTTACTTACAACTTAAAAGACTTTAAAATTAGGTTAGGTTTATAGATGGCCATCTTTATGATTCGTTTCGATATTATAGTTTATTTTTTCCACACAGAAGACCCTAAGGAAAAAATCCGTGTGGAGGGTCTTTTTTAAGGAAAGTTCTGAGAGGAAGTTCTGGGGTTCAATTATGTCCAGGAGTGACGGACGTATGAATCCATCCCTCCCGCTGCGGTAGGTCGAGAGAGTCCGGCTGGAGAGGTCTAGGTTAGGTCTCCTTCAACCAGTTTCTCCCGATCTGGCCCGCCACGCAGTAGGTGGGTAAACGCATTCGCCGTCAAGACCTAGTCAAACCTCACCCCATGAATCGGGCACCGATAAGTCATCCAACATAGAGAACCACGGCGGGTATGGTTAGTGCCGCCTCGAGAACCATTTAGTGGATAAATAACATCTTTGACATAGGTCACCCCGATTGGGGTATGGCAGAGATCCCACCATCCCATCATCGCTACGTTTGTTGACTTAGCAGGGGTCTCCGGGTTTATGAGGTTAAGTTTGTCTAAATCTTGGCGGTGGATGCGTCTGCCTTATAGGTATAGATATTATCTTTAAAAAAAACGAGTGTGCTTTAGACCAAACGACTGAAGTAAAACTACAAGACAAACCTCGCCCCATGAACCCAGGTATCCCTGCTAAGTTACCAAATGTAGCGAACGGGGTGACCTATGACTTAGGGGTGAAATATGACCATGGGGTGACCTACGACCTTGAGGAGACCTACGACATTGGGATGACCTACGACCTTGGGGTGACCTACGACCTTGGGGTGACCATCCTCATCCTTGTAACTCCCCAAGTTAAGCGTGCGTAAAGGCCCGACCGTTCGCCTCGCCATCGATCACCGTTCGCATCAATTACCGTTCGCACCACACTTTTCGTAACACATCACCACTTTTTGTAACGCATTCACCAGCTTATCCCCCAAGTCGAGCGTGCGTAAAGAAGTTTTACTTCAAGAAAACATATATTGTTTTAAGTGTTCAAGGGAAATTTGTTATAAATCGATATAAATTCGAAATGCAGTGGCTTAAGAACATTATACAGTTTTATGTCACTTTTTTTTACCAAAATTCAAATATAAGTAATCTAATCACTAGCATTCGGCAACTCCGTTCTGCCGGCAAGTTAATAAACACAAACTTGTGATAGGAGCAGGACAACCCTCGTTATCATTTCTCGGGAATACCACATCCTGAGAAAAGCAGACACGGCGTACCACATGGTACAGAGTTAGGACCCGTCGTATTTTTGCGTTGATTCAATAATCATAAATTCTTCGGAATAATATGGTTTTGTAAGATGTATACTGATGGTTCTACGCACATTTTAAACAATAGCCTACAATGCAAAGTAATTTATTCAATAAAAAACGTTGATTTATACAAATACGTATAAAGAATGAACGACACTCCAATATTTGGGGATGCCGTAGTCCTTTGTCTCGGGTATTACAGAAATTTTAGTTTTTCACTCGTATTTGTGAAAGTACGTTATTAATATAGAGGCATAAATAACAGAATTTATCAAAACAAATATGTACAGTACAACAAAATATCTCACACTGACAAAATTGAATATTTTATAAGGTTCGTGTAGATCGGGCTTATCGCGGTGTCAATCCAAAATCTAGCAGCATTTGGCTTTGGCTAGACTGGTAGTGACGTCACAGATTTATTATAATACCATCACGCCACTTTACCGAGGTTGGCGAACCACCGAGCAGGGTTGCCACAAAACAAATGGAAAAATATACAATATCTTACGGCATTACACGTCAATAATAATAGTATAATTAAAACATAAATCAAATAGGACAATAACTTTGTAACGGCGGAATCTGTTTAACCGACCGGTTTCGCTTAACACAAGCAGTACAAATTAATCTAATCAAATAAATATATGTTAATGTTATTTCAATAAACGCCCGGGTAGCCGGCAATTTAAAAAAAAAGAAAGCCCTCGAAAGAAAGTCCTTAAACACCAAAAGTCATATTCTTTGATGTATTGTTAGGAAAAAAAAGCCCTCAGAACCTATGTCATCTTTGGGGATGCTGTGTGGAGGTTTTTTAAGGAAAGGAAGGAGAGGAAGTTCTGGGAAGGAAAAAGGTTTGAGGGTGGGTACGAATCTGTGGGTCAATGTGTCTAGGAGTGACAGACGTATGAATCTAACCCTCGTACTACGGCTCAAAACGTTGTTCCGAAAGAGTCTTGCTGGAGAGGTCAAAAGGTCTCCCTCAATCAGTCTCTCCCGATCCGGCCTGCCACGCAGTTGGTGGGCAGATGCATCTGCCACCAAGATTCGGACAAAACTCGCCCCATGAACCCGGGCACCCCTACTAAGTCACCAAACGCAGCGAACTATTTGAGGTGACCTATAGAAGAGGTGTTGATGATCTAATAAATGGTTCTCGACGGCGGTACATGTGCCCGTCTCCCAAATTATAACGTAATGAAAAGTTACATCTAATAATCCTCTACGCTACTAGACCGTGTATCCGTCACACTATATCGAATAAAAATGACATAAAAAAATTCCAAATTATAAAACCACATTCGGACAAAGAAACTATACTTACTTTACAACAAAACCCCACAACATCCTTCCCAAATCAAGAATAAAAATATGGCTGGAAGAGATCAATGAAAAAACCCTAATGAAGACACTGAAACGACATTTATTTGTTTATTAAGATATACATAGTACACTATAATTCAAGTTATATAGTATTACATTTTTACATGGTTATGTACCTATTACGTAAGTCCATAGAATGTCTTTTGGTAGTTTCACCTGATATGTGAACATAAGACAAATAAACGATAATTAAATAACTATAGTCCGCCTCGGCATAGGACTCCCTAGTGAGGAGGACTAAGAAGTACAATATCTGTACTTAATTTCACCATTATATTTTGTATATGCAATTATTTCATATAGTCATAATTTGTCTACATTTATTCTCATCAACATTGAAAAATCTTCCGAGAAAAGATACTTGCCGACAACGGGGTTCAAGTCCACCAATGTTACAATGTCTCTCTCGCAAAAATAAAGTTGGTTGTTTTCAGGTGGAAAAAATATAATAAGCAGTAATTGTTGAATGAAACACTAGTATATATTGAATTATTTGGCGGGTATTTGATAAGCCCCCATAGCTCAGTGGTCAAGAGCAGCTGGCCGGCAATCAGAAGGACACGGGTTCAAGTCCCGTTGGCGGCAACTATCTTTTCTCGAAAGATTTTTCAATGTTGATGAGTGTTTCAGGCTGATAATTTTTGCTTATAATAATTGTTACCCTTTGTGCTATGCATAAAAATCTTGTCTAAACATTATTTTTTAAATTAAAAATAATAATTAATATTTGACAAGTTTAAGTATTTTCCCAATAAATGTGGTCATAATTTGTCTCGACGCCACCTAGCGAGGGATTTAACACTATAATGTCTCTCTCGCAAAAATAAAGTTGGTTGTTTCAGGTGGAAAAAATATAATAAGCAGTAATTATTGAATGAAACACTACTAGTATATATTGAATTATTTGGCGGGTATTTGATAAGCCCCCATAGCTCAGTGGTCAAGAGCAGCTGACCGGCAATCAGAAGGACACGGGTTCAAGTCCCGTTGGCGGCAAGTATCTTTTCTCGGAAGATTTTTCAATGTTGATGAGTGTTTCAGGCTAATAATTATTGCTTATAATAATTGTTACCCTTTGTGCTATGCATAAAAATTGTGTCTAAACGTTAGTTTATAAATTAAAAATAATAATCTCCGATTATTTGTTGAAAATATTTTTATCGTTTGTAGGGTTTTAGAATATCTATGCACATTGAGGCATCATTAGTTTCAGGAGTAATTACGTTTCCGTGGTTTTCTATTTGTAGATTAATATCAATCATTTCGTTTGACTAAAATTATGTATAATTTTTTTTTTATATTTAAGTACACGTTAATGTACCACGAGCAGGTATAAGAGTATAGGTAAGTGTGATAAGTAGATAAGAACAAGGTAGTGATAATTTTTCATCATAAAGGGCATACAAAAATGTGTCTAAAAACAGTACATAACTATAATCATTTTTTTTTCCCAGATTTATTTATCATTATTTTTTTCCAAGATTCATATGGATTTACCGTATGAGATTACCAACAATTTCACTGATTGTGTTACAAACAGATGGGCTTGATAGAACGGAGTTGAACGGGATTAAAACGGAGCTTGAGCATTTGCAGTAAATTTCTTTCCAAGTTTTACATAGTATTGAGATAAATGTATTAAATGTTGCCAAGAACCAACTGCAAATATTACTGCTATTGAGGAATATTCGTGATAAGGGTGTATTATTTGCTTATATGGTGGGATTATCGAATAATAAGATATGACATTACAATTTGTGACAGTAATTATAATAAAACTAGAGGAATCTGTTAAAGAAAGTATGAACACATTATTTTGGGTACATACATTAATAATGGTAGTGTAAATCATATGAAAACATTCGAAAAAATTAAAAATAATTTTAAAAAATAATCGTGGAATTTTTTATAATTATTTTTGGTGGCAGCCCTGCCGGACAACATACGATTCGACATCATACGATTGACCCGAGTCCGTCGAAAATACACGTGTGATATGGCGCGACTGCCATACTAATCGCCGTTCACCTATAAATTATGCAGGGCTGTCCATTATCTAATCGTAGCTAGCCCGAGGCCTGAGCGCTGAGGGCTGCCGTATTCAATAAATCAAACCGAGGGCCGCGCCCACAAAGTTAAACGACTGTTTTTTTTTTCAGTGCAGATAAATTAGCGTTTATTGAAATATAGTTTTAATAGGAACGGCTGCGATTCCTTTTTCATACAAAACTTAAATTTGGATTTAAAGCCAAAATGCTCAACCAAACTGATTTTTTTGGAGTGAAAACTTGTTTAGCACCGTTGTGATTTGAAACTCGATGAAACGAAAAAGAGACACACATACATCTATAGGAAGAGTCCTGAGTCAAGAGTCCCAACTGCTCTCGTCTGAAGCCAGTGAGACTATGGCATCCCCAATCGGGGTATGTTGCGAGGCTGAAGTGGGGAGAGGAAGGAAGGTAGCGCGAAGTACCTGGCTATTCAGATCTGATCACCAAACACGGCTTAAGCCATTTCAAGCAACGTTTCAATTCTGAATTAATTACATCAGGGCGAATACCGAGAGTAGCTTCCACTCTGGAACGTACCTCAAATGTACTTTATATTCTTTTTTTAATTAATTAATTGCGAAATAATACAAAATAATCCAATAAAATTTATTTGCGCACGCCGGGATTCGATCCCTCGACCTTCGGATTGCGAGTCGAGAGCCTTATTCCTCGAACAGATTTTTTTTCAAATTCGACCAAAATTTTTTTTACTTCGTACTCGATTTATCCGAAAATGTAAGCTCATATCAAAAAATGTTATGGCACATAATCGAATACAGCTTCATCATTTTGGCACTTGCACTACGAGTTTCCGGACACCATTTATAAACATTCAAGCAGACAATAAATAATAAATAAAAAATATAATACGATAAATCATTCAAACTCGTGTAATTTTGTATTTTAACATAGCTCACTTTACGTTTCCGGATGGTTCTTTTCTTTACTGGGTGGCGGGCCGGATCAGAAGAGACTCTCTCTAGCCGGACTCTCTCGACCCATCACCTTGCATCGCAGTGAGAGGGACGGATTCGTACGTCCATCTCTCCTGGACACACTGAACCCCAGATTTCCACCCGCTCACTATACCCCTTTCCTTCAAAGAACTTCCTCTCCTCCCTTTACTTAAAAATACCTTTCATACAACATGGATGTGTCTAATGTAAAAAATAAAGACGCGGTTAGCGGTGTGATGACGTATGGGCATTGTTTGTTGGCGACAGAAAAATCAACGGCGGTATTCTGAAAGCATTGTTCATTGTCTGCGACACCATGCCCCCTGCCCCTGCATTAGTGTCCATACATTACCAGCACACAGCACACAGCATAGGTTTTAAGTCAACAACTTGTCTTTACTTTACAAACTACAAGCCTTTCTCAAACTAAAGCATTTCAGATGTTTTAAAATAATTTATTAAATAATTATATGACTTCATATAAAATCGTATATATTTATAATATTCATAGTGTAACGGACGCTCACTTACGGCCACCAGATATGGATGCTAAATGAAAGAACACGCTCTAGAGTCCAAGCTGCCGAAATGAGGTACTTGAGAGGAGTGGCAGGGGTTACGGAATGCGATCATATAAGAAACTCGACGATCCGACTTGATCTAAACATTGAACCACTGCTACTCTTCATAGAAAAATCGCAACTGAGGTGGCTTGGGCATGTACTAAGAATGTCTGAAGACCGAATTCCGAGGAAGATACTGAGTACAATTCCAGAGGGTAGACGTCCAGTGGGCCGCCCCAGGCACAGTTGGGCGAGGCAACTCCAGAAACTGTGTGAGGAGAGGATGGGACTGCCGTGGACGGAGGCCGAACAATCAGCACAAGACAGGGACGCATGGAGGAGTCTTGTGGATGCAGTGGGACCCCGACCCAAATAGGATAAGGGGAAGAAGATGATGATAATGATAGTGTAACGGTACGGACCCGAAGGATACGATTCCTGAACATATTTTTCGGATGATGTTATTACAATAATAATAAGACTAGTTAAAAACTGTCTCCGCAGGATTTTGCTGCTAGGCCCTGCGGGCGTATTTTGGTTCGGCTTCGCCCACTTAAAGTATTGGTGACCATTTTATAAATCCCGTACGAACTGGTTCCAAAAATAGCCGGTTCCTCGGATCCACTGTGATTCAGTGACAGCAAGTCACCGGGACAAAGTAACCGTGACAGGCAATGACGTCAAATGTAATATACAGCCGTGAGGTACTATTATTCACAACTGCCAGTTACAATAATAATCATATTACCGTCAATCTCTTCATAACCGGAGAGATACTCAAAATTACAAATCTGTAGTACTTATACCTGCCAGTGGCAGGTCCTCGTGCGGTCTGTTAACGTAAGTGACGCCATCCTTTGGCATTTTTGACTACTTGTTTGAATTCGGTTCTATTACAAAAGTAGCTTTTTAACAAACTTGAAGTACGAAGACGGTTTTGCGTACGGCGCGGCATCAGAGTTGCATTCGTAGCCGGATTCTTAAATTTCAACCGTACAGTCTCTGGTCTATTAATACTGGTCAATAATATAATTCATTAACTCTTCATTCAATCTCGAGCTATACCAACCTACTGAGAGAGCATACATTAATTACGTGAGCTCACGTAATTAATGTATCACTACCATTAATGTAATCACTCACCCACCAATGGGGGGGTCCATCAAAATCTCACGTTACTTAAAAAGAATATACGAAGTGGCCCAAATTTATTTCACCAAGAGGGGGAGGGGTCTAGATTGGAAAAAAAAACTGCTCACGTAATTAATGTATGCCCCGTAACAAAAAAAAAGATATTCAATTTCAGATGAAGCTATCATGAGTTATCCTGTCCATTGCGAGGACATTTTAAATGTTCCCACTGATTCCTTACTTTAAGTAGCTTCCTAAAATGGACTATACTTGAAAATACAGACGTGTGTTTCGGAGTGAGGCTCAAAAATCAACAAAATACAGTGAAAAACCAAGTTTATATGTTTTTTCATTATATTTTGTTAATTTTATTTGTAATAATAATAAGTCTGTATCAATCTCAAATAGTTTTAAGTTTGAAATTGGTTAGATTTTTTTTAAATTTTTCTATAAAAGTATGTTTCAAAATTATAAAAAAATGTTCCTTGTTGATTTTTAAGCTTTTAATATTTCTTTTTCTTTCAATGCAGTCTTTATTACCTGACTATAATCAGTTAAAATAACACAAAATGTAAGCTATAACAACCACTTAATCATATTTATTTTTGGGGTCCTCAGTGACCCCGCGCGACGCCTCGCGTTATAAATAAGACGCGACGGGCGGAGGGTTAAGGGTTCTCCGGAAACCAGGTCCCCACCAGCCAAATTTTTAAAATTTTTGGATGAAAATTTCATAAAATATTGTTTAAATCTTGCACTTTTACATGATTAAAATTTTAATTAATACAATGTATTTATTACACAAAAAATAGAAAAAATGTCCTTTTTTAACATTTGAAACCCAAGTAATCTTCATACTTGGTTGATGCATGTAATCCATTAATTAAAAACAAACGGTCATGACGTGACATTTCTCAAAAATAGCGCTACAAAAATTTGCAAATCATTATTATTTATTATTGTCTATTAACTTTTCATTGCCATAAAGAACTCAACGAAGCGAGCACAAAATTACGCTATACAATTTATTCTCTATAAAACGTCATGCCCACTAGCCACTCTGCCCACTGGTCTAATAAGCGATAGACAGAGGTCACCAGTCACCACGTACTTAAAGGATACCGCTGAGAGGTCTCGCATTGGTTCGGCTAGCAACCGTGACCTATAGTTGACATTAGAGCTAGCGGAGTTGACCTTGACCTAATTTATTATTACGACCCTTGTTGCGTTTCGGGAATAATACTATTATTTAAAGCTCGTAGTCTTTTGTATTCTATTTTTGGTCCATTTTATAGCATTTGTGACCTTCTTCAATACGGAGATTATTGAAAATACCCAACAGTCTGGAGGCAGTGGGACTATGGCATCCACAATCGGGGCATGCTGTCAGGCTGAAGAAAATGGATGTCAGGAAGTACCCGGCTACTCAGATCAGACGAGCTATTCTATATATTTTTAACAGCATTAGGAATTCGCACAAATCTGACAAGAGATCTCGCGCGATATCCGTTTCGATCGAGATACATAACGGGCGAGATCTCCTGTCAAATTTGTGTCATTTTCTTAGGCTGTTAAATGAATAAATAATCATGCATACTTTCATGAATTTGTGTTTAAAACGATCTAAACTAAAATACGTGAGAGCTCACAGCTGAAATTCTGACATTGGCCCATAGAAAAAGCAAATAACAGCAAAAGAAAATCACACAAATCTGACAGGAGATCTCGCCCGAGATCTATCTCGATCTCACAAAACATGGAGAATCGCTCGGCTGATGATAGACGCTGTCTGAAACGTTGGCTAAAGAAGGAGCTAGCGCAACACGGCATAACACCCCAACAATAAAAAAAAACATTTTAGGTGAGTTGGCAAACTGAATTTTTTACACAAACGGCTTACAATATTGTGAAGGTATTTAAAAAAATCCGAGATTAAAACGAAGTCCTAATATGTAAATCGCCGTATCTTCACCTTATTTGGATAGGGTTCTAACTTCTAACTTCACTTTATCTTATTCTGAGATATGATGTGTCAAAGTTTGCAAAGACGATTGCGCATTATCTATTTACCAATTTCTGATTTTGAGGTTAAACCGTGTGAAAAGTATTTTAGTTGAACATATTTTAAAGGAAAATATTCAAACAGGACATATATACTACATAAACATGCAAATAGAACCATATGCAACAAGTTAGGGCATAATAATTAATTGCATAAGGTTCTAACTACATTTCGCTAATGCAATTCAAAGCTAGGGCCACGATATATTTAAATATTTTACATTAAAATATAATAAATTAAATACTTTACACAAGATTGAACCTCAAAATCAAAAAATGTAAAAAAGATTACGAAAATTTGTCTTTGCAAACTTTGAAATTGTTGGATACAATCAAAATAGAGAGTGGAAGTGATGTTAGAAAATTGTGAAATAAATTATTATTTAAAATGCTTGATGTTAGAACTTGAAAGTTGGAAACCTCAGAACATTAGTTAGAACCCTATCCAACCAAAGTTACGAACTATAATGCGCCTCGTAATAACGACACCTATCATATAAAATAGAGAGTCTAAGTGATGTTAGAACTTTGTGAAATAAATAATTATTTAAATGCTTGATGCTAGAACTTTTTTTTTTATTAATAAAATTCCTTTATTATTTATTTACAGTTTTTTTTACTTTTAAATTAAGTCCCGTTAAACTGATTGATATCAGTTTGTCAACGGGTTCTTTTGACATTTACTTTTTTTTTTAAATTGAGACAAGTACATGAAATATACACATTATTACATTTTATACATTAAAAAAACATCTATTTTGGAAAACAAAAAAAAATTGTTAATAAAATTTATAAGAAATACAGAACAGAGAAAATGAAAGAAATAAAAAGAAAAGACAAGAGAAAATAATAATGGAAAAAACATTAACACGAAAAGCGGAAAAACCGAGATTAGTACAAAAACGTTCTTTCACTTAACCATTTTTTTAGCGTACATTTCCTTCTGAAACTCAATTCACAGCTTTTTATTGCGTTGGGTAACATGTTGTAAATTATTGGAACAAGGTATTCTAGAGTTCTTTGACCGTATTTATTTAGGTATCTGGGAATTATAAGTCCATCGTTTGCAGTTAGTCTTGTATTATGAACATGAATCATTAGTTTATTATATTCAGATTGAGATGTATGCTGACTCGCAATTTTAAGCCACAATATAGCACGAACAGATAATAAATTTACAGAGTTGTAAAGTAACGATTTTGGTATATCATGTCTTTGTTCGTATTCAGTTTTTTTTAATAATAATTTAACCAAAGAATATTGTACGTTTTGCACTGAAAGAAGGTTTGTTTTTGTTTATTGTCCCCATGTGATTATTCCATATCTTATTAGGGATTCCGCCAATGACAGATATACTAATCTAAGAGTATTTAGTGGAACAAAAAACTTCAGTCTATAATGTTTGCTCACTATAGCTCTAAGCCGTGTGCAAACTTTTTGTATATGTATATCCCATTTAAAATTACAATCGATTGTTTAGCCGTCATACATATATCTACGAAAGCAGATAAATGAACACACTTATTCTGAAGGTTCTGAAAATTATTTTGGGTATAGAAATGAGCAATACAAATGCTTTGGCATTTAAATGTCTTTTTGAAAAAAATGTCAATAGGCCACTTGCATCACATTTTTTTAATTTTTTTCCGGTTTAGGCAAATATTCTAAGACATTCCGTTTTTTTTTAATGGTACTTTTGAAACCCTGGCGATTTTTAAAAAATTTCAATCCGAAAAATTAGACCATTTTTTATAAACCGGAAAGACGGGACATAATTTTATGGGTGCGAAAAACGATAATTACATAGCCAAAAATCATTTAAAAAAAAAAGAACGTTTTCCACACGAATGGCACAGGAGAATATCGAGGCATACCAAAAATATTAAATCTCGTAAATATTTTTTTCCTTGATCCATCTTATTGATCATAAATCATTAGGTCTATATTAATAAATCAAATGTAATATACTAGTACTTGTAAATTATAATAATAATAAGAATATTATAAAATTTGATTTTGTTAAAATCCGCACCATTATCATTATACTTCTAAAACACGAACGGACAGCGTAAAATGTACGGGGTTATCTTCAGAACATCCGTCAAAAGTCAAACCAAATGATAAGTTCGCAGAGAACAAACAATAAATCTAGTGAACGTTAAATGTCAAATTCAAAAATTCGTCTGAAATCAAAGAGATGCCATATAAAAAAATATATATCAGTGTGGAATTTTATAAAATTAATAGGAACATTTTCGGAGACGGAACATTTTCGGAGACGGGACATTTTCATGTAGTGGCGTCGAGAGCCCAAATAATGGATTTATTTATTTAAAAATGAAAAAAACTACATTCTAAAAAATTTTACTAACATTTTCGTAATCTTAGTAAAAAAATCTATCCACACGATTTTTTCCAAGTCGCTATGAAATCCATGCAAGTGGCCTATTAGAACCCTATCCAAATGAGGGATGGTGTATCGAAAGGTGATCGGACAACTCAGAATCATGCAACTTCAACACCTCCTTTGAAAAGTCATTAAAGGTGATGAAATAATGGTTTAATAGGTTACCCTTAGGTTAGGTTATGGGCTATTTTTCAATTTTTTTCCATAACTTTTAATTTCCATAACTCTTTTCAAAGAGGTAATGAAATGCCACTTTGTTGAGTTGTTGTGGAACCAACTCGAAAATACAGCTCAGTTGTCGGAAAAATAAATTAATTTTTCTAGTGATTTCCAAGTTTATCGAAAATAAATACTCTTTCCTACTATACAATAATATAACTTCGTCTTATTTTTCGACTCTTAAATTTCAAGGCCGAGGCGGACTAAAGTTATTTAAATATAGCTTATTTGTCTTCTATGTCGTTGTTAGTGTCTTAGGGTTTTTTCATTGACCTCTTTCAGCCATATCTTTATTCTTGATTAAATGATTACAAATAAAGGGAAAGAAAGGGAGAGAAAAAGAGAGAAGACAGAACAAAACATCACAACAAAATTACATATTTTCATTTTTAATTATACAAAAAAAATATTCTTTCAAAGTTACTTTAAAATTTTTTATTATGCTGTACGTTTTTGTACACATCTGGAAGCGAATTATATAGCATAGGAAATATAGTTCAGAGACTTCATCCCATATTTTGTGGCGTATGTTTGACGAATGCGGATTTTATTGTTATTTCGAGTATTGAGGTGTTTTCAGTTCCAATTTTTTTTATTTAAGATTCACTAATATTATTTCCAATGATTGAATTTTAACAATTTGAGGTTATTCTAAAAATATTAAAACAAAAAATTTTGAGAGCCTTTGGTTTGGGTCGAAAAACTTCATTGTAAGAATAAAATGATGACTTCATTAGCATTCTGATAGTGTATTATGGGAGTTGATAAGAAAACCTGATTTAGTGGTTCTTGTGACATATCCAACAGCACAATAACAAACACATGTGTCCGTAGAGACCAGAGACCCGGAGGTCAAGGGTTTGGAACCCGGCCAACTCATAAATAAATAAATTCATTTTTAATTTTATTCAAATTGTTCATCACGTACATAATATTCAGTGTCCGTGTCCTTTTTTGTTGAGTTCAACAGAGAGCGATGAAGTTTGCACTAAATTCAATGCCACAATATTGAAGTTTAACAGACAACAAAACTCAACAGCTGTAGTAGTGAGATTATCTATGCTAATAATCTAATATATAAAATTCTCGTGTCACGGTGTTTGTTATCATACTCCTCCGAAACGGCTGGACCAATTTTGATGAAATTTTGTGTGCTTAGGGAACGTACCCATACTACGAGACACATTTAGGGGGGGGGGGTCTTCAAAATGTCACGCTCCATACAAATGAGCGGCGGGTTGCTTCGGTTTTTGGTCACCGGGGGGGGGGGGGGGGGGGGGGTTAAAAATTGCAAAAAATTGGTCACGTAGTATGGGTACGTTCCCTTATCTGGTAGGTATGAGAATCGACCAATATCTATTTTTCATACCCCTAAAAGTAAAGGGTGTTCCACTCCGAATTTTTATTTTATTTTTTTGGACAAATTTTTTATTTTTTATTTTTTTTATGGTGAGGCATTAAAAAATACATGCAACCCTAAATTTTCACCCTTCTACCATTAACCCCTATTTTTTTAAAGTGATATTAGTAATTCAAACCGGTGTCACTTCTGACCCGATGAGAACGAAGCCGGCCTCTTTTCTCTAATTTTAAATTTTTTACTAATCAATTACTGTTTGATATTGTTACTACAAACATGATTCACTGTCCAATCACGGACAATCGTTGGGTGGTACCATATGCACCTCTGTTGAGTAAAAAAGTGGGAAGGAAAAAGGCATGAGGGGTGGGTAGGAATCTGGAGGTCATTGTATCCGGGAGTGAATCCATCCCTCCAACTGCGGTGCAAGACCATTGCCTTGAGCGGAATTGACCTTTTACCTTGACCTTTCCAGCCGGACTCTTTCGACCCATTGGTCGAGAGAATCCGGCTGGAAAGGTCAAAAGGCCTCCCTCAACCAGTCTCTCTCGATCCGGTCCGCCACCCGGCAGGTGGGCAGACGCATCCGCCGCCAAGACCCGCACAAAAGTCACCCTTGCTAAATCACCAAACGCAGCGAACCGCTTGGGGTGACCTATGGCAGAGGTGTTGGTTATCCAATAAATGGTTCCCGGGGCGGCGGCACCCGTACCCGCTTCCTTTCAAAAATTCCCGTAAGTAAGTGGAAAAGTAAGAAAATCACAAAAAATATAAATTCATACACAACGCCATCTCTGATACTGACAAAAACAAAACACGGACAGTTGGGCATCGATAATTGCTTCATTGTGTAATTTTTAACTTAATAAAAATACTTAATTTAATTCAACAGTTACTGATTCTGAGGCGGTACGAAGTTCGTCGGGTCAACTAGTAATATTATAAAGAGGAAAGATTTGATTGTTCGTTTGTTTGCATTGAATAGGCTCCGAAACTACTGAACCGAAAAATTCTTTCACTGTTGGGAAGCTACACTATCCCCGGGTGACATAGGCTATTATTTATGTTGCTGGCTAGAAAGGGTAATGGGAATGGAATGGGGACGGAAATGGGGACGCATGGGAAAGGTAATTCAGGGAGAAACCATGTATTTGGCATTGCAACGCATGCCGTGGACCAGCTAGTTTACTATAAAAATCTTAATTTTAGGAGTTAAGAAGTTGATTTTATTCCGTCAATAAATACATTATTCTTTTTATACGCATACCTTACAAGAGTCCCATCTGCTCCTGTCTGGAGCCAGTGAGACTATGGTATCCCCAATTGGGGTACGTTGTGAGGCTGAAGGCAGTGGGGAAGGGAAGGATATGGGGAAGAGGCAGGTAGGTAAGTACTTGACTATTCAGATCTGGTTACTAAAAACGGCTAAAGCCATTTGAAGCAACGTTTCAATTCTGAATGGTGGTCTTACACCAGGATGATACTGGGAGTATCTTCCGCTCTGTAATAGACGTGTTGTCGTTTCTCTACATCTCAGAATGGCTGATGGTCAGCCGACTGCTGTCATCAGCAAATTGTGTATTTACTAATGGTGCGAAATTTAAGTGGAAAACTGGTGAATCTACATCACATTTGTTGAAAATTGTCAAAAATGTATCGAGATAACAAAACAATAATCAAGAAATTGTTGGAAGTAGGTTGGAATTTTCAATTTAAATTTGAGAGGCCGGTGTGGTTATCGCCGCCCCCACTACCATTCATCGGATAACCAACACCTCTCCCATAGTCAACCCAAGTGGTGAGGTTTGTCTATGTCTTGGTGGCTGATACGTCTCCCTATTTACTGTGTGGCGGGCAGGAATTGGAGGGACTGATTGAAAAAGACCTTTTGACCTCTCCAAAAAAACTCTCTTGACCCATTGCCTTGCATCGCAATGGGACGGATAGATTCATACGTCCGTCACTCCTGGACATACTGACCCTAGATTCCTACCCATTCCTCATACCTTTTCCTTTAAAAAAAACCCTTCACACAGCATCCCTAAGCCTGACATAGGCCCTGAGAGAAATTATTTTCCTCAGGACCTCCCGTGTTGAGCTGATGTAAAAAAAAATAGTAAAAATATTACTTCATAATTAGGAAAAAATACATAAACCAATATTCCTAGAATGTTTTTTTAATTTCATCGATAATAAATTATTCTTGATTACACGTAATTAGTTTTGAGTAATAAGTAATTTTTCATGAATCGTTATCATGAGTAATCATTTGAAAGCTATTTGTTATGTTAGTAGAATATATTTGTTATCAGGTTTAAAATATTACGCCTATTAATCAATGAAGTTGAGTTGATTAATAGATTATGAGTTGCAATTTGTTTAATGTGGTATAGTCATTAATAAGACTTATTGATAATATAAATAAATATTTAGAAAAGAAACCTGAAACAACGAATCGGATAGGACGAGAAAACATGACTATTCACTTTTATTCAATCAACTAAGATGGTCAATTTCGAATTTGGACGGATCATTCAAAATGAAGAAAAATATCCAGTAGGGAGTCCCAGATAAAATTCTTGTTGTTCAAGAAGCTAGTTTTTACCAATGTGCTGATTTATACTATTCTCTGGATGACGACGGTGATGACGCTTACGAGTTCAACAGAGGGCGATGGAGTTTGCACTAAATTCTATGCCACAATATTGGAGTTCAAGGAGGACAGAACTCACGAGGGATTTTTACAATTATTAAAGACTTAATTTGAGCTCAGGTAATTCAGTAATTGATTTTATTTATTTATTTAAGGAACATAACAGTCTTAGTAACAAATAAACGCAAAAGGATGACAATAAAACAGACGAATTATTAATGATCACAAATAGGTATTTAGAAACATAAAACTAGCTGAATGTAAACTAGAATATTTAAGAAGTAAAAAAAAAACAGAACTAAGCAGCAATTTAAAAAAAATGATAATACAAATTCAAATTCAACAAATGATAAACTCATAATGCAAATAACTATACTTAGACTGCGAAATAGGTATTTGGGTTGGGACCGGTAAGGTGATTTTATTTAGTCCATCAATAAATAATGTAATGGACATGTTGTCATTTGTCTGCACCTCGTCAGTATAATTCTTCAGCAAAGCTACAACCACAGTCTGACTCCTAGTCTATGTAATTATAAAATGCTTGGGGTATCCCAACTAACTTTAGAGTCAAAGCACATTGCAATAAAGACTTTCACACACCATACTAAACAGAAAGAAAACATTACACTAAAAAATTTGAACTAATCAAAAACACAGAATTGTGTAGGGCATTGTTAGATAGTTGAGTTAGTAAAAGCTTCCATGATTAGCACATAGAGGGCAGCGCTAAGAGCTTTCCTGAAAGTCCGCAAGATGGCGGCTAGAGTAGTTAGGTGGTAGTGCTCCAGGGGGCCGAAGGCCGAGGTGAAGAGCTCACACTAACACGGCGTAGATCAGATCTAAACCAGCTAGCTTCTAGTTAAGTCGACTACTCGCAATCAAAACTTGTAATATGCGAAATATTAATAAACCTCAGATTAACCAAAGAACTCTATTTCTTCCCTAAGAAAAATCTCCTTCGAAGATGTTTTAGAAATATTCTGATTGTGTGAACATAACATGTATAAAGGCATCAAAATGTGTAGCTTACTTCAGAGTGAAATTAAATATATATCTAGATTATGTATTTAAATAAAAATGTTAAGTTATGTGTGTAATAAAATAAGTATTAGAAATAAAGTGTAAATTTAATAAAAAACTAAAAATGTACCTCCATTTTTATTAAACCTCATGAATTGGATCTATTTTAATCAACACAGCAGGCCTTGACGAAAATAATTTCTTCTAAGCCTTTGTCATCTTTGGAGGCGATGCTGTATGGAGGGTCTTTTTGAGGAGAGGAAGGAGTGAACATGAGCCTTGAAGAGACCTATGTTTTGACGGCCGGCGTAGTCCAGCGGTAAGGCTCTTGACTCGCACTCCGAAGGTCGCGGGATCGAATCCCACCGTGGAAAATAAATTTTATTCGATTAATTTGTGTTATTTCACAATTTATTGGAAGATACTCTCAGTATCGCCCTGGTGTAAAACCAACATTCAGTATTGAAACGTTGCTTGAAATGGCTTTAGCCGTGTTTGGTGACCAGATCTGAATATCCAGTTACTTCCTCACCTTCCTCTTCCCTATCTCCTTCCCCTCCCCACTACCTTCAGCCTCACAACATACCCCAATTGGGGATGCCATAATCCCACTGGCTCCAGACGGGAGCAGTTCAGACTCTTGTGCGGTATTCATGTAAAAAAAAAAAAAAGGAGGGAGGAAACACAGAGGCCAGCAAATCATTCCACTAAGCTTTTGACCTCAAGAACAAGTCGTACAAATGACCCAACAAATGTCAACCGTGTACAAATGTTGGGTATGTGTTTGGCATTTTTCTGGACTATGCACTGGTGCCGAAGTGATCAATGACGCTAGAATAAGGAGAGCATACTACCTGTCGACTGTACTCTAAAAATTGCAGTCTGTTTGTTAAAATACGGGAATCCATCCAACAGCTAGCCCTTTTCTCTGCACAGAATAAAGGTTTAAAAAATATAATAAATAAGAATGAATCCTACCTGAGGTATTTGCGTGCTCTTCCCACTTCCTGTCTCCCCGATTACCACCACTGTCTGATGCCTCTGCAACAGATACAAGAGATGGTCACGGCGGCGGGCGATGGGCAAGCGCGCTCGCTGCGTCTGCAAGTCCAGCCCGGAGTGGCGGTTGTACAGCACTGCGGGGGCCAGGGGGCGATCGGGGCCGAGAGACAGGTCATCTGTGATGGGTAATACAAGGTCTTCAAGGTCATCTGGAAGATAAAATTATATTAGTATTAATGCACCAACTTCATTGTTTACTGAAGACAAATATTTTCAAGTTATGAATAGCCTGACAATATTTTTGAATTCCTCATTACAGTGGGGAAATTTTGCTTGTACAGTGATGGAGGACTTACAGCAATAAGAAAGAGTAAAACATACAAATTTCAGATGTGAATGTGTGAGAAATTATTCACGTTTAACCCTTAGTGAAATTATGATGCCCCAGCCGAGCTATTCTCTATTTTTCTGTGGGAACGAGATCGATATTGCGCAAGATCTCATGTCAAATTTTTTTATTTTTTTTTATTTGATTCACCTGATTTATACATGTGTGTTACATATTTGACTAATGTGGGCCTCACTGGGTGCTTTACCCATGCTGAGGACCTCATTTTACAGTTTGATATGATTTATTTTTTTTATTTTTTTTATTTAAGATACATATAAAAACTAAAGAAAATAAAAACTAAAGAAAAAAGAGACTCAATAATAACATATGAGAATTAAAAGAAAGAAAATAGAGCAAAACAAAATAGAGTAAAATAACACTATAATAAAACAATAGAATAAAACTATATAAATAGGATAGATACATATAAACCGATAGTGAAATTAAAAGGTTTTATATATTAGTGAGTATTGCAATGGTGTTTATGTCTATGTGTTTTTATTTTTTTTTTTTTATGTTGTGATTTTTTTGTAAAGTTGCCTTTTTTGGTCTTTAATCCATCTTTTAATTTTGAGTGTGAAAAGTTTTTTGTTTTCTTCTTTTTTTAAATCGAGTGAAAGATGGTTGAATGCTTTTATTGCCTGGTATTTGTGATGTCTTTGTCCAAAGCTTGTGTTTATCGTCGGTGTTTTTAAGTTTTGTATGTATGCTTGTCTAACTGGTCTATTAATGGTTTGTGTTTGTTGGAGTTTGTGTTTTTGGTCAAAGATATAGTTAAGAAGTGTTTTTATGTATAATTGTCGTATATCAAGTCCGTCGAACATGTTGAATATTTGGTCTGTGTCAGTCATTCTGTGTTTTTTTAGTATAATCTTTAAGATGGTTCTCTGTGTGGTTTCCATATGAGCAATAGCTGAGTTTGTTGCTCCTCCCCAAACAATGATTCCATATTCTATTATAGATTGGCAGAGTGCAAAATATATTGTTTTCATTTGTTTTAGTTTGTATATGTTTCTTATGGTTAGGAAAAGATGTATTGTTTTGAGGAGTTTATTGGTGATATGATTTATATGATGTGCCCATTTGAGATTATGGTCAATTATGATTCCTAGATATTTTATTTGGTCTGTTTTTACTATAGCAGGGCAGTCGCAGTTTTTGGTGTTTAAACAATCGTGTATTTTTATGGTGTTTGTTTTATTTGTTGGCTGTCCCATGCTATTTATACTGTACGTTGTGAATTTTGTTTTCGATATATTTAATGTAAGTATGTTTGTGTCTAACCATGTTTTCACTCGCATGATTCCTAATTCTGCTGTATTATACACATTGTTCCAGTCTTTAGATTTGAAGAGTAATACTGTGTCGTCCGCATAACTAATTATTTCTCCGTCTATTTCCATATTACAGAGTTCATTTATGTAGATAGTGAATAGCACAGGCCCTAGTATGCTTCCTTGTGGAACTCCATATATAATTGGCAGTGGTTTACTAGTATGGTGATTAATTTTAACTTGTTGGGTTCTGTTGCTCATATAACTTTTCATCAGTTGGAGTTCCTTGCCTAAGATACCAATGTTTTCTAATTTTTTAAATAGGGTTTTGTGGCAGATTGAATCGAAGGCTTTAGCTAAGTCTAGATATATCGCTATGCATTTTTGCCCTTGATCTAGGTTGCTATGTATATAATCTATTACATATTCTAAAGCTTCTTTGGTACCTCTTTTTTCTCTAAATCCGTATTGTTTATCCGAGATTAAGTTGTTTTCTTCAAGGTATTTTATAATTTGGTTTTTTAATGCTCTTTCGAAGATCTTTAATAGTGAGTTTAATAATGTGATTGGTCTATAGTTATTTATTTCCTTTTTGTCTCCTGCTTTGTAAATAGGGATCACTAGTCCTTGTTTTGTAGGGAAGCAGCTTTGTTTTATACTAAGGTTGATTAAGTGCGTTATTGGTTTTATTATTTAAGATCTGACAGGAGATCTCGTCAGATCTCAAATCTGACAGCCATTGAAAATGGCTGTTATTTGCTTTTTCTACAGGCCGATGTCAGAATTTCAGCTGTGAGCTGTCACATGTTAGTTTAGGTTGTTTAAAACACACATTCCTGCAAGTGTGCAAGCTTATTTATTCATATTCGATAGAAAATCACACAAATCTGACAGGAGATCTCGCGCAATATCGATCTCGTTCCCACAAAAAATAGAGAATAGCTCGGCTGATTTTCCACAAGTCCACGCCAGTAAAACAATAATTATGTAAAGTAACAACAACAAAAAACAAGAGATAATTAAATATATTAAATGAAAAAACGCACTTTTTCATTTACAGCCTTACTAAAAAACCCAGTGAAAATTTTATTCAATTGACAAACGGCCGCGGATGTGAAAACATTACTAATTAAAAATTTGTTCTTTGAAAGAAATACACATGGTTTCCACGGCCTGAAAGGGTAGTTTATCTCTGTTTTAACCATTGATGTCCGAACGATATTTGTAATTTTTCCATAGTATTTTGAATGTTCTATATATTTCTTATTTTTGAAGGTGTCGTAAAAACAAATACCATTTATGAAAACTAGATAAAATTACCTTTTAGATTTGTGTGTTTGAAATACACTTTAGCTTTCAAAAACTGCCATATTTTAAGATTCAAACTCGGAAAAAAATGGAAAAAAATTTCCTCCCACAACATTTTTGACCAAAATGTAGAGAAATTTAAATAAAATCAAAATTTAAAAAACACAGTCCTTTTATGTAATAAATTTGAAAGGAAACTATCACCTCACTTTTTCATCGTGTATACAATAAAAAAATAATAAAAAATTTCAAAGTTTTTTTTATTGCCAAAAAAATAAGTTAGAAATAATACCGAAATTTAAAACAGATTTCTTGCATCTCTAAAGACGTTAATTTTTTTGATACGTTTACGAACACATGTATTAGATTTTAATATTATAAAAAATTATCACTTTTAAGAAATTCTCTTAAAATAAAGATCTTAAAATGAAAATTTTATCTTTTAAGTAACCTATAAAAAACAATATTCTGACAGTTCAACTTTGAAAGTACGACGTTTGTACAATAACTTGATTAAACTGATGTAAACCACACAAATAACATGGTAAATATATCAATTATGTGAACAGAAGAGTAAATTCGTCACTACAATAGAAATTATTAAGTAAAATCACAAAATTTTCGATATCCCGCCATAAAACACACCGAGCTCTTTTGTCATCGCGGGCTGTCGCGGGCCGAAGAACTAATGTATAGGCGCGCCAATAATGCCCCTTGCGGAGAAAAATTAAAACAACATTGTTTCCTAGTAATTTAAAACCATATACAACGTTGTCACATCTTCAATGCGTTTTAACAGCGTGACCACGTAAGAAACATTATTGGTAATAAAAAGTGTTTTAGTGTATACGAGGTTTATTTATGTTATTGCAATAACACAGTTAATCGGTCGCGCTGTGTTTTTTTTTTAGTAAGGCTGTTAATATATAATGTCACACCCCAAAGTATTTGCTTCCTTCGAAAAAAATATAAAAAGATAATTTTTTTTTACATTAGATCCACACAGGGAGGCCCTGAGGAAAAACATTTCCTTCAGGGCCTATGTATGTCATCTTTGGGGACGCTGTGTGGAGGTTTTTTTTTAAGGAAAGGAAGGAGAGAGAGTTCTGGGAATGAAAAAGGTATGAAGGGTGGGTAGGAATCTGTGAGTCAATGTGTCTAGGAGTAATTGACAAATGAATTCATCTCCCTCACTGCAATGCAAGGCGATGGGTCGAGAGAGTTTGGCTGCTGAGATCTAGATTAGGTCTCCCTCAACCAAACTCTCCCGATCCAACCCGCCGTGCAGTAGGTGGGCACATGCATTGGCCACCAAGACCTAGACAAACCTCACCCCCCTAAACCCGGGCACCCCTGCTAAGTCACCAAACGTAGCGAACCACTTGGGGTGACCCATGGCAGGGGTGTTGATTATCCAATAAATGGTTCCCGGGATGGCAGTACCCATATCCGCCTCCCAAATTAATTAAATATTGTTCAAAAGTAAAGTGAAAACAAGAGATACAAGAAATTTAAAGGTTAATTTTTTTTTTATTGTAATACCTCACAAGAGTCTCAGTTGTTTCTGTCTGGAGCCAGTAAGACTATGGCATCCCCAGTTGGGGTATGTTGTGGGGCCGAAGGTAGTGAGGAGGGGAAGGAGATGGGAAATAAGAAGGGGGAAGTACCTGGCTATTCAGATCTGGTCACCAAACACGGCTAACGCCATTTCAAGCAAAGTTTCAATTCTGAATGGTGATCTTACACCAGGGTGATACTTACAGTATCTTCCACTCCGGAACGTGCCGCAAATATACTATACATTATTCAAATAAAATTTATTTACCCACGCCGGGCTCCGATCCCGCGACCTTCGGATTGCGAGTCAAGAGCCTTACCGCTAGACCCTGCGGGGCTATCATCAGGAAACTTGCTGCTACAGTGGATGTTATAAAGTCGACAAATTCGCACAGAAGATTAAGTTGGTTTTTAGAAAAACAATATGGAAAGTCTCCGTTATAATAAAACTAATAATTACCTGGCCTCAAAAACTTGGGTCTTCCTATCGGGTTGTTCATTACACCATTCACCTAAAACAAATGAAACATGATAATTATTAACTTTCATTATAAAAAATAAAACAACACTTTGTGTTTAACCACGAATTTATTATTTATATATCTACCGGTTTCGCTTAGACCAAGCTTCCTCAGGATAAAATAATAACTACATATTAAGACAGTGTTATCAGATATATATAAGTTGAGCGACAGAGGGAGAAAGAATATGACAAAGAACATAGTTAGATAGAAGTATTTTTCAAAAGAATTATCTCTTATTAAGCAAATAGCGGCTAATACTAACTCCGGCTAATACAACCCGGACTTAATTACTAAAATACTTAATAAAAAACAAATAGCTACTAATAAATTCCTTTATAAAAGCACCCCGACCATCAACAACGATACTCAAAAATACAATTGGCGTAGGATTTTATATATAAATAATTTTTCTAACCTAAGCGTTAGGAAACTTCCTTTAACATTAAACCGGCCTTTTATACAAACAATAACCTCGGAAAATTTTTAATCAATACTAAAGATAAAGAAGATAGTTTATCTCATTCGGGTATCTATAAACTTACCTGCAATGATTGTCCTGCTTTCTATATTGGAAAAACAGCACGAAATGTCAATATTAGGGGAAAAGAACAATTATGCTGTTTGAATGGAAAGGCTTTCTCTGAGCTTGCAAATCACTTAATCTCAGCAGACCACAGTTTTAATAAAATTTCAGGAACGCGCATGTTACATAAAAACAGTATTGGTATTAAATTAGATAACTTAGAAGCCTTAGAAATAAGAAAATCATTAAATACTAATATGTCAGAATTCCTACTTAATCTATAATATAAAAATGAATCGCTAAATGTGTCGGTAAGCGCAAATCTCGAGATCAGCTGAACCGATTTCGCTAATTCTTTTTTTAGAATATTCCTTGAACTACGAGGATGGTTCTTACGGAGAGAAAAATTAAGAAAATTGGATAATTTCAGAAAACATGAGCATGTTTGACAGTTTGCGTATTTGAGAATGACATTTTGCAAAACATTGATTGTTCAATCAGGATTCTATTTTTGAAAATCTTTAAAAAATTTATTTAAAGTAGGTACTCCCCTAATAGCTTAAATCGAATCAAGAATTTTAGATATTTTAAATAGGTACCAAATTTAATATACATGAAAAATGGAAATTTGAATAAACATTGTAAAAGGTGGCACACGGGCTGTTTAATAACTGAATGTACTGGGATTGAATATATGGAACGCAGGAGGAGGTTTGACGGGACGAGGGAGCGGGAAAGGGAAGAGGGAAGGCGGGGAAGGTGAAAGGGGAAGGGGACGTGTGAGGGGGGAGGGGGTTTCTTGGGACGGGGGAAGGGGGGGAGTGGAGTGGGGAGAGGGAAGGTGGAGGTGACGGAGTGGGAACGCGAGAGGGTAAGAGGACGCAGGAGAAGAAGGGGAGGCGGAAGGGGAACGGGAAGAACGAGAAAGGACACTCAGGGAGAAACAATTTCTTTATTAAATGGCATAGCAACGCATGCCGGGACCAGCTAGTTATTAATAAATTAGCATTACTCTAATTATTGTCCTAATACATCAAACTTTTATTATTTAGTTGAACCCCGTTAACTGTTGGATACTGTTTAGATGTATATTGTTGTCTCCTTCCCTCTAATTGATTATCTATTGTACCGCCTTCAAATATTTTGTCTCTATCTAACTATGTTCTTTGTCATATTCTTTCTCCCTCTGTCGCTCAACTTATATATAACTGATAACACTGTCTTAATATTTAGTTATTATTTTATCCTGAGGAAGTTTGGTCTAAGTGAAACCGGTAGATATATAAATAATAAATTCGTGGTTAAATACAAAGTGTTGTTTTATTTTTTATAATATAATGTCTAACCACAAAGTAATTGCTTCTTATGAAAAAAAAAAAAAAAAAAATATTAACTTTCAATTAAAAATATAATAATCTTAGATCATTAACCTCTCATCTGTCACTGGCCCACCGGCGGGTCAAAAAATATCGTTGGTTTTTTTTAAACGCGATTTTTACCCTTATGTATAAAAAAAATGTATAAAGGACTTAGTCAAAATAGCTTGCGCTTACATCTTTCTAGACATTACACTTCATTTCAAGTTCACTAAATCGTGGTATTTATACTAGCGTGGGGCACGTCCCTTTGCGAGTTGCCGACGGAATTGGCGACATCTTTTAATGAATTCACGAGCTGGTATTACAGTCTACTAAGAAATGGTTTTTTGTGTTTAGCTTTGGGGTAGCCTGTGAATTACCGGATATTATAGAGCTATTGAGCTTAGCTCCGTCGTCTCTATTAATATTAATTGGATTTTTGTAGATTTCAATTGCCTCCGTAATCAGGCGTGCTCTATAAGTTTCGGGTCTTCCCAGGACCTCAGGAACAAATCCAATGACCTGTTTCATGTGGATGTTAGAGGCATATCCCCATCAGATAATCCCATATTCTATACGTGATTGGCAAACAGCATAGTAGACTTTATACAGGGTGTCCGGGTGTAAAGTGCATTAACTTCGGGAGGTGATTCTACATGATGGTAGGAGTAAAAAAGATTAACAACTTTTTCCGAAATTCGAACATTTTTTTCCCATACAAAAAGACGTACCTACTAAAAATCCTTAGTGTGAAGTACGATCTTACTTGCTGAGAGCCTGCCGCACGCCCGACTCGATTTGGCCACACATGCCGGACTAATTTTATCTTTTTATCTCAAAACTACCCCTAAAAGTTGGAATTTCGAAAAAAGTTATTTATCTTTTTTACTTGTACTATCATGTAGAATCACCTTCCGAAGTTAATGCACTTTACCCCCGGACATCTGTATACCTAGATCATTTTTATTTAGTATTTTGCTTATATTTCTAAAGTAGAACATGAGCTTTGAGAGTTTATTTGTAACGCTATTTATGTGGGAGTCCCATCGAAGATTTTCAACGATTTCAATGCCGAGATATTTTATGTTTCTAGAATGTGTTATGGTTGTTATAGAAAATGTTAAATTGCAAAGATCATTTTTTAATAACTAGTAGTTCGCCCGGCACATCTGATCCCTTCTTCCATAAATGTTTGTTTTTTTTAGTACTATATTAAAAATTAAAAGTTATTTTCTAGATTTTTGAAGAATTCTTGAATTTCACAAGGTAGTAAAAAAATAGCCCAGTCTACTTTTATATAGAACAGAGAATGGTTATGTTTTATTTTTAGGCTAAGTTCAAGTAATTTACAATATTAACATGAAGTAAATAAGCAATTTTGGAAATAGCGAGAATATTTGATTAGAACAGTAGATACAACCACAAAAATTTTATTTTGGTAATTATCGGTTCGGACTGGCCACGCTTATTACGAATAATTTTTAGAAAAAAACTTTAGATTCGCCTTAATTACTATAAAAGGAAACTTTTTGGCTTTGGGGCGGCGGAAAATAATGCATTTTAATTTTCAATTGCATAAAACCAAAATTGACTTCGCGAACCGACACAGCGAAAATCCGCGGCCGTACCTGTCACTGTTATGTTGGTATCCTTGATAAATTAACAAGAGCTAATACGACTGTAGCCGACTTCGTGGGATACCTACATGAAATACCGCGAAATTATGAAAACACAGCAGAATTAGTATGTTAACAGACCTCTATTCTTACATATTTGTTATTACAAAATTTAGAATATTAAATGAATAAAGGCCTTTAGGCAAGTTTTTTTACATTGAAAAAATTTTGGTAATTTTTGGAGATCGCTGGCAACGGTTAATATGCACTTTTTTTTAAAAAACCTTTTGATTCACCTTAATTACATTAAAAGGCAACTATTTGCATTGGGGGAAGTGGAAAATATTTCATTCTAAATTTCGATTACGTAAAATTAAAATTAGCTTTCGTCTTGTGAGATTGTACGCCAGAATCACTAACCATGTTACACAAACCTAGCGTAGCCGCTAAGCTACTTGAAAACTGGGATGTTTTTCTTGCTTTGACGCGAGTAGGTGTTATAAAGGGGCACTTTCTTTTGTATCACAAACCATGTTACACAAACAAGCCCGCTAGACAAATTTCATAATTACGCGCCTTATCCCACGAAGTCGGCTACAGTCGTATTAGCTCTTGTTAATTTATCAAGGATACCAACATAACAGTGACAGGTACGGCCGCGGATTTTCGCTGTGTCGGTTCGCGAAGTGAATTTTGGTTTTATGCAATTGAAAATTAAAATGCATTCTTTTCCGCCCCCCCAAAGCCAAAAAGTTTCCTTTTATAGTAATTAAGGCGAATCTAAAGTTTTTTTCTAAAAATTATTCGTAATAAGTGTGGCCAATCCGAACCAATATTTACCCAAATCATAACAAAGTGTGCCAATGTTTTGTTTGGTTTCTTAGACACCACTAGATCAAATGAAACCATTTCAATTAATTTCAAAGGCCAAGTTAAGTCCATATCATCATCAAGTACCTTACTAACGAAATGAAGTCTAAATTTAAAACGAGGCAGTTTACCAAAGACTAAAATCCCACTCGAAAACCCACGGAGAAACTAAATAATGGCTGTCAAATATCCGGTGGAGCGAATTACAAAATAAACCATTTCAAATTGCACAATTACCGCTTTAAATTAACACGACTGTTCTCAAAACACTTAACTTTGATACAATATTACAAATTGAAAGAAACAACCATGTTATTATTTATAAAACGTTAAAATAAAACTGTCAAATTCTTGACAACATGGATATTGTTCTAACAGATTATAATTTAAAACCTTTTGATTTTACCTTGAATTATTTGAAAAACGATGTAATTGGGGGTGAAATGAATTGTGCTTCTCAAAAGGATGTCACTTTCACAAATAAATCGTATTTAAAACGTTTTTAAGTTCACAAAAATAACCGAATACACCACACGTCACAAACTTCGTCGCACAACTGTCACAAACTTCACAGTTGTACGGAATTACCAACAAAAGAAGTAGAAATTTGTTTTATACCAACAAAGAAACATTGGTGTGGCCATGTTAAAAAATAATTATACCGCGTAAGGACTGCACGATTTTCATTTTCATATGGTGCTTATATAAAATAATTCATGCAAAATTTACGCAAAAATTTAAAATTTCATAAGAATTTACGTCTTGATAAAACCCATAAATATTCTTTATTATCGTGATTGTATTTTATTATTATGCTGTGATGCGCTATCTCCTCCTCTATTTTCAGTTTCAGATAGCTTTAACGGCATTCATTATCATTCCAAATGCTTGGAACGTCATTGAAAAAATCTTCCGAGAAAATATACATGACGCCAACGGGACCGTTGGGCCGTTACCGCCGCCCGGGAACCATTCACTGAATAACCAACACCTCTGCCATAGGTCACCCCAAGTGGGTAGTTAAACTTGGTTACATAGCAGGGGTGACCTGGGTTCATCGGGTGAGGATTAACTATGTCTTGGCGTCGGATGCGTCTGTTCACGTATTGTGTGGCGGGCAGGATTTAGAGAGACTGGTTGAGGTCGACCTTTGTATCTCTCCGGTAAGACTCTCTCGACCCATCGCCTTGCACCGCAGTGGGAGAGATGAATTTAAACCGATTCCCCAGATTCCTACCCTCCCCTCACACCTTTTCCTTCCTAGATCTTTCGCTCCTGAAATACAAAATAAATATCAGGGGAGCGTAGTGTGTCAGGCGGGATGTGGCAACATGAACGCCATTGCGTTCATATACTCTACCCCAGCGGTCGTCACACTTTTCTGGTCAAGGGCCACATAGGACAATGTGAGGTATCACCGCGGGCCACACACTTATGATTTCGGGAGGGGGGTTGTTGTACTTCCTTCCTTCTTGTGTTCATGATATAGTGTCAATTCTTAATAATAATTAATACACAATACACGTAAAATCATATATTTACTATATTTAAAAATAATTGTGCAGATCTGTAATGGAATCTTTCAGTTAAATTCTAATCTACTTCCCGAACTATCGAAATGTGTGAATTTTTGCACACGTGATAAAAATTATTACAATACATACAATAACAATAATTAACCAATATTAAAGTACATTTTGCTTTATTAGTATGTAATAAGCGTGTTTTTTTGGTCTTTTTAAGAACATTTTTTTTAATCTACCTACATCCTAATTTTCTCTGGGTCTCAAACAACAATATAATTAATTGTAAAAAAACGGATAATATAATTAATTGTACATGAAAACAAAATATATTTAAAAAGAAAACGGCAGATATTTGTGCGGGCCGCAAAAAACGAATAATATAATTGAACATGAAAAAAATACATTTTTATAAAGAAAACGACAGATATTTGTGCGGGCCGCAAAAAACCGGATAGTATAATTGTACATGAAATAAAATATAGTTAAAAAGAAAACGGCAGATATTTGTACACAAATATCGGCTCTACCCGGTCCGATTCCAGGAATCTGATCTCAGTTCATGGAATTACGGGGATACAAAAGGCTAGACCCGCTGTTTCCCCCTTTAAATAGAGCCCTAAAAGCTCCGGACCAGCAGAGTGCCAGAATCCGCCATCTCGTCAACATCTTTGCCTGCCCTGCCTCTCCGCTCGAACTACAACTTGGACTTCTTCTTTGCCCTGGCCGAACTGCTCACCCTGAAGACTTCGCATACAATTGTTCCAATGCCTTTCCAAAGGCGCAGGTTTTCCCCTCTACTTCCCTCTACCTCCCTTCCTCCCCTCACCTTCGATCCCTTTCTCCGTTCCCCTTCATTTTCTCCCCATTTTTCCCTCGTTTCTCCCCACTTCTACCTAGGCGTCAAAATGGCTAGCCGGTCACTCTTCCCACTACATCATCTGTGCGGCGGGCGAGTACAATGTATCAGTACACCGGTGTTCCCCAACCTTTTGGTCGCCGCGGACCGGTCAAAGTTTGATAATTTTACCGCGGCCCACTGGGGGCAATTAAATATAACATCTTCGGCAAATATCTTCGTTATTTGGTCAGGTAGCAACAGACAATTAAAGAATTTTCTCACATTCATTAAAAACCTTTATCTGAATTTTAAATTTACATAAAAACAACTATAATAACAGCTTAAACTTTTTTTCAAAAGTATTTTGATTTAAGCAAGCCCTTTCGCAGCCCAGTACCATTTGGTCCACGGCCCGGTACCGGGTATGGGTTGGGGACCACTGCCGTACATAACATCCCTAAAGATGACACAGGCCCACATGATCACAACAAGCGTATTTATAATATGCACTTGTTGCTATGTATTACAAATTGTTAAAATATTGTGCAGCTAATTTTTGGGTTAGTTTATTTATAGTTCGATATATATCTGTACCTCAGAAGACAAAGGTCGGTTGTCACAATTTCGAAATTGTTCAGGAGAGAGAAAATAGTAAAATAATTCGTCTTTATTGGCTAATTCTTGATGGTTAAATTTATGTAATTTTTTTCCCGTATTATTTCATTTTTCTTAAGGCACATGAAATATAATGTTTATATAAAAAAATTTATATTGTGGTTTTTAACGTTTTTAGCGGACATCCGACCTTAGAGCATTAGAAAATAAAAATACTTAAAAATAAGTTTTGGACATCCAACTTCGTATTTCAGAATTGGGACTTGTTAAATAATTAATAAAACAAAAATAACAATAAGAAATTGTTTGTTATTATTTTGCACTTAGTAAAGGGCGTGAACATTTTTTTTTTTTAAATTTAACATTAAAAAAAGTTAATTGGAGAATGAAAAAAAAACATAAAGATGCTTGGAGAATTTCGACATAAGCATCACTTTATTTTTATTAAATGCCTGCATTGTTGTGACTGTTATTGTTATTATTTGCGGTAGAAATACTTTTGTAAAATGAATGCATCATACTAGGAAACCATTGTAACGCTGTCATGATATTTTTTTGTATTTCTTGATTTTTTGTATTTCTTGGGCATTAACTATGTAACAATTTCTAGACATTTTGTTTTTTGAAGAGTTTTATTAAATGTACATTTGTTACTTAAATTAAATTTTTCCGCGACCGGTTTCGATACAACCGTATCATCAGTTTTAATTCTGCTCGTGAATGATACGGTTGTATCGAAACCGGTCGCGGAAAAATTTAATTTAAGTAACAAATGTACATTTAATAAAACTCTTCAAAAAACAAAACTGTCATGATATCTCTGTATCTTGGTACAGCAATAGATTTAGGTGATCTTCGAATTGGAGTAACATTGTTGACCATTACTAAAGATTTTCTCGTGTTACTCCGTAAATCAACGTATTTGATTTCCCCATTAAAATCGGTCCTGAAAAACATAATGCCGGGATGGGTTTTTCAGAATTGCAACCAAACAAAAGATGATTTACTGAAGTTTTCTCCGTCGGTTGTCTTTTTTCTATTGACAAGGCAACCTTTGTCCGCAAGTAAGGAGGAAAATTTTTTAAAGTCTTCTATCTCCAAGTCGAACGCTACAAATGGCTTTCTTGGGTTACAGTTTCCCACAAATTGAACAGATTTTTTTCTGAAACTTTTTAATTGTTTCTTTTTTCTATAATAGAGTGTGCAGCATCTACTTCCTTGTGTGTGTGCCTACGTAGAAATTTATAATTATTGATTTCTGTATTATCAAAATGGACTATAATAGCTCAAGAGTAGAATGCAAGCATGGACGAATTTCGGTTTTGCCCCGGACAGTTATCCGACCAGAGTTCCTTGATGTTTTCCAAAGAAGTGCTTGAAGCCCACTTCAGTAAACAAGAGGCTAATTCATTTGCTCCTTGGCCTGATTTTGTATCATCAAAAATAGTGTAATTAAAGGACCAGAGTTCCCTCAAATATAAATTATTAAGTAAAGGAGTTGGTAGACATTTTTGAAGATCAACGATTAAAAACCCTCTGAAAATTGCTATCTTTAGCCAATATTTTTTCACATTTTGGAGCTAATATCGCAGTTGAGCTTCTTTTTGATGATTGTCCTTTTTTGTTTTTGTTTCTTCTTTTTCTGCCTCTTTTTTGGCAATAACCAAGGCTATACGATACGAATCACACATACTGCACGTGTCGTTGCTTAGTTCTTTGAAGGAGTAGTTAAAATCTTCCATAAACGTTCTACAATAAATGTAATGAGATGCGACTTGACTTTCACAAATAACATTTTTTCCTACACTGCTCTTTGTACAAATTGTACATGATATTTAAATTTTAAAAACTTCCCTAGTGTGACTTTTTTGTACGTTCTCTACTGTAATGATTTTCTTCGACAGGAAACATTTTAATGGGATTTTTAATATCATTTTTTCCTCGTCGATCGGGTAATATAGATACCACAGATTCAAATTTTTTCTCCAATGGATAGTGTGTTAATGAAAAATACTTTACATACAGTTATTACGTGCACTTCTAATGAATAGCATTTTATATTTTGACGGCGTTGGATCTGAGCGTTATTCCTAGGTCTGGATAATGCAGTAGGTTTTTCTTTCACAATTGAAGCAATATATTGTGCCTTCTGTGTCGCAAGATTTATTAGGGTCCCAAAAGCAAGCAAATATTAATGCTCTCTCAACATCATTAATTTTTTCACTTAATTCGGCAACGACACGACTCTTTCATCACCCTAGAATCTTTTACTCTCCCACCCTTTATTACATACTGCTTTCCAGATGTCCGTTTTCTTTTCCGAATTTCATTTTTCCGTTGTTCTGGTTTCCTGACACGCTTTTTGCCCTTTACCCGGCGATCTAAAACCTCTTCACGTAGATCCGAAACCTCTACACGGCGAACCGATACATCTTTAAGACGATGCAAAACCTCTTCTCGGAGATCTAAACACTCTTCATCACAACTTTCAGATCCTATCCTGTCTTCATTACTGTTCAGCAATAAATTCACATGATTATTTTTTCGACCTTCACTGGACAACCGACCTTATGAAACTCCTAAACACTGAATACACCCGAAAGGTAAAAAGTCGTATCTGGACAACAGACATTTTACCTTTGAACATTGTGGGGACACCAGACCTTTTATGTTGACCTAACTTAGTTTTACGTTGTCGTAGGACAACCGTCTTTATACCTCTGTGTAGCTACTGAAAAAACTAAAACGGTCTCATACATAACTCATTTTCACAAAAAACTGGACAACCGACCTTTGACTTCTGAGGTACAGATATATTACATAATTTTATTGAAATAATATCATGCTTAGGTACATAATACTTACAGCAGGCAAAAAAAATCGTTTTTGTTTGTTGAATGTGCCTTTGATTGTAGTAGTCCCGGCAACGAAGGAAAAATAGAGGAACTAATTAATTTTGGCAGTTGTAGAGGAAGTTGTCCTTACACTAAAAATATCGGAGGGGGTGGAGCTAAGGGTGGGGGGGGGTCTCTAAAGGTTCCTTTTTTCAGTTTTTCGTTAATAACTCGAAAACTACTGCCTCTAGCGAAAAAATGTTTGCAAACTAAATAATTGCTTAGGGAACGTACCCATACTACGTGAAACGTTTAGGGGGGGGGGGGGGGTCTTCAAAATGTCTCACTCCATACAAATGAGCGGCGGGTTGCTTAGGTTTTTGGTCACCAGGGGGGGGGGGGAGGGGTTAAAAATTGCAAAAAGTTGGTCACGTAGTATGGGTACGTTCCCTTACTTGGCGTGTGTACAGCAGGGTGACCCGACAATTCGTCCTGCGACAATTAATCCGGCGACAGTTCATCCTGCGACAGTTCATCCAGCCGACAGTTCATCCTGCCGACAGTTCATCCCGCCGACAATTCATCCTGCCTGATCATTTAGAAGATTTTTATTAAGTATGCAAAGAGGATATACGGCTGTACAACCAAAATCGATATACTTATATCTGAAGGCATCTTGAGTGGAAATCCGCTGTAAAAATATGTTTACTAACAATAATTTCGACTCTCCGAAGAAGCATGCGTGAATAACAAAATACGACATACTTATACTTATAGGTTATACTTATAGGTTAGGTTAGGTTGAATTGTCAGGATGAATTGTCGCCTGATGAATTGTCGGCGGGATGAACTGTCGGCAGGATGAACTGTCGGCAGGATGAACTGTCGGCCGGATGAACTGTCGCAGGATGAACTGTCGCCGGATGAATTGTCGCAGGATGAACTGTCATGGAACCGTACAGCAGATTCCTCCAGTATGCGAAATGTGCCCATCTCTACGTGCAAGATATGATATAACTGAAAGCTAGCCATCCGGGGGGGCATTCAAGGAGTTTGCAGAAAATTTGTACTTCACTATTAATTGCTCAGGTACACCTTGGGCAAGTATTTGGTCGGATATAGTCATAGAACAAACACTGCTAAGGGATCTGTGAATATTGCTGAAATGTCTTGGTGAGGCCAGGATTTTATGTGAAGAGCTTAGCGATTGCCACTTTACTCTTTCCATGTATCGCCGAGGTGGTGTTGCATCCGGAGAAGCTATGGAGAAAGAATCGTTTTGGCGATTGGAAGCTGTTAAATTTGTCGCACCAAAAACAATTCAATCTCCACATTCCCACGGCCTGGCTTCCCAACTATTGCTACAGTTGGATGTACAGCAGTTTCATCCAACCCACACCTCACAATAGTGCTGTCAGCATCCCCTGTAGCAACAGTTGTTTCAATCCCGGTAGCTATCATTTTGTCGCTGAGCAAGTGAATCAGTCTTGTTTTATTCCTATCATTAGCAGAAAAGGCTCTTGTTCAACTGTGATGGTCGTGCTTTCACGAAAGTTGATGTCGACAGAAGTTTTATGTGAGCCCTCTTCGCTTCAGCTCCGCTCATTTTGTGCTGTTGACATCACAATAACCATCAAAAACCACCGTACAATTTTCACCGTAATGTTTCTGTACATGTGAAATGTACTGATGGCAAATTGAAGAAATTTAGGAAGACTGTTTCTTTTACATGCGGTGGAGAAGGAAACCACCATCTACCACATTAGTGCTCTGGGTGAGATCGAGAGTTGCGTTGTCCTCTACTGCAAAACATCGTAGAGGGATGATTTTTTTCCTTTTCGCATTCTTCCCTCGCTGAACAGAGCCTGGGGTACAAAGTTGATTTATTTGTCATAAGCTCTGCTACATCTTTGTCTATCGTTTTTGCTAAGATAGTTCTTTGGAAAATTGTCATTGGGTTAAGCCCCTTTTTTAAGGTTTTTAAAAAGTAAGTTCCTTAATTTTTCCCCCTTAGCTCCACCCCCACCCCCTGATATTTTTAGTATGTTGTTAAGGACATCTTCCCGTACAACTGTGCCAAAATTGGCTTCTACACGATTTATATCCGCTATTTGGTCTTTTTTGGTCTTGATTGCCTGGACTATAGGTAACAACCAGTGATTTTGGGCATGTCGGTATTTTTTTTTATATGAATACCGCACAAGAGTCCCAACTGCTCCCAACCGCCCGGAGACAAAGTGAGACAGCGGCATCCTCAATTGTGGTATGTTGTGAGGCTGAAGTTAGTGGGGAGGGGAATGAGATGAGAAAAAGGAAGGCGGGGAAGCACCCAAATATTCAGAATAAATAAATATACATACATATATTTGTATTATAAATTCATCAATCATAAATAAATCTACAGAAGATATGTTTTTTTTTTAAACCTTTTTTTGTGCTCTCCTGCAACAATTAACATTTTGTCCCTTACCCCATTTCAAATTTCCATTATGAAATAAAATTATTAGTATTAAATAAAGAAAAAATTTCCGTCAATAGGCGCTTTTACTATTCCCACGATTACTGAATGACTTCTTCCTTGCGCTGTCCCAACTCATTGCCTAGGCAGGCTGTTGGGATCGGCTCTTCTCGTTCTCAGGTTGTAGTTTCTTCGGTTCTGAGTATCGCCTGCATCCAGGCCGTTTCTCTGTAGTATTTTGGAGCACTGAGTCATCCAGGAGTTGTTTGGTCTTCCTTTGGATGACTGTCGATGAAACTCCATAGACATTGCCTGCTTCACTGTGTGGTCTGATGGTTTCCGTCTTATGTGCCCATACCATCTTAACTGTCGTTCCTCTAAAAGATGAGACATACGTACTATGTGTCATCTTTTGTCTCACCATTATTTAAAGTATAAGAAAGAGCTGCAGCATTATAATGAAAATAAATGTGTTATGTTTATTGCTTTTTTTGTATCGTCATCGTTCCGTAAACGTGAGAATACTAAAAGCACGTAATGTAAGTAATTAGTCATTACATACACCAAAATTGTTTTTTAAATCTTATTTTAATTTGTAGTTATATTTCTCGCTTCAAAACTATCTTGTTCATAAGTGCAAGGGCCATCGTGAACGAAAGTGAACTCTGAAAAAAAAGATAATTTATGTCAGTTTAAAATGACAATAATTTAAAAATCTACATCACACTAACGCCATTGTGTGGAGGTATCCATACAGAAGTAGCCGAATGGTTCACTGGTAGTTAGTGGTTCCTACCCCAACTTCATGGGTGCAATGCAATGGGCGATGTTTTTTTTTTTAATTAGGCAATTCACCCTAAAAAAAGTGCTTTGTTGGCTTCGTACTTAATAATTATCTCTAAAAATGAATCACCGAAATGTATGTATGCTCATAAACCCGAACGACTGCACCAAATTGGATAATTATTTTTTTTTGTTCGTTATTTTGCATAAAATTACCGTTGAGTTCTGGCATTATGAAATATGTATTAAAAAATTATAATAGGTGGCACGCAAGCAGTTTGAAAACCGAAAGTATCGGGAATGAATGTGTGGAACGCGAGGGGTGAGAGGGGGGAGTGGGGAGGGGTTGATGGGAGGGTCTTGGTGGATGGGGAAAGGGGCGGGGAGGAGGGGGGGGAGATTGGGCGAGGGAGAGGGGGGGAGGGAACGAAGGGGAAAGGGGAAGGATGGAGGAGGGTGTGGGGAGGGGTAGGGTAGTGGGGGGACAGGTGGGTGGATGGAGAGGGGGAGGGGGTTGATGGGGGGAGTGGAGTGGAGAGAGGGAAAGTGGAGGAGGCGGAAAGGGTGGGAGAGGAGGGAGGAAAGGTAGGGGGAGGGGGGAGGGGTATGGGGTATAGGGATTGGAGGGTGGAGGGGGAGGGGGGTTGATGGGGGAGTGGTGTGGGGAGGGGTAGGGGTTGGGGAAGGGATAGGGGTTATGGGGGGGGGGGGGGGGGGAAAGCTAGTACATAATAATGTCTTCTTGGTCATGTAGTGATTGACAATGTAGTGAATTACAAGATTACCCCGTATTTTTTTTGCGCTTGGATTGCTTATGACTAATTTACAGTGAGAATGATCGGGCAACGCTGTGGGCCTCAGCTAGTATTTAATTATCAACCAAGATAATATCAACATCTGAAGATTTCTCACTGCATGCTCCGCGCCTGTATCCTTGGAGCTGGAAAAGGGATACCTCGAATTGCCCCAAATATAAATTCCTGCGGGAACTGGGCTTACCGGGGTATACCGGGCAACGCCGGGGACCTCAGCTAGTATTTAATTATCTACCAAGATAATATCAATAATTCTCATAAAATAAAAGGGTAATTTTTTTTTTTAACATTAATACCGCACAAGAGTCCCAACTGCTCCCGTCTGAAGTCAGTGAGACTATGGCATCCCCAATTGGGGTATGTTGTGAGGCTGAAGGTAATGGGCAGGGAAGGAGATAGGGAAGAGGAAGGTGGGGATGTACCTGGCTATTCAGATCTGGTCACCAAACACGGCGAAAGCCACTTCAGGCAACGTTTCAATTCTGAATGGTGGTCTTACACCAGGGCGATACTGAGAGTATCTTCCACTCTGGAACGTGCCGCAAATATACTATATATTATTTTTTAAATGAATAAATTGTGAAATACACAAATTAATCAAATACAATTTATTTGCCACGCCGGGATTTGATCCTGCGACCTTCGGAATGCGAGTCAAGCGCCTTACCGCTGCACTACGCCGGCCGTCTAATGTTCGAAACTGGGACATGAACCCAGATCCTCTAGCCTTACCGGGACTGAGACTCTACCAACTGAGCTATTGCCACCTTATTACATTCCACCACCTTTATACATCTTGTTATGAAAATAATTTAATAAGGAAAATAAATTCTAAATTACCCCAGGGTTATTAATATTTGTTTATATTAATAACTCAAATTCTTTTACTGGCTACTAATAGTTTCACTTTTTCTCTGATTAGTTAAACTTTCGAACGATAGGGGGATCATGATCGATTTCCGGCACTTTTTGGATTCGCATCTTGAGGGCAGGATGTGAATCTGACAGTCAACAAGTGGATTTTAAATTATAATGGAAATTGTTTAATCGGCAGGTTTTTTCAAGTTAAGTTGATATGTGAACAATAGTTTCCTTTAAATCTCAGCCGGTACAAGGTTATCGCGACTGGAGAATCTTTATTTTACGGGTATTCAAGTGTAGAATCCCGTTGTGCTACTATGGCGGCTTGATCGACCAATTTAATCATAATCTTCGATTATATACACCATCCGTCATTCGACGAGATGTATCACCAATAATACAACGGCACACAACCCGTCCGCCTTTTCCACACCATATATTTCCAACCTGATGGGACCTGAACCATATAATGGAGGACGCCCAGGGCATTGCGTTCCCATACTCCACAACTACCCAAGATGGATGGAGAAGATCGAGTAACCTGGCGATGATGCAAAAGTGAGGGAGGAACGGTCCCCTTGCTTTGCATCTGGATTCGACGCAGCCACGTTATAGGTTTTTAGCTAGGTTGTAGATGTAGTATGGTCCACAGGTACGATTAATCTTTTAATATATAAATCTTGTTAAACATCCATTCTTTTATTTTATATTTCCAAGCTTCACAACTTTGAATAAAATAACAGTGCCCACGCTCTGATGGGAGTATTTCATGCCTACCGACACAGTCCAGCATATCTCGTACACACGAGATTTGGCGTCCAAGATCCCATGGGATTAAAGCTGATAACTGTGTACCTTTATGTATAACCCTGTAACTATAACATTTAATACACCCACTCAATAAGAGGTGTAAATGTCATGATAACGTGACCACAAAGTAGGTACAAATCACAACACAACCATCCAGTGTCATTACCCATTCAACATCATTACCCTGATATATTAAATACCCTAACGAGATAACCCTAATTAAAACCCTACTTCAATTCAACCCTAATTTACATCATGAAACCCAACGAAATAACCCGACTTCAGCCATCTATTTATAACAATCTTATACTTCCATCTCTGAATTAGTAACATTATCTGCAATTATTTCCCATATTTTTGGCTACCGTTTGGCTGGGTGATGATGAAACTTACTTGTTTACTAGCTTACCTGGTCACGCGTCGCTGTGGCTAACTAAAAACAATGGCATCTACTGGATCCGTGGTTGTCAAACTGCAGCCTGCGGCGGATGTTTGTGCGGCCCGCACAAATATCTGTCGTTTTCTTTTTAAACATATTTTTTTTCATGTACAAATTATATTATCCGTTTTCTGCGTCCCACAGAAATATCTCCCGTTTTCTTTTTAAATATTTTTTTTTCATGTACAATTAATTATTTTATCTGTTTTTTGCGGCCCGCACAAATATCTGCCGTTTTATTTTTAAATATATTTTTTCCCGTGTACAATTATATTATCTGTTTTTTTTTCAAATATTTTGTGTACGTATGATTTTAAAACTCTGATTTTAATTGATTAACATTTGATTTTAAAACGCCCAGCTGGTTTTTGAACACATCCTAAGTCAGATACATTTTCAGATTTTCACTGCCAAAAGTATTTTCCTTATTTGTTTTTGGTGTGTTACGCCGTGTTGCGCTACCTCCTTCTTCAGCCAACGTTTCGGACAGCGTTGTAGTGTCCATCATCGGGGCAGATCCGGCGGATGTGTGATTTGCCAGATCTGCCCTTATGATGGACACTACAACGTTGTCCGAAACGTAGGCTAAAGAAGGAGGTAGCACAACACGGCATAACACCCTAAAAAACAAATAACGGACATCGTCGATTTTGAATGCGCGCATAGTGTACGTCATAGGTTCTCAACGTGGGTGGTAACGCTCCCTTGTGTTCGTTTGAGGCTTTCAAGGGGGCAGTAGAAGATACAGAGAAAATTAGAGGGCGTAGAGATGGCACAGTGAGGGCGTGGGTAGGTAAAAAAATGGTCTAAAAAAGACCACGTACTAATAAAGCAAATAATATTGGTTAATTTTTGTTTTTGTATGTATTGTAATCATTTTTATCACGTGTGCGAGAAGATTCCATTACAGATCTACATAATTTATTTTTTTACATAATATTATGATTTTACGTGTATTATTTTTAATTGACAATATATCATGAACACAAGATGGAAGGAGGTAGCAACCCGATACTTCAATACAAAATAATTGCTTTTTTAACTTGCTACAATCCCCCCCCCCCCCCCCCCCCCCTCCGAAATCATCCGTGTGCGGCCTGCGGTGATACCTCACATTGTCCTATGTGGCCCTTGACCAGAAAAGTGTGACGACCGCTGTACTGGATGGTTATCCAACCTTTATAACCACCGTCATCTTTGAGTTTATCGCGAAGAGACAGACAGAAAAACGCCGCGAAGGACTTTAATTTATAGAGTAGAGGTAGTGCGAAAGATTACAATAATATGCATGAAATGCTTGAGGTAACTAACGTATTTAATTTGAAAAGGATTAATTAATAATGTATCTATCTAACTTTTCAAATAACGCATTGTACGTGACCATTTTTTTAGAAGAAAGAATGGGTATAGTAAGCTGTCCGTAAAAGATAGATAGATATTTTTGTAGATCTATAAAGGAGGAATATCCCAGCATGCATTGTTTTGTTATATCTTAGGGATTAGGCAGTGTTTTTGATGAAAGCTCCCAGGCGGCTTGACTTTTTCCAACACTTCTAATAAATATCGTTCTGTTTCAACTAATTTACACAAATCCTTAAAAAATTACGTACCTAAACCTTTCTCACGAATAACTCTATCTGTTAGTGAAAAAACCGCATGAAAATCCGTTTAGTAGTTTTTGAGTTTATCGCGAACAGACAGTCAGACAGACAGACAACGCGGAGGACTTTAATTTATAATATGTAGAGATAACGTAGAATGTTCTAATGTAGTTGGGACTCACACAAGAAAATAGTACAAGTGTGTTGCGTAGATTTAAGGAATTACTTACTCTCGGTTTCATGGCAGTTGGAGTCGAAGAGGACGCACTGGTTGGGGAATCCATTCCTGCGTTTACTGATGGAGGATTCAGCACACAAGGGTTCTGGAGCCTTCGGTTTCGCACACCACTCTCCACACACGTAGCCAGAGACCGCACCGGCCATCAGGAATACTGCATAGTTATGTGTGTCAATCATTCAAACAATATCAAGCGATAGTTTGAGCCATGGGCGTAGTCAGGGGGGGGGAGGGTTTTGGGAGTTCAAACCCCCCCCCCCCCCCCCCGAAAAGTTAAGATATCAACATCAATAATATTAAAATAAGGAGAGTTAAGAGAATGTTTTTTTTAACACTGACATCTCAAAATGATATTATGTATCTAAAAAGATAAATGGCGACCTCTGAAAGAAAAAAAAAAATTTATCTTGCAAGTTCCATTTTTTCGGTGATTGCGGTTGATTTTTATTTTGCAAAGTGATTTTTATTTGGAATTCCGTTTCTAATCAGTGGTAAGTGTATACGTACTTTGAAATTATTATTTCACTTAGCAAAAAGTATTTAATAAACATCGGACAACAGACATAACATAAACAACAGACCGGTCAGTGGTTGAGTGGGCATAGCGCCTGGGTCTCACCACTAATCACTAACTTTCGAAACACAAATACATGAGTAAATAAATTTGAATTTGGAATTCCTAACCAAAGAGAAGATATTTGAGATCAAAGTTGCCAGTTTTCTTGAACCCCCCCCGAAACTAAAAGCTGGCTACGCCCGTGGTTTGAGCTACGTAACATAGATGGCCCTAGTGCTAGTGGTGCTGGTAGTGGTTTATAAGATATCCTAGATGTCGCTAGTGTATCTACAAGAGAAGCCACTAGTATTTGATAGGAAAATATACAACAATTTGAATGTTCGAACCCAAAAAGAATGTAAACTTAATGCTAAATCAGAATTTACACTACAAATATAAAAATATATGCTTTGGATAAATTGAAGCTCTCGTGTCATTTTCGTTGGTTAGAAATATAATAAAATTGTTAATTTCTTTATAAAAAATATAAGCGTAAACTACTAAAATATATTTTTTTTTATTCAAATGTATGAAAGCTTATAAGAAATAACTTTTTTAAATACTATTTTATGGCTATAATTAATTATTTGTGACAGTTTCCATAGATTAACTTTTTTCTTTATAATTATTATTTTTAATTGTTAAACTAACGTTTAAGACAAGACTTTTATGCATAGCACAAAGGGTAACAATTATGTATTAGTACAATTATATATAATTTGTGCTATGCATAAAAATCTTGTCTTAACCCTTCAAAAATTTGGCTATTTTTTCGGATGGTCAAAATATTTTCGCTTTACAATAAAATGCAAATATTTGGAATATTTCTGAACACATTCAAAAACCAAAAACTGTTTTAGAATGGTGATGAAATACGCTTTCAAATTATAGAATTCGAAAATTATTTTTTTTTTTTAAATTATAAAATTTTTGCATACAAACATAAAAAAGTTTTCAAAATGGGTCACCTTATGTTTTTTCTAACTAAAGTTACTGATAATAAAAAAAAATAAAAAGAGATGCACATTTTATTAGACAAATGTATAACAAACACGTTATTGTAACCTCAATTTTTTGTCGCTCTATGAAAATTTTTTTTTTTAAATTCCCGAAGTTTCAAATTCTTTTTTCAATTTGCGATTCAAAACTTTGTGTAGATAAAAGTGTACAATTTATTTTTTTGGTGGCTATTTTTTAGATTGGAATATAAAGCATGATGTTTTTCCTTTCTAACACTGATTAGAACATATTTCTAACTATGATAGTAAGGGAGTTACGGCGTCTTATGTGAGACCTATGTGCGTTGGGACAAATCTGGTCTCCTGTGATTAAACTGGTTAAACGTTAGTTTAACAATTAAAAATAATAATTAATATTTGACAAGTTTAAGTATTTCCCCAATAAATGAAGACATAATTTGTCTCCACGCCACCTAGCGACGGATTTAACACTAACAGTGTCTCTCTCGCAAAAATAAAGTTGGTTGTTTTCAGGTGGAAAAAATATAATAAGCAGTAATTGTTGAATGAAATACTAGTATATATTGAATCATTTGGCGGGTATAAGATAAGCCGCCATAGCTCAATTGGGAGAGCAGCTGACCGGCAATCAGAAGGGCACGGGTTCAAGTCCCGTTGGCGTCATGTTTCTTTTCTCGGAAGATTTTTCAATGTGGATGAGTGTTTCAGGCTGATAATTATTGCTTATAATAATTGTTTTTTCTTTCTTGTAAAATTATTAAAAAAATCACTATTGTGCTTGAAATCTTGACCTATAGATTCCGTTTGCAAAGCAATTTTGTAAGCCACCTACTCGTATATTCATGGCAATATAAGGCACACTAAAAATAAATACATCTTTGGCTTGTAGTCCAGGCAACGAAGACCAAAAAAGACCGAATAGCAGAAAAAATTGGTGTAGAAGCCAATTTTGACACATTTGTAGGGGAAGGTGTCCTTAACAACATACTAAAGGTATCGGGGAGTGGGGGGGGTCTCTAAAGGTCCCTTTTTTCAGTTTTTCCTTAATAACTCGAAAACTACTGCCTCTAGCGAAAAAATGTCTATACTATAAATATATGGTATGGTTACCCTGATGAAGAAGTTCATTGATTCTGAGCGTTGTGGTGTTTGGGACAGCTACTTGGCGTGTGTACAGCAGATTCTTCCATGCAAATAGGCACTTCCAGTATGCAAAATGTGCCCGTCTCTATGTGCAAGACATGATACAACTGAAAGCTAGCCATCCGGGGGCGTACAAGGAGTTTGCACAAAATTGGTCCTTCACTATTAATCGCATAGGTACATCTTGGGCAGTATTTGATCAGATGTGGTCATACAACAAACACTCATGCGCTCCATGAAAAGTTCAGGTGGCGTGACGCGAGGAAGAGAAATTACTGTTTCTGTACTCGCCAAGTGGGTTTGTGGATGGATGTGGACCCGGGGGACGCCATCTGCACGTCATTGATGGAGTTTGCTGATGTGGTTTTCGCAACTGGAGAGCAGCCCATTCATGAATGGTTCAATGACCATCCCCCTATTCCAAAGTTGGGTTCGCTAATGTCATTGACAGTGGGCATCCTGGGAAATTCCAAAATAAGCTGCTAATAAAATAAGCCTTGGATATTGGAACCAAAACTACGCAAAGTTTCATTGGCACCAAATGTGGTGACATGAAACAATCTAGAAAGAATGTGGTTTTGACAATAGCCAGTATGAGCAGCACCATTAAAATCAATGGTGAGAAAGTTACTATTAACCCTCTAACAATTTTACAAACAACTGTCATAGCAAAAAAGAAAGACAAAGATGTAGCAGAGCTTTTGACAAATGAATCAACTCCGTAGTGGCTCTGTTCAGTGAGGGAGGAATGCAAAAAGGAAAAAATCATCCCTCTACGACGTTTTGCAGTAGAGGACAATACAACCCTCGATCTCACCCGGAGCACTAATGTGGTAGACGGTGGTTTCCTTCTCCACCGCATACAAAAGAAACAGTTCTACATTTCTTCAATTTGCCATCAGTACATTGCCCATATACAGAAACATTACGGTGAAAATTGTACGGTAATTTTTTTTAATTTTTTTTATTTATTTAACGCCCAATGGACTTTTACATTTTGGTAGTACAAATAATTCATGACAGATTATTTAACAAATACAGAAATAATAAAAATAAAATTTGATAAAAAAGCACACAAGTCATAAAAATACAGCGATTTCATAGGTTTTCAGAAAAACAGATAGATTTAGGAATAGTTTTGATGGTTATTGTGATGCCAACAGCACAAAATGAGCGGAGCAGAAGCAAAGAGGGCTCACAATTGATATCAACTTTCATGAAAGCAACCATCACAGTTGAACAAGAGCCTTTTCTGCTAATGATAGGAACAAAACAAGACTGATTCCCATTCCCTTGCTCAGCGCGAAAATTAAACAAGTGTTGCCACGGGAGATGCTGACAGCACTATTGTGAGGTGTGGGTTGGATGAAGCTGCCGTCATCCAACTGTAGCAATAGTTGGGGAGGATGTGGACATGATATTTCTCCCCATTGGATTGGCACCACCAACAATCAATATGTACTTCATGAAGCCAGGCCGTGGGAATGTGGAGATCAAATTGTTTTCGGTGCGACAACTTGACAGCATCCAATCGCCAAAACCATTCTCTTTCTCCATAGCTTCTCCGGATGCGACACCACCTCGGCGATACATGGAAAGAGTAAAGTGGGAATCGCTAAGCTCTTCACATAAAATCCTGGCCTCACCCAAGATATTTCAGCAATATTCACAGATTATTAATTGTTTTTGTGTTTAATTCGTAGAACTCCATTTAAAAAAAAAATTTTAAAAAAAATAAATAAATAAATAAAAAAAATAAAAAATAAAAAAAATAATAATAATAAAAAATAATAAAAATAAAATAAAAAAAAATAAAAAAATAAAAAATAAAAAAATATTCACAGATCCCTCAGCAGTATTTGTTCTATGACCGTATCCAACCAAATACTTGCCCAAGGTGTACCTGTGCGATTAATAGTGAAGTACCATTTTTGTGCAAACTCCTTGTACGCCCCCGGATGGCTAGCTCTCAGTTGTATCATATCTTGCACGTAGAGATTGGCACATTTTGCATACTGGAAGTGCCCACTTGCATGGAAGAATCTGCTGTACACACGCCAAGTAGCCGTCCCAAACACCACGATGCTCAGAATCAATGAACTTCTTATAATCATGTGGAAGTATCTATTGAACCCACAAAGGGGAGGGATTCCAGATGATTCTGAAATTTAGTCTAAGCTGACACCAAGGAAACTCTTCAACTTTGTCTGGACTAAGTTCCTCCATGCTGGTCAGCATAGTCAAGATCTCTCTCTTCTCTTCCATTTCATTTTTAAGAATAAAAATTTAATTTTTAACAATAAAACTGTAATTTTTAACAATAAAAACAGTTTTTTTTAATAAAATAATTAAAAACACTTTGTTTTTACCACAATAATCTTTATTTAAAAGCAACATGTTTCAAGAAAGATGTTCTCTTCATCAGGACATTTCAGTACATTGAATGTCCTGATGAAGAGAACATCGTTCTTGAAACATGTTGACTTTTAAATAAAGATTATTGTGGTAAAAACAAAGTGTTTTTAATTATTTTATTAATAAAATGGTGCCACAAAGTGAATTTGCAAAATTTGAAGAAGTTTTTTTTTATTTGATATTTCCCCCCTTTATATATCCTTAAGCATTGATCCTAACAAAAAAGTTTATAAAGCCTTTTTTGTAAAAAAATTTATTTCGTTAATTTAGTTTGTAGACATTTTTTCGCTAGAGGCAGTAGTTTTCGAGTTATTAACGAAAAACTGAAAAAAGGGACCTTTAGAGAACCCCCCCCCCCCCACCCACCGATACTTTTAGTATGTTGTTAAGAACACCTTCCCCTACAACTGTGCTAAAAAATTTTTATTATTTTTTTTAATGTTCTTTATTCAGTAAAGTTTATACATTACAGTAAATGGATAATTTTTTGGCCACCACACTCGGTACATGCCCGTGTTGTAGTGGCCAATTTTATGTTAAGTGTAATAATACAAATTAAAAATAAGTTGAATGTAAAACAAAATAATATAAAAATAAAATAAAATAATTTATACATCTAAATTGGCTTCTACACAAATTATTTCCTCTATTTTTCCTTCGTTGCCTGGACTATTGTGACTACCTCTTAATCAAATACATGAGGGGGTCCATGTCAAGAGTTAGAATAATGATATATGAATGTAAATGAAGCAAGGAATGTGTTATTTTACTTACTGCTTGCTATCAAAAATAAGATGTTCATGGTTAGGTCTTGTTTATCAATAATATACGATTTAAAGTAAATGGAAAATGGCTGAAAGAGTAATTTATAGTTTTGTTTCGTACCAAAACGAAATATAATTGTAATAAATAATAATTGATTTTGTCCAGCACGTTTCGTGGACCAGCGAGACAAAATCAATTATTTTAAATGTTTATTAAGGAGACATAAAAGTTTTGTTTCATACCAAAACGAAATATAATTGTAATAAACAATATGTAACTGATTTTGTCAAGCATGTTTCGTGCTGGACAAAATCAATTATTCTAGATGTTTATTAATGAGACATAAATATTAACTTACATGTGTTTGTTAGTCCAGAAGAAATACGTTGATTTTTCAGGAGACTTGAGTTTTGTCAATGTTGAAATGTTCTAAACACTACAACAGAGATTTCCTACCTATGGGGTTGGGGTATTATACTAGAGTCAGTCAAAAACTATGGGGTTGGGGTATTACACTAGAGTCAGTCAAAAACTATGGGGTTGGGGTATTATACTAGAGTCAGTCAAAAACTATGGGGTTGGGGTATTATACTAGAGTCAGTCAAAAACTATGGGGTTGGGGTATTATACTAGTCAGTCAAAAACTATGGGGTTGGGGTATTATACTAGAGTCAGTCAAAAACTATGAGGTTGGGGTATTATACTAGAGTCAGTCAAAAACTAAAGCCCTACCTTTGGGATATTATTAAAAAAGTAGGTAAAAAAACATGGGGTTTTTTAAACGGTTATATATACAGCGCCACTTGCGTACAGAGTACCACTGACCAGCGTGACTTGTGTGGGAGAGACGAAAATACCCCCATGTCCCATAGCTTCGCGTTAGCGCAGGAACAAACTTGATGTATACAAACGTATCACGCACGTTTTGTGCGTTTCGGGTATAGTTACCTGAACGTACAAGATACGGTTTGTCTATTCCACAAACCTTCATCTGCAATCTGCAATAGTAATTATCTGAATCAACAGGTGTCAGCAATGCAGTCGCTTGCAAAATGGTTGATATCAATGTTCATATTAGTCAGCGTTCTGTGATTGAATCCTTGAATGCAGAAGGTGAAACGCCTATTCGCATTCATGAAAGACTGAAAATTGTGACCGGAGACTAAACATGGGTTTCATGGAACCAGAATCAAAGAGGCAGTCAATGGAATGGCATCATACAAACTCACCGAGGATGATAAAATTCAAAACTGTGCGATCGGCAGGGAAAGTTATGGCGACAGTGTTCTGCAGTGGATTTGATTATGGTTGATTTTTTGGAGCAGGATGCATAATAAATTCTGTCCATTACGTCACAACCCTTAAAAAGCTTAAAGCACATCTTTCGACTAACAAAAGCTATGGTGGAAGGCCTTAGGAAGCAGGACCGTACTTTTTACACTTTGGGATTTTTTATTATGTCAATACCTCACAAGAGTCCCAGTCTGGAGCCAGTGAGACAATCTATGCATCCCCAATCGGGGTATGTTTTGAGGCTGAAGGCAGTGGGGAGTGGAAGGAGATGGGGAAGAGAAAGTTAGAGAAGTACCTGGCTATTCAGATCTAGTCACCAAACACGGCTAAAGGCATTTCAAGCAATGTTTCAATTCTGAATGATGGTTTTACACCAGGGCGATACTAAGACTATCTTCCACTCCGCAATTATACTACATATTATTTTAAATGAATTAATTGTGAAATAACACAAATTAATCAAATAAAATTTATTTGCACATGCGGGATTTGATTCTGTGACCTACGGATTGCGAGTCAAGAGCCTTACCCCCAGACTACGGAGGCCGTCATATATGATACATGCCTTTGTTAAAAGATGGACCAAAACTTTAGAAATGTACGGAGATTATATTGAAAAGTGACAAATTAATCTCAATAGTGTGGTTTTCCAACTATGTAACTAATAATTTTTTTTTATTTCTTAACAATTAAAGGAAAAAAAATATAGAGGGCAAAAAAAAAATATGAGTGACCCTCATACTTTTACCTTAATTTTCATAGGAAATCATCAAAAAAAATCTTGTAAGAATGTATGTTTTTTTTACACCTAATACTCTATACCAGTGGTTCTTAACCTTTAACTGTGGATGCCGGGTCTCAGAGGCCCAGCCCCTTCTTCAATTTCTCGGAATAAACACCTTCCGCGCGCGTGCCTCCCCCGCGCGTCTCAGTAGCTTCAGTTTTAGTTGTGTTTGGACTAAGGAGGGAGAATGTCGCGTCGTCCGGCACTTATCACGTGAGTAATAATCATTTAAAATTTGATCAGGGTCTGTGAGACCCGCTGACTATAATTTCCATACAAATATACTCGGTCCTATGTGACCCGCCTACTATAATTCTCGTACATTTTAATATTATAATCTTTTTTACTTGTTCTAGATTTTGAAAAGAAAATGGCGGACAGTAGTGAAACGAGTACATCAGCTATGAAACGTGGTGAAAGAAAGACAACCCGTGCCTGAATTAACTGCAAGAAGCCAGTTTGTCTTCAGTGTTCCAAGCCTCTATGTTTTGAGTGCCAGTAATTTTACATAAGTTTGATCCTTGTCAGAATTTTCATTTTATTTCTTTCAGAAGTTTTTTTTTTGAGTTTTTGTTATTATTTTATTTATTAGCTGGGAAAAATTATTAGTTTTGATTTATGTGATACCTACTATAATTAAGGAGCCTTAATATGGTCTCAAGTCAATTAAGACTGAAAACTGACTAAGTTTGTTAAATTTGGAGATGATTATTAAAATATGAATAAAAGTTGATTATTTTTATTACCCGATCTTTTATTTATAAATACTTTATACATATAAACTCCTTGCTAAAGTCAGATTGGTCCAGGTATAAAAACAGAAGAATTTTATGAAGGGGTTTGTGTGACCCGACGTCCATGGGAGTGTGATTTTTATTTCACGTCCATTGTTAAGGGTTAACCTGTGTTCGATCGAACCCCAGGGGTTCGGTGAGTCAGTCTCAGGGGTTCAGCGGAACAAGACACAGCCCGAAAAAAAATTACGAAGAATATTGTCACTATCCTACATCCCATCCGGCCCCATTCTATCCCATTGCATCCCCCCTCCCCCTGTTGTTGTAATAATAGTTGTGACAATAGCCCATCCTATCCCATTACGCCCCCCTCCCTTTGTGGTAATCCGCTGCCACTGATGACACGCCCCGCTTTCCACAAAACTAAACCGCTACCTCAAAAAAGATTAAGAACCGCTACTCTACACACAGTGACGTAGCTAGCATGGGTGGATGTCACCCCCCGAGGAGTGGTGTCAACCCCCCCCCCCCCCCCCCCCCCCCGCCCTATTACGCTAATTTCGACTTCATAAAATTGGCCCATCCTGGGAGGGGGTAGAGAATTTCAGATTTATCCACAAATATAGGCTATGTTTGCCTATAAAAAGACCTAGACACAAAATTCGGGGAATTCCACGAGGAACAAATGAAATAAAATAACAGACCTTGTTCTTGTATACAATACTTTGGTGACAATATCCATTAATAAGTCACCCCCCTGTCGGGTGGCACCCGGGGCGGACCGCCCCCCCCTCGCTACGCTACTGTCTACACACTCTTATTTAACTTCTTGGAAACTTTGGCCTTCAACTTTTGATCGCATACTGCTTGTAGTGCTTGTCAACAAACGTGACGCGCGGCATGGCTTTGTTTTTTATATAAAAATCTACAGTTTTATTCTACGATTGATGAAATTTTGCACACTTGACCTTCAATACAAGAGGAAAGTGTATGTCTACAAAATATTTCGAAAACCATCACCAGCTCATTTCCCCACCCCAGCAGAATTTTAATACTTCTTGATGTTTAACATTCGAAATAAGAATAAAATGATTTACTATCTACAACTGACTTGGAAAACTATGAAAACGGGCAACGCTGGGGACTTCGACTTGCCAACGAGACTTGCCGACTTTGTTGGGGACTTCGAAGAGTTTTTTATTCAATTTGTTTGCTACCTGAAAAACAAAATACCTAATTTAAGATTTAAAAAATTAAACATTAATTTTCAATTTTTATTAGAACAACTCTCTTTTTATAACTTTTGAAGGTATATTAATAGAGACGACAGAGCTAAGCTCAATAGCTCTTGGTATCCGGTAATTGGTGGCTACCCCAAAGCTAAATGCAAAAAACCATTTCGAAGAATACTGTAATACCAGTTCGTAGTAAACCATTTTGTTTTATACCTTTATATTGGCTACATTAGTTTCTAATTTTAGAATTCGTCAAAAGATGTCGCCAATTCCGTTGGTGTGCGTGTGCCCCAGGCAAGTAAGCATTCCATGGGGAAGTGCCCCAGGCAAGTATAAGTACTAAGATTTAGTGATATGCAGTATCCCTCCGCGGCTATATACTACATATGACGCCACTGCCTGTCTCGGTTATTTTGTACCGGCGACTAGCGATCACTGGATGACAGTGGATTTGACAGTGGAACAGTTTTTTGGAACCGGTATTGGAGCACGCCTGATTATGGAGGCAATTAAAATCTACAACCATTTTGAAGTATGCTGTAATACCAGCTACCACGTAACGTGTTACCACGGTAACACTTCCAAGTAAATAAACAAACATTTCACCACTAACAATTACACATCTGCCGGATCTGCCCAGATGATGGACACTGCAACGCTATCTGAAATGTTGGCTAAAGAAGGGGGTAGCGCAACAGAAGGGGGTACTATCTCATTCTCTCGTAGGCTAAAACATATAGATGTATGTGTTTGTCAAATCACAACGGTGCTAAAGAAGTTTTCACTTTAAAAAATAAATAAAAGATTGGCGGATCGCACATTTAAAACTTGGCTGGCCACAGGGAGCAGTAGGGCTGCATTACACGATCAAGGGAATCAAATACTTGAGTCGGGCCATGTACCTTTACATGAAACGACGTATGAATGTGAATGAAGCAAAATTTTCAATTTAGTGTGGGTACCACCGACATGGGAATTATTTATTGGATAAACAACACCTCTGCTATAAGTCATCCCAAGTGAATCGCTAAGTTTGGTGACTTAGCAGGGATGTCTGAATTCATGGGATGTGGTTTTTCAAGGTAGCGGCGGATGTGTTTGCCCACGTACTGCGTGGCGAGCTGGAAAGGACTGGTTGAGGTAGACTATTTAACCTCTCCAGCAGGAATCTCTCGACGCATTGCCTCGCATCGCAGTGGGAGGGAAACGTTTATCCGTCCATCTCTCCTGGACACACTAACCCAGAGAGTCCTAACCACCTACCATACCTTTTTCCTTCCATTATTTCCTTTCTAAGTATGTTTAAGAGAGACGGGAAGGTTGATAGACAAATTGAAAGAAGGGTAAATACAGGTAACTCCGCATTTATGGAGGACAGAACGACATTGGAAAGAAGCGAAGCTAGCAGTCCACAATGGAGTGCTGGTACCGTCCCTGATGTATGGCAGTGAAGCATGAAACTGGCAGAGGAAGAACTAAATGCTGTAGAATTGAGATCCCTGCGGCGTATGTATGGTAAAGCCATGTACGAGTGTGAGAAAAATATGAAAAGAATGCAAGGCTGATGCAAGCGTAATAAGTAAGATTAAGAAAGGGACTTATTATTATTAAAGGGAATTATTGAAGAAATATTTTCTTATATGTAGGGAGGGGACAAGGGGGGGCGCGCGCCCCCCCTCTGCATCCGCCACCGGCATAACCACAGTAGCCATACTCCCTCAGGTAGAGAAATCGCATTATTCTGTCTGGGGTTCTGTCTAGGGTTCATAAATGTCTTATGTTAATTGCTGACATCAGTTTTCCTTCAAATTGATACAGAACACACTTCTGAGAATTATATTTAGGGAGGGGACAAGGGGACCCTCTGCATCCGCCACTGGCATAACCACAGTAGCCATACTCCCTCAGGTAGAGAAATCGCATTATTCTGTCTGGGGTTCTGTCTAGGGTTCATAAATGTCTTATGTTAATTGCTGACATCAGTTTTCCTTCAAATTGATACAGAACACACTTCTGAGAATTATATGTAGGGAGGGGACAAGGGGACCCTCTGCATCCGCCACTGGCATAACCACAGTAGCCATACTCCCTCAGGTAGAGAAATCGCATTATTCTGTCTGGGGTTCTGTCTAGGGTTCACAAATGTCTTATGTTAATTGCTGACATCAGTTTTCCTTCAAATTGATACAGAACACACTTCTGAGAATTATATGTAGGGAGGGGACAAGGGGACCCTCTGCATCCGCCACTGGCATAACCACAGTAGCCATACTCCCTCAGGTAGAGAAATCGCATTATTCTGTCTGGGGTTCTGTCTAGGGTTCATAAATGTCTTATGTTAATTGCTGACATCAGTTTTCCTTCAAATTGATACAGAACACACTTCTGAGAATTATATGTAGGGAGGGGACAAGGGGACCCTCTGCATCCGCCACTGGCATAACCACAGTAGCCATACTCCCTCAGGTAGAGAAATCGCATTATTCTGTCTGGGGTTCTGTCTAGGGTTCATAAATGTCTTATGTTAATTGCTGACATCAGTTTTCCTTCAAATTGATACAGAACACACTTCTGAGAATTATATGTAGGGAGGGGACAAGGGGACCCTCTGCATCCGCCACTGGCATAACCACAGTAGCCATACTCCCTCAGGTAGAGAAATCGCATTATTCTGTCTGGGGTTCTGTCTAGGGTTCATAAATGTCTTATGTTAATTGCTGACATCAGTTTTCCTTCAAATTGATACAGAACACACTTCTGAGAATTATTCAAGAAGTCGATTTACATCAAATAAGTCATATCGACGCTTGTGGCATTTTCTGGTCAACAGGATGTTAATGTTCAATTACAATTTAAACATACATACATAATTTTATTACTATAACTATACAGATTGTCACAATTAACACATATGAATTAATATAAACTATCTCTATTGAGTAACCATTGTTTCAGCATATATCTCAATCTATTGATTAGTAATTATTATTTCCAACAGAGTGCATGTCATAAATTGCTCCACAAAAATATACAAAATTTAGTGTCTAAAATTAAAAAAAACCATATAACTCATTGTTAAACGTGTCCCTGAAGTGAAACCCGTACGTGTGTTACTTAATCGCTCTAAACTTACTGTGTTTTATAGTGTTTAGATCAACTTTGAAGTGTGTCAATATTGTTGCAGTAAAATTAACCCTTTATAATCTCCAATAATATTCCTGTGCAAAGACAATTTATAATACACATAATTCCCACTCAGTTTCAAAGGGCTGACAGCAGAGTGGAGAGAACATCTGCCTAGAGATCCGGTGATCCACGGTTCGAATCCTAGTAATACCAAAGTGTTTTTTTTTCTTCTTTTTTCTGCAACATTATTAAAAAGTAATGTGAAAATTTTTTTGAAGATTAATTAACACATAATTCTGAAATAAGTGAAAATAATTTTGAAGACTAACCTTAGCAGTAAAATTGACTTTTAATAATCTCCGTAAATATACCTATGCAAAGGCAATTTATATTACACCTTACTCCCAGTGATTTACAACTGTCTGGTAGCAGAGTGGCGAGAGCATCTGCCTTTAGATCCGAAGGTCCGTGGTTCGAATCCTAGTAATACCAAAGTGTTTTTTTTTTTCCCTTTTTTCTGCATCCTTATTTAAATCACTGTGTAATAAGTGAAAAGAAATTTGAAGATCTTACAAATTCAGGCGCAATCACATACAAAGTACGAAATAACAACAACGATAATAATGGCTACTTCTAGTAAAGTGCAAACACGATCAAAACCTATTGAGTCACCACTACCAACCGATGCCGGTGAAGTGCACTATGATAAATTTATCAAATATGTAGACAAAAAGATGGACGAAATAAAGCAGCAACTCTTCAAAAAAATGGAACAAGAGACACTAAACATTAAGAAAAATCTAGAACATGAAATTTTAGAAATGAAAAAAAGTGTAGATTTTATAAGCCAGCAATATGATGATATTTCAACCAAGGTTGACACAATCCTACAATTAAACAAAAAAGTAGATATTCTTGAAGAAGCAAACAACAGCAAAGAAATCAGAATCAATAACCTAGAAACTCGACTGGCTGAAATTGAACAGGTCAGTATGAGCCACAATTGGGCGGAGTTTGCGGGTGTAGTTACCCTTCCTAATGATGAACCGCCGGACACCATAACCAGATTATTCAAGGAAATACAAGTTAATGTCGAATCACAGAAGATAAAAAGAATAATCCGTTATCAAGATCGTACACAGAAAATGGAGGACGGAACTTACAGATACAAAGTACAACTTCAAGATGAGGAAGCCCAGCAGAGAGTCTTGAACTCCCGCAAGAACGCTAGAGAGAAGAACATATTTGTAGGCGAACTTTTAACCCCTTACTTTAAAGAGCTGCTGTGGAAGACAAAACAAAAAGCTAAAGATAATAATTATATGTATACTTGGTTCAAAAATAATAAAATCCTCACAAAAAAGAACTCTGATCATACTTCAAAAATAATAAACGTAAAACATGTCAACGACTTACAGCTCATAATCTAATTGGTTACATTATTTTTAACTGCCTACTGTATAGGTAACTCCATCTATTACAAATGGACTCACTACTAAACATTGATTTTGAACCACCCTATCATGAAGAACATATATTCAAAAATTCTCAAGATTTCAAAGTATTCCACACAAATAACTCTTTAAATATAATATCCCAAAATATTAGAAGCATTCGCAAGAACTTAGACAGTTTTACAATTCTTTTACAAGACCTCGACTCCCGCTTTGATATAATAATTTTAAGTGAATGCTGGACAGATGACTCTTACACCGATATCTACTTACCTGGTTATTCGACATTCCATACTACTACTAAACTCAACCAAAATGATGGGATAGTTATCTTCGTAACAGAATCGCTGAATCCCTTTATCTCTGAAATAAATTTAACGGAAGCAAATTGCATAAAAATATCACTTGGATCTGATTTATCTGTATTTGCGATTTATAGACCTCCTTGCTTTAAAAATCTTACACCTTTCCTAAATTCTCTACAAAAACTTCTGAATGATAACACAAATACCCAACAACTCATCTTAGCGGGTGATCTGAACATAAACATTTTGAATTGCAATCCTCAAACTAACGAATATCTAAGTCTTTTAAGTCATTATGGCCTTAAATCAACTATTAATTCTACCACAAGAATAAGCCTTGAGTCCAAGTCTTGCATTGATCACATTTTTGCTAAAACTAAGAAAATAACCATCTCATCCATTATTCACACAACGGTCACCGATCACTACACTACTTCACTCGGCATTAGATCGAACTTCAAAAATAAAACGAAAATGCCTACAAACACCACACAACACGTCATAGACTTCAAATCACTTAGGGCAGAAATTAGTCATGAATCCTGGACTTCAACACTAAAAGAAAAAGACCCGAACAAAGCTCTAAATGCTTTCCTAATAACTATGGAAAAGTACACTAACAAGCACACTACAATAAAAACACATAAAAACAAAGCCCACAAAACATTGCAAATTAAACCATGGATCACTGCAGGGCTAGTAAAGAGTATTCACAAACGAAACGCAATGCACATGAGAGTACATAAAAACCCACATGACGGTAAACTTAATCATGACTACTTATTATATAGAAATCTATGTAACAAATTAATTAAGCAGGCCAAATACAAATTTTATAGGAACGCAATTGAAAATGCCAGAACGGATCCAAAAAAAAACTTGGAAAGTCATTAATGAAGCAGCATATTTAAAACCCAAGAAGAATAATAATATCAAGAAACTGTCAATTAATGGAGAAATCCTTGAAACTAAGAACGAACCATTTAAACTAGCTAATTATATTAATTCTCATTTTTCCAACGTAGGCCTAAATCTAGCAAGCAAAATCCTCAACAATCACCACACTGCAAAAAAACTTTCATCTAAACACAGCCCTACCAAGCAACCATTACACTCTTTTAATATATATAATATGTTGATAGGTTTAATTCCTTTTTATTAATTTCTAAATAAAACACTTGTGTTGCAAAGTTTTTTTTAACTAAGAAACGACATTTATGTTTATTAATATCACTTTGAATGGTTTTTTCTAACAATCAAATAATAGAATAACAAAACAAATGACAATCGATGATTGCATTCTAATTGACATTATAGGATTCAAATTTAAAGGGAATATATTTCCTTTACATCTCCCCCCCCCCGCGGGAAAGAAAATTATTGCAAAAATTTTCATTCATCTTCGATATCCTCTTCATGGTTCATCAATGCAGGTGCTGGAATTAATTTCGAGATGTGGAAAAAATTTGATTCTAATTTTTTTCGACCAGTATTTTATCTTGTAAATTGAGTTTGATAATTTTTCTATTATTTTGTAGGGTCCGATTCTCAATTCGTCGAGCTTCTTCCTGTTAAGTTTGTTTCCATTCTCCACAAAAACAGTATCACCAACTTTGAAGTTAATATGTCTCCTGGTTTTATCGTAAATCATCTTGTTGTAATTATGTGACTTTATAGTATTTTCCAGAGCTTTTTTTCTGTCTTGAATCAAATCGATGTCAGTCTTCTTAAGTTTTAACTCATTTGGCAAAATCGTAACATCTGTGCCGTTAAGTAGGTACTGAGGCGCATAACCAGTGACAGTGTGCTCCGTTTCATTATAGTTTTTTACACAATTACGGGCTATAGTTGTCCAAGCCACTTTTAAGTCATTTTCGTTGATTTTGCATCTAATTTTATTGACTAGCGTTTGATTTAATCTTTCATTTAATCCATTTGAGAAAGGCGAGTTTACTGCAGTAAAAATGATTGGAATATTTTTTTCATCCAAAAATTTTTTGAATTCTCTAGAATTAAGACCCGGATATTGGTCTGATAGTATCATGCCAATGTCATTAGTTTCTGTGGAGTTTAAGAGTTTGATGAAATCGTTGGTATTTTGAGTTTTTGACGTCAAAATATATGCAAACCTCGTGAAATGATCTGATAGCAGGTGCAAGTATCTCTTTGTTGACCGTGAACCCCCAAAACCACCTATCGTATCAATAGAACATATTTCAAAAGGTTTTGTTGCGGGACCCAAGTAGGACATCAATCCATATTTATTTTGACCTCTTGATTTGTTCTTTAAACATACTGCACAACTTTCGCAAGTTCTCTTTATATTGTTTGTCATGTTTTCTGATGTGTACCATGAGCTTATCATTTTTTGCATTTGATTAATTCCTATGTGACCTAGGTCTGTGTGAACATTTTTGATAAAATCTATGCTGAATTTTTCTGATAGAATTATTTTTTCTTTTTTTTTTACTTTCTTGTAATAAACATTATTCTTCGATATCAATTTATCTTTTCTGCACTGTATCTTCTCATTTTTGACCTGATCTTTTAAGATATCTTCTAATTTTATTAAGTTGACAACTTTTAATTGCTCATCTTGGTTCTCATCTGGTTCTAAGACTGGGTTTCTGCTTAGACAATCAGCTTCAATATTGTACTTTCCTGGAGAATATTTAATTTGAAAATCATATTGGGATAAGTAATATGTTAAGTCACCAAGCTCTTCATCGGTTCTAGATTTGATATTCATATTTTCCAGCGGTTTGTGATCTGAATAAACTGTAAATGGTTTTCCTATCAACCAGTATTGCCAGTATCTCACTGCCTCTTTTATAGCTAAGCATTCTAAGTAAATTGCTTTTTTCTTTTTCTGTGCGCTGTTTAATTTTTTCGAAAAGTAAGCAACAGGTTTTTCTTTTCCATCAGATTGTGTCTGTTTTAAAATAGCTCCAACACCCTCTAGAGAAGCATCTGTATATATATTAATTGGTAAATCTTGATCAAAAATTTCCAAGATCGGTTGTGAGCATATTAGGTTTTTCATCGTTTCAAAAGCATTTTGGCATTTATCAGTCCAAATAAACTTTTGATTTTTCCTTAATAAATTATGCAAAGGATCTAGTATTATTGCACTCTTCGGAATGTACTCATGATAAAAGTTGATTTTTCCTAGAAATTGTCGCACATTCTTTTGTGTTTTTGGAATAGGAAAATTCTTTATTGAAATCAAATTATCCTTTACTGGCTTGACTGAATTATTCTGAATTATATGACCCAGATATTTTACCATATCTGATGCAAATGTGCATTTTGTAAATTTTAATCTAAAACCTTCTGTTTTGATTGCATTCAGCAGCTTTGTCAGATGATCAATGTGTTCAGCAAAAGTTTTTGAAAAAATAAGAATGTCATCTATGTAATTGACAGCAAATTCGTTTAGTTTATATTTTCTCAATATATTGCTTAATATCCTCTGAAAAATTGCCGGAGAAGTCTTCAATCCAAAAGGCAGGCAGGTCCATTGATAATGTCCCTCCTGTGTTACAAATCCTGTTTTTTTTTTGTCTTCAATCCGCAATGGAATAGACCAAAAGGCTGAGTTTATATCCAGCGTTGAAAAAAATTTGCAATTTCTGGTCTTTGTCATTAGGTCTTCAATCAATGGAAATGGTTGAGCTTGAGGTATTACTATTTTATTTAAGTCTCTGAAGTCTATGCATAATCTGGATCTTTTGTTTTCTTCTTTTTTAAATGCTAGAGTGACCGGTGCAGCAAATGGACTGTACGACTCTTCTATCAGTTTATTGTCTAATAATTTTGCTATTTGCTCTTCTATTTCCTTTTTATCTTCTACACTGCATCTGTAAGGCCTCTTACTACAATATTTATCCACTAATAAGTCTATCTTCGCTTCATATCCATTGACAGTGCCAACATCATATTTACTCTTCGCGAACACTGATGTGTATTTGTCTATTAGTTCATTTATTTCTGTTTTTTGATCATTATTTAAATGATTCATTGTTATTTTAAAATCTTCTTCTTTAACATGTTCGTTAAAATTAATTCTGTGTTTTTCTATATGATTAAATTTAGTATTCGTTTTCATATCTGTAGAATATTTTTCTTTTTTATTTGTATTATTTAGGCAGAGTTTCTGTGATATTTATAAGTCTTCACTTTGGATAAGTTTGAAGTCTTTTATCATGTCTAATCCAATCAAAAAATCATACTTGAAATTGTGTTCATCAATAATGTACACATCAACTTTATTCTCCAATTCAAAAATTTTTATGTTTAACGTTGTCAAACCACTCGTCTTTTTAACACCATTAATCGTTACTAAATTTGCTTCATTCAAATTGTTTCCTTTTCCTTTTAGTTTCAATAATTTAGAATTAATTAGAGAAACATTTGAACCTGAATCATAAATTCCGTATATTTTTAATTTATCATTTAGTAATAGTTTGACTTTTATTAATGGTGTTACTATTAGTTTTTTTGATCATTTTCATTTAATTCAGTTTCTATCACTGAATTGTTTACATGTTTAATGGCATTTCTCTTAAATTTTTCATCCTCTTTTGTTTTGAACCAGCATGTAGCTTCAGGGTGGTAACGAATGCCCTTATTCAATTTTTCACAAATTTTACATGGATTTTTACCCCCATTTTTATTATGTTCTGCATTTCCAAATGTTTTCTTATTCATAAATCTTTTTTTGTTGACCATATGTTCATACTTGTTTACTTCATTAAACAAATCTACAGTATCTTGTAATCCTTCTCTATCGATCTTGTTAAGTATGAATTCTGGTAGTCCGGAAGCAACAAGATCTATCAAAGTACCGGTGTCAATTGATCTTCTCACATCCAATAGAAGTTTTTCTTTTCTCATAGCATAATCCAACAGAGAACCATCTTTGTATCTAAATGATAGTGCGTATGTGACAGGGTTCCATCCTTTGTTTGCAAATGATTCACAGAATTTGTTTTTCCATGTTGACCACTCTGAGTTCATTGTTAGTTTTATAATCATGGAACTGTACCAGTCTATACAAGATTTATCCATGAACAATCTGAGTATTTCTATTTTTTTTCCATCCATGGTCACATCAAACCGCAAACATTCTTTTTCAAACACTTCCATCCACTGGCTTGCATTTGTATTTTTAGTGCAGAATTTTTCTATAACAAACTTCTCAGCAATGTTTTTTAAGCTCTGTTGCTTATCTTCCATTAACTTTTCAATTAATTTTCCTAATGCATCTTCTTTTTGATGTACTTGTAAACTTTTTTCGTCCAATTCTTCGAGGTATTGGTCTCCAAACTGTAGGTTTCCATCTTCGTCTACATATGTTTTTTTTAGTTCTTCTGTCATGGTTAACCAGACTCTTCTAACCTGGTATCTTTTTTTCAAACTATTTTTTATTTTTCCAAAAGCACTAGTTTTCATTATCTCCTCGTGATAGCTGGCGGATCGTAGCATTTCTGGTATTGTAAACACTTTTCCATCACTTGTGACTATTTTTGTAATGCTAATAATATTTGATCTGCCATCGCATCCAGGTAATAGCGTAAATTCGAATTGAATTTTCTCCATTTTTGGTTTAAAACGAAATGTCGTTTTATAATATGTTGATAGGTTTAATTCCTTTTTATTAATTTCTAAATAAAACACTTGTGTTGCAAAGTTTTTTTTAACTAAGAAACGACATTTATGTTTATTAATATCACTTTGAATGGTTTTTTCTAACAATCAAATAATAGAATAACAAAACAAATGACAATCGATGATTGCATTCTAATTGACATTATAGGATTCAAATTTAAAGGGAATATATTTCCTTTACATATATATAAACTCAATAAAACAGAAATTTCCGACTTTATTTTATCTCTCAAACCACATTGCGCTCCGGGCCCGGACAAAATCTCTAACCAAATTCTGATTAATCTGCGAGAATTTATTGTTATACCTCTTCTACACATTTTCAATCAAAGCTTTAGCCAAGGGATTTTCCCGGATAAACTAAAAATTGCCATTATAACTCCAATTCACAAGTCAGGGGACAAATCTCTCATATCTAACTACAGACCTATCTCACTATTAAATTCTTTATCGAAAGTTTTGGAAAAAGCAATGAAAAAAAGGCTAATATCCTACCTCGATAAACACAACTTACTCTCAGATTGTCAATTCGGTTTTCGAGCTAAAATGAGCACAGAACAGGCTATATCCGAATTAACTGATTACATTGTCAAAAATACAGATGTAGGATCCAAAGTCATCGGAGTTTTTCTAGATCTGGCTAAGGCTTTTGATACTATCTCTCATGACATTCTGTACGAAAAACTTAAAAATAATGGTATCAACGGTCCGCCGCTCGAATGGTTTATTAGCTATACTAAAAATAGGAAACAAATAGTTGAACTTAATAAATGCTACAGTGATCCGGAACAAATCAAGTATGGCGTCCCTCAAGGTAGTGTACTTGGTCCCCTTCTATTTCTCATTTACATAAATGAACTTACCGATATTAAAATGGCATCTATCGACTACAAGGTAATCAGTTACGCAGATGACACGGTAATTCTATTCAAAGCACCGAGTTGGGAAAAGGCCTTCAAAAGTGCGGAAACTGGTATGTTAGAAATAAAAAATTGGCTGGACGAAAATCTTCTTACCTTAAACATCTCCAAAACAAAATACTTAACATTCAGCAAAACCACTACCGGGCAACCAAAAATCACTCCGCCTTTATACCTACACCCTGATATTACCTCAAATCCCTCAAACCACAACTGCGAAAAAATAGAACATACTGATAATATCAAGTATCTAGGCTTAACAGTGGATTGTAAATTAAACTGGGAACTTCATATTAACTTACTAACTAAAAAAATCCGTAAACTAACATTTATTTTCAAAACTATTAGAAACATTATGCCACTAAAACAATTAAAAAATGTTTACTACGCTCTTTGTCAAAGCCTCCTAACTTATGGAATTTCTGCTTGGGGGGGAGCTGCCGACAAGTACATTAAACCGCTTAACACAATTCATAAAACATTAATTAGGATCATGTTCAAAAAACCTTATCTTCACCCGACGGAAAACATATTTATTACTAATAACATACTAGATATCAGGAAGCTGTTCATTAAAAAGATCATACATATAAACTGCGTAAATTCCTCAAACTATGTGTACTTGATGAATTTTTGGTTTTATGGAAATCTGTCAATTCCTTGATAACTGTATTTCAACTCCCAATAATTCTTATTTGATTATATGTATTTAGGTTTCAATATGTATCTATGAGTTTGATTATGTACACGTATGCGAATATCTGTGTGTAAGTATGTGCGCATTTGCGTGTATGTGTGTATGAACATAATTGTGTATATGCATGTATATATATGTAAATGTATATGTGTCTAAGTTTATGTATATATATATATATGTACCCGCCTCGGAACAGACTTAGTCTAGTGAGGCGGGCTACTAACTTGTGTGTATATGATTATTATTACAATAAACGACCGGGTTGCCGGCATTAAAAAAAAAAAAAAAAAAAAAAAAATTTGTAGAATCGCAGAACAAGCATTCCTTCATTCTTTGTGAACCTTGTATTATGTTCATGTTCAATATTTTGTACCATAATAAGGTCTGCACCGGTAATATCGTTAAGTTCCGATGCAACAATGATATGTTTCGTGAAAAATATGTTTTGTGATAAAAAAATATGTTTTTGAACTAATGACTTAACCATAGAATTTTGTACTGATTGTAGGTGGTTTAAATTAGTTTTGCAAGAGTGTCCCCACGTGGTTAATCCATACAGTAAAGTTCATTCTGCAAGTGATAAGTAAATCATTTTTAAAATATTCATATTTTTATGAATGCATGTTATTATTTATATTCTAAATTGATATTAATAAACAGACATCCAACTGTCCAGATCTGATTAAATAACTAAATATGACGCCGATACTCTGCAGGTTTAGGCAGAGAGGACAGAACGCCACATACTCCTTGCTTCCTCCACATTCATATACTGTTCACTTGGTTGTGCCATGTTTCCCTGACTTCTTTTACCATTAACTTCTGCGTCATATATTCTCCTAATGCTCCTTTCTTGGTTCATTCACTCTACACGCCCAAACCATTTAAGCATCTCTTCAATAGACTTACATCAGTCTCGCATTCTTAGTGAATCTCCACGAACCTCACACAATGGATGGTTTTACCACGCGTACGCATCAGGGATCTCATTTGTGCAACATTCAGTCTACTTTGATCCTTCCTCTGCCAGTTCCATGCCTCACCGCCATACATCAAGGTAGGTACCAGCACTACATTGTGGACTGCTAGCTTCTCTTCTTTAGACAATTTGGTAGGCGGGTACAGGTACCGCTGCCCCGGGAACCATTCATTGGATAACCAACACCACCGCTATAGGTCACCCCAAGTAATTTGCCATACACCGCAGTGGGAGGAATGAATCCATAAGTTCGTCACTCCTGAACACATTGACCCCCAGATTCCTACCCACCCCTCGTTTTTTACCTTCCCAGAACTTCCTCTCCTTCATTTACCTAAAAAGATCCTCCACACAGCATCCCCAAAGATGACATAGGCCCTGAGGGATTTTTTTTCTCAGGGCCTCATATTGTGTGAAGGTAATGTATCTTATAAATATATATTAAAATACAGTAAAATAAATAAATATTATATTTTGATGTTCACTAAAGAAATAAAACAAACATTATTGCTTCAATTTTTAATTTTTTTATTGATAACACAGTCTTATTATCTAATGACTAGATCTGAATAGTGGTATTCTCAACCTTCATCTATTCCTCTCATTTTTCAAGATTCCTTATAAATAATAAATAAATTAAATAAACCAATAATAATCGCTGATATCACAAAAATATATATTATTTCTAAACAATTTATTTACTTCAAAAATAACACTCTGTTTCAATTTCTCCAGTAACTAGTAACCAAATGAGCGATAGAGATTTCCAGGCATTCGGTTTTGAATTTAGCCGCGCTCATCCAAAATCTGAATATTAGTACGGAAACATTTCGACGCTGGAAAGGAAAAACTGCTTAAGTGCCATCTAGCTGGAAAGGAAAATAGCTACAAAATAGCGCTTCAGCGATTTTCCTTTTCCTGCGTCGATATGCTTTGTGTAGTTTATAGTTCATGAATTCATTTTTTAGATTTAATTTAAATCTTAAAATTTATAAATATGTGAATTCTGTGTGCTGATTACTGAAATTGCCCTATCTTGTACTTATTTGGGGAAATAATGAATATTACTACATCTGTGTGTGTTGTCTATGGTCTACTGGAAATATGTATGTAGTCACAGACATTATAAAAAGCAATTTTTAATGTCATGTAGACATTTCGATCGTCCAGTTGATTATTCAGACATCTCCAAATATTGAGAGCGTTCAACCAACCAGCGGCCGAAAATCCACGTTTCGTCGAAAGTTGTTCTTACGATCGTGCAGGGCAGTTACAATGAGAAAGATTAATTATTCTCCGTACCAGCTTTTTAAAATTACAACTCAATATCGATTTTATTTCATTCCAAATTTGCTTTAATTTATACCTACATCCAAAAATGCTGAAAGGCGTGATGATAAAACTATTAAAATATTGTACTTTTTGTAATTATTTTTTGATTATAAGTATTTAGCATTTTTCAATAATGTCTAAGTTAGGAAACGTACCCATACTACGTGACACGTTTAGGGGGGGGGAGGGTCTTCAAAATGTCACGCTCCATACAAATGAGCGGCGGGTTGCTTAGGTTTTTGGTCACCGGGGGGGGGGGGGTTAAAAATTACAAAAAGTTGGTCACGTAGTATGGGTACGTTCCCTTAAATAAGAATGTTAAAAAAATCTGAAATATATTAATCTGTAAGTGCGCAAATAAATACACAAACGGACCAATTTTCGTCAAGAAACACATGTACGTATATATTTTTTTATGATTTTATTTAAACTAAAATTAAAATTCTAAAACAAGCGATATCCAGATAATGTATTGATTTATTTTACTGCATGATTATATTATTTGAAATGGGTGTAATATAATACAAAAACTTTTTTGAAAATTTAACAAATCTGCCAACGACCTATGGTATAACCTTATTATACTAAAAATTAACATTTTTCCTCAAAATTTAAAACATTTATAATTTTGTTGTGGAAAAGAGTCAATACGCCTAAAATCTGATTTAAAAATGACATATTTCTGGTTTTCTCTGTCGTAAGTTCTGAGATAATGAGGAAACCAATATTGCCATAAATCTGTTTAAATTAAATGTATTATAAAATAACAGCGGGAGGCATAATGATCCAGTACATTAGTATGACATTTTGAAATATCCCACTAGTGACCCAGAAAACATCAACATTTTGTTTAATTACTACAAGTTTTTCTGCACTATAGTTGATTTGGTGGTGTATATGAGTACACTTTTGCATATTACTGCATACTCAACTCAAATTTCGATTTTTCGGAGATATCTGACAAATCAACTGGACGATCGATGTATTCGATTTTTAGAAAAAAATTTTAAATGACATCTTCATACATACTACATGGTACAAACAATTATCTGGGATATTCCATGAGAGCAACATTAGTGACATCTTTTGGTATTCGATAGAAACTTAATCAAGCTAATTACTAAACATGTCAGCTGTTTACAGGAAGTTCAAAAAATTAACCCAAATTACAGCTAACCCATTTGGGTAACTATTGCTTAACTGACAAACTCTGTCATTTTCTTGACAATGTTTGCATTTTTATTTAGTATGGTATGGATAGACGGATTCATTTTAGAAATAATATTATTGAACTATGAGAGAGATAACTGTCGCCCGTTCGGGTCTAATACCTGAACGGTTACGAAGATAGCCGATGATATACAATCAAAAGGTGGGCACCATCAGTGAACATAAACACAGAGCATCCTTTAGAACGGACGTTAAGTCCAGTTAAAAATTTTATATAAATAAAATGATAATGAACAAACTCGTAACTTGACAAACTAAAGTATCATTGAACCTCACGATCTTCAAAAATGTATTGTTTTTCAGAGAAAACAACAATAAACTATTATGTATTTTTTTATTTAATTTAAATTAAATATGATAATGTTATTATCGAGTTCTGCAAGGGTTTTCTTAATTGTTTTATTGACGTTATTGCTATGACTCATTTATGTGCATTATATTTTTTAGGTTTGGTAAACATACTAAGATAATTTTCCTTACTTTATTAATTAGCACATTAACATAACATAATAAAACAATTAAGAAAACCCATACACTTAGTGAAAGGTAAACCAAAGGAAAAGATTCCCAATCCCATATTAAAACTTTCTCAAATAGTGTTCAGCAAATTGGTTTAACCAGTAATAAATCAATTTAGACACCTTCAAAAATTGACATTTAAAATTGTATAAATAGGTCGTCTCAATGTGGATCAACCACAGTTTGAAAATGGTCTTGCAAACCGAAACAGCTGTAACAAAAATACATACTTAAATACTTGCAGAACTCGATAATAAAATTATCAAATTTAATTTAAATTAAATTTTTAAAAATTAAAATGGAGTTCTACGAATTAAACAAAAATCAATTAATAACGATATTATGTACATTATCAATACTCAAAATATTGTATGAACAATAATTATTATCAATATCTACATTAAATTAGTTTAAAAATATATTATGTATTTACATATTAGACTTTAAAAAGATAATGTACGTAATGGAATGACAAATTAAAAAAAATATCACAAATAAAAATACAGACATTTCCGATTCAGAAGATTAGTGGCCGAGTGGCGAAATGCATCAAATTCCCACCCTGGCATCTTGAATTCAATCTTCTGCCAGCTAAGGCCCTTCTTCCACAGGCTTATACTCGATGATGCAAGTTTCTTGGCGACTGTCGCCATACATCTACATACATGGAGATTCGTCGTTTGGTTTTGAAATGATAATATGCGTAGTTCCTACCGGGATGTCATTTATCCAGTACCTACCCTCCCTAACCACATCAACTTTCTGGAAAAGCATTCGAAAATAGAACAATGACAAGAGTGAATTGAAGTGCTTTTGTTTCTGAAAAACAGAAGAAGTTTTGGGACATTGGAAGCAACTACTATTAACTATTAAGAAGATACTATTATCGCCCTGGTGTAAGACCACCATTCAGAATTGAAACGTTGCTTGAAAATGGCTTTAGCCGTGTTTGGTGACCAGATCTGAATAGCCAGGTACTTCCCAACCTTCCTCTTCCCCACCTCCTTCCCCTCCCCACTAACTTCAGCCTCACAACATACCCCAATTGGGGATGCCATAGTCTCACTGGCTCCAGACGGGAGCAGTTGAGATTCTTGTGCGGTATTCACTGTAAAAAAAAAAAAAAACTTGAGAAGAATATTTGGGACTACATGATATATATTAATTTATGAACTAAAAGGTGTTTTGACCGTATCAAGACCATTCTATACTATTTGTGTTTCTAGTCACCGCAAAAAATACCTGTCGCACATCAGGTCCTATACTAATGGCGTGTATTGTACACGCTCATATTAGAGGCTTCGTTTGCCAAGCCTATCCGATGCCGCTCTTGACTCTTACTCCGTTTCCACGACTATTATTTCGGCAATTAATCCTAGTGTTACTCATAAAGCTCCGAAAATTCATTAAAGAACCCCAGAGCGTGTACCCCGCAGATTACCCCAACTAATGTCTAGAGCTAGCAGCTCCTTGGCACTATCTCTGCTGCGGTATGAGCGCCCCACGACGGATTCACTCTTGCCGCTTACCTAGCACATTGATGACCTTTTCCATTTCAGTTACACCCCGGAGTCCAAACCGTAAACCGAGGTATTTCCAAGTCGATAGAGTGGATGTCGACGGTAGAGTAGCTCCACCAGCGGTGAAGGTGCCTTCTACTGCTTTTCTCTTCCTGAAGCCACCAGGGAAACGGTTAGACTCTTTCCAGCATTCAAGTCCCCGCTTTGCTAATTCGATTTGAAATGCAAGCAGGGCGTCTTGCAAGCCTGTGGCTGTTGAAGCCAACAGGCACACGTCGTCGGCGAGGGCGAGCGCGAGAAGGGCAGAACATCACGAACAAAGGAGTTCAGTTTCAGCAAGTGATACATTGATAAAAAATAAAAAGAAAATAAAGACATAAAATACGCAGTTGGTGTAAAAAGAAAACAATCAGTGTAAAGCTGCGCAGAGTAATTCCAGCTGGTGCAAAGCTATTAGCGAACAATTAGGTAAAATATATACATTTATAAATGAGAAAAGAAATAAGCTTGTAAATATACACTAAGCATATATATATATAAAAACATATAAAATAAAACAAAAAAGAAAAAGTGTACATCCATGTACAGTGAGCTAATCAAGAAAAATAAATTAGTAAAAATATATACAGTTGTAAATGAACGAAAGTCCAAAAAAAGGGAAGAGAAGAACATATAAGAAGTACCAGTGTGTAAATATGTATAGAAAAGAGATCAGTATTTTATTTTTTTTTTTTTTTTTTTTTATTTATTTGAGACACAAACAGGCTATTTATAAACATGTTTGTGGGTAATATATAATAAATTAAAATACAAATATAAATATCCCTAGACTAATGTGTCTGCAGTATGTATTTTTACAGAAGCAAACACATGAAAAACAATGCAAGTATTATTTATACATAACTTAAAAAACTTAAATACAAAATTGAAATACATTATAAGTATACAATATTTTATGAAGTATTTCCTGAAATGTGATAAAACAACAAAAAATTTATTTTTTTTAGGTGCACAAATCATGGAGATATTTTTTGAAACATGTTACATTATTTACAAAAATATCTATGAAACTGTGTATATTAACAAGATCTTTGTATGACTGAGACATTCTAGATATAGGATTAAAATATCCAGTATTATTCGGGAAAATTCAGTCCAAAATATGTTATGGGTTCTTGTAGATTTGGGCCTGGCGTATAACTTGATTTGGTTGACTAAGTTACTGTCTACACGATTATTCACAATTTTATAAAGCATTAAGAGGTCATTTATGTTTCGTCTTTTAACTAGACTCTCTAATTTGAAATATGTAAGTCTTTGTTCGTACCCGTCTAGAAGATGGTGGACACCTGATCGGTAAGACAAAATCCGTGTAAATTTTCTTTGGACTGATTCGAGTCTAGATACCTGTGTAATATAATGTGGATTCCAGACTTTTGACCCGTACTCAAGAACACTTCGGATTAAGGAATTGAATAGAATTATTAGGCTATTAAAATTCTTAAACAGTTTGGTTGATCTTACAATAAAACCTAGTAATTTATTTGATTTACTCACAATGTATTCAATGTGTTGATTGAATGTCAGTTTGTTGTCAAATATAATTCCTAAATCTTTTATTGATTCAACTGTTTCCAGATTGTGACCACATATGCTATATGAATATAGAATTTTGTTGGTGTTCTTGGTGAAGTTTATAATTTTGCACTTAGCTATATTCAGTTCCATTTCATTGTCAACACACCAGGTAGATATTGTGTTAAGGTCTTGTTGTAAGAGTTCACAATCTTTCATAGATTTGATTGCTTTATATAATTTGAGGTCATCAGCTTATAGAGAAAAATTACAGCGGAGTTTGTATGTAAGGTCGTTAATAAAGATTAAGAAAAGTAAGGGTCCAAGGTGAGATCCTTGTGGTACACCCGACGTAACTAATATTGGGGAAGAGTTAAAACCGTTGACAGTAACTAATTGACTTCTATGTGATAAATATGATTCTAACCAACGAAGCAGATTTTCGTGAATGCCGATTTTATCCAGTTTATTCATTAAGATAGAGTGACTAACTTTGTCAAAGGCCTTACTGAAATCGGTGTACACGGCATCTACTCGTGTTTTATCATTCATCGATTTACACAAAAAGTCCATATACTCGAGTAAATTAGTATTTGTGGATCTTTTAGCTACAAAGCCATGTTGGGAAGGACTAAGTATATGTGTTACATGGTTAAAGATGGTTTTGTATACAATGGACTCAAATATTTTGCCAAAACAAGATAAAAGGCTGATAGGACGGTAGTTCGTTACATCATTTTTACTGCCAGATTTGTGGATCGGAATGACGTGGGCAACCTTCCACAGATCCGGAAATACCCCATCGTTCAGACTTTTGATGAATATTTTGTGTAATGGTACTGCAAGCTGATCTGCACAATTTCGAATAAATAGTGGACGAATTCCATCTGGGCCGGAACTCTTATTGATATCAAGAGTGTTCAATTTCTCTTTGACCTCGTCTAAAGTTATTTTGATATGAGACAGTGGATAATTATAGAGTGCGGAAGAAAGTTTAGGGTCACTTTTAGAATTGGATAGTGAGCTAAAAATAGAAGAGAAGTAAGTAGATAAAAGTTCACATGTATCTTCTCCATTTGTTGCCGATTTGTCGTGGAGATGCATGATTTTGGGGAGAGAATTAGAAATTCTTTTCGAATTAATGAGGGTTGAAAGATTTTTGATACTGTTAGGGAGAGAATTTTCTATTGAATCTACATGGGCTTTAAGGCATGTACGTATGGATACTTTTACTCTAGCCCTCAAGATAGAAAAACTGTCATAGTCACATTGATTTTTGTATTTTTTCCATTTCTTTTTAAACTTTTCTTTTTCTCTGAGTTGGTGGATCAGAACACTGCTGAACCAAATTGGAAACTTATTATTCCTGATTCTTAAGCGCGGAGTGTGTTTTCAATTGATAGCCATAACAAGTTATAAAAATGTAGTAGGGAGTCATTACAATTTAGGGTGTTCATATCGTCCCAGTTATTAAGTGATAACATTTCATTGCATTTAATGTAATCCGTTTTTTTTGAAGTTATATTTGATGTGATCTGGATTAGTGGGTAGGGGTCTGTATTTGGATATCAAAAGATCGAATTCAATGGGAGGATGATAAGGGTCAATTTTGGATAGCACATGTGAAGCAATTTGAATGTTGAGGTTATGATTTGAAAACACTAAATCTAAAATTCGATCTATGTTGTTAGTGACGTGATTGAATTGATTAAGTCCAGTCAAATTTTGAAAGTCTAGTAGAGATATCGATTTTTGGCTATTATGTAAGACTGGTCTGGTGTGCGTTACATTGACATTTGGTGAGTATTGAATAGATGGGACATTAAAATCACCCATTATTATTGTTATATCGTCTGATGATAAGTTATTATATGTCGTATGACACTTTTCAAAAAAATCTGTGAGATTTTCGATCGGTATATCTGGAGGCAAATACGCCAAACATAAGTTAATGGATTGTCTGGATGTTTCATTTAATTTAAATTTAATCCATAAATCTTCTGTAGATTTTGAGCTGTGTGCTGAGACTAAAAAAGATGTCATTTCTTTCTTTATGGCTATTAGAACTCCACCACCTGATTTTTTAAAGGAACTCGATATGTCCCTATCGCGTCTATATATATTATAACGATCATCTACTATTTCATGGTCATAGATTGTGGAGTCTAACCATGTTTCTGTAAAACAAATTAAATCATAATTGCAACTGAGCACTTCGTAGTATAAATCAGTTAATTTACTTTTTAAACCACGTACATTTTGATAATAAAATGTTATTGCCGTTTTGTTAGAATACATTTTGAAAGTATATATTAAGCATAATTAAATATGTTTTTTTGTAAAATTGATATGAAAATAATTTATTGTAAATTATGCTTTGAAAGGGGGCAATTATGAACATCATAATTTTTGGTTTGTTTGTGGTACATGATTTTGTCTATGGTATCAGGTGTAATTAATTTTGACAGAAGTAGGTTATTGAATCGTAAACATGATGATAAGCATATAAAAGTTGCATAAAATAATGGTATATTACAATTATTTGTAATAGGTTGTGATAGTTTTTTTGTATTTAACAGGTGGTGGTACTTCATGAGAATAATGATTAATCGTGTAAGTCATATTTTGTTGTTGTTTCACAGAATAATTTTTTAAGTATGTAGATATACATAGAGCATATATATAAAAACACGTAAAATAAGAACATGAAAGAAAAACTGTACATCAATGGCAGAATAAATGAAATAGATAAATCAATCGGAGTCCGTAGTAAATCAGGAACAAGTACACCCAGTAACCTATATACTGCTAATCAGCGACTCTAAGCTCAGGCCATCTTTCAACCCAAATCCTTGTAAACTTCCGCAGACACTCAAAATTCACCTTATTAGACCATCGAGCATTTCCTCTCTTGCGTCCGTCATGATCTCACAGTGCCACAGAATGAGCTCGGCCGACTGGTTGGTGCAACCGCAAGCGCAGTTGGGGTGGGGGGACAGGGAGAGGGTGTGAAGTCTCCCCCTGAATTCCCTATGTCTGGACAAAAGCTGGGTGATATAATGGTCCAGTTTGAGAAAGGCCCCTTACATTCTGAGTTTAACTGATGGGAAGAAGGAGAAGGTCCATCTTCCCAAATTTGTTCTATCCCAACGGACCTGCCACTCCTGGAGTGACAGTTCCCTCATTGCGCGAAGCAGTCCAGGGAGGGTCCCCGGCCCGCTCGGTGTTAGAACAACGCCAAGGTGAGTGGTCGGGGTTCCTCTGGTCAGCTTCTGCTTGGTGATCACTTCCCTGATTTCCAGATCGATTGGTAAAATACCAGCCAAAACAGGCAAAGCGTCCGAAGCCATGGTTCTATACGCACCAGATAGTGCCAGCAAAGGAGTTTGTTGGCTTCTCTTGAGAGCCAAGAGTATAATCGAATTGTCCAGGCGGTGTTCCTACACAGAGGCAGCATATGAGACTTGCGCCACATATACGCATCTGTACAGAATTCGCAGAGCCGGATAACACAGTCCCCACTCAGCTGTGGAGAGTCTCCTCAGCTTCAAGAAGAGAGCCTAAGCCCTGCTGGATACATCTTTGACATGAGCCAGAAAAGAGGACGATCGATCTAGTGTGACGCTTAGGTATTTAACATTGTCAAAGAAACGGATATTAGAGTCTCCCATTTTGATGGTAGGGGTTCTATCTCTACTGAGATAACCCTTCATCAGGAGGCCCTTGGTCTTGTGGGAAGCGAAGGTCATTAAAATATTCGTTCAAAAGTGGATATGGCACACTAAATAGTCCGAATTAAGAGTTTTTGCCATACAAAATTGGGATTATTTTTAAGCACTATGTCAGTCTCAAAATTGATGGAACTTTTATCCAGTTTTTGATAGCACTAATATTTTCACTTTTTACACCCAGTACCGATTTTAGATGCTGGGAGATGTGGCGGCGAACGCACAGAACAATAAAAGTTATATTTAAACACTAATTATCACTAAAAGTCACTTAAATACGAAAAAATTCAGAAAAAAACACATCAGGCTTGTAGCCCTTGTGAATCTATGGTAGAAAAAGATGGTAGAAAAAGTTTTTACAAAACTTCACTGGAGCTATTTTTAAAATGAGAAAAAGCAGGAGCAAAATTTATGCGTGGTTTCAGCGCGGGAGCTAAAACTGAACTAAAATGAGTAGATAGGGACATTGAAGTACCCACCACTGTCCCGCCCCGGTATAGGCGACTTATGGTCGCCCCTTCGGAGCTCTGGCAAGAATCTAATTTTTTTTAATAAACGACTCTACATTTAAGAAAACGAATCCAAACCTTCAATGTCCCTACATACTTTGTTAGGTGGTGGATATGAGCACGCCTACAGGACTGTACTGTAATGGTCAAGCTACAATTCTACAGCCCATTGAGGAAAACCTCAAGGACAGTCAAACAGGTGTTAGTGGTACATAAAAGAAAATAATCAAAACAAAAAATTTTACAGCAACCGCCATGAGTATCAATTTGTGTGGTTTCTGATGGACGGAGGGAGATCACACACTCCAGACCTGCAGGCATCTGTGTACACGAGAAATTAATAAAACAAAAGGTAAACAAAAATTAAGTTAGAAATGGTAAGAATACCCACCAGACGCCCGGCAGTCCCCGAGAGAATGAGGAAGGTTGTTTGTCCAACCTTGCGACATCCAATGGAGTCGTCCTTTAGCCAGCTAGCCGGTGGTGCCTAGAAGAAAGTAACTGGACGTCGTTGCCGAAGACCCTAGGAGAAAAAAGCGTCGGGTAGCCGGAGGCAGGACGGACAGCCGTCGGATGCCGCTCAGTCTTTCCCCCAACCTTATCACGTTCAGGGGGGGTGGCGCAGGCGCAGGTGCAGCCTACCAGATACATCATAGACAACGGAGTTCAGTTTCAGCCTAAAACTGTGTAAAGAAATAAGAACAAATAATACGCCAATCGTTGTAGAGAAAATAAAAGCAGGAGACCCCTGTAAACGCTTGTAAGTGTAAAGACAGTAATATAAAAACCCAGAAAAAAATAACCGTAAGTAATAGCTGGTTAAAAAAATATAAAGAACATATAAAAAGTGTAAAAAAATGTACATAAAGCTGCATGTATGTAAATGCAAGTAACATCATATCAAAAATAAAACAAAATAAGAGTAATTAAAATATGTACAGCCGTGGCAAAAAAGTGAGAGAGAAAGATCATTCGTAGTACGTGGTAAATCAGGAACAAGTACACCCAGTAGCCTATATCAGAGGTCGGCAAAGTGCGGCTCTTTGGCCACTCAAGTGTGGCTCCGGCACAAATGTCCACGGACCAAAAATTTTATTTCATGGAAGACGTTACGTCTCAGCTTAATCATAAACTACAAAAGAAAGGAAACACAATTTTTTCGATGTTAGAAGAAGTCATTTCATTCGAAAACAAATTATCCCTTTTTGCTCAAAATTTTGAAAGGGAAACATTGTTTCACTTTCCAATTCTGCTGAAGCATCGTCAAGAAAATAATTACTCAATTGAAAAACACTATTTCCAAACAACCATTTTAAATATGAGGGAAGCATTTCTCAGCAGGTTTCAGGAATTTAAAAACAGCAGAGCGACCTTAGCATTGGTCAAATACCCTCTTAATGCTTCGATAACAGATTTGAAATTTTCTTCTTTTGACATTGATATTGTTAACTTTGAAATGCAATTGCTGAATTTAACAAACAAGGAAATATGGAGCTCTGTTTGAACGTCTTTGTGTTGATTTGGAAACATTGGAGAAGAACAAATGTGAACTTAGTTCTAGTGACCGACCGAAGGTTCGGTTTCGGTTTCGGCAAGAATCGGCAAAAAAATCTAGTTTTGGCATCAGTTTCGGTTTCGGCAGAAAATCTGCCGAACCATAACTCTGTCATTATCGCGCGTCGTTCGGCTGACTTCGGGTGAGTTCGTGGCTCGTGTGTAATGTTAGTTGATTATTGAAAAATTTTTGTTCCAAGAAGTAGTTAACATGTTTGTTAATTTAATAATTTTTGTTTGTTTTATAGCAGTAATATCAAAAGAATTTATTATTATTTTTTCACATACTTCAATTATTGTTTTCTTATTTCATTTAACTCGTGTAATAAGGATGTTGTGATTGTAAACGCAATTAAAATTAAAATAATCAATTAACCCGTTTAATCACAGGAGACCATATTTGTCCCAACGCACATAGGTCTCATATAAAATGCTGTAACTCCCTTACTATCATAGTTAGAAATATGTTCTAATCGGTGTTAGAAAGAAAAAATACCACGCTTTATATTTCAATCTAGAAAATAGCCACCAAAACAGTTAAAACACTTTTATGTACACAAAGTTTTGAATCGCAAATTGAAAAAAAAAAATTGAACCTTCGGGAATTTTTTATAAATTATTTTTACATAGAACGACAAAAAGTGAGGTTACAATATGTGTTTGTTGTACATTTGTCAAATAAATTATGCATGTGTTTTAATTTTTTTTTATTATCAGTAACTTTAGTTAGAAAAAACGTAAGGTGAGCCATTTTGAAAACTTTTTTATGTTTGTATGAAAAAATTTTATAATAAAAAAAATATCTTTTTTTCGAATTCTATACTTTGAAAGCGTATTTCATCACCTTTCTAAAACAGTTTTTGGTTTTTGAATGTGCTCTGAAATATTCCAAATATTTGCATTTTATTGTAAAGTGAAAATATTTTGACCATCTGAAAAAAATGCCAAATTTTTGAAGTTAAGACAAATTTCAGCAAACAATAGATTTTTAGCATGTCTAAAAAGTTTCGGTTTCGGTTTCGGCTGAAACTGAGACAGGTACCAAAGATTCGGTTTCGGCAGAAATTCCTGTTTCGCTTGGACACTACTTAGTTCACAATTCACAACACAAGTGGTCTGCTTCGAAATACCTGGAGAAGGAAGACATATGATCGTTTTCAACGCCTGACTCTTATGATCAGCTGAAAACACTTGCGTTTGCTGTTCTTTCCCTTTTCGGTTCTACATATTCATGCGAACAATCTTTTCCAAGCATGAACTTTATCAAGAGTAAACTGAGAATTAGTCTTATTGATGAGAACTTGGAATCATGCCTAAAATTAAGAATAACAACATTCAAATCTGACTTACTCAAATTCTCCAAGGAGATGCAGGAACATTGTTCGCATTAAGTGTTTGTCAGTCATTGTCATGATTTAAATTGAAATAAAATCTTTATTTATTATGAAATCAAGTTTATTCTGCGTACCCAAGGGCGGATCCAGGGGAGGGCTCATGGGGGTCATGAACCCCCCCGGGCTGGGTCCAGGACCTAGGTGGACCACTAATTAAAATTGTTAAACATAATGTGTGATTTTACAGAAATTATAATAAATGATTGCTATATCAATAAACAAATTTGGCTCTCAAATTTTTTTTGTATCTTTTTAATTTACATATTTGGCTCTTTGGGTAATAAGTTTGCCGACCCCTGGCCTATATGGTTCTAATCAGCGACTCTAAGAGCAGGCCATCTCTCAACCCAGATCCTTGCAAACTTTCGCAAAACACTCGAAATTCACCTTGTTCGAAACTAGATCAGTGTTCCACACTGGTCTAATCGGTACATCCAAACCGTCAAGCATTTCCTCTCTGGCACCCATCATTATCTCACAGTACCACAGAATGTGCTCGGCCGAATGGTTGGTACAACTGCACGCGCAGTTGGGATGAGGGGACAGGGAGAGGGTGTGAAGTCTCCCCTTGAATTCCCCATGACCAGACAAGAGCTGGGTAACGTGGTGATCCAGTTTAAGGAAGGCCCCTTCCATTCTGATTTCAACTGATGGGAAGAAGGAGAAAGTCCTTCTTCCCAAATTCGTCCTATCCCAACGGAGCTGCCACTCCTGGAGCGACAGTTCCCTCATTGCACGAAGCAAACCAGGGAGAGTCCCCGGACCACCAGGAATTAGAACAACACCATGGTGAGTTGCCGGGGTTCCTCTGATTAGCTTCTGCTTAGTGATCACCTCCCTGATCTCCAGATTGATTGGTAAAATACCAGCCAAAACAGGCAAAGCGTCCGAAGCCACGGTTCTATACGCACCAGATAGTGCCAGCAGAGGGGTTCGTTGACCTCTCTTGAGAGCCAAGAGTATAAGCGAGATATCCAGGCGGTGTTCCCAAACAGATGCAGCATATGAGACTTGCGCCACATATGCACACCTGTACAGAATTCGCAGAGCCAGATTACGCAATCCCCACTCAGCTGTGGAGAGTCTCCTTAGCTTCAAGAAGAGAGCCTGAGCCTTGCTGGATACATCCTTGACGTGAGCCAGAAAAGAGGACGATCGATCCAGTGTGACGCCTAAGTATTTCACATTGTCAAAGAAACGGATGTTGGACTCTCCCATTTTGATGGTGGGGTTTCTGTCTCTGTTGAGATAGCCCTTCATCAGGAGGCCCTTGGTCTTATGGGGAGCGAAGGTCATTTTGTTTCTTTTCCCCCAATCCAGGAACATTTGCAAACCTTCACTGCCTTTCTTTCCCATGTCTTTTCTACTGTTCCCAGCGACCAGATACACTTTATTATCAGCGTAATCGACAGAGATACATCCTTCAGGCAAGGGTAAACTAGAGGAGTCATCAAAGGCAATATTCCACAGGTCAGGTCCGAGGATGGAGCCCTGTGGGCATCCCATATCCGCTTCCCGCTGGATGCAAAAGTCGCCGAATAAGATTGAGATAGTTCCATCTGCCAGATAGTCATCGATGAATTTTATTTTTTTTTATTTAATTAAAATTAAATTTGATAACGTTATTATCGAGTTCTGCAAGTATTTTAGAATGTATTTTAGTTACAGCTGTTTCGACGTGTAAGGTCATTTTCAAACTGCGGTGAAGCCACTTACGGACGACTTATTTATTGTATTTTTAAAAAGTGAATTTTTGAAGGTGTCTAAATTGATTTATTACTGGTTAAACCAATTTGCAGAGACACTAATTGAGAGAGTGATTATGTGGGATTCAGAATCTTTCCCTTTGTACTAAATGTAAGGGTTTTCTTAATTGATTTAGAATGACGTTATTGCGATGACTCATTTAAGTGCATTATATTGTTTAGGTTTGGTAAACATACTAAGTAGTGGGGAATAAATAATTTTCCTTACTTTATTAATTAGCGTTATGTTGGGGTCGTTCGTTCGTTTATTGATTTCTAATTGTTCAAGCAAAATTTAATCTAAGACCCTTTTGTTCTGTATGTAATGGTTTTGGCTGGTTGTTTTTAAGTGGAACGTGATTATTCACTAACAGATGTTCTGCGAATTTTGAAGAGGTGTTTTTATTTTTATAACATCGTATATGTTCTTTGAATCTAGTTGAGAATGCCCTGCCTGTTTGTCCGATGTAAGTAGCGTTACAGTCGGCTTTGTCACATTTTAATTCATATATGCCACCGTTATTGAGTTTAGGATTTCTACTTTTTGCATTAAGGCTTGTTCCCATATTATTATTGGTTCTAAAAGCTATATTTAAACCACATTTTTTAATTGCTTTTGCAATTTTTAAAGATATTGGGCCGAGCAATTGGAGACACGCAAATTTTTCAAATTTTTTGTTATGTACTGGATATATTAAATTAATTTTATTTTTGTATTTTTGTTTTTTATTATTTTTTCAATGTTTTTTGCCTCATAGCCGTTATTAATCGCGATTATTTTAATAGTTTCCTTTTCTTTTACGTATGCTTTATTATCTAAGGGAATGTTAATGAGTCTATGTACCATTGAATGGTAAGCTGATAATTTGTGGGACCAAGGATGAGTTGAATTTGCGTTTATTGTTTTGTCTGTAAAAGTTGGTTTTCTAAATATTTCGAAGGTATGTTTATTATTACTTCTACCAATAGTCAGATCTAAAAAATTGATTTTACCTTCAATCTCATGTTCAACTGTGAAGCAGATTTTATTATTAATGGTGTTGGCCCAATTAGTAAAGATATCTAACTGTCGGTTAGTGCCGTGCCAACAAATAAGGATGTCGTCTACGTATCTGACATAGTATATTATGTGTTTTGCTAAGGGAGATTTAAGAATTATATTTTCAATATGATCCATAAATATCTCTGCAAGAAGTGGACTTAATGGTGACCCCATAGGAAAACCATCATTTTGTTCATAATATGTATCATTAAAAAGGAAATAATTTGTTTTACCGCAAATTTCTATGAGCTGGAATAGCTCTTTTCTTATTACCGGGTTAGTATTACATTTTTCCAAGATATTTTCAATTATTTTAAGGCATTCTTCAATGGGAATATTACTAAATAAGGATTTTACGTCTAAAGAAATGAATTGACAGTTGTGCGGAAGATCAAAATTTTTAATTTTATTAATTAGTTCTATCGAGTTTTTTACGCTGTATCGTGGAGAAAAATTTGTATATTTTTTAAGATGAAGTTAAGTCTTTTCGCTAAGTTTGTTGTAGGAGCATTAATGAAGGATACAACGGGCCTTATGGGGATATTAACTTTGTGAATTTTAGGTTGGCCATACAAAGCTGGGGCTCTTGGGTTCATAACCTTGACATTTTTCTTGGCCCATTCGGTGGGAAATATGGCGTTACAACTGTTTATAAGGATGTTGACATTATTGACAATTTTATTAGTTGGGTCTTTAGTTAGAATTTTAAAATGTTCTGGTAACAGGAAGTCTTCCACCTTACTGATGTAATCTTTTCTATCAAGAATTACTATTGAATTACCTTTGTCGGCTTTGGTTATAGTTAAATTATTATTTTTTATTTTATTTCTAATTTCATGTAATGTTTGGTTTTCTTTACTGATAGAAAATTTATTTTTATTTTTTATCGATTTTAGCGTTTTCTCTAAAATAACTGCCGTAACGTGTTTTGGTGAGTTATTATTTTCTACATTGCGCAGAGACATTTCTGTATCAATAGCTAATGATTCTATTTGTTTGCATGTTACTTCGCTAGGGATTTTATATTTAAAGCCTTTAAATTTTAATATATTCCCCACTACTTAGTATGTTTACCAAACCTAAAAATATAATGCACTTAAATGAGTCATCGCAATAACGTCATTCTAAATCAATTAAGAAAACCCTTACATTTAGTACAAAGGGAAAGATTCTGAATCCCACATAATCACTCTCTCAATTAGTGTCTCTGCAAATTGGTTTAACCAGTAATAAATCAATTTAGACACCTTCAAAAATTCACTTTAAAATACAATAAATAAGTCGTCCTAAGTGGCTTCACCACAGTTTGAAAATGACCTTACACGTCGAAACAGCTGTAACTAAAATACATTCTAAAATACTTGCAACTACTTGATAATAACATTATCAAATTTATATATATTATATATGTATATACTTGATAATAACATTATCAATTTTAATTTTAATTAAATTTCTAAAAATTAAAATGGAGTTCTACGAATTAAACACAAAAACAATTAATAATTTTTTAATTAATCGATGACTTTGAATTAAAGTTTCGAACACTGCCTGTTTTTTACCTTCGTGTGTATCATTGCCCACACGCGTGATCGAAGGCACCAGTTATGTCGAGGAAGATCGCAACTACATACCTCTTGGGACAAGCCTTCACCCAATCAAGCACATCTGACAGGGCGTGCACCGTGGATCTACCGGGGACGAAACCAAACTGCAGATCGCTGGCCGGGGAGAGAGTGCTTCTTAACCGCTGCCTGATTAACTTCTCCAGGATTTTACCTAAAACAGGGAGTAAGGTTATGGGTCGATAGGCTTTTATGTCCGATAAGGGGTTACCGTTCCCCTTGCCAAGCTTCCATTCAGAAGGGAAAACTCCTCTTCTCATGCATGTGTCCATCACCTGGAAGAGCTCTTCCTTGGCGTGGACCCAAACTTGTTTCGCAATTCCGCCGTTGAGCCTATCATGCCCTGGTGCCTTCTTAGGACAAAAACCCTTAATTATTACTTCAATTCAGCATGGCGTGTCATGCACACGCTCGTATTGAGGGATTCGTGTCCCGATCCTAGCCGACACCAACCCTGTTTCTGGTTCCGTATCCGCGACCAGCATAAAATGTATTAGTCGAAGTGGATTTCATGAAACTTCGGAAATTCATTAAAGAACCCCAAAGCACACGAGTAGTACGCCTCGTACAGTACCCCGGCTAACGCCAAGAGCTAAAAGCTCATCTGCGCTATCCTGGTGCTACACTCCTCGCCAGGAGATGGTAACCGCCTTCGTAACGATGTCGTCCACGGTGCCTCCGTGTCTCTCAGCTACGGCTCGCTTCAACTCAACGCTGCTATACTTCAAGATCTTTTCGCGATGGGCCTTTTTAATACCCCAACCGTCACTGACTACTTGTGCGTCCAGGATGACCTGAACGCCCTCCCGTATCACCACAATGTCAGGTTGGAGATTGATATCTGCGGTTCTGTACCGCCGCTCCCGCTCTACTGACCATTCAGCATCGTTAAGCGCGCCTGCGAGTCTGGCGCATATCGCATTATGCCGCTTGACCCTTCCTCCGTGAGATCTGGGACAGTTTTGCACAACGTGTGCGTTCGTTTCGGCTGTGTTGAAGCAACCGGCCCGGCAGCGCACTCGTGCATTACTTCCCAAGCTATCGTTCGTCCGGGACCCCTTGGCCCTCGGGAGGTCCTCACTTCGGTCGGGAGGGCATTTATATGGACATGATGATAATGTCTATAGTCTCTCGCCGGGATCCCTTCACAGTTAGGCAAAATCCAGTCTGTGGAGAATCGCTGGCCTTACTTAGAACTAGCTCTTTGCCGTCGACACTATCATGTAGTAATTTAGCGTAATACGCCTTTGACTCACGGGAGTCCCCTACTCCCTTGGCTTGAATTCTAGGCTCATTAACATGAGTCGCCCAAGTTTTTGAATGAAATCGGACTCCGAGCAGGCTTTCGCCAGCTTGCAGTCCGAGCGACTCATGTTAATGAGCCTATTTGCCCTCAAGATAGGGATTCCTGTCGTAAAGCAGGGAATACCAATTCCGCCCTCATTTACGGGGGCGTGGAAGTAACCTAGCGGGGTATCATTAGGGAGGTGTAACCACTTTCTTACGGCGGCTCTTGTCATTCGGTCTAACATGCCCGCAGTCACCCGTCCAAATACCAGCCCATGGACGAATGATGGCAGCAGATAGGTGACTAATATACGTAGCCTCTGCTGCGGTTTGAGCGCCCCACGTCCGATGCGCCCTAGTCGCTCGCCTAAGACATTGACTACCTTATCCGTATTGGTTACTCCATGGAGCCCGAACCGTAAGCCCAGGTATTTCCAGGTTGATAGAGAAGATGCCGACGGTAGAATGGCTCCACCTGCGGTGAAGGATCCTTCCACCGACTTAACCTTGTTTTCTCTTCCTTAAGCCTCAAGGGAAACGGTTAGGCTCTTCCCAGCGTTCAAGTATAAGCCCCGTTTCGCTAGTTCGATTTCGAATGCAGACAAAGCTGCTTGCAAGCCTGCGGCTGTTGAGGCCAACAGGCACACGTCATCAGCGAAGGCGAGCGCGCTCCCCCGCCACACGGGATCCGACATGGTTCGGAAGGGCCCTCAACGCTATGTCAATAATAAAATTGAATAGGAGAGGGGACAACTGGTCGCCTTGTCTTACACCGCGACGGACCTTTAGAGCACTAGATCGTCTGCCTTTCACCTGAAATACGGTCGACGCGTCCGCGTACAGCCGGCCTATATACTCGACGAATCAGGTAGGTAGGCCCAGCTGTACGAGGGCGGCCAACAGTGCGTGGTGACTTATCGAATCGAATGCCTTAGATACATCAAGAACGGCCATATGGACGGACTTAGTTGTTGCGGGCTGACGATAATACAGTTTGCATTATGTAAAAATTCTCCGCAACTCCGTCGGCGTTAATAAATGCTCTTTGTCTCATATCGTTTAAAAAAGCTCTGTTTAGTCTCCTAGCCAGGATTTTATGGAAGTGCCATTGTTACGTATATAATCGTAACTAAGCAGGTACTTCTCCTTCCCCACATATATGGAACATTGTGGGATGTCACTGGCAACACCTTTCTGCAAGGTAGCGGGATTTTTCAACAGAAGATGACCGGGCGGATTTGAAATGAGTAAGAAGGAAGCAAGTCATTCCTTATTTCTCCCTCTTACCTCTTACCTCTCGCCCAGAGCTAGCTTAGGATATATTGATTTTACCTGTTCTTTGTGCGACTCTTTTCCAATTACAATTATCTATTTGTACTGATCAATTTAAACATCTTTTTATTGCAAAACCTAACCTATGAATGCCAGCACAAAAGTGTCCACACAATCCCTGAAATTCCAACATAATGGTTTCCTGTTTCCTTATTTAAAAAAAAAACAGGTGGCGTCCAATTAATTAACATTAATTTACACCCCATGTTAACGTCGGCGTTAACACCGTAGGACAACCGATTGCACGGTTATCGGCCGGTAGTCCAAAGCCCTTGGGCTAGCTTCACCTTTCTCTATAAAAATGGTCCTTGCGGTGGTTAAGACCATTGGGGGATGTCCCGTAAAGAGAATGAGGTTAAGAAGAGATAGGATGACACAACGGTGGGTTTTCCCCCATTGCCTCGCGGCAATACCGTCGGGACCCGTGGCTGAAGACTCTTTGACTCGCGCATCATACGCCTCATGAAAAGTTATCGGTCGCTCCATGAGAGCGCGAAGGTCATCTCGGACTGGGGGTAACCTAGACTCTTCGTTGAACGGCTGGCTGGGTTCACCAATCAACGGCTCCCATGCCTCAACGAAGGCCTCCAAGACCGGCATGTCTTGGGAAGCATCTTCCTTCCCGCTTATGATTTCCCTCGCGATAGAGCCCGGGTCTTTCAGCCATCGGGCCTGAGTCCGACGGTACTTCCTTCTTCTCTCTAATTGCCTCCTCTTTCTTCTACTCACATTGTCATCAGTCACGTGATTAACATTGCGATTCGCAACACGACGGGTGCGAGCCGGAAATACGTCGGCCAGCCAGGCTGTGAAGCGTGGCTCGACGTCCTCTCCGGCTAGGGCTAAAGTGACGATGTCCCTTAGCTCACCGCATTTATATCCGTCATGCTCAGCTAGTTCGCCACACAGGCGTTCTAACTGCATGCAGACGTCCGTCATGTTGCAATTAGTCGGTGGCGGTGTAGCCTCCTCTTCAACCTCGATGTCTGCCACGGTCTCATTACCGACCGCGAGAATCTCTGCGAGAATTTTCTTATATGCGGCGCTCGCTCGGATCCTTTTCAGGTCTTGAGACGTGCGCGCATACCGCGGGACCATCTGCAATAACATAAGGTTTATCTGAGGGGTACCACCCCTTTGGCAAACAAGTGCTTCGGCCCGAGCCCATGTCCTGAGTTCCCGCTCGTCGGTCACTGTTCGACGGGGTCAAGGCTATCGGCTTGGGTTTCAGCTTGAACCACCGGCATAGATTTCATTTCGCGGACGATGCGATCTACGTCGTCTCTAAATTTAGGTGGTTGCCTTAATTTCTTGACGGCATCGACCGTCCTGCCTAGGTACGGTCGTAGTCACGCCGTCTCGGTGGCAAAGTTTCCACGAAAGCCTGCCACAATCAATCGGGCTTCTTCATTTGCCCAAATTACCAAATCTTCCTCCGTGTAACGCTTTTTAGTTCGTTCCACGGAGATCGCCGAATTGTGGGCGATGGGGTGTTTGCCCATCATATGTTGCCCAACTCCTCTACTTGTCGGAAATACTCGGTCCCACTCCTTACGCTTTACTCCAGTTGCTTCTGCTTCATCAGATTCAGGGTTGACCGCCGGGTTGGATCTTCGTGAATCCCCCCCCTGCGATCATGTACAAACACGCGGGGGACTCGTCGGAGTCCCCCAGAAAGCGGTCCGAGGCTGGGTTTGTGCTATTCATATTTGTACTTTATTTGGGGGACATGCAGACGTTTGGCAACGCTCGCACCCCCCGATAACCTACAACTATTTTTAATGTCCCCCCAACGAGGGAGTTGGGACACCTTGACCAAGTTATACAAGACAGCTCTTTATTTTACTGTGTGCTGGTGTCACAGCCGAGTCGTTTCAAGGAGTTAAAGTATGTGAAACTTGCCAAATAAAGCCTCCCCGGTTGGATTTAGCGCGATCGCGGGCGAAGGTAATTTTAAACATGGGAAGTATAGCCAAAAAGTGATTTTAATACAAGACTCTAAAAAATTTTCATAGAAAAATGAGCTACATACGCCTGCGCATGCAGCTCCTTGGATCGGACGTTTCTATCCAGCATACCTCTGGATATCTGATAGCGATCAATTTGCATAACGAACTCGTGTTTATCACCTATTTTTCCATCCGGGATGATTTCGGGTGGCCGACTTGCTAGTATTTCGCGCAATACCGACGGTCGGACGAGTGGTCAGATCAGGATTTGTCTTGGGCGTTCTACCGGGATTCGATAGAACGCTTTCTGCGGTCCCTACCAGCAGGCTCCTATCTGGAGTAAGTAACGAAACGATGAAAGTAGTGGTATTTCACGTTTGGAGGAATTGCTCCCGCCTCCCACTTATTCTGCACCCCTCATGTCACCTTACAATACCAGACTAGAGTCAAGCTCAACAGGGTCTTCTTTCCCCGCTGATTCTCCCAAGCCCGTTCCCTTGGCAGTGGTTTCGCTAGATAGTAGATAGGGACAGATGGGAATCTCGTTAATCCATTCATGCGCGTCACTAATTAGATGACGAGGCATTTGGCTAGTTTACAAAACAATCTATCTGGTGCGGCTAAACTATACAACGTCATCCTCTTAGTGCGCGTGTTCCCCCCAAGCCACGGGCTTATGAGCAAGGGGGTAGGTTAAATACCACCAACCATCTGTCACACAATTTTTTAAATTTACTGACTCTAGTCGCCGCAAAAGTATCTGCCGGACGTCAGATCCTATACTAATGGCGTATATTGAACATGCTCATATTAGAGGCTTCGTTTTCCGAGCCTATCCGACACCGCTCCTGACTACAATTCCTTTTCCACGACCTGAGCTGCGGTAGTTAGTCTGAGTGTTACACATGAAACTCCGGAAGTTCAATAAAGACCCCCAAAGTACACGGGTGGTTATATCACGTAAAGTACCCTGACTAACGCCTAGAGCTAAAAGCTCTTTTGCGCTCTCCGGGTGCCATACTCCTCGCCAGGAGATGATTGCCGCCTTCACCTTGATGTCATTCACTGTGCCTCCATGTCTCTCAGCTATGGCTTGTTTTAGCTCCATGCCGCTATACTTTGCCACTTTTTCGCGATAGGCCTTATAAATACCCCAACTGTCGCTAGTTATTTGTGCGTCCAAGATGACTTGGACGCCCTCCCGCTTCGCCACAATGTCCGGTTGGAGATTGGCATCCGCGGCCCTGTACCGCTGTTCCCGATCCACGGTCCACCCTGCATCACTCAGGGCGCCTGCTAAGCTAAAACATACAGCATTATGCCTCAATATCCGACCTCCGTGAGTTCTGGGGCATTGTTGCACAACGTGCGCCGCGGTTTCGATTGTATTACTACAACCGGCCCTACAGCGCACGCATGCATCAACCCCCAATCTATCGTTCTGCGCGAGGTTCCTCCGTCCTCGCTTAGACCTCACTTTGGTCGGGAGGGCATTTATATGTACCTGATAGTAGTGTCGGTAGTCCTTACTCGGTATTCCTTCGGCATTGGGTAGGATCCAATCCGGGGAGTACCGGCATCCCTTACTCAGGGCTAACTCTTTCCTGTCGACACTTTCATGAAGCTTCTTTGCAAAATGTGACTTAATGTCTCGTGAGTCTTTGACTCCAAGCGCCCTGAGACGCTGCATGGCCCACTGTAGCTGTTTCTGAACAAAGTCCGTGGCGAAGACAGCTTTTGCCAGCACGTACCCAGATCTGCTCAAGCCCATGAATCTTGGAATGCCGATTCCTCCCTCATTAAGAGGGGCGTGGAAATAACCCAGGGGGTATCAAGAGGGACATGTAACCATTTGCGAACGGCGGCTCGCGTCATCTGGTCTAGCCTTTTAAGCAGGTTCGCGCTCACACGTCCAAATACCAACCCGTGAATGAAGGAAGGTAGCAAATATGTGACCAGTATGCGAAGTCTCTGCTGCGGTTTGAGCGCCCCACGTCGGATTCGCTCTAGCCACTCAGCTAGGACGTTCACAGCCTTCTCCGTTTCTGTTACACCCTGGAGCTCGAACCGTAAACCGAGGTATTTCCAAGTTGATTCCTGCGGTGAATGACCCCTCTACCGCCTTGATCCGCTTGTCTCTTCCTGAAGCAACCAAGGAAACGGTTAGGCTCTTCCCAGCGTTCAAATAAAGACCCCTTTTCGCTAGTTCAATTTCAAATGCAAGCAGTGCGTCTTGCAAGCCTGAAGCTGTTGTAGCCAGAAGGCATACATCATCCTCCTCAAGGAGACTCCTCAAATCAATGTCAATAATGAAATTGAATAATATCGGAGAGAGTGGGTCACCTTGCCTCACACCGCGGCGGACAGGTAGTCGCCTGGAACTCTGGTCTTTTACTTGAAGCACTGTCGAGGCGTCCTCGTACAGCCGGCTCACATATCCGATGAATCGGGTAGGTAGGCCAAGCTGCCCGAGGGCCGCCATCAGTGCCGGGTGACTGATTGAGTCAAATGCCTTTGATACATCTAGGACCGCCATATGCAACGACCTAGTATTTGAACACGAATCTGATAGTATCGATTGTAAAATATACAAGTTTTCCGCAATTCCGTCGGCATTAATGAAGGCCCTTTGCCTTTGGTCATTCAGTTGGCCTTGTCCCAGGCGTCAAGCCAGGACCTTATGGAACTGCCTTAAGATAACAGATTGCACTGTTATCGGACGGTGCTCCAAAGGCCCTGGACTAGAGTCACCCTTAGGGAAGAAAATTGTCCTAGCGGTGGTTAAGGGTGTAGGTGGTTTTCCCACAAAGAGTAGATAGTTGAGCACCGACAGAATGACACAACGGGGGGCTCCCCCATTGTCTCGCGGAAATCCCGTCAGGGCCCGGGGCTGAGGAAACCTTAACTCTCGAGCTATACGCCTCGTAAAAGTCGATCGGTTTTTCCATTAATGAGCTCAGGTCATCACAAACTGGAGGTAACCTATGCTCTTCGTTGTATGGTACGCTGGGTTGCCCAATTATAGGTTCCCATGCCTCAACGAATGCATCCAAGTTCGGTGTGTCTTGGGAAGCATTCTGCTTCCCGTTAAGAATTTCCCTTGCAATGGAGCCCGGATCCTTCAGCCATCGGGCCTGAGTCCGATGGAATTCCCTTCATCGGGCCAACTTTCTTATCTTTCTCCTACTCCCTACATCTTCAATCCTGTGATTTACACTGCGGTTTGTGGCTTGCCGTTCGCGAGCTGGGAATACACCCGCCAACCAGGCTGTGAAGTTTGGTTCGGTGTCCTCCCCAGTTAGGGCTAAAGTGACTAAGTCCTTTAGCTCACCGCATCTAAATCCGGGCTGCACAGCTAGTTCCCCACACAGGAGTTCTAGCTGCAGTCGGATAGCCGAAATGTCACAATGATCTGATGGTGGTGTTACCGTCTCTTCAACAACGTCGTTTAGTGCCAAAGCCCCGTCCGCGAGAATATTCGACAGGATTCTCTTGTATGTTGCGCTCGCTCTTAACTTTTTCTTCTCTTAACAAGCCTTCGAGCGTACGCCCATACCGCGGGACAACAACAGCACGCTGTACGCAACAGTACGCTGTTTATCTGAAAGGTACCACCCCTCCGGGGTATACTCGTTTCTGCCCGAGCCCACTCCGTGAGTTCCCGCTCGTCGTATGTTGTTACTGTACGACGCATTCTTCTCAAATTCGGGGTGGTATCAAGACTCGGGACTACGGTTTCGGCTTCTACTACTGGAGTAGTATTTTCTCTATTCTGAGACTCGTGGACGATACGAGCTACGTCTTCACTATAGCCAGGTCTTTGCATTAGCTTTCTGATGGCATCATTTGTCCTGCCAAGGTCAGGACGAGCTTTCGCCATCGCGGTAGCGATGCTTCCACTGTAGCCTGTTGTTATGAAAATAATTTAATAAGGAAAATAATGTTCTAAATTATCCCAGGGTTATTAATATTTGTTTATATTAATAACTCAATGGCTACTAATAGTTTCACTTTTTCTCCGATTAGTTAAACTTTCGAACGATAGGGGGATCATGATCGATTTCCTGCACTTCTTGGATTCGCATCTTGAGGGCAGGATGTGAATCTGACAGTCAACAAGTGGATTTTAAATTATAATGGAAATTGTTTAATCGGCGGGTTTTTTCAAGTTAATTCAATATGTGAACGACAGTTTCCTTTAAATCTCAGCCGGTACAAGGTTATCGCGACTGGAGAATCTTTATTTTACGGGTATTCAAGTGTAGAATCCCGTTGTGCTACTATGGCGGCTTGATCGACCAATTTAATCATAATCTTCGATTATATACACCATCCGTCATTCGACGAGATGTATCACCAATAATACAACGGCACACAACCCGTCCGCCTTTTCCACACCATATATTTCCAACCTGATGGGACCTGAACCATATAATGGAGTACGCCAATGGCATGGCGTTCCCATACTCCACAACTACCCAAGATGGATGGAGAAGATCGAGTAACCTGGCGATGATGCAAAAGTGAGGGAGGAACGGTCCCCTTGCTTTGCATCTGGATTCGACGCAGCCACGTTATAGGTTTTTAGCTAGGATGTAGATGTAGTATGGTCCACAGGTATGATTAATCTTTTAATATATAAATCTTGTTATACATCCACTCTTTTATTTTATATTTCTAAGCTTCACAATAATGAATAAAATAACAGTGCCCACGCTCTGATGGGAGTATTTCATGCCTACCGACACAGTCCAGCATATCTCGTACCCACGAGATTTGGCGTCCAAGATCCCATGGGATTAAAGCTGATAACTGTGTACCTTTATGTATAACCCTGTAACTATAACATTTAATACACCCACTCAATAAGAGGTGTAAATGTCATGATAACGTGACCACAAAGTAGGTACAAATCACAACACAACCATCCAGTGTCATTTCCCTTTTAACATCATTACCCTGATATATTAAATACCCTAATTTACATCATGAAACCCACTAAATAACCCGAATCAGTCTGTACTACAACAAAGTACCCAACCTTAAATCTATTTATAACATGGCGCCCAACGTGTTCATGGAGTACCGCGTACTATAGTCTGCGATAATGGCCGTCAATTCATCGCGAAGGAATTTAAAGAATTACTACGTAATTATAAAGTACCACAGCCTTTTTACAACTCACTGTATACTCCTCAAAATAATGTAGTGGAGCGTTATAATCAAACATTGGGGACAGCACTATCTATTTTAGTTGAATCGGATCACAGGAATTGGTCTAAGTTTCTCCCTCAAGTTCAATCGGCTATGAACAATACTGTCAACTGCACTACAGGGTATACTCCTTTCTTTTTGATGCATGGTAGGGAACAGATAATTGACGGAGATCTCCACCGTAATCCATTAGCAGATGGAGATGTCAATTCGCAGAATGGTGTCCAACCTGAAGCTTATGCTCAAAGGTAAGATAAATTATCGACAGTGTATGAACAAGTCTCAGATGCACTCCTTAAAGCCTACCAAAAGGGAGCTAATCATTACAACCTACGTAGAAAACACGTTACTTACCAGGTTGGAGATGTGGTTTGGCGTAGAAACTTCGTCCAATCAAATACATTGAATTACTTTGCACAGAAATTAGCTCCGCGATTTGTTAAAAATATAGTTGTGAGAAAGAAATCAGATCTTATATATACGCTCGCAGATCTGAATGGTAAAGAAACCGGTGACTTTCACATGAAGGACATCGTGAAATCAGACAATATTCCTATATAGTCCTCTTATCTTCAGTACCTTGTAGGGTCTGGCCATCCTTGCAAGGACTGACATCGTTAACTATTTACACAATGCTCGGACCAATCAATTCGACCTGATCAATCGGTGTGGCCAGTATTTTGTCAACAAGTCATATAACATTAAATATTCCAAAATTATATGCCTTCTAAAGAGTAGATATTTTTTTTAATTTTTTTTTTAACTCTAGTTCAAAACACGAGTTGAAAAAATAACGCTTAATTCTGTATACACAGCTAAAATTGAATTGGTAGGATGCTTGCACATGGAAACAAACTCTTACTAGTTTTAAACTTGGCACATTTTAGCTTTATTTTTTTTTTCTCTTTTTCCTCTGTATAGTTTTAAGTCATGTCACCTTGGAATATACGACGATATTATTTATACCCTCTTGTATTCCAAGCAAATATAATACGACCTGTGTTCGTATTTACTTACATTATAAACTTTGTGATTTTTTAAGAGGAACATGCAGAAGTGACTGCCCATCATTTCTTTATGTTCCGTATTGTAAACCTTGTCAAACTATAAATAGTGTATACAGAAATAGCAGCCCATTATTTCTGTTTGCTCCGATTTTCAGTTAAAAAAAAAAAAATTTTTTTTTGAGATCTCATGTTATAAGAATATTCTGCACTTCTTGCACAGTTGCCTGTTTTGGCACTACTCATATCAATTGTCTAAAATTTTTGTATTACATAAAATATGTTATTACTGCACAAACTAGTATTAAGATAATATTATGTAAAATGATATTTGTTTTCTCCATCTCGTTTCCCTTGTTTGGGATACTATTATTACGTCTATTTTCAATTAACGTCGTGAGCGGCGCATAACAATCTACTCATATGTATAGGTTTGTATGAAACCTTAATAATTGTATATATCGAACAGTTAACTTTAGCAATTGAACCCTCTATCAAGGGTCTACATAAATTACCTTTTGGCACCATTCATTGGCAATGGTTGTTTACTTTTTGGCACCATTCATTGGCAATGGTTGTTTAATTTTTGGCACCATTCATTGGCGATGGTTGTTTACATTGTTTCATTTAAGTATGATCCAAACCATGATTTCTATATAAAACTAATGTATAATGATTGAACTGTTATTACTGTATAATAGGTTTAATAATCATAACCCCCAAAAAGACCGAAGTCAGGAAGTATAGTTAGGGATACTCTTCCAAGGGAGTTTTTTTTTCTTCCAAACGGAAGTAAAATCAGTGAAAAGTGCAGATGGTACACCATCTAAAAAGTGTTGCCTGTTTAGGCTCTTTAAAAAAAAACAAACAACAAAAAGTGTTTTCGTAATAAGTGACGCCTAGTGCGTATAAAATGTCATAGTATATTAATAAATTTATAAGGTATTTTAATATTGTGCATTATAGCTACTACATTTATAAGATATTGCCCTGTTACAGATGCTACGTGAACGGTAGTCCTTGAGGAATTCAGTATTACAGCACCCAGCATCCTACATGCTGAGGGTGTTTGTGGACCCCGTCCACGTATCACCTAATTAAAGTTTGTTTATTTTTAAGTTTTATGATAATAAGCTTTGTTTTACTGGTTGCCAGCACTTCTAATGGTTGCGTCGCAAATTCATCCACCATGCCTTACGCATGATGGGCGCGATTGACGTTCCGACACAATCATTTGCAAGTTGTCTGTACGCATTTCATGCTTATTAATCTATTATATGTTTATATATGTACTTCTTTTAACATTATGCATTTCTTTTCTCTTTGCACATGTATGCTATTTGTTTCAGTACCCCCCATCAGACCAAGTTGGTTAGTCAGTAGTGTAGGGATTTTTTTTTTTTTTTTTTCTTTATGGTTTTTGGTTTTATTTTGTGTTCGAGGGCAAACACGTTCGGAGCGAGCGGGGTATTGTTATGAAAATATATAATATTCAAATAACAATTGTAATCAAGTACTGATAATTAATTTAATTATTGTCAATGTTTTTTTTTGACAGCCATATATCGGCGCGAATAGGTAGAAAAACATTATTCTTGCCGGCGGGATTACTTACCCACAGGGCCTAGTTGGGCGCAGACCCGGTGGGAACGTGACAGTGCCTAGTTTGAAACGATGTGAGTTTCTTTTTATTTAAAGTCGAGCGGAACAAATGTTCCCTTAATATTGATTGAGGCATCTTATCCTGAAAATGTCGGATAATCATATAGTGGCCGATTCAAGTAATACGTGTAATTGTGATTTATAATCGCACCCGAAGTTATTAAAAAACGCGTGTCGATGTGCACACGGAAGTGGACTTCCGTATCGAGAGTAATCGAGGCTAACGGCCGGCAATCCTCGCTCGCTTTGAACCTGGTTAATGTCGGGAACAAGCTGTGACATATATTTAATCGGATGAATTCCGTATTTGAGGGAAGGACCCTTTACTTACTTTGCCGCGCGCGCCGTGGTACACGCGTTAGCGCACGGATGGATGGACACCGGTGGTGATCGGTGAGGAACTGGACGATCCTCGGCCGTGGTTTGACCGAGAGACGGGGCTGGCAGGCTGGCCACCCGCGCTGCAGCAGACACGGACCCGTGGAGGAAGGCGTTTCCATTCCTCCGCAGAAAACTAGCTAGGTAGTTTAGGTATTTCGAAAACGGTCAATGATGGGGGTAAGTGAGTTGTATATGTAATCCTATTAATGAAATAGAGGTCCTTGTTATTTCGAAAGAACTTGCCTTTCATTTATGTAGAACTATTTGTGAATAAGCACTATATGCCCACCTCTGAGGACGAGTACTCAGGCCACCGCGGAGCTCAGCATACCCTGTCGTCCGACAGGGTTTGGCGCCCTTAAGTTTCCCCAGGAAACTAAGCTGACCACTGCGATGGTTTACACTGTACGAATCTCAATCTTACCAGGCACACACATTAGTTATGCATTTAGATGCCATTAATGGCATTCTCAAGCACCCTAACAGAAGTAGCAGATTGCTACATATCACTGTCATAATCAATCAGGCCTCTACTGTAGCCCAGATTCCCATCTCCTCTTCGGTATAGCGCTTATTAGGTCGCTCTACGCGAATAGCCGCGTTGTGGGCAACAGGGTGCACGGACCGCATATGCAAACCGACTCCAATTCGTGATGCAAACACCCGGCCACACTCTCTTCATGCAATTCTGGTCTCTTCTACGTTGTCTTCATCAGGAGCGTTTGTCGCGTTGGCTCTCCGTGAAGCCTCCCCTACATGCGGGTACAAACATGCAGGCACCCTGCGCTAGCCTCGACCGGATCGCGCCAGGTTAAGAGAGTCATAGTTACTCCCGCCGTTTACCCGCGCTTAATTGAATTTCTTCACATAGACATTCAGAGCACTGGGCAGAAATCACATTGGGTCAACACCCGCGAGGGCCATCGCAATGCTTTGTTTTAATTAGACAGTCGGACGCCCTCCGCCCAACTGAGTAAGTAACGAAACGATAAAAGTAGTGGTATTTCACGTTTGGAGGAATTGCTCCCGCCTCCCACTTATTCTGCACCCCTCATGTCACCTTACAATACCAGACTAGAGTCAAGCTCAACAGGGTCTTCTTTCCCCGCTGATTCTCCCAAGCCCGTTCCCTTGGCAGTGGTTTCGCTAGATAGTAGATAGTGACAGATGGGAATCTCGTTAATCCATTCATGCGCGTCACTAATTAGATGACGAGGCATTTGGCTAGTTTACAAAACAATCTATCCGGTGCGGCTAAACTATACAACGTCATTCTCTTAGTGCGCGTGTTCCCCCCAAGCCACGGGCTTATGAGCAAGGGGGTAGGTTAAAGACCACCAACCATCTGTCACACAATTTTTTAAATTTACTGACTCTAGTCGCCGCAAAAGTATCTGCCGGACGTCAGATCCTATACTAATGGCGTATATTGTACATGCTCATATTAGAGGCTTCGTTTTCCGAGCCTATCCGACACCGCTCCTGACTACAATTCCTTTTCCACGACCTGAGCTGCGGTAGTTAGTCTGAGTGTTACACATGAAACTCCGGAAGTTCAATAAAGACCCCCAAAGTACACGGGTGGTTATATCACGTAAAGTACCCTGACTAACGCCTAGAGCTAAAAGCTCTTTTGCGCTCTCCGGGTGCCATACTCCTCGCCAGGAGATGATTGCCGCCTTCACCTTGATGTCATTCACTGTGCCTCCATGTCTCTCAGCTATGGCTTGTTTTAGCTCCATGCCGCTATACTTTGCCACTTTTTCGCGATAGGCCTTATAAATACCCCAACTGTCGCTAGTTATTTGTGCGTCCAAGATGACTTGGACGCCCTCCCGCTTCGCCACAATGTCCGGTAGGAGATTGGCATCCGCGGCCCTGTACCGCTGTTCCCGATCCACGGTCCACCCTGCATCACTCAGGGCGCCTGCTAAGCTAAAACATACAGCATTATGCCTCAATATCCGACCTCCGTGAGTTCTGGGGCATTGTTGCACAACGTGGCTCAACAGGGTCTTCTTTCCCCGCTGATTCTCCCAAGCCCGTTCCCTTGGCAGTGGTTTCGCTAGATAGTAGATAGTGACATTGAAGTACCCACCACCGTCCCGCCCCGGTATAGGCGACTTATGGTCGCCCCTTCGGAGCTCTCGCAAGAATCTAATTTTTTTGAATGAACGGCTCTACATTTAAGAAAATGAATCTAGACCTTCAATGTCCCTACATACTTTGTTAGGTGGCGATATGCAGGCACACCTACAGGACTGTACTGTAATGGTCATTTGCTACATTTCTACAGCCCATTGAGGCATTCACTGCAAAAGCAGTGAGCCTCAAGGACAGTCAAACAGGTGTGCATCAAAAAGGGGAAATAAGAGAATCAAAACAAAATTTATCAGCAACCGTCATGAGTCACACTGCATGTGGTTGCTGATGGACGGAGAGAGACCACACTCCAGACCTGCAGGCATCTGCATACAAAAATAAAAATGGACAAATAGACAACAAAAACAACAAGTTTAAAATAATTAAAATAAAGATAGGAATGGTAAAGCTACCGCCAGACGACCGGCAGTCCCCGGGAGAATGAAGGAGGTCATTTGTCCAACCTTACGACAACCGATGGAGTCGTCCTTAAGCCAGCTAGCCGGTGGTGCCTAGAAGAAAGTAAGTGGAAGTCGTCGCCAAAGACCCTAGGGAAAAAGCGTCAGGTAGCCGGAGGCGGGACGGACAGCCATCGGATGCCGCTCAGCCTTTCCCCCGACCTCTTCATGTCACGGGGGGTGACGCGATGATGCAGCTCAACCAGATCCAAATGGACGGCCCGAGTAAGTAAACGGAGACAAGGTCCAACCAGTGTCCAACCCCTTTTATGGGGAGAAGGACTAAACACAACGAACAAATGACAAATGAGTTCAGTTTCAGCTCGTTTAACTGTGATAAAAATAAAAGAATAATAAGAACATAAAAAACACAAATGGTGTAAAAATGAGAACATAAGCAATAATAAGCTGCGATGTGCAATTCTATCTGGTACAAAGCTGGTCACAAAGATAAGGAGAAATAAATCTAGTTGTAAAATTAAAGAAAATCCAGAACAATGGACGAGAAGAATATATATTAAAAAAAACCAAAGTGTGTACAAAAATACACATATACAAAATAAGCTTGTAAATGTACGTATAGCATATATATGTAGACATAAAAAATAATAATATAAAAGAAAAAAATGTACATCCATGTACCGTAGATAAATAAAGAAAACACAATATAGTTATACATAAAAAAATATATATAGATTCATATAAAATGAGAACATAGAAAACATAATAGAAAAACTGTACATCCATGGCATAGTGAATAGAGTAGATAGATCAGTCGTAGTCTGTAGTGAATCAGGAACAAGTACACCCAGTAACCTATATTATACTAATCAGCAACTCTGGATCAGGAATGTGCTCGGCCGACTGGTTGGTGCAACCGCAGGCGCAGTTGGGGTGAGGGGACAGAGAGAGGGTGTGAAGTCTCCCCCTGAATTCCCCATGACCGGACAGAAGCTGGGTTATGTAGTGGTCCAGTTTAAGAAAGGCCCCTTCCATTCTGATTTTAACTGATGGGAAGAAGGAGAAGGTCCATCTTCCCAAATTCGTTCTATCCCAACGGACCTGCCACTCCTGGAGCGACAGTTCCCTCATTGAATAGATAGGAACAGATGGGAATCTCATTAATCCATTCTTGAGTGTCACTAATTAGATGACGAGGCATTTGGCTAGAAATGATAAGAACTACCCAAAACAACAAGTGATTTTACTAAGAATTTGCCAAACAGAATTTTGCGAATTGTTTAGACATAATTTAGAAATGATTTTACATATGTCCCCCCAGGTGAAAGGGGAATTCTACTTTACTTTAATAAAACAAGAATGGTCGCGGTGAGGACGCGAACGTCGTCTGAGCTCGTGGCGCCGTGTCTCGCCGCGAATTTTCTCTTCAAGTCTACTCCCGAGTACTTCTTAATCTTATTCTCGTTCGCCTGGTTTAGACCTAGGGAAGCAGACACAACCTGGGCATCTAATATTATAATTTTGCCTGCTTTTGGGGCAGTAATGTCCGGCTGTAGATTTATGGTCCCTCCCTTGAATCTTTCCTCGCGAATCACGCTCCATCCCTTGTCTCGGAGTGCGCCACCAAGGACCGCACATATGGCATTATGCCGCAAAATCTTTCCCCGTGGGTGCGGGGGCAATTCTGCAGGACATGAGCTGCCGTTTCGGTTGTATTAAAACAACCGGCCCGGCAGCCCATTCCTGGCTGAGCCTCCTCTTATTTGGGGTCGTCTTCCCCTTGAGGTCGGGTATGACGGATGCGGGAGGCAGCAGGGTTCCACCTACGGTGAATTTAACTGCTACCGACTTTACCCGCTTCTGTCTACCCGAAGTCACGAGCGACACTGTGAGGCTCGTGGTGGGGTTTAGGTTAAGCCCACGTTCTGCTAGGGCGTCTCCAAATGCTTGGAGGGCCTCCTGGAGGCCTGATTCCGTGGTTGCCAGAAGGCAAACATCGTCCGCAAACGCGAGTGCATTAGGGTTTTGGTGACCCATTCTATATCTGATGTGAGTCGGAATGCTTCTAAGCGCTATATCGATTACAAGATTAAAAAGTAAGGGGGAGAGAGGATCTCCCTGTCTGACGCCTCGACCGCTGGCCTCCGATCTCAAGCGTCGTTGTGGCGCCCCCGTACAGTGCCTTTATATACTCCACAAATGGAGGAGGACAGCCGATCTGGACGAGGGCGTCCAACAAGGCTTCGTGTGACACTGAATCGAATGCCTTGGTGACGTCAAGGACAGCAATATGCAGGCTCTTCGTTTCCTTTCTTGAGTGCCATAGAATGGTTTGCATCGCGAACAAGTTAAGGCACGCTGTCGGCTGTCGATGACGTCAGCCCAGCCAAGGCGGTATGCTAAGATCTTATGTAGGTGTCTTAGTATAACAGATTGGACCGTTACGGGTCTAAACTCTAAGGGCCATAGTTACTCCCGCCGTTTACCCGCGCTTAATTGAATTTCTTCACATTGACATTCAGAGCACTGGGCAGAAATCACATTGCGTCAACACCCGCGAGGGCCATCGCAATGCTTTGTTTTAATTAGACAGTCGGATTCCCCTTGTCCGTGCCAGTTCTGAGTTGACCGTCGTCCGGCGGCCGTACAGGTAACCGAGTGTGCGCGAACACGCCGGCACCACACAGCGAGGAAGATCCGAGAGGAGGCCAAGGCAAAGCCCCCATCTAAACTAGTATTTGGGGATGGGTCACATTCATAAATGAACCCCAGGACACCCTTGTCATGATTCCTCTAAGATTGCCCCGGGATATGTCAAGCTCTTGGCACTCCCAGGGGTGCCACACACAAAACACTCCGTGATATTGTCGCGGCAAGCACCTCGACCTTTCTTGGGTCGCTTTGATGCCTCGCCGCGATAAGTTCCCTCAAGTCTCTAACGTTGAACCGCCTAGCCTCTTGTATTACTGACATCCCAGGGAATTGTACACTGCATTGTGTTGAAGTACTCGACCCCTGTGAGTCTGGGGATAGTTCTGCAGGACAAGAGCCGCCGTTTCAGTATCTTTTGGTAGCTCTAGCCACCGGCGTATGGATGCCTGAATCTGACGGTTGAGAAGCCTTAGCAGGTTAGCTGTGACACGTCCAAATACCAGCCCATGAGTAAAGGATGGTAGCAAGTATGTCACAAAGATGCGGAGTCTTTGCTGGGACTTTAGGGAGCCACTGGTAATGCGCTTTTAGCGCTCCCCTAGGATCTTCAGTACCTTGTCGTTGCCAGTGACCTCGCTAAGCCCAAACTGGAGTCCCAGATATTTCCAGATAAATAGAACGGACGCAGAAAGCAACAGGGTTCCACTTACTGCGAACTTGCCTGCCACCGACTTTACCCGTTTTTCCCTACCCGAAGCAACCAGGGAAACCGTCAGACTTTTAGCGGGGTTTAGAAGCAGACCACACTTTGCTAAGCACATTTCAAAAGCCTGGAGGGCTTCCTGTAGGCCCTCCATCATCGCCTATAGGCAGACATCGTCTGCGAAAGCCAATTCGAATTTGTAAATCCGAATTCGTCGACTGCTCGCCCATGCGGTAACCAATGTAGGTCAGTATGCTTCGCACAACAATATCTATTACAAGATTGAACAATACAGGGGAGAGAGGATCTCCCTGTGTAACACCGTGCCGGACGGGTAGGTGCCCAGACCGTGCGCCACCGACCTCCAACGTAGTAGATGCGCCCGCGTACAGAGCTCTGACGTACTCCACGAATGGAGCCGGATAGCCGATCTGTTGTTGTAGCCAAAAGTGTTAGGATACGGAGTCAAAGGCTTTAGCCACATCAAGGACCCCCATGAGAAGACTTTTTGTGTCGTTCCTAGCCAACCTGGGCGTGATTTGCATCACATATACATTGTCCGCTACACCGTCGGCGAAGCGGAAAGCTCTCTGTCTGGGGTAAATGATGTTGGCCTGGCCAAGGCGTGTAGCCAGGACCTTGTGGAAACGTCTAAGTATCACCTGTTATTCGAAGTTTTAAAAAAAAATATATTTTTCAGAAAAACTTTCTTGTGGAAATTGTCATAGAATTTGTCGGAAAAGAGATCAGCAATTTTTTTTAAAGCCTTTTGATATTAAAATGATTCGGAAATTTTCTACGCTTGGAATTTTCTTATTTTTCTGCAAAAACTTCTTTCGGGAAAAATGGAAATTTTTTGCTAGGAAAATGGGCCAGGAAAATTATATAAAAAACATTTACAGCCGTTATTACTAACTTACACGACCTTTTAATTTACTAATTGAGCTAGAACTCCCTCACCAAACCAAGAGCATTGTCTCTTTATGGTGAGGAAAGGCAATTTTTTATTTCTTTGTTAAAACCTTATGTAACTGATGTAACTTTATATGTATTTTTAATCAGAATTGCCAATAAAAAAAAAATTATCAATGTGATTTTGTTATACAATGTTTGGAAAATTTTCAAGTTTTAAACATTTCAGAAAATTGGAAATTGGGAAAAAAAATTGCTGGGAAAATAGGTCAAGATACTGTATTAAAGTTTTTGAAACTAATAAATTCAAAGTTGAGTTAATTTTATTTTTGACATTTCTCCTCTCGACTGCTGTTTGAATCTTTAACGGTTCTTTTTTAAAATAAGCATTTACAATAATCGTAAATGTACAGTCCTTCAGATAAGAATTAATAGTACATTTATGGACCTTCTTGTTTAGTTATCTTGGCTGCAATCGATCCAGAGCAAAGAGTAAGATCAATGTTGCTCTCACCAATATTCCCAGGTTCGTTAATACGAGATAGACCTTACGCCGCAGTAAGATCTTCGACGGCGTCTGAATAAAAAAGCATAAGCCACTGTCAATAAGTACCTTTCTAACCTCAGGGTGGCAAGTTATGATCATATTCAAATTTGAATGGTCTCCCTTACCAAATAGGGAGACTCTTCTCATCGTTCTAATACGACCATTTTAGAGACATTACATTTATTTACCTTCAATATTATTTACAAAAATTTCTTTAAAAATCGGTTTTTGACAGATTTATATTTGGAGAATGTTTAATAGGTGCTACCGAGATGGAAGCAGGAACTGAACTGAACAGAGGTCAGTAAAGTTGTATAAGTCGAGAAAGTCAACTGTATACCGTTCAGGTCTAATACCCAAACTGTTACAAAGATAGCCGATGATATCCGTTCGTCAGGTGGGCACCTTTAGTGACCAATTCCCCAGAGTACCCATTAGAACGGACGTTAAGTCCCATTAAATATTCATTGTAAATAAGACGATAATAAACCTGACAAATCCAAGTATCATTGAAACTCCCGATCATCAGAGTTGTATTGTAGGAAACAACAGATCACCAGTTATCGATTGCCATATTTTAAAACAAACAATCACCAAAAAGATGTTTGTGACGTGAGTAGTACTTGCGTATCCCTGTGAAAGAAGGGCCCAAGTCTCCATCATTGAACAAGCAACGTTTCCCTACAATAATGATGGTAGTAGGTCAGGTAATTCGTATCCTGGGAATGTTGTTTGTCTTCCCGACACAAAACATATAACTATACATTACTCGCTACATAACATACTCATTCAGCTGCTTTCTCTTTATTTCAATTTCTAATCTAATCAGTTCTCCTTTCAATCTCTCGTTTTCTGACTGTAAATTATGCATTTCTCTGGCCGTTTCTATTCTAACCTCGTGTTCCTCTTTCAGCTGTTGCATTCTCAATCGGTGTTCTTCCATTGCGCAGTTGGTGAGTTGCTCCTTGACTACTCGGTTCAATTCTAGTAGAGAGCGTTTGTACTCAACGCCGCCTTTGTTCTGGTACATTCGCGTCGTGAGGTTTCTCGTTTTCGGTGGATTCTGGAATCAAATGTAAGATGGTGTTTATAACATAGTCTGCGGAGGAACTAACACTACCACGATTGTTCTGATATTTTAAGCTCAGAAACTAATTATAAAGATTATTCTAAAACTACCAATCACAAACAGTTCAGACGAAACCTTTAAAACACTGTGTTTTGGTCAACCGGCAGCTTTCGACAAAATATACTAGCATACCTCTTCAAACAGAACTGTTTATGACAAAGAAACTGCTCGTGAAACTAGAACCAAAAGCCCCTGAAGAAATTTGAAATATTTTTGTTTTTATTTTAACTTTATGAGTAAAACCTCAAATTGTAATATTTAATTGAATGAAGACAATGTAAGCGAAATTCAATTGAAAATCTGGAAACAGAAAAATCAGAAAAAGATATTGGCACCTCTGGGACTTGAACCCGGGACCTCTCGCTTTGCCCGGAAAGTATACGGTTGACATTGGTCACATGAGAACCGGACGCTTCTTCGACTCGTTCTTGTGTTCAACAGCTCGGCTGTGGAACGATTTGCCGGCCTTTGTGTTTCCTCCTTCCTACAACATGGGTCTCTTCCAGACCAATGTTCATTCCTTCCTCTCCTCAAAAAGACCCTCCACACAGCATCTCAGATTACATAGGCCCTGAGGGAAATTATTTTCCTGTGTGGAGGAGTTAAAACCTACTAACCTACCTGACAAAACAAGACAATCGAATAATATTAACAAGTACAAAATCCTGATCAAACAATGGATCATCGAAAAAGGTCGTGCAATAATTAGTCACCTCACCCAAATATAATCCTCTATCTCATTATTGTTACCACTAACCAACCTGAAAATTTTTGTCAAATATTTTTGCTGTATTGAAAAGTGTACTTTATTTAATATTTATAAAATATTTGTACACTAGTCTGTCTCGACACAGGATTTCCTAGTGAGACAGGCAAGGCCGAAAAAATATATGTAAACCTTTTTATATAGATGCACATAATAAAAAATTTAAAAATATTAAAAAAATGTAAAAAAAAAAAAGTTTTTTTTATGTATGTAAAGGAAATATATTCCCTTTAAATTTGAATCCTATAATGTCAATTAGAATGCAATCATCGATTGTCATTTGTTTTGTTATTCTATTATTTGATTGTTAGAAAAAACCATTCAAAGTGATATTAATAAACATAAATGTCGTTTCTTAGTTAAAAAAAACTTTGCAACACAAGTGTTTTATTTAGAAATTAATAAAAAGGAATTAAACCTATCAACATATTATAAAACGACATTTCGTTTTAAACCAAAAATGGAGAAAATTCAATTCGAATTTACGCTATTACCTGGATGCGATGGCAGATCAAATATTATTAGCATTACAAAAATAGTCACAAGTGATGGAAAAGTGTTTACAATACCAGAAATGCTACGATCCGCCAGCTATCACGAGGAGATAATGAAAACTAGTGCTTTTGGAAAAATAAAAAATAGTTTGAAAAAAAGATACCAGGTTAGAAGAGTCTGGTTAACCATGACAGAAGAACTAAAAAAAACATATGTAGACGAAGATGGAAACCTACAGTTTGGAGACCAATACCTCGAAGAATTGGACGAAAAAAGTTTACAAGTACATCAAAAAGAAGATGCATTAGGAAAATTAATTGAAAAGTTAATGGAAGATAAGCAACAGAGCTTAAAAAACATTGCTGAGAAGTTTGTTATAGAAAAATTCTGCACTAAAAATACAAATGCAAGCCAGTGGATGGAAGTGTTTGAAAAAGAATGTTTGCGGTTTGATGTGACCATGGATGGAAAAAAAATAGAAATACTCAGATTGTTCATGGATAAATCTTGTATAGACTGGTACAGTTCCATGATTATAAAACTAACAATGAACTCAGAGTGGTCAACATGGAAAAACAAATTCTGTGAATCATTTGCAAACAAAGGATGGAACCCTGTCACATACGCACTATCATTTAGATACAAAGATGGTTCTCTGTTGGATTATGCTATGAGAAAAGAAAAACTTCTATTGGATGTGAGAAGATCAATTGACACCGGTACTTTGATAGATCTTGTTGCTTCCGGACTACCAGAATTCATACTTAACAAGATCGATAGAGAAGGATTACAAGATACTGTAGATTTGTTTAATGAAGTAAACAAGTATGAACATATGGTCAACAAAAAAAGATTTATGAATAAGAAAACATTTGGAAATGCAGAACATAATAAAAATGGGGGTAAAAATCCATGTAAAATTTGTGAAAAATTGAATAAGGGCATTCGTTACCACCCTGAAGCTACATGCTGGTTCAAAACAAAAGAGGATGAAAAATTTAAGAGAAATGCCATTAAACATGTAAACAATTCAGTGATAGAAACTGAATTAAATGAAAATGATCAAAAAAACTAATAGTAACACCATTAATAAAAGTCAAACTATTACTAAATGATAAATTAAAAATATACGGAATTTATGATTCAGGTTCAAATGTTTCTCTAATTAATTCTAAATTATTGAAACTAAAAGGAAAAGGAAACAATTTGAATGAAGCAAATTTAGTAACGATTAATGGTGTTAAAAAGACGAGTGGTTTGACAACGTTAAACATAAAAATTTTTGAATTGGAGAATAAAGTTGATGTGTACATTATTGATGAACACAATTTCAAGTATGATTTTTTGATTGGATTAGACATGATAAAAGACTTCAAACTTATCCAAAGTGAAGACTTACAAATATCACAGAAACTCTGCCTAAATAATACAAATAAAAAAGAAAAATATTCTACAGATATGAAAACGAATACTAAATTTAATCATATAGAAAAACATAGAATTAATTTTAACGAACATGTTAAAGAAGAAGATTTTAAAATAACAATGAATCATTTAAATAATGATCAAAAAACAGAAATAAATGAACTAATAGACAAATACACATCAGTGTTCGCGAAGAGTAAATATGATGTTGGCACTGTCAATGGATATGAAGCGAAGATAGACTTATTAGTGGATAAATATTGTAGTAAGAGGCCTTACAGATGCAGTGTAGAAGATAAAAAGGAAATAGAAGAGCAAATAGCAAAATTATTAGACAATAAACTGATAGAAGAGTCGTACAGTCCATTTGCTGCACCGGTCACTCTAGCATTTAAAAAAGAAGAAAACAAAAGATCCAGATTATGCATAGACTTCAGAGACTTAAATAAAATAGTAATACCTCAAGCTCAACCATTTCCATTGATTGAAGACCTAATGACAAAGACCAGAAATTGCAAATTTTTTTCAACGCTGGATATAAACTCAGCCTTTTGGTCTATTCCATTGCGGATTGAAGACAAAAAAAAAACAGGATTTGTAACACAGGAGGGACATTATCAATGGACCTGCCTGCCTTTTGGATTGAAGACTTCTCCGGCAATTTTTCAGAGGATATTAAGCAATATATTGAGAAAATATAAACTAAACGAATTTGCTGTCAATTACATAGATGACATTCTTATTTTTTCAAAAACTTTTGCTGAACACATTGATCATCTGACAAAGCTGCTGAATGCAATCAAAACAGAAGGTTTTAGATTAAAATTTACAAAATGCACATTTGCATCAGATATGGTAAAATATCTGGGTCATATAATTCAGAATAATTCAGTCAAGCCAGTAAAGGATAATTTGATTTCAATAAAGAATTTTCCTATTCCAAAAACACAAAAGAATGTGCGACAATTTCTAGGAAAAATCAACTTTTATCATGAGTACATTCCGAAGAGTGCAATAATACTAGATCCTTTGCATAATTTATTAAGGAAAAATCAAAAGTTTATTTGGACTGATAAATGCCAAAATGCTTTTGAAACGATGAAAAACCTAATATGCTCACAACCGATCTTGGAAATTTTTGATCAAGATTTACCAATTAATATATATACAGATGCTTCTCTAGAGGGTGTTGGAGCTATTTTAAAACAGACACAATCTGATGGAAAAGAAAAACCTGTTGCTTACTTTTCGAAAAAATTAAACAGCGCACAGAAAAAGAAAAAAGCAATTTACTTAGAATGCTTAGCTATAAAAGAGGCAGTGAGATACTGGCAATACTGGTTGATAGGAAAACCATTTACAGTTTATTCAGATCACAAACCGCTGGAAAATATGAATATCAAATCTAGAACCGATGAAGAGCTTGGTGACTTAACATATTACTTATCCCAATATGATTTTCAAATTAAATATTCTCCAGGAAAGTACAATATTGAAGCTGATTGTCTAAGCAGAAACCCAGTCTTAGAACCAGATGAGAACCAAGATGAGCAATTAAAAGTTGTCAACTTAATAAAATTAGAAGATATCTTAAAAGATCAGGTCAAAAATGAGAAGATACAGTGCAGAAAAGATAAATTGATATCGAAGAATAATGTTTATTACAAGAAAGTAAAAAAAAAAGAAAAAATAATTCTATCAGAAAAATTCAGCATAGATTTTATCAAAAATGTTCACACAGACCTAGGTCACATAGGAATTAATCAAATGCAAAAAATGATAAGCTCATGGTACACATCAGAAAACATGACAAACAATATAAAGAGAACTTGCGAAAGTTGTGCAGTATGTTTAAAGAACAAATCAAGAGGTCAAAATAAATATGGATTGATGTCCTACTTGGGTCCCGCAACAAAACCTTTTGAAATATGTTCTATTGATACGATAGGTGGTTTTGGGGGTTCACGGTCAACAAAGAGATACTTGCACCTGCTATCAGATCATTTCACGAGGTTTGCATATATTTTGACGTCAAAAACTCAAAATACCAACGATTTCATCAAACTCTTAAACTCCACAGAAACTAATGACATTGGCATGATACTATCAGACCAATATCCGGGTCTTAATTCTAGAGAATTCAAAAAATTTTTGGATGAAAAAAATATTCCAATCATTTTTACTGCAGTAAACTCGCCTTTCTCAAATGGATTAAATGAAAGATTAAATCAAACGCTAGTCAATAAAATTAGATGCAAAATCAACGAAAATGACTTAAAAGTGGCTTGGACAACTATAGCCCGTAATTGTGTAAAAAACTATAATGAAACGGAGCACACTGTCACTGGTTATGCGCCTCAGTACCTACTTAACGGCACAGATGTTACGATTTTGCCAAATGAGTTAAAACTTAAGAAGACTGACATCGATTTGATTCAAGACAGAAAAAAAGCTCTGGAAAATACTATAAAGTCACATAATTACAACAAGATGATTTACGATAAAACCAGGAGACATATTAACTTCAAAGTTGGTGATACTGTTTTTGTGGAGAATGGAAACAAACTTAACAGGAAGAAGCTCGACGAATTGAGAATCGGACCCTACAAAATAATAGAAAAATTATCAAACTCAATTTACAAGATAAATACTGGTCGAAAAAAATTAGAATCAAATTTTTTCCACATCTCGAAATTAATTCCAGCACCTGCATTGATGAACCATGAAGAGGATATCGAAGATGAATGAAAATTTTTGCAATAATTTTCTTTCCCGCGGGGGGGGGAGATGTAAAGGAAATATATTCCCTTTAAATTTGAATCCTATAATGTCAATTAGAATGCAATCATCGATTGTCATTTGTTTTGTTATTCTATTATTTGATTGTTAGAAAAAACCATTCAAAGTGATATTAATAAACATAAATGTCGTTTCTTAGTTAAAAAAAACTTTGCAACACAAGTGTTTTATTTAGAAATTAATAAAAAGGAATTAAACCTATCAACATATTATATGTATTTTTTTGATAATTTTTATGCTACTTTTTAAAAAAATATTAGCATTCTGCACTCCTTCTCCATATAAACTATAAGTGTGCGAAATTTCATAATCCTCCGTCTGCGCAATTTTTGTAAAAAGGTGTACCAAGTTTTTGCTTCACGTGTTAATATACTGATAATTATTATTTGTAGGGCATTCGTCACCGCCAAGAAATGAAATGAGAATGATGTCAAATAGTCTTTTTTATAATCTCTACCAATGCTTTCCCCCACTAAATCCTTTCTTACGTTTTTGGGTAAATTATAGTTACATAAACATAAATATTTTCCCACCTCCAGAACAAATTTAACTTTCAAATCATGTTCAGACATCATTTCTGTCAAACAAGTAGTAGATACGAATGCAACTAGCGTAACTGACAGTGCTGGTAGCGTGCTATTGATGTCAAACCCATAGTCAACCCTAAAATAGGATGGCGGATACTCACAAGCCGCACGTTTGCTATGCGCATCTAACTGAAGGACGTTTAACCAGCCAGTGGCCGAAAACCCACATTTCGTCGAAAGATGTTCTTACGATCATACGGGGCAGTTCCAATGAGAAAGATTAATTATTCTCCGTACCAGCTTTTAAAAATTATAACTCAATATTGATTTTACTTCATTCCAAATTTGCTTTAATTCATATAGTTTAGCAATTAAGTCTAGAAATTAAATAAATTGGAACTAAATGTTTTCATTACTATGGCAGCACCGAATTACTCGCTTTGCTATGACGTTTCCTATGGCTGTCATGTTATCGCATGTTATGGTCGATTTATTGTCTTAAATCTGAGTAGAAGATCGCTCACTTAATAATATTTTTATTCATTGTTTGCCTGTGCATTGTTTGAATTTAATTAAAATGAACAAACCAATACGTAGTGATGGAAGAGGGGTTATACAGGGTGTCCGGGGGTAAAGTGCATTAACTTCGGGAGGTGATTCTACATGATAGTACATGTAAAAAAGATAAATAACTTTTTTCTAAATTCCAACATTTAGGACTAGTTTTGAGGTAAAAAGATAAAATTAGTCCGGCGTGTGGGGCCAGATTTATTATTTTCCGCTGTTACGATACGGGCCAATCACAATCGAGTCGGGCGCTCGGCAGGCTCTCAGCAAGTAAGATCGTACCTCACACTAAGGATTTTTAGTAGGTACGTCTTTTTGCATGGGAAAAAAAATGTTAGAATTTGTAAAAAAGTTGTTAATCTTTTTTACTCCTACTATCATGTAGAATCACCTCCCGAAGTTAATGCACTTTACCCCCGGACACCCTGTATACTGCGTTTTTCAAAGCTGCCTAGCCGAATATCACGCGAAGAAGCTTCTGTCTAATTTAGAAGATGTTTACAAACGAACTGCAGAAATGACTGGTACTGACACTCTCATTTGACATTTTATGTGAACCCACAAGAAAAAGGGAATAACTCAATTAAAAATAATAATAATAATATGCAACTGCTTTAGACTAATAGAAAAGTAACTTTTTTCTTAATTTTCTCTTTCTTTCTTGATGAATATTATGTACTGTGTTTTTTATAAATACCTTCTATAATAATAATTTTTATGATGTTTTTCACACACAGGTAAATCTCAATCAACGGTAAGGCGAATGGTCAAGGAAGGGGAAAAAGCAGATGGAAAATTTGAAACACCGGGAAAACGGAAAATGGGGCGCTCTAAAAAAGAGTTGGATGATTTTGATATTTGTGCCATTCGTCAAAAAAATCTTTTTTTTTTACATAGTACGTAAAGAAGTCCCAACTTTAAGAATTTTACTAACCGTACTCAAAGAAGACATTGAATTTGATGGTAGCCGGGAATATTTACGAAAAATTTAGTATTCCATCGACTTTGTTTATAAACTTTGCAACTTTATTTTGAATATTATCTTTATAAATTTGTTATGTTGCGTGATAAAAGTATAATGCACTTAATTTTCTGACCTTAAATTGTTTGAATAAAAGTTCTGACGAAAGTGAGTAGGGTTTTATTTAAATTGTTTTATTATTAGTTTTTGTGATATGTAAATTGTTTGTGTTTGATTTGTATACGGACCACCCCATCCTATAATGCCGTATTAATATTAGGTATTATTATTATTACCTTATAACGAAATAAACGCCCACTTAAAATTTGCCTTGTTTTATTTTACTTATATTAATAATAATAATAATAATTGGATAATTTATAAAGCGCCGTTTTTGTGAAAAATCACCTCAAGGGCGCTGTACAATTTATTAGGAAAGCTTAGGTTCTAACTAATTTTACAATTTTAAAGTACAATTTTACCTCTATTATTTACTTCTATTAAATTATAATTTTTTGTGCAAAATTTTTGAAAATACAAATACGTTATGAAATATGCATTTTGACCGAAGTGTTTTTTTAAACATATATTCATTGTCTTATGAGCCATCTTGGTGTTGTCATTTAACCCCTCCGAATTTTCGAGAATATTAGCTTTTGGTGTCTGAAATGACATTTTACAAAAACTTTTAGTTATAACCGCTTCACAATTAAAGCTCTATAAATGAAATATTTCTGAACGTAGCCGAATAGTAAAAAGTGTTTTAGAAAGGTTCCAAAATATGCTTTCAAATTATTATATTACAAATAAATATTAGCATTTGTAAATATTAAAATTTAGAACGCAAACATTAAAAATAGGTAAAAATGAGTCACGTGATGTTTTTATGTGAAAACGGTACTAAAATCACATATTATGCAAACAACAATACTTATTCTATTGTATATATGTGTAATAAACACTTTTGTCACCTCACTTTTTTATCATTTCATATAAAAATATTTAATAAAAATTTCAAATGTGGAGCGCGGTGGAGCTGCCGGTAGCAAATTTGCGGGGGTAAATATTTTTGTCAACTACACGATTGACAGCTGATTCCTGTTATGTATTTCCATAGACAACTTGATAGAAATGTGCAGCTTGATCTACTATCGACCTTTGACTTTTTGTTTTAGGGATGTAACTAAAACAATAACGGAATTATAACGATTTCTATGGAAACACACGCGCTGACGTATAAACACGCTTATTGTACTTGACTGCTGTCCTATTCTTAACGCTTATATCTGCTTACGTTGCGGAGGGGTTAAAACCTAAAAAACGATAGCAGCGACATCATTTATTTTCTACACTTAATTGCCAAACTGTACCTACATCCAAAAATCCTGAAAGTACATCATTTTAATAGTTTTATCATCACGCAACTATTAAAATTATGTGCTTTTTGTAATTATTTTTTGATCATAAGTATTTATCATTTTTCAATAATGTCTAAGCAAAATAAGAAAGTAAAAAAAATCTGAAATATACTAGTTTGTAAGTGCGCAAATAAATACACAAACGGACCAATTTTCGTCAAGAAACACATGTACATAAATATTTTTTAATGATTTTATTTAAACTAAAATTAAAATTCTGAAACATGCGTTTCCCAGATAATATATTGATTTTTTTACTGCATGCAATGGGTGTTGTATAATACAAAATCTTTTTTGAAAATTTAACAAATCTATCAACGACCTATGGTATAACCTTATTATACTAAAACTAAACATTTTTTCTCAAAATTTAAAACATAGCTTTACTGGATAAAAGAACAATCTTTCGAAATCAATTAAAAAAGTTTGTGGAAAAGAGTTGATACATCTAAAATCTAATTTTAAAATGACATATTTCTGGTTTTCTCTGGTTATACCCTCTTAAGTCACTTGTAAGTATCTCCATGTACGAATGGTTTTAACTCCTCGGGCTTATTTTGTCGGAAGGTCAAAATATTTCTGCATTGCAATAATATTAAAATAAATGGAATATTTCTGAACGCATCCGAAAACTAAAAACTGTTTTTGAATGGTGATGACATACATTCAAAATAAACATACAATTTTTGGAACATAAAACTTTGAATACAAACACAAAAAATTAAAAAAAAAAATTATCTCCTTACTTTTTTTCCAACTTAAATTAATTAACGAAAAAAATAAAAACACATATATTTTGTCAGACGTATTATAAACGTTATCGTCAACTCACTTCTTTGTCATTTCATGTAAAAATAATTAATTAATAATTCTCAGTTTCATAATTTTTTTCAAATTGCAGTTTCATAAAGGTTTACATTTGAATTATTTTGTGGTTAACTTTAAGATTTGAGTATAAAGTGTGGTGCTTTCTCTTTCTAACACCGCTTGGATCATATTTCGAACTGTGACTGTAAGGTAGACACAATGATTTCTATCAGACCTTTATGAGTTGTTCCGAGAAGCAAACAAATTAGCCTGAAGGGTTAAGGTAACTAACTAACTAACCATTATGCCGTTTCCCGCAGGAGTAGGCAGAAAGGACAGACCGCCAAACAACTCCATCTTGGCACACACTCCTTGCCTCGACCACATTCATACATCGTCTCATACATGCTCTTCTATTATTCTGACTCTTGACATGGTCCGAATCAAGAATCTGATTCACTTGATCATGTCATGTCTTCCTCGGGCATCCCCGACATCTTCTACCATTCACATTTGTGTTATTTATTCTCCTTACACTCCTTTCCTCGTTTATTCACTCTACATGCCCAAATCAACGGCAGATATACACAAAAACAATCCTCACTCACCTATACACAAATATACATAAATACTATGAAAAAAGATTAAATACTCGCTGTATTCGAAACAATAACAAAGAATTACTACAAATTCCCGTAACTCATACTACTTTTGGTCAACGAAGGTTCAGATACCTCGCAACAAGGCTTTACAACACTCTTCCAATTAGTATAAAAAATGTGATCCACAAAAAATTTAAAAAAAAACATAAAAATTTGGATAAAAAATAATGATGGAGCATTTACCGGTGCACTCACCCAAATTCCAAATTAGTATTGAACCAATGCTGTTATCATTGTACCTATGTTATTGTTATTATTAATGCAACCATTCTATTATGTGATTATATTCTAATATAAGTGTAGGTATGTTCACAGTATTATAAATTGATGTAAAATTACTGCCTCAACACAGGCTAGCCTAGTGAGGCAGGTTACGAGAAACCTAAGTTTATAATTATAAATCTCTATTCTTTAAGTACCTACTGTTTATATGTATATTGTTTTCAGTTATTAACTTTTGTACTAATGTAACTTTTAAACTATTGTATACTTTTTTTTGTAGTTATAAATCTTAGTTATTATTATTATCCGAGCGTCCCTTTCTTAATATTACTCATTACGCTTAAATCAGCCTTGCGGTCTTTGCGAATCTCCACGTTTCTCTGTTAGGTGTTAATTATAAAAGATTAGATTTACTGTTGTCTTCTTACCATGATTGTATCTCTGGCATATTTATACTCGGCCTGTCCGATGGTGGAGCCCCCGTTCTCGTTGAGGTTCCCAAGGTCCCCCAGCTCGTGCAGCGAGTGAGGGTGGTGCTCTATGGACTGCTCCATCAAGTCCTCTTTAACCAGGATACCTGAAAATAGCCAGAATATAAATGTAAAATTTAATTTATACTTAACTAACTGACCCGGCGAACTTCGTACCGCCTCAGAATCATTAACTGTTGTGTTAATTATTAGCTGAATTAAATTCAGTATTTTTATTAAGTCAAAAATTACACAATGAAACAATTATCGATGCTTTAGAGATGGCGTTTGTGTACAGATTTATATTTTTGTGATTTTCTTACTCTTCCTTACTTACTTACGAGAATTGTATTTTGTTTATACGTGTGAGGGAGATTTATTATAATACTGTATTTTTCCTTTGGAGGGGTGCAGACATACGTTCACCGTTTGCCTCATTTTCGACTATTGACATTTAGTGTGTAAGAAAGAGGGGCAGCATTATACGTTTAAGTACAAAAGCAAACAATCAGCGTATTAATATTTTTGAATTTTTGGAATTCACTCACTATTTAATATTATATTTATCACAATATTGCTGCAGCTCTTTCAAAAGATGAGAATTCGTACTTACAAAATGTACGAGGAAAAGAATTTACTTCATTTTTTTTTGGTGAATTTTTCCCATGTTTTAATAGCTATTCTGCAATTCGGGGCGCAGACAAATCCAACATCATAAAAATCGGTCCAGCCGTTCTTGAGTTATAAATGGTGTAACTAACCCGACTTCGTTTTATATAATATTAAGATACCATTGAATATACAAGTAAATTCTCAATGGTAATACTGGCTTCAGTCCGAAGTGCACATATTTTTTGTATTGTACATTTAAATATCACTAAACTGCATTTATTAGCATTATATTGGAAAAATTGCTACTGTACTACCGAAAAATTGATTCAAAACTGTGACTCTAATTATAAATTCTTTAATAATTGAAAGAATAGGGTTAACTGAATAACTGTCAAAATATAAATGTGTCAATAATATTATAGCAGCGTCGACATGTGTGTATGTTAAGTCTTGTGCAGGGCTGTTCAACTAATTACAAACAATTAACATTATTTATTATTTAAAAAAAAAATCATAAGTCAGCGTAAGCTCCAATGACAACGCTCAGCAGAAAAATCACCTCAAGCGCCCTTGAGGTGATTTTTCACAAAAACAGCACTCTACAAATTATCCAATTATAATTATTATTATTACCTGTCAATGGCCGATGCCAATAACTTGGGGAGTTTTTTTTATATACGGCAATTATTGACCTAACCTATAAATCCTATAAAAAGCAATTGGCAAAATTATTGCTCAAACTATCACAGTTGCTGGAAAACGTTGGTCAAATGAGTATAAAGTTGGGAATCGTGGAAGGTGAATTAGGCGCCTACATACAAATCATCCAAAATCAATCCAGCCCAACCAAAGATATTGAAATATAATAGATGTGCTATCTGCAGTTTTTACTATGTGGGACTGCGCTTCCGGGTGTCGCCGATATTGTTTACCAATTAAAAAATAAACTAAATGAACGAATAATTAACAAATAAATCAAACGAACGTTAAACTAAATTAACGAATTCTTTCCATATTCAAACTATGAAAAAACTATGAACTAATGAACAAATTCTTTTCGTATGCAAACTACCCTGATTAGGTCGTAGTCCGCCGACAGATACGCGGACATCATAACATATCTCTTTTGTATTTGAATATCTTTGAGCCAAACACTCAAAATGTAAACGCTCCCAATTTTTGTGAGGCCCTCTACGAAATTGAGTACAGAAAAACATAATAAAAAAATATAATCCTTTTTAACCACTTGGACCCATCAGCTTGTTTTCAAATGGATTTCATTGAAATTGTTGAAGTTGCGTGACAGAAGAAAAATTTTTGATCTTATATTTTAAAATAAAATTGTAAATAAATTATTCCTGGGTTCGAGTCCCAGATGTGTCAATATCTTTTTCTGATTTTTCTGTTTTCAGATTTTCGATTGAGTTTCGCTTATATTGTCTTCATTTAATTAAATATTACAATTTGAGGTTTTACTCATAAAGTAAAAATAAAAAATAAAAATGTAAATTATCAGTTGGAAAGCCCTGATACATTAAAGTTGATTCATTTTCATTTACCTACCATTAGATCAAGGTTCTCTAGTTCTAGTATGTACATATTATTGGGACAATTATTTTTATTTTTTTATTATTTTACTTTATAGTCGGTCTCAGGCTACAATTCTGTTATAAAATAGATTATTTGTACAGCGCCATTGAGGTGATTTTCCACGAAAACGGCGCTATATAAATTAGCCAATTATTATTATTATTATTATGTGTGTCGTTGCTTATCCAGAATATATAATGTGAGATATCAGCCCTATTCCCCGCCAGCGTCGGTCTTATCCATTGCTTTAACTTGAATTTCCCGCCATTCCTCTGCAATTCCCTTCAGCTGTCAATTGTCGCCGTGCAGTTGGCATCTTGAGATGCCGTGTTAATTCAATTTTGGCGTTGTTTCGCCCACGTCCGGTCGAAAAATTTTTCATTCGTAATTGTTTTAACGAAAATAATATCTGTTGCTACCCGCAAATTCCGTAATTTTATGAAAAATTAGTGCAAGTGATTAGTGCAAACATTTTTGACAGATTAGCGTATTCCTACTACCTACGCTATATAAATCTGCGTCACTCGTTCTCGAAAACGGAAGGACGCCGCGCCGATTAGCAATCGCTTCTCGGCCTGTTGGCTAAGATAAGTGTATTATCAGCTTAATATCTGATAGTTCCCGCAATACGGGACCAGTTTATTAAACTGGTTTTTTGAATGTGACGGGATGTTCGGGGCTTGCTCCACTCCTGTCACGTGTTGGCCCGGCCGGCATTGCCGCTGGGAGCGACTCATTTATATCCTTACTAAAGATAAATTAAGCTGAATGTATTGTCTTACGTAATTACCTGATTTATGGATCAATTGTAGACACATTTAACCATTTTTCCACCTTTGGAATTTAAGTAATCGATATTTTTTGAATGAAATATGACCATCGGCGATGTCATATTAAAATACTCAAATTACAAATACGAAATCATGACATTCATGTTCGTTTGATAATCGTTTGACGCAATTTGATGTAGTTAGACTTATCTATAATTCAGCTTTATTTATAAAAGTTTGGTCCTGCCTGTTTCAAGCATGTTACAAACTCGGGCGAGTGGGCCAATGTCCACTATGCATCTGCTTTAAAGGAATATTTGGCTGATCCAGGCTTCAAGGAGCTGGAGGTAAACTGCGAGGTGCTGGCATTTGTCACCGCCTCACCAATATTTACGGCCATGGAAAAGATGCTGGCATTGCATGCCTCATTGAAGCAGAGAGTGCTTTCAACAGGCTCTCCAAAAAACTTATCAAATGGGAAAGCAGTTCAGAAGGTTCCCTGTCAGGTCTTTACAGGAACAATGGACAGCTGTAAGATTGGAGTAGAACGGAGGCTCTTCAGCAGAATTCCTCCTTCTACCACTCATCCTTTTGGGGAAGAAGCACTTTCTGCCCAGTTGCAGAAACTAGGTGGTGTAGCAAAGTGCTTTAGTCCAGTGCGTCTACCTCAGGGTAGCCACTCGGCGCACAACCGCCCTTCATCTAAGGAGGTTGTTGCCTTTCCCCCAAGCAGACATCAAAGGAAAGGATGGCATTTCCCTTGTTTCCCCGGCGGGCAGACCACGGGTGAAACCCCCCATATTCCTCCCGTATGAGGGGTAAGGGGAGGGAACAGAAGCGTGGCGCGAGGGGGCAGACCTCTCGTGGCCGCTTCAACAGGTGCCGCGCACAACCGGCCTTCAACATCTAAGGAGGTTGTTGCCTTCCCCCCAAGCAAACATCAAAGGAAAATATGGCATTTCCCTTGTTTCCCCGGCGGGCAGACCACGGGTGAAACCCCCCATATTCCTCCCGTATGAGGGGTAAGGGGAGGGAACAGAAGCGTGGCGCGAGGGGGCAGACCTCTCGTGGCCGCTTCAACAGGTGTCGCGCACAACCGCCCTTCAACATCTAAGGAGGTTGTTGCCTTCCCCCCAAGCAAACATCAAAGGAAAATATGGCATTTCCCTCGTTTCCCCGGCGGGCAGACCACGGGCGAAACCCCCAATATTCCTCCTGTACGAGGGGTAAGGGGAGGGAACAGAAGCATGGCGCGAGGGGGCAGACCTCTCGTGGCCGCTTCAACAGGTGACTATCAACCATTTCGGGCGGGTCAACTAGACTACAGGATTATTGGAGAGAGTGGCAGGCCTTAGGTGTCCCAGAGACCATCTTACATATGATAAGACGATACCGCATACCATTCATCCAAGAGCCCTCGTTGATAAGTCCAAGCCAATCTTCCGCAAGGAGGTTCAAAACGAAAGTAATCCCGGAAATGACAATGATGAGAGATGGTACATGGAAAGAGCTGACGACAATGCCACCTTCCTATCAACACTTTTTCTGGTTCAAACGAGTGAAGGCTCGAAACAGTCGATCTTCAATTTAAAAGCTATCACAAATTGGATTGCAGAAATCCTGCGTAGACAGGCTATCAGGATCATTGTGTACCTAGACGACTTTCTCCTGGCTCATCAGACCAGAGAGATCCTCAGTCAAGCTTGAGAAGCTCTTTAATTGTTAGAGCGGTTAGGTTGGTCGGCAAATTTCCAAAAGTGTGTCCGTCAGCCAGCACAGTCAGTGGAATATCTTGGAATTGTGTAGAACCCCCATCTGAAACAGAAGTCCTTAAACAAATACAGACGCCAAGGTCTTTGGAACTCACTTCAGAGATCCGTGACAAAAGGAAGATGGACTCTGAAAGGAGCTCAGAGTATTCTCGGAAAGTTGAATTTTGCTACCTTTGTGGTCCCCAGAGGTCGACTTCATACTCGGCTGATACAATTACAGTTAATGCTGAAGCTGACCCCTCAGCAAAAGTCTCTGATAAAGAATGAGGTCTTGTCAGAAATGAAATGGTGGATGATCAACTTAGATCATGTTTCAACTCTTCATTTTCCCAGCCCAACACATTCTCTGACTACGGATGCGGCAGATCACGGCCGGGAGCCCTGATCGACTATGTACCTCTGTTGGGTTGTTGGACAGACAGTTAGAGGGGGGGATATTGCAACATGAAGGAGATGACAGCAATCTTAAATGCCTTAACGTCTCTGACTCAGAATTTGAGAAGTTCAGAACAGGACAGTCATAGCCTACTTGAGGAACAAGGGGTGCACCAAGTCGATGGGTCTCCTTCATCTAACATTTCAGATTCTTGCGCTTTTGGACAAGCACAGAATCTCTTCACAAGTGCAGTATTTGCCGGGACGCTACAATGGCCTCGCGGATTATCTATCCTGAGGGATGACATTACCAGAATGGCACCTTCTACCCCCAGCGGTAAGAGCTGTTTTTCACAAGTTAGGGGCAGTCCAGTAGTGGATCTATTCGCTCCCTCGAGGGCTCACTTCGTGGATCAGTGTGTCTCGATAGATTCCCACGACAAGAGAGCAATGCTTCACAGCGTGTTCAGCAGGAGTTGGAATTTCCCCTTGGCATGGATCTTTCCTCCCCCCTGCTTAATGCCACGAGTGCTGGCACATCTGAACAAATCATCAGGGGTGTACCTGGTTGTAGCCCCAAATTGGCCAAAAGTGTTTTGGTTACCAGACCTAAAGAGAAGAGCCCTAGACCGACCTCACATAATACCCATGTTGGTCGACAACTTGATAGACTTATCGACAGGACTTCATCTTGAACAGGTCCAGAAGCTCCAACTACAGGTGTGGAAGATTAGGGGTGGAGTGAAGCTTTGAACGATTGGTCACAGCAAGAAAAAAGCTCTATTGAATGCGGGTTGGCGCAAACCTAAGCTTACAACTTATCACATGGCATGGAAGAGCTGGAAGGAATGGTGCGCCATTAATAATACATGTCCTAATAACCCTTCGTGATCTCAGCTGGCACGGTTTTTTAGTATACTTAAGAGTGAGGAAAGGCAATACTATAGCACTTCACAAGTCTGTAGTGTCGGTTTTGTATGACCCCATAGGCGATTTGAGGATAAGTAATCATCCCTTGGTCAAGCAAGTGATGAGAGGTATAGGAACTTCTGCTAATAAGAAGCTTAGAGCATTTACTTGGGATCCAGGACACTTGGTGTCTTAGCTTTGTAAGAATCCTTCAAATGACCTGACTCTTTTCGAAGCATCTCGTAGATGTTCTGTTAATTTACTTCTGGCATCAGGAAGACAAGTACAGGATCTGACCTTACTACATGCATCTTCTGATAATCTTGTTGACAATGATGATCACATTGTATTATTGCCAAATTTTTTGGTTCTAAGAAGGACACCTCTACACATAGACAGTCTGGTTGGAAGCTTTACAAAGCAGAGGATCGTAATATAGATTCCATATTCTGGTTGCGAAAGCTTATGTCTTTGGGTGAGAACAGAAGACATGAAGCTGGTGTTGAATGTCTGTTTATTTCCACGTTGGGGCCTGCAAGGCCAGCCTCGAGAACTGCTATTGGTGGATGGATTAAAACAATTTTGAAGGATGCTGGGATTGATGCCTCTCCTGGGAGTTTGAGATCAGCTGCAGCTTCAAGAAGTTGGCTGGAAGAGTGTCCTATAGACACCATTTTGGAAAGAGGAAGCTGGAGTTCAGAAAACACATTCAAGAAATATAGACAAATCAGAGGTCTCAATGTTGAGGTGCTGAATCCCCCCATTCACTCTCAGTCTTTGACCAAGTTATTGCAAGCAATACAGTAATAGTCACAATTTTGGCTTTAGAATTGTCACCAAGCGATAACAAACACTTCTCACATTATATATTCTGGATAAGCAACGACACACATAATGTTGGAGTTTTACCTACCATTAAAACTCTTATTATGTTGTCTTGCTTATCCAGAATATATTTAAGCTCTGCTTGGTGAGTCCAAATTGAATTAACACGGCATCTCAAGATGCCAACTGCACGGCGACAATTGACAGCTGAAGGGAATTGCAGAGGAATGGCGGGAAATTCAAGATAAAGCAATGGATAAGACCGACGCTGGCGGGGAATAGGGCTGATATCTCACATTATATATTCTGGATAAGCAAGACAACATAATAAGAGTTTTAATGGTAGGTAAAACTCCAACATTATTACACACAACTGGTAATTTTAGCCGAATACTAAAAGCTGTTTTTGAAAGGTTATAAAAAAATCTATCAAATTGTCATATTACAAATAAATATTAACATTTGTAAATATTAAAATTTAGAATGCAAACATTAAAAAATGAAAAAAATGACTCACATGTTTTTTATGTGAAAACGGTACTAAAATCACAGATTATGTAAAAAAAAAAAATTATTCTATTGTATAAATGTATAATAAACAATTTTGTCACCTCCCCTTTTAACCATTTCATACAAGAATATTTAATAAAAAATTAACAATGTCTAACGGCGCTTAGGCGATTTGACGGGTGAAAATTGTTTCTACAAAATAAGTCTTTTGTATGTACTACTTCTATGGACAACTTTGAATAGAAATGTGAAGCTTGATTCAATATGGATCTACTGCTTTATGTTTTAGGGTTGTCACTAGAACAATAACAGAGTTATAACGATTTCTGTGGGAACACACGCGTTAACATGAAAACACGCTTATTGTACTTGACTGCTTTGTTATATTGTCGTGTAAACATGCTTACGGGTTGGAGTGGTTAATATTCCTCTATTGAATTACATATAAAGCTGTACTGATTAAGCATTTTAGCAGTACCTACATACATTTAAAATATTTCATTTATTTATTGTTTTGGAACATTTACAGAGTATTATCATAAAAAAAGTCATTAGATATTAGCATTGTAAAAAGTGTAGATGTTAATAGTCCACTTAAAAATGTTCACAGAATGCACAGTTTAATAGTTGCTTTTCGCTATGTATACATAGAAGTTAACAGAAATTAGAAATAGCAAAATATAAACAGAGGTATAAAAAGAGATAACAAAAATAGTGATGATAAAATATAGAGATGACAAAGATAAAAAAAAGATCGATAATATCGATCGATGTAAAAAAAACAGAAAAACAAAAAAAGTAAAGTACAAATACAGTAAGAAACAGCCATTCACATTCAAGTTCAAGATTTTTTTTTTTTTTTTTTTTTTTTATTAGTAATAGAAGGTACATAAATTACAAATAAATTTTATACAGTAATTAATTACATAGTAGATGTATTTGATGTACCCCCATAATTAAGCAAAGCTTGTGTGTATGGGGGGGTGTTATTGTATTGCTTTTTTTTATATCATTTAGTTTATTTATATCATATTTAAATTACTATTTAAAGGAAGTTCTCAGTATAATTTTTAAGGTGAGTTTTAAAATTTTTTATATTGGTATTCATGTTTCTAATTTTTTCTGGTAATGAATTAAAAAATTTTGCTCCGAGATATTTATGACTCAATTGTCCAATTTTTTTTTTACATTTTGGAGTGGGAAGTATTGATGTTTGTCTAAGACTTCTATTATTTTTAAATGGTGCAACTTGATTTTTAATATTATCTTTATAAATTTGTAATGTTGCATGATAAAAGTATAATGCACTTAATTTTCTGACTTTAAATTGTTTGAATAAAAGTTCTGACGAATATGAGTAGGGTTTTTTTAAAATTGTTTTTATTATTAGTTTTTGTGATATGTAAATTGTTTGTGTTTGATTTGTATATGTACCGCCCCATCCTATAATGCCGTATTGTATAATTGATTGACAGAAAGCGAAGTATGTTGTTCTAAGTAATTTTTCGTTTAAAATATCTCTTAAACATCTAAATATATATGTTAGTTTCCTTATTCTGTTGTTCAGAATATTTATGTGTGGAGACCATTTTAAACGCTGGTCTATTGTTATGCCCAGGTACTTAATATCAGTTTTGCTTTCTATTTTTGAACATGATATATTACATTTGTGGTTTTCTGTATTTGTCACAGAGTGGATTATTAAGTTTATTTCTTTAGGTGTTTCTTGTTTTTTAATGAAAAATGGCAAATAATAGGTTTTTTTAGAATTTAAAGTCAACAGGTTTTTATCAAACCATAATTTTAGTGCATTGATATCTGTATTTGCCATTTTGTTTAATTCAGACCAGGTGTTTGCTTTTAGTAGTAGGACTGTGTCGTCAGCGTAGGAGACAATGTCTCCATATTTAGAAATGTTGAATATATCATTGACATATATAATAAATAACAATGGTCCCAAAACTGTACCTTGGGGTATTGAAAAATCGCTATATTTTGAATCGCTGACTTGATTTAGTAATTTTACTTGTTGTGGTCTTTCATGTAAATAACTAGCTATCCATGCTAAAACTTTCCCATTAATTCCTATAGATTTTAATTTATTTATTAATTTTTTATGTGATATGCTGTCGAAAGCTTTTTTCAAGTCTATAAATATTCCGATACATTTTTTATCGGAATCTAGGGCCGTATATAAATAGTTTGTTATTTTTGCTATCGCGTCGTGAGTACTTGTATTTTTTTTGAAGCCGAATTGATTATCATTAATTATTTTATTTTCATCTAAGAATGTCCAAATTTGTTTTTTTACAATTTTCTCATATATTTTTGATATATTTGATAGAAGGGAAATCGGGCGGTAATTTTGTGGGTCTTTAGGACAGTCTGTTTTATAAATGGGAGTTATAATTGCTCTTTTGTAATTATTGGGAAATTCGCCATTTGCTAGACTTAGGTTTATTATATGTGTTATTGGGAGAATTAAGTATGTTTTCATCGCTTTTATTGTCTTAGCATCTATGTTATCAAAGCCGGGGGCAGAACCTCCTTTTAGTTCCGAAATAGTTCTGTCAATGTCGGCTTCTGTGACTGGCTCAAATTTATTTATTTGACATTGTGTTCTGTATTGTGGATTTGATATATTGGTCGAATTTATGGATTTTGCTAGGTTTTTTCCAACGTTATTAAAATGGTTATTTAAAATATTACAACATTTTTTTGTGTCATTTTGTACATTATATATTAATTTCCCATCTGATATTTCGGATATGTGCTTATATGTTTTATTTTTATTTATTATTTCATTTATTGTTGACCATATTTTTTTATTATTGTCTTTAGCTTCAGTTATAATTTTTGAGTAATAGTCGTTTTTCGTTTTTCTAGTTAGAGTAGTTAATATATTTTTATACTTTTTATAATATAGTACAATTTTATTGTTAACTAGTGGCCTTTGTGTTATTTTATAAAGTTTATTTTTTTTTCGAATGGCTTTTATTAATCCTAGAGTAATCCATGGTTTAATTTTCTTTGTTTTTGAATTGGGGACGATCTGTGTTGTTTTTGTTGCTTCTAAAACGTGTTTAGTTAAAGTTTTTTCAAACAGTAAGGCACTTTGGTTGGTGCATTTATTTTTTAAAACTTCTTCCCATTTTTCATTTATTAATGATTTTTTTAATAATTCATAGTCTATTTGGGAATATGGAAGATTTAATTTGGGTATTGTGTTTAGTTTTTTATTTGTCTCATGTAATATAAGACACGCGTAATGGTCAGTTATATTGGTTTTCCAAACAGTGGATTTAATATTTTTTATTTCATTTAAATGTATATTACACCAGATATGGTCTATGCATGATGGAGTTTGGTTTTTAATTTCTCGAGTGTTACTATTAATACAAGATTTAAAGTTGAGATGCGTCATCATGTTAATGAAATTATTTTTTTCTATTGAGTTATGGTTAGCAGAAATGTTTATATTGAAATCACCACATACAAAAGTAAGAATTTTCGATAATTTGCTTAGATATTCATATAGTTCATTGATGAAGTTAGTTATATTTGATTTGTGTGTTCTGTACACTGTTATAATTCTGTATAATTTGTTTTTTAATTTTATATCTATTTTTAGACAATTTACATGTTGTATATAAATTTCTTCAATGTTAATAATTTCACACTCATCATGAACAAATATAATTATACCACTATTTTTATTAATTGGTGTTGTTGTTGCGATGCCTTTGTAGTTGGGTAGTGCATTAATGTGTTGATCGTTATTACAGTGCGTTTCTGTTAACACTATGCAGGCGGGCGATAAAAACAGATCGTTCATATTTATCAAAAATTCATCAAGGTTTTTTGCGATGCTTCGAATGTTCATGTGTAGTAATAAAAAGGGGGAACTGTTTGTAACGCACCACTTATTAACTTCTTTAATATTTTGACATATTTCTTGGTTTATTTTGTATTTTTCGTCAATTTGTTTTACTATGTATTCGGTCATTTTGAATTATAATTAATTTTTTCTTGAGCAAAGTTAAGCATTTTCAATCTGTGTTTGCATTTTTCACTATTTGATTTGTGGTCTGTTGGAGTCGTAGTATTAAATTTTAAATTAAGTTCTGTGCAATTAATGCATTTTGGTATTTTGTTCTTATTGTTGCAGTTTTTTAAGTTGTGTTCACCCGCACAATGAAGGCATATTGGTTTGTTCGGTGGTTGGAGGCAACGCATTGCTGTGTGACCATATTTTTGGCAATGGTAACACTACATTAGGGGGTTGCAATCCTCTACTCTAATTTGGTAAAATCCAAGGTTTACGCTTTTTTTCGAAATTAGAAGATTTCTGAGATTTCCACTGGTTTCGAGAATTATATTTTTTTGTTTAAATTTTTTAATTTGTATGGTTCCTTTGTATTTTATCTGGTTTGGGTCCATTTCGTAAATAATTTTTATGTCTTCATTTTGCAAAATCAAATCTGATATAAATTCTTCTTGTGTATATTTTTCGTCTATTCCTTTAAAGATCATGCACGGTCTTTTTTTATCAATGTTTTCAACGTGTATTCCTTCAAGTTTTAATTTTGTAATTTCATTTTTGATGTTGGCCATATCATCCGCTTTTTGTAGATTTATTATTAATTCATTTTTTGATGTCTTTCTGATGCTGCTTACTCCGATTCCCAGTTTAGATATTTTGACGTTCTTTATGATGGTTTCTTTTATGTCTTCGTTTTCATTTTTAGTTTTTATTATAACGGGGAATACTGGAATTTTAGGTGTCGCGTATTTTCCACTGGCGATGCTAGCGTAACTTTTCGTAGTTACTTTGTTTTCGAGATTTTGGAATTTTTCTAAGTTACTGATATATTTTCTATCACTCACGATTATATTTTCTTGTAATTCGATAATTTTTTCCTGTAATGAGAGACTCTCTTTGTTAATTGCATCTTCCAACCTCGTTATTATGAGTTCAATAGTATTTTTTGTTTTTTGGTCCTTGACTGTCTGAATTTTCGAAACCTCACTCTTTAGTTCGTTTATACAGCTTGCTACCGTCATTTTTGGCTTTGGAATTTACATGGCTTATTAAAAACAAAGAAGAAATTCATTAAGAATAAAAAATTTAAAAATAAAAATTTTCGCCGGTGTGGGATTCGAACTGAGTGCGGCAATTCGAACTTAAATCGGGCAAAAAGTAATTCCGACGCATTAGTCCACAGAGCCACTGGCGCTAGTTGGAGTCCCGGTAAGAACACTCGTATTTGTTTGAGTGATGGTTCATGCATACAGCGCGTCGAGTTACTTGTTGTCTTTATTGTCGCACTAAATAGAAACCGTTTTGTTTTTGTAGCTTGTTTAAACACATATTTTGGTACTTCCGGGTAGAAAAAATTAGAGGTATAAACACCTGTCGATAGCGCGCTAAAAACTGCGCAGGACTTCACTGGTTGTAATGGCCCACTTCACTTTTTATCGCACTTTTAGGTTTATTATTGTAGACGTTTTCAAAATGCGATAGTCAGTCTATTGTTAATTTGCTTTTTAAAGTAAGCGAGACTATTTGCATAGATGTCTATATGGTTACATTCACTGGAATTACACAGACGACACATTCGAGACAGTGGATTGAAGTATGCAATGTTGTTTTTAAATAATTCGAGATGAAATATATTCCGACTCCTTAAATTACGTCTATTGGGGACCTTAATAAGAATATTGCTCAGACAATGAGTTGTTTCAAGTTTATCATGAATGATTTTGTATACTCATTAAGTCAGCAACTTTTCTTCTTTTTTCCAGAGTTGTAAACTTAAAATATTGGAGTCGTTTCTCGTAAGATTGGAGTAAGGCATTTAGTCCAAATTTAAATGATAACAATCTCAGAAATTTTTTTTGCACAGATTCAATAGTTTTTGAATATTTTAAGTAGTGTGGGTTCCAGATAACGCTACCATATTCCAATTTGCTTCTGACCAATGAGTTGTATAGGGTTATAATGGATTGGGGTTTTTTAAATGGTTTCATTATTCTATGTATAAATCCCATCATTTTCAAGGATTTACTCGTGATATCACTGACGTGTACATCAAATTTAAATTTTGAATCAAGAGTGATTCCTAAATCTCTGATGGTGGAAACTGCATTTAATCGAACATTATTAATGGAATATGCATAATCCTTTTGTATTCTGTTACGGGTGAAAGTCATAATGTAACATTTTTCAATATTTAGAAACATATCATTCTGAATACACCAGTTATGTAATGTGAAAAGGTCTTCTTGAAGCATAACTTGGTCAGAATCATTGGAAATTTTACGGTAAATCTTTAGATCATCAGCAAATAAAACAAAATCACAGCGTAACATGGGGCCAAGGTCATTAATGAAGATTAAAAAGTCCAAGATTGGACCCTTGGGGTACACCTGAGGTTACAATTATGGGAGGTGATTCATACCCATTTATAAGTAAGAGCTGTGTTCTGTTTTCCAAATAAGATTTAAGCCATCTAAATAGATCACCGTGAATACCTATACGATCAAGCTTCTGTAGTAAAATATAATGATTTACCTTATCAAATGCCTTTTGAAAGTCTGTGTAAATAGCATCTACTTGAGTTCTTTCATTAAACGCATTGCAAACGTAATCACAGAAATCGAGAAGTTTGGAATTTGTGGATCTGTTAGGAACAAATCCATGTTGATTGATGCATAATTGTGGTTTAAAGTGTGTGAATATGGAACTATAAATTATAGATTCAAATACTTTTGCAAAACATGATAATATACTAATTGGTCGATAATTTTTCACCGCCAGATTTATGTATTGGAACAATATGTGCATTTTTCCACAAATCTGGGAAAGTTCCCGTAGATAATGATTCGTTAAATATAATGAAAAGTGGCTTAATCAACGCGCTAGAGCAACATCTTACAAACAAAGGAGGTATTTTATCTGGTCCTGGACCTTTATGTATGTCAATGCTTTCTAAACAAGATTTGATAGTTCCCATGCTTACGTTAAGTTTACTAAGATTAAATTGGTTGAATTGAGGAACATTCAGTCCGGAAGTATTTGATGTGGGATTCGACTGAGTATAAACTGATCCAAAATAATTAGAGAACATATTGGCAATCTGCTGTCCATTGTTCGCAGTCATAGAATCCATATACATTGTTTTTGGAATCGAATTTGTATTACGCAATGATTTAGAATAAGCCCAGAAAGTCTTAACATTATCTTTTATCCCACGCTCAACTAGGTTGATGTAGGATGTGTAGCATTCTTTTAGCATTTTTTTTTATCTTTTTCTAAGAGTAGCAAACTTGGAATGGTCTATCGGGTTATTATGTTTTTTAGCCCGAAGTCTAACTTTATTTTTCTCTTTGAGGAGCATTATTAGAGATTCGCTAAACCAATTGGGATAGTGATTTCTTACGTATGTTTTTTTTTTGGAATGTGCTTGTCTATAATATCCCATAGTGTATTGTAGAATAACTGTACCTTATTATTGAGATGACAGTTGTTAAAAAGTGAGATCCAGTTTACATTTATTAGATCATGACAACATCCTTCATAATTATCCCTTTTGAAGTTGTATTTTACGGGAGAGTGATTTTCTTGTAAGAATTGCATTTTTCTAGACTTACATTTATTTCAAAACAGGGATGATGGTGATCAATTTTTGATAAGTTAGCTGTAGTTGAAATATTAATGTTGGTTTTATCGGAAAGAACAAGGTCAAGAATATTAAAATTTTTGTTAGGTAAATAATTAAATTGGTGAAGGTTGCACATTGAGGCCAAATTGACAAGGGAGTGAGCTTTGTGACTAGAATAATTGGTTGGAGCTAGTATTATGTTATTATATGCTATGTCAGGAGTACATTTAATTTCAGGTATATTAAAATCACCAATGATTATAAATTGAGATTTGGAATTTATATGTTGCAAATAAATATCCTGAATATTTTTGATTCGATTACAGTAATCATCAACAGATAAATTGGGGGGAATGTAAAGTACACATATATAGATGAACGAGTTTGAACATTCATGCAGTTTTATAGCTAACCATAAATCTTCACCATCACTTTCCCAAGATGATTTTCTAGTTGTTATTAGTTTCTTGTTGACTGCCGCTAATACCCCCCCACCTTTCTTAGATGTAGAATTAGTGGATTCACGATCTCTCCGAAAGACCAGGTAACGCTCATCAAACAATTCATTACTGAATACTGATGAGCTCAACCAAGTTTCGGTGAAGCAGATTATATCATAATTATTGATTACAACTTCGTTTTTTATGTCATTTGTTTTGGTTCTAACTCTCCTAACATTTTGGTGGAAAATTTTCAGATCCATTTTGTAATTTTTCACAAGACTCACACATTAAGTTTAAAGGACGGAGGAAGACGGGTTTGAGGGTGATTTGTCGGTAAGATTCTGTAGTACGGCCTTGTTCTTCACGAGCAGTGGTGGAGACATGTCATTCTTCCTTAAGAAGACGCGCCCATTTTTAATCCATAAGTACTTGAAGTTCTGGTCCTTTGCTGCTCGCCTAGCTGCTGCATGAAGTTCCTTGTTATAAGGTGACAGATGTTCACATACGTATATCGGAGAAGAATCTGTGAAACCAAGGTGTTGGCTGTTCAGTTTCCTATCCACGTTCCTCTTGTTGAATACCTTAACTGCAGACAGCAATTCGTCACGGATTCGAGGGCTGGGCAGAGTCAGTACAATATTTTTTGGTCTTGAGTTGGGAGTTGCGTCAGGGTGGCGTGGTGTACGATGACAGGAAATTATTTGTTCGTCCTTTACAGGATAATTCACTGACGTACACAGGTTTTGTATTGTAATCTTGATGTCTTCGTTCCGCTTCTCCGGGACCATCTGAATCTCCAGATTGCAGTTCCGGATGTATTTATCTTACTTTTTGCTGATGACCTCAAAATTTATAGAATTATTCAAAATGTTTACTTTCTTGAAGATAATATCAACAAATTGTTAATTTGGTGTAATGAAAATAGACTTTACTTAAATATCTCAAAATGTCAAATAGTTATATTATCTCGAATAAAAAATCCAGTGATCTTTAATTACAACATTGATAACAATACTCTCAAGACATTAACACAAATTAAAGACTTGGGCATCACTTTTCAATCAAATCTTTCATTTAATAAATAATAAATTTGGACAACTTATATAGCGCTGTTGTTAACCATATAACAGAAATCTCTAATAAGGGCTTAAAAATGTTGGGATTTATAACTAGGCTAACTAGAAATTTTAACAATATAAAGTGTATTAAACTGTTATATTTTGCCCATGTTAGAAGTCAACTTGAGTACAATTCTCCTGTCTGGAATCCACATTATGCATGTACAAGCTGTTGAAAGAATAAAAAACAAATTCTTACGTTTTCTAAATTTTAAAATGGGTATTCCAGCAATTATGTTGAACTACAATACTATTTTAAATGATATGAATATGCTCAAATTGTCAGACAGAACAATTTTCACTGACTTGGTATTTCTATATAAAATTATAAATGATTTAGTTGATAGTCCGGTAATGATAGAATTGATAAGCTTCCGGATTCCACTACGTAATACTAGAAGTCAGGATTTATTTCAGTGCAAAAATTCTGGGACTAACTACCATATGTATTCCTCTTTGCCAAGAATACTAATGGAGGGAAACAATTATACCAAGCCATTGGACATCTTCAATTTATGTTTAAACAAATATAAAATATAGTTACTGAGACAGTTCAGTTATGTACAATGAATTTTGTATATTTCTTATTAGTCATACGTAATGTTTGTAAAAGCCCCGAAAAAGGGCGTTAATAAATAAAATAAATAAATAAATATTATTTAAACGAGATGACCGCAGCATAACAGGTTATTGTTTTTTTATTCTATTCTTCTTGACTGCTTTCATTAACTTTTTATTAATTTAAATTCTCCTTTCTTACTTCACAGTACTACTATGACCGTAAAAAAATTATGAAAACACGTACGTAAATGGCACTTGTGACATAAATTATAAATAAATAATATTGAGCGTAACACACTATCTTTGCTCCGTTTTAATTTTGTATTAACCCGGTAAAAAGTCCGCATAAAGCTAACTAACCATCATGCCGTTTCTTCGCAACAGTAGGCAGAGAGGACGGACCACCAAAGAACTCGGTCTTGGCACACACTCTTTGCCTCATTCACATTTATACATCGTCTCATACATACTCTTCTATTATTCTGATTCTTGACATGGCCCATCTCAAGTATCTGATTCACTTGATCGTGCCATGTTTTCCTTAGGCGTCCCCGACTTCTACCATTACATTTGCGTCATATATTTTCCTTTCACTCCTTTCCTTGTTCATTCGCTCTACATTACGCTTACATCAGCCTTGCATTTTTTTACAGCCTTGCATTTTTTGCGGATCTCCACGTTTCTCACACGATCATACATGGTTTTACCACACATACGCCTCAGGGATCTCATTTCAACAGCATTCAGTCTGCTTTCATCCTTCCTCTGCCAGTTACATGCCTCACTGCCATACATCAGGGTAGGTACCAGAACTCCATTGTGGACTGCTAGCTTCGCTTCTTTTGACAGCTTTTTATTAGCGTCAACGGCGTTCAGTCCTCCATTAATGGAGTTACCTGCATTTACCCTTCTTTCAATATATTAAAAAGCATAATATATTAAAATCGAAAGTGGTCCCTTGAGAGATAGTTCAGAAACAAACCTTATATTTGGTTAAAATCGAACATTATGTAAGTGTTTTTGTTGTTTGTTTTTGGGGTGTTATGCCGTGTTACGCTACCTCCTCGTTTAGCCAACGTTTCAGACAGCGTTACAGTGTCCATCATCAGGGCAGGTGTGTAAATGTTAGTGGTAAAAGGTGTGCTTAAGTACTTCGAAGCAATACCGTGTTGCCAGCTCCACTCCACTGCGAGCTGGAATTACAGTAAACTTGAAGATGGTTTTCTGCATTTAGCTTTGGTGTAGCCGTCAATTACCGGATACCAAGAACTATTGAGCTTAGCTCCGTCGTCTCTATTAATGTTAATAGGATTTTTATGAATTTCAATTGCCTCTGTAATTAGGCGTGCTCTATAAGTTTTGGGTCTTCCCAGGACTTCAGGAACAAATCCAAAGTAATGGCCGGTTTCAATTAGATGCTCGGCGATTGCCGATTTGTCAGGGTGGCCAAGTTTACACGCTCAAAAGTGTTTCGATATCCTTTTAGAGATCGTCCTCTAAAAGGATAACATTAGATTATGTATGAAACGATGTATGAATGTGAATGAAGCAAGAAGTGTGTGCTAAGTCCGAGTTTAATGGCAGTTCTTCCTCTCTGCCTACTCCCGCGGAGTAACAGCGTTACGATTAGTAGATTAGTTTACAAAATGAAACTCTTCTAAACCCAGGTACACTCCTTTCTTTCCATAATATCGTCGGCAGAAAGGCTAATTGACGTAACCAGCAAATCCTCTACTTTCGGGAAAGTCGAAAAAACAAAAACAAAAAATTCAGAAAATAGTAATGGTAACCCCTAGCTCGTTGATTTTTACAATGAACAACAGAATAATGTTTATGTTTCTACCAATATAATCAGAAAATAGTAATGGTAACCCCTAGCTCGTTGATTTTTACAATGAACAACAGAATAATGTTTATGTTTCTACCAATATAATTAGATCTATGTAATTATTTTAAGAAATGATGATTTTGGTGGTTACATCCATTCTTTTTTGTGAAAATTTTACGACTGCTTGGCTGTAACCAACAATATCTAGTATGAGAAGCTCGGTGTGCGATTAATTTACGAAAAGGCAAAAGGGCGTAACCTCTTTTGTGTTATTTGTAGCTCCTAAAACAATGGTGTAACCCTCTTCGAAGGGAATCAGACTTACAATTAGTTGATGTATCCAAATTTAAATAAAAAAATATTTTTGTAATAGGAAGAACGGCGAAATATTCTTTTAACAACCGTTTTTTTCATATCGAAGGCAATAAGTTGACAGCTCGCAACTGACATTTTTTCAGAAATAGAGTTACGCACATCATTTTTTTAAGCTCTATTTAAATAACGTAGTCATTATATAATTATATATCATTACTTTTTTTATATGCATCACTTATTTTTTTTAAATAGTTATAGAATAGAAGTTTTTAAAAACATAATTAAGTAAATAAAAATAATAAAAAATATATAAGGAAAAATTTAAAAAAACATTGAAAATTTTTTTTAAAAAATTAAAAAATTGTACACCAAAAACGTCCAGGCTGGTGGCCGGCCGATCAAAGAACTCTTCAATGGAGTGTGATCTAGACTACAGTAATTCGTTGGTTTCATTCATGTATTTGATTTAGTCGTTGCTAGCGGGGCACGCGAAAGCACTGTGGAACGGACGGGTTTCGGAAGATTCCATCGTTTTCCAGGCTGCCGGTCGGCAGACCTGCTTTTTTCTCGTTTACTAATCGACCCCTATCGTATGCGACCATTCTCAATGACCATGAGCACAAATATTCACCCACAAATTTACGTCTTCACGTTCACCCTGCATGGGAATGGGTACCGCCCCATGGCGGGAATGGGTACCGCCGCCCCAGGAACCTTTATTGGATAACCAACACCTCTGCCATAGGTCACCCCAAGTGGTTCGCTACGTTTGGTGATTTAGCAGGGTGCCCGGGTTCATGGGGTGAGGTTTGTCTAGGTCTTGGAGGTGGATGACCAGGACATACTGAACCCCAGATTCCTACCCATCCTTTAAAACCTTTTCCTTCCCAGAACTCTCCTCTCCTTCCTTTCCTAAAAAAAAACCCTCCACATAGCATCCCCAAAGATGACATAGGCCTTGAGGGAAATTATTTTCCTCAGGGCCTCCTGTGTGGAGCTTAAGTAAAAAAATAAAAAACGGTCGGATGCGCACTGAGCGCCGAAGCAGGATGGAATAACACGATGTTTGAGCGTGACGCATTTTCGATTAAAACAGTGTAACGTTCTCCACAAAATAAAAGTCTTCAAATCTGTGGTAGTATTCAACTTTTAATAAAGTTTTTAAACTTACAAAATGATGTTACTAAAAAATTTCGATACGGCACAACTTATAGGATTAATGTAACCAAATAAAACTTAAAACTTTATTCAGCCGTTTACCGTAAGCGAAAATATTTCCTAAAACACGGAAAGGCTATTTGACGTAACCATATAATTTTTCATAGTAAATAAAAACTAAAACATTGGATACGCCCGGGTTAAAGGGAGTAACCCGCATTTTATTAAAAAAACTTCGGATTTTCCATCACTTACATCAATTTTCGGTCGGACTTCCGGGAAAAACAGTAGGTATTTTGGCTAAAGTTCGGTGTTTGGGCTAAATTCCTAAAAAATAAAACTAGTTATTTTTATACTAATTTGGGGTCGGGGAATCTGAAAGAATTAGGCGGCGGCAAGCAATATTAACTGAATTACACGACTTTAAAAATTTTTATACACATACAGGAAAATAGCCATTTTGGAAGCATTTTGATTCCTAGAAAATCAAACTAGTTATTTTTATACTAACTATGGGCCGGGGAATCCGAATCTGAAAGAATTAGGCGGCGGCAAGCAATATTAACTGAATTAAACGACTTTAAAATTTTCTATACACACACACATGAAAATAATCATTTCGGAAGTATTTTGGCACACGTAGTACAAAGATCATAGAAAAACAAGATAACATAGATGTTTTTACCACACAAAATTAAGTGTTACCATTAAGCAGTAATATTAATAAGGTAAAATAACATGTTTATATTTTAAGTAATATTTTTTATAAATTATAAATTTTACTCACTTTTGTATCACAAACCATGTTACATAAACCCGGCGTAGCTGCTAAACTACTTGAAAATAGGGATGTTTTTTTGCCGTGACGCGAGCAGGCGGTATAAAGGGGCACAAACCATGTTACACAAACCTAGCGTAGCCGCTAAACTACTCGAAAACAGGGATGTTTTTTTGCCGTGACGCGAGCAGGCGGTATAAAGGGGCACAAACCATGTTACACAAACCTAGCGTAGCCACTAAACTACTCGAAAACAGGGATGTTTTTTTGCCGTGACGCGAGCAGGCGGTATAAAGGGGCACAAACCATGTTACACAAACCTAGCGTAGCCGCTAAACTACTTGAAAACAGGGATGTTTATTTGCCGTGACGCGAGCAGGCGGTATAAAGGGGCACAAACCATGTTACACAAACTTAGCGTTAGGTTAGGGACGCGAGCAGGCGGTATAAAGGGGCACAAACCATGTTACTTTTACCGCTTAGCTGGACTCTTATATGATCCGCGTATCCGACAGGAACCCTTCGAGACAAGCGAGTTTGACAAGGATACGACGGACGAAGAAGACTTGGTCGATTTATAAGGTATGTTTTTCTGCTGTTATTTATTTTCATATTGATATAGGGATAAATATTTTTGAGAGCTGGTAACACTGCCGGCACATGTTTTTGTATATTTCTTGTTTTTCTATGATCTTTGTACTACGTGTGTCAAAATACTTCCGAAATGATTATTTTCATGTGTGTGTGTATAGAAAATTTTAAGGTCGTGTAAGTCAGTTAATATTGCTTGCCGCCGCCTAATTCTTTCAGATTCGGATTCCCCGGCCCATAGTTAGTATAAAAATAACTAGTTTGATTTTCTAGGAATCAAAATGCTTCCAAAATGGCTATTTTCCTGTATGTGTATAAAAATTTTTAAAGTCGTGTAATTCAGTTAATATTGCTTGCCGCCGCCTAATTCTTTCAGATTCGGATTCCCCGACCCCAAATTAGTATAAAAATAACTGGTTTTATTTTTTAGGAATTTAGCCCAAACACCGAATTTATTCCGGTATTTTAAGGGGGTAAACTTTCAAATTTTCATAATATATAAACTTTGAGTATACAGATCGACGCAGTTTTTTTTTTCAAGTAAAATGCCATCAAAAAGTGAAAATCGACAAAATGTTGGTTACGTCAATTAGCCTTTCTGCCGACAATATAACCATCCACAGAGCATTTCCAAAGGTGTCATAGGCCCTGAGAGAAACTTCAGGATCCCCGTGTGGAATTAAGGCTAAAGTTCGGTGTTTGGGTTAAATTCCTAAAAAATAAAACTAGTTATTTTTATACTAATTTGGGGTCGGGGAATCCGAATCTGAAAGAATTAGGCGGCGGCAAGCAATATTAACTGAATTAAACGACTTTAAAAAATTTTATACACATACAGGAAAATAGCCATTTTGGAAGCATTTTGATTCCTAGAAAATCAAACTAGTTATTTTTATACTAACTATGGGCCGGGGAATCCGAATCTGAAAGAATTAGGCGGCGGCAAGCAATATTAACTTAATTACACGACTTAAAAATTTTCTATACACACACACATGAAAATAATCATTCCGGAAGTATTTTGACACATGTAGTACAAAGATCATAGAAAAACACGATAACATAGATGTTTTTACCACACAAAATTAAGTGTTGCCATTAAGCAGTAATATTTATAACGTAAAATAACATGTTTATATTTTAAGTACTTATTTTTTATAATTGATTCTCAAATATTTTAGGAATGTACACCAACTAGTATTGTGGAGTTTTTATGCCTTGACGCGAGTAGGCGTTATAAAGGGGCACGTTCTTTTGTATCACAAACCATGTTACATAAACCCGGCGTAGCTGCTAAACTACTTGAAAACAGGGATGTTTTTTTGCCGTGACGCGAGCAGGCGGTATAAAGGGGCACAAACCATGTTACACAAACCTAGCGTAGCCGCTAAACTACTCGAAAACAGGGATGTTTTTTTGCCGTGACGCGAGCAGGCGGTATAAAGGGGCACAAACCATGTTACACAAACCTAGCGTAGCCGCTAAACTACTCGAAAACAGGGATGTTTTTTTGCCGTGACGCGAGCAGGCGGTATAAAGGGGCACAAACCATGATACACAAACCTAGCGTAGCCGCTAAACTACTTGAAAACAGGGATGTTTTTTTGCCGTGACGCGAGCAGGCGGTATAAAGGGGCACAAACCATGTTACACAAACCTAGCGTTAGGTTAGGGACGCGAGCAGGCGGTATAAAGGGGCACAAACCATGTTACACAAACCTAGCGTAGCCGCTAAACTACTTGAAAACAGGGATGTTTTTTTGCCGTGACGCGAGCAGGCGGTGTAAAGGGGCACAAACCATGTTACACAAACCTAGCGTTAGGTTAGGATAGGTTAGGGACGCGAGCAGGCGGTATAAAGGGGCACAAACCATGTTACACAAACCTAGCGTAGCCGCTAAACTACTTGAAAACAGGGATGTTTTTTTGCCGTGACGCGAGCAGGCGGTATAAAGGGGCACAAACCATGTTACACAAACCTAGCGTTAGGTTAGGTTAGGTTAGGGACGCGAGCAGGCGGTATAAAGGGGCACAAACCATGTTACACAAACCTAACGTTAGGTTAGGTTAGGTTACGCATTTTTAAGACTACGAATTTTCATACTTTTGGTTTAAGAATACGCCGTTGAGATAGTCATAATTCATCAGGTTAATGTGTTATGTGAAGAATTATCGTGTCGGAAATTATTGATATAGGGATAAATATTTTTGAGAGCTGGTAACACTGCCGGCACATGTTTTTGTATATTTCTTGTTTTTCTATGATCTTTGTACTGCGTGTGTCAAAATACTTCCGAAATGATTATTTTCATGTGTGTGTGTATAGAAAATTTTAACGTCGTTTAATTCAGTTAATATTGCTTGCCGCCGCCTAATTCTTTCAGATTCGGATTCCCCGGCCCATAGTTAGTATAAAAATAACTAGTTTGATTTTCTAGGAATCAAAATGCTTCCAAAATGGCTATTTTCCTGTATGTGTATAAAAATTTTTAAAGTCGTGTAATTCTGTTAATATTGCTTGCCGCCGCCTAATTCTTTCAGATTCGGATTCCCCGACCCCAAATTAGTATAAAAATAACTAGTTTTATTTTTTAGGAATTTAACCCAAACACCGAATTTATTCCGGAATTAATATAAAAGTATAAATATGAAGAAATATAAATTTAAAAATTTTAATACCTTTCTTTTTAATAATCTTTGATTGAAGTTTCATTCTTTTCCACTGTTCTCTGAGTTTCTGTACTGTTCGAGGTCTTTGGTTCAGTAAAATAAACCTGAAACAGAAAACAAATAACTATTTACCAGCATCATACACAAATCATGAAAGAATGCAACTAAAACTACATAATTTCGAAGACTTGCATAATTCAATTATGCACAACGAAAATCCAATACATGACAGTTAGCGTTATAGGTTAGTTATACACAAATCAAATGAAAAACTACCATAAATTCAAATTTACCCCAAAAATACACTTAAAGATCAAATAAATATGAATAATAATTCATAATTTCAACTAACCTTTCCCATATTTCCTTCCAAGCCTCCAATTTTTGCATATTTGTAGCCGTGTCGGTATTTTTATTTTCAATTATGTCAAACCGTTCATTAACCAGATTCTTGAGCAAATTTCGTTCTTCTTCTGTCCAATTCTCCGCTCTCTCCCTTTTACTTCGCTTTTCCATCTTTATTCGAATCATTTCGTGTTGGTAATCAATTTTTAAGCCGTGTTTCGCGAATGTAAACAAAAATAACAGCAGCCACTAAACTCGCTGAAAGTGAAACGTCAGATTTCTGAGATTAATAAAGTTAAGTATTGCCATGTACGAAAAGTTTAATTTTTTTATTTTATTATTTATCTCTATATGTGACATGGTTATATGTTTACATGGGGTTTTTCGTTATACCTTTCGTTTTTGTATATACGTGTATCGAGACAAGCGTAGAGTTACATAAATGTAGGAATATCATAGTTAAAAGAATATTTATTAATTTTTGTGGATCGCTGGCAACGGTTAATATGCACTTTTAAAAAAAAAACCTTTTGATTCACCTTAATTACATTAAAAGGCAACTATTTGCATTGGGGGGAGTGGAAAATATTTCATTCTAAACTTCGTTACGTAAAATTAAAATTAGCTTTCGTCTTGTGAGATTGTACGCCAGAATCACAAACCATGTTACACAAACCTAGCGTAGCCGCTAAACTACTTGAAAACTGGGATGTTTTTCTTGCCTTGACGTGAGTAGGCGTTATAAAGGGGCACTTTCTTTTGTATTACAAACCATGTTACACAAAAATATTTTCCACTTCCCCCAATGCAAATAGTTGTCTTTTAATGTAATTAAGGTGAATCAAAATATTTTTTAAAAAAAAGTGCGTATTAACCGTTGCCAGCGATCCCCAAAATTTAAACAGGAAGGTAATTGAAAGTGTGGGTAAATCACACAGAGTTATCTTATAAATGTAGGAAGAGAAGAAGTAAAGTAGTAAATCCTGTCAAATCTATTTATGGAGTAAGATTTGACTGGATTCTATTATTTTATATGGGTTAGGTCGTATTAAATTGTTATTTCTGTCTATGTTTAATCTATTTTACAGATGTTTGCAATAGTATGTTGTCCGATACTTACAATCCGTTTTTATATCTTGTTTGAAATTTGTCATTTATTCTGTTTATCTAATCGTAACTGTTTATATCAAGTCTTGCTGGGCTGGCTCTATATCAACCAACTAAATATCCTTGGAATTAGTTTAGAAAAGAGCGTTAGGGTGATAAATTATTCCAAAACTGAACGAGAAGGGCAGCGAAAATGAGAACTAATGAGTGTAACACGGCATCACTTCTACGCAAATAAAAAAACCTAAACTTTTAAAAACAATCTAGTCATCAATGTGCATTATTTGCCCTAATGATGTTCACTGTTCTGAAAAGTTGAATAAAGGAGAAGGAACCGTACAACTTATTATAAAATTATAAAGAAAGATTTTAAAATTCAACATGAAAATCCAGAAAATCAAACATGATAATGCTTTACTGGCCGATGTAATCAATAATCTCGGTCAGGAGATTTAGTTTTAAATCGTATTTAATCATTAGAAGAAAATGCAATACTGCCATATATAAAAAAAATCTCCCACTATTTTAAATGCAGCATACTTTATTCCGCATCTACTTTTAAAAATTTCTATGCTTTACAAGTTTGTCGAACGTCTGCTCCGGGTGGTCACGCGTATTTTCCGTTTCGGAATGATAAAACAAAATAATATAAAACTATTGCTTCTGAAGTTGAGTAAACGTGCAGCGCCTGACCATATCGCATTATAACCGCCGAGAAATAATGCTTTCGGTATCGCCAAAGTTTCAAGAGTTGAATAACGTACGAAATCGAAAGTGATATGATAACTTTGGAAACGGTTCAAAAGTTTTTGTGAGTTGTGTTTACGTTTTTTTGTGATTGATATTTTATTATTACTTGACATCGGCGTTCTGAATCTTGTCGTTTACTTTTTTGTGGCGGTATCCCAAACGGTATTTGTGAATTCACTTGTTTTGTTTTTCTGTCTGGGCGTAGTTCTAGAATTGTTGTTTTAGTTTGAAAACAAAATTATTTTTAAGTTTTCCTGCCATTGAGAGCTCCGTTCTAACCTCTTCTTTTGTCTTTTCTAATTTTGTTTATTACATGAGAACAGATTTCTCATACAATTTATAAATTGTACAGTTTTATTTTCTCTAAATTTAAGTCCCAACTGTCCGAAGCATGTAGGACTATTATTGCATCCGCATTTAGGGTATGTTCTGAGATTGGAAGGAGTGCGAACGGGAAGGATGTGGGAAGAGGAAGTTTCGGAAATTGCTGGATATTCATATCTAGTAACTAAGCCATCATTTCAAGTAGGTAACATTTTATCTTTTGCTTGAAATGGCATTTATTTAGCTATTTTATAATATCCAGCTACTTTCAAACCTTCATCTTACATTCCACCTACCCCTCCCCAATTATTTATCCTCCTACCATTCCCTCCAAAATGGGGATGCCATAGTCCTGTGTGCATATCGCATAAAAAAGTTGTAAGTTCCTAGGTAGGCACTTTCGGGTTCAAATAGAAGTTTATCAAAATGTTATTATTTTTAGTGTCCGACCGAAACAGGACTTTCCACCGAAACCAAATCTTCGGTGTCTGTCTCAGTTTCGGCCGAAACCGAAACTTTTTAGACATGTTAAAAATCGATTGATTAGGTACTGTTACTTTGCTTATTTTCTGCACTTGTTCAGACAGTTTACACGTGTTCAATTAAATAAATTAAAAAAAAAACAATAATTGAAGTTTGTGAAATAATAATATTTTTTTATTTTACTTCTATAAAACAAACAAAATTTATAAAAAATAACAAAACATGTTAACTACTTCTTGGAACAAAAATTTGTCTATAATCAACACATTCATGATTACTGATTACCTTAAAACGGGCATTAGCCCAGTAAGGTAGTAAAAAGAAAAACATAAAAATTGTACCTAGGTGCTTTCAAGAAATGTATGAAATAATAAAAAAGGAAGGACCACATTAATAATAATTAATAATATTTGGATGATTTATATAGCGCCGTTTTTGTAAAAAATCACCTCAAGGGCGCTGAAATCACCTCAAGGGCGCTTAATTGAGTATTTTTATTTTTATTGCGTTTACAATCACAAAATCCTTTTTATACGTGTTAATTTGAATAACAAAACCAATCATAATTGAAGTATGTAAAAAAAATGATATTACTGCTATAAAACAAATCAAAATTAATATTCTTGGAACAAACATTTGTCAATAATCAACACTTAAAAGGAAGGACCTCATTAATTGAGTATTTTGCTGATGATGGCGGGTGACATAAGAGCCACGAACTCACCATAAGTCAGCCGAACGAGAAATTCCAAGAAGTAGGTACCTAGGTAGTTAACATGTTTTGTTATTTTTTATAAATTTTGTTTGTTTTATAGAAGTAATATAAAAAATATATTTTTTCACATACTTCAATTATTATTTATTTTATTTTATTTATTTATTTTAACACGTGTTAACTGTCTGAATGGGGTAAAAAATAATCTAAATAACAGTAAATAATCGATTTTTTACATGTCTAAAAAAGTTTCGGTTTCGGCAGATTTTCTGCGATACCGAAAATAGTTTTTGCCGAAACCGAACTTTCGGTCGGTCACCAATTATTTTAGCTATTTTTTTTCCTAATTAATTTAATATAATTCCGTTTTACTTAATTGTTGTGTTATTTAAGTACATACCTACATGTAGGTACTTAGCCAAATTGTCCAAAGAAGCGAAGCTAGATATCCACAATTGAGTGCTGGTACCTACCCTGATGTATGCTAGTGGGGCATGGAATTGGCAGAGGAAGGAATGAATGATAAAAGTTGTCTGAATGCTGTAGAAATTAGATCCCTGGGCGAAAGTGTGGTAAAACCGTGTGAAAATGTGGAGATTCGCAAAGTACCTAGGTAAACAAGGATGATGTAAGCGATAAGCGTAATGAGACTATTGAGTAAGAATAAGAAAGGGACGTTTGGATGGTTTGAAAGACAATGTAGGTAGGTACCTATTACGCGTATGTAAATAGTAAAAGAATTCGGGGACGCTCAAGAAACCCATGGCATGATCAAGTGAACTAAATACCTACTTGAGTCGGGCAATGACAAGAGTCAGAATAACCAATGGATAGATAGGTAGGTACCTAGGTATGTATGAGACGATATATGAATGCGGTTGAAGCAAGGAGTGTGTGTCAAGATTGAGTTGTTTGGTGCTCCGCGTGGTTAGTTAGTTACTTAGGCCCATTCAGATTATGTTTTTTTTAAATAAAGAAATTGTTCGCTTTTACCCAAATATTATAATATCATTAAACTGAAAGACCAACTAATGAGGAATTTTGAATTACAATAGAGTGCCGTGTTTATTATTATTATTGAAGACATTGAAATCTAGGCAGTAGGTTTATCGTTTTTCGTGACCGTAGCTTGCAGGATGAAGATCTTCCTGGTGATGGCCAACCTCCGATAGGAAAATGTTTAGAGATTCCTAAATAAATACAGTTTCGTTGATCTTTTAACAAGGAGGGTGAGGGAGCGGGCCGTATCGGCAGAGACGGGACGAGAGAAATAAAAGGCGTCAAGTCGATGTACCTAGTGAGTCAGTCTTTATTGTTGCGCTACGTAGCGAGGTCGGAGCGGAGTGGAGTGTCAGTGGTGCCGTTGGTGTTGCTGCGTGATGATGAGTGAAGAAGGTCAGGAGTCTACGGCGGTGAAGATCACTGGTCTTCAGGGAGCCGGTGTGTTGCTCTACACCATGGCGGTGTAGAAGTGACCTTGGTCCAGGCGGTCGACCGTCGTCGTGTTGACGAGGTATGGCGGCTGTGTGGCCTTTGAGTCGACACACACACGTGACGCAGGAAGGAACCTTGAGAGGCGATGAGGATGCTGGTTGCTGGCTCGTTGCCGGTTGTGGTTGCTGGTTGTGGTTGCTGGCTTGTTGCTGGCTCGTTGCCGGTTGCTGGTTGTGGTTGCTGGCTTGTTGCTGGTTGCTGGCTCGTTGCCGGTTGTTGGTTGGCGAAGTTCCTCGAAGGTGCTGGAAATGTTCCTGGTGTCACACTGGACAAATGTTGTTCACTTGCGGTTGACTGCGCGGGCTGTTGCCCCGCGAGGGCAGGTAAAGAGTTACTACACTGCACTTAGTTGTATCAATGCCCGATGTGTAAATGTCGAACCATGAATGAAGACTGAACTGGTACTCAGCGAGCGAGCGCTTGCTTATATACTCGCGGCGAGTAATTACTCTCACGGTAGGCAAGGCTGGGTGAATTCACGCAAAGCTGAGAAATCGCTCGAACCTTCTGTGGGCACTTGTATGGTACAGCCACACGTTCTAGGCCTTTCGCGTAAGTGGCGGAATTATTATTTACGAGGCGGCGCGGCCGTAGAAACTGACTGTAGGTATTTCGTAGTTTCCAGTGTGTTCGGTCGGAGTTCAGTGGCGGCGCAATTAATGCGGCACAAGTGGCCGCCACAAAGGTGAAATCAGCATTTTTATAAAGGTAAGAAATTTTTGAATTAATTCTTACGCTGTAACTTCTCTTTCTATTAACTAACTAATATAGTAAGCGCCAAACTACTACCGACCTGACGTTGATACAGAAATCGTCCCAATAGGCGAGTGGACCGAAAAGCGACATGCCTCCCCGCACACGCCTTTCTCTGTCGCACGTATATTTTACGCATCTTTCTCTTTCGCTTGCGATCATTGTAAAGTCAGTAAAGTAACTACCTAACTCTACTTGCGCGAGAATGGATCGTATCAAGTTCAAGTCGGCATTTAAGTTTGGCGTACTGTGAACAGAAGAACTCGCGTCAAAAAATACTTTTATATTTTTCTCTATAAATTAAAACCAAAATTTCCTCCAATATTTTAGAAATTGTAAGCAGGTAGGTACCTACTTGCTTTAATACCTACCTACTTAATTATAAACCATGTTATATTTTTTACGCAACTTTTTTCACATAAGGAATCATACAAATTTGTCCAAAGAAAAAGAAAGCACACTATCTCGATGACTTGTTTTTTTTTTTGCTTTGAACATTCTTCAGACAGGTACCTACCTACCCCAATACTGAAAAAAACGCGATAAGAAATACATTTGAAAAAAGAATCTTTAGTTAACCATAGTCAAAGTTAGCCATCTATTCAAAGTACATTTGAAAATTTGAATAAAGAATCGTTTGTAAACTACCTATAGTCAAAATGCCGTTTTTTTTTTTTTTTTTTTTTTTTTTTTATGTCTTTTCACCCCAAGGGAGTGTTCTGGCCAGTGTCAAGTGAATGCTTTTGTGAGTGTAATTTTTGGTTAATATTAACTAATTTAGTTTTAATAACTAGAACCTATCTACATTATATAATAATACTATACAAATAATAATACATAAAATTATTACAATAAAAAATGATTTTAATTAAACATAACAAGGAAATTAAAAGATATGCTGACACAATCTATAGTGCGTAAAAAATAAAATAATAAATAAATAAATACATGAAACTTAACTTACAGTTACAAATTGATGCTGTTAATATTCAGGAAATTAGCCAAGATTTTATACACGCGTTTGTTCACAGAAGATAACAGGCATGCAATGTTGTAGGGAGGCAATATGCCCGAACTGATTAGGTGAGGGATGAAATTTTTGTACGAATTATTTAAAGGGCAACTGAAATAAATATGATTGAGATCCTCTTCACTAAGACGACATTCACACATCGCAGAATTCTTAACATGAATTTTTGTCAAGTGAACATTGTGGCAGCAATGCCCTATCCGCATGCGGCAAATAGAGGATGTCGAGAATTTGTTAAAAGAAAGTCTGGAAAACCACGGTTTTGAAGGAATCGTTGGCTGAATTGTGAAAAGGTTATATCCTTTTGATTGACTAGATTCTTCCCAATGATTCTGCTATGTGGAAATCATGTTTTCCTTCAATTTTATGAAAATGTCATCGGTGTTTAAAAAATTATATAAAATATCCCCCAATGGCATGAAATAATGGCATCTTTCGCCAATGAATCGGCCTTTTCATTTCCAGGGATACCGCAGTGACTAGGTATCCAAGCCAAGACGATTTCTTTGTTAGAGTCGGTTAATTTATGAATTAAAGTACGAATTCCAACACAGAAATCGTCTTCTGGGTAATGGAAGGGGGAAGAGTTTAATTTTTGAAGTGCACTCAGGGAATCGGAGAGAATTAAGAAGTTTCCAATGTGATCATCATCAATGTATTTGAGGGATTCAAAAATGGCTATACATTCAGCAGTGAAAACGGAAGCCTCTTTTGGAAGTTTAATTTTTCTATCGACTTGATCTGATGGTCAGTGGAATGCCGTTCCCACATAGTTTGATAAGGGAGACTTGGAACCATCTGTGTAAATAATTTTCCAGTTGGAATATTTCGAATTTAAAATTTGGATAAGTTTTCTTGGAGCTTCGTGATTGTTAATTATGCCGAGAGAAAAAAGAATATTTGGTTTACACAAATGAATACGAAAGGAGTTGGCGTATAAAGGAAGTCTGTCTGATGGATTTAAGAGGGGTTTATACGCACTGTACGTATGGAGGTTTTTAACAAGAAGAGGGATTGATTTGTTCCTCCAATATGGAAGTGATTTCACTTGAGCAGTGAGTGCAGTAATTTTGTCTTTCAGTGGGTGATTAGAGAGTCTTAAGCATTTAAATAAAAACTTGCCAGCCAAGAACTGTCTTCTGAAATTAAGAGGAGCCTCCACAGCCTCCACTTGTAAAGCGTTAATTGGGGAAGAACGCATTGCTCCGATAATCAATCTTAAACTTTGAAATAGGATACGGTCCAACCTCGCGAGGTTCTTTTTAGAAGTGGGCTCGATGAGGAATGACGCGTAATCCAAATGACTCCTAACATATGCGTTATAAAAAAGTTTTTGGGTGAATGGGTGACTTCCCCACCAGACCCGTGAAACGGCACGTAAAGCGTTGAGGCCAGCTTGACATTTGTTAATGATTAAATTAACATACGGGTTCCATGTTAACTTAGAGTCTATAATTACCCCAAGAAATCTTATCTGTACCTGCATAGGGAGAATTGAATTATTTATTTGGACTGTTACACGCGGAGTAACACGTTTTCTGGAAAAGACGATCACATTGCTTTTGGAAGGAGAAATTTCTAAGCCGTGATTTGTTAACCAGGTGTGAAGGTTTTTCATGCAAATGTTAATCAATTCCTCCAGAATAGAAATAATTCGTCCTGAAATATATATAAAAAGATCATCCGCATACTGAAGTATTTTACAAGATGGATTCATACTCCGATGCAGGTCAAAGGTATAAATATTAAAAAGGATAGGACTAAGGACGGAGCCCTGAGGCAAACCCTTGTTTACTATTCTTTCCAGTGGAGGAGAATCCAGCACCTGGATTTGAATTTTCCTGGTAAGAAGGAGGTTAATTATAAAACTGGAAAGCTTACGAGGGATGCCAATTTTTAATAATTTATTAAATAAAACATCCAATAGATCATTGTCAAAAGCTCCGCACACATCAAGGCAAACACCGACAAGGAATTCATTATCGGCCAGGGCCAACTGTACTTTTTCTTTTTCGAAAGCCAAACTGAGAGCTGGGAAGAATTTTCTCATTTTCTACATACCAGTCTAGACGTCTTTTAATCATATGTTCAGCTATTTTAACTAAGGAAGATGACAGAGGTCTGCAAGAAAGTCCAGAGTTAGGGTCTTTCTGGGGTTTTTAGAATGGGAACAATTATTTGAGTTTTCCAGGATGATGGAATTTTGCCGGAGTCAAAGATCAGATTTATAATTGACAGAAAATAGTTTAGTGTGGTAACGTCGCAGTTTTTAATAAAGCTGTAAGGAATTCCATCTACACCAGCGGATGAGTCTGTGAGATCGTTTAAGGCCTCCATAAGTTCCGTTAAATTGAAGTGGATGTCCATCCAACCCCGTGTATTAAATGAGTATGTGAATTCTGTTTCATTAAAATTACTTGCAGTTTGAGGAGCTAGTTTATAGGCAAATTCCTTCACCCACTCTGAAGTGAGTGGTCGAGTCACCGCTGGGACGTGAGAACCCTTAAACCTGCGAATTGAATTCCAAACAACTAAAAGAGCAACTTCGGGAGATAATGATGAGCAAAAATTTTTCCAGCCTCGACGTTTTTTGTTTTTTAGAAGACGTTTGGTCTTAGCTTCTATCTGTTTATACTGAAGGAAGTTCTCCAAAATCATATTTGTTGAATAAATTTTCGCATATTTTTTCCTCATTTCTACTGCGTCTGAGCATTCAATATCCCACCAAGGGGCTGGGGGAGGTTTCCCTTTGTTACGTGTCATTTTAATGGGGATAAATTTTTCTGCGGCCGTAATGACTGCTGACACCAATAAATCGTAACATTCCGCAACATTTTCTGTAGTAGGAGAGGGCAGATTTTGCACAGAGAACTTTGTATGATTTGAATAGTCATTCCAGTTGGCCCTGGCAGTTAGGAACCTTGGTTTTCGACTACTGCACTTGACATTTTTAAAATGTCGTTTGATTGATAAAGTGGTTGCTGCAATTTGTCTTTAAAATTTTCACTGGAATTTGCTTGTAGTAAATGTGTTCGACTCATAGGTTCAATAGAGTAACTACCACTCTTTATTGACTGAAGGAAGTAAGGCGGGGAAGGAGTTGGGGAAGAGTAAGTTCGGTGTATAAATCTGATCACTAAGCACGTCTAAAGTAATTTAGATTATTCCAAATTACGCACCTAAGATACTGATGACGTCTTTCACCAAACGGTTTTCCTTAAAATGTTATTTTTTCAAAGCTATTACGACGATTACGGTAGTATTTTTTGTTATCTACACTGTGTACCTAGACTTTTTATTTATTTTTTAACATAAAATGTAAGTTAAAAGATAAGAAACAAAACGTTGTTTAAATATTTGCATTTGTCGTGCGTTATGAGATAAGAATGGCTTCCTTGTGAGTTATGAGATAAGAAATTTAAAAACATTGTAATCAACCGTTTTTATTTATTACTAACTGAATTCCCCGGCGTTGCCCACGCAAATCAGATGTATGCAGTAATTTTCCTCTTATTTTGAACCGTGTGCAAAATTTAATTAAGTAGTATCAAAATTCTGCTTTGAGGGATGGGAAAATGGGTGAGGGTGGTTTTTTAAATGATATCTTATAGATCCTATTTTGAAATTCAAGTATGCAAAATTTCATTAATCTCGTAGATTGTTTTAAAAACCAAACCCACATACACTTCTCTTTGCATGTATATAATATATTCGACCCTCCCAGGTGTCGTGTGTTCCATTCTCGTGTGGCTAACTCTTCCGGTTGGGCAAAAGCAATATTTTGCGCTTACTGTGGTGGTAGTAGGAGATTTACAAAAATATTGTCGGGTTAGGTATTCGTAATCTGGGAATGTTTGTCTTTCTTTAGTAAATTAATTAAATTATTATAACAAGTGATTCGTAATCTGGGAATGTTTGTCTTTCTTTAATAAATTAATTAAATTATTATAACAAGTGAACAGACAATCTTGAGAAGTTTGATCTACACTGATTCGAAAGAATACAAATTTATATATTTTAATCAATTTTTCCATAAGTATCGGTGTATTTCTTCAATATTATTCAAATATGTATTCACAGATTTCTTTTAGCATTGAAAAAATTACGGTAGTGAAAAAATTTAAAATTTATTTCGATGTTGACGAATAAATTTTCTGTGACGATTTAAAATGTGCTATTTTCGATTTGCCGCCAAAACGACATGTTAGTTTTTATTCGTGAAATGGCGGCGATGGCGTCACGCCGGGCAGCGTATTTACAATCCCTACCGCGTTTCAGTCGCTTTAAATTTTCAATATCAAAATTTAAATATTTAGAAATAAAATTATTAATTTCTAATATACACATTGGAAAGATTATTTTATCTAGATTTTAGAACAATTTTTGTTCTTGCAAAGTGATAAAAAATTGTCAATATAGAGGTGTATTTACAATATATGGGAATAATATTAAAATTGAAATATTTAGAAATAAAATTATTAATTTCTAATATACACATCAGAAAGATTATTTTATCTAGATTTTAGAACAATTTTTGTTTTTGCAATGTGATAAAAAATAACCAATTTAGAGGTATATTTAAAATGTAAAGTGTCGTTACCGCGACTGAATCGATATAGGTTTTGTAAATACGCCGCCGGGCAACGTTGGTGACAATTAGGGAATGCAATCCCGCAAGACCATGTCAATCCAGGTATTTGCGGGACTGAACAATCTTAGTCCCGCTGGATCCAGGTATTTGCGGGATCCAGCAGGGTGGACTTAGATATCTAATCAATCGTATAATAAAGACCTAATACCTCCATCTACCAACCTTTTTTTAGAGCTTTAAATTTATACCTAATCGAACAAGTTCTTTGGGACATTTTAAATGGTTTATTAATATAGATACCTTTATAGGTAAAGTTTAAGTCGTAAATTGGCAAATAATAAGATAAGACATAAATTTATATAACTTAAATTTAAATAATAACGTTTACACGATAAACAATATTCTTGTACAATAAGCATAATAAGTTTAAACATTATTTTGGAAATAGCTTCGTAAAAAGTTGAAGTATTAATTGCGTCGTCTGATAAACGGCTTCTGATATTGGACATAACAGCCAGCGGCTGAAAAAGCTAGTTCAGCTTCCACGCTGGTTGGCACAATAGTCATTATTGAATGTATGTGACTTTTAATCCATCGGACTCGAAGTAATTCATTTCCTTCTTTATCAAAACCTCCGCCGCGCGCAGAGTAAAACGTATGAACTACACTTCTCTGTAATCCCGCCAGTCCAGCGGGATCCCGCAAAATTTTCGACCGAGATTAGTCCCGCAAAATGTCTGCGGGATCTCGGTATTTCGGGATCCCGGTATACCGGGATTGCATTCCCTAGTGACAATGATCTTACCAGCCAGTGGCGGTTGTATGACATGATGACGCTGCAGCCAGTCGAACAGTTTGGAATGTGTGGGTTTTCAAATCAATAATTATGAATGAAAATATTAAAATTAGATATTTTTAGTACGATGATCAGAATCAGAAAAATAAACTTTAAATCTTCCACACATTTTTCACAGTTTGTGAAAATACCCCATTGATCGTGCCACGTCTTCCAAAGGCGTCCTCGATGTGTTAAATTCACTCGCGTTTCATAATATTCTGCTATGGTTTGCGTATCAGGTCTCAGAAATATTATTATACCATGATTATTAATTTATCCTTCAAATATGTAACAATTGCGTTTCAATACATCCGTTCCCAAGCGCCCATTTAAATTAGAAATATATTCATCAGGTTTTATTCGAGTTAGAATAATAATGAATATTCATTAGGCACCATGTTTTACAAACCATCTTCCTAATACTAATTATCACATTTGAAATTCAATTACAGTTTGAAGCTATTCAATAATATTCGTACATTATCAATTTTTACTTAGGTACCTAAATGACTGCATTCTTACCTTAATAATAAACTGGTTTTAAATTTTACGCTACTGTTAAAATATGGTCGAGGCCTGAGTCGTTTTAACATCCTTATGTTGGTTTATTACTTCATACTTTGTGTGCCTTTTGTTTTCTGACAAAGGCTTAACATTTTTATTTATGTATGGAACAGGAAATAACGTTTAAACATTTTCTCAATATTATCATTCGGTCGGTACAAATGTTTGTGTTTTCTCTTTGAATTCTTTCGCTCGTGACGTCACGCCTGTTTGAAAATTCTCAAGAATTATCGTTTGTAAACAAATATTTCTGAGAATTTGGAAAGGTTAAGAAATTAAATGTAGGTATACAAAGGGTCACCGGTAAATTCATAGATAATCAAACAAAGGGAGATAAAATTGTGATATGGGAGAGGGACGACCATCGCCTCGCTACGACCGATGACCTGAGAGTTTATCCTCCGACAGGTAGGTAGCACCTTGACATTATAATTATTATCAATGGGAGGCGGGAATTATTATCAATTTGGGTACCGCCGCCCCGTGAAACTTTATTGGATAACCAACACCTCTGCCATAAGTCACCCCAAATGGTTCGCTACGTTTGGTGATTTAGCAGGGATGCCCGGGTTGATGGGGTGAGGTTTGTCTAGGTCTTGGAGGCTCATAACCAGGACTGAACCCCAGTTTCCTACCTTAAACACTTTTCCTTCCCACTTTTCCTTCTCCTCTGCTTCCTTTCCTTAAAAAAACCCTCCACACAGCATCCCATAGGCCCGGAGGCAAAGTATTTTCCTCAGTGCATCCTGTGTGGAGATCATGTAAAAAAAAATGTGCTTTATTTACATTTTTTTATTTTGAAACTTTTTTCCGAGGTTTCCTCTTAAAGATACAGCGTTTCAAGCGACCGGCCCTCCTGCTCGATTCGAGTATATTTCGAGTATAAAAAAATTTAAATCAGTTTTCTCGCGAACAACATTTCAGGCATATAACACCACTAGCCCAGTCAGTGGGGAGTTTTACCTTGCAAAAGGTCGTGTAGTAGCGATTTTGATATATGTTGTTAAGATTGGGACACTAAAGAAAAAAAAAAGTTTTCGACCTTGGTGAGGTCGAGCTCGAGCCGCCATCTTGGATTGAAGGTGCCAAAATTTGGTTTTTTCAAAATAATTGTGCAATGGTTGACCTTAAAACCAAATTGTGAAAGACGAACTTAAAGAAGATAGAATTTCAAAATTTTTTTGTTTCAAATTTTTTTTTTGTAAGTCTAATAGGTAACGAGTTACAGTGGCGGAAATGTGAATATTTTTCTAAAAAATGGTGAAATTCCCAATCTTTGTTATTTTTTCGGGCTATTCATTACATAATTATAATTTCCACACCACCGTGAGATAGAGAAAATGGCGCATTTTTTATTGTGGTATCCCCAGTAGGTCTTCTTCCTCTGTGGCATTACAACCCATTTCGAGCCTTGGCCTCTTTCAACATAAGCCTCCACCGCCCTCCGTCCTCGGCCGTCGTCTTCCTAACTGCGACATAGAGTAGTCCTCTTGCATCCTTCCTGGCATCATCCTACCGTCTCAGCCTAGGTCTGCCCACCTTTCGTTTACCTCCTGAATGTTCTGTTAGAACCGTCTTCGGTACTCGTGTGCTTGACATTCGATGCACATGTCCGGCCCATCTTAGTCTTTGGAGCCTTAGATGGATAGAGTCTGGGAGCTTAGTAAATAACATAGAGCTTTATTGTGGCGGATTCTCCAAGCCTCTCCCTCATGTTAATGTAAGTACTTGCATACTTACATACTTGCATTCGATTTACGAATCAAACATTTCAATGGAATTCCCAAAATCATCAAAACTCAAGCAAAAAACTGAAAAACAAACAGAACAGATTTTCTAGACTTACAGGATATTATCAAAATGTACGGGGAATGCGTACGAAATTGCACCAACTTAAAACTAACTCCCCAATATTCTCACACGACATTCTGTTTTTAACTGAAACATGGTTAAATGCTGATATCAGCTCGTCAGAATTAGGCCTACATCACTATACTACATATCGTTCTGATCGAAATTCTATTACAAGCAAAAAGTCTAATGGAGGAGGTGTGATGCTGTGCGTATCCAAGGATATATCATCTACTAAATTACCGGTTAAACACAAAAGTGTTGAACAAATTTTTGTATTGCTCAATATACCCAATGGAAAAATTATTATCGGCTGTGTCTATATCCCACCTGCATCGGATTTGCAAACATATAAAAATCACAATGAGGACATAGAAGTACTCAAATTCAAATATCCTAAAGCAAAATTCATTATTGCCGGTGATTATAACCTTCCTAACTGGACCAGCCAAGATGACAATGGACCTGCTACAAACCAAGCCGAATTACAGTGTGCTAAATGCAGTGAAATTCGTGATATGTCTTTATTCTTGGGACTAACTCAATCAAACAAGATTTTCAACTTTAACAATCGAATGTTGGATTTAGTGTTTTCAAGTGATTCGAAAATAGTAGTTGAGCTATCCGACGAATTATTATTACCGTTAGATCAACACCACCCACCATTGGACATTATCATAACAAATTTGCCTTTAACATCTTCAAAAAAAACAAGTGCCCCATCGTATAACTTTTCCAAAGCTGAATACCATCATATTACTGAGTACCTTATCCAAACAGATTGGTCCTTTTTAGATGAGGATAATCATATAAATGATCAATTAGAACACTTTTACACGATTTTAAATACCTCTATAGAACAATTTGTTCCCAGGGTTAGCTTCACATCATATAATTATCCAAAATGGTTTTCAAGGGAATTAACTAATTTAATTAATAAAAAAAAATGTATCCACAGAAAATATAAACATACCAGAAATCCTAACGATTATATAACATTTACTAAACTACGAAAACAATGTAAAGAATTATCAATAAAATGCTATAATAACTATGTTAACGTAATAGAAAATGAGGTACGTCGTCACAATGTGAAAAAATTCTGGAATTTTACTAAATCTCAGCGAAACGACAACTGTGGATATCCTAATAGCATGTATTTTAAAGGAAAATGTGCCGACAGTATCGAGGGTATAGTTAATCTCTTTGCTGACTCATTTAAAAGTGTTTACGACAAAGATATTCCCGTCAATGCAGTCTCCAGTGCTTCAGTGGAAGAGTCATTAAACCTAAGTCAATGTTTCATAAAATTAGAATCTATAGAAAGGGGCATAAACGCATTAGATAGTAATAAATCTGCTGGACCGGATGGTATTCCTCCCATATTTTTAATAACTTGCATTGATAGTTTGATATATCCCTTACACAAACTTTTTAACAAATCCTTAGCATCTGGCTGTTTTCCGGCTCTGTGGAAAAAGAGTTATTTAACGCCTATTCATAAAAAAGGTGACAAAAGCGATATATCAAACTATAGACCTATTTGTATTATGTCTGCTTTACCCAAACTTTTCGAGTCATTAGTATTAGATACCATTGTAAAACCTATCAACAATATTATTGTTCCTAACCAACATGGCTTTATCAGAGGTCGATCTACCTTAAGTAATTTAACTATCTATAATAATTACATATCCGAATCCCTTAGTCTGAAACAACAAGTGGATTCTATATACACCGATTTCAGTAAAGCATTTGATAAGGTTCGACATCACATTCTTATATCCAAACTCCGACTGTTAGGCATCAAAGGAAGTTTATTGACATGGATTATCAGTTACCTCAGTAATAGAGTGCTTAGTGTTAGGATTAATTTTATAGAATCCTATGTATTCGAGGCCACAAGTGGTGTCCCGCAAGGGTCCCACCTCGGCCCAATATTCTTCTTAATATTCATTAATGACATTGTAAACATATTTAAAGATGTACAAGTCCTACTTTTTGCAGATGATCTAAAATTGTTTAAAAGAATACGAAATATATATGATTGCCTAATTTTGCAAGCTAATTTAGATGAATTTTTTAAATGGTGCGAACAAAATATGTTATTTTTGAATATTGAGAAATGTCAAGTAATACGATTTTCCAGAACTCATTCTCATATTTTACATGAATATAATTTAAATAATGTTAAATTAACACCAGTATTACAAATTCGCGACTTGGGAGTTATATTCGATTCAAACTTAACATTCACAGCACATATAGATGATATAACTAATAAGGCTTTAAAGATTCTTGGCTTCCTTTGTAGAACCCTAACTGATTTTAAGTCCATGGATTGCATGAAAACACTCTACATTTCATTAGTTAGATGTCAAGTAGAATATAATTCACCTATTTGGTCCCCTTTCTATAAAGTACACTCTAACAAAATAGAACGTGTTCAACACAAATTTCTTAGGTATTTAAATTTCAAACTCAAAATTCCAATAGAAAACATTAATTATTTAAGTTTAATGAATCGACTAAATTTAATTACGCTGTCTGACAGAAGAATTATTTCAGACCTAATTTTATTGTACAGAGTTATGAACAACCTAATTGACAGCCCTGCCATCGTTTCTAGTATTAAACTCCATGTACCGACAAGGAATACTAGACAAAATATAACATTCTTTTGCAACACATACACAACCAACTATCAATCACACTCACTTACCAATAGGATGCATGATTTAGGCAACAAGTTTGGTGGTATTGTAGATATATTCGCTGATTCCCTTTACATTCTAAAATGCAATTTAAACCAACACTTTGTGGAATCCTACAAATTATTGTAACGTGGGTATAATATATTTAACGATTTGATGTGTTATTGTAATGTTTTATATTATATTTTGTTCTATGGTATTGTTAAATATTACATTGTTTAAAATATTTCACAGTTTTAAGCAAGAATATACAAGTGGTTTTTTCTTTAAAAACTACTTGTATATTCTTAAAAGTTTTTTCACTTTTATAACGTTTGATATAAATTCTATGTATGTGTAATCCTCGATATCTTAAATATTATTTTATAATCTATGTAAAAGCCCCTACGGGCGTATAAGAACAATAAATAAATACTGCTTTCTCACCCCGTATGCATGGACATAGGAGGGTCTAGAGACGTTCAAATAAATGTAGCTTCGTTCAATAAAATAGATTCTTGACGTGTGCGGTGAAGGAGGAAACCATATGTTTCCTTATAACGCCGTTGGGAAAGTGGTGGGGTTCCCTCCAATGCCTCTCTCTCTCTCGCACCGATCCTAAGATTCTTCGAAGTACCTTTCTTTCGAAGGTGTCCAGCTGTTCCCGCCACACATCCATAGGCCAAGATCGTTCTAATAATTGTTTTGTATAGGGTTTTCCTATGGACGTTTCGGGATTTGAAACTGGCAACAACGCGAAGTAAGTGTTGTTAGTGCCTGTGATGCGCTTTCTTACTTCTACTGGGTTTTCTTTGTCATGCGTTATGATGGAGCCCAGGTATGTAAACTCTTCCACCACTTCGAAATTGTGTCTTTAAATTTCAATTTATCTTTTATTCTATGGTGTGGGGTTCTGGTTTGCATCATGATTTTAGTTTTATTCTCATTGATTTGCTAACCCACCTCTCGTGTCCGAAAACCTCTCTTACAGCCTGTAGGGATCTTTAACTATTAACATGATCTGGGACAAATACTATTAACTATTAACATGATCTAACTCATTGCCTGTGGTACTGAGATGCTGGGCTGCCATTGACATAATCTCTTCATATTTAATTGCAAGAAATAAATTTTAATAAAGTCTCGGGTGCTGGTTTCTTTGTCATTCTTATTGGAACAAGCCCATTGGTACCACGTTTCCAGGCCCAGTTTTCTTGATTTTTTTGGATTCCATACAATTTTTGAACTCCCGTACAGAGCAACAAGAAAGCGTTTTCCTTCATCTGCTATGTCTTCCGGTTTTGCATCATGTTGTTTTCATTCGTATACTCAATGAAGACGCACTGGCAGACCAGCTTTTTTGAGGCTTACTAAATGTTCATTATCACTACAAAGTAGTTTCATCCATGCACTCGATGACGTCGGCGTCGGGTTTGTCATAGTGGGATCCTAGCCTGTAGAAATATAGGCGCTGAGGTGGCAACGCTGCAGTCAGGACTGCAGGCACGCAGTATGTTGCCGTCTCTTTCTCTCCTCTATGTAACACGAAAAATTACTGTAATTTGAAATAGATTTTGCTATATAATTATACTAGTATAATTATATTGTGTTGTGGAAATACGTTAAAATGATATTGTGTAATATGTTCTTACAAAATTTATCATGAAAACTTCGTTTCGTAAAACAGAGTTTTACGATTTTTTGTCAAAATTTAGAAAAAAAAAATTTCAAACAAAAAACTTACATAATTTAGTCTGCTTCAAGTTTGCCATAGACATTTTTGTTGTAAAATCAACCGTTGAGGAATTATTTTGAAAAAACTAAATTTTGGGACCTTCAATCCAAGATGGCGGCTCGAGCTCGATCCCCCCAAGGTCGAAAACTTTTTTTTTCTTTAGAGTCCCAATCTAAACAACATATATCAAAATCGCTACTACACGACCTTTTGCAAACTGAAAGCCTTTTTTATCCCCACTGACTGGGCTACACGCCGACCGACTGACAGCTGCCTTCCCACATAGTAGCGTTTTCTACGTCATAATGATGTTGTAGCCTGTACGAACCCTTTCCGTGTGTGCAATTTTAGATCGTTTTTATAACGATAATAATTTATTATGAATGAAAATATTACAATCACACATTTTTAGTACACTGATCAGAATTAGAAAAATTGTATCCTCCGACTCATATTTGTACCGGCATCCAAAGTTCGTGAAAATACCCTGTTGGCTGTTGGCATTGATCCACGATTTGAAAATGCTGTTCGCAAGGCGCAGTGTTTGTTGTACTCGTACGTGCTATTTGACCATACTCCACACTATACCCAATAATGCACCCACAACTCTCTACACTCTACTAGTCTCGCATTCCTCCTTCTTCGCAGGCAATTCAAAATCACTGCCAAAATCCAACGGTTTCTCGTGCGTCATACTTATGCACATTGTTTCATATTGAACGGTAAATATTTACATTGCTGTGTTTACTGTTTTATCCCAACTCCAGATTCTTGAAAAGTACGTAAACATAAAAAGTACTTTTTTAATATGAATGGATATCTCAGAAGAGTCCCGACTGCTCTCCTCTGGAGCTAGTCAGACTATACATCCCCAATTGACGTATGTTGTGAGGCTGAAGCTATTGGGGAGGGGAAGGAGATGGGAAAGGCGAAGGTGAGGAAGTAGCTTGTTTAGGATCTGGCCATTTCAAGCAACGTTTCAATTGTGAAGGTACTTTTTTTTATTAGATTATTTTAAATTAGCTCCACACAGCTCTGAGGAAAACAATTTCCCTCGGGTATCATCTTTGAGGATGCTGTGTGGAGGGTCTTCTTTATGGAAAGTAAGTTTTGAGATAGAAAAAGGTATGAGGGGTGGGTATGAATCTGAGCTCTGTGTGTCCAGGAGTGACGGATGGTTGAATCCATCCCTCCCACTGTCGTGCTAGGCGATGTGTCCGAGAGAGTCCGGCTAGAGAGGTTTAGGTTAGGTCTCCCTCAACCAGTCTCACCCCACGAACCTGGACAGTCCTGCTGAGTCAATAAACGTAGCGAACCACTTGGGGTGACATATGGCCGGGGTATTGGTTATCTAGTAAATGATTCCCGGGCTGCGGTACCCACACCCGCCTCCCAAATTTTGTTTACATTGAAACAAAAATTTGTCGTACATAAATTAATGTTTCTACCCAAAAAACGCCCTTTTTATGACGTTTTATTATTTTTATGTTATTTTTCATTAAACAACATAACTCACAAAAAATCCCAAATTTGCCTTTTAATTCATGCAAAATTGAGTTCTTTTGGCCTATAGATCACAATTTAAAATAGCACATAATATACCTACTGCGTATTTACTATTAACCTTTTGATTAAACATATTATTACTCAGCTGATTGGGAATTTTGGGAAAAGGCCGTGCATCTGTTCTAATCAGCAGGTCGAAGTTTATGGCTCCGATGTCAGAGATTACCGATTCATTCAAAACATAAAATCAATGTTCACTTCATTGTTCACTCCATTACTTTTTGTCCCACACTAAAAAGGTGTTCTCATTTCTTCAAAAGCAACCGTCAACGAGATTACGTCAACATTCTATTAACAATAATGCTGTTTGGTGAAGTGTTATGTGGGCGTGTCGGTGCGCCCGAAATAAATTCAACTTTTCTTTATTTCTGTTGAAATTGGTCAAATTTTTGTTGTTGTTTGTTTTGTTATTTGTTTAATTAAACAATAATATTGTTACAATAATTTACATATAATGGCGTTACAAAATATTAAGTAAACAATACCAATATATTTTTAGAGTTAGTAATGAAAATTATTATTTTCGGGAAGTGAAAGTTAACAATAACACTCTTTATTTTGAAGGAGATAAGGTTTAAATTAACATGCAAGAAAAAACATAGCCAAAAAATTAACATAAAAAGTGTGTTTTATTTTATTTTGCGTAGTTGAGGCACAAATGTTCAAGCGAACACGGCATAATAACCCAGAAATTAATCACTATAATACTTTTAGCCGTGAAAATCTAAAATCATGCCTTATTTCAACTTAATTAATTGTTGACCGTTACCGGTTATAGCCTGTTAACGCCATCTTTAGACTGGTCCGAAGATCAGATCAGTCTGAAGATGGCCTTAACAGACTGAAACCGGTTACAGATAAATTAGATGGAAATAAGTTTTATGTTTATTTTATTATTCATTATTATAATCGAATTCCACCACGAAATAGAAATATTATAAAATATATTTAATATTACAAATTTAGGCATATTAGATTTGTCAAAGAATTTATGTATAAAAATGCAAAAATCGGTCATTTTAAATACATGTTGGATTACAAAAGATTTTTTAGATATTTATATTGAGGGATCAGTAGGATTTATAGGTTCAATTAGGAGTTCCACAGAGCCGAACCCTCTGATATGAAAATATCTGGAGTCGGTGAATTATTTTCCCATTTGGTCTCTGGTAGGTTGACATGTTGTTCTTGTATTGTTTTGTATTTATAATACTTATATAGTGCAATTGCATAGCGTGGATTGACTAGGTGATCATTTGGGGAAGTGTGTGAAAGGGTTTAGTTTTTCCCGTGGGGAAAATTTAACCCTGGTGCGTAAGAAATATTAAAAATTGAATAAATCAGCACTGTACCTCTATCACATTTCTAGTATAACGTGTTCAGTGGAACACATTTCTTCTACGTGCAAACTGCAGACCTCCCACATTTTTTATTTTGATTGTTGAGTTTGTTTATGTGTCGTGGGCGGAATTACATCCGACGGTTGTGGTAATGTTGTTTGTTCTTCGCAATCAGGCAACGCGTGGGGCAAACATTGGAGGAGAGACTAGTTTTGTAGTTCAACCCACAGAATGGAAAAAAACTAGTTTTGTGCAGTTATTGCTATCACGATTTTGTATGGAATTATGAAGAATTGGCTTGAAGTCTGATGACGTTGCCCGGGATTTACGCAGAGTTTATCTCAATCAGATGTGGAGACTGTAATTTTCGTCTTTTTTTGTACGCCATGCAAAATTTCATCTAAAAGCTTCACGAAATTATGCTTTTAGGGATGCGAAATGGGGATGGGGTGATTTTTTAAAAATCTTACATAGACAGAAATCTTACTCTTCTTTTGAAGGTCAATAATTGTTCAAAACTTTAATCAAGGGATACGAATTGTGGATGAAGTTGGTTTTTCAAAATCTTATACAGGCTAATAAAATCTTTCCCTAGCTTTGACTGTCAAGTGTGCAAAATTTCATCAATATTGTAATAAAATTGTAGATGTGTATAAAAAAACAAAGCCACTTGCAGACATTCTTGCAGTATTTCTTCAATAATGTTGCAAAATGATTTTGTGGCATCGTTTTGAATTAAATGAAAATATCCAAAATTATGTATAATAATAGCTCTTGTTTACAATATTTTCGTTATTTGTTTTTGGGGTCTTATGCCGTGTTGCGCTACCTCCTTCTTTAGCCAACGTTTCGGACATCGTTGCAGTGTCCATCATCAGGGCAGATCCAGTAGATGTCTGCCGGATCTGCCCTGATGATGGACACTGCAACGATGTCCGAAACGTTGGCTAAAGAAGGAGGTAGCGCAACATGGCATAACACCCCAAAAACAAATAACGAAAATGCTTTTGGCCGTGAAAATCTTAAAACAATACAATACAATAAATCTTTACAATATATTATTCAACAAGTTGACGTCCCCGGCGTTGCCCGGGCTTTAAGCAGAGTTTTTCGCAATCAGATTAGTAAAAGTAATTTTCACCGAAAAAAATTTTAAGTTGTAAAACGATTTTATTTCTTCTAATTCTGTTACGTTTCCCTGAGGGGTAGGCAAGGAGGACGGACCCCCACTTGCCTCATTCACATTCATTCACCACATTGTTTCTTGAAGGCCTCGCTACCCGAATTTCTACCGATTTCTTACATATCTCCCAAACATTTGAAGTTTTTAAGTTCTTAAAAAAATATAAGTTATTTTTGAAGATAATGTGTAGATGATGCCCACGCCGAAATGCAAAAAAATCGCAAAGTATGCTCCGAAAATTGTTAAAAACAAGTCTCTATTATCTTATAAATTATATTTGTGAAAAAATTCTCAATGTTTCTTTAAATGGTACTTAAAATGCTCCCCACGAGATTTTTGCTGTATTTTAAACTAGTCGTGTTTTATTAAACATTTTCGCAATTTTCGCATCGATTTTGTCGCTGTAAATGTTAGCGCGCTCCTCTATCATTCGTAATTTCGTATCTCCATCTTTTTTTCGAGCCCGGTTGCGGAGCCTTAAATTACCCAACTTAAGTATTTGATTCACTCGAACTTGCCACATTCTTCGAACGTCCCCGACACCTTCTTCAATTCTCTTTTTCTTATATTATGCCTAATTTAAAATCATAAAAGCGTCCCTACCAAGTCCCAACTTTACCTCGTTAATAAAATCATTATTTGAATCCTTGTGACTGCTTTTATTGAATATGAAATTGAAATCCCTTAGCTTAGCAGTAAATATGAGTCTTTTGTCTCAGTAACTCTAAACTCTATACCCCTGAGAGTTGCTTTACCAACTGAAGCCATACCTGCCATACCGTACAACCGTACTGCTTTAACTGTATAAAGTGCAATCAACCAAACAAGGCTTTGTCTTGTAAATAATATTGTAAATGCTTCAATTAAATTTTGTTAAACAAACCTCGTTGTTGTGGAAAACTGAAACTTTGGGAATGTATTGTTCTTTCAAATACTCGTCACAATGGTTGCCATCAAATTATCAAATCGGCGATCAGCACCTTTTTGAAATTTGAACTTTTTTGAAGTGAAAACTTCTTTAGCACCGTTGTGATTTGAAACTCGATGAAACTAAAAAGAGACAAACCCCTACACTTATAGGATTTAGCCTACGAGAGAATGAGATAGAATAATCGGTCTACTCTTTGTACAGTACTTCGATCTTGTCGACTTTGGATTTCAGAAAGGTTTCACTTCTACCGCGTGTGAACTGCACACTTTGTATTTATTTTTTACATGAACTCCACACAGGAGGCCTTGAGAAAAATAATTTCCCTCAGGGCCTCGTCATCTTTGGGGATACTGTGTGGAGGATCTTTTTGTGGAAAGTAGGAGTGAACGTGGGTCTTGAAGACGGCCGGCGTAGTCCAGCGGTAAGGCTCTTGACTAGCATTCCGAAGGTCGCGTGATCGAATCCCGGCGTGGCACATACATTTTATTTGATTAATTTATCTTATTTCACAATTTATTCATTTAAAATAATATATAGTATATTTGCGGCACGTTCCGGAGTGGAAAATACTCTCAGCATCGCCCTGGTGTAAGACCACCATTCAGAATTGAAACGTTGCTTGAAATGGCGTTAGCCGTGTTTGGTGACCAGATCTGAATAGCCAGGTACATCCCCACCTTCCTCTTCCCTATCTCCTTCCCCTCCCCAACACCTTCAGCCTCACAACATACCGCAATTGGGGATGCCATAGTCTCACTGGTTCCAGACGGGAGCAGCTGAGACTAGGAGGGAGGAAACAAGGAGGCTGGCAAATCGTTCCACAGCAAGTTAATGAACTCAAGAACGAGTCGTAGAAACGACCGTTGGGCGCGTGTTTGGCGTGTTTCCCAACTGTGCACCTGTGCCGAAGGGATCAATGATGCTAGTTCCTCGGAGCATCTTCCATTGTACTACCGGTAGAACAAGAACATAAGCAATACCTGACGCCTGTGCTCTAAAGATTGCAACCTAGATAGGGTTATCTATCAAACGGACCGCCCGTTTCTGGTTTTTTAGGTATTTTGGGGATACACACCAGAGGTGGCTTCCAAATTCAACAGCGTACAGTACACCCAGCTTCTGAGAGGCCAGCTTGAGTCCGGCTTCTATGGAACCCTCATGCCTGAGCTGGTCACTTAGAGTTACACCAAGCATATCAATGCAAGACATGTTTCCTCCATGTTGTTCCATGCCATATCTCTTCTATTTCTATTGTCTACGGTCTTCCTGTATACTTGTAAGAATCTTGTGCGACATCTATCTTCCCATAGACGAGAGATTGCAACACAGAATGTTAAACAAACCAATTAACAAGTTAGAGTTTGTTCTTTTCATGCACACTCATTTGCAATTCTCAGTGCGCGTATAATGATGACTAGAAAGCGCGAAGATGTATATCGTCAAATGTTCATGTATAACGCTTATATTATGCAGAATCGCAAGTACCTACTTCACTTATGCTAATTGTTTAACAAGTTCATTAGTATGCTCGGTGTAAGTTGCTTCCTCGGACCTGTTCTAATCATGTGTAATGTAAAGTTTGTATTCTTATTCTAAATGTGGCTTTTTCCTATCAGCGATCATCTAACAGAACAAATAAATAAAATAAAACAATTTTTCAAAAAAACTTACAGTAAAAAGTTAATATTTTATATACATAACAGATTATAACTTACAACTCAAGTAAGAATCGTGGCTCCCTTATCAGGCACAAGAGCCCCTCTTTTCTGATAAGGTATACATGACCAGAAACGACCTTTAATTTAATATTTTGTAAAATATATGTGTATATAATATGTAACTCATATTTTTTATATTACAATAAAAAAAAATAAAAAAATCTTTGTTATCCAACCTTAGGAGAGTTCAGACCGTCTCTGAGAAATGCCTGATCTCCCACAGCTCATAATCATGAGGCTTTGGCTTCCACTTCGTTCATCCACCTAAGCTTTGCACTCTCAACATTCAATTTAATGATATTTTATTTTTGGTGTTACTCAAGCATCGATACTGTGTCCAACTTTATTATCAGGTATGGGTAGGGTTGCCATCTCAAAAATTTGGCAACCAGGACAAGACGCGTGAAAACCCCGGATTTTAGAGCCCAAACCCGGACATGTCAATAGGTTTTTTTAAACATAGTCAGTGTAATAAAAAACAGTTGAAAATGTCAAAAATCACCTTTGTATTTATTTTCAGACCTTAAAATTAAATTAAGCCATCTTTTATCATCATTTTAAGTGTACCTAACAAAATAGAATCATATTACAGTTTGTTAAGCAGCGCCGTCAATACGATTTATGTAGAATGTAGATATTGCCCGTGGCAATTTTTGACATTTTCTGTAACATTCAACGGAGACTTATTTTAGTCTGGTAAATCAGCACAATTTTTAATGAAACTTCCACCTTGGTAGCCGTTCAAATATTATGTAACGCAATTTGGGGGGGGGGGAGGGGGGGAGGGGAGGAGGGGGGTGGAGTGTTGTTAAACGTTACTGTGCGTTACCGGGGCAGGAGGGGGTTAACAGGTTTTTTAAAATTTAATTAAAAAAACGAAGGAATTAGAATCTTCCAAGTTGGTAACCCTTTTCGTTTATATTTTACAGGGAATACATTGACTGTATTGTACGTCATTTTTATTTAAAATTTTGTTGTCAGTATTCGTTAGTGTTTTAAACACGAAATACACATAAATACAAATTGCTGTGGTTAGTGTTGTTAAAGTGAGTAACCATAATGTCCTCAAAAGCGGGAGATTTACATCGTCAGCTGTTCTTGGCCTATAAAGGCTCTCATGAATTCCTCTTGAAGAACATGAATAGTTGCAGTCAGGACACGAAAAAGGTTTCACTCCACTGTGAATCGGCGAGTGCGTTCTTGGACGTCTCTTTTGAGAACATGAAGCGTTGCAGTCGAGACACGAAAAAGGTTTTAGTCCAATATGGGTTAACATGTGATTTTTAGATGTCCCTTGCAATAACATGAATACTGGCAATCGGGACATGAAAAAGATTTTTTCTCCTCTGCGGGTAAATATGTGACGTTTTAGTTGTTATATTGTAGAACATATATATTTGCAGCCGGGACATGAATAAGGTTTTTATTCACTATGGGAAAACTTGCGTTTTTTTTAGATATATCTTCGTAGTTCATGTATAGTTACACTCAGAATATGAAAAAGGTTTTTCTCCACTATGAATCGCGCTGTGGATTTTTAAATCTCCCTATCGGGAACTTTAATAACTGCATTCGGGTCAAGAAATTGGTTTTTGTCCGCTGTAGGTAAACATGTGATTTTTTTGGTGCCTCTTTGTAGAACATGAATAGTTGCAGTAAAAACATGTAAAAGATTTTGTCACTGTGAGTCAGCAAATGATTTCTATGAAATTCCTTTGTACAGCCTGAATAATTACAGTCGGGACATGAAAAAGTTTTTCTTCACATAAGTAGCAAGTGACTTCTTAGATAGCCCTTTTGAGGATATGTAAAAGGTTTTTTTACTTCTGTGAATCATACCGTGGGTTTTTAAATCTTCCTTTTGAGAACTTGTATTACTGCATTCAGTACAAGAAAATGTTTTTGTCCGCTGTCAGTGAGAAGAAGAATAGTTGCAGTCAAGACATGAAAAAGATTTTTCTCCACTGTGGGTAAAAATGTGAATTTTAGATTTTTCTTCGTAGTACATGAATAGTTGCAGTCGGAACATGAAAAAGGTTTTTCTTTACATGCGTCAGCAAGTGACTTCTTAGATAGCCCTTTTGAGAACAAGAACACTTGCAGTCAGGACATGTAAAAGGTTTTTTTCACTTCTGTGAATCATACCGTGGGTTTTTAAATCTTCCTTTTGAGAACTTGCATAAATGAATTCGGGACAAGAATTTTTTTTTGTGCGCTGTGGGTAAACTTGCGGTTTTTTGGAGCCTCTTTGTAGAACATGAAGAGTAAAAGGTTTTATGTCACTGTGAGTCGGCAAATGATTTCTAAGAAGTTCTTTCGTACAACATGAATAATTGCAGTCCTGACATGATAAAGAATTTAGTTAACTGTGGGTAAACACGTGAATTTATAGATACCGTTTTGTAGCGCATGCATAGTCGCAGTCGGGACATGAAAAAGTTTTTTCATTACTGTGAGTCAACAAGAGCCGTTTTAGTTATTTTTTTCGAGAAGAAGAATAGTTGCAGTCAGGACATGAAAAGAGTTTGAGTGCCTCCTTAGTGCATCTCTACCAGAGGTAATATTGATGTCCGTGTTGCAACTCTTGCAGAATGCACAAGTTTTTTTTTGCTCGGAGCAAGCCAACCGTAATAATAATATAATCTGATAAAATTACCCACTCTTTTTTATAATAATGGGATTTTTCTTTTTTTTATCAATACTAATACTCGTACATGCGCCTGCATCAGAATCTGGGCTGGTCATAATTTAAAAAAATTATTAAGTTCGTAGAACAATTTACTGAAAAACCTTTCGAGTCGAAGAGGCGTTACGACATAATAAATTATAAATTCTAGCTCATCATAATTCATAGATTATTGGTTTGTATGGGTTAATAGTTTATAATAGAGATATACTTAGGTTGCGGTATTTTCTAATTTTTCTGGTCGATACCGGAAATCGGGGGAATTTTTTATAACCATAGGCAATTATTTGCTTGTTGAGCGGACCATAAACAAAGAATCGACGAGAAACAATAAATCGCTGAGAACTTCAAAAAATCGGGAGATTTTGATGCCATTCCGGTAGATCGGGGAGATGAAGTGAAAAATCGGAAGATCTCCCGAAAAATCGGGAGCTTCGGTAACACTGGCCACTTCTGCTCACTGCTAGTGTCACTGCGGAGTGCGGGCAGCGAAGTCGAAGTGCGCACCGAGGCAACTGCGACGGGAAGGGGGTGGGGACGGTGAATTTAGCGAGTCGGTTCGTCGGTTGATCGCGGCGTGCGGGCACAGTGCGTGTGTCGCGGGCGGCCCAAGACTTAAAATTTTTAAACCCGGACTACAAATGAAACCCCGCCCGGACGCACTCTAAACTAGGACAAATCCGGGGAAACCCGGACGGATGGCAGCCCTAGGTATGGGTATCACCGTCCCGGAACCGTTTATTGGATAACTAACAACTCTCATAGGTCATCCCAAGTGGTTCGCTACTTTGCAGGGGTGCCCGAGTTCATTGGATGAGGTGTGATCAGGTCTTGGCAGTGGATGCGCCTGCTCATCAGCTGTGTGGCAATCAGAAGATGTTTCGAAAGACCCTTTGAACACTCTGCTCGCTCTCGACCCATCGCCTCGCATGCGTCAATTCATACGTCCTTCACTACCGAACTCACTGACCCCAGATTTCTACCCATCCCTCATACCTTTTTCCTTCCCAGAACTTCCTTTCCTCTAAAAGACCCTCCACACAGAATCCTAGTGTGGAGCTAATGTAAAAAAAGTCAATTGAACTACGTCATAGAGGTAATTGGGGTATATTGTGAGGCCGAGGTAAGTATGATGTGATAGGAATAGGAACGTTTGAAAGTACCTTCTATTCAGATCTGGTCACAAAACACGACTAATCACATTTCAAGCAGCCTTTTCATTCTGAATTGTGATAAGACGATACTGATAGTGATGCACAACGAATACGTAAGTAAATGACTGTTTTTTTATGCCATTGATATTTAATTTGCCACAACGAAACCCATATTCACCGCCTACCCTTTAGGAAACAGACTGGAATGTTCAGACATCAACTTATTGACGTGGGACCATAGATAATTAATAATTGCATCAGGCCATAGAGTATGCTACACTTTAGCCTACGCATAACGCACATATTAATGTCTTATTCAATGCAGGCGCGGCTGGTGCCTAAAATGTTTGGTGGTTCACCTATCAATAAATCAAACACGTATAATGTAATTTAATTGTTGGTAGGTCACACAGCTAGCTACCGTAGCTACCATATTTATAGAGAATAAAAAAATAAACTTCTTCGGTCCTTAATAATCAAATTGTAACGGTAGATTTCTAACTGTAAAGGAAAATGTTTAACCTGTGCGGTATAACTAGAATTTCATGTGTAAATAATATAATATGGCTAGCTACAGTCTGGAAGTAGAACATGTAATAAAAAGTCAAATGAAATAAATGGAAGGAAATTAGATTAAATGAAATGTGATTTATTGAATATTGATTATAATGACATTGCTAAGTATAATTAAAGACTCTTATAAATTTATATGATCCCAGGGGTGTTTGTAATTCTCGAAGAGAATTACAACAATCAAACTAATGCGAATAAGAATTTAGGTTATGTGGAAGTTAAAAGATTAGTTGGACGCCAGAGCATTTTAACTACAATGCACAAGTAATAAAGATTGAAACAAAAGGTAACCTTGACAATCTAAATAATATGTTAGGATGAAAATTAACTTTACAATTATTATTCGAGACGCCATGGTGTGTCCGATTCCACCGCCGTAGGTAAGTGCTCCCTCACTGTAGGCTCGCTCAATCCAAACTCAAGCTTGCGGTTCTCTCTGTATTAGCGAACCCCAGATGCTTACCGCGTATCAACATCAGGAACAAAAGGCGTTGTTGCCATTATTTAGGGACCAGCTGGTAGCTACCCGCTATAAAATAAATAAACTTCAAGCTTCTTCCCAGTACCCGGTGTAGCGCATTTAAAACGCACACACATAAAAAGTCATTTTTAACTGAAAAACTAATGTCGTTGTCAAATAGGTTCCCTAAATCCCAAACATAACAAGACCCGTTGACTTGTGGTTGAATTTTGCAAGCTAAATATTACTATCCCGTTCAAACCTATTTTGCTGGAGCCCTTCGGAATACGTCGGATGTTTTCGACGCACTTCGTAGCGCCGTGCGCCGCGTCGCCAGAAGCAGATTTTTGGTACATTTCGTTATTCTGACGGTCTGGACATGTTTGTAGGAGCACCATACAAAATGACAATTCCCGAACGGGGCGTTTGACCGAAACGCGCCGAATGGTATGTACGTAGGTTCCTAGTTCTTAGCGCGCGGGAAAAGAACTCCAGTCGGCTGCAATAATTATTATCTCTGGCAAAATTCATGCATTTAAATACGTGATTAGTTTTTATTTTCAACATTGTGCGTAATTTAAATTTAAAAATATTAAGTAGGAACACGTTGAGCTGTAAAATGTTCAATTTTGTTGGCGGTTCGGCGCACTATTGAACGTTTGGGCCAGCCGCGCCTGATTCAATGTACAGTAATAATAAAAGATTGATTAGCATATCGAAAACGCAAAAGGACGTAACCCACGTTGACAAAAATCTACAGCAGCATTGTGATCAATTTCTTGTGTACAGTCGAAAATCTAAAAATTGCTATAAATCTACAGCAGCATTGTGATCAATTTCTTGTGTACAGTCGAAAATCTAAAAATTGCTATAAATCTACAGCAGCATTGTGATCAATTTCTTGTGTACAGTCGAAAATCTAAAAATTGCTATAAATCTACAGCAGCATTGTGATCAATTTCTTGTGTACAGTCGAAAATCTAAAAATTGCTATAAATCTACAGCAGCATTGTGATCAATTTCTTGTGTACAGTCGAAAATCTAAAAATTGCTATAAATCTACAGCAGCATTGTGATCAATTTCTTGTGTACAGTCGAAAATCTAAAAATTGCTATCAATCGAAAATGCAGCTCTTCTACGGAACCTATCATAAATACATTTTCTCTGAAATTCCATTTAAAAAGGAGCCTAATGTACAACTTCTGGTTAAAACAGGTAAATGTTAGGCGATGTAACTTTCGGAATCGGGCGAAATCACGCACTCTTTCCTTACACATATATGATGACGATGCCGATTAATCAAATAAATTTAATTAGATTAATTTGTGTCATTTCACAATTTATTCATTTAAAATAATATATAGTATATTTGCGGCACGTTCCAGAGTGGAAGATACTATCAGTATCGCCCTGGAATAAGACCTCCATTCAGAATTGAAACGTTGCTTGAATGGCATTAGCCGTGCTTGGTGACCAGATCTGAATAGCGAGGTACTTCCCCACCTTCCTCCTCCCTATCTCCTTCCCCTCCCCACTACCCTCAGTCTCACATACCCCAATTGGGGATGCCATAGTCTCACTGGCTTCAGACGGGAGCAGTTGGGACTCTTGTGCGGTATTCATATTTAAAAAAGACCAAGATGTGTTCTAATCGGTGACCCGACAGTTGAACCGCCAACAGTCGGCACCCCGAAATTTTAATTATAAAATTTTCCTTACCATAATAATGCTGCAGCGCTTTCTTACAGACTTTTTTTTTTTTTTTTACATTAACTCCACACAGGAGGCCCTGAGGAAAATAATTTCCCTCAGGGCCTATGTCATCTGGGATGCTGTGTGGAGGGTCTTTTTGAGGAGAGGAAGGAATGAACATTGGTCTTGAAGAGACCCATGTTGTAGGAAGGAGGAAACACAGAGGCCGGCAAATCATTCCACAGCCGAGCTGTTGAACATAAGAACGAGTCGAAGAAACGACCCGTTCTCATGTGACTAATGTCAACTGTGTACAAATGTTGGGCACGCGTTTGGCGTGTTTCCCGACTATGCACCGGTGCCGAAGGGATCAATGATGCTAGTTTCTCGGAGCATCTTCCATTGTAATACCGGTAGAACAAGGATAGCATTCCCACCCGACGCCTGTGCTCTAAAGATTGCAATCCGTCTGTTAAGATGGGAGAATCTATCAAACGGACCGCCCGTTTCTGCACAGAGTCGAGGGCATTTTTCAGGTATTTTGGAGCTCCAGACCAGAGGTGGCTGCCAAATTCAACCGTGGGGCGCACTTGCGATTTGTACAGGGTTAGCAGTTGTGTACTTTTAGACTACATAATAATGAGACAAACAATGTACTTAAGTCTTCTTCCAAAGGAAAGAAGGTTATTATTTTCTTGCATCTCACACATACACTTAATATTTTTTTTTTTTTTTTTTTTTAATTATTTATTAACCAAGAATAACATTTCAATATATACAATATACCTACATATACATATATATATAAAAAAAATTGGTATATACCACCTCACTAGGCTGAGCCTGTTCTGAGGTGGCAGGAATTTAATTTAATTTTGATATCTTAATCTTGGAAGATAAAAAATATAATTTTAATTTAAATAGATAAATGGAATAAAAGAAAAAAATATAAAGAAATGAAAAAAAGATATGAGATAAATAGATGAAAAAAGTTAAGGAGAAAAGAGAAAAAATACAGGCGTTGAGTGTGTTGTTTGATCAAGTTATCTGCACGCAGTATGCAATACCCTTGTTTACTACCCACGTATGAATTTTGCGTTTTAGATTTTTTGTCACTAGAATATCTTTTATATCTTTTTCAATCAAATTAAAACATTTTGGAGCCAAATTGTGATAATGTCTTTGTCCAAATGTAGTATTTGTCTTCGGAGTCATGTGTTGATGTCTATGTCTTGTGTCGTAATTGTGTTGTGCAGTATGATGGTTTAGTTTGTCTTTTTGGTAATGTATAGATATAATTTTGATGTACAGTTGGTGTATGTTCAATACAGCAAAGTCTTTAAATAACTGTATTGTCGAGAATCTAAAAGGTTTTTTAGTAATAACTTTAATTAAGGCCTTTTGCGCTTTGTCGAGAGGGTCCATATTAGTCTTCGCAGCACCACCCCAACCAATCATACCGTGGGTGATAATTGATTGTCCTAATGCGTAGTATATAGTTTTTAAAGTCTTCACTGGCATTATGTTTCGAATGTTCTTAAAAAAATATATAAGTTTCCTTACTTTACCCGCTGTTTTATTTATTTGTTCTGTCCATCTAAAATAGTTGTCAATGTAAATGCCTAAATATTTGATTATCTGAGTCCGTGTTAGCGGGTTGCACAGGCAGTTTTTTTTAGATGTGCAGTCGTGTATAGTTAGGTTTTCATTGAGTCTTGGTTGTCGTCTGGGATCTATACTAAATGTCATGTATTTTGTTTTGTCTATATTTAGTGTTAGCAGGTTATTGTCGAGCCAATTTTTAATCCGGTTGATTCCTTCGGCAGCTTTTTTGTATACATTTGTCCAGGAATCAGAAGCGAAAATGAGAACAGTGTCATCCGCAAAGCAGATAACGTCTCCGCTAATATCTAACTGACACAGGCAATTGATGTAAAGTAAAAATAGTATGGGTCCTAATGTACTTCCTTGGGGAACACCGTAAGTTATGTATCTGTTTTGGCTTGTTACGTTGCCTAAATTTAGTGCGTGGCTGCGATCAGTTATATATGATTTGAACCAGTTATATGCAGAGTTTTTAATACCTATGTTATCTAATTTTTTAAGGAGAATTTTATGGGACACTGTATCAAAAGCTTTACTTAGATCTAGAAAAACCGCAATACAGCTTTTTTTTTGGTCAACATTTTTTATAATGGTTTCTGTCACTTTTAATATTGCATTCTGTACTCCCATATTCTTTCGAAAACCGTACTGATTTTCTGATAGAATCTTATGGTTGTCTAGATAGTCTACCAGTTGGATTTTCACAAGATTTTCGAGTACTTTTGTGAGAACATTTAAAAGTGATATTGGCCTATAGTTGGAGGGATTATTTTTATCTCCGGATTTGTAAATTGGTACTATGTTTGCACTTTTAAAATGGCTGGGGAATATACCGCTAGTAATACTCAGATTACAGATGTAGGTGAAGGGTAGGGCTATTTGGTGTTTTATTTCTTTTATTAGTTTAGTGTCAAGTTTGTCAGGTCCAGTCGCACAGTCGTTTCTCAGTTTATTTATGTGATGCATTATGTCTTTGGTTTGGAAAGTTTTTACTCTAAATGTATTGTTATCTTGTGCATTAGTGATAAATTTATTAGCAAGTGTATCTTCGTCAGTGTTCGTTTTCTTTAGTAGTGTTTGGGCTAATGTTTGACCAATTTCTGCAAAGTAATTATTTAATGTGTTGGCAATATCAGTCTGATCAGTTATTACTGTATCATTAACATCTATTTGTTGGAATTGTGCTGCTGGTTTTCTATTTACATTATTTATTTCCTTTACTGCGTTCCATAATACTTTCGGGTCATCTTTGTTTTCTTCAATTTTTCGTTTATAATATTCTTCTTTTGTCTGTTTCACTATTGATCGGCAGATATTTCTATATTTTTTGTAATAGTTTTGAAGCCTTATATTATTCGGTGAGTTTGAAGACTGTTTGTGAAGTTTGTCACGCTTATGTAAGCATTTAACCAGGTTGTCATTAATCCAAGGTTTAATTTTTCTATTTTTGTGCACCAATTTTCGTAAGGTTGTGTATTTTGTCACAGTCGTATTTATTTTTTCAGTAAAATTCATCATTGCAGTGTTAACATCTGTTTCATTTAAAATATTAGCCCAGGATATGGATTCAAGAGATGATCTAATAGCGTCATAATCTGTGTATTTTATTTGCATTTTCTTTTGTTGATTGTCTTTCTTCGCGTCATTTTTCTTGGAAAACGCGAGCATTGTAGCAAAGTGGTCAGTTACTGTCGTATTTATTATGGTTGCAGAGATATTAGATTTTGTCCTGACATAAATATGATCTATACAGGTTTGAGATATAGGTGTCACTCTTGTAGGTAAGTTGACGGCGGATCGAAGACCATAACTTGCAAGAAGACATTCATAGTCGTCAGCTTGGTGGTGCCTATCTCCAATTATATTGATATTGAGGTCTCCAGCTATGATACAGTTCGTGAATTTATTAAGCCTCTGAAGATTTTCGTTCAACGAGTTTAGGAACTGCGATATATTAGTATATGATGGAGACCGATAGATGGCGGTTATAACAACAGAATCAAGACATTGTATGGTGACACTGTTTGCTTCAAGTATTGCAGTTGGAATTTTTGAACCAAAAATAGAGTTTTTTGTGTACACTATCACTCCATCACTACGATTTTTGTGATGTTTTGATGAGAAAACATCGTAGCCTTGCATGCTGGGCGCAATAAAATCGTCATTAATCCAGCATTCGGTGAGAATGATAACATCAAACTTAATTTTTATTTGTTCTAAAGCAACCAATAAATTATCGAAGTTTTTGGTGACACTTCTGATGTTTTGGTTCAGTATTTTCAAACAATAATTGCCCGTAAAATGTTTGGTTACTTGTGAAGCATCGAGAATGTTATATGTTTCTATGTGATTAATATTTTGAATTTCTTCTTCGAAATGTTCGTATTTGTCGTCAAGTTCCTCATTTTCCATAGTCGGTTCTTTGCTGGGCTCTCTCTTCCATTTTTTGTCGGTAAGGGCACTGTCGACTGTTTGCTTTATGCGAGTAAACGTCTTTATTGCTAGAAGTTTTACTACAATTCCAGCACTTTGTTGCTAAATCATCGTCCTTTTTTGGGCACACCATCGATTTGTGCTCGCCAGCGCAGTGGAGACACCTGTCTTTTAAAGCGTTGCAGTTTGGTGAGGAATGCCCGAATCCCATGCACTTGAAGCATTGGATTAGAGATGATAAATCTTCCACGTGCACCCTCATGTATCCGATGTTTATTCGGCCGAGACGGAGTAGTACATTTCTAGTAGTACTGTCAACTATTAGCACTATGTTTCTTAACTGTTCGTTCCGGTTTTTAGTGATTCGAAGAATCTTGATGCTGTCTTCAGGTTTTCGGCCCTGGATTGTTTCGAAGATGAGATCGTTTTGTTGAATGATCATGTGGACAATTTCTTCGTCTTTATATTCGTTAGCCACTCCTTTGAGGATAACTGTGGGTCGGAGGAGCTTACCATCTTGAGCTTTTAGTGATCCTGTGGTTGCCTTTGAAATTACTGTTAGGATCTTCTCGGCATCTGTCTTTTTAGGGCAGGTAATTATGACCCTGTTATTTTTGGCCTTTGTCATTCCACTGACACCCACTCTGAGGTCGGCTGGCTTGATAATATCCTTTATTGTTGAGGTGATGGATTCTGATGTTGCTTCTTGGTCTGATGAAGATACTATTACGGCATGTCTGGTGCGGTCTCCTCGATTCCCTACTGCCGAGGCGTAACTGAGTACGGGTTCTTTTTTAGCGTTGGCGCAGAAAGCTGACATTTCCCTGCAGTGCCTTTCTTCCATCTTCAGTTGACATTCTGCATTCTGCACCTTTGTTTCCAGTAATTCTACTTCCAGAGCATGAAGCTGTTTTCCCAGTGTGGCTCCTTTCTCAATTATCTCCAGTAGAGATGAGATTATGGTGTCGCGGACTTCTTTGGTTATGTTATTTTTGAGAGGCTCGGCTGCTTTCAGTGCCAGTGTGGCAATTTGAACAATATTCATTGCTGACTCGGACTGGTTCGTTTTCTGGAGAGAAGTGTATTGGGGGATTTCAACAGAAGTCGGAATCGGTTTAGTTTTGAGAAGAAGAATTTTGTCCTCGTTGGTAGATGGAAGCGCTGAACTGGACTCGTGTGTTGTTGGTGAGGATCTTGTAGTAGAGGAGAATGTAGTTGCGGTGGTGGTAGAAAGAGCAGAGTTGGTGTTAGTGGGGATTGAAGCTTGTTTATTAGTTTTAATTCCCTTTTTTTGTTGTTTATCCACAACTTTTCTGCTTTCGGCTCGGGTTTGTCTTGGGGACTTAACTAGTTCTGGGCTGCTACGGCTCCGGATTATCGGTGACCTCGGTGTGGTTCCAGATTTTTTAAAAGGATCCTTAGCCCCTGGGGGGGTACACGGGGGATCTGCCATTTAAGGTTTATTATACTGTTTACATGTCACTAAAACTTGTATTGTATTTATTGTAATGTCCTATTTTTTGCACTTTTATATTTATTTTTATATATATTAATATTTATGGAAAAAATTAATAAAAAAAAACTATTATTATTAAAACTATTATAATTAATATCAAGTGGTATTTTGCTAATTTGCACTAAATTTTATTATATTATATACATATGTGTTGTTTTCTCACAATTACTACAACTATATTATCTTTTTACACGTATTTACTGTTATCAATTTGTAAAAAAATTAATGACCGACCGAAGGTTCGGTTTCGACAAGTTTAGGCAAAAAAATTTAGTTTCGGCCGAACCTTCGGCCGCACCGAAACACTGCATTCTTGAATTATCGCTTGTCGTGTGTCACCCGCCATCATCAGCTGACATTATTTAACACGTTTAGCAAGAATGTTGTGATTGTAAACGAAATTAAAATTATTGTAAATGCTATTAAAATGAAGAGATCCTTCCTTTATAATGTAAGTGTTGATTATTGACAAATTTTTGTTCCAAGAAGTAGTTAATACGTTTGTTAATTTTTTATAATTTTGGTTTGTTTTATAGTAGTAGGTAATATAATTTTTTTCACTGCTTCAATTATTGTTTTTTTATTCATTTAATACATGTTAATTGTCTGTAATTGTAAAAAATAAGCCAAATTTCAGGAAACAATAGATTTTTGTCTAAAAAAGTTTCGTTTTTGGTTCCGGCTGAAACTGAGACAGATGCCAATGTTTCGGTTTCAGCAGAAAGTCCTGTTTCGTTCAGACACTAAAAAATTTCACGTAAAAGCCTACTAGGTCGTAAATAAATAAATAAAAAATCCCCTCTCTCGTATCAAAGAAATGAGATGAAATAAGAATTATGAAACCAAACCATGCTCTAATATATTTTATGACGTTTGTTGAAATATTGAAGAAATGTTACAACTAAAACTATTTTTTTCACTCGCAGAAACATTTTTCTTATTGATTCCATCGTAGTTTGCATATTTTCAGTTCGCATGCATTTTTTTTTGCTTATGTGTTTTTAAAGTGCCTATTTTGCTTAATTTGAATATGAGATGTTGTGTGATTAAAACAAATTGACGACATTATTTTTATTTTAAATTAGTCTACGTGACAAATTTTTGATATCTAAAAAATCGATGAAGAACTTTAAAACTATTTATGAATATTGCACACCTACCACAATATGCGCCCAAAATTCGGTGTCAGAACTATTGTTATAAAACCAACTATATTATTTATAGTTTTATACAAATTATCTGAGTATGAGTAATTTTATTAAGTTCAATGACGTTGTCTTTTCCAAGAATAATGTTTCACCGCACTTTATTATTAAACATTGTACAATATGAATAGAAGACTGTCCTGTGGTTTTGTGGTAAGACCCCACTGAAGAATAAAACCACTACAAGTATGTTATGGAGGTGTCTGTCTGGCCGAAGTAAGCTCACTTTTATCTTACTTCTGGTAAAATTGATCAACCTTTTTCAATTGTCGAATCATTATAAATTTATTATAACAATATAAGTTGACAGATAATTATATTAATTAGTCTGGCTGGTGCTTTTATGGTTTCGTAGTAAGCGCTCAAAGAAGGAAAAGACGGTTTGAAAGATAGATATGTAAATACGAATGTTAGAGGGAGCGCGCTAATGTATATTAAAACGATAATAATTGCGAAAATTGTGAAAATATTTAATAAAACACGACCCTTTTAAAATAGAGCAAAAATCTCTCGACAATTTTTTTTTTTACATGAGCCCCACACAGGAGGCCCTGAGGAAAATAATTTCCCTCACGGCCTATGTCATCTTTGAGGATGCTGTGTGGAGGGTTTTTTTAGGAAAGGAAGGAGGGGAGAGTTCTGGGAAGGAATATGGTTTAAGGGGTGGGTAGGAATCTGGGGTTCAGTGTGTCCTGGTCATCCGCCTCCAAGACCTAGACAAACCTCACCCCATGAATCCGGGCACCCCTGCTAAATCACCAAACGTAGCGAACCACTTGGGGTGACCTATGGCAGAGGTGTTTGGTTATCCAATAAAGGTTCCCGGGGCGGTGGTACCCATTCCCGCCTCCCAAATTGTGAAATGCCTGCATTTAAATATATACTTTGATTTTTTCGTACCTGTAACAGATGCGTTTTTAATCATTTTCGGACTTGCAATTTTTTTTCTATGGAGAGAATTTCGAATTTGATATCGATTGAGGAAATTTGAAATGCTGTAAAGCAGGGGTGCTCAAACTTGAACTGCGGGCGATCTACCTCGATGTTAGTAGACTCCAATCGATCGACTCGCCACAGATTTTCAAGCGTAAGTGCTCTAGGAACTCTCGGAAATCGAGAATGGTTTCCATGTAATAGGATTTCTTATCTCCATAACACAAGGCCGGTTTTAATTTAAGACTGCTTCTGCGTAAGAGTCCCGAAATAATAGTAATACACAGAACAGTCAATTTTTCTCAAAAAGCACTCGCGATCGACCGTTTGAGCACCACTGCTGTAAAGGATAAAATCTTAAGTGTTCAGGAGAGCGCAAAGACCGAAAGAAGAAATTTTTTGTACGTTTATATTTATGTTTTTTTTTGTTATTTTTTGTTACGTTGAATAGATCTTTCAGCTTACTAAACATTTTTTGTTAATTTCTTTAATAATAGAATTTAATTTATTTTTAATTTTTCAGAAAAAAAATCTCATTCACGTCGTAAAGGACACACATATTTTCCTAGAAATATTTCGACGGCGCAGATCGAATGAGAAAAATGACACATTCAACTCTTGTTTAGATTTTTTTCCTTTACAGCATTTCTTAAATATTAACCCAAAAGTTCAAATTCAATCGGTCCAAATTCAGAATGCGAAAGTTTTCTTTTTTAAGTTTTATAGGTCACCCTTCTAGGGACTATCTCTGTTCAGTGTTGGATGCCTTTCTGTACCGGATATGAGGATTACGAGTATTATCGTAGCTCATACATAGCCTATCCACTGCAAAACCAAATAATCATGTATTTGGTAGAAATAGATATGTTATTGTATCAGTTTCATCATCACATCTTTCATTTCCAACTTTCTTTTCATGTTTTGAACAACCAACCAAATCACTCATAATCCTTTCATCTTATTTGCCTTCATTTCTATATTCATTGATTCAGAAAACATCTTCAAACCGAAATTAGTTCAATCTCGTTTCACTTACGTAGAAATTATAATTATAGATAGGTATCGTAGTATGGGGCGACTTTGTTTAATATATTTTTCGGGGATATCTGCTAATTCTCGCTACCATTTAGAAACTGCTCGCTTATTATTTTCGGACAAGTTGGATGCAAGACTCTTTGAAAATAAGTATCAAATTAGTTGATTTTTATTCAAACTAATTGATGGTTCATTTGTGAAGCTGTTTTTTTTTATGTTTTCAGATAGAAAAATGTAAATACATAATATTATAAATTCCTAAACGATAAAAGTAGTTTCGCGTCACTAGGAACACTAGCAATATAGTATGGCGGGTACGCACGAATGGCACGTATGCTATAATAATAATGGGATAATTTGTATAGCGCCGTTTTAGTGTAAAATCACCTCAAGGCGCTGTACAAGTTGTTAAGAATTCTAAGGTTCTATCTAATACTATTATTTACAAATGGAAACAGAAAAACATACTTACCTGGCAGGTCACTATGTCACTATGCGCATGAAGCTCGAGTTCCTTGTAAGTAGTTCCATGTGCGCCATGTTCCATGTTCCATGTAGGGAGACAACGATATCTATGGGATTAGCCTGACGTGTTAAATATAAATACCTCAAGGGGTTACATGGGTCTCGAAGGTTAGAAAAAAGCATGTTTTGTCTTTTTTATATAAAATAAATTATATGAATAAAAAGTTTTAGCATTTAAAAGTGCAGCGTTCGAAAAATTCAGTTAATGGGCCCTGGTTTCCGGAGACCCCTTAAAAAGTGTCCTTGCTGTGGCTGTGGACAGGATAACTCAGGATTAATTTAATTTTGTGCACTGAGGATGCTTGTGTTAAGCGAAACCGGTCGGTCGTAATAAATTAAATAAATAACGTGGTTATAAACAAAATAATTGTTTTATTTAATTAATACGTCAAACCACAAAGTGACTGCTTTAAATATAAATAACTTACATCCGTGGGTATCGGTCTGAAAAAAAAAACGGTGAAATAGTTGTGAATTGGTCGGAATCAATTAAAATGTGAGTGAGCCTCGAGCAAACCCCCATTATTAACGTATTGTGTCGCTTAAAACTACATACAACGATTACTAAAATACTATATTAAGCTTAGATGATTACCGTTTTATCTCAAGTCAACAAGTTCTACCTAAATTCTGAAGCAATAAATGACTATGTAACAAGTGATATTCGGTGCCTATGCATGGCGTTTCACAATATACAGGGTGTTAAGGGACGTACTTGACTTACTTTAACCAGTGATTCCTGACATTATTTGAAGTAAAAATGTAAATGAAATTTTGGTTTCCCGTGACTTTTTTGACGACTTTTTTTTTTAAATTTTTTTAATTCAAAATCAAGCAAAAAAAAAAAATTCTTCCGCATGTCGTCACTGGTCACTCAGCCGGGTGTCCGACAAACCCCTTACCCCGCCTCCAACAGTTCAACAACTACCATTTTTTATGTTTTTGTAGAAAAACATCAAAAATGTCACCGGAGACCAAAATTTCGTTTACATTTCTTACTCCAAATAATGTCGGGAATCACTGGTTAAAGTAAGTCAAGTACGTCCCTTAACACCCTGTATGTAGTACTATTATTGTTTTCTAAATGTAGGTTATCTTTCCGTCACTAAACGTGCTGTGGAGTTAAATGATAACGATACACCTGTACTCTGGGTTTGTTTACCTTTGCTTTGTGAACGAGCAACATAACACGTAAATGGGTCACCACGATCATACCTTGTAAGTTCAGTAATTTCTACTGATTAAAATTTCATACCTTGTAATTTCAGTAAATGCATACCAATTAAAATTTCATACCTTGTAATTTCAGTAAATTCATACCAATTAAAATTTCATACCTTGTAAATTCAGTAAATTCATACCAATTAAAATTTCATACCTTGTAATTTCAGTAAATTCATACCAATTAAAATTTCATACCTTGTAATTTCAGTAAATTCATACCAATTAAAATTTCATACCTTGTAATTTCAGTAAATTCATACCAATTAAAATTTCATACCTTGTAATTTCAGTAAATTCATACCAATTAAAATTTCATACCTTGTAATTTCTGTAAATTCCTACTGATTAAAATTTCTTACCTTGTAATTTTAGTAAATTCCTATTGACTAAAATTTTGTCACATTTAGTTATGTGCACTTGGTGTTTTTTTTTACATTATCTCCACACAGCATCATCACATTATCTCAGGAGGCCCTGAGAAAAAATAATCCCTCAAGGCTCATATTATATTTGGAGATGCTGTGTGGAGGGTCTCTTTGGGGGAGTAAGTTCTGGGAAGGAAAAAGGTACGAGGAGTGTGTAGAAATCTGGGGGTCAAAATGTTCAGAGGTGACGAACGTATGAATCCATCCGGTGCAAGGCGATACGTTGGGAGATTACGTCTGGAGAGGTCAAAAGGTCTCCCGATCTCAAAGAGGTAAAATATCTCCCGTATTTGACAGTGCGCCTATATGTCCACGTTTCAATTGCTTCCATCTTCCGTACAATGCGTGGTTTAGTGTTCGGGTTAGTTATTATCACAACAACAAAAACACTGATTCTTGTATTTTTAGGTCACGGTTACAGAAGATTTTCATCACCTTTAGAAAGTACTCGAAGCCATTGAGATCCCTTACTAATAATTTTATTTTTCTATTCCATTTTGTTTTTCGTGTTGACCAAATTATCCGCGTAGGAGTCGTTTAGGACTATCAAACATACACGAATCATTTTAAATTGGTTCACCATCACGTCAATTCATGCAAGGACACTTATCATTAATGTATCCTTGCGGAACGCCCACACTGGCCAGTTCCTTACAAGTCCTGGCAATCCTACGCTTCCCGCCAAGGAAAAACTTCTAATCGTAAAGTTTAACAGACTCAGTGATATACATTTTACCAGATGATACAACATGTTATCTTGTCAGTGAAGAGAAAGAAACGTTGGTGTTTTTCTGTGAACCCGAAATGAGATCATTTTTACTTTACTTCTGGTCCTGATAATAATGGTCAAATCTTTTCACAACTCGAAATTCTTTACTTTTTTATTTAAGGCACCGTATCCGCGCTCAAAAAGAAGAAAATGGAGGGATATGTAATTACGAATGTTAGAGGAGCGCGCTAATATTAGCGATAAAATCGATGCTAAAATTGTCAAAATGTTTAATAAAACACACGACTCGTTTAAAATAGAACGAAAATCTCTCGAATTGGATCCTTGGAACCCATCGCTTTAGTCCAACTAACCGATCGTTACTTGAATATCTTTGTCAATTTCTACGGCGTATAATGGACCATTCTAGTTTTTTTTACAGCATTATATTGTTTAGACTAGACTCACTAGACTGTTATTTGTCAACGCTGTACATCAGTCAAGAATTTAATCTCCCTTAATGATGTGGTTTTATGTTTGAGAACACAATTTATTGACATTTTGTCGACAGAAAAGGAGCGTACTATTTTATTGAATGTTTATGTTAATGGATTTATTACTGCGAAATCAACTTGTTCGCGTTTCCTTGTAGGGGAAAGCAGAGAGCATACTGTTGTGTAATAAATAATATTTAAATACACTTTAATTTGCTCTAGCCACTAAATAAATAATACACTATTGCGAAATTCATGATTACTGATTACCGATGATTTAAGTTTTAAATCGCTAATCCAGCTTTGCTCTGCCGCAACAATTTTGGAGGCGGAATTATCAAGGGAGGCGGAATGCGTACCGCCGTCCCGGGAACCATTAATTGGATAACCAACACCTCTGCCATAGGTCACCCCAAGTGGTTAGCTACGTTTGGTGGCTTAGCAGGGATGCCCGGATTCTTAGGGTGCGGTTTGTCTGGATCTGGCGGCGGATGACCTGGACACACTGAACCCCAGATTCCTACACACCCCTCTTACCTTTTTCCTTTCCAAAACTTCCTCTCTTGCCTTTCCTTAAAAATACCCTCCACACAGCACCCCCAAAGATGACATAGGCCCTGAGGAAAATAATTTTTCTCAGGATCTTCTGTGTGGAGCTAATGATCTGACTGACTGACAGCTAATGATTGGTGAAAACCGCATGAAAATCCGTTCAGTATTTTTTGAGTTTATCGCGAACAGACAGACGCGGTGGACGACTTTAATTTATTATATGTAAAGATGGTTATGTGTCTAGTATCCTGACAGTACTATCGTTCAATAAAAAATTGATATTGTTAAAAAATAATCATACTAGGGCCAATCAAAAAGTAATGCCTCCTATTTTTTTCTCCTTTAATTGTCAAGAAATAAAAAATGCAATTACATGGGCTGAAAACCATACTATTGACGATTAATTTGTTTCTTTTCAATACAATGTCCGTCCATTTCCACAGCTTTGGTCCATCTTTTAACAAGGACATGTATCACAGTGTTGTAAAAAGCACGCTCACATCCAGAACACCTCGCCATAACTTTCCCCGGCGATCACACAGCTTTGATTTTTTGTCCTTGGTGAGTTTGTGTGAAGCCATTCCATTGACTTCCTCTTTGACTCAGGTTAAAAAAATTAACCCATTTTTCGTCTCCGGTCACAATTTTTTCCAGAAACTATGAGCTGCAAGTGTTGGGATGCCATTGTGTTTCTTGTTTTTTATTCTGGCCGGTTAAGTTTCTTGGTACCCACCTTGCAAAACTTTTGTTGAAAAATCAGTTGTCGAATTATCGTCATCATGAATCGTTATCTGGGGTCATCACGAATAAGTGCAGTCGCTGCAATCAACGGCCTGCGCCGCTCCGCTTTTCCTCAGCCAGCGGTGTTTGTCCTTCAGCTTCGTTACAGTAACGAAACCATCGTCTAGCACTGATGCATCATGGTACACATTTTTCAGTCTTTCATGAATGTGAATTTTTGCGTTTCCCCTTCTACAGTCAAGAATCAATCACAGAACGCTATCTATAACATCGATGTCGGCCATTTTGCAACCGACTGCTGTGCTGCCACCTGTTAACGCAAAAAGTTACTACTACAGCAGACTGTAGAAGAAGGTTTGAGGAATAGCACCAAATTCGAAAATTTCACTTAACTATCTTTATTTAAGCAGAAAAAATAGGAGGCATTACTTATTGACTGACCCTCGTATATTACCTGTAAATCCGTGAATTGTCAAGATAAGAGAAATCGCAAACCATTCAAAACCAAAACAATTCACTTTGTTTGGAAATAATGTTTTTTTTGTTGATAATATAATTATTATTGATCATTTCGATTACCAATTATTTACGTTACAATCAATTATTATCAAATCGAAGAGTATTAAGGTTTGTATTGTTATAATATCTCGTTTTATAACAAAAATATTATTTTACAAAGAATACAATAATTATAACATAAAATTATCAAGTTTTTCTTCGAATCGATAATTACTCATTCGCGTATATTTCGACGTAATTAAGAGTATATTATCGTATTCACATCGCAAATCTTTGGAATCGTGAAGTAGAAATGCATTATGAAGTCTTCTAAGAAACATTTTTTTTCGCAATAACTTAGTGAGTAAAGCCTCAAATTTGGAAAATCTTAAAACGAAAATCTAAAACAGAAAAATCAGAAACTGATTCAGTCATTCATTCATTCAGGAGCAGAGCCCGGCCAGGCTAAGTGTACGGCCTGAGTGCACGCTCAAATCGAGCATGGGGCGGGGCGGAACGTGCGGCGTTCATGTCAAACACATGTTTTTGCATAGTACCGTAATTCAAATACTGTGGCACCGTCCTGAGTGGGGGCCGAGCGGCGCGGTGGCAGTAGCGTGCATGTTTGCGTCGAGCGGGGCGTCGCGTGCAGGTTCAAACGAGTTTGTGATTTTGCAGCGGTGACAAGAGCGTGCGCATAATCTCGTTTGAAGAAATCATTTCAGAAATACAGAATAAGCCCGAAATATGGTTATCTTCTCATTCTTTATAGAAGAATAAAATAGTTAGAGCAAGAGTGTGGAGAGAACTTTCAGAAAAAACTAGTATACTCGTAAAATTTATCTCCATTCAATCTTAATGTTCAAAAAACGTATGAAACTCTCCAAACCGCTTTCTTTGCATAACAATATCACTGGGACCTTGTCTTGACTCAAAATTATATTTTAACCACAAACTTTCTTCCAAGTACATATCAACAATATCGTATGACGCGGAAGACATGATTAAAACAATAGCGGTGGCTGTCAACGCTGAGCATGCACCGCGGCCACTCAGTGAGCACGCTCTTGACCGCTCCACCGCCCCGCTGACCGCCACGCCGAACCACTCAGGCCGTACACCAAGTTTCTTCCTAGATGCGTCCGAACCCTTTTCTGATTTTTCTTTTTAAAATTTTCGTTTGAGAACCGCTAATATTGTCCTCAATGACCCCTAAGCCCGCGTGCCTATTTTGTCAAAATGTCAAAATATTTCGGCTTTTCAATAAAATTTAAATAAATTGAATATTTCCGAACACATCCAAAAACTAAAAACCGTTTTTTTAAAGTAATAAATACGCTCTCAAATTTTATAATTCGAATAAATCTGTAATTTTTTAAATATAAAATTTTTGAATGCAAACATGAAAATGTTTTAAAAATGGCTCACCTAAGGGAGCATACATTAAATACGTGAGCGGTTTTTCTTCCAATCTAGACCCCCCCCCCCCTCTTTGGTGAGATAAATTTGGGCCACTTCGTATATTATTTTCAATTAACGTGAGATTTTGCTGTACAGCCCCCACCTTTGAGCTCACGTAATTAATGTTTTTATTTTTCATGAATTTTTTATTAGTTACAGATATTTGTTTTTTTTTTGGCTGCCACACTGGGCTCATGCCCGTGTTATGATAGTTGTATATTTAATATTTATTTAAATTAATACAAATACTATTTTATTAAAACAGATGATTAAATATACTAAATAAAAATTATGAAATATTTAAAAGTAAGTGAAAAATAAAGAGAAAAAAGATCACATTTTAAAGAAAAGTATAAATAAAAATGAAAATTCTAATTTTTAAATACAAAAAATTAATAATAAAGATTAAATGTTAAGAACTCAAGTGTTCTAAGCAAATGTATAAATTAAAACATATAAGTAAATAAAATATAATGTATACCCCCTTACGTTTTTCAACAAAAATTTACCGATAACATAAACAACATAAAAACACAGATATTTTATTAGGCAAATGTATTAAAAAATGTTATTGTCAACTCAGTTTTTTTGTCGTTTCATGTAAAAATAATTATTGAAAATTCTCAATGTTTTTTCGTTATTTGTTTTATGGGAGTTATGACGTGTTGCGCTACCTCCTTCTTTAGCCAACGTTTCGGACAGCGTTGCAGTGTCCGCAGATACCGGATCTGCCGGAAACCCCAAAAACAAATAACGAAAATACTTTTGGCCGTGAAAATCTTAAAACTTATCATTCCCAAAGTTTCTTAATTTTTAAAAATTTCGATCCGAAACTTTAGATTCATAAAGGTATACCTACACTTTAATTATTTTGCGGTTAAATTTTAGATGTCAATATAAAGTATTATTTCTTTCTAACACCGTTTAGATCATTTTTATAACCGTGATATTAAGGAAGAAACAACGATTTTTTTTTTACGTTAACTCCACGCAGGAGGCCCTGAGGAAAATAATTTCCCTCAGGGCCTATGTCATCTGGGATGCTGTGTGGAGGGTCTCTTTGAGGAGAGGAAGGAATGAACATTGGTCTTGAAGAGACCCATGTTGTAGGAAGGAGGAAACACAGAGGCCGTCAAATCATTCCACAGCCGAGCTGTTGAACACAAGAACGAGTCGAAGAAACGACCCGTTCTCATGTGGAAAATGTCAACCGTGTACAAATGTTGGGCACGCGTTTGGCGTGTTTCCCGACTATGCACCGGTGCCGAAGGGATCAATGATGCTAGTTCCTCGGAGCATCTTCCATTGTAATACCGGTAGAACAAGAATAGCATTCCCACCCGACGCCTGTGCTCTAAAGATTGCAATCCATCTGTTAAGATGGGATTTCTATGAGACCTATACGAGTTGTTCCGAAAACCGATCAAATTAGCCTGACATTAATTTTTTACTCAACGCCGCTTCTGTCTGCCAAACGCGCGCCCAACATTTGTACACAGTTAACATTTGTCACATTCTCATGTGACAAATAAAAAGTAGAAACGACCCGTTCTCACGCATCGTTTCTACTTGAGTTCGATAGCTCTGTGTTTCCTCCCTCCTACAACATGGTTCTCTTGTAGACCCATGTTCACTCCTTCCTTCCCACAAAAAGACCCTCCATACAACATCCTTAAAGTTGACGTAGGCCCCGAGGGAGATTATTTTCCTCAGAGCAAAGCCTTCTGTGTGGAATTAATGTAAAAAAATTAGGTCACCAATTTTCATAAAACCTTTCCAGTTCTAGGCCTTAGATAGGCTCATGAAATAGACTATCAATTTGAGTGGAAGTAAGGAAAAATACCTAATTCGGGCACACCGACACGCCCACAACACGTTTCTATAGTTTTATGTGTTCAGTGGTTTGCTCCCACTGGTGTCATTAGCTGTGTTCACTGAGGAATAATTTATCGATTATTCTGTGATCCTGTTATCAATACAGCCTCTGAAAGACTTGGGTACATATGACGTCATTCAAATGCATCGAGGAAGTGTAACAATGTTCCTGGGAACAGGTTATTTCACCCACTGTTTCTTACCAATTCAATGCATACCGCTGAAAGCTCAGTTGTTTCAAAACCATCCAAAAGCAAGGGCTTGACACCATATTTTTGAAGTGAAAACTTCTTTAGCACCGTTGTGGGATTACATCTTTAGGATTCTATCGGTCTCCTCTTTGTGCGATGCTTCGTAGTCTCCCCATTCTTGACTACTTTAGTTTTCTGAAGGCTTCACTTCTACCGCGTGTGAATTGCACACTCTGATTTTTCGTATAAAATCTGTCTACACACGGTGTAACAGCACCCAATGAATTCGTACACGTACCCAATGGACTCGATGCCAGTAGATGTCATTTTGCTGTCCGATGATTATATAGAAAATAAAGAAAATATTATTTCAAAACACATCGCAACTGATCACACTCCTACACGATTCGGGATGGGATCACGCGATACGCGCGCTGTTTCGTATATAGGAGTAAGAAAGGAACGCTAGATGTTTTGGACATGTGAAACGGTTGCCCAAAGAAATTAGTGGAAAGAGAATATATGACACGAATGTGAATGGTAGAAAAGTTGGGGATGGCACGATCAAGAGAATCAGATACTTAAGTCGGGCTCTATGTCAAGAGTCAGAATAATAGTAGAGTATGTATGAGACGATGTATAATTGTGAATTGAGCAAGGAATGTGGAACGGCGTATTGGTTACTTAATTTTTAAAAAAATCAATATTTAAACATAAGTCGATCGTCCAGTTGATTAGTCAGATATTTGCTCACCATAAATCAAATACGTGATTTACCTATTGAATATGCTATAAAATAACACCGGGAGGAATTACGATCATATCATATGTGTACAACATTATGAAATTTCCTACTACTGACCCAGAAAACATGAAAATTATTTTTTAATTTGTGTATTATAATTGATTTGGTAGTGTTTATGGGTAATCGGAGTATTGTACCAGAGAGAGGAGAGGGGGGGGACACGCCTACAGACAACCGCATACTCAATTCAATTTTCGATTTATCGGAGTTGTCGGACTAATCAACTGGACGATCGATAATTATGATGAAGTTTACTAAAAGTAAGAAAAATTTACTTAATTTGTATGCACGTAAACGCGTACAACGTATTTCTAACAGCTTATCTATTCGGTGCCGACAAGCATTTGGCTTGATCGTACCAGACCGGCGTAAATTTGAATAAAGTCCGTAAACTGTGTCTAAATTATCACTTAAAAACAATACAACCATAATAATTACAGTTTTAAATAGCATTGCTAATTAAGTGACTCCTTTAGAGAGAGAGTTGCAAATTCATGCTTTCTCCTTGTTAATTGTATGCGATTGTATCCGGGTTTTACTTAATGACTCAGAAAAGTGATTTAACTGTAGTGTCTTTCAATTTGAAGTATTGAGGGAGTTTTCTTTGGTAATATTACATTACTGTTATTCAGACCACCAATGTTCATTTAGTTTTCTCTCGACTTGCTTACGATCAGATTATGCGCGTTTCTCTATCAAACTCCAAAAACAACGCAACTCTACCTAATGCATTGAGCGTATCTGGGGATTGGCTAAATTTGGAATGGCTTGCGGCTTGTACATTTCCACGCCTCCAACAATATACGAATAGGTCTTCCCAAGACCTAGATGTACGAGTACTCAAATATACAGCCCACACAGCACCCCGAAAGGTAAATTATGAACAAATTCAGAGCCTCCTGTTTGCATTATTTAAACAAGTGTCCATTTGTGGGTTTGTTTATAATATTAAGAGGGTATTACCAAAGAAAATCAGAAATATGTCATTTTTAAATCAGATTTTAGACATATTGACTCTTTTTCACAAAAAAATTATAAATGGATTTCGAAAGATTTTTCTTTTATCTAGCATTCGCGCGTTTTAAATGTTGAGAACAAATGTTTATTTTTAGTATAATAAGGTTATACCATATATATACATAGGTCGTTGGTAGATTTGGTAGATTTTCAAAAAAGATTTTGTAGTATATCACACCAATTTCAAAACATATAATCATGCAGTAAAATAAATCAATAAATTATCTAGGTATCGCATGATTTGGAATTTTAATTTTAGTATAAATAAAATCATTAAAAAATATATACGTGTGTTTCTTGACGTAAATTGGTCCGTTTGTGTATTTATTTGCACTTTTACAAACTAATATATTTCCGATTTTTTTCGCATTCTTATTTAACTTAGACATTATTGAAAAATGATAAATACTTATAATCAAAAAATAATCACAAAAAGTACATTATTTTAATAGTTTTATAATCGCGCCTTTCAGCATTTTTGGATGTAGGTATAAATTAAAGCAAATTTGGAATGAAATAACATCGATATTGAGTTATAATTTTAAAAAGCTGGTACGGGGAATAATTAATCTTTATCATTGTAACCGCCCTGCTCTTAATCCACGATTGTTTCCCAGATTGGTGAATTTTGCACACTTCACCTTCAAATCAAGTCTACAAGAGATTTCGAAAAAATGGTGGACCAGAATTTTTGTAATTTTTGTCAATGTGACCAGGAGTAACGGACGTAGATTAAACCAGTCTACCGATCTGGCCCGCCACGCAGTAGATAGTAAGACGCATGCGCCGCCAAATCCTAGACAAACCTCAGTTTGTCTAGGATTGTATTTTCAGCACAAATTATATTCAAAGGCCTTCGATCTAAATACAGTTATTCTGTTCTTGCCTTTGACTTTTCAACTGTGAATTTTAAGAATCCGTCGTTGCGACAGTTGTTTTTCGGTTCCTTCGTGGTTCATTGGGCGCTGAGTCATGTTTACCGACACGGTTGTTAATTCAAGACGGTGTACGTAACTCTGTGCTCTAAAATCAATTATGATATATTCTTTTAGTAGCAGAATGGATAAGCGCGCTTCGGGTTCCCACCCAGGCAACCCAGGCATGGCAGGTTCAATTCTCTGCTAACTAATTTGGGAGGCGAGTATGGGTACCGGTGCCCCGGGAATACCTCTACCATAGGTCACCCCCAAGTGGTTCGCTATATTTGGTGACTTAGCAGGGGTGCTTAGATTCATGGTGTGAGGATTGTGTCACCAAGATCTCTTGGTGGCGAATGCTTCTGCCCACCTACTGCGTTGCGGGCCGGATATGGAGAGTCCTTTTTACCTCTCCAGCAGGACTATCTCGACCCATCGCCGTGCACCTCAGTGGGAGGGATATATTCGTACGTCCGTCATTCCTGGATACACTGACGCCCAGATTCCTATCTACCCCTCATACCTTTTTCTTTCTCAGACCTTCATCTCCTTCCTTTCCTTTAAAAATACCCTCCGAACAGCATGCCCAAAAATGACACAATTAAACTTTAACTTGTAGTCAAATATATTAATTTCGGTTGCCTGTGATGTGCGTTGGTTATTGCGGTGTGGAATCTGCTTCGATGAACTCAAATATGCTTTGAATTTAAGTGTCATTTTCAAAATTGGGAGTAACGGTGGTTTGAAGAATTCAGACAAACGATCATATATTTTAACAGTAAAGTATTTTATCAACATTTTCAATATTGGAACTGATTTGTCGAGAATTTAAAATATCCGTGTTTTTTCACAGGTCTGCGCTAGTAATATAAAACTACTATTTTCGGTTGTGACTCCGTCTGGAGTTAGACAAGCGATACAGTACCTACCTACATGTGATATATTTTTTTAAATTTAAAAATTAGAACTGATTTTCCAAGAGTCAGTAAATTCAGACTGCGCTAGTTTATTTTTTGTTAATAATATATCATTCCCAATTAAAACTGATTCCGGGAAGGACTGCATTATAAAGTAAGGAGAAAACAAACTATTATTATTTTTTAAATAAATATAAAAATTTGGCAAATGTTTATCTCTCGTCATCATTAATTTCCAATCGATTAATTCGATTGTGAAAATGTTATGGAAACAGACATTTTGACAATGCCGGCCGTTACTAATACAAAGTGACGAAATACATTCTTGGAAGCACAGATTTGAATTATTCAATGATTTATTAATCAGTCGGCTGGAAAAGTTTATTTGATTGTCATAGCATGAATGGCGAACCTCAGACACGTGGGCAAAAATCCATTTTTGCATAACAATGTGAATAAAATCGAAGTTTCGCTAAGTCCGAGAGCTGCAGAATTTAGACTGAGTGTGGTGATTTTTCTGTCTTCTGTAATGTTTTTCAGTCGCTGTGATTGAAATTACTTTATTTTAAAGTTAATGTTCCTTATACAAATAGAACGGCGTCATATGCGTCTTGCAATTTTTACCTCATGTGGGTATTTAAAAATAGTACCTGGCTGTTATAGACTTAGAGGTCATGTGTTTTGTCGGTAGGGAAAAATTGTTATATAAAAAAACCTTACTAAAATTGCATGTTTCGCTTAGCTCCACAAAGCAATTGAATTCAAGCCCAGTGGAAAAATATATACATACGGGTGTGTTTGTGTTATGTTGGGAGTGGGAAGGAGTCGGTCATGTCCTTTTATTTGGAGCTCCTCCGCATTTGCCTTTGGGAATAAGGAAACCATGAAAAACCTTATCCGGGAGGAGTCGGCCGACAATCAACATGAAACTGTGCGGCCTTCAGTGATTCCAGTAGATGAAATCCTGCATTTTGTGGCGATGGGTGTGGGTGTCTTGTTTTTATGTGATAGATACTTTATGGGAATTTTAGGATAAACTTACATACATATAGATAAAATAAATATTATTATATAAATATATACATCATAGATATATAGACAAAGTTGTGGGGAGGGGTCTGGTGATTGGGAATACCTATCGCTCGCTCAGTCATCCGCGTCTGATTATCCGCTCATCCGCGTGTCCTTCCATGTGCCCTACCGTGCCTGTCTTGTTTCGGTGACAGTGGTGATGTATTGTCATATTCTTCATCTTTGCTGAACGTGGTTTCTTCAACAAATGGACCCCTCAAAGTAAGACTGGCAGGTTCTCGAGTAACCGTTGACGGGATAAATGATGGAAAAAATGTACCTTCTTCATCGCCGAAATCATCGTCCGCTACCCTGCCATCGCCACGTGGGTCAATAAAAACATGCCCACCTTGTATCTCATCGTCAGTGTCCAAACTTTCCAACACCTCCTAGAACTAAAAAAAATAGCAATTGAGTACACTTTTGCCCAAGGGGTATTTAGCGACCCATAAAAGTTTTGACAGCTATATCTGTGAAATAAAATATTTATTTTGGATTCATTTGATTGCATTACATAAATAAACTATCTAATTTTACAATAACATCAAAATAATTGGTATATTTTGAAACATATCATGTTCGTATAAAATGTAACTTTGCGGCAGAGCAGAGACCAGGGCTCAGGATAGTGGGCCAAGTAGTTATCTGTTATGTAGGTAGGGTTTTCAGTCAAATAAAAGAAGATGAACTTTATAAAAATGTATTGAATCCAAACCAAAAAGCAACATGGAAGTGTACAAACTTCATACCAAGGTAACAAAAGGAAATATAAAAAAATACACATACCAGATGGACTCCTAATGGACACGCTAAACTAACTATACGGAAATAACCCCGGTAGACGAACGCGATCTTGCTTCGCAATGAGAGAACACGAGACGGGACGGGAACTCCAGTCTTCCCATATGGGAACGGCGCGGAATCCAGAGCACCAAGGTCGTCCTTCTAATTGGGCAGGAGGCCGCTATACCTCCAAGGAGCGCATTCAGCCACGGGCCATCTCGACGAACTCCAATCAAAAGGCACGTGGCCCCCAACAGTATCCAAGTCTGGCGTATTACGGTTAGCAGACTGTGACTTTGCGACGCGGGGTCGTGAAGGCATAATATAGTAGCCAACACCAGGACCAATTCACTTCACGATTCCTTTTCCAGAAATAATTCCACAAAACGGCCAACCGGCCACATCGGAAAAAAGTGGGACTTTCACGTCATCCACTATAAATAACTCGTACACGAACCTCGCGTGTTACGTAAAAACACCCCGCGTTCTTTTAGGTTTAAAATCGACTTCGATTCACATGATAAAATCCAATAAAACACTTTTCCAGTGAGAGACCAATTCACGCACAGCTAGCCCATAGCTGCCCGGGAGGAAGTGACCATAAACAAAAGAGCTTCTCTCTTTTCAAAAAAAATTACCAGTCTCAAAAAAAACACCATAGACAAAAAAACAAATAGGCAAGAACTGCACTAGTCACATAATATTTATGTGACAATTCCCCCCTTCCCACGAAAATGTTTGCCCTCAAACATGAAAAATTAAGTCCACAAACTAACTAAACTATGAGTCCATCAGGTATCTAAAAATTGATAACATAACATTAATTAGTAATTAAAATAACAACTTAGAACTAAATTTCTTAAAGGTAAATCTCTTAAAATTAAATTTCTTAATAATAAAGAACAAACAAGAAAAGAAAGGCACGAAAACAAGGAGTCAACCATCATCTAAATTAAACAAAGTTTTGAATTTATTTTAAAAAAAAGGAGACCTGTTGTTTTCGTGTCAATTTAACAAGATTTATACTTATAAAATACTCAACATTTTATATTTTAAGAAAAAACACAACCAAATAAATTGTAGAAAAGAAAAAAAATTTGATCACTTTTCCTTATACAGGAAATAAAGGCCAATTCGGCTTCACTTTTTAGGGTTAAACAGCCCTCACTCGCACTGAATTTACGCTATATTTGAATAGCAAAAAAAAAGTAACCTATCTAACTAAGTCCATCCGGTTTAACATTCTTAAGATAAAACTTAAAAATAAACAAATACTTAAAATTAAAGAAGCCTAAATTAAGAAAATATCTATATAAATATACATTTTTCAATCAGAACAATGGAGTTCAATGTTGGCAAAACTAGGACACAAGAAAATACTTTTCTGTGTTATAAGTAATATAGAATCAGTATTCAAACTGTCTATCAGACGTGGGCAGAGTAGGGATCTTACATTGAATCATCTAACTGTCATTATTGAACCAGGATTTACAATTCCGAAGAAATACCTATATGTAAAAAGGTCGTCAAACTAGAATAATATTTAAATTATCCAATTTTCAAAAATCAAATCAGGTCAGGTTTTATAAAACAATAAATACCTGCCAATCAAGGTGGTCAGATTAGGATTTTCATAACACAATACCTAACTATTAGATCATGACAAAAGTCAATTGGTACTTAACAGCAAAACAGAAAGTTAAGCTCGCAGCTTAGGATATCCAAAAATCCATTAAACAACCTGCATCAAAAACTCAAAAGAGTGACATTGTTTGTAAAAAAAATGAGACCACGGTAATACCCAAGCTGGCATCCCTTAAAAAAACACTCTACGTGTGCACAAAAGTCAGCATTTCTTGTACAAACAAAACAAAATGTGTGATCAACTATGGCTTTCAGTGAGTTGACACTATTCGAGGTGTGATCAATTCAAAATTTTAATGAATGACACTAGTAATACTTAATTTAAAGTTTAATAATGATACTAACAGTAAGACACTAATGTTTATATTATTTAGAGTTAAAACTATACAGAACACACTTTCCTGTATTAGAGGCAAAGCGATAATTCCAAAGGAATTAATTATTAGTTAAGCATGCCAAAGCAGTACTTTCCTTGTTAGAGACAGAAACAACTTTCTTATGAACTAAGATTTATATAAAGAACTTATAGGAAAGCTATGCAATACTTAAACTTATGAATACTTAACTATCAATAGTATAATTAACAGAACTTTTGTGCATCAGAAAGTAGTTCAAGTCTCCGAAACACAAAATTCCAAGATAATTCTTCTCAAGTTCCCTGGAGGTTCTATGGGCTATGGGCAATAAAAGAGCCTCCAGTGGACTGAAGAAAGAAGGGCATAAACATAAAAATAATAGCATTACAACTGATTCCGTTAAACAGATGGAACAAGGTATGAAATCAGTGTGTGTGTACTTATGTGAACAAGTATAATATTACCAAAATAATCATACGTTTAATAATACAAAAAAAAACTCGAAATTAGTGCATGTTATTATTAACAGAAAAGCACATTAACGGAGGAAAGAAAGACTTAATTAACAAAATTTGGGCGCCAGTGACCACAAGGATCACATTCCAGTTTACCGAGGGTAAATAAACGGTTTATCGTCAATGAACTAGAATTAAGTGTCTGTACTGAGCACAAGATTTGGAGGTACCAAACTCCAAAGCATGAGACCAGAACAATCACAAAAGAAACAAATGTAATTAAATGAAGCAGTATGAAGGTTTGGTATTCCCTCATGCCACCGCATAAAAAAAAAAAAAAAAAATTAAAAAAAAACTTAATAGTTTTTAATATATCTAATTATATGAAGGTAGTATTATTCTAATACTAATATATGCATAGTATTAATTATAAAGATAAGTATACCTATAAATAAATATAGCTAACTATGTATAAACGACTACTTATAAATACCTATAAATAAACCAGGATTTTAATCAAAATATACTTATGAGGTCTAAAATCCTCGCCAAAATTTGACATTAAAATATATGCGTCCATATTGTGTAACTGACGACGACCTTCTGTCATCCTTGTGCACAGAACGCAAAAGATCGTCGGTTATTTATGATACATGTCTGTCACAAGTCGTCTGATGTTTACAAAACAAAAAAAATAATGTAATTAATAAACTTCCGCGCCTTTTTAAGTAAACAAAGCACATAACCTGACAAATGTCAACAAGAATTGACAGCTCGGCTCCGATAAAGCATTACATAGATGAAAAATAGACAGCTGACAGTAAAAATGAAATTGCCAGTAAACTGAAAAAATGTTCCCAACAACATTTCGGATATCACCTCTAGAGATATTATGAATGAATTTTGTGTTTAACATTATCTTAATGGCAACACTTAAAGTTGGTGTCAAAGTAATCAGATGCCTTACGAAAAGGTCAACAAACAATAATATTCAACAGAAACAGAATATAACATAATGAAATGTATTTTCAGAATTTAATTTTCTTAATAGCAATTAAGTGACACAGTATCTCTACAGAACGGTTAATGTCATTTGACGGCAATAACAATAATACGACACACAGTGTCTCTGCAGACCGGTTAATGTCATTTGACGGGATGAAGAGGCGATAAGTTAATCAAGCTCTATATCAACAAGATAGATATATAACCAAATATATGCGCACACACACCGATTCATCTCTAATATTATCAGCAAAAATTCTGAAAATCCACCCCACATGACAGAAAAGTACGTTTCGGGCACCGAAAATAACTGATTTTACACGTTGGAAGCGCCACTGAAACATATCATGTTCGTATAAAATGTAACTTTGCGGCAGAGCAGAGACCAGGGCTCAGGATAGTGGGCCAAGTAGTTATCTGTCATGTAGGTAGGGTTTTCAGTCAAATAAAAGAAGATGAACTTTATAAAAATGTATTGAATCCAAACCAAAAAGCAACATGGAAGTGTACAAACTTCATACCAAGGTAACAAAAGGAAATATAAAAAAAATACACATACCAGATGGACTCCTAATGGACACGCTAAACTAACTATACGGAAATAACCCCGGTAGACGAACGCGATCTTGCTTCGCAATGAGAGAACACGAGACGGGACGGGAACTCCAGTCTTCCCATATGGGAACGGCGCGGAATCCAGAGCACCAAGGTCGTCCTTCTAATTGGGCAGGAGGCCGCTATACCTCCAAGGAGCGCATTCAGCCACGGGCCATCTCGACGAACTCCAATCAAAAGGCACGTGGCCCCCAACAGTATCCAAGTCTGGCGTATTACGGTTAGCAGACCGTGACTTTGCGACGCGGGGTCGTGAAGGCATAATATAGTAGCCAACACCAGGACCAATTCACTTCACGATTCCTTTTCCAGAAATAATTCCACAAAACGGCCAACCAGCCACATCGGAAAAAAGTGGGACTTTCACGTCATCCACTATAAATAACTCGTACACGAACCTCGCGTGTTACGTAAAAACACCCCGCGTTCTTTTAGGTTTAAAATCGACTTCGATTCACATGATAAAATCCAATAAAACACTTTTCCAGTGAGAGACCAATTCACGCACAGCTAGCCCATAGCTGCCCGGGAGGAAGTGACCATAAACAAAAGAGCTTCTCTCTTTTCAAAAAAAATTACCAGTCTCAAAAAAAACACCATAGACAAAAAAACAAATAGGCAAGAACTGCACTAGTCACATAATATTTATGTGACAATTTACAAAGAAAAATATATAACTTACATTATTCTCAGCAAAAGTGGATTTTTTCTCCAACTTCAAATGAGTCATGAATTGAACTGTCACCAGAAATTACAACTTTGACCGTTAAGCAAAACTGTCTATTTGTTTTAGTAGATAGTACTTTCACACATCGATAAATGGCATTAGATATCGAAAACAAGCGGTTGCGTTAAAAAAATTCGCTACTTTTCTAGAGCCTGTTTGTCGGGACAAAAACGACCCACTGGGCATATATGGGTTAAGCTTTTTTCAAGTCCAATTAAAACGTGGAAAACACTTGTGGTAAATAGAGTTGCCTAGTTATAGAATTAAACCCAGATATATTATATATTTTTAGCATTCATAGTCGAAGAAATTAAATTTTAGTGTGAAACTCAAAAACGCTGATTTCGGAGTTAGTTAGTTGCCTAGTTGTAGTAATTACTAATTATCCCACAATATTACACTTTCTGATGTCATTGTGCCATCTAATGCCACATTTACGAGTATTTGTTACTTTTTGAAATTATTGAAGTAAAACTTCTTTACGCCTGACTTGGGGAGTAAGCTTGTGAATGCGTGACGAGAGCGTTACGAAAAGTGTGATCGGGCGAGGCGAACCGTCGGGCCTTTACGCACGCTTGACTTGGGGAGAATGCGTAACGAGAGCGTTATGAAAAGTGTGATCGGGCGAGGCGAACGGAAGTAGAGAGGGAGATATAAGTTAGTGAAGTTTTACTTCAGTCGTGTGGTCTAAAGCACATTCGTTTTTTCTTACTATTTTCTTATCCTTGTATAACCGTGACATGCAATTATTGTTTATGGTGTACCGTGGATATTAAATAAATAATTCTTTCTAAATATTTTAGCATAATATTCTTTGACACACTTCAATAGGTGGGTTCGTTATCCCTGTCACGTAGCTCGGGAGCTCGGGACCGAACCCCGCGGGCCGTTGAACTCCAACCATCGTGACCGGAACCTTACCGTTTGCTTTCATACTCAAACTTGGATTTGACAGCAACTTTAGTACTTGTTCAAACACAACAGGAAGCAAATACACCGCAATCTCAATACAGAAACCTTCGCTATTATTATTATTACTATTATTTATCTGCATACTGCATACCGTTGCGGCATCGGAAGTACACCACCTGTACGGTAATAAATTTTGCAGTGCAACTTTGTCGTAAACAAAATATTGATGAAGTTGATTAAAAACTATAGTAATAAATTTTATTTTACATCCTTTTTTTTTAAAGAATACAAACATTCACGGGCTGCGAATAATCTGACAATATTCGAAAATCGCCTGTTACCATCGCAGTAAGCGGAAAATGTTGCTTGTGTCGTGATGGAGGACTTAGCTGAGAAATTGAACTCACGATACCTGGTTGAGAGCCAACCGCGGTGCCAAGTTAGCAGCTAACCGGTTTATCTCTCGAGTGCGGTAATGTTTAAATGATTTTTGGAAGGTTCTAACTCCTATATGAAGTAACTTAGGGGTCGTCCATAAATCACGTGAGGCTTGAAAGGGGGGGGGGTTCAGAAAAAATCACTAAATATCACGAGGGGGGGGGGGGGGGGGGGGGGTGTAATGAGATATTACGTGTATTTATTTTTTGTGCTAATATTCTGAAAATTTCAAAATACTTTGTACTAAAATCCAGAGAGAAATAGGGGAAAACTGTATTGAAATGTCTTAATTTTTAACGACACCATAATTTATTTAGTACACGTGGGAACGGAAGTGTTTAGCGACGCGACGTGTCAGGGTTTATATTATGATGTTGTGTATTGTGTGTTACGTGTATGCATTTTATTCTTTTACGTTATAATTTGTTGTTGGATTGCCTTTCTTGATATTTAAACCATCTTTTTATTTTGTCCATTTTTTTGTTTCGCTCATTTTATGTACCGAGTGAAAGATTGTTGAAAGCTTTTATTTCCCGGTATTCGCAGTGTCTTTGTCCAAAACTTGTGTAAACCATCGGAGTTTTTATATATTTTTTACGCTTGTCTATCTGATTTATTAATGACTAGCTTTTTCCCGCGGCTTCGCTCGCATGGCATTAGGGGATTTCCACTCAGCCTCCTCCACCTTCCCTCTCCCCACTCCACTCCCCCCATCAATCCCCCCCCATCAACCTCCTTCCCCCCACCCCCTACCCCTCCCCACAACCTCCTCCATCCTTCCCCTTTCCCCATCCTTCCCTTCCCCCTCTCCCTCCCCTAACCCCCTTCCCACCCATCCTTCTCCCCCTCCCCTTCCCTCCTCCCCACTCCCCCACTCACCTATCGCATTCCACACATTCATTCCCGATACATTCAGTTTTCAAACTGCTCGCATGCCACCTGTTATAATTTCTTATACAAAATTCATAATGCCAGATTAAATTAAATTTACCAATGCCAGAACTCAACGGTAGTTTTATACAAAAAAAAAACGAACAAAAAAAGAATTATCCAATTTAGTTCAGTCGTTCGAGTTTATGCGCATGCATGCATTTTTGTGATTCATTTTTATAGATAGTTATTAATTACGAATTATTATTCTTCTTTTTATATTCTACCAAAAAATCCAGTACGGCAGTTTTATACTTAAAAAATGCGATACCTGTCTATCCAATTAAAACCATAATTGTTGTGTGACATTATGTCAAAATTTGAGAATGTCATTTTGCAAAACAAAGATTCTTAAATAAAAATTCTATTTTAGAAAATACTTAAGCGAATTTATTTGAAGTACCTACTTCCCTAATAATTTGATATCTTATAGATATCTTACTAATCATGCCACCTATTGCAATTTTTTCATACAAATTTCGTAATGCCAGAGCTCTGAGCTATAGCCTATATGTTCAAAGTTTCATTTAAATCCATTCATTTTACGCACCAGATTTAAATGTCCGGGTTTAATTTTCACCACAGGAAAAACTAAACCCTTTCACACACTTCCCAAATGATCATCTGGTCAATAATTACAAAACAATACAAGAACAACATGTCAACCTACCAGAGACCAGATGGGAAAATAATTCACCGACTCCAAATATTTTCATATCAGAGCGTTCGGCTCTGTAGGAATTAGTATTATACATATTTGAATTTTAACATCAAAGGGATGTCCATAGTAACCTAATTAAAAAAACATCGTTTCCAAGGCGACAATTGGCGTTTGCAATAAATCGATTTTGTTAGCTACAGAAAACGTATGATAAATAATTTCATAACGCCAGAAATTATTCATAACGCCAGAGCTTACCAATATATATAGCCTATAGATCTCGCAAATAATGTAGCTTTCTATTAGTGAAAGAATTTTTAAAATCTATTCAGTTGTTTTTGCGTGAAAGAGTAACAAACATACATCCATACAAACTTTCACCTTTATAATATTAGTAGGATAGTTTGCGTTTGTTGAAATTTGTTTTTTTAATCAAAAATTTAGTTTAGTAGTGTTTTTATGTATAATTGGCGAGTATCTAGTACTTCAAACGTATTGAATATTTGGTCTGTTTCGGTCATTCTGTGTTTTTAAAGTAGAATTGAAGTAGAACTTTGAGAATGGTTTTCGGTGCGATTTCCATTTGATCAATAGCTGAGTTTGCTGCTCCTCCCCAAGCAATGATTCTATTTTCTATAACAGATTGACAAAGTGTATATTTATATTTGGTCTGCATGGATAGCACTGCATTCTATTGTTATGCGGGTTTCATTTTATTGTTTTCTAAACATTGTTAACGGGACAATCTTCATATTGTATAAACGCTGGTTCCTGTCGCTGTGTCAAAACGTAATATATTATTTACGAATTCTAAAATTACAAATGAAGATCAATGATGTGAATGAATGGTTTCCATTGCATACCGAAACATTGCTTGAAATATATTTAGCCTTATTTGGTGACTATTACCCTCAACCACGTTGGAGACACACGTTCACTTGGTTTAATACCTACAAATCGGTTTACAATATAAATTGAAGCCTTTCCTATTATTATCCTTGAGTTGAATTAAAATAAAATTGTTGTTTACTTTAAATATAAATATATAAGCGGAAACTGTTTAAAAATACAGTTTTGTGGCTAAAATTATCCGTGATAGTTTCTCTCGATTAACTTTTTTACATTCTTATAAAATTATTCACAAAATAAATTAATCCGTCGTTTTTTGTTCGTTTTTCGAAATGACTCGTATAGGTTTCGTAGAAATCGTTGTCTCCCTTACTATCATAGTTAGAAATATGATATAAACGGTGTTAAAAAGAGAAAATACGCTTTATATTGAAATCTAAAACTTAACCGCAAAATAATAAAATTATTAACAATCCAATGTTTCCTACCGCAATTTAAAAAAAAAATTATATTAAGTAAATATTTTTTATTCATTATTTTTACATGAAACGACAAAAAAGTGAGTCTACGATGATGTCTATAATGCATTTTTATAATTTTTTTTTGTTATGATAGAAAAAAATATTATTTATGCATTAAACCGCTTACTAGTTAATACGGAATACTTTTTATCCAAACTAGATTTAGCTTTAATATTACGAAAAGTGAGTATTTATGTCGGGGGAGACCAAAAAATATGCATTTAACATTTTAATTTTGTTAAAATTAATTCACTCGCGCGGTAACGCCATGATTATTCATCGTTTTTATTTCATAGACATTTCATCAATGCTGCCAATCATAGAAAAAATATTTTTGCGTAAAACAAAGTGAATGCATCATTGACAAGTTTGTACCTGTATTTATAACAGTAGAACATGGAAAGAAATGTATTAAACTAATTACACAAACCCGCTACACAAACCCTGCTTTGCCAACAAACCATTCAAAACCTGAGATGTTTTTTAAAAATATGATGAAATGCAAGTTTATTTTAGAGAATTTATTTTATAAGATTGGTACTTCCGACTAGGGAATGCAATCTCGATCTCGCGAGATCTCGGCGTTTTTTTAGCAAGATTGATCTCGGACGAAAAAGGGGCGAGATCTCGCGAGTTTAACGAGATTACACTCGAGCATAAAAACGTCTTATTCGAAGCGCGGACTGACACGGACGGAGTTGCGATCTGTCGGTTTCGTTCGGTGCGCGTGAGGCGGCGGCCTGAGGTAGCCTGAGATCTGTGCTTCCAACTTGCGTTGAATCCGAAAGGGCTGGTTATCTGGCCGACAAAATAAGAAGCCGTTTGGCAGACGATTCTTTGGACATTTTGTGCTTCTTAAGGAGCTATTTTCAAAATAATTCGTAATAATGGCTTGAGATGTGAACTGAACAAATCTTTCTTTTTTTTCTTCTTTTTTTATTGTAATATAAAAAATATGAGTTACAATATATACACATATATTTTAGAAAATATTAAATTAAAGGTCGTTTTTTGATTGGTACATTTTGTTAATTATTCTGTAATTTCTAATAGTCTGACTAATTTGTTTATTTTGTTAATTAATTTGTAATATCTAATGGATCTACTGAGTAGATATAGTTTTATTTAATTGATAACAATATCTCAGTTTAATAGTCAACTCAACTTAGATAATAAGTTTCATTTTTTTTTCTCGTTGTTTTGTTTGTTATAAAAGAACTGTTTTACTACTAAAAGATTTTTGTTTGATATTAGAAGAGGAGACTGGTTGTTTCTTTCATTAGTTATTTGATATATACGTACGTGAAAGTTTACTACTTAGAAGTTTATTAAAAAATTATAGACAAATACGTCAAACAATGTTTGATGCATAAAAGTCTATTGAAAAATTCGTGAAAATAAATGTTTATATTATAATACTTAAAATGTTTATTATTATTTTCCTAATTTATTCAAATATTGTGATTATTTGCAAAAAAAAAAACACAATACTGCCAATCTCGCGAGATTTTATTTTATTTTTATTTATTTTAGAGAAAGTTGACAGCAAATCAGATAACAATACTGCGAGATCTCGAAATTGGCGAGATCTCGAAAATGGCAGTATTGTTATTCATAATCTCGCGGGATCTCGCTTGAGCCCCAATCTCGCGAGATTCGCATTCCCTACTTCCGACAAATGTCATATTTGATTGTCTATTCGTTAAAAAAGGAACATTCCGTATTATCCGTGCATCAAACTTCGACAACACGAACGTTCCGTGTTATCCGTGAGGTGGACGAACTGCATATTTACCAAAAAAATAAGTTGAGCCATTTCTAAAACTTTTTTTATGTTTGCGTGCAAGAAATTTATATTTCAAAAATTATATGTTTATTTCGAATTGTAAAATTTGAAAGCGTATTCTATCACTTTTCCAAAATAGTTTTATTTTTCGGATTCGTTCAGAAATATTCTATTTTTTGTATTTTTTTTTAGTACGGAAATATTTTGACCCTCTGATAAAATACTTTGATTTGATTTTTTACCTAAATCTACTTGCTTCTTTTATATACGTAATTTTTCTGTATCTACCTTTTATTGTTGTAAAAATAATAACAAACTTACGTACACGTATAAGCTAGAATATAATAGAATAATAGCAGAGAGAAAACTATAAATTACATTTACAATTGCAGAGAATTAATTATTTTTATATTAATTGCTATAAATGTTTTACACCGATTTGTTTCCAGAATTTAGCTGCACTAGAATCTTATTTGAGTAGAATTGTGACAATAATTTCGGAATCGTATACTGTAAGCCTGAGCCCAAATACAAATCTGCTTGTTGAACTCTTTGTACAACTTACTTATTGAATAGGTTCTTGTGTTGTGCCTGCTTATGTCTTTCATTCTCAGTTTACTATTTACGTACTATATACTAGTTATGTGCTCATGTACAACTTACCAATGTTACATGTAAAAGCCATCAAGGCGTAAATGAATAAATATCCGTAGCTAGGAACACTAAGAATACACACATTTTTGGTTTGTAGCTTACATCACCTTAAGAATTATTGTTTTTGTGGGTTTTTTTCGTTTAGGCCCATTGGATTCGATTCTCCATAATAATGAGTTGCGTCTATGAATGAACCTTCCATCTGATAATCTGACTGACATCACATGTACGGCTGTGCCATCAACGTGCAAGTAATAACAATAAGTACAGAATGATGGCGGTATAATTACCATACCGCTTACCTTTGGAGGAAAATAACTACTAAATACTTCCTACATTAATGTCTAATTTGTCGGTCGGCAACCGCGGGGCCTTTTGTTCTTGCACAGAGGTGAATTTAGAATACTACAATTTTTTAATATATAAATTATTAGCTTTGCAAAAGGGCAAAATAAATTATAAAGTCGAAAGTTATGCCCAGCTCATTAATTTCTTCGACAGAGATAAGGGTTGAGTTGTTAAGTTCTGAAAAATCTTATTGAATGACACTTATTTATGTTCAGATAAAGTTTGTTAAAAGAACACCAATTAATTAACCTGTTTAAGTTATTTTGTGGACAGATACAATCATCAGCGGTTTTAATTATTTTTAATCTTTTTAAATCCTTTGCAAAAAGCAGTACACTTATTTCTTTATCTGATATATTAGCAATATCGATTATGAACACAAAAAATAAAATCGGACCTAAATGAGTCCCTTGTGGTACACCACTGGTAGCAGCTATAAATTGATTGGAAAGGAACGAATTAATTTTTACAAGTAGAACTCTATCAGATAGATAGCTCGCAAACCAGTCTAAAAGTTTTCGTAGTTTACCCGTAAGAATTAAATCAAATTTGCTACATTATACGATCAAACCATAACCGAAAATAGGTTCCTAAGCAGGATTTTTGAACATTAAAGCAGTTTTTAAAACCTTTGATTCCCACTACCTTCAGCCTCACAATGGATACTCCAACGGTAGGGAGCAGCTGGGTCTCTTGTGCGGTATTAACGAAAAAAAACCATGCATGAAAAAGTGCAACAATCTCTAGTACTATATAGTAGATATATATATATATATATATAGTAGATATCGAATAAGATTACAAAAAATTTAAAATGAGACAACGCATTAGAAAATTACGACACTAATTTTGTGTTTTGGCGTAGTCAATTCTAGGGTTAATTACTCGTTTACGTTCACCTATGTACTTTAAAAACGCGTCCCTTAATCTCTGGAGCTAATTTCTCTATTTGGTATATTTTTGATATAATGCCTCAATTACACCTTCTTTTAAAAATAAACCGTTTTCCTGATTCCTGATCTGTCCCCCTTCAGAGAAACGCTCACCATAGACAAAGAGACTTGGTGTTTTTAATGGTCTTGGCTTATGAATAGGCGGTAATACTAGATTATATTTTTCTACGAATATTATATAAATCCGTAAACATACAACTATGCCTTATAGAATAATTCCAACCTCTTTCTATGCATTACAATAATTTACGACCCAAAATCAACGTTGCGTGAAAAATTAGACAGAGAAACTTACTCGTGGATTTCTTTCCTTAACTGTGAGTCATTTTTACAATATGCCTAGGTACTACTTTGTTAATGAAAATACAGCACAAAATACCGAATTGTCTGAAGCCTTGACCCGACAGTTGATACGCCGCGGCCGACAATCGGCTCTACGGGAAAGGTTTTTACTACAAAATCATAATTTTTTCTGTATTATTTATATTTACATACCTGTATACCATTCATAATAAGTTGGTATGAATATCAAACGAATTTTTATTTCTTTTATATATTCAATAATACTCGTATTCAATTTGTAAAAACAGTTCGGCTGTCTAATTATTAAGGGTCCATTACCCGAATTTCTACCGATTTCTTGCATATCCCCCTTAAATATTTGAAGTTTTTAAGCTCTTTAAAAACATATATGTTATTTTCAAAGATAATATCTATACATTCCCCACGCCGAAACGCAAATTATACGAAATTCCATCGATAGAAAAAAATCGCAAGGTAAGATTCGAAAATTACTATAAACGGATTCATTTCACTTATTTTAGAAGTAATATGTATGAAAAAAATCACATTGTTTCTTTAAATGCTATTTTAGATGTTCCCCACGAGATTTTGGCTCTATTTTAAACGAGTCGTGTTTTACTAAACATTTTCACAATTTTCGCTTTAATTTTATCGTTTTAAATATTATCGTGCTCTCTCCAATATTCGTAATTACATATCTCTCCATCTTCTTCTTTTTGAACTGGGGATACGGCGCCTTAAACTAGTTGAAAAAGCAATTGCAAGCCATAGACAATAACACAAATTTGGCCAGCGATCACGTATGGAATCAATTCCTTATCCACAAAAGATACAGAATCGTATGGCAGTTTATTTGGCGAAAGCGACCAAGGCAACACAAGGTTCGATGTTTTCATCAAATCTGTTATGATTCAGCATGAGTTCGGTGAAACAGGTTTTTAATTATGCTCTTTGTTTTTCTGAGAAATAATTATCATTAAATTCAATGATTCCCCCATTTTTAAGATTATAAATAATTTGCTTACTAATGGTAATTGACTGCACATACCTACCTACTGATTTTTTGTTATCTTTGAAATATAAACATCAATGGATTTTTTGGGAGAAGGAAATGAACCAAGGTATGTTTCATTTCGTAAAAAGCATTTACTTTTGCCTTGCCAAAATTATTATAAATATTACCACAGCGCCCTTGAGGTGATTTTTCACAAAAACGGCGCAAAATAAAATTATTATTATTACCACATATTATGGAAGCTATTGCCAAAATCGACGAGCGACATGTGGGCCATTAACCAGCATGCGGCCGAGAATTCAAATTTCGTCGAATGATGTTCTTACGATCGTACAGGGCGGTTCCAATGTGAAAGATTAATTATTCTCCGTATCAGCTTTTTAAAATAATAGCTCAATATCGATTTTATTTAATTCAAAATTTGCTTTAATTTATACCTACATTAAAAAATGCTGAAAGGCGTGATGATAAACCTATTAAAATTATGTACTTTTTGTAATTATTTTTTGATCATAAGTATTTATAATTTTTCAGTTTGTTGTACAATACAAAATTTTGTTTGAAAATTTAACAAAATTGCCAACGACCTACGGTATAACCTTATTATACTAAAAATAAACATATTTTCTCATAATTTAAAACATAACTTTACTAGATAAAAGAACAATCTTTCGAAATCAATTTATACTTTTTTGTGGAAAGGAGTGAATATGGCTAGAATTTTATTTAAAAATTATATTTCCGGTTGTGTCTGGTTATTCCCACTTAAAATAAAATTGTTTTTAACAAATTTATGTGTTTTTGTTGTAATAATATATTTGTATCAATTAATTAAAGGATATTATTAACGTCCTGAGATTCTTAAGGAGTAGACGAAGGTTTGCTACAAACCTGGCTATTCAGATCTAACCACCAAAACTATCTAGATAGGTACTCTATCACCATGGCGATATTAAGGCCAGATATATTTCTTTTACATTAGCTAAACATAATTACGCCTTCGCATGGTCACGAGTTGCGTTCAGGAGGCCCTGAGGAATATAATTTAGGCCTATGTCATCTGTTGAGGAAAGGAAAAGGTATGAGTTTTGGGTAGAAAGTCTAGAGTTCTGCTGGAGAGGCCAAAAGATCTCCCTCGACCAGTCTCTTGATTTGGCTTGCCACGTAGTTGGTGGACATCGCCAAGGTCCGGTAAAACCTCACCTCGATAAGTCATCAAATGTGGCGATCCTCTTGCAGTCACCTATGACATGTTGGTTAACCAATTAATGGTTCCCGGATGACGGTACCCATACCCGCTTCCCAAATTGAGATATCTTCCACCGGAACGAAAAAACTTCAGATTTTACCTGTTTACGTTATGTACGAGGATATATAATTATCTCCGACTTGAAACACTGAATAAAGTTCAACCAACGATGTAATAATATTGGTGATCCTTGACAAATTGATCCCCCGACAGTTAACCCCCCGGACATTTGATCTCCAAAAGAGCTTATTTGTAAGACGACTAAAAATGTCATATTTTGTTATTTGACGGTATATCCTCACTGCATACTCCATCGGGGCATTATCGTAAAATATTTTTTTTATGGCGAATTTCCATTCTCTGCGCACGTTACCAGGGAGGAAATACAGGAGAAATAATCCTTTAGGGATCAAGTGTCCCAGGAATCAACCGTCGCGCGTCGGGGATCAACTGTCGAGGTATTGCGTCACAGAATTAAATAAAAATGTGAAGAAACGATCTTCGTAACTTACCAAAATTATTGAACGTTTTGTATAATATTTTGTATCGTGTATCACTTGTCTGGAACTTTATTTAGATAATGTTGAACGTCTTCATCTCCTCAGATGTTAAGTCTTTGATCTTCGATGTACTGAAACAAGATTGGTATTTCTGTTAATGTTTTCAGAGATTAGACGTTATTTTCTCAAGATGTCTTGTTAGTATGAAAACTAGACTCAAAATGAAATTAACATTTGTGTTATTAGACTGGGAGGCGAGATATGTAAACCCTACGTCATCGAGTAAACGGATGAAACTACTTTGTAGTGATAATGGACATTTAGAAAACCTTAAAAAAGCTGGTCTGCCGGTGCGCCTCTTGGCAGGAGCCGCGCAGTCATGGAAATAGTCAGAGATTTGTTTCGAAAAAATTACGTCATTGAGTACACGAACGGGAATGGTCTCATATGATAAAGGTCGATTAGAAAATGAGAAAAAAGCAGGTCTGCCAATCAGCAGCCTGGCACGTTCGCAGGCAGCCGGCGTCAAAGTGGGGTAAGTAAAAAATAGTAAATTTTACGTCATCGAGTAGACGAATGAAACCAACGAATAACTGTAGTCCAGATCATTCCATTTAAGAATTTCTTGGTCTGCCGAGCAGCAGCAGCAGCAGCAGCAGCAGTCTGTTTTTTCTTTATTATTATTTTTATTTCACTATATTTTTAAAAACTTTGAATGCCATATTTTAAAAAAACAAGCGAAAATGATAAAAAAAAATAACTTGAGAGTTCCGAGAGTACCCATCCGTCAGGCGAGCCTTTCGACGCCGAACCACTTAAGAAACCTGCCGCGGGCCCCTCACCACTGTCGCGTGTCCATGTTTTTGTACAAATTTATAATAATAATAGTCCTTTTAAGATTGCCTAATGGTCCATAGTAGTTGGAAGTTCGAACAACCACCCACCGTCGCCGTAAGAGCTGCGTTCGTCCGAAAAACGACGGAAATTTCCGAACCCCGTCCGTTTCATATCGGTTTCGCTTGCCCTGCTGCATCCATTACACCCAAAGATATTGAAATATAAGTAGATGTGCTATCTGCTGTTTTTACTATGTGGGTCTGCGCTTCCGGGTGTCGCCGATATTGTTTACCAATTAACAAATAAACTAAAAGAACAAATAATTAACGGATAAACCAAACGAACGTTAAACTAAATGAACGAATTCTTTCCTTATTCAAAATATATTGTTAACCAATATTAATGCACATTTTCAAAAAATCAACGAAATGAACAAATTCTTTTTGTATGAAAACTACGCTAATTAGCGCGTAGTCCGGCGACAGTTGCGCGGACACCATAGCATATTTCTTCTGTATTTGAATATCTTTGATTACACCGAATATAAGATCGAAACTAACGAAAACCTGTAGTCTAGATCATCCCATTTATGACTTCCTTGGTCTGCCGACCAGTAGCCTGGCAGCTTTTTGTGTACGATCTTTTAAAGTTAAATTTTTTTTTAATTTAAAAAAAATATTTTCAATACCTTTATTATTAATTTTATTAGAACATGGTTTTAAAAACTTAATTTATCAATTAAAAATGATAATTAATATTTGACGAGTTAAAGTATTTCACCAAAAAATGTAGACATAATTTGTCTCGACGCCACCTAGTGGGAGATTTAGCACTTACAATGCCTTTCTCGTATAAAATAAAGTTGGTTGTTTGCAGGTGGAAAAATGTAATAAGCAGTAATTGTGGAATGAAGCACTAGCATATATTGATTTATTTGGCGGGCAGGAGGTAAGCCGACGTAGCTCAGTGGATAAGAGCAATTGACCGGAAATCAGAAGGACACGGGTTCGAGTCCCGTCGGCGGCATGTATCTTTTCTCTAATAATTATTACTTATAATAATTGTTATCAATTGTTTGTACTTTTACGCTGGTAGGTAGGTACAGTATATAGACAAGTAGTTTTATCCTTGATGCATTTGAATGAAAATATGTTTGATACTGTTGTTATTCTGCGGTACATCCTCTCTGAACACCCTTTCGGGGACATTTAGTTATATTTTTTTATAAGAATTTTCCCTAAACCGACTGCGTATTGTATTTAAGTTTGCCGGGGTGCCAACTGTCAGGAGATCAACTGTCATGGAATCCGGTCGTTTCTGTGTTTCGTTCTTGCGTTCAACAGCTCGGCTGTGAAGCTATTTGCAAGCCTCTGTTCTCCTAAGACAATTTTTCTCGGGGTCCTCAGTGGAGTTAATGTTAAAAAAGGGACCATCTAATGATTTCTTCACCATTCTCTACCACTGTATCTGGTACACCCTGTACCCAAGCCGACGCACGTGTGATGTGTTGGATGTGGATGTTGCAAACGACTGAGCCACAAGCGGCATCTGGCTTACATTGGTCAGGAATTCATATTGTATCAACAAGTAATATAGCGGTAACATAAACACAGAGCAATACGCGCGTTCAATGGTTTGTGAGATGCATTCACACTCAATTCCTTGTCACACATTGTCAATTCCTTTGATATAAGATGTATGACTTCAATATAGCGATCTCATGATTCACAAACACCAGCCAATAGTATTGTCACAATTCTTATAAAAAATTTGAGTCATTCTTCTTCTTGTGCTCCGTTCAACGGACGTTGGCTATCATGTTGGCAATGCGGACTTTGTTTACTGCGGCCCGGAACAGCTCTACGGTAGACTGGCCAAACTCAGGTTTTTCAGCCATTAGGTACTCCTTCTTCCAGGGCCCGTCTTCCGGCAATCTTTCTCTGCATTATGAGATGCAAGATCTCATACTTCTCTGGATATCTCATCACATGTTCAAGATATTGAAGTTTCCGGATTTTTATGGTTTTGTTAACTTCTTTTTCTTTATTCATCCGAACCATAACATCTTCATTCGCAACCCTGTCCATCCAGCTTATTTTAAGTATTCTTCTGTAGATCCACATCTCGAATGCCTCAAGTCGCCTTATTAGTTCTTCAGTGAGGGTCCATGCTTCCATTCCATAAAAAAATATCGAAAACACGTAGCATCTGACCATTCGCATTCGTAATCCAAGGTTGAGATCATGACTGCAGAAAATCTTTTTCATGCGGATAAAGGTTGCACGAGCTTGCTCAGTGCGGCATTTGATTTCAATCGAAGGATCCCATCTATCATTTACATTGCAGCCCAAGTATACTATACACTGAACCTTCTCTAGTTTTGTCCCAGCAATATAAAGATTTTCTTCCAATGCGTTATTTTTGCTTATGAGTACGTATTTGAGCCATCTGAGATTCAATCGAAAATCTAAGCCATTAACGCTAATTCTGTTCGACTTCCCTAATACCTGTTTTTTTAATCTATTTCCATATCTTCAGTTAATTTCTGGTTTATACTCGTACATGATGATTTGTGATGACTGCAATACAAAGTTTAAATTATTGAACTCTTACTGTCTGTTATTTTACTATTACGTGAGTATTTTCATTGTGTTTTTATTTTATAATTTTTCATTGTTTTCTCATTATATTTGTATGTGTAGACAATGGTCAACTCAGTCAAAACCTTGATTTTTTTTAGTGTAAGTCTAAATGATTTTGGCCGCTCACTAAACGATTAAGGATATTTTATAACTATTTTAACTTGTAGCTAGCTAAGTCTTGACTTGTCACTTCTGTTTTATTGTGTTTATCTCTCTTTTTTTCGTACACCATCCTTTACTTTTATAATTTACACTTAAATTTCATGTTATTTCATTATCGATTATACGTAATAAATTAATAAATCCGTTAATAAATTAGTAAATAAAGTTGCGTCTCTTCAACTATATTTTTAAACAACTTCAAAAAGGAGGAGGTTCTCAATTCGACGGTAATACTTTTTTAATTTTTTAATTTTTTTAATGTTTGTTACCTCAGAACTTTTGACTGGGTGAACCGATATTAATTGTTCTTTTTTTTATTTGAAAGCTGGTGCTTCTCGTGTGGTCCCATTTCAATTTAGTCCAATTCTGACAATGGGATCCATGAGAAAACCATATAAGTCTTAAATTTGCATTAAGTATGTGCGCGATAAATGAACGAATAACTCAATATCACGCCAACCGATTTCGATGATTCTTTTTTTATTGAAAAGAATGTACTTCAAGGGTAGTTTGATGAGAGTTTGGTTAGGTTCTGATTATGCGATCCATGACAAAGTAACGGAACTCCTCAATGCTTAGGAGCAAATTACTCGGCCGAATCTTTTATAGGCTATCCGGTGAGTTACCTATCATAACTTCGTTATGGTCAAGTAATGTCTGTCGCATATGAGCAGCACGTTTAGTAAGTCTACCCATATTCAGACAAATCAGCTAGTGTACTTCAGATTCACTAAAAATCAAAAAATAAACAAAAAATTTAACAAAACAAAAAAACTACTTAAAAAAATGCACTAAAAAGTAATAAAATTATTTCGTTTTCCTCTACAACTTAATATCAACTTACTTTTTCTACTCATCAATATATAGGTACGATTGTTATTTTTGGAGTCGGTGTCAGCCAAGGTACCCACCCGGCGTGTTCATTTGACAGCTCCCCTCCCGCCGCCCCGCTCTCGACTCTCGCCTCGTCAATTAGCGCGTGCGACACAAGCACATCTCACCTATAACTATGTATATAGTTACAAACCTGCCTTGGCTGACACCGACTCCAAAAATAACAATCGTACCTATATATTGATGAGTAGAAAAAATAGGGGGGGGGGGGGTTCGAACAACGCGTTACGTAACATGTTATGTATCGTCATTCCCCCATAGAAAGGGGGTGGGATAGACCCTGTCCATGCACATTGCCAGGCGAACATACAACAGAGCGGTCTTCCCGCGATCCGCCCGCGCCTCCCCCATCGACATGCGTTGGCCTGAGGCGTAACCGTGCGGTCTCGATGTCCTTCCGTCCCCCCTCCGGTAACCCGACGCTCATCTTTCCTCAAGGTCTTCAAAAACTTCCCCTTCTCTCCCAAGTACATTTCTTCGAGGCAAAATCGGGGAACCGGCTAAAGGACGCGGACTTCGAGCATCGTCTGCGGTTGGGCCGATAGCTATACGCATTCTCATTGGGACTGCCCGGTGGTCTATGGAATACTTTCTCTGGCTTTTTTTTTTTTTTAATATATTTTATTTTATTTCCGCTACTATAGTAATTACTTACATTATAACATAATCATATAACTGTTTTTTCCTCATTACTTATTTTATTCACAGAAGGTTTCTTCGACTGGTCATAGCCGTTATGTTTATTTTTCTTTTACTAACACTATTATCTCTTTTTGATGTTACCTATTTCAGAAGAATTATTCCACGGGCTGCTACTTCTATTTATCTTTTGTATAATGTTAATGTAAGTACTTGCATACTGCTTACTAACCCCGTATGCATGGACATTGGAGGGTCTAGAGTCGTTCAAATAAATGTAGCTTCGTTCAAAAAAAAAGTAGAGTCTTGACGTGTGCGGTGAAGGAGGAAACCATATGTTTCCTTATAACGCCGTTGGGAAAGTGGTGGGTCCCCTCCAATGTAACATGTTTTTCTTTATTTAGATAAAAAAAACTAAGGAATTAAAATCTTCCAAGTTGGCAATCCTTTTCGTTTTCGAAATCTCTTGTTTTATTTATTTCCGCAAACGCGATTAAAACAAGAAAAAATGTATTTAAGCGACTTTCCAGTACTTAATTGTGACTTTCAGGTAAAAATTGTCACTTGGGCGTTACGTAACGTTTAGGGGGGGGGGTACGGAAAAACGTTACAGCGCGGTACATGGGTGGGAGGGGGGGGGGGGGGGGTCAAAAATTGCGTTACGTAATATTTGAACGCCCCCTTTCAGCTTCACAATTCGTATAATCATTATATCCTTTGATTTTTACGGATTATAATAGTAACACTCTAGATATAAACTAATTATTCAAGCCTCTCTTAACCTAACCCATTTTTAAAAAAAGCTGTTTTGAAGAATATTTTCATGCACTGACTGTAAAATTGCATATTATTTCTCTACGCATATTTACTCATTACTCCCATTTGAGTAAAGCTAATTTTACGAATGTAACGAGATTACTGATTAATAATAATATAACGTTCTCACATCTCTGAAGATACATTTAAATAATGACTAATTCTCAGTGTAGAAACAGGACTCTGTACGTCTGTTCCATTAAGCACGATAGGATTTAAAGCAGTCACACCAAGTCACAGCTGACAGCTACCACATTTTGTAAATGTCAATCGTTAACCGTTAGGATGATGAAAATAACCAGAACTTCTGTTTTTGATCTTGTTCTAAAATGTTCATCATACAGATGATAACAAACATTTTATTTAATATTTATGTATTGCGTTAGTATTAATGTATTAATATATACACCGCACGAAGAGGAGACCGATTAGTCTTATCTAATTCTTTCGCAGGCTAAATCTTAAAAATAGTCTTATCTCATTCTCTATAGGCGAGATGTAGATTTCTCTTTTTAGTGTCGCTATTTTTCGTTACATCGAGTTTAAAATCACAACGGTGCTGAAGAAGTTTTCACTTCAATAAATCAATTTATTCATTTATACAGTAACAATGTCATTACAATACAAATAGTAGATATGTTATTGTCTCACAAAATTTACCCAAAATGTGGCAAGCAACAACTCCGTGACCTTTTGACCTCTCGACTAATCAACAGTGGGAGGATTCATACGTTCGTCACTCCTGGTCATATTGACCCCAGATTCCTACTCACCTCTGGTACGTTTTTCCTTCCCAGAACTTACTGTCCTTCCTTTCCCTAAAAAATCCCTCCACGCAGCATCTCCAAAGATGCTTGTCTCTGAGTATTTTTTTTTCTCAGAGCCCCCTTTGTGGAGGTTAAGTATTTTTTTTTTCAGTACATAAGTCAAATTTTCTACTGATAGTATCTTTATCAGTAGCAAATTTGACTTATGTACTGAAAAAAAAACTTAACTTCCACATCGGTATCGGTAATAAATGTTGATTTGAGGTTACTAGGCAACGAACACGTTACTTTGATCATTAATTTCTTAACTTTAGTAATCTTTGACTTGTAGAATAGAATACCGTACAATTAATTGTACACAGAACCGTTCGACACATGTTAACATGAACCAGACAACAATATCTTCAATTGAATTCATTCAAAAACACCATAACAGTTCTCACATTTATTTTCAGTTGTAATGCTTGTATTATTCAACTTTTCCGTATACAAAATCATTTGTAATTTTTTTTTTGTAAATATTTCCCTATCGAGTCCACGCTCAAAACACATTTTAAAATGTTAAAACAAATTGTACTTGGTAGATTACAGTTAGTAATAAGTAATTCAGTAACCGGTATTGACAAATATTGCATTTTAATGGTTATTTTGTTATCTTTAAAAACGCGAAATGTCATTTCTCAAGGAACGCCATGTTGTTAATTACGACGGCAAACGCCTCGCGTGATTTTCCGTGTTTATGAAACCGAACAAAATAATGATTAATACGCATTATTTATCATTTCCGAAGATTGCAATTCGTACTTATTATTGTCTAACTGACTGAAAATTTTTTCAGTAATTTTTTTTTTTAAAAATGCGTATTTCATCGTCGTAACAAAATTACATCGTCGTAACATGGCGGTCCTTGAAAAATGGCATTTCGCGTTTTTTAAATTAAAAAAAAAAAACATTAAAACGCAATATTTTTCAATACCGGTTACTGAATTACTTATTACTAACCATTATCTACCAAGTAAAATTTGTTTTAATTTTTTAAAGTGTGTTTTGAGCGTGGACTCGATAGGGAAATATTTACCTTTTTTAATGTAAATACCGCACAAGAGTCCTAACTGTTCCCCACCATCTGAAGCCAGGGAGACTATGGCAGCTTTCTCCAATTGGGGTGTGTTGTAGGAGGGCGGAAACAAAAACGACGGCGAATCGTTCCACAGCCGATCTGTTGAACTCAAGAACGAGTCGTAGAAGCGACCCGTTCTCATGTGACAAATGTCAACCGTGTCCAAGTGTTCGGTGCGCGTTTGACGTGTTTCCTGACTGTTCAAGGGATCAATGGCACCAGTTCCTCGGAGCATCTTCCATTGTAATTGCGGTAAAACAACGACAGTGTGCGTACCTGACGCTAGTGCTCTAAAGATTGCAATCTGTTTGTTAAGGTAGGGGAATCTGTCTACACGGACCGCCCCATGTCTGCATAGAGTGAAGGGTTTTTCAGGTATTTTTTGGCTCCGGACCAGAGGTTTTTTTTTTTTACATGAGCTCCACACAGGAGGCTCTGAGGAAAATAATTTCCCTCAGGGCCTATGTCATCTTTAGGGATGCGGTGTGGAGGGTTTATTAAGGAAAGGAAGGAGAGTTCTGGGAAGGAAAAGGTTTTAAGGGGTGGGTAGGAATCTGGGGTTCAGTGTGTCCTGGTCATCTGCCTCGAAGACCTAGACAAACCTCACCCCGCGAACACGGGCACCCCTGCTAAATCACCGGCCGTAGCGAACCACTCGGGGTGACCTATGGCAGAGGTGTTGGTTATCCAATAAAGGTCCCGCTCCCAAATTGAAAGGTGACTACCACCAACAGTGGGGCGCACAGGGTCAGCAGCAGTTGTGTAGTGTGTAGATGTACTGTCTGCGGGCTTTGTGTGGTACGCCCAGCTTCTGAAAGGCCAACTTGACTCGGGCTTTTCGATCTACTCGTATTATATCAAACAATACCAACAAAACTCATAATAATAATTCAGAAAAACATTTTTTTCCGTGTTCGTGCAGTCACGGTTGTCATTTGTGTAAAAAATGTCAAAATGGCGTACTTGATAAATTGAGCTCTAGCTCAAATTTTTTATTATTATTTTTATTTAATACAAGATTATACATTTATATACATCATTTTTGAAATGTCATGACTGCCCAACTAGGAGGATTCCCGTTTTAGGACAGTCAAATTATTATGAGTATGAACATAATGGAACATTATTTGTAAAAAAAAAGAAGGAAAATTGAGGAACTAAAAATAAGAGAAAGAATACAAAATATAATAAAAATGTTTAAAACATAGTTAACTGTTATTTGTTCAGCATAGTTATTAAAATAATATTAATTTAAAAAAGAAAAAGGTATTTAATAACATATAGGTAACTTAAATGTAATTGGAATTTAATATTCTTTTAACTAATTGATATTTTCCTTTGTTTCAGGTAAGAAGAAACATCCCATCATTTGAAGACAGTATGTTATCTTTTCATCCACGATCCACGCGTTGATTTGACTCCGTTTTCCGAATTCCTATCGAAATATGACATACTTCCTTTGAATCCATCTTTCTATCTATCTATATAAATAAAAATGAATCGCCGAAATGTATGTAAGTGCATAACTTTCGAAGGACTGCATCAAATGGGATATTTTTTTGTGTTTTTGTTATTGTCAGGATATGGTTTTGTATAAAACTATTGTTGAGCTCTGGCATTATGAAATTTGTATAAAAAATTGCAATAGGTGGCACGCGACCTCCGTAATCCAGTGGGCAAGACTCTGGACTCACAATCCGGAGGTCGCGGGTTCGAACCCGGCATGCGCAAATAAATTTTATTTGATTAATTTGTGTTATTTCACAATTAATTCATTTAAAATAATATATAGTATATTTGCGGCATGTTCCAGAGTGGAAGATACTATCAGTATCGCACTGGTGTAAGACCATCATTCAGAATTGAAACGTTGCTTGAAAATGGCTTTAGCCGTGTTTAGTGACCAGATCTGAATAGCCAGCTTCCCAACCTTCTGGTTGGGAAGTACCTGGCTGGGGGACGGGGAGTGGAGTGGGGAGAGGAAAGGTGGAGGAGGCGGAGTGGGAACGCAATAGAGGAAGGGGACGCGCGAGAGGAAGGGGAACGGAACGAATAGGAAAGGACACGCAGGGAGAAACAATTTCTTTATTAAATGGCATAGCAACGCTTGCCGGGTACCAGCTAGTACTTTTTATAGTATAGTATATTTTTAAGCTCAAGAATACATTTTTGTTATTTTTTTAGATAATCTGTTGTGTTTGTTAAAGCCGTGTTGAAAAAGTAATTACATGAAATTCCCTCGATAATGTCTTAGATGAGATACAATATGATGCAAAGTTTATAAAAACACACACATCTGGTTCTGTTATTTAACGTGTTGCAGGCATTTCATATAAATATAGTCTACATTCCTTGCAAAATGAGTGTAAATATTGTTCCTGAGGGGAAAATAGTCCGGGAAGGGAGGCGCGTCAAATTACCAGTCACTGAACAAACTATTTAAACTGTACTTAAAATTGATCATAAATGAATCATGAATCTACAATCCGATTGTTCTAGATCCAAATTTATTTAAAATCTTTCCTAGTTTTACAATGTTTACACACATAGTAATCATCAGTTGAACAAGTATGTTTCTACTTGTACTTTAAATTGAAATCAAAATTTATAATTATGATTCAAAATAAACATATTTTTCAAAAATAAAAAATTTGAATGCAAACGTACAAAGTTTTAATAATGGCTCACCTTACCTTTTTGTAATTGAAATTACTGACAACGACCAAAAATACAAAAGCACACATATTTTATTTGTCGAATGTATTGTATGTGTACGTTATCGTTAGCTCACTTTTTGCCTCTCATGTAAAAAGCACACATATTTATTTGTCGAATGTATTGTATGTGTACGTTATCGTTAGCTCACTCATATAGGTATATGAGTTGTTCCGAAAACCGAATAAAATAGCCCGAGGGGTTAAGTTTCTAGTAGGTACTTAACTACTCGAGTGCTTTGTGGCACTATTTAAAAGACCACGGATTGCTTTGCTGCCAATTTTGGCAAATATTCCCTCAATTCTTTAAAAAAATAAATTAAAATATTTTATATAATATTTCAAAGGCTTGGAATTCCACACAAAATACAATATTACGGGGTTGTATATCGCATGTAACTGGTTTTAAATGAACTAATTTTTGCTTGCGAATTATTCGCTGTCGCTGCGAATATTTCGCGGCGATTTATGGGATTCTTATTTATTTTATTTATTTATTTACATATGCATATATATTAACAATACATTACAATGTGAACATTTGTCTGTCCAACTGGGCAGAATACCCGTTTCAGGACAGCCAAATTGTATATTTAGTTCATAATATTCTTAACAAAGGAATAGTTTCGTTCAAGATATCAAGGGAATTTGCTTCTGTCAAGACAACTTTTGAGAACACTAAGAATTGTATATAATTAAGGGATGGTTTCTTTATGTCTTTAAAAGAATCGCAAAGATGTGATTTTTTTCAAGGTCAAATTGGATAACGTAAATAAATGCATTCAGAGTGAATGCATTTATTAATGTTTATTAGTTGAAAGGTTTTCGTAACTGTGTTGATCTAGTACAGGGGTCGGCAACCTTTTGGCAGGAAAGGGCCACAAGTTGGCAAAACAAACTAAAGGCGGGCCGCACTTCAGTGTGATGTCTGAGGTTGCATTTGGGAGGCTATTTCTTGTATGTTAGCTGTCATATTTGTAGTTGCAATTCGTAGAATGGCTCTCAAATGCTCATCTGTGAGACGAGAAGCATATTTATTTTTTCTGTAATTGAAAATTGAAAAAGTTTGTTCGAAAAAATAAATGTTACCAAAATTTGTAATGAACTTACCGTTGTTGCACTTACCATTTTTTTCCTTGGTAATTGCATTGATACTAGCGCTTGTTATAAGTTACAAAACAAATCATTCCCTGTAGTCGTTCCCTTCAAACTACATAACTGTAAAAGCTCCTCATAGACATTAAAGTTCTTATCGATTCCGCGAACAAATATTAAAAGCTGGGCAGTATCTGAAACGTCATTACTTTTATCGGTCATTCAAATTGTTGTGCTTTTTCCCGGAGTTGCTGACATAAATTTTCGCCCAAATCTCAGCCATAACTAAGGCACATTGTTTTACTTGTCACTGTCAGTAAATGGTCGGCCAGACTTCACAAGAATTTCCGCTACCCTTAAACTTGCACGTATATTCGACTCGTTACTTTTTTTTTTTTTTTTTTTTTATTTTTTTATTTAGTAACTATATAATATTTTTTACATTTTTATATGAAACATGTTAGTTAGATGTATATATAAAATATATTCGTAGTCCTCCTCACTAGGAGATCCTGTGCTGAGGGGGACTATGCTTTGGATAAGTTTTTCAGCGACTTCTATGGTTTAACTTAATTGATTGGATAAGGTTTTCCAGAAACTTCTATGATGTTTTAAGTATACTAGTAAGTTCATTTTCCGATAGATTCTTCAGCCAACATTTAATGTCCTTAATGTAGCTATTTTTTATTTTTATTTGTTTGATACTAAGTGGGAGCTTGTTATATAACTTTACTGCTAAAAATGCAGAACTTCTTTGACCAAATGAAGAGTTACACTTTGGTATATTAAGTATGTCTGTTTGTTTGGCTCTGGTTTTATGAGCGTGGGAGGTGTCTGCCTCTGAATCATTTTTGTGGTGATGTACTAGAATGTTTTTGGCATAGATTTTCTGTATGCTTGGAACATCAAACTGTTTAAAAATTTCTGCCGTTGACGTCCTTATGGGGAGCTTTAGAATGGTCTTTATAATGCAATTCTGAGTTATCTTAAGTTGTTTTAAGTGATTAGATGCTGCTGAGCCCCATCCTATTACTCCATATTCCAATCGAGAGTGGCATAAAGCATAATATACTCTCTTTAGATCCCTCATTGACAAGATGTTTCTTAATTTTTTGAAGAAGTAGATGAGTTTTGTTAGCTTTTTTGAGGTAAGATCAATGTGTGAATTCCACTGTAGATTTTCATCAATTTCAATCCCAAGATATTTAATACTTTTGGTTTGGGTTATAGACGGGCAGGAACATTGTGGAAAAGTATTTTGACATTCATGTAATTTGAGGGTATGCACATTCATTGGTTGTCCTCTTTTGTTTTTGGAGAAAGTTAGATATTTAGTTTTACTAACATTTAATGTAAGGGAGTTTACTTTTAGCCAGTTTTGAAGTACAGCCAGGCCATGTTCCGCCTCCTTGTAGGTTCTTGTCCAATCTTGTTCGTGGAATATAATAACAGTGTCATCTGCAAAGCTCATTATGTTTCCATTAATGGGGAGATTCATAAGGTCATTTATATATATCAGAAATAGTATAGGTCCTAATACGCTTCCCTGGGGGACCCCGAATTTAATTGGGAGAGATTTGCTCTTTCTTTTACCAATTTGTACAATTTGTTCTCTTCCAGTTAAATAACTTCTAAGTAGGTTTAGAGTTGTTTCGGTTATTCCATTTTTTTTTAGTTTTAAGTACAGTATTTCATGATCAATTGTATCGAAAGCTTTTTGAAGATCAATGAAAACAGCTAAGCATTTTTTGCCTTCATCCAGTTTTCTAATAATTGTATTAGTTACATTAGCTATAGCGTCACCAGTACCCAGGTTTTTTCTAAAACCATACTGCGTAGGTGATAATATTTTATTGGTATCCAAAAATGTAAGAACTTGTTTTTTTATTACTTTTTCCAATATTTTCGACAGAGGAGTTAAAATACTAATTGGTCGATAATTTGAAATATCATTTTTGGGACCATTTTTATATAATGGTATGATCGTAGCAATTTTAAGACAAGCGGGAAAAACACCTTTAGATAATGATAGATTTACAAGGTATGTCAGAGGTTGAATTAACTCATTTTGTAGGTATTTAATTGATTTGCTTGATATCAGTTCATTTCCCGATGAGGTATTTGTTTTTAAGGAGGTTATAATATTTCTTATTTCATCACTTGTTATCTTGACTATATTGAGGCTGTTTTCATGATTTACAGCTTCATTCCTCATTGTTTTTTCGACAGTAGTAGAATTTTGTTTAATTTTATTTGCAAGGTTAGAGCCTATATTGCAAAAGTAGTTGTTTATAAAGTCAAAAAGTTTGTCTGGGTGTTTCGTAAAAGATGTGGGAATCTCATCAATGTTTAATTCTTTAATGTTTTTGTCTTTATGCGAGGCTTTAGTATTTGTAATTTCATTTATGATCTGCCAGAGTTTACGGGAATCATTATTGCATTCATCAATTTTGTTTTTATAGTATGTTTCTTTAGCATAACGAATTACATTTTTACATGTATTACGATATCTTTTGTAGAATCGAAGTGTATGGACATCATAAGGGTTGATTTTTACTTTTCTGTGCAGTTCATCTCTTTTTCTGATCGAGTTTATAATATTCTGACTGATCCATGGTTTAATGTGAATATTTTTATGAGATACCTTTTTATCTGTGGTTTTGGTGTTAGATAGAATACTGTGCTGTATAATTTCTACAAAATAACTCCAAGCAGTATCAGTATCATCTTTTTCCAGGAGGGCGGTCCAGTCATTCATTGTTAACTCCCTTTTGACATTTTCCCAATTTGTTTCAGACTTCGTTAGGAGTGATTTCGTATTTAGGTTTACATAAGAGTTATTTTTTGTTATAGATAGAATTATTGTGTAATGGTCTGTCAGTGTGGTAGTATAAATAATGGCTTGAGTTTTTTTATTAGTTTTACTAAAGATATGATCAATGCAAGTTTTGCTATCATTAAATACACGTGTAGGTTCCTCAATTAGGCTTTCATATCCATGGTATGCAAGTGTCTGCATGTAATCATATTTTTTTGGGTGGCCATTTTCAAGGATATCAATATTTATATCACCGATAATAAATACATCTTTAGTGTTTTTTAGTAAACTCAGTTCAAATGATAAGGAGTTTAGAAATGGCTCCAGATTTTTTGTAGATGGAGATCTGTAAATTGCGAGTATTGTTGTATCATTGCCGATTGATATCCTTAGACAGTTTGCATTATTAATACCGATCTCTATGACATCAGCTTCAATATCTTCTTTAATATATACGATGACACCATCATTTTTGGTATTATTCATAATTGTAGAGTAAGGGACATATTTATCGATTTGTAGAGGATAGAACTTATCAGTTAACCAACATTCAGTAAGAATAATTATATCCCAGTTTAGATTTAAACTTTTTATCAATATTTGTAGTTCGTCAAAGTTTTTATTAATACTTCTAATGTTTTGATGCATTATGTTAAAATTATTTCTTATGGATGATAAGTTAGGTAAGTTTGTTGTTTTTGTGTTATCCATTTTTGCCAACTAAATTAATTATGTTTTTATATTACTTACTAAATTATTTTCACCATATCATCAAGGTGCTTAATGTAGATTATTTTATCTTCATGTTTTTTACGAATCATAACTTTACCATTTTTGTACCACACATATTGGTATTTTTTTTCTATGGCTAATTGTTTTGTTTTCCATAGTATTTCTTTATGATAAGGGCTTAGTTCTTCCCCGATGAAGATTTGAGAGGTCGACAGATCCTTAATTTCTTCATAGTTTATTTCTTTCTTTTTTTCAAGGAGTGAATCTCTTTGTCTTTTCTCGGAAAAGGTGACAAGAAGTTTGGGTGGAGCTCCATTTCGTCTGTCTGGGACTCGGATGACTTCAGTAATGTCTGTATGGTTTATAGTTATCCCAGCTGCTGCAGCAACCTTCCTTATGATTTCAATTGGTTGTTCTCTTATTTTTTGGGGAATCCCAGCTATTTCTAAAGAATTACATTTTGACAAGGTTTCAATATCTGCCAGTCTAATTTCAAGTTTTTTTATTGTATTATTTTTTTCATTCATATCTTTTTTAATATTTTCGAAATCAGTTTGTATAACTTGGTTTAAATTATTTGTAACATCAATTTTTTTTAGTATTTCATCATATTGAGCACTTATAAATTCAATGCTTTTTGTTGTTTCTGTGGTCTGAGATTCAATTTTGATAAAAATGTCCCTCTTCAAGGTTTCAAATTTTTTATCTATATATTCGATAATTTTATCCATGCTTATTTTTTCATCAGAAATTTGGTTTTTGCTTCGAGTGCTAGACATCACTAAAATCTTTGTTCAGAATTGCCCCTTACAAAAATTAATTCTGTCAACAATGTTTTGTTTATTGTTGTGACTTTATTGCATAGACAAAACTTAACATTTACACGTAGCGGATTTGCACTTTTTCACAAATTTGAAAAATAAATTGTCTGTGACTTTTAATGACAATGATTTGTTGTTTTGTGAAATTTTTTGAATCAAGATATAAAGTTAATACACTCTCCCACTCAAATTATTACGCACTACCAAGTACACTGTATCACTGATTTATGAGTTTCAAATATGATTACACGTAAATTTGTTTAAATATAATTAACTTTGTTTTTAAATTAGGAGCTGTCAGAATCCGCTGTTTGTTTTAGTTATCCATAGATGAGTGAACTTGAACTTGAACTTTAAAAACATTTTGTTTTTTATTATTTCAAGAATTTTGTTTTATATTACAAATGATTACATATGCAAGTTTTTACAATAATAATTAATATTTTATTCTACTACTCCATAAGTTGAGCTGTAGGAGCTCGTGTTTATGGGAGGAGTACCTACTTACATGCAAAAATAATAATAATAATGTTCTAATGAAATGTGTAAACAATGATCAAAGATTGTATTTATTTTTATCCAGCTTAACCGTTATGTTGTATGGCTTAATAAATAGAGAAAAAAATGCGTTTACTTTGATATTTATAAATTATTTACAAAACATTCACGGGCCGCAAGTAAGACGTCCGCGGGCCGCGTGTTGCCGACCGCTGATCTAGTAGGTTTTGGTTGAGCCGGCCGCGGCCCAGTGGTCCACGGTCAGCGGTGCGTGCTCGCAAGTCGCAAGCTGTGTCTAGAGCCGCCGCGGGTTCGTCGCCCCAGAGCGGCCCATCTGTCTGTGGGGGACTGTGACTGTGGAAAGTGTGGAATAGTGTTGTTATTTTTGGTCCGCCACCAGAAATAATAATAATGCGTTTTATTATTTGTGGCGGTCGCCGGAAACGCAGGGCGGCGGCGGCGGCGGCGGCGGCCATGCGATTATATGGGAATTAAATGGGCCACGTGCGTGATAATTAGATACAATATTATATTTACTAATTTATTTGTTGTCGAAGCTTTAACCCTACAGTTTACCCTACTGCCTGTACAGATTATATTTAAAAAAAAATCAGAGTGTGCAATTCACACGCGGTAAATGTGAACCTTTAAAAAATTAAAGTAGATAAGAGTGGGGAGACTACGAAGCACCGCACAACGAGGAGACTGATTATTCTATCTCATTCTCTCTCTGGCTTAATCCTACAGATGTATGTGTTTGTCTCTTTTTACTGTCGCTTTTTCGATTCATCAAGTTTCAAATAACAGCGGTGCCAAAGAAGTTTTCACTTCAATAAAAATATACATGTACAATTTTACATTTTTAGTATAGCGTTCATTGGTCAAATCATTGTACTCGTACATGTAGTTTCGTATCAGTGATCGATGAACCGAGGATGGAATTTTTAACCATAAGTTGTTACAACGGTTTGCCTAGTTTGTAGTTGGAAGTGAGATTGTTGAAATATATTATAAGTTTATAGAGCGCTATTGATGTGATTTTTCACCAAAACGGTGCTATACAAATCATCCAAATATTATTATTATTACAGTTGATAATGATTTTTTAAATTTATTTAATTACCATGTTGTAGCGGTTATTATAATTACCATATTGTTATTATTAAATAAATGCACAATTTTAACGGTGAACACAATTAGTCTTTATTTTGGTTGGGTTGGGTATAATCAGAAATTTTAACAATAACTTTATGGGTACACTGAGAAATAGGTCACACCCGTGACGGTCCTCCCAAAGCTAACCTAATTATTCCCTTACCCTTTGTTTTACCAAAAGGGTTTCAACGAGTATTTTCTATCTCTGCATTAGCTGAACCCTGCTGAACCCGAAGCTGACAGATTACGAAGCGTCTCTTGGATCAGTCCTGCCAGAGGTTCACTTGAAGTAGCGCGGTAGGCACCGAGAAGCAACTTGCTCTCTAGCACTTTACCTGATATGACGTGACCTTTTATCGATCATCCCTTTCCAGGGATCACATCTTTAAGTCTGAGCGGCGGGGTGAAAAGCTAACCATTAGCATCCCTCGCCCTAATTAGTAAAAATCGAAACGAATACGGGTAAGCGGAGAGGATGGATCGCCAAACAACTCGGTATTGGCACACACTTCTTACTTTATTCACATTCATACGTCGTACTTTACAAACCCTTATACTATTCCGACTTCTGGCATGGTCAGACTCGAGTATTTGGTTTAATTGATCGTGCCTTGTCTTTCTCGAGCGTCCCAAACAGCTATCATTCACATTCGCGTCATATGTTCTCCTTACACTCCTTTTCGTTCATTAGCTCTACATGGCCAAACCATCAAAATGTTCCTTACTTAATCTTAATGCATTTATCACACGATCAAACGTGGTTTTATCACGCATACGTCTGAGGGATATCATTTCTACGGTATTCATTTACCTTCAAACATCTTCTGCAAGTTCTAAGTCACTGCCATACATCAGGGTAGGTACCAGACCTCCATTGTGGACTGCTACTTTTCCATCAAAAAGGATTAGCTTCATATAATAACTACTTTTAAAAAGCGTTCTCTTTGTAAAACCTATTCATATTATTTTATTCATGCGATTTAAAAATGAATGTAAGTGGCCCCTTGAACTAAAACAAAAAAATTGCATTGCGGTTAGGGCAGGAAGAATTTATTTTAATAATGCAGTCGGTTTCATGAATGGGTGCGAAATCATTGCTCAGTGACGCTTCCGACCGACCATGACGACAATGCGACGTTGACAATTCGAAGTTATTCAGTACAATTCATAATTCGAAAAGCACCGCTGCAGTACTGCCACGCTTGAGCTGTGATGTCACACGCTTTTCGCTTATATGTTTTTACGACAATGCGACGTTGACAATTCGAAGTTATTCAGTACAATTCATAATTCGAAAAGCACCGCTGCAGTACTGCCACGCTTGAGCTGAGATGTCACACGCTTTTCGCTTATATGTATTTTCCAAAAATTGTAAGAGTTCTGATCTTAGCGTGCTCTAATTAATATAATGTTCTTAGCGGCGGATGATCTGAACCCACTGAACCTCAGATTCCTACCAACCTCTTATACCTTTGTCATTCCCAGAACTTCCGCTCATTCCTTTCTTTAAAAAGCCCCTCCACACAGCATCTCTAATGATGACGTAGGTACCCCGAAAAAAATTATTTTCTTCAAGGCCTCCTGTGTAGAGCTAATCTAAAAAAACAATCATATTACAAGCAAATTACTGTATAAATAAATATTCCATATTGGATTTTACCACACATTTATTTGTACTAAAGAAAGCCAACGTATCACTTTTTTTATTTCGTTAGTAAAATTGTACTAAATAATGGTAATACCAACAGATGACACTGATTGCTACTTTTTTAAGTGAAACTTCTTTACGCCGCTCGACTTGGGGGGGAAGCTGGTGAATACCTTACGAAAAGTGTGATGCGAATTGTGATCGCATTTACGCACGCTTGAATAAGTTAGTGAAGATAGAAAGAGAGAGGGTTACGTTTCGTATATTACTGTAGGGGCAAGAGAGAGAGGTGCGAGCACGAGGAATCATTTATTGAATAACCATGCCATAGGTTACCCCAAGGTCGTAGGTCACCCCACGCTAAGTCATCCCAGGGTCATAGGTCACCCCATGGTCATGTCACCCCAATGGCATGTTCTTTTATAAGTTAGTGAAGTTTTACTTCAGTCGGGTGGTCTAAAGCAAACTCGTTTTTTTCTGTAGAATACGTCAGGTGCGTCAACTTTTAAACTTGTCACGTGCGTCATCTTGCATATTTATTTTCTATTTACTGCGATTCGAAGTATAGATTGATTTCTTGCAATAATTCTATATTTTTTAATATTATTTATATTGTTATGTGAGTAGGATGGGGCAGGCAGTGCATGTGCCTATATGGATTACACGCCTCTGAGTACCTACAGAACCCAATCATAGCCCAACAGTCGCCAGTCATCATGACGGATGGGGACAATTGACCCTCTTTGACCCTTGGAGCTTACTCTGATGGGAGAAAGTCTTAATGTATGATGATTTATGGGTTTTACACTCGAGGAAAGTTAAGGACATTTATTATTATTGTCCATTGTTGGAAATATCAGAATTAAACTTATTGTTTTTATACCTCGATATTCCTCTAATTTCTATCTACAAATAACACTTATGAAATGATTTATGTTTCTCTTTAAAAAAGGCAAACATTGAGTGGCTACAAATAAACTTACGTATTTCTTACTGTTACTAGCACAGACTTGTGAAAAATCACGGGATTATGTGAATTCTCTACAAATCAGTTCTTATTTTGAAAATGACAATTAAAATTATTTTCTGTTAAAAATATTATATTTTTATCGTTTCTCTTAATTCTTCACAAAATCAATTCCGATTGTGAATTTGACACTTATATTCAAAGAAAATTTAAGTTCATTTAAATAGAGTTACACCAAAATTAGTGTTTTGTGTGATTATAGTGGGGAAGGTTGCCTGTGCAATGATAATTTAATTAAGAGCGTTTAACCAGCCAGCGGACGAAAATCCACATTTCGTCGAAAGTTGTTCTTCCGATCGTGCAGGACGGTTACAATGAGAAAGATTAATTATTCTCCGTACCAGCTTTTTAAAATTATAACTCAATATCGAATTTATTTCAATCCAAATTAGCTTTAATTTATACCTTCATCCAAAAATGCTGAAAGGCGTGATGATAAAACTATTAAAATAGTGTACTTTTTGTAGTTATTTTTTGATTATAAGTATTTATCATTTTTCAATAATGTCTAAATTTAATAAGAATGTTAAAAAAATCTGAAATATATTAGTTTGTAAGTGCGCAAATAAATACACAAATGGACCAATTTTCGTCAAGAAACACATGTACGTACATATTTCTTAATGATTTTATTGAAACTAAAATTAAAATTCTAATACGTAACTTTGCTAGATAATGTATTGATTTATTTTACTGCATGATTACATTATTTGAAATGGGTGTGGTGTAATACAAAAACTTTTTTGAAAATTTAACAAATCTGCCAACGACCTTTGGAATAACCTTATTAAACTAAAAATTAAAAAAAATTCTAAAAATTTATTACATACGAATGCTAGATAAAAGAACAATCTTTCGAAATCCATTTATAATTTTTTGTGGAAAAGAGTCAATACGTCTAAAAACTTTTTTGAAAATGACGTATTTCAGGCTTTCTCTGGTAATGCCCTCTTAAGAGCAAACCGGGGCCCTGAGGGAAATTATTTTCCTCAGGGCTTCCTGTGTGGAGTTCCATTCAGGAGGCGAGAATGGATACCGCTGCCCTGGGAACCATTTATTGGATAACCGATATGTCATCCCAAGTGGTTCGCCACGTTTAGTGACTTAGCAGGGGTGGATGACCTGGACACACTGAACCCGAAATTCTTACCTAAACCTCTTACCTTTTTCCTTCCCAGAACTTCCTCTCCTTTCTTTCCTTAAAGAGAATTTCTACACAGCGTCCCTAAAGATGACATAGGCCCTGAGTGAACTCATTTTTCTCAAGGCCTCCTACATGTAAAAAAAAGTATCGTAATTAAATCTGTAGTCTTTGTCCCATCTGTGTATTATTATCCCATTATCGAATACACTGTTTTATTTCAAAATTAATTATTCTGTTAATTAAGACGCCATGATATTTCTCTGAGAGATTAATTTCAACAGCATCTTCCCTCTTCACTAATAATAGTAATATTTGAAAATAATATCTCGGGCGATGATTGGCTGCGAGAACGCATGCATGTTTCCTGTCAAGTGAAGTTACTCCACAACAATGCGCTCCCACTTGTTTTCTTTGTGGATTACAGCCGTCACCCTATTGAACAGCGCGCTCTTTATCGGGGACAAAGAAACTTAAATGAAATTCGTAAATTTGGGCCACTTCGTACATTCTTTTCAAGTAACGTGATATTTTGCTGGACCCACCCCCCCCCCCCCCGTTTTGAGCTTACGTAATTAATGTCATACTTTCCTTATAGGATTATCATTATCGAATCTTTACACATTAATCTGTCTCTTACCGAGGGACGAATCACACTTGGGAAGATAAATGTTCTGATCAATTCCTTATACCATTGTACCGCCCATCATATATTTTTTAAAACTAATATATGTATGTTTTTGTTTGTTCGTTATCACGTTATCAGTAATTTTAGTTCGAAAATATGTAAGGTGAGTCATATTTAAAAAAAAATTGTACGAATAAAAAATTTTACATTTAAAAAATTACGTTTTAATTTCTCATAATTAAATTTAACAGTGTATTTAATCACCTTTCAAAAATAGTTTATGATTTTCGGATATGTTTAGAAATATCCTATTTATTTTGATTTTATTGCAAATCAGAAATATTTTGACGTTCTGACAGAATATGGTCGAGGCCTGAGGGGTTAAATTAAAACCTGTTTTGAGAAGACTAGAAAAGTTTTTAGTTCAAGGTTGCTATTTATGTATGTACTAGATTATTGAACAATGAGAAATTATATATTCTGGTGCCTGAATATTTTTTTTGTATATTTTTCGTGTGAAGCATTTCAAGAACGACTAGTCCATAGTTGCGTTCTGGATTCCGCTCATACGAACGAGTATTTGACAAATAAAATATTTATTTAAAAAAAAAAATTATTCTAGTAAAAATGAAAATACATTTTCACTCATTTAACTAGAAATACTTGAGCAATATGAAATAGAGCAAGACACAAAATTAAAGAAGGTGACGGCTACAACTGGGGATCGAAGCTGGGACCTCTGCCTTACCGACACAACAATTTAACCACTGAGCAATTGAGACCTGATTATTTTCCGCCATTTTTGTCGACCTTATATCTTAAATTAAGAATGACAAATTTCACCATCAATTAATTCCCACATTTTTTGGTGTGAAAACTTCTTTTGAAACTCGATTAAATGAAAAAGCGACACTTAAAAGAGGCAAACACATACATCTATAGGATTTACCTTGCGAGAGAATGAGATAGTATAATCAGTCTCCTCTTTATGTGGTGCTTCGTAGCCTCCGCCACTCTTGTCTACTTTAGATTTCTGAAGGTTTCACTTCTGCCGCGTGTGAATTGCGTACTAGTATTTTTGGCCATTATGAATATAAATATTCACAATTTGTGAGGTGGCTATGGATACTACCGCCCCGGGAACTATTTATTGGATATCCAACACCTCTGCCACAGGTTCCCAAGCGGTTCGCTACGTTTCGTGACTTCGGGAGAGTTTGGTTAAGGGAGAGCTTTTGGTCCCTCAGGACTCTCGCTGAATGTCCTACCTTTTCCTTCCCAGCACTTCCTCTCCTTACTTTCCCTACAAAGAACCTCCACACAGCGTCTCTAAAGATGATGTAGGCCCCGAGGCATTTTTTTCCTCAGGTTAAGCTTAAATGGCTTAACAGAAGCGTTACTGATTTTAGATTTTCACGGCCAAAAGTATTTTTGTTGTTTGTTTTTGGGGTGTTATGCCGCGTTACACCCCAAAAACAAACGAGCGCTAAGAAATGCGGGTACTTAGAACTTAGCGAATGCCACTTAAGTAATCACTTAAGTGCAACTACGCCGAACAATGGACATAGGCTGATTCCTTCATTATGAGATTGTGAAACGTCTTCTTAAGCTTCGACTATATGACTAACCATCACGCCGTTTCCCGCAGGGATAGACAGAGAAATTATACTGCCACACAACGCTATCGCGGCACACACTCCTGGCATTGTCCGACTAAAATATTTGATTAATTTATTTATTTATAAGTACGTGTTACATAATTAATACATTTACTTGAGAAGATACATTAGGTCACCATACTAGGCAGCTGCCTGTTTCATGGTGACCAATGGAGGATAGTTATTTTGAAATAAAATAATTGCAACGCACGCCGAGTACTCGCTAGTATTATAAATAAAATAAATAATCATAGAAAAGTTGTTATGAAATATCTCGAATGTAATGGAATAAGAAATAATTATTAATTTAGATTATAAAATAACAAGTTCCCAGAGCCTAAATCTGTTCTCACAATAATAATTTCATATTGGATAAGTTTAGTACTAAGAATAAAGCTCTTTCAATAAATTGAGCATGTTGTTATAATCGGATTATTAAGTGCATGATTGAGATAAACTTGTATTTGATTTGAGCCCGCATTTCTTTAGAAACGCACTCCACACTATCGACCAAATTGTCTAATCGACCTAATCAAAAGTTTAAAACTTTGGACTCGATTTTCTTGAAAACCAAAGCACAAATCAGAAAAGTTATGTCTAAACTCGTTTCCGGGTACCATTCTAAAACAACACGTGGAAATTATAGAAAAATCAGCCCGTAAAAACAAAGTTTTTTTTATTAATGCACACCTCTCATACCTTTCCCTTCTCCTTTTTTCCTCAAAGAACCTCCACACAACTTCCCCAAAGATGACGCAGGCCCTTAGGGAAATTATTTTTCTCAGGGCCTCCTGTGTATAGCGAATTAAAAAATAATATATATATATATATATTTATATATTTTTTGGCTCTACAACCAGATTTCGCCAAAGACAAAGTACTTATTTGCAAAAAATGCGCAATATAAAATTAGAAAACCGCATTGTGAGGTGAACAATTTGGGAGGCGGGTATGGGTACCGCTGCCACCAACACCTCTGCCATAGGTCACCCCAAGTGGTTCGCTACGTTTGGTGACTTAGCCGGGGTGCTCGGATTCATGGGGTGAGGTTTGTCCGGGTCTTGGCAGCGGATGCGTCTGCCCATCAGCTGCATTGCAGGTCGAATCGGGAGAGAATGGTTGAAGGAGTTCCTTTGACTTCTCCAACCGTACTCTCTCGGAGCGTCGCCTTGCACCGCAGTGTTACTGATGGATTCATACGTCCGTCAATCCTGGACACACTGACTCCCAGATTCTTACCCACCTCTAACCCCCTTTTCCTTCCCAGAACTTCCTTTCCTTCCTTTCACAAAAAGATCCTCCACACAGCATCCCCAAAGATGACATAGGTCCTGAGGGGAATTATTTTCCTCAGGGCCTCCTGTGTGTAGCTGATGTAAAAAAAAACTTCAAACACAAAAACTTTCAATAAAAGCGAAACTAGCAGTCCACAATGGAGTCCTGGTACCTACCCTGATGTATGGCAGTGAGGCATGGAACTGGCAGAGGAAGGATGAAAGTAAACTGAATGCTGTTGAAATGAGATCCCTGAGACGTATGTGTGGTAAAACCATGCATGATCGTGTTAGAAATGTTGAAATCCGCAAAGAATGTAAGGCTGATGTAAGTATAATGAGCAAAATTAAGAAAGGGACCCTCAGATGGTTTGGGCACGTAGAGCGAATGAACGAAGAAAGTAGTGTTAAAAGAATATATGATGCAAATGTGAATGGTAGAAGAAGTCGGGGACGCCCGAGGAAGACATGGCACGATCAAGTAAATCAGATACTTGAGACGGGCCATATCAAAAGTCAGAATAATAGAAGAGTATGTATGAGACGATGTATGAATGTGAGTGAGGCAAAGAGTGTGTGCCAAGACCGAGTTGTTTGGCGGTCCGTCCTCTCTGCCTACCCCTGCGGGGAAACGGCGTGATGGTTAGTTAGTTAGTTAGTTCAAACACAAATAGGTGTGCAAATTTGATGAAGCCAAATCTGCCCTTTCTGTACTGTTTGGTAGTTCGTACAAACAGTCGAATTCTGCTGTTTGTACTAGAAACAACACAACACACGTTTCCACTAGAGAATCGGCCTGCGTTTCAGATTAGCTCATTTACTCTGCCTCTGTTAATAGCCCATAGAAAAACTAGGCTATTATTAGAGATTAGTCTTGTAGTTTTTTATACTTTATTGCTTAGCACAGTCATAAAACCCAGTTGCGTTAAACACACTATCGATGTAAGCGTATGTTGGTTCTAACACCTTCGAACCTAACAAAATACTTACATAGATTTGCAGAATGTTTTCCTCTTCAATCTAGAGCCATTGGGGGGGACCCCACCACTTTCCTAACGGCGTTATAAGGAAACATATGGTTTCCTCCTTCACCGCACACGTCAAGACTCTACTTTTTTTTTTTAACGAAGCTACATTTATTTGAACGACTCTAGACCCTCCAATGTCCATGCATACGGGGTTAGTAAGCAGTATGCAAGTACTTACATTAACATTATACAAAAGATAAATAGAAGTAGCCCGTGGAATAATTCTTCTGAAATAGGTATAAAACCCTCCACACAGCATCCCCAAAGATGACATAGGCCCTGAGGAAAATTATTTTCCTCAGCGCCTCCTGTGTGGAGCTCATGTAAAAAAAAAAAAAAAAAGGTAACATCAAAAAGAGAAAACAGTGTTAGTAAAAGAAAAAAAAAATCCGGCTATGACCAGTCGAAGAAACCTTCTGTAAACAAAATAAGTAATGAGGAAAAAACAGTTATATGATTATGTCATAATATAAGTAATTACAATAATAGCGGAAAGAAAATAAAATATATAAAAAGAAAAGCCAGAGATAGTATTCCATAGACCACCGGGCAGTCCCAATGAGAATGCGTATAGCTATCGGCCCAACCGCAGACGATGCTCGAAGTCCGCGCCCTTTAGCCGGTTCCCCGATTTTGCCTCGTTGGGTGAGAAGGGGAAGGAAGACCTTGAGGAAAAGATGAGCGTCGGGTTACCGGAGGGGGGACGGAAGGACATCGAGACCGATCTAGATCATCGAGACAATCTAGATCATCGAGACAATCTAGAGCCAATACAAAATGTCTACTAGCTAAGCTACTCGTTTGTGTTTATTCCGGTGAAAAGTTTTTCGCCCTAAGGGGGGGAGTCTGGTCCAGCCGATTTAAAAAAACATTTTTTGAAGTGAAACTTCTTTAGCGCCGTTAGTGACTTGAAATTCGGGTGAAACGGAAATGCGTCACAACTCAGTTCTGCACAAATACTCGGTTCTAACATAATGCGGTATATTCGCACCTCAGCGCATGTCTTCCATGGCGTAGCGGGCAAGTTGCCTGACAAGCCTCAGCGGCCAGAGAGACAGACATCAAGCGAACGAGGGTACGAATCCTACGAAATTAAAAAAAAATATATATATATATTATTTTGTGAAATCAATACACAATCTTCAAACAACTTTAAAAACACAATCAAATGAAAAGAAAGCGACATCTAGCGACTTTCTAATTTCACTTCTACCGCGTGTGAATTACACACTCTGATTTTTTTTTTACGAAAAATCCTAAAAATCTTCCTGTACATGTGAAGAATACATTCCCAAAGTTATAGCATCTAATTCGACCTTTAAATATAGTTTGGAGCGGTGCGCTTCAAGCAGTTGGAATGGAGAACGGACCGGCCGTTTAAAACTGAAAGCTTTAGAGGCGTTTTTCTCAAAACAACCTTTTTCAAGTTGGCTGGAATCGTACCTCGTCGAATTTTCATCTGATTCACTTCATTCGAAGTTTAAATTAAAGAAAATTAAATTTATATGCGGATGAACCTCGTCTTAATAAATTTTATCTTGAAAAAAAAATGTCGGCAGGACCAGACTCCCCCCTTCATTGAAATACACCCTTTGAAAAGTAATATAATAATCAAGCTTCAACAGCTGCAAGTTTTAATTCGGGTCTGAAAGGGTTAATGGTGTTACGTAATGGTGTTACGTTCGCAGTTAGTGCAGTGTTTGAATTTATAGCTTCTTGCTACGATTTATCAGATTCTGTTTTAATTGTGTAATTTAACATCTGATTTTTATGTAATCAAAGACTTACTGTCATTAATCATGCTACAGCTAGTAGCTAGCGGTCTGACCAATCGACAAATATGTAGGTAGGTGATAATTTTCTAAACTAATTAAATGTGATAAATGTTAAATTTTGATTTACTAATGTATAATTAATTGACCTAGGGAGTGGAAGTGGTGAAAAACCACCATTCAAAAATCGAACAGTACCTCGTTGCGTTGGTGCCACTCTGTTGATACTTTTCATAGCTTTGCTTTGCTCAGTCGAGCTTAATCCACTAATCCGGCTTACTTAGATTGAGAGATGCTTGCGTGTTGGAATTTGAGCAGTGTTGAGTCTTACCGCCGTTGTTCCCAACTTTTCGGTCGATCAATCTGAGTCTCCGATCAGCTAAATGATTAATGAGCTCGATGCGCCCGTTGGTCGGAGAGGTGCGTTGGGAAGAGCGTATTTGTGCATTTGAGCAGTGTTGAGCCTAAATTTAAGCCCAACAGTTGACCAGTAGGATTGGGAACAACGGTTTCGGCTTAGCAGTTGATTAGTGGGATTGGGAACAGCAGCCGTCAGTGTCCATGGTATATTATGGAAAAAAATCAGCGCCCGGGCGAGTCTCATGTTAGTGGTCTTCGTTGTGCTCCTGTCACTTGCATTTTGCTCATGGCCTCCTTCATTACTCACAGACTATTATTACGTATAAGTTAATCATAATTTAACTTGAATTTTATCTCTATTGTGTAAAGACTAACACATTATATATTCATTTGACAGTATAGTCTCAACTTTAATCGGTTACCAAACCCAGTTCGAAATTAATATGACTTGAACTACACAACAAAAAACTTCCATTCATGTTAGCGAGTAGTGAGTCCAATTTCTTACATTAAATTTCAAAATCCTCCAATCCCGTTCTGCTGGTTAGTTAGCTACAACGGAGCGTTATGGTACCAACCAACTACCAAGGTCAATTTTTTATTTCTTATTAATATCATTAAATAATGGTGAATCGCATTGTGTAACTAAAATTATCTGGTTTAATGTGTTCTTACCACACATATGATAACTGCTGCTGACTTGGTAAACCCGATTTAAATTGTCCTGTTAATTGTGTGAAAACTCTACCACGAATACTATTTTATTGCAATTTTATATTCCTGCCATTGAGAGCTTTGTTGTACAGTCTCTGTGAACAAAAAAGTCATTTCCTTCAAAACCTTAGTGGAAAATACTCAATAATTTATACCGCGCTGTAAATCCAATCTGTCAGCGTGTTAGATCCCTGATGATTAACCTTTTTAACCGGATGGTCAATTTATCCCTTTTAAATATTTGTGCGGGTCGCAGGGTTTAGGGACATACAGCTTTACATTAACTTTGTGGTCGGTGGTGTCGCAAACATATTTATATTTCTTAAAGCAGTTATCCTAACTAATATAATAAATGCGAAAGTTGGTTTATTTGTTTGTCCTTCTTTCACGTCGCGACGGAGTGACCGATAAACACAGAGATAGTTGGAGCATTGAAAAGTGCCACAAGCTACTTTTCAACCCGGAAAAACATTTTATTCCCGTAAGAAAATCCTTCTTACCGTAATTTCTCCCTAAAGCAACGCGAGCAAAAAGCGAATTGAAAACGAAGCACCATAGGCGAATATTGTGTAACTCCAAGGTCTAAAGTTTTCAATGGTCGAAATTCGACCATAATTAATTTAAATTATATAGTGTGTGTAATGTTTTTTTTTATTGATTTTTTATGCATAATTTAAAAAAAAAATATTAGCATTCTGCACTACTTCTCTATGTAAACTATAAGTGTGCGAAATTTCATACTCCTCAGTCCGCGCAATTTTCGTAAAAAGGGGTACGAAGTTTTTGCTTCACGTATATTATATACCGATAATAAAAAATACTAATAAAATAACTTTGGACAGCTGATTTAAAATAGGCAGAAATACAAAATACGAAACCCTTTCGTATTTTTCAAATTTTAAAAGCGTAAAATATTTAATCATAATTAATAAAAAATAATCTATAAAATACATAAAATAAAATAAATAAATAAATAAGTGTTTATTCCAGTATGTGGGGAGGAGAGTGCAATCCCACACATTCCATAAGGGTAATATACACATACATGTACAAAGTATTTGAAAGGAAAAAAAGAAAAAGAAGGTGGATATGAATGTACACGAAACAAAAAAAAGATAATAAGCTAATAGTAGTAAAAGGAAAAACAAAAGAAATAATAATATTAAGCTTTCAGGATTCTGTGAGCACGTAAGGAGCCAGTATTTTTCTCCAGTGTGCATCAATACTGGATGATGGACTGAGGCGGCTTCCATGACGAGGATGTTTCCAGAGCTGGTTATCCTTTCCCTAATTCCTGCCACCCTGGATCTAATAAGGGCTGCAAAGCCAGGAACTCGCCCCTCCGTGAACATCCGGGAAGCGCTGCAATATCTGGGGAGACCAAACATTATGCGGAAGGCGTTGTTATACTGAACCCGAAGTCTTTCTATACTACTCTTCTTGTAGTTTGCCCAGAGTTCACACGTATACAGTGTTGCGCAGAAGCAAAGGAAGAGCGTCCTTTTTACAGCAGTACTGCAAAGGCGGAATCTTCTACTGAGAATGTTAGCTTTTACACTGAGAGCTCTTCTTTGCCTATCGATGTCGTCATCGTCCATCAGATTACTGGTGATTATGTGTCCAAGGTATTTAGTTCCTTCAGTCACCTGCAGGTTCACACCATTCAGGGTAGCTGGAGGAATATTTTTTGGTCCTTGTCCATATCTTACGACCAGTAGAGCCGTTTTAGTGGGGTTGTATTGCATGTTTGTTTCTTCAGCAAACTCTTCGCAGATCTTTAAAAGAATACGTAGGCCCCTTATGGATGGTGCCATCAATACCATGTCGTCCGCATAACTGATGTTGTTCAGAAACTGTCCTCCAATTTGGCAGCCTACCCCTGCATTGTTTAGCCTGTCGGTGAGTTCGTCCATGTACAGGTTGAACAATATCGGGGACATGCATCCTCCCTGTCTAACGCCGCTCTTCAGGAGGAAAGGTTCGGAGAGTCCATCTTTCCACCTTACTAAGTTTTCCTGCTGTCTATGCCACGAGTCGAGGATATGTATCACCGCCGGTGATATGCCTCTTTCCCTTAGTTTACCCCATAGTAGAGGGTGAGAAACCCTGTCGAAGGCCTTGCTCAGATCTAGAAAACATGCGTACGTGGTGGTCTTTTTATTCCCGTATTCCAGGGTTCTTTTCACAGTAAATATAGCAGTATCGGTAGACGTTTGCTTTTTGAAGCCCATTTGGTTGTCCTTAGTTTCCAAGATGGGACCGATCTGGTTTAGTAGTAGACGTTCGAATAATCGTGCGATGGTGGTGGCAATTGAAATCGGTCTGTAGCTACCCTGGGAGGTAGAGTCCAACGATTTTGATTTGAGAATGGGAGTTATTATTGTTCTTGTCATGTCAGTTGGTAGGTATCCATTCTTTAAGTACAGCGCTGCGTATGTGAGTATGTAGAAATACAATAATGCAGAAAAAATTGCAGTGTCTTAAACAAAATGTTGATATTTTCCGGGCCACTAGTAGGATATTTCAAAATTTCATACTGATGTACCGGACCGTTATGCCCCGGTGTTATTTTTAATTATTTAATGTGTAAAATACCGACCCGTTTAAATAATTATTTGATTTATAACGAGCATTCGAATATTGATTTCCTTACATGGCAAGTGCTCTACCGATTGAGCTACGGAACCCATATCAAATTCGGTCACTTTTAACTGTATCGTACTTCGACTAAGAACTACCAACATTATCTTCATTTTCTTAACGCATATATTATTGGCTGCTATCTTTATATATGTCTCAGCGGAGCCAATATCTTTTTCTGATTTTTCTGTCTCCAGATTTTCGATTGAGTTTCGCTAATATTGTCTTCATTTTAATTAAATATTATAATTTGAGATTTTACTCATAAAGTTTAAAAAATTAAAAATAAGGATTGATTTCCTTATTACTTCGATACTCAGTATTTGGAGATGTCCGACTAATCAACGGATTATATTATTATTTAGCCACGTGAGTCGTACGGAAAGGCTCGCGGAACGCACATTGCTTATCAATGTTTTAGATGAATGTCATTCGTGTAAATTGAGCATTAGCCACATCTGAGTTTGAAGGAAACATCAATTATTTTTTTCGATATGGCCTGGAAAATACGAAAAAGGCAATGTATAATTGATTTCACATATACGGGTCTAAATCTACTTATACAGACATGTCTTAACATTGTCTGTTTATGGTTATGTAGTTTGCCTGTGTTATTGGTTCTTGTAAGGCAATGCTAAAACAAAGGTAGGCATCGGTAAACCGGTATTTCACGGTGGCCACTATACGAGTAGATAATGGAAACAAAGGATATGATTCATGAACCAATATTAGTGTTGCATCCCAAGTATCGCTTAAACCGTTCACAAGTCATATTGTTGCTCTTTTCTATCACAATTGCACCTCATCTTTATTTTTACCTACACACCAAACGCATCATTTTCATCCAAAACCGCTTTGATAGTCCGTACAGTTTGGTTGTAGCGAGAAGCGAGACTACAGTCGGCACGTGCCAAGTCTCCCATTGTTTCATTTGTCTAACTCAATTGGCGGGTATGGGTAACGCCGCCCCGGGCCCCATTTATTGGATAACCTTAGCTACGTTTGGTGACTTAGCAGGGTTGCCTGGGTTCATGGGGTAAAATTTTGTCTAGGTCTTGGCGGCAGATGGGTTTGCCCACCTACTGACCGGGAGAGACTGGTTGAGGGAGATTTTTTGAACTCTAGCCGGACTTTCTCGACCCATCGCCTTAGCATCACAATGGACACAATGTATTCATACGTCCATCTCTCCTGGACACAATGACCTCCAGATTCCTATCCACCCCTCATACCGTTTCCTTCCCAGAACTTCATCTCCTCCACACAGCTTCTCCAAAGATAACATATGTGTGGAGCTCCTGCGTGGAGCTAATGTAAAAAAACAGATACTATACGGCAAATCAGATATTCTATCACCTGACAGGAAGAATGATCCTTTTGAATTAAATTTATAAAATAGATATTTAATTGCTCTTTGTACACCTAACTTTTCAAAAGTTAAAATAAGAAATCTCCTGTAAATGAATGATTAATAAAACAATAAAATTAAGAAAAAAGAGAAAATTAAAATCGTAATTTTTTTTTTAATTTCTGCTAATCCAACGGTTGATTTTTATCAAAAAAATAAACCTTTGACTTATTTCCGTAATCGTCTTCTTTATATCTCGTACTTGTCATTTTATTCGCGGAAAGAAATTTCGTAATTTTTAAAACAATGTAGTAGATTGTTGTAGTAGACAATGCATCAATTTTATACCTACTGTAACAATCTAATATTATTTGCCACAAGGAAGCCACTAGCCAAAAATGTAAGTATTCTTAGTGTGCCTGGGGTATGTTGTCAAGAATTCAAGTAATAGACGTAATAAACAAAAATTTGAACAGAACAAAAAAACGACTTCAAAAAATGCACTAAAAAGTAAAAAAATAATTTCATATTCTTCTACAACTTCATAATCAACTTACTTTTTCTACTCATCAATATATAGGTACGATTGTTATTTTTGGAGTCGGTGTCAGCCAAGATAGGTGTGTAAAAGAATACGAAATTATTTTTTACTTTTTAGTGCATTTTTTGAAGTCGTTTTTTTGTTTTGTTAAAATTTTTGTTTATTTTTTTATTTTTAGTGAATCTGAAGTACACTAACTATTTTGTCTGAATATGCGTAGACCTACTAAACGTGCTGCTCATTTGAGAGCCTATAAAGATCCGGATAGCCTATAAAAGATTCGGCCGAGTAATTTGCTCCTAAGCATTGAAGAGTTCCGTTACTTTGTCATGGATTCCATAATCAGAACCCAACCAAACTCTCATCAAACTACCCTTGAAGTACATCCTTTCCAATAAAAAAGAATCATCGAAATCAGTTGGCGTGATATTGAGTTTTTCGTCCATTTGACGCGCACATACTTAATGCAAATTTAAGACTTATATAGTTTTCTCACGGATGCCATTGTTGGAACTGGATCAAATTAAAATGGGACCACACGGGAAGCACCAGCTTGCAAATAAAAAAAGAATCATCAATATCGGTTCACCCAGTCGAAAGTTCTGAGGTAACAAACGTAAAAAAAAAATACAGTCGAATTGAGAACCTCCTCCTTTTTGAAGTCGTTTAAAAATTGCTTGGCAAACGGAGTCTGAAGGTAACAATTTCAAGCCAATAAAAATGGCTTTTATTTATTTTGAGAATAATTTTATAATGAAAAAAGTTAATCAATGGAAATCACATCATCTTAGCCGTAAAACTTTATTTTTAATAGTGGTTTTGGGTTGTTCTTTTTAACCCACATAAAGTTGTCTCCACCATAGATTGCAGAGAAATTCAACAGAATCACCAATATTATTATTTTATAATTACTTAAAAATCTACTAAAGGTACTAAAGACGTAACGACTGTGTGCGTTTTAAAAAATATCTGTTTATATTTTTGTAGTAAAAATTACGTGACAGAGTTGTAACTCCTCGTGATAGGAGTGTATTTCATACAAATCACAGTTGTCTCCTGCCACCTCGACCTGCGTAGATATATTCTATAATGTTACAGAAAAATGACATGACGACATAAAATATTAAACTATTTTTAAACTCCAAAAGGTATAACTAGGGAATGCAATCCCGCAAGACCTTATCAATCCAGGTATTTGCGGGACTGAACAATCTTAATCCTGCTGGATAAAGGTATTTGCGGGATCCAGCAGAGTGGACTTAGATATCTAATCGATCGTATAATAAAGACCTAATACCTCGACCTACCAACCTTGTTTTTAGAGTTTTAAATTTATACCTAATCAAACAAGTTCTTTGGGACATTTTAAATGATTTATTAATATACATTTAGCTAGACATATATAAAGTTTAAGTCATAAATTGGCAAAGAATATGATAAGACATAAGTTTACATAACAACTTATATTTGAATAATAACGTTCACACGATAAACAATATTCTTGTACAATAAGCATCATAAGTTTAAACATTATTTTGGAAATAGCTTCGTAAAAAAGTTTAAGTATTAATTATGTCGTCTGATAAAGGGTTTCTGATATTAGACACAAGGTAGCCCAGCGGCTGAAAAAGCTCGTTCAGCTTCCACGCTGGTTGGCACAATAGTCTTTAGCGCATTGTAAGTGAATTGAAGGTGTGTGCCTATTAATCCACCCGACTCGAAGTAATTCATTTCCTTCTTTATCAAAACCTCAAGGTTGGTGATATTGCCAGATCTAGGTTGTTGGGCTGTTGATCTCGAACTCTTCATACTAATCAAAGTAAGTTCGAGTGGGTCTTGAAGTGACATTGATGCTGCTGCTGCTGCGTATGTCTCCAGATTAGCGACAGGAGTGTCGTCACCGTCATCGTAAGGATCATCAGCGTCAGCAGGGGCAGTGGCTACTGCGTTGTTACCCGTGTCCGTGTACTCTAGCCTTTCGACTATAGTTTAGATTGCCTTGCGTATTACACTTTTTGAAGGTAGACTAAATGTGTCATCAACATTTTTTTTTTTTTTTTCATAAGTTTTTATTCCAGTAAAAAAGAAAATAACATTTTCACTTACTTAACTAGAATATTGAATTATGTACTTTTTACATTATATTACATAGTTTTTACATTACACAGTTTTTACATTTCATAACCTTAGATTAAATTAGATTGCAATACTAACATGATATTATATTACCATACGATATTATTCACTATTACTACTTTGTTTTTTGTGAATAAACATGAACAATTTTTTTTTGAATTTGCACACACTTTTTTCGTTTTTGATATCATCTGGAAGGCAATTATATAAATTGCCCCCCTCGTAACTAATTGATTGTTTACCGTAGTTAGTATGAATGGTGTTTAAACGTATGTTATCGTGTTGTCGTGTAAAATGTTTGTGTACTTGGGACGTTTTAATGAATTCTGTGTTTGTATGTATGAGTTTATTATTTATTTTGTATATAAGGACACATATATTGTACTCGTATAGCTTTCTTAATGTTAGCAGTTTTGTTTCCAAATATAATTTTTTTGTGGATGTTTTGGATTCGTAGTGAAATAGTTTTTTGATTATCTTATTTTGAATTACCTGTAATTCATTGATGTATGTTTCATACGCATTTCCCCAGATTTCAATCAGGTAATTTAGGTGTGAGTGTACGAGACTATAGTATAAACTTTTTTTTAATCTAATTGGTAATAGATATGATAACCGGCTAAAAACGCTAATTAAGGGTGGGATTTTATCTTTTACATTTTGAATGTGTTGTTTAAAAGTTAAATGATTAACGATGCACAGACCAAGATATTTTTCCTGTTTTAGGATTTGCAAATCGTTATTTTCAATTTTTAATGGTACATGTGGAGGAATTATTTTACGGTTTGAACTTAAAATCATGTATCCTGTTTTTTTAATATTAATTGTTAGGATATTTGATTGGAGCCAACCGCAAATTCTTTCTAGATCACTTTGTGCATTTTCTAGAAGTATGTTTAGATCTTTACCCCAGTAGAATATTGCAGTATCATCTGCATATAAGAAAATTTCACCGTTTAATTTTAATTGAGAAATATCATTGATATAGATTTGGAACAGTAGTGGCCCTAGTATGGATCCTTGCGGAACTCCATAGTTTATTGGAAGGTGCTTACTATTTTGATTGTTAATGCTTACGAACTGCTTTCTATTGCTAAGATATGATTTGAATATGTTAAGAGCAGGACCAACTACACCAAGTTTCTCGAGTTTCTTGAGAAGTATATCATGGCTTACCGTATCAAAGGCTTTTTGAAGGTCAACTAGTATAGATAAGATATAATTTCCACCATCAATACCACTCCTAAGTTTACTGATTAAGTCGTTTATTGCCGCAAGTGTGTTTGATTTTTTCCTAAAGCCATACTGTTTTTTATAAAAGAATGATTTTTTTGAATAGGAAATTGTTTAATCTTTCGTAAATTACACGTTCAAAAATTTTTGATAAGATTGGTAAGATTGAGATGGGCCTGTAGTTTGAGGTATTTGTTTTGGACCCACCTTTGTGAATTGGTATCACCTTGGCAATTTTACAGCTGTCTGGAAAAAATCCCTCTTTAAAACATTGGTTAATCAATTTTGATAATATAGGAACCAATTGCGTTGAGAGACTTAGCACTGTTTTGTATTTGAGTTTATCGTAACCGGCACTCGCATTTGATTTCAATGATTTTAATATTTTGCTTATTTCTAATTCTGTTGTTGGTTGAAGATATAAAGATTCTATACTATCGTATACTAATGTTATTTCATTGGCCGGTTTGTGTACGACATTGTTACGTATATTATTAGCTAAGGAGAAGCCAATGTTGCAAAAGAAATTGTTAAAGTGGTCGCATATCTCTACATTGTTAGTGATTATTTCATCATTAATTATTAATTTAGTACAAAAATTATTCGAAGTATTAGACTGATTTTTAAGAATGTTATTCATTAACTTCCAAGTTTTTTTACTGTTATTTTCGCATTTTTTAAAAAGATCACTGTAGTGTCTTTGTTTTAAGTTTCGTTTTTCTGTAGTAATGTTATTTCTTACTTTTAGGAATTCTGCTTTCAATAATGTGTTATTGGGTTGTCTTTTTAATTTTAGATGCAATTTATTTCTTTTGTTGATCAATTTTATAAGGTCTTTGGTTATCCAGTCTGGATTATTTATATTTTTTGTTTTAATTTTAGTGGTGCTGTTAGAATTAATTTTATTTGTGAGGTAGTTTACAAGATTATCATAATTTAATACCGAGTCATTATTCATATTAAGATTAAAAGGATTTTGGATGACATCATTCTTTAGATTATCAAGATTAATATGTGTATATTTTTGGGATGATTTTAAGGACGTACTTTTAATATATGTGTGAATTACATCAAGTAGTAGTATATTATGATCTGATATAGAATTATCACAGTTCGTTAGTGAGTATGATAGTTTTGTATCGGTAAGTATATGATCTATTATTGTGTTCGTATTTTCTGTGATGCGTGTGGCGTGTTTTTTGTTTATTTTGTTCAAAATATTGTAATTGTTCAATCTAATTGTATTTGTATATTTACAAGTTTGTGTATTGGTTGGGTCGAGCAGATTTATATTGAAGTCTCCAAATACAATACCTCTTTTGTATGATTCTAAATGAGAGGATAGGGTCTCCAGGAAGTCTTTGAAAACAGTATTTGGTTTTTTATACACTAGGCCTATTTTTAGATTAAGCTTGTTTACATGAAGCCATAGAAAATTATTGTCGGAGTCGCACGTGTTATTAATCACATCGTATTCTAAGGAATCTTTTATGAAAATGGAGACTCCGCCACCAGCTCCCTGCGGCCGGCAGGATGCTTCGTGTTTGTATCCTTCTAAGTTGATGTACTTTAGGTCCGTTTCTTTGAGCCAGGTCTCACACAAGAGGATGATGTTGAAGTTTGAGATTGTAGATTTCAGTAGGCATTTAATATCATCGTGTTTACCTTTCAGGCTTCTCACATTTAGGTACATAAAAGAGAGTGAGGTTTGTCCTTTTGATGTAGTTGGATGTTTGTGGCATGATATTTTTTTTATTCTGATGTGTTTTTTCAGTTTTTCTGAAGAAATATTTTTATTAACAGATAAGGTCTCGATGGAAGGTTGTTTACTTATTGCATTATTCATAAAAAAATTCTTTGATTTTCCGGAAAATAAATTGACTTCTGTCTTCTTCGTACTTATATGGATATTGTAAGTATAATAACAAAAAAATTTAAAACAAAGAAAATAAATAAAAAAAATTATATATTTTTTTTAAATAAAACCGCCGTCAAGTTAGTTCTCCGCTCTGAAATCAGTATGAACTACGCTTCTCTGTAATCCCGCCAGTCCAGCGGGATCCCGCAAAATTTTCGACCGAAATTATTCCCGCAAAATGTCCGCGGGATCTCGGTATTTCGGGATCCCGGTATACCGGGATTGCATTCCCTAGGTATAACCTGTCAAGTAACAGCGATTATTATTTTAAATGATGTTTAATAAAATATTTTTAAAAATCTCAAAAACTTGTCTGCTGCAACTTTTATGTCGTACATCAACTCTGTCACGTGGGTCGTCATTCGAAACACGCAGTGTTTGTCACTCCCGATAGGCATTTTAGGCCTCTTTCCCCCCTTGCTACAATTTCCCCTCTGAGATCCAGATAGAATTCATTTATAGTAAAAACAAATGTGACGGAGGGGTGGAAATGTGACAGAGTGGTACAAGATATGTAGGTTAAAAAGAACAACCCTTTTACATTTAATGTACTTTAACGCAAATATTTTTTGTAAATTACTATGCGTTGCAATGTCTCTTCAATAAGGAAATTAATTCTTCCTGCGTGTCTTTTCTCGTTTGTCCCCGTTCCTCTCCCGCCTCCCCTTCCCCTCCCGCGTTCCCCCATCATCTTCTCTGCCTTCCCCCGCCCATCTCTCGCTTTCTTCCATCCCGTAAACCCCTTCCGCGATACCCTCCCTTCTCCCACGTTCAATAAATTCAGGCCCTGAACATTCAGGTTTTCAAACAGCTCGCGTGCCACATATTGCATTTTTTTTCATCTATTACAAACATTTATTTTTGTTTATTACAAGAACAATCAATCAAATTTGGTACCTAACATAGGTACCTACAATTTAAAATAAATATAATTTTTGATTCGATTCAAAGTATTCGATTTTGGTTAATAGGTACCATAGCAGGTGAGTACTTCAATTAAATTCATTCATTTATAGAGTTTATTCGAAAATTGAATTTTGGTTTAACAATCGATGGTTTGCGATATCTTAACTGTTTCGTAATGATGAAAAAACTTTTCAGATGTATTGTCATATGATTGTAATAATCTAGAAACCTTCGCGAGAGAGAATGAAGGTATTTTGAAAGATTCCTGTGCTTAATATAGCAATACATAGATAGCTCACAGAAACATATTGTTTTTTATATAATATGTAAGGTGAGTTGGGGTAAGAGCACTGTATAAAATGAATACATGAAGTTCAAAGTAATCCCGTACGTCACAGCATTATCCCATCGCATTCCATTTTTTATACGAGGAATTTTAACTATTCCTTCATCAAATGGTTATCATCAGAAGTTAAATCTACTGTTTTTATTTGATTTTTCAGCATTTTAAAAAAAGTATGATTATTTATTAATATTATTATATTACCAATACTTCGTCTCATTTGCCTTCCACCTTCATCTCCAAAAATGATTACTTTGGATTTTTTTTTCTTGCGGCAGTATTGCGAAATCCACTGATTCATGCAATATTTTTATGTTTTTTTCAGCATGGGAAGCTGATTTGTTTCGCATCTAAGGGTCAGGAGCGGTTGATTACTGGGAATAAATTCGGTGTTTGGGCTAAATTCCTAAAAAATAAAACTAGTTATTTTTATACTAATTTGGGGTCGGGGAATCCGAATCTGAAAGAATTAGGCGGCGGCAAGCAATATTAACTGAATTACAGGACTTTAAAAAATTTTATACACATACAGGAAAATAGCCATTTTGGAAGCATTTTGATTCCTAGAAAATCAAACTAGTTATTTTTATACTAACTATGGGCCGGGGAATCCGAATCTGAAAGAATTAGGCGGCGGCAAGCAATATTAACTGAATTAAACGACTTTAAAATTTTCTATACACACACACATGAAAATAATCATTTCGGAAGTATTTTGACACACGTAGTACAAAGATCATAGAAAAACAAGAAATATACAAAGACATGTGCCGGCAGTGTTACCAGCTCTCAAAAATATTTATCCCTATATCAAAATGAAAATAGATAACAGCAGAAAAACATACCTTATAAATCGACCAAGTCTTCTTCGTCCGTCGTATCCTTGTCAAACTCGCTTGTCTCGAAGGGTTCCTGTCGGATACGCGGATCATATAAGAGTCCAGCTAAGCGGTAAAACTCCAGCCCCTTTATACCGTCTGCTCGCGTCCCTAACCTATCCTAACGCTAGGTTTGTGTAACATGGTTTGTGCCCCTTTATACCGCCTGCTCGCGTCACGGCAAAAAAACATCCCTGTTTTCGAGTAGTTTAGCGGCTACGCTAGGTTTGTGTAACATGGTTTGTGCCCCTTTATACCGCCTGCTCGCGTCACGGCACAAAAACATCCCTGTTTTCGAGTAGTTTAGCGGCTACGCTAGGTTTGTGTAACATGGTTTGTGCCCCTTTATACCGCCTGCTCGCGTCACGGCAAAAAAACATCCCTGTTTTCGAGTAGTTTAACGGCTACGCTAGGTTTGTGTAACATGGTTTGTGCCCCTTTATACCGCCTGCTCGCGTCACGGCAAAAAAACATCCCTGTTTTCAAGTAGTTTAGCAGCTACGCCGGGTTTATGTAACATGGTTTGTGATACAAAAGTGAGTAAAATTTATAAAAAATAAGTACTTAAAATATAAACATGTTATTTTACGTTATTAATATTACTGCTTAATGGCAACACTTAATTTTGTGTGGTAAAAACATCTATGTTATCTTGTTTTTCTATGATCTTTGTACTACGTGTGTCAAAATACTTCCGAAATGATTATTTTCATGTGTGTGTGTATAGAAAATTTTAAAGTCGTTTAATTCAGTTAATATTGCTTGCCGCCGCCTAATTCTTTCAGATTCGGATTCCCCGACCCCAAATTAGTATAAAAATAACTAGTTTTATTTTTTAGGAATTTAGCCCAAACACCGAACTTTAGCCGATTACTGTTTGATAGTGTAATGTTTGTTAAAGAATTCTCCACTTTTTTTGTTACATGCTTTATTTCACTTATGTTTTTATCTACGTTTGTAATTTGAATTTTAATTTCTTGTTGAAAATTTTCGAATAATGAATATATCTTTTGAGAAATCTCCTGGAAATTTTTGAAGTTTTTATTAAATATTTTTATTTTTATTAAATATGCATTTAGTCCACCTCACGTATGGTATAATACGGAACGTTCGTGTCGTCGAAGTTTGATGCTATGATAATACGGAATGTTCCTTTTTTTAACTAATAGACAATCAAATATGACATTTGTCGGGAGTACCAATCTTATAAAATAAATTCTCTAAAATAAACTCGCTTTTCATCATACTTTTAAAAAACATCCCAGGTTTTGAACGGTTTGTTGGCAAAACAGGTTTGTGTAGCGGGTTTGTGTAATTAGTTTAATACATTTCTTTCCATGTTCTACTGTTATAAATACAGGTACAAACTTGTCAATGATGGATTCGCTTTGTTTTACGCAAAAATATTTTTTCTATGATTGGCAGCATTGATGAAATGTCTATGAAATAAAAACGATGAATAAACATGGCGTTACCGCGCGAGTGAATTAATTTTAACAAAATTAAAATGTTAAATGCATATTTTTTGCATGTTTTTTGATCTCCCCCGACATAAATACTCACTTTTCGTAATAATAAAGCTAAAATTCTAAGGGGGCGTTCAAGTATTACGTAACGCAATTTTTGAAGTTTTTTGACCCCCCCCCCCCTCCCCCCATGTAACGCGCCGTAACGTTTTTCCTTACCCCCCCCCCCCCTAAACGTTACGTAACGCCCAAGTGACAATTTTTACCTGAAAGTCACAATTAAGTTGCGCAAAGTACTGGAAAGTCGCTTAAATACCTTTTTTCTTGTTTTAATCACGTTTGCGGTAATAAATTAATAAAACAAGAGATTTCGAGAACGAAAAGGGTTGCCAACTTGGTAGATTTTAATTGCCTCGTTTTTATTATCTAAAAAAAGAAAAACATGTTACGTAACGCGTTGTACGAACCCCCCCCCCCCCCGTAACGCACAGTAACGTTTAACAAGACCCCCCCTCCCCCCCAAGTGCGTTACGTAATACTTGAACGGCCCCTAACTGTTTGGATAAAAAGTATTCCGTATTAACGAGTAAGCGGTTTAATGCATAAATAATAAAATATTTATCAAAGAAAAATTACATTTCGCGTTTTTAAAGTTGACAAAATAACTATTTAAGGGTCGGGTCTGGAAAACATCGCTCCGCATTAGCAGTAGCATCCGCGTCTCGTAGCAATACTAGAAAATTATATACGGGTAGTTAGAAAAATGTGTAAAGTTACTAGTGATTAAATTTTTTTTATTGTAATCTTACAAATTCTATAAGTTATACATACTGCAACTTTAGTTAAAACGTCAAAAAAGGCCTTCGCGATTATCTCTCCTGAACCTGTTGTAAACATTTTTACCAAAAATCCTTCCGTAATCTCGGAGTAAACATTATGTTAAAACAAGCTATTGAATTAAAAGCACTTCAGTGTATCTAGATTTTTATTGTAATTCGCTTAAACTTTCTGAATTTTTCAACTATCGTCCGCCATACAAAAATGTATGGCAAAACAATACGCCGCGCGATGTCTTATATAACGGTTGAATTTCACAGAATTCATTCAGTTGTGAGATAGAGGTCAAGGCGACAGCACGCATATTTTTTCGCAGCAATTTTGTTCGCTGTTTATTCGATTTTTGAAGGAATCATTGAGGAGATAGGTGTTACAGTAACCGGGTAAGTAGAAATAAAATATATTTATTATTATTTTTAACTTGATTTACAGTTTTACAGATTTTATATTTTTTTAAACTTCAGTTACCTTCAAAATGGGTAAAAATAAAGGAATTCTTGCTTACCGTGCCATAAAAAATAGACCCTCCCACTGGAAGAAAAGGAGAATAAGGTAATAATGTCAAAATTTATTTTTTTTACTGATTTTTATCAAAGGTAGTTTGAAGGTGGACTGAAGTCATTTTGCATTTTGACATCTAAAAATTTCGGCATCCATCTTGAATTTCTCTGTAGTTATCTACCGATTTGGTTCAATATCAGAATTCGGGCGTTTAGAAGTGCACTGAACTCGTATCTAATGTCAAAATGCAAAATTTCGGCATCCATCTTGAATTTCTCGTGTTCTCTACCGATCTGATTCAAAATCAGTATTAGGGAGTATTGGCGAGCACTGAACTCGGATCTAATGTCCAAATGCAACATTTCGGCATCCATCTTGAATTTCTCTAGTTATCTACCTGTTTGGTTCAAAATCAGGATTAGGGCGTTTGGACGTGCACTGAACTCGGATCTAATGTCAAAATGCAACATTTCGGCATCCATCTTGAATTTCTCGTGTTCTCTACTGATCTGGTTCAAAATCAGTATTAGGGAGTATTGGTGAGCACTGAACTCGGATCTAATGTCCAAATGCAAAATTTCGGCATCCATCTTGAATTTCTTTAGTTATCTACCGATTTGGTTCAAAATCAGGATTAGGGCCTTTGGACGTGCACTGAACTCGGATCTAATGTCAAAATGCAAAATTTCGGCATCCATCTTGAATATCTTAAGTACTTTGACGATTTGGTTCAAAATCAGGTTTAAGGAGTTTGAGGTTCACCGAACTCGAATTTAATGTCAAAATGCATAATTTCGACGACCATTTTGAGTTCTCTACCGATTCCGTTCAAATTGTCACTAAGTTTTATTGAAAACAACGACTGTCAGATCCATTGATAAATCGAATGAATTTCGATGTTGGGTAAATTCTGGGTTGTATTATTACAAATAAATTTATTTTATGTTTTTTTAGCAAAGCAGCAGAAGCAATATAAATGACATCGTTATAACAGAAACTATCAGTGAACATGTAAGTTTTTTAAATAAACATAAGCGGCCTGAGTAATGGCCTTCCATATAAACTTTTTGCTATAATAAATGATCTACCACACTTTTTGTGAATGTTTAGAATTATCGACAATAGACCTGGAGAAATGATGATGTCATTACAAAATGACAGTCTTATGAATAAATGAGGAGCTAACACTTATCACTCTGTATTGTTTTGTATTTTTTTTATTAATAAGTTTACATTACAAATGTATAGTATAATGTCCTCCACGCTAGGAATTCACCTGTGTTGTGGAGGGCATTTTTCAATTGTAAAATTATATAATAGGAAACAAGTATATAATAGTAACTTTGTTATTTTTGAATAATGCTGTGAAATATCTATAATAATTGTGGGTAATAATTAATTTATTTTGAACTTAAATATAACATTTGCAATTTTACCTGTAACAACACGAGTTACAGCGTGTTTTATACAAAGAAAAAAAAACTTTTCAATAGCCTTCTATAAAAAAACAGAGTGGAAGATACTTTATGTATCGCCCTGGTGTAAGACCACTATTCAGAATTGAAACGTTGCTTGAAATGGCTTTAGCCGTGTGTGGTGACCAAATCTGAATAGCCAGGTACTTCCCCTATATTATTCCCCTCCCACCTTATTCAGCCTCACAACATACCCCAATCACTGGCCCCAGGCGATTGATAACAGTTGGGACTTTGTAAGGTACATAAAAATAAAATAAAACATTTAGTTGTTTTATAAAAATTTGTCTCAACTTCTTTATATTTTTGACTGTCTTTTTCTAAATGTGCTTCGTTCTACTTTATGTATATCAAAGATAAATTGTAAAATATATTCTTTCTTACTAGGTATTAAAAAAAATCTGTATGCATATAAATAAACTTTCAAAAACAAAACTACCTGTTTTTTAATTTCTAAGGCACAGAGTAAAAACTGGTTGTCGTAACTTATTCACACCCATTATTTTCTGGTAAAATTATAAAAAAAATTAATAAAATTATACAAACCATATATGAACCAGGAATTTTTTCCACATCAAAACACCATTAGATTCTATGTCACATTGAGTCAAAAACTAAGACGTCTGTAAAGGTCCAGGGGCTAAAAAAAGTCTATGTATCCTTGCCCTTGCATAATATGATTTATAGTCTGTCGAGCTGTATCAATTATGTTGCAAATAAATTAAAATTTTATAAAGCAAGTTTATTTTTATTCCGTATTTTATCAAAATGCTGACCAGCCGTGCCTGAATCTAACCGAAATACACAGTAGATCGCGGCGGCCGAGCTTGTTTGCAACTACCAAAAATACCTAACTGCAGTGAATGGGCAGTTTGACCCAGGCGCAAATGTCTCTATGAGCTATCCACGCTATTCCACAATATGATTCTTAGTATGTTAAGCTGTATCCATTATAGAAGGAACTAAATTTTAATTTTATAAGGCAAGTGTATTTTTATTTCCTAAGTCGGTAGTGTCTAGTATACCCACATCTCCTCTAGTCAGACGCAGGCGGTCAGCTGCGGCCGTGTTTGTCTACAAGTACAAGAAATACCTAACTGCAGCGTCAGCGCGGTTTGATACCCGACCCTTAAACGCATTTTTTTCCCATTTCGGTTACTGAATTACTTTCTACTAACTATTATCTACCTAGTACAATTTTTTCTAATTTCGGTTACTGAATTACTTTCTACTAACTATTATCTACTTAGTACAATTTTTTCCAATTTCGGTTACAGAATTACTTTCTACTAACTATTATCTACCTAGTACAATTTTTTCTATTTTCGGTTACTGAATTACTTTCTACTAACTATTATCTACCTAGTACAATTTTTTCCAATTTCGGTTACTGAATTACTTTCTGCTAACTATTATCTACCTAGTACAATTTTTTTAAAGTGTGTATTGAGCGTGGACTCAATGGGGAAATATTTACCATCCTCTTTAGTTGCTGATTATCTTGCGACCAGCAGTAATGATTAGTGATGCTGATCTTTGCTGCCTGATAGGAACAACACTTAAGATTCCTATTCATGTTACATATTTCCCTGTTCATGTTACATGGAGTAAAGATTAATCTGAAATAGTGATTTATCATTAGTATTATTAGATTGCAAAATATGACAGCTCGAAGTGAAAATGCATTTGAAATCTGTTTCTCTGGCCACATTGTATTTCCGTCTATAATCCGATAGCACGTTTTGACAAGTTCTGTCGCTTTTCAATTCCGTTGCTTTTATCCCATTCATGGAGTATAAATGCTGATCAATACCAATACTGACTATTAATTCTATTTATTGTACCTATTGTAATGTAGAAATTTTATGAATTTGGACAATGACTCACGAATTTAAAAGAAAAAAAAACTTACTTCACTTTTATAGAGGCTTTTTTGTAATTTTGAGTCACTTTAGCATTGGATATGATTTAAGATTTTCACGGCCAATAATATAATCGTGCTTTATTTTTGGGGTATTATGCCGTGTTACGCTACCTCCTTATTTAGCAAACCATTCGGTCAGCGTTACAGTGTCTATCATCAAGGCAGATGTGTAATCGATTACAATAATTGATTACAAATAATTGATTACAATGATTTATTACAAATGAGAATAATTATTCGACGAAACAGGTTTTCAAAAATAATTAAAATTTTAAAGGAACTAAATTGGTTGACCGTGAAACAGATGCTGACCTTGAACTCGATGGTATTTATCCACAAAATATTGAACAACACGTTACCAAAATACTTCTCAAATAAAATTGAATACAATGAAGACATTCACAGATATAACACAAGGACGTGCAAGGAAATTAGGCTACAAAAAAGGACAAAGCGAATACGCAGAACAGTCTACTGTACAAGGGAATGAAGTTGTATAACACACTACCAGAAACTTTAAAGTCCACACCAATTGGAAAGTTCAAGATGTATTTGTAGGAGCTACATAAAACTTGAAAAAATATAGTGAATTTGAAATATTATAATCAATTAGAAATTTGTAAACTTAAATGTACAAATTACTAAAATAAAAAATTATTATTATTATATTATCTACATTACACATCTGCCCTGATGATGAGCAATGTACCGCTAGCCCAAATGTTGGTTAAAAAATGAAGAAGGTAGCGTAGCAGGGCATAAAACCCCAAAAGTAAATCTGTCAAAATTAAACAAAAACCTTTATCTGACTTCCATGGTTGAATGATTGAGTTCACACTTAAAAAAAACTAATACTTGTACCATCAGCATGTTTGAGATCAATATTTTTTTATTGAAGTGATAACTTCTTTAGTAGGTACCGTTGTGATTTGAAACTCGATGAAACGGAAACGAGCGACACTAAAAAGAGACAAACACATACATCTATAGGATTTAGCCTGCGAGAAAATGAGATAGTATAATCGATCTCCTCTTTAAGCGGTGCTTCGTAACCATCGGCCTCCTCTTTGTGCGGTGTTTCGAAGCCTCCCCGCTCTTGTCTACTTTAGTTTTCTGAAGGTTTTACTTCTACCGCGTGTGAATTGCACACTGTGATTTTTTTAGGTCTTATTTTATGGCACCGAGTTCCTGAGATGGTCATTTAAGGTCACACCACATCCAGGTAGATAAAAGGAAGACTTGTTCTGAAGTTTGCCTCTATTTTGCCTTCTGCGAAGGCCAGCGAATCGGTAGCTCATTTTATGGGAACCTGCTGCTATTGTGGATGCCTAACTCTCCCAGAGTAAACGCATTTGTGCGTCTGGCAATCCTGAACATTTGTATGCTTATATACTTCATTCTTTCCCAAATAAAGATACATCAGCATCATCTTCTTCCCCTTGTCCTATTCGGGTCGGGGACCCACTGTATCGACAAGGCTCCTCCATACGTCCCAGTCTTGTGCTGATTGTTCGGCCTCCGTCCATGGTAGACCCATCCTCTCCTCACACAGTTTCTGGAGTTTCCTTGCCCAACCGTGTCTGGGGCGGCCCACTGGACGTCTACCCTCTGGAATCGCACTCAGTATCATCTTCCTCGGAATTCGGTCATCAGACATTTTTAGTACATGCCCAAGCTACCTTAGTTGCGATTTTTCTATGAAGAGTAGCAGTGGTTCAATGTTTAGATCATCTCGGATCGTCGAGTTTCTTATAAGATCCCATTTCGTAACCCCTGTCACTCCTCTCAAGTATCTCATTTCGGCAGCTTGGACTCTAGAGCGTGATCGTTCATTTAGCATCCGTGTCTGGTGGCCGTAAAGCCCGCCTTCCACTGCGAGCGGAGCGGACTCCGTACGGACCCCGCTCGACTAGCAAGCGTTAACTGCATACAAGTGCTTCCATCAAGAACGAGGTGAGCGGAGCGGACAAAACGAGTTAAAATAGGTTCGAACGAGTCCGCTCCGCTAATGCGAGCGGAGCGGGCTCCGTACGAACTCCGCTCGACTCGCAAACGTTAACTGCATACAAGTGCTTCCATCAAGAACGAGGTGAGCGGAACGAACCGAACTAGTTAAACAAAAACGTGTCCGCTCGCGCACACCATCGCCGACTAGTTTCTAGCGGACTCCGCTCAAAAACTGTTGTCAATTAGTTGGCTCGACTGCATTTTTGTCGAGACGGAGGTGTTTATTGAAGAGGTTTGCCAATTTTGTTTATAGGATACGACTGGCAAAGATTGTAGCAATGTCGACAAAAAGAATTCGGCTTAGAAAACCATCATTGAGACGAAATTGGCGGAAATAAGAAAGTAAAAAAGTTTTTTAATTTTTGATATGAGATTCCTTTTATAAATGTACATTTGCAAACATTTTTTTCATATACATGCTGTCAGAATCAGTAGGCATCACAAAACACACTACTTGACATTACAAAAATCATTTCGCTCACTTCAAACGTCAAAGCGATACTGACTCGTTTTTAATGGAAGGGCAAAACTATTTCTCATTTTTCATTGACCTCGCTCCGCTCGCCTCGCTCATTTCTCGCACGGGCAGTGGAAGGCAAACACCTATCTTTTAAGCGACTCTTTTTTGATGGAAGGTCAAAGCTATTTCGCTCATCTCCAACCCCGCTCAGCTCGCTCTTTTCCGCTCGCAGTGGAAGGCGCCCTTAAGTGAGCGTCGGGCGGTATACCGTTTTAAACACTGCCATCTTTGTCTTGATTCTGAGCTCGGCTTTTCTTATTACTGAGCTCTAGAGAGGACGAAATACACTGCTAAAATAGACACAAATATAATACAACAATACACTACAAATAAGGATACAATCCAATTTTATTATTTTATCTAATGAATTGTTCGTTTGCATAAAATATGTGTAGATATTCTTGTTCACGAACAATATTGCTTGGAACCAAAATGAATCGAATCAGGTGAACGAATTACGAAAGAATCGATTAACTTCGATAAGAAATACATCTGCAGGAGTAAAGTTTGGTCTGTTATAAAATCTGTCACGAGCAAAGATATTAATATCTTTGGTCACGAGTCACGATAGTAACGCTCCAGTTGACGAGCGAATCGGTATGCAAAACGTGCTCTCAATTCTATGCCCAACAAAACACTCAATGGCATCGTCTTCTATACATAATAATGTCACAAGTATACCTACTTTACCTACTAAGTATACTGACTACTGACTGAGGTGCGGTCGCTGATGACGATTACTGTTTACAATTATTCAACACAGATTACAGATCGCAATCTTGTCCTGAACGGAAATTCCAGGAAGGTAGGTACCTATACCCGGCGCGGCGCGGCCCATCACGTTGGCAACAAAATTCACTAAGGATGGGTTGTTTTAAAGAATGTGAATAATTCATCAAATTTATAATTGATGTTAGTGAAAGATGTTAGTGGAGCCCTGAGAAAAAAAATCCCTCAGGGCCTGTCATCCTTGGAGATGCGGTGTGGAGAGTCTTTTTAAAGAAAGGAAGGAGATGAAGTTCTGGAAAGAAAACAGGTATGAGGGGTGAGTAGAAATCTGGGAGTCAATGTGTCCAGGAGTGACGGACCTATGAATCCATCGGGTTCACTGCGATGTAAGGGAATGTGACAAGAGAGTCCGGCTGAAGAGTTCAAAAGGTCTCCCTTAAGGGCCCGCAACCCGGATTTGTACCGATTTATTACATATTTCCCTTAAACACGGTAAAGCTCTTAAAAAATATGTGTTATTTTTTAAGATAATATCTAGACACGTTTCACGCTGAAACGCAAATTGTATGAAATTCCCTCAATAGAAAAAAATCGCAAAGTATGCTCCGAAAATTATTATAAACACGTTTGTTTCAGTTATTTTACAAGTTATAGTTGTAAAAAAATCACAGTGTTTCTTTAAATGATACTTAAAATGCCCACGAGATTTTTGTCTATTTTACACGAGTCGTGTTTTATTAAACATTTTCACAAATTTCGCATCGATTTTATCGCTTTAAATATTAGCGCGCTCCTTTAACACTCGTAATTACATATTTCTCCATCTTCTTCTTTTTGAGCGCGGATGCGGCGCCATTTTCTAAGGATGGGTTGTTTTAAAGAATATGAATAATTCATCAAAGTTAAAATTGGTGTTCTGTGAAAGTTCTATGCAAGTTCTGTTAGGACGTGTAGTTTCATTAACATTTCATATGTAACATTGTCATCAAATGTCAATTCAGCGCGATTTTGTTTTTTTTTGGCAGTTGAATGGTCCCCGTTAAATGCCGATTCTAATTAGGGCAAGTTGTTTTACAGTATTTGAACAATTCATCAAATTTCGGTGTTAATTTTCAAGTTCTGTTATTGTATCATTATGGGCAAGTTGCTTCACGGAATTCAATCACGTCTAAACCGAGGTTTTGTATTCCCCATTTTTCTCTCCAAAATTGAACCGATTTTAAGATTTTTTTTACCAAACTGGGTTAGTAGAATATTCTATGTTTGTAAATTTTTGTTTTATTTTCTTAAATGTATTATTGTCTGCTTTGTTAACTGAACGTCTGTTCAATTTTAACTATTTTTGGAGGGTCTTAACTCCTTTTTTGTGGAAAAGAGACAATACGTCTAAAATCTGATTTAAAAATTACATATGTATTTCCGGTTTTCTCTGGTGAGGGGCATACATTAATTAGGTGAGCAGTTTTTCTTCCAATCTAGACCCCTCCCCTCCCCTCCCCTTGGTGAGTTAAATTTATTCCACTTCGTATATTCTTTTCACTCCCCCCTTTTGAGCTCACGTAATTAATGTTTGCCCCCAAAGGTCCTCTTAGGTCAATTTTGAATATTTTCAAGGATCGAAATTTGTTCTTGAACAAATATTCAATTTCATTGACGTGTTTTGGTTTGTTGTCGATAGCTCTAATAATATGTAAATTTGCGACATCGGTTTTCTTTCGAATCGTAATTAATCACGCTTCTTTGAATTACTCGTTCGATATTTATACACCGCTATCTCTGGTGAGACGGAAATTCCACGGAGGTTTGCCTCGAACGATGGTATTGTTTTTATTGATTAGTTTGGATTAGCGAGAATTCCGTAATCATTGTGGTCGTTATAAAACTGATAAACAATCGAACGATTAAATAATAGATTTACAACGCAATGAAATAACACAGATAATCCGTTTGTATGAAACGGCCTAGAACTCTGGACCGGTGACTTCTTTGCAAACGCAATTTGACGAAATTTTCTAGATAAAAGCTATAAAACTTTTATTATCTAGATTTTCTTTGTGAAACCCGCAGAGTCACAACTGTGATTGAGAGGTTGAGAATTGTCAAGTACCTGACTTTTCAGATCAAGTCACCAAACACGACTAAAGCAATTTCAAACTGGTTCGTACCAATTTGAACCACTATCGGTGTGCAAAAATGGTTTGCCTGTCCTGTTATTAACTTATATTGTAATTGTTATACAGAGTTTATTTATTTATTTATTTATTACATAAGATACATTTATACAGTAAAATAACATAATAATAATATTTCAAAATAACTGTAAATATTAAAATGGGTACAAGTGTTATTATGTCTTGTTTGTCTATATTAGTTCCTAGCTAGGCAGATTGCCCGTTCTAAGGAACCAAATGCTGGTGAAAAATGCAAAAAATGTATTCTGAACAAAAAAAAAACAAAGTTTTTTTTCGTTATTTGTTTTTGGGGTGTTATGCCATGTTGCGCTACCTCCTTCTTTAGCCAACGTTTCGGACATCGTTGCAGTGTCCATCATCAGGGCAGATCCGGCAGATCTACCGGATCTACCGGATCTGCCGGATCTGCCAACGTTTCGGACATCGTTGCAGTGTCCATCATCAGGGTAGATCCGGTAGATCTGCCGGATCTGCCCTGATGATGGACACTGCAACGATGTCCGAAACGTTGGCTAAAGAAGGAGGTAGCGCAACACGGCATAACACCCCAAAAACAAATAACGAAAATGCTTTTGGCCGTGAAAATCTTAAAACTTACCAAAAACAAAGTGTTTTTTTTTTGTAGATTAAATATATACTAAGTTCTTACTGATTGTGGCATTTAATAGTTAAGCATTTAAAATTTCAAGTTTTAAGTGACGTTATTTAACAATTTTTCAGATTCAACCCTACCCCAATCAACCATTTATTTATTATTGAACCGATGCATGTCATTTTGCATGTTTTAATATTTAATTCTGGGGGGATTATTATATAATTTCGGTCCCAGATATGTATATGTCTTTTGGAACTTCGACGTATTGCTCCGAGTATTGAGTTATTATTAAGTTCCGAGTGTATATTGATTAGTTCTTTAATTTCGAATACTTTCTCATTCCCGCATCGCGTATTCTCTTACTAATTAGGGAAAGGGATGCTGTTGATTAGTTTTTTTAACCCCATCGCTCAGCCTTAAAGATGTGATCCCTGGAACCCTGGAAGGAATGTCACAGCTTTGATGACTGATAAAAGGTCAAATTTTAGTTTTAGAGAGCAAGTTGCTTTCCGGTGCTTACCGCGCTACTTCAAGTGAAACTCTAACAGGACTGACCAACCATCTGACTAACCATCTGCTCAGGAGTTCAGCTAACCTAGAGAAAAAAATACTCGTTGAAACCCTTTTGAAAAAAACAAGGGGTTAAGGAAACAATTAAGTTTTATTTGGGAGGACCCACTCACTGAACCTATTAAGTTGTATATTTGTAAAAAGCATTAATAAGGGGCCTACGTATTCTTTTAAAGATCTGCGAAGAGTTTGCTGAAGAAACAAACATGCAATACAACCCCACTAAAAACGGCTCTACTGGTCGTAAGATATGGACAAGGACCAAAAAATATTCCTCCAGCTACCCTGAATGGTGTGAACCTGCAGGTGACTGAAGGAACTATATACCTTGGACACATAATCACCAGTAATCTGATGGACGATGACGACATCGATAGGCAAAGAAGAGCTCTCAGTGTAAAAGCTAACATGCTCAGTAGAAGATTCCGCCTTTGCAGTACTGCTGTAAAAAGGACGCCCTTCCTTTCCTTCTGCGCAACACTGTATACGTGTGAACTCTGGGCAAACTACAAGAAGAGTAGTATAGAAAGACTTCGGGTTCAGTATAACAACGCCTTCCGCATAATGTTTGGTCTCCCCAGATATTGCAGCGCTTCCCGATGTTCACGGAGGGGCGAGTTCCTGGCTTTGCAGCCCTTATTAGATCCAGGGTGGCAGGAATTAGGGAAAGGATAACCAGCTCTGGAAACATCCTCGTCATGGAAGCCCGCCTCAGTCCATCATCCAGTATTGATGCACACTGGAGAAAAATACTGGCTCCTTACGTGCTCACAGAATCCTGAAAGCTTAATATTATTATTTCTTTTGTTTTCCTTTTACTACTATTAGCTTATTATCTTTATTTGTTTCGTGTACATTCATATCCACCTTCTTTTTCTTTTTTTTCCTTTCAAATACTTTGTACATGTATGTGTATATTACCCTTATGGAATGTGTGGGATTGCACTCTCCTCCCCACATACTGGAATAAACACTTATTTATTTTATTTATTAACTTTGTGGCTCGCCATAATTTACAATAAAAACACATATAAATTTGTTGTAGACCGCTTTTATTTTGTAAACACTACCGGTTTCAGAAGCACCCTTCCTTCGTCAGAAGAATATTATAACCCATAGATAAATAAGTTATAATATTCTCCTGACGAAGGAAGGGTGCTTCTGAAACCGGTAGAGTATTTATAAAATAAAAGTGGTCTACAACAAATTTATATGTGTTTTTATTGTCTATTAAGTTGTTGTTAAAGTTTATTCTGTCTTGCTATTGTTCAACTGGTAAAAATACGTGTCATACTTGCAAAATTTATTGTATTCAGGTTTAAAATTGTGCAATATAATATGTTTTACAAATCTAAGTGCATTTATTGTAGCCCATTGTTGGCACATTGTTTGTCAGCTTTCCCCGGACGCCCCCGATCATTTCTACCACCCACGTCTTCCCGGATATCGATACAATTCGAAATCAAACCACACACATCTTTTATAATTACAAATAATAACCTAATCTTTCCACTATTTTGGTTGTAAGCAAACACCAACGTGACTACGTGACTACCTTCATGAACTGCAGGTGGAGGTCAACTATGTGATAATGATGATTATATGCATTAATGGACGTACAGATGATACTGTGACGTGAATCACCAATCAAAGTGTTTACCTTTTGAACTGTAAAGGTGTTGTATGAAAACCACCTTAACACAGGAAAAGACACTGAATCAATATTATTTATACGAAAAACACCAACTATTTGCTTCCAAGATAGTTCGAAACTTTTGCCAATGAACTAACTAGAAGCAAATGCACTCGAATTTGTACTGTTTTTCTTGGCGTTCGAAATTTCAAATACTTTTCCAGCAAGGTGATGGTTAGGGAGATGTAGGAACTGAATAAATGACTTCCCGGTAGGAACTAAGCATATTGTGATTTCACACTTTCCCTTTTCTACTCCTACAGCCTCACAACATACCCCAATTGGGCACGCGTAATGTATTGAAAAAACTTCTAAGGGGGCTTACATTAATTAGGTGAGCTCAAAAAGGGGGAGGGGGGTCCAGGAAAATCTCACGTTACTTGAAAAGAATATACGAAGTGGCCCAAATTTATCTCACCAAGGGGGGGGGTCTAGATTGGAAGAAAAACTGCTCACGTAATTAATGTATGCCCTCTAAGTGATGGCGTCAGATGCCACCCGGGAAAGTGCTTCTATCGATGGCCGACAGGGGTACCCGAGTAGGCGGGTGCCGCCGAGACTGGACATGGCCAGCCTTACCGACCAATTAACCACTAGTATAAACAAGTGACTTGCAGCATTATTATTGTAAATACTTTTTTCTTGGTTATTAATATCCTGAAAATATTTGAAAATTTCATACTACTATCACAGAATTTTGAAAATGTTGCTTGTGTTGTGATGGAGGACTTAGCCAGTTGAGGAATCGAACACGGGACACCTGGGTATAGGACCCAAACGCGATGCAACTTAGCCACCGACCGGACGTTAACTCATAATAAACCAGTTTGTTATCAATAACCTAAAGCTTACTGAGAAGTCCCCCACAGAACTAATAGTTGAATGTAAATAATACATATTATCCTATCGTCTACGATCTCATTTTCCGTACTTGTGTTGGTATTGAGCAAGCATGTACACTAGAAACGTAGAAACGTTTGAAAGAGCTCTCGGTCTTATCAAAGGTAAACCTGCATTCTGCAGCCAGCAGCCTCTGTTTAGTCTACGTTATCAGTGTCACCCTTTTGTGCTAGATATTTATTAGGGCATTATTTATTATTATTATTCTTTACGCCTTCTCGCTCTAAGCACTCTATTGTCTAATTATCTACGCGGATATGGGATGCTATTTGCTATGTGACTGTTTCTATTATTCAGGGTACTAAGAACATTCACCGTGGAAAATTTATCAAACACAATTTACCGCGGAACAATTTGACGTCCGCTTGTATTTGATGATTTGCTTGTGCTTGCTTGGATGATTTGTTAACGTCAACGATAAAGGCAATTGGTCAAACCATGATTAACCACGTGGTCTATGTCAACACCTATGTTCAAGGTGTTGCCATTTTTTTACGGTTTAGTACTTACCTACAGCTTTGGTTCGTCTCTGGAGGTCTGTTGGTTGAAAAGCAAGCTCGTAGCAAGATTCGAACTGAACATTTACTTGTTTATTGTTGAATGTTTTTAAAGTTATTAACGTTATTAGTTCAATAACGTAAAAATAGGTTTTTATACTGCCTGCAAGGTTTTTAGAAAAGGAACGCACCAGTTTTAGAAAGATTTTGATTAAAATCATAGATAAAATGATACAAAGACTAATTTGTTTTAGAAAATTGAGATAAAATGCGACACAGACATTAAATTAAAAGTACAGGAGTCCTTAGACGAAAATGAATTAAGATGAATTTAAATATAAAAAAGACCGGTATACGACACTCAACACCTACGTTCCCAAAATATTATTTCTTGTCAAACCCGTTCAAAGGTCTTGGAAATATCGCATAGTCGCACTTTTCGTTAATTGAAATCAGAAAAAATATATCTCCTTGAAATTTTTTTTTGTTATTTAGGATTGTTTTACACTAGATAGACGATATTTCCTAAATAGATAATGTATTTTGTGATCTTGAATTTGTTACTAATAATAATTAATGTATTTTGTTTCAGGTAAGAAGAAAAATCTAGTTGGAAATAATTCAACATCCCAAATAGACGTGACAAGGTAAACAAATCTTATGAAATGTCAAAATTTTCGAATACCAAAATGTTAGATTATACTGATCGTTTATGCAACCCGTTCAAGTATTCAACAAGCTTGTACATTCCCCACCCCCTACAATATAATACTTGTTTTTCCTTATTATCGGCACATATCTGACCTGATGATGGACACTGTAAAGCTTTCTGAAACGTTGGCTAAAGGAGGTAGCGCACCACGGCATAACGCCCTAAAAATAAATAACAAAAATACTTTTGGCTGTCAAAATCTAAAATCATATCCTGAAAACTTCACCTGTAGTCGTCACCACGACTTGTTCAAGATACCACACCGCAGTACAGATGTTCTAGCACAGCATAGCATGACAAGAGGAATGGTGGACATAATATAATATTTTCAAATTTGGGATGCGGGTATGGGTATCGCCGACCTGGGAATCCTTCATTGGATAACCAACACCTCTGCCATAGGTCATCCCAAGTGGTTCGTTCGGTATGTTTGTTGACTTAGTAGAGGTGCCCCCGTTCATGGGGTAAGGATATATACAGGTGTCCGGGGGTAAAGTGCATTAACTTCGGGAGGTGATTCTACATGATGGTAGGAGTAAAAAAGATTAACAACTTTTACCGAAATTCCAACATTTTTTTTCCCATAAAAAAGACGTACCTACTAAAAATCCTTAGTGTGAGGTACGATCTTACTTACTGGGAGCCTGCCGGGCGCTCCACTCGATTTGATTGGCCCGTATCGGAACAGCGGAATATATAAATCTGGGCGCACACGCCGCGCCGGACTAATTTTATCTTTTTACCTCAAAACTACCCCTGAAAGTTGGAATTTCGAAAAAAGTTATTTATCTTTTTTACTTGTGCTATCATGCAGAATCACCTCCCGAAGTAAATGCACTTTACCCCCGGACACCCTGTATGTATATTACGATATAGAGGATATTACGGAACGGCGACGGAACAAAAAGGCAATGAACATACGTTCCTTATCACAATAATGTTTTTTTTTTCAAACCGATACCCGGGGATGTACTCGTAAGGTCTTTATATTTAAGATTAATAAAAACAATACCTTACAATTAATATATTTTACGTAACACGATTTAAAAATTTTATAACCTGTTTTTTCAAAGTTAGCGGTAAACACCAGATTTTATTTTTCTAGACGATGAATTAACAACTTCGGGAGGGAAACGTTTAGAAACATCTTATACGACCTTCCAACACGCCGTGCCGCGGGCGTATATTTGTTTACACGCTTTCTTCAGTTTTTATTTTTTTATTATTTTTTTTTTTTTTTTTTTTTGTACATACAATAATGACATTACATTTTTCAGATACATTTTTTTATATAACGTGATTCACCTTTTTTTAGAGCATGCTCGTGTAAAAAAGGTGGAGCAGCGTGTGTGAAAAACTATTTAACATATTTTTTAAGAATTATAATATATATTTTTATATATTTTTATATATATATATACATATATGTACATATATACACGGTGTCCGGAAACTCGTAGTACAAGCGGAAAACTGGTGAACCTACATCACATAGAGAACCCAAATAAACATAAAGATTTTCAATTTAAGCATTTTTAAATTTAAAATTAAGAAAAAAAAAATTATTTTAAAAACATTTCGGCTTTTTAGGGTTAAAATTTTTGAAAAGCGGAAATGTCATGATGACAGATGGAAGATGTTATTCTAAAATTATTTATAAGTTGCTTAATCTCTTTTCGTGTCCATAGTTTATTTATTTTCATCTTAATAATTTATTCTCCCACCTCTTCTAGGCATTACAATATGGTTAATTAGCGGGTAAATATGCAGTTAGTCCACCTCACGGATAACACGGAACGTTCATGTTGTCGCAGTTTGATGCACGGATAATAAGGAATGTTCCTTTTTTAACTAATAGACAATCAAATATGACATTTGTCGGAAGTACCAATCTTATAAAATAAATTCTCTAAAATAAATTCGCTTTTCATCATACTTTTAAAAAACATCCCAGGTTTTGAATGCTTTGTTTGGCTACGCAGGGTTTGTCTAGCGGGTTTGTGTAATTATTTTAATACATTTCTTTCAATTTTCGTTATTTGTTTTTTGGGGTGTTATGCCGTGTTGCGCTACCTCCTTCTTTAGCCAACGATGTCCGAAACGTTGGCTAAAGAAGGAGGTAGCGCAACACGGCATAACACCCCAAAAACAAATAACGAAAATGCTTTTGGCCGTGAAAATCTTAAAACTTATCATTTCTTTCAATGTTCTACTGTTATAAATACAGGTACAAACTTGTCAATGATGCATTCACTTTGTTTTACGCAAAAATATTTTTCTATGATTGGCAGCATTGATGAAATGTTAAAATAAAAACAATGAATAAACATGGCGTTACCGCGCAAGTGAAATTTTAACAAAATTAAAATGTTAAATGCATATTTTTGCATGTTTTTTGGTCTCCCCCGACATAAATACTCACTTTTCGTAATAATAAAGCTAAATCTAACTGTTTGGATCCGTATTAACGAGTAAGCGGTTTAATGCATAAATAATAATTAGCGTACCAATTTATTTTATTGTGTGGCAGCTCCGCATCTGGTTGCAATGTTTTCAAATCCAAAAACACATCACAAACATTTGTCACCAATTGTTCAACTTATCACAACTACATAGGAGGGTACACACCGCTTTCCCGCCCTGGTATAAATAACAGATTACTCACTAACTAATAATTCAATTAATTTCATTCACAATTAATCACACAAAGAAAATAACTTAAAGAGTCACAATGTTACGCTATAATTAATAACGCACTATTATTTACGTTTCAAATAAAACACAAGAAACATCCCACGTCAAAGCGTAAATACAAACTGATACAAACTAATTGGGCGGTCCAAAACACGGAACTGTTTGCATACAACTCGAGTGAAATAGCGCTGTTTCGTTTTTTAAAACGGTGCTAAAGGGAGACGCATGGGGGAACTCTCGAGCGCATTCCTTGTATTTTTGAATGAATTCGACGCGATCCCGAGGATAAAACGGTCCAAGTCCGAAATTTGAAGAAATGAGTTTTTGATGATAATTTACTTGAAGTAAATACGTTTTACGTGAAGTAAAACATGATAATTTACTTTAAGTAAATACGTTTTACGTGAAGTAAAACATGATAATTTACTTGGAGTAAATTATCATGTTTATCAGTGGCAGAAAAATGGAAGTCCCATTATGAAGAAAAAATACGATTTTCAAAATTGCATGTGGATGCAAGTACCATGATGCAACAACTATCTTAGAAGCAGAAGGGTGTACCATGGACTTTATTCCTTTTATAATACACCACATGTCATAACAAAATAGTCCACTTCATTTAGAGGCAGTAGGACTCAAGTCCATGTTTTTGTTTTTTTTTTACGTGAGCTCCACACAAGAGGCCCTGAGGAAAATAATTTCCCTCGGGGCCTATGTCATCTTTGGGGATGCTGTGTGGAGGGTTTTTTAAGGAAGGGAAGGAGAGGAGAGTTCTGGGAAGGAAAAGGGTTTAAGGGGTGGGTAGAAATCTAGGGTTCAGCATGTCCTGGTCATCCGCCTGCAAGACCTAGACAAACCTCACCCCATGAACCCGGCACCCCTGCTAAATCACCAAACGTAGCGAACCACTTGGGGTGACCTATGGCAGAGGTGTTGGTTATCCAATAAAGGTTCCCGGGGCGGCGGTACCCATTCCCGCCTCCCAAATTGAAAAGTTGACTCAAGTCAGCGTTTTTTTTTAAACAATTATTTTTAATGGCTTTACTATAAAAAATTCGTTTCATTTGCTCCTTCTTAAAACAAAACTAATTGAGTTAATAATTAGTTTTTTTTTTATCTATCATACAACATCTCCTGAACATTTACCTTTTTGGACTTGCTTCCGTACAGAATTTGGTTCGCAAGTTCACAGTTCAAGGCCAAGCCATTAGTAGCTTACCCCTTCTATCGAACCGAGCGCAGAAAGGGACAGCAAATTTCGCATTGCACTTTGACTTAGAAGCGCGAAAATAATGAACAGCTGTTTTTAACCGTGAAACGACCGTACTACACGGAATAAAATTATGAATAATTTCAAAATAATGCTTTAAATCCGGATTTCTTTGTTTGTTTTCTTTTAATTAGTTTTTATTAGTTAGGTACTATGAACGTCAGTAATAATTTATAAGAATTTGACCAAAAAAAAAATCAACTTCTGACTCGATTTACTCGAAAACGAAAGCTCAAATCAAAAAAAATTATACCACAAAATCGACTCCAAATGTGATGAGGATTCCCCAGTTTCCCGCTTGTACTACGAGTTTTCGGACACCTTGTATATACATATATATAATACATATACATATTCAAAACAAGATATATGAAATAGAATAGAAAAAAAGAAAACAGTATAAAGAAGAAGAAGAAGAGAAAGAGGAAGAGAGAAAAGAGAAAAGAATATAAAAGTAAATGGATTTCCAAAGTCAATTGTCGAGAGACATTCTATTGTATTATTAAATTGAATTATTGTAATATGCTAATGATTTAGTGTTTTTATAGAACTTTTGAATTTTTTATAATTAATTTCCAATCTTAAGTTAAGGGGTAACTGGTTAAACCACTTGACTCCAATATATTTATAAAAATGTTGGGCTGTAGTGGTATTACAACGCGGTATAGTTATAGAGCCAAGAATACTTGGTCTTTTGCTGTTTGAAATAGATAATGAGTTATCATTGTTGAAACAATCTTTGTGGATTTGTAAAAGTGTAATTTTTTTATAAATATTGTGTAGTGAAAGGACTTTAAATTCTTGAAATAATCTTATGGTGGGGAAGTCATATGGTTTTTTTAGAATTATTTTTATTAATAATTTTTGGATGATTTCTAAAGGCATGAGAGAAGTTTTGAATGCACCACCCCAACCAAGAATTCCATATTGTAATACAGATTGGATTAGTGAGAAATAGATAGTTCTTAATAGTTTAAAATTTAAAATGTTTCGTATTCTAAGAAAAATGTACATTAATTTTCTTAATCTTTCTACTGTTGCATTGATTTGTATTTTCCACTTTAAATTGCTATCTATAATTACACCGAGGTATTTTATATTAGTTTTAACAGTGAGTACAGAGCAATCAGGTTTACATAAATTTGTGTTTCTATTGCAATTGTATGAATGTATACTTATCTTTAAATTTTCAGGGAATGCATGTTTATTAATGGTGAACGGTATTACAAAGGTTTTTTTCCGTATTAAGTGACAGCAAGTTTGAGTCGAACCATTTTTTTAGGATGTTTAAGTCTAATTCTGCTGTTTTCTGGGTTTCATTCCAAGTTAAACCCTCAGTTAGAATTGCTGTGTCGTCTGCATATGAAATGAGTTTAGATTTGATGTTAAGTTTAAACATATCGTTGACATAAATGATAAAAAGAATTGGCCCCAGTACAGTTCCCTGCGGGATGCCAAAATTCGTGGTCTGAGAATCGCTCATAAGGCCCTTTAATTTAACAAATTGCTCTCTATTAAATAGATAATTTTCGATCCAAGTTAAAGCATTGTCAGTTATACCAATTTTCGTTAGTTTAGAGATAAGGTTAGAGTGCGATATACTGTCAAATGCTTTTCTTAAGTCAACAAATTTTCCAATACATTTTTTTTTACTATCTAAAGATTTATAAATTTTAGATGTTAAATCAACGATAGCATCTTGAGTGCTCAAATTTTCTCTAAAACCATATTGATGTGCATTTAATATATTATTTTCTTTCACAAATTTAAATATTAATATTAGTTACCTCGTTAAGATTCCCACATTATTTTAGACTGTTTGGTAGGGCAAATTCGACAGTAGGTCCCCGCCGACATCGGATCGCGCGTCGCAATTTGTGTCTTTACTAACGTCGTTAAAATTCTGAATATATTTTAGGATATTACGAATTTCTGTTTCCTCCAAAGCACTACTTTTATCCTTTATTCAGTTTATTGGGACAAAATTTCAATAATTAGGCACAGTCGAACTTTTTAACCTCGGGCTCCCAACCTCTGGGTCGCGCCAACAGCAAATAAAAAAATATTAAAGGAAAATAATCCGCTATGTGGAATAATATTACAGATAATATCCAGACATAATATTACTTACTTAAATAATTGTTACGCGCAAATATGTAAAAAATAAAACAAAAACTTGGTATTGGCATAAAAAAGCGGCGTGACATTAAATTTGTCATCTGAAGTGAGTCCATTTTCACCTCTTACATCATCAGGCTCCGTGTTGCAATACAACACTTTATAATACCCATAGCACAGACGTGACACTACTGGAGTACCGGATACCGGAGTGACTGGAGTCCGGAGTCATGACGGTCGCTAAATAATAAAACATTCTTAATTGTTTATGCTGTGTTATTCTAACCCTTTACTTGCTGACGGTATTCGCGACTACCTCTGCATTTAAATAATCCTTTTTTTTTACTAAGTGACAAAACTGAACACTTCTGAGATGTGATAAAAATTTATGAAAAGTTATCAAAAAAGCTAGGTTAGGTTAAATGTTAGTTTATATTGTTTAATTTTGGGTTATTATGCCGTGTTCAGCCTCCTCCTTTAGCCAATAAATTGATTTTTCGCGATTTTAGAGTAAACTTTGGCAATTATTTGTGTGTTTTTTATTTTATTTGACCCTGAGGAAAATAATTCCCCTCAGGTCTAATGTCATTTTTATGGATGCGGTGTGAAGCAATTTCTGGGAAGGAAAAGGTATGAGGGGGGTGGCTAAGAATCTGAGCGTCTCCAGGAGTGATGGACGTATGAATCCATCCGTCCCAATCTGGCCTGCCACGCAGCTGTTGGACAGACGCATCCACCGACAAGACGCGCGCCGGCGAACCTCATCCCATAAACCCGGGCACCTCTGATAAGTCAATCGTAGCGAAGCACTTGGGGTGACCTATGGCAGGGGTGTTGGTTATCCAATAAATGGTTCCCGGGGTGGCGATACCCACACAAGCCTCCCAAATTGTTAATGATAACTAATTAGTTTATGATAATTATTTATAAAAATAATTTTGCTATGTAAATGTAATGAAATAAATAAAAAATATTGATTATTAAAAAAGCATTTGATGCCCTTAAATTAAAATTACAAACTACCAGTTTACGTTGGCACAAAAAAAAATCATATATTAATTTTAATTTTCGATCCAAGAACTGCGTTTTGCGATGTTTTCTTTAAATTATACATATACCTGTATGTTTTGTAAGATTATTTTTTTTTTATAATTACCGTTAACTCGCAAGAAAATTGTCATTAAAATTATGAATAATTGAGTTTTTTTATGGCCCGTATTTCATAATTTAAAACGCAAATACCTAAATAAAGTAGGTAGCACAAGTCCGTACTAGATATTTGCTATACTTTTGATTACAAATATAGATATTCAGTTTCGTCAAGTATTTTGGCCTCAAATACAAATGTGAGTTGTGTAATTTAAATAAAAATATTATTTTAAAAAAATCATATTAAAAGGGTCCAAAGGGTTAGATGCATTTGTATTGGTGGTGTTTATATGACAGTTTGACGACTTGTCAAGTTTTCCATTGTATTCTGCAGGTACTAGTAGCTTCTACTTGATATGCAGATCGTTCAATAATCATATCACACGATTCCTTCGTGTCGCGTCCAGAGCATATTGATACTGAAATACCAGTTTACAAATGAATCATGTAAATACACCACATCTACCAGATCTGCCGGATCTGCCCTGATGATGGACACTGCAACGATGTCCGAAACGTTGGCTAAAGAAGGAGGAAGCGCAACACGGCATAACACCCCAAAAAACAAATAACGAAAATGCATTTGGCCGTGAAAATCTTAAAACTTATCCATGTAAATACGGTTCATGGATGATGCTGTACAACCTGGATAGGACATACTAACAGCCCTCCGCACTAACGACCAAATTATTGCCAAATCCATGATTCAATCAAAGTTTTATTTTTATTTTATTATTTTAACGTTTGTTGGAGTACCAACATCTCTGCCATGACCATGGTCACCCCAAGTTAATGGGGTGAGGCTTGTCCAGGTCTCGGTGGCGGTTGCGTCTACTCACCTACTGTGTGACTGGTTGAGGGAGACCTCTTTACTTCTCCAGCAGGGCTCTCTCGACCCTCTCGTTCAGTGGGCGGGATCGATTCATACGTTCGTTACTCCTCGACACACTAATACCCAGATTCCTACCCACTCCTCATACCTTTTTCCTTTCCTTAAAAAAATCCCGTACACAGCAGTGCAAACCGAAAGATCTTCATACAAAAAGTTGAAATTTTGAAAAAAAATAATCATTTTTAGCTACAACAACATCAATAACGCCGTATTTTCCACTCTAGCTACACAGCACCCCCGAAGATGACATAGGCCCTGAAAGAATTTTTTTCTCAATTCCTCCCGTGTAGAGATTTATGTTTGTTACATACAAAAATGCGTTACTTTAAAATTAATTAATTTGAAATAATATCGTCAAAAAATCTTATTTCGGTTAATCCTTTGTGAAATATGTTTCACAAATGTGCTTTGAAGTTAAGCGTCATTTTAAAAATTGAAATCAGTTAGAAGAATTCAGGCAAGCAAAAAGTACCTACCTGTATTTACCAAATATAATATTTTCATCATCACTATTGGCTCTACAACCCCTGGTGGGTCTTGGCCTCCTCAAGAGTCTTCCTCCACTCATCTCGGTTTTGTGCCAGCTCTCTCCAGTTTAGAAGCTCCAAAATGGATATGTCTTTGAGGACGTTGTCGCTCCATCTGTCTTGGTCTTCCCAGGCTCCTTCGCCCTATTGGTCTTGAGTTCAGCAGGGACTTTGGTGCTTGATGCTCGGTCATTCTCACCACATGACCCAGCCACCGAAGTCTTCCCTGTTTTATAAATTTTGCGACGTTTAGCTCCTTAAACAAAGTATAGAGCTCATTGTTATAACGTCTGCGCCAAAATCCATTTTCTAGAACCGGTCCGAAGATGCGCCTCAAAATTTTTCTTTCAAAAACATCCAGTGCTCGCTCATTCCTCTTAGTTAGTACCCAAGTCTCAGCTGCGTACGTAAGTACTGGTCTGATAAGTGTTTTGTACACTCATTTCTTCCTGTTTCTGGACAGCAGTCTGGACTTTAATTGGTTTTGTAGGCGGAAATAACAGCGATTTGCGTTCACTATGCGCTTCTGGATCTCCTCTGTGGTATTATTATCGTTTGATATCAGGGAGCCTAGGTATGTGAATCTTGGTACCGTTTTGAAATTTTGGTTTCCACATGAGAGAGTTGGGATTTGTTGGGTGCATTCTACGGTCATGTATTTGGTCTTTTGCTGGTTTACTGTATTTTTGAGACCCATATTTTTGGCAGAGCTTTCAAGATTTATGAAGACGTTACGTAAAGCATCTGGAGTTTTCGCGATTATGTCGTTATCATCAGCGTAAGCCAATAGTTGCACAGAGTTGTCAAATATCGTTGCTCTTATCTCGATGCCTGAGTCACGAATAACTTTATATAATATTTTATTATTAAAAAAAAAAAAACTGATTTGTTAAGAATTCAGACTATCCCGTGATTTTTCACGGGTCTGCTCTAGTGTAGTATATATTTGCGACAAATTCAAAAGTGGAAGATACTCTCAGTTATCGCCTTAGTGAAAGAATTTCATTTAGAATTTAAATAGATTTAGCCTTGTTTGATGACCAGATCTAATATATAGATACCTGCCCACTTTCACCCTTCTTACCCTTTTCTCATCCTCACTACCCTCAGCCTCACAACATACCTCAATTAGATGTCATAGTTAGGAGCAGTTGGGACGCTTGTGCGGTATTAACCTAAAAGGTAATTAATTTAATTGGCCTCCCTGGGTCCTAGAAGCGAAAGATCTTGTGTATATTGGCCATATCAGTTGTTTTTCTATTGATTTTCTGGTGGCAAACAACACGTAGCGCGTCGCAAGTGTGAACCTGCTATACTTTGTCATTAAATTTGGCAGTCTTTCAAAATAAACTGGTGTACGATTTTTACTTTTAGTGTTTTTTGTGCACATTTTGACATTTTTACTGCACTTACTCCTACACTTGTGTCCATTTAGATGCGGTAGGAATATCTCCGCTCACCGCTCGGAGATATTTTGCATCTAAATGTCGCGAACTCATTTAAATAAATAACACTTTGATATTTTATATAGCTAGATTTATTAACACAAAGTACTTTAAAGGTTACAAGAGTAATCCGCGACAATTATTTTAACGCAAGCTAATTTACTTATTTCTACTGGCGGGTGCTGGCGAGGAAGACAGTCGATGACAGAATGAACTAGAACGTATCGTCAAATCCGAGCTCACTTCTGTCGTCTGCGCATTACGACTGCGCAGGCAGTGTTGTCAGCTTAAAAATGATATCAGGGCACAAAAATAATATACGCGGTGCCTACATCCAAATGGGGTAGTATTTTCACAGTTTTATTGTTTTGTATTCGAGTATTCTGCGAATTAATCGCCCGCGGGCGGACATGTATCTATCTATACAGGGTGGGTTTTGGAACACTTGTAAGTTTAACGTTTTTTTTAAATATACAGTGGGTGGCCAAATTATTATACTCAAACAAAAAATCGTCGCTATCTGTGAAAGTGGTGGCAATAATTAATTTATTATTGGAAAAATGTCATTGTTTTTTAATTTACCGATTAGCCACTATATCTGGCAACACTTTCATTAGTGTGGCAATACATAAATGTTTTTTTTTGTCAAAATGGCGGCCGCTAGTATCAGTACATGTCAAAAATTTTACTATGCTGGCTTGTGAGAAGTCTTCGAAAAAAATCTTGGCTTCAGTGTTATCGACTTATTATTCAGTAAGTGTTCGATTTTTTTACATTTATTATTATTCTAGTACTCAACCAATACATTGTGGTCATGTTTTAGTTAGTTTTTGTTTTTTTATTGGTTGTCGACCGACCTAACCTAAAAATGTTTATTAACAGATATGGGGAAGTGCGCTGACCTCGCACTAAGGAAAAAAGTACAGATTTCGACAATGTTACGGCTTTGTCAATATACCCAGCGTCAAATTGCTAATTTGTGTGATGTATCACAGTCCTGTGTGCGTAATTTCAAGCAAAAATTGGGCGCCGAAATACCGATCAAGGAGGATCGAGTCGGTAAATGCGGGCGAAAACGCATTACAACACCTCGAACTGAGCGGGAAATACGTCGCATTACACTTAAAAACCGTCGAAAGCCACGGCTCGTCATAAAAAAAATTCTTAATGATAACGGAGTACAAATGTCGGAGCGGACTCTCAGGCGAAGATTTGTAGAAATGGGACTGAAATGTTGTCGGCCACTAAAAAAAACAAAACTCACTCCTGCCATGAAGGCCAAACATCTGGCCTGGGCCAAGGAGCAGCGACACTGGACACAGGAAGACTGGAGCAAGGTTTGCATAACCCTAATACAAGAATACACATGTTTAGAGTATCGTTTTTTACAAATTTATACAAAAACAATTTCTTGCAGGTTTGTTTCTCGGACGAGTCGTCAATACAGATTCTCCAAGTTAAAACTGAGTTTGTTCGGCGAAAGACGCATAAAGAATTCAATGAAGACTGCATTGTGGAACGTGTAAAACATCCTGTTTCAGTGATGACATGGTCCGTCATCAGCAGCAAAGGGACTGGAAGGCTGTATATCGTCCAAGGAACTATGAGTCAGGATCAGTATAAGAAAGTTCTGGAGGAAAAACTGATCCCACAGGTAGCAGAATGGTTCCCTAATAGGAATTTCATATTCATGCAAGACTCTGCTCCCTGTCATAAAGCCAAATCTATCACAGAATACCTAAAAAACAAATAGATTAATACCCTAATTGGCGTGGAAACTTGCCCGACTTGAATCCTATAGAAAATGTGTGGGTAGTCCTGAAAACTGAAATGTCAAGGGATAAAATTATAACAAACAAAAGAGAACTAATTGAGAATATCATTAGAGTATGGCACAACACTCCAAAACTCCAAGAAGTAGCCATATCATGCATTGAAAGCATGCCACGCCGCGTTCAAGCCGTCATAGAAGCTGAAGGCGGAGTAACCAAATACTGAATAATATGTATTTCTCTTTTAATAGACTATTCAACCTATCTACAAATGTTTAATTTTTATTACTAGTAAGTGTATTTAGGAATTTCAATTTCATATCAAACTGACAAAATACAAAGAAATAGTTTTGAGTATAATAATTTGGCCACCCACTGTACGTTGTTTTTGAAGTTATAATATGAAATTCGCTCGATGTTGTTAATTATATTCCAAAAATTATTATAAAACATTTTCACAATATTCGCTTAAATATCATCGTTGCTAATATTAGCTCGCTCCCTCTAACACTCGTATTTACATATCTTCCCTTCTTCTTCTTTTTTAACGCTTACTACCGGGCCGTATGGGAAGAACCTGATTTCTGACATTATTTGGATAAAAATAATTGTCATCACTGCATATAACACATGAACCATGTTGTTTGCTATGATGCCAACTGAAATCGTAGATATGAAAATAGAGATGAAAATACCGATCGCGTAGATCGAAAAATATTGACTTTTGTGTCTAATTGGAATCGGACTGAAAAAAGATGTCGTGTAGAACGGTCATAATGCCTACAATACACGACATCTTTTTTCAGCCCGATTCCAATTGGAGACCAAAGTCAACAATTTTCGTTTTACGTGATCGCTATTTTCATCTCTATTTTCATATCTACGATTTCAGTTGAATCACAGCAAACAACATGGTTCATGTGTTGTTTGTAGTGATGACAATTGAAATCGTAGATATGAAAGTAGCGATTTAGTCAAGCGTAAAATGTTAACTTTGGTCTGTAATTGGAATCGGGCTGAAAAAATATGTTGTTTATTGTTTGTATAAAGCCCGGGCAATGCCGGGGACATCAGCTAGTTTATTATACGATGCAAACAGTCGCGTTGCAAAAAAGCCAAATGAACCGTCATCACACATAATTATACCCAATAAAACAATTTAGCCACTCGACCTACTTGCTTAAGTGGCGCCCAACGCTGTCCCATTACTTTTATACGTATGCTGTATACTACCCGGTTTCGTCCGATTTGCATCACTGCTTTTTTCGTATCGTATCTCTCCAGCAGTAATCTTTCGGAACATCGGCTTACCGCAGTGAGAGGGATAGGTTCATATATCTCGTCACTCCTGCACAAACTGACCCCCAGATTCCTACCCATTCCTCATACCTCTTTCCTTCCCAGAACATTTTCCTTCCTTCCCTAAAAAGTCCCTCCACACAGCAACCCCAAAGATGACATAGGCCCTGAGGAGATGTTTCTCCTGAGGGCTTCCTGTGTGGAGCTAAAGAAAAAAAAACGAGTGTGCTTTAAACCACACGACTGAAGTAAAACTAACTTATAAAATAACATATTATGACATTGGGGTGACATATGACATTGGGGTGACGTATGACATTGGGGTGACGTATGACATTGGGGTGACATATGACATTGGGGTGACATATGACATTGGGGTGACATATGACCATGGGGTGACCTATGACCCTGGGGTGACCTACGACGTTGCTGTGACCTACGACCTTGAGGTGACCATCCTTATCCTTATCACTCCCCAAGTCAAGCGTGCGTAAATTCCCGACCGTTCGCCTCGTCATCAATCACCGTTCGCATCGATTACCGTTCGCATCACACTTTTTGTAACATCACACTTTTCGTAACGCATTCACCAGCTTACCCCCCAAGTCGAGCGTGCATAAAGAAATTTTACTTAAAAAAAACTTGAAAGCTCCATAGCCCACGATGAAAACGATAGATAAAACAAACGTGAATGCCAATTTTTTACAAAATTAGACCTCTGAAATGAAAGAGATTTTCTGGATGCGGTATATCGGATTAATATTTCCACATTATAAAGGTCGCTTCGGATTCTAAATATGTGTTTGAATGTTTCGCCCAACATCTGCTGCTTTTATTATTTTGTTAGTTGAACAACTTTTCAATCGACGTCAATTATCATAAAATTATGGATGTCGAATATTTTCTCTGTTTATAGTCTGAGGTGACCTCACAACGTCACAACCCAAAGTCTCGAACACTGAAAATTATTAATTTTGTGTTTTATCATTTTGCCTATGTTAATCACCAAATTATTTAAGATACCACACAGAGAAATGTGCTATTGAATGAAATAGTAGAGGAAAAAATTTCCCTCAGTGCCTGTCATGTTTGGGAATGCTGTGTGGAGGTTTTATTAAAGAAAAGGAAGGAAGCGATGTTCTGGAAAGGAAACGGTACTAAGTGCAGGTAGGAATTAGGGGGCAGTGTGTCTAGGGGTGACGGGCGTATGAATCCATCCCTCCCACTGCGGTGCAAGGTGATGGGTCGAAAGATTCCTGCAAGAGAGGTCAAAAGGTCTCCCTCAACCAGTCTTTCCCGATCTGACATGCCACGCAGTTGGGGAGCAGACGTATCGACAACCTTACCCCCATGTACCCGGGCACATCTGCTAAGTCACCAAACCTAGCGAACCACTTGGGCTGAGTAAAGGTGTTAGTTAAAACTTTAAACTTTTTTGTACTTAGGTATTATACCTATCTCCCCAAATGTCTATGAATGTTAAAATTAGAAATATTAAATATAATTAATGAAGAAAAATATTCGGTTGCATCTAAGAATTGAACCCAGGACCTTAGCCTTGCCGGGGCTCTGCTCTATCCACTGAGCTAATTGAACCCTATCCCCTTCGGTCATATTTTACCATATCATACTTCGACTAAGAACCACCAACGTTACCCACATTTTCTTAACGCATATTTTTAATGGCTGCTATCTTTATGTACGATTGCAAGATTCTCCCCGAACTAAATCCATTCTGGATAGTGTCTTGGATAAAAATCGCCATTTTTATTGTGCGATATCTATTGATTTTTCTACAAGTAACCTCAAATTATAATATTTAATCATTGAAGACAACATTAGCGACTCTCAAATGAAAATAATACAAAAAATTTATACTTTGTACATCACTAATAAAATGTTGAACATTGGGTTCAAAGATTCCGCGTGTCTTCATACGACCTTGTCTGGAACGAATAGCATCCAAGTAAGTACTTAACACAGCGTCACAGCTATAGCGGTCACAGACGTAAAAACTGGTTCTCTATGGCATCATTAGGTGCTGGAGGCCTGGTGTAACATGTACCGATCTGAACACTGGGAGTACTTGTAACATACCAGACCCAGTAGGTGATCTTCCATCTTGATAATATATTATGTAGAATAGTTGTTACTAAACCGGTTGGTATACTTTCTATTATTATCTACAAATTGATATACGAGTATTATTGTAGAACAAGTTGGAATGACCAATAAATCCGGGATTTTTTTTAGTGACAACTTTTTTAGCACCGTTGTGATTTGAAACTCGATGAAACGAAAAATAGCGACACCTTTAAGATTTAGCCTGCGAGAGAATGAGACAGAATAATCCGTCTCCTCTTTATGCGATTCTTCGTTGCCTCCCCACTCTTGTCTACTTTAGTTTTCTGAAGGTTTCATTACTACCGCGTGTGAATTGCACACTCTGATTTTTTCTAGCTTCATAAAGGCGGTTTTGACGGCCTCCGTGGTCGAGAGGTAAGACTCTCAACTAGCTATTTGGTGATCTCGGGGTCGAATGCCGGCATTTGTACGTAAATTTTATTTGATTGATTTATGTTATTTCACAATTTAATAATTTAAAAAAATATTAGTTTTCATTGCGGCACCAGAAAGGAAGATACTCTCAGTATCGCTTTGGTGTAAGAACTGAATTGAAATCTTGCCTGAAATAGAAATTTGGAAGGCGGTTATGGGTACCGCCGCTCCGGGAATCATTTATTGGGTAACCAAACCCCCCGGACATAGGTCACCCTAAGTGGTACGCTACGTTTGGTGACATAGCAGAAGTGCCCGGGTTCATGGGGTGAAGTTAGTCTAGGTATTGGCAGCGGATACGTCTGCCCGCTTACTGCGTGGCGGGAGAGACTGGTTGAGGAAAACCTAACCTAGACCTCTCCAGCTGGACTCTCGTCCCATCGGCTTTGCACCGCAATGGGAGGGATGGATTCGCACGTCCATCACTCCTGGATATATTAACCCTCATATTCCTACCCACCTCTCATTCATTTTTCCTTCCCAGAACTTCCTCTCCTTCTTTTCCCTTAAAAGATTCTCCACACAGCATCCCCAAAGATGACAGGTCCTGAGGGATTTTGTCCTCAGGGCCTCCTTTGTGGAGCATAGAGTACAAAACACAGGAGCCCTGAGGAAAATAGTTTTCCTCAGGTCTTATGTCATCTTTGGGGATGTTATGTACAGGGTATTTTAAAGTAGAGGTAGGAATTTTTATAATTATCAGCTATAATAATGATATTCAAACTGATGAATCCTATTGATTCTTAAAAGAGTCGCCTCATAGACCCGGTTTCCATCACTGCTATGTTTGTCTTTTAAATTCGGTAAATCTTGTAATTTTGGTTGGGAGCTGTTGGGACTCTTGTATTGTAGGTAGGTACTCAAATAATAACATAAATATACGTCTGCCATCCACTCGAACCAATCCTTCAATGCGATCAAGACGCAGGTTTCAGTTTACGTAACCTCACTTCGCTTTTAATATACTCGTAATTCTCAATAAAAGTCTCGGTCGCACGCACACCATTGAGTTCATCTCGTAACATGTATATTTATTAGTTCTCACTACGCATTCACTCATTCACTGCACAATGGTTCCATCCGAGACACGAATGTGGGTGACTGAAGTCAGTGACGACCTTGAGACCGGCTCGACCACTATTTTTTGTGCCACTTGCTTGATTCGGATTCGATTCTCGTCAGACTGTATACTGTATGTATTATGTTTTATACTGTCTGTATCTCTAGTGTATGTTGGCATATTTATATTATCGTCGATATATTGACGGTCCCGAAGAACAATGTAGTATGTGAGATTTTGTAGTTTTGCAGTAGAGCTGTTTAAAGTTTCGTTTCTGCAATGTGTTGTTTTGATATTTCGCATTTTATTTCATTTCCTTTAAAAAAATCCGAAAATACATTCTCTTATATTAGCTATGTAAGCGCCTTGAACGATTGTAGGTAAACTGTATTAACTTAAATATTATGTTTTTCAAAAAAAGTAAACACATTGTGACTTGACATTTTAAATAAATAAAAAGAAAGTACTTTGTTTTAAGTCACTTTATTGTTATTTTTTAGTCTACCGGTTTCGGTACCTCCGTACCATCATCAGGACTGAATATAAAAATACTAACTATAATATAAACTATACTAACTATAATATATACTAACTAAATATAAACTATAGGACTACGTTACGCGGGTAAACCGAGAAAATTGTTCTACAGCTTTCACCCGTGAACACCTTAATCATAACATATATATGTATATTGTTAAGAATTGTTAAGAAAGAAAGAGACAGTAAATTAGAGTGGGACAGTGCGTCAGTTGTGGGATGGAAGTGAGGGAGGAGAGAGTGGGATAACGGGAAACATACTTATAATGGGGCTGAATGTTAAATTTAGTTGATTATTAATGATTTCAGCCTTTGTATTAACTGATTTTTTAAATTTCCAATGCCTCTAAATTATTTAATCTTAAGCCTATCCCATTTTTGTGTAAGACTCTAACACCCGTATCCCGGTTAAAAGTGCGATCTTTATTAATAAGTGCTCTGCGATTTCTGAAAACCCTGAACTGGTTAGGCATCTTATGTGTTCCTTTATTCTAGTTTTCACATTGCGTGACGTTTGCCCAATGTAGAACGCTGGACAATCGTTACAACGTATTTTATAAACGCCCGAGTGGCTTAGTATGTCCTCTTTGTCCTTGGCATTAATTAAAAAATTTCCTATATATTTTTTTTATTTAACAATAAAGTGACTTAAAACAAAGTATTTTCTCTTTATTTATTTAAATATTATGTGCCCATCAAAAACATGAAACTAATCTATGTCCCTGGCTGAATCTAATGTGAGATATGGTATAAATTCTTGGGGGCACTCATGTAAGACAAACATATACTGTACAGTCAATTCAAAACGCCATGGTCAAATTACTCGTCAGCAAAGCAGTTTATGACCAGCGGCAAAATATCACAATAATGTAAAAATCCATAAATATTTTACCTATTAGAGCTCTTTTTTGGCATAAGATCTGTATGCAACATATCCTAGACAGCTTACATAAAACAATGGCGGATGTACTTAGATAGGCTTACACAAAATGAAGGGATGATAGTACCTAGATTTTGTAATAAACATGGCCAGCGAACTTTTGAATACATTGTACCACTTATATTTAATATGCTGCCATATGATTTAAAAAAATGTTGCTCGACACCCAAATTTGCACTATTGTTAAAAACATGGCTTTTGGGATCAGATTTTCTGTATTGACTGACTCCTCGTGCATTTTTAATTTTTTTTTTTAGATGTATTCCTATTATTTGTTATACTTTATTATGTTTTTAATACGTATTTTAATAAATTGCAATATATTTTTTCTTCTAATGTAAGACATTTTATATATTATACTATGTTTTTGTCCACCTATTTTCCTGCCGACAAGCTACTTGCAGTAGCTTTGCATGTAATGTAAACAAGAAAAAATCCTATTTTCTGTACAAAAATAAACCAACCAAACGATTTTCAATTTTGAACAGATACAACATTCTTCTTCGTGACCGTCGATTTGGCCCCCATACTATTCATCTTCTCAAGTCGGTTCCTCTTTGCTGAGGATCGTGAACCCTACTCCGATTTCCATAGTGGACAAGGCTCCTCTACTCCTCGCAGTTCTGCCTGCGTGGAAAGCCAAGAACACCCTAGTAACACCCTAGCACCACACTAGCACCAGACGCCAGGGATACTTGATCACTTTAGCGCATTGGTGACCTTCCTCTTCTTCTCCTGCCAAACTCTGCGGACAGTGACTATGAGTTTCTCCAAGTTGGAGTCCTCCGTTTGGCGAGCAACGTGTCCCAATACGTTTTAGGGCAGATAGTTGAAAGCCTTTTGTGGATGTCTAGCTCTTACATGATGGACACATTTGTGCGTCTGGCCGTCCATGGAATCCTGAGCATTTTTCTTCAGCACCACATTTCGAGGGAGTCTATCCGTTTTCCTTTGCTGGCTCGAAGTGTCCATCTTTCCACACCGTATAGAAAAGTATGTAGGTATGGGGAAAATCAATGCCCGAACGAATCTCATGTTGGTGGTCTTTGTGGTGCCTCTATCACTCTGTATCTTTCGCATTTTACTCATGACGTCTTTTGTCACACAAATTCTTACTTTACATAGATACTGTTTTTACAAGTGTTTACTAAAGTGACCTCCCAGGTTAGTACGATCGTGTATATTTTCTGTCTGTACAGAGCATGAATAAAACAGTAGGTTAATGTAAATTTTTACGCAGCATCGCGTTCATTAGCCAAATCGTTGTAGGTATATGTAGTTTCGTATCAGTGATCGATGAACCGGTGGATGCAATTTTTAGCCATACATTGTTATAATGGTTCGTCTAGTTTGTAGTTGGAAGTAAAATTATAGAAATATATTATAAGTTTGTACAGCGCCCTTGAGGTGATTTTTCACAAAAACGGCGCTATACAAACCATCCAAATGTTATTATTTTACTAAAAAGTAATAACGAATAAATATACTTCTCCATACTATAAATGTAAAGCACGTCAAATAAAAATTGAAAGAGTGTATCATTTTCAAACTGTCGATAGGCGTTGAACAAATTAATTATGTTAATTTAATGAAATTGCTTGATTATCTTGAAATATCTTACAGAAGAACCATGTGCGATTTGGTAGTTTCAGGTAACCAAACTTTAGTTAGGTAAAAAACCTTTATAACTAGTAAATTATTATTAATTATTAACCCTACGCTAGTCAAGGCCGAGTCCATTCAAAGTGAGATTGATTGTTGCGAAAGCTTTCACCAATAACCAATACATTACACTAGACTTGATATTACGAGTACATTATTCATTGTCGGTTGATTGATTGGAAATTGGTTTCTTTGCCAAAAACCATATAACATGCTTTTAGTCACTGAACGCCCAATTCCTAGAACTAACATCACGCACTTTATGCAATTCTGTCTCGGTCGGGAGATAAAGCTCTTGACTACTAATCCGAAGGTCGCGGGTGCGAATCCCGACGTAGGCAAGTAAATTTTAATTGATTGATTTGCGGGGTTTCACATTTTATTCATTCAAAATAATGTGTAGTATATTTGCGGCACGTTCCAGAGTGGAACGTACTCTCAGTATCGCCCTGGTTTAATACTACCATTCAGAATTGAAAAATTGTTTGAAATGGCTTTAGCTGTGTTTGGTGACCAGATGTGAATAGCCAGGTACACCCCCACCTACCTCTCCCCATCTCCTTCCCCTCCCCATTACCTTCAGCCTCACAACATACCCCAATTGGGAATGCCATAGTCTCACTGGCTCCAGACGAGAACGAACAGTTGGGACTCTTGTTCAGTATTCACATGAAAAAACACTCCTTGCTGCATTCGAATGTATACAGCGTCTCTAAGGGCCAGTTGTTTCACAGAAATTCAAATGTAACATTGTCATCAAATGTGATTTGTTGTGCAGAAGATTATACCTATTATTAAAAAGATCACAACAATTAGACTTCTTGATACTGCCATTATTATAGGGAGAAAATTTTGCTTGTGCAATAATGGAGGACTAAATTAGCAAAAGATTGAACTCGCGACGCCTTGATCGTGCCATGTTTTCCTCATCCATCCCAAGACTTCTTCCGCCATTCAATTTGCGTCATATATTCTCCTTACACTGCTTTCTTCGGTCATCAACTCTATAGACGCAAATCATTTAAGCGTCCCTTTCTTAATCATAATCTGATCTTTACTAATTTGATAGAAAACTGATGTCGTCAATTCACATAACTTCCGACATCGAGGCCCTAGACACCTAGACACCCAGACATTCAATACAATTAATTAACTCACGAAAGAATTACAAAAATTGATGTATTTTTTTTTACTAGAAGTGAGATAAAATTGACCATACTCCGGGCAAACTAACACTCCCACAACTCTCTTCTATCTGTTGATATGTTCAGTGCTTTTAGTAGATTGCTTGAAAATCACCAACCTTCATTATTATGCAGCCAAACAGAAATTGTATGCTATTTTTGTAAACACCTTCAAAGCGAGGTTTATTGGTTTCTTTATTCAAGGTTTCATATATTATGCAATGGAAATTCTAATTTTAACGTAAATTAATGTAGATGTACGTGTATTCTCGTCTGCCCTGATGATGGACATTGTAACGCTGTCCGAAACTTTTGCTACAAAAGGAGGAAAACATACTGACCCAAAAATAAATCACGATAATTCGTTTTTGTCCGTGAAAATCTCAAATCATTTCACAACTGATTCCATCTCGGCTGAACCCCTGACATACTTATTTATATAGGTATTTGTATTGTTACTAGCTGAATTTCGTACAATTCAGAATCACATTTGTAAGACCCCCTCCCGTAGTGTAACATTTTACAATTTTACATCTAAAAATAATCAAAACAGTAGTACATTTTTTTTTACATGTGACGTCACAGAACCGATGACCCCCATATCTCTTCTTGTCACACCTACTCCTTTACCCCCCCCCCCCCCCCTTTAAGGTGTGATGTAATTTATGGATGGCCCCTTATTAGCTGAATTAAATTCAGTTTTTTTATTAAGTAAAAAATTACACAATATCGATGCGCAACTGTCCGTGTATTGTTTTATCAGTATTAGAGACGGCGTTGTGTACGGATTTATAATTGTTGTGATTTTCTTACCTTTCCACTTACGGGAATTGCGTTTATTTTCTTTACACGTATGAGGGAATTGTATATTTCTTTTGGAGGAGTGCAGACATACGTTCACCGTTTGTCCCATTTCGAGAGTTGACATTTAGTATGTAAGAAAGAGAGGCAGCATTATGTGTTTAAGATGAGAATTCGTTCCATACAAAATATATTATTATTATTATTTTTTTTTTTTAAAAGAAAGACAAACATTACCGGGTTATGAATAACCCAACAATGTTTGAAAATCTCCTACTACCACCACAGAAAGCCGAAAATGTTGCTTGTGTTGTGATGGAGGATTTAGCCAGCCGAGGAATCGAACACGCGACGCTCGGGTGGGACCCAAGCGCTATGCCCACTCAACCACTGACCAGTCAAAATATGAGGAAACGAATTTTCCTCTTAATTTTTTTCGTGATTTTTCCTATGTTTTAATAGCTATTCTGCTATTCGGGGTTGAGACAAATCCAACAAATCAAAGATCATAAAAATCGGTCCAGTCTTTCTCGATTTATAAATGGTGTAACTAACCCGACTTTGTTTTGTATATTAAGATTACATTAGCTCCACACAGGAGCCCGGAGGAAAATAATTTTCAATCACTGCATATATCGCCGTAGGGGAATGTTGTGTGGAGGGTCTTTTTAAGGAGAGGAAGTTCAGGGAAGGAAAAGGAATGAGGGGTGAGGACGTATGAATCCATCCCTATGTGGTGCTGTGTGAAAGAATCTTGCCGGAGAGGTTAAAAGGCATCTCTCTCCCTCAACAAGTCTCTCTCGATCAGTGTGCAGTTGGTTTAGGGAAAATAGGATATATCACACTTAAAAATGCATCAAGGATAAAACTTCTTGTCTATATACTGTATGTACTAGCGTAAGTGTAAGTCTAGGTATATAAAAAAATGAATCCCTTTTTTCTTTGGTCACGCCATAACTTAAGAACGACTTTACCTTTTTAATTTTTTTTAAAGTTTTCTAATATTTTGTAGAAGGTTCTGATGGAAAGAAAAAAATAACAGAAAATTGAATAATTTCAGAAAACTTAAGTTGTACAGTTCGCGCGTTTGATGAAATTGAATTTAGGAGACAGCTGATTTTCTTTGTACCTACTTATGAAAATATTTGTCTATGGATTTTTTAAATAATAGATATTTTTAAATAGGTACCTATGCTGGGTACCTAACTTCATTGATTGTACTAATAATAAACAAAAATGAATATTTGTAATATAAGAAAAATGAAAATTTGAATAAAAAATTGTGATAGGTGGCACGCGAGCTGTTTGAAAACTGAATGTACTGGGACTGAATATATGGAACGCGGGAGAGTGGTTTGCGGGACGGTGGAGCGGGGGAGGGTGAAAGTGGAAGGGGAACGCGGAAGGGTAGAGGATGCGGGAGAGAAATGGGGACGCACGTGAAAGGGCATGCATATCTTTTATGCACAAACAATGTATTTCTTTGAATACGGCATTGCAACGTATGCCGGGAACCAGCTAGTATTATATAAAAATCGACACTGTAATTATATTAACTTCACCCGCCATAACACAGGGATATCCCTAGCATGGCGGATGAAACACCACAAAAAAACTAAGCAATGTACAATAAATATTCTTATAAATAAATAAAAAAATATTCGTTTTACCAACTATTCTAAAGATGCTGTTGAGGTCGATTTTAAGTTTTAAATTGTCGGGTCACGATCACAACTATGTAGTCGTTTCTTGTAATGTTTTGTTTCAGAATGGTGGTCTTGTACCAGTGACCAGTGCGATACTGAGAGTATCAACCAGACTATGCAATCAGAAAAGAAGGAGGAATGTAACGAATATGGCAGAGAAACGGCGGGAATCGGCAGTGAACAGAAATAGACTAATTATCAACAAAACAATAGACTAATTATCAATAATCAGGCCCATTAAGATCGAATTCAAAGATTCAACAACTTCCAAATCCATTCTGATGAACAGAACAAAGTTGAAGAACGGTGTAAAAGCAGCAAATGACCTCACTAGTCTCCAAAGAAATGAACTTGCTCTTTTACGAAGTGAACTAGAATCGAGACTAAAAAACGGCGAAACCAACATTACTATTAAATATGTCAATTCAATACCAAAAATCGTTAAGGCTCAAACAAAAAACTATCAAAATCCAGCACACTGAACCTTTACTATCAAAATGTACGTGGACTGCGAACAAAACTAGATAACTTCAGAATTTGTATACCATCAGTGATATGTGAAGCCGTGGTACTGACTGAAACGTGGTTAGATCCGTCCATCAACTCTTCCGAACTAGGATTATCATCATATAATGTTTACAGGAATGACAGAAATCTTGCTACCAGTTCTAAATCAAGAGGAGGTGGTGTACTCGTCGCAATTAAAAAGAGATTTACTTCAAGGAAATTAAACACAAAAAACAGTAACGTTGAACAATTGTTTATATTGGTGAAATGTAAAAGTGAGAAAATAATAATTAGTTCTGTATACATACCCCCCTCGGCCAACATTGTTGTCTTCAAAAACCATTATGAAGACGTAGAAATAATTAAAACAAAATATCCTGATGCCAAATTTATAGCCGTGGGTGATTACAATCTTCCAAATGTAAATTGGAATTTGCACGACCCCGAATTGTCAAATACTTGTAATACAACTATCTCGGAAAGTGAAAGAGTAATACTCGACATGTCAATATATTTAAACTTAACTCAACATAATCTTGTCAGAAATATTAACAATCGTGTTCTGGATCTCGTATTCTTCAATTCTCAATGTATCAAAGTGAGTAAGGCCATAGAAGTTGTCATACCCCCTGACGTCCATCATCCTCCACTAAATATTTGTATAACAAACTTTGGCGAAAAAACTCTGAAATCTACGAGATCATGCTATAATTTCAGAAAGGCAGATTATTCGGGTATGTGTGACTCTCTTGCATTGGTTGACTGGTCTTTCTTAGATAGTGATGATTTAAATCATAATACTGAACAGTTCTACTTAATTCTCAGTAATCATATAAATCGCTTTGTCCCTTACACTCAATATAAGGAATCTAAATATCCAGTATGGTTTAATGAAGATTTGATTAATTTAATTAGACGTAAAAAAACAGCTCACAAACTGTATAAGGATCACGGAACATCGAAGTTGTATATAGAATTCTCTAAAATTAGGAGTGATTGTAATAAACTATCAAGGGCGTGTTATAACGACTATATTAAGCAGACAGAGAATGACATTTTTAATAATATAAAACGTTTTTGGCGATTCAGTAAAACATTAAGAAGTGGTGACTCTGATATACCAAATACTATGTATTTTGAAGACAGAAAGGCTGATGGCATCAAAAATATTGTTGATCTTTTTGCAGACTTCTTCAAGAACGTTTACGATAAAAGTCAACCCAATCAGTTCTCCTTACCTAACTATACTCCCAGTTTCAATATAAACCTGTCACATGTGCACATTGAACTAAACGAAATTATAAAACAAATTAAACTGCTAGATCCCAATAAAAATGCCGGTCCTGACAACATTCCACCATTACTCTTACAGAAGTGTGTCACCGTTCTCGCTTATCCCCTGTACATACTATTTAGTCATTCTTTGTCGAAAGGTATATTTCCTGATCTATGGAAACATAGTTATATAACACCTATCTTCAAAAAAGGGGATAAAAACGAAGTAACTAATTATAGACCTATATGCATACTGTCAACAATTCCAAAACTGTTTGAAAAACTGATTCTGGATAAAATAACTAGCTCATTTAAAGAAAGTATATGTCCTGAACAGCATGGTTTTATAACCGGTAAATCAACACTAACTAACCACATTCTGTATCAAAATTTCATTTCCAATGCAATGGCGAAGAAGCTTCAAGTTGACTCAATCTACACAGACTTCAGCAAGGCGTTCGACAAGGTTTGTCACGCTATTCTTGTAGAAAAACTGTTTAAAGCTGGAGTTCGTGGAAATATGTTGCATTGGTTTATAAGCTATCTTTCAAACAGAAAACTTAGTGTAAAATTAAATGGGGAATCATCATATGTTTTTTTTTGCATCCAGTGGTGTTCCGCAAGGTTCCCATATCGGACCTATATTATTTATCTTTTTTGTGAATGACATTTGTAATATATTTAAAGATATCGACGTACTTATGTTCGCAGATGATTTGAAACTTTATAAAGCAATTCGAAGCCTGGACGACTGTTATATTCTCTCAGCAAACTTGTCCAAATTAGTCGAGTGGTGTAGCGATAACAAGCTATACCTTAATGTTAATAAATGCATAACAATGAGATTTTTTAAAATAAAAAATCCAATTCTTTTTAATTACACAATCAATAACTTCATTCTCGAATCTGTTTCCGAAATTAATGACTTAGGTGTTACTTTCGACACCAAACTTAGCTTCATACCACACATTGAAAATATCTCAAAGAAGGGTTTAAAAATGTTAGGTTTTGTACTAAGAGTGGCTAAAGATTTTACCGAAGTTAAAACATTAAAACTTCTATACATATCACTAGTGAGGAGTCAGGTTGAATATAACTCAACTGTATGGTCTCCTCACTATGACGTGCATTCTCAAACAATAGAAAGAATACAAAAAAAATTCCTAAGCTTTTTAAATTATAAACTAAAAATACCAAAAGAACAATTGAACTACACTTATCTATTGCGATTATCTAATCTATTAAACTTGAGTGATAGAAGAAATATTTTCGATCTAGTTTTTTTATTTAAAATCTTACGTAATACAATTGACAGCCCTGAATTCTTGGCGCTCATAAATTTTAATGTGCCGGCGAGAAACACAAGGTCAGTACTACCATTTTACTGTGGTAATACTACGACCAGGGCACAATTCAATATACCACTACACAGAATCCAACACTTGGGCAATATGTATTCGCACATAGATGTATGGAATATGTCACTGACACAATTTAAAAATGAAATAATGAAATCATTTATCCGTGATACAAGTACTCACTAAGGAATTCTTTGGTAAATTTAATAAACTTCTCGTTCATCGACAAATTTGCTAAACTATCTCTACCTATCCTATTAATGTAATTAAATGTAATGTCTTAGTAAAATCATTGTAATATGTATTATAAACCATCATAACCTGTAGTATTATTTAGTTATATTTAAAAAAATATATATATTTAATTTTCACTATAATATTAAAATCCAAATTGGAGTTCTGAACCCCTGCAACTTGCAGAGGTACTGGAGGTACCATCGATGTAGCGGTTTGCCACTTTGCGAAACTAATACTTACGTTTTATTAGACATGGTTAATGTTGCAATTTTGTAAACCTCTGATCACCTTACTTTAAAATTTTTGTTGTTTGTATTTTTATATCATGTATGCATTTTTTTATCGTAACTTATCGTAATTATATCTTACTGTAATTTCAGTTTTTGTTGCTTATATTTCTATTTAACTAATGTACTTTTTTATTTTTATTGTAATTTTATTTATATTATTTCCTTCTCATGTTAAAGATGTACTGCCTTATGTATTTATGTAAAAGCCCTCTGGGCGTATAATAAAACAAATAAATAAACAAATAAACAAATAAACAAAACAAAACCCCGTCTGTTCAGTATCGTCTGTCTGCCGTTCAAAAGACTGAACAACTCATTTTCCCACTAGAAAATATTCTCTGCTAAATAAATACACGGTGTTCGGAAACTAGTGTTACTTTTATTTCAGAGAACCCAAAAAAACATTATTTATTTAATTAAATGAAGACAATATTAGCGAAACTCAATCGAAAATCTGTAGACAGAAAAAGATATAAGCACCTTTGTGACTTGAACCAGGATCTTTCGCTTTCCGGGCGACAGCTCTAATCACTGAACTAAAAAGTCTCTAACCGATTCGGTCATTTTTAACTGTATCATAACTTCGACCAAGAACTACCAACATAGAGACAACTTAGCTCAGTGGTTAGATCTGTCGCCCGGAAAGCGGAAGGTGTGGGTCCGAGGTGCCAATATCTTTTTAACGACTTCAATAAGGAGGAGGTTCTCAATTCGACAGTTTTTTTTTTTTTTTTTTTTTTTTTTTTTTTTTTTTTTTTTTTTTTTACCTCAGAACTTTTGACTGGGTGAATCGATATTGATGATTCTTTTTTTTATTTAAAAGCTGGTGCTTCCCGTGTGGTCCCATTTTAATTTGGTCCAGTTCCAACAATGGCATCCATGAGAAAACCATATAAGTCTTAAATTTGCATTAAGTATGTGCGCGACAAATGGACGAATAACTCAATATAACGCCAACTGATTTCGATGATTCTTTTTTTTTGGAAAGGATGTACTTCAAGGGTAATTTGATGAGAGTTTGGTTAGGTTCTGATTATCGGATCCACGACAAATTAACGAAACTCGACCGAATCTCTTAATTTGACGTTATGGTCAAATTATGTCTGTCTCATATGAGCAGCACGTTTAGTAGGTTTACCCATATTCAGACAAATTGGTTCACTAAAAATGAAAAAATAAACAAAAATTTTAACAAAACAAAAAACGACTTAAAAAAATGCACTAAAAAGTAAAAAAATAATTTCGTATTCTTCTACAACTTCATAATCAACTTTCTTTTTCTAATCATCAATATGTAGGTACGATTGTTATTTTTGGAGTCGGTGTCAGCAAGTCGCTCGTGCGACACAAGCACATCTCACCTATAACTATGTATGTAGTTACAAACCTACCTTGACTGACACCGACTCCAAAAGTAACAATCGTACCTACAGATTGATGATTAGAAAAATTAAGTTGATTATGAAGTTGTAGAAGAATACGAAATTATTTTTTTACTTCTTAGTGCATTTTTTGAAGTCGTTTTTTTGTTTTGTTCAAATTTTTATTTTTCTATCTCCAGATATTCGATTGAGTTTCGCTAATATTGCCTTCAATTTAATTAGAGAATTTACTCGTAAAGTTAAACATAAACATAATTTATTTGTTTTAATTTTTCAACTTTTTAGTTATTTTATTTTTTATATTATTTCGGAAATAGAGCTAAATCTGCACTTCGTCTTCGCTTTTTTGATTTGAAGCAAAAAACCAAATTCGGACTCTATTTACTCGTAAATGAAAGCTCGATTTAAATACTCGTAGGTTACATCACAAAACCGACTCTATTAATAAATTGTTCAAATTACTGTGAAGCTGAAGGTTATTATTAAAAATATATTTGTCTCAGGATCATTGCCTTTCAAAAACAGACTTTGCCAATTTTAGAGACAATCAGAAATTAAAAATTACGACATCTAACTTAACTTATTTAACAAATCAAATACTTAATTCAAAAATGTATAAAATCATAAATTGGTGTATACTCTATCATCGCTTGTCTGAATTGTTCTCATCAATCATTTCCAATTTTTTGAATGACACTTATATTCAGACACAGAGATTCACAACCGTGCAGTTTCAGTATCGTCATTAAAATCAGCTATTGTAATCAGTACGACAGTGATGTTGAACACTTGCAACATGGTGCAATGTTCATTGTTGAATCTCAGTAAACCTGCTAAACATCCTGCTTCCACTGAATACATATACCGGTAGACGTGTATGGGAGCGTGTCTCTGTGTCCGAATTAAGCTCAATTTTACCTTAACCCTTCAGAAATTTGGCGTTTTTTTCAGATGGTCAAAATGTTTCCGCTTTACAATAAAGTTCAAATAAATGGATTATTTTTGAAGGTATGCCAAAACAAAAACTGTTTTTGAAAGGTGATGAAGTACGCTTTAAAATTTTATAATTCGTAATAAACATATAATTTTTTAAATATAAAAATATTGCATGCTAATTTTTTTTAAATGGCTCGCATTCAATTACTGATCATGAAAAAAACACATACATATTTTATTAGACAAATGTTAAGTTGCGATTCAAAAGTTTGGAATTATTTTTTATTAATTATTTATTAAAATATCCCAGTCCTACCGGCTGCGCCATTGTAATATTAATTTGAAGGTGCAATAAAATATAAGACTCCGATAACACAGGCCTGCAAATTGACATTTTAAAATTCTTTTTTAAATGGTAATGGGTGAATTATATGTATTTCGGTATGCTGAATTCGAGTATGCCATCCATTTCGACCCATCACGTAAGGATTTTCCGCAAAGTGGAAATTAATATATAGGCAAAACCCGCCTTACACTACTTCTGAAGGGAATGTTCAAAAGAAAAGAAAAAACATAAAATATGCATATTTAATTAATTTTTAAGTCATAAAATATTTTATTTACATTATATTCAATTATAAATCTACATAAAATTTGCTTTTTTAGTTTCGAAGCTTCGTTTTGTGCTTTTCTTTTGTGGGACGTTATATTAAAAATGTTGAGGTCCACTGGAGTCGCCTACGAAAGTTGGAACAGAAAAAAATAAATGAAAGGGCATGGAAGGGAGTGGACAACTTGGGAATTTCGGCGTTCTCTCAACATACTTACTATGGAAAATCCCGATATATGTGATTCAACGCTGACTAATTTTATCGTCATGAGTTACTAAATGTTTTGTTTCAGTCTATAAAACAAACATTATCTTATAATAAGTTGGAATTAATAAAAAAAATATATTTCGGCAATAAACCCCGTTTTGCGCCTTAATATAGGCAATCCCACAGTATTTTGAGTTTTCCGGAAAAACCTTACGTGCTGGAATTTTTTGATAATTTTCCCGAATTCTGCAACCAAAAATACAAGGCAATTACCCCTTATTTCAAAGAAGAAAAAAAAACAGTCGCAGACCTGTGTAATTAGTATAATATAAAATACAACTGGTATGACAATTAAAAAATGGAAGAGGCTTGGCTCCAGAGACATACGTAATCTGTTATTCCATAGTCTCCGACCTACGTTTATTAGAATTTCGTTTTTCTATCTTTTCTTTCTACCTAGGTGTCGAAATGTCTTTTATAAACACTTCTATGAATTTTGTGTTCAGTTTTCAATCCCCATAAAGCCGGTAAACATCCTGCTTTTCATCGCCATGTTGACGACTGGAAACCACGTTTGAGATTGGCCAACGGGCACCGGGTACACCACGTGGCACGGCTCCGTGCAGCGCGACGCTTCCATCTATTTGTGGACTGTGACCAAAAATAGTAACAATAATAATCACTTCTGCATCTGGTAGTACCAACTCCCGACTCTCAACATACATACGTAGCAATCTTCTAAAGTCTCAATCATCGAGATAAAATTATTAGTGACCGATCGAAGAGGTTCGGTTTCGGCAGAAAATCTGCTGAACCTTCGGCCGCACCGAAACTCTGCGTTACAATCCTATCGCGCGTCGTTCGGCTGACTTCGGGTAAATTCGTGGCTCGTGTGTCACTGTACATCATCAGCTGAGTTCGCCGGCCGGTCCGGCGTGATTGTGTTGTGAGTTTATGTTTGATATATAAATATAATTTTTGCTTGTTTTATAGCAGCAATGTCAAAAAAACAAATATGTAATTATTTTTTCACATACTTCAATTATTGTTTTTATTTTTATTTATTTCATTTAACATCGGGATGGTCCGATGCTCTGTGGGGAGCCCGCTTGCTTATTGATAAGTAAATTAAAGTTAAAGCTTTGGATTTCAAAACTTCGTTTGTTTGGAAAAACACTATGAAATGATATGAAACACTTGTTAACTATCTGTATAAGTGTAAAAAATAAGCCAAATTTCAGTAAATAATAGATTTTTAACATGTTTAAAAATGTTTCGGTTTCGGTTTCGACCGAAATTGAGACAGATACCGAAGGTTCGGTTTCGGTTTCGGTAGAAAGTCCTGTGTCGGTCGGACGCTTGCTAGCTTGCTAGCTAGCTTGCTTTTTAGGACACTGGCTAACACCTACACCTACTCGCCCGTGTAATTGCTATAGCTATAAGCTGGTTTTGAGATAAAATATGACTTTTCTTCGCAAAGTAATAGGCAATAGCAGAAAGTAACAATTTCAGATTTGGTGAAAGATTATACTTATATTGACCCTTCGTTTAAAATGTTGCTAAAATAATGGCCGTGAAGTTTTGAAAACACGCTCAGAAAATCTTAAAAAGTTAAAAAAATGGTCATTATTTATGCATTAAACCGCTTACTCGTTAATACGGAAAACTTTTTATCCAAACAGTTAGATTTAGCTTTATTATTACGAAAGGTGAGTATTTATGTCGGGGGAGACCAAAAAACATGCAAAAAATATGCATTTAACATTTTAATTTTGTTAAAATTAATTGACTAGTGCGGTGACGCCATGTTTATTCGTCGTTTTTATTTTAACATTTCATCAATGCTGCCAATCATAGAAAAAATATTTTTGAGTAAAACAAAGTGAATGCATCATTGACAAGTTTGTACCAGTATTTATAACAGTAGAACATGGAAAGAAATGTATTAAAATAATTACACAAACCCGCTAGACAAACCCTGCGTAGCCAAACAAACCATTCAAAACCTGGGATGTTTTTTAAAAGTATGATGAAAAGCGAGTTTATTTTAGAGAATTTATTTTATAAGATTGGTACTTCCGACAAATGTCATATTTGATTGTCTATTATTCCGTATTATCCGTGCATCAAACTTCGACAACACGAACGTTCCGTGTTATCCGTGAGGTGGACTAACTGCATATTTACCAAATGGTCTACAATGATGACACTTCGAGGAAAACTCAAATGCGAGAATCACAAATGTTTGTGGTTCTCGGATAGGAACAAACTCTGATCGAAAAAGCAAATCTGATGTTTGATTTCAACTCTTGATGAGCTGTTTTGGAGCGACGCGAATTTGAAGTTTTCTTTGGTTTGTTTGTTGTTTTATTTCGGCGTTTTATCCGTAGCACCTTTATTCGTCGTCACCTGTGAAGTGTGAAGGATGACCTTGAATAAAAAGTTAATACTAACCATTTATTGGATAACCATCACCTTTGCCATAGATCACACCGAATGATTCGCTATATTGGCGACTTAGCAGGGGTTCCCGGGTTCATCGGGTCAGGTGTGTTCAGGTTTTAACGGCCTATGCCCTGATCACCAGCTGCTCTCTTTCAACTGATCTCCTTCGCAGTTGGAAGGATGGATTCATACGTCCGTCACTGCTGAACACACTGACCCCAGATAACTTCCTTTTCTTAAAAAGACCCTCCACACAGCATCCCCTATGATGAAATATGCTGGGGCCCCCTGTGTGGAGCTAATATAAAAAAATAAGACATTGTTATTTTTTCGTCAATTTCCCAGTCGCTGGTTTCTCAGTATCGCAGTGTTTTGAAGTAGCTGTGAATGCACTTTTCGTTAGAATTGCATTCCAGACAGAAGTGCGCGGAATCTCTTTGTTGTCTAATAATCTTCCAACAGATATTGTGTGGCTTTCTTGCCTTTGAACAATGGCCTCAGTCGAGCTTTAAATAGCAGACAGCAGATGGCAGATAGCAGATAGCGGTATCGCGATTGTGTTTTGGTTCGGAGTTCACGGTCTACTAATTTACATTCAAGGCACTGGAGACTTCAACTGATTGAAGTTTGATATGGGCGTGTCCCCGTGACCGATATAAGGACACTTTTAAGTTTCTTGTTGTGAAATTTATGAAAAAAATCAGGTATTGAAATTATTTCTTGAGCAGATGTAGGAACTACTCGTAATTTGATTTTAAATACAGGTAATTTTCATGGAGTCGAGAGGTGGTACGTATATTATTGGTAACATAAGTTTTATTTCAAATATATTTTTTTTATATCCGTTCCTACCGCGCAAGAGTCCCGATTGTTCAGATCCAGAGGGTCTATGGCTATGGCATCCACAATTATTGGGAATATATTGTGAGGCCGAAGGGAGTGGGAGGCGACTGAGATCGGGATAAAGAGGAAAGTTGTGAATTATCTAGCTATTCAGATATGGTCACCAAACACGACTAAATACTTTTTCATTACTTATTTTTCCCACAGTCTCTCGTGTCTAGGATGAACGAAGTATGTATGAAGAATGAGTAATGGTAATGATGAATGTAAGTACGTTTAAAGTTATGGTGTTTGAAAGAGAGAGTATGAAAATATTGTGCTATACAGATGTGAATGATGAATACTTGGAGCAGGTGGATGAGTTTGTGTATTTGGGAAGGGAAGAGGGATGGGAAGACTGATAGAGATATTCAAAGCAGGCTAAATGTGGGTAACCGAACGCAGTTGGCGCTAACAAAAACTGTCCAAAGAAGCGAAGCTCGCAGTCCACAATACTTCGATGTATGGCGGTAGGGGACAGAGGAACGATGAAAGTAGAAATAAGATCCCTGAGGGTATGTATGGTATGTACTAAAACATGTATGATCGTATGAAACATGCGGAAACCCGCAAAGATGCTAGGCTGATGTTAAGCGTAATGATGAGTAAGATTAAGAAAGGGACAATCAGATGGTTTGAGCATGCATAGCGAATGAACGAAAAAAAAATTATAATTTGTAAAATACTATAAAACAAAAGCAAGGAATGGGATCACCCACTAAGGTATTGCCTATGTTTGGGTAACATAACTAAAAATTAGCATGTTATAATAGGAGCAACATTTCCAGTAATGATTTGCTTGAAGTGTTGATTCTACATGGTTGTCTTTCACCAGGGCGATACTGTACGACTGTACGTCTCAGCTGTCCGAGAGTCAAAATAGTTGTGGAATCAATGACTGTTTGTTATGGAGTAAACATTCCTGACACCAGCAACCAGCATAGTATTTGTCACCGACAATGAGTAACAGGACAAAGAATTCACCTTTAGTTTGAGTCTATCCTTTGGTCTATTATTGCAACCGTCTCGTAGGAATGTTGTGCCTCTATTAGTCACCCGTTCATGGTGTCATATCTTCTATCTATGTAACCCGAGGATGTTTTTATTTTGTTACCAAATACCACACACACATCTTGGTGTACCTTATTTATACTAGATGTGACCAATGATATTGAAAGCTTTCTTTAAAAAACTCGTCAAACCACCTCAAATATCGTTAACATATTAGCAAAATATCATGATATTTTTTTTGTTGTGTTTGGGGCGTTATGCCGTGTTACGCTACCTCCTCCTTTAGGCTGGCCGCATACACACGTTTTCCGTATTCGATTTCCGAATTCGGACATCCGAATGCATGGAATCAGTAGAAAATATATTAACTGACGCACGTGTTCGCTTTTTTTCCGAACGGAACAAATTCCGTACTTACGTTTTGAATGCAAGCCGGCGCGTTCGGAGAAACCTACTGGGAAAAAAATGACGTCATGCGGAACGCAGCGCTTGGATACATTTTGTTTGTGCCGGCGCACACGTTCGGAAATTTCTATTCAGTATCGCACCTGCACCGCAATGCAATTGCTAATAAATAGTCGTCCTCCATTGTTGTGCGTTCACCACGCTATCACTATCTGTACTGACGTGTATACATTCCGAATGAAGAAAAACGAACGTTTGCGCTAATCTCACGGAATTCCAAATCGAAATTCCGCATTAGGAAACCGTATACGGAAAACGTGTGTATGCGGCCAGCCTTAGCCAACGTTTCGGACAGCGTTACAGTGTCCATCATCAGGGCAGATGTGTAAATGTTAGTGGTAAAATGTATGCTTAAGTACTTCGAAGCAATACCGTGTCGCCAGCTCCACTCCACTGCGAGCTGGAATTACATTATACTTGAAGATGGTTTTCTGCCTTTAGCTTTGGTGTAGCCGTCAATTACCGGATACCAAGAACTATTGAGCTTAGCTCCGTCGTCTCTATTAATGTTTTATTTATTTATTTTATTTATTTATTTATTTAGACGCCCATAGGGCTTTTACATAGAATGCAGTACATTTTTTTAATTACAGTGAAAAGAATGGGTTTACAAAAATTAATACTCTTGTGGTTAATAGGATTTTTATGAATTTCAATTGCCTCTGTAATTAGGCGTGCTCTATAAGTTTTGGGTCTTCCCAGGACTTCAGGAACAAATCCAAAGTTACGAGTATTTAACTGTATTAATGTTAATAGGATTTTTATGAATTTCAATTGCCTCTGTAATTAGGCGTGCTCTGTAAGTTTTGGGTCTTCCCAGGACTTCAGGAACAAATCCAAATTAATGATTCTCGGAACACTTTCAAGCATGTAAACTTACCACGCTGACAAATCGGCAATCGCCGAGCATTTAATTGAAACCGGCCATTACTTTGGATTTGATCCTGAAGTCCTGGGAAGACCCGAAACTTATAGAGCACGCCTAATTACAGAGGCAATTGAAATTCGTAAAAATCCTATTAAATCGTCAAATTTCGTTAAATATGACTAAATATCACGAAAACATGCTAAATTACGTCAAAACAGGTAAAAACTACGGCACGTAGCTTTTAAATTTCAACTGTAAAACGTTTTGAAGAGATATTAGTACGCAATTGCGACTCTATTTGTAAAACAAATTTGAGTGAGCATTTATAAAAGAAAATTTCGGATCCATTCTAATGAAAAAAAAATAAAGGAAAAAAATCGGCTAGGCTGGTTAGGTTGGGTTAGGAGGCCACGATTGGACTACTGGCCTAAACGTATATCAAAATACTTTGTCGGCCTCTGTGTTTCCTCCATCTTCACTTCGTTCCCGTAAAAAATGCGAACCGAATGGACAACTCGGTCGCAAATGTTTTAAAGTGAACTTTAGAAATATGATGTCAAATATCTACATATTTGGCGAAAATAATTGTGCAATAAGTACTGTAAAATTCGGTCAAACACTGTATTATTGCGTGCATATACTCGTATGTCATTTTAAATTCTTGACTTGGTGGGTAAGCTGGTGAATACGTTACGAAAAGTGGTGATTGTTATGAAAAGTGTGATGCGAACGGTAATCGATGCGAACGGTGATCGATGGCGAGGCGGACGGTCGGGCCTTTACGCACGCTCGACTTGGGGAGTGATAAGGATAAGGATGGTCACCCCAAGGTCGTAGGTCACCCCAATGTCGTAGGTCACCCCATGGTCATATTTTACCCCAATGTCATATGTTACCCCTAAGGTCATAGGTCACCCCGTTCGCTACGTTTACTTGGGTTCATGGGGCGAGATTCGTCTTGTAGTTTTACTTCAGTCCTGTGGTCTAGTCTAAAGCACACTCGTTTTTTTTTTACATTAGCTACACATAGGAATCCCTGATGAAAATAATTCCCCTCTTGGCCTGTTCATCTTAGGGAATGCTTTGTAGAATTTTCAGAGTGTACTTTACGATTTTTTTCTGTCGAGGGAATTTCATATAATTACGAAGCGCTGTTTCTCGGTAAGACAAGATATCCTGGATTCGATTCCCAGTTGCGATGTATTATTATTATTAGTCATATTTTTACGTGCTTTTATTTTATGTAACCCGACCATGTTTTCACCACACGATTCGAAGAACACACAATTTAGGTATACTCATACCTCATACCCAAAGAAGATATCCAAATTTCAATATCTTTGCTCATACCAAATAAATAATGTGAGATGTAACCAACACGCAGTAGAGACATATTTTGTATAAATGATTGAACAAGTTTAATAATTTGTTATTCGTGTTTTATAGTTTGTTATCCGTGTGTATAATTTTAATTGACAGGTGAACGCTAATGATTCGAGATACACCTGTAAACGTGAGTCACCGGTTAAACTTGTTTTTTGGTAATAAAATTAAAAGTAATAGTTGAATATTTTAGCATTCATTAGATTGCTTGTCTTATTTCATGTCATCTTCAATGTGAAGATGAATATAATTGGCTTTAATGTCTTACTAATAACTCTCGAATGGTGAGTAGGGTAGAATCATATTATTTTCTGGTCGTAACATCATTTTAATCATGAGCTCTACATTTTTTTAAACTTTTGTTTGTTTGCTCAATACAGGAAGGCCCGAGGGTAATTATTTCTCTCAGGGCCTATGTCATCTTTGGGGATGCTGTGAGGACAGTATTTTTGTACTAAATTAATTAAATACGCGGTGTCCGTAAAGTCGTAGTCACATTTGGATTGGTTTTGTGCTATAACTTATTTTGGTTTGAGATTTTGTTTTCGAGTAAATCGAGTTTGAAGTGGAAATATTTTAGGTTAAATTTGAGAAAAAAAAACGGACGCTAGGGAATTAATATCAGCTGTTTAATGTGTTTCGAAATGCGTCGAACCTGACCTGGGTACCTAGCACGGTCGATCGATAAAGTATTTTCCAATAGTATCGGTAACTTGTCAACGTTCCCAACTGCAGATCACCAACGAACAAACAACAGTTTAAATTAAGAACACTAGGCGTTGTAAAATGTATTTTTTTATTAGCGACCTGCAGAAGTGCTCGGAAGCCATGAAAAGTTACCGACATTTTCGATGAAACCTATATCGATCGACCATGCTAGATACCCTGACACGAAGTTTTTTTTTAATCTTTTTAGTTGCAAAACATTTTTTAAGTAAATGCTCGGATCGAAAAAAAAATTGGGTTCTCTGAGAGGTGTAGATTCATTTAAAGGAAATTATGAAATATTTTCAAGATAAGGAGATAACTGTTTTAGATTGGCCCGGGAATACACCAGATATGGACCCTATTGATAATTTGTGGGTCATTTGCAAAGCTAGAGTATGCAAATTCGACTGCACTACAAGAACAAAGATGGCAGAAACGCTTTTTCAGGTTTGATTTCGGGATGAGAGGATCTCTGAAAACTAGCCGAGTCCGCCAAACCGAGTCAAAGCAGTTAGGGAACGTACCCATACTATGTGACCAACTTTTTGCAATTTTTAACCCCCCCCCCCCCGGTGACCAAAAACCTAAGCAACCCGCCGCTCATTTGTATGGAGCGTGACATTTTGAAGACCCCCCCCCCCCCCGAAACGTGTCACGCAGTATGGGTACGTTCCCTTATTGAAGCCACAAGGGGAGATATTTCCTATTCATTTGCATAATGGTTGTTTATAATTTTACAAGCAATAAATGGTTTTACCATAATTATTCCATTCATTTGCCCAATACTGTAAGCTTTATTAGAAATTGTTTTCTAGTGTCGAGGAGCTCTGAGTTTATTTTACAAACCCATATCAAATTTTGCGGATATAAATAATTTACTAAACATTTAATATTATTATAAATAATGATTTATGTAAAAAATAACACCACTAGATTAATTACTTTTAAATATAATTTATTAGTTTCAGTAATAATTAATAATTGTCGCCAGTACGTCACCTGCACCTCAGTTGGACAAGGTTCCAACTGAAATTTTTTTCAAAAAAAATTTTGAATGCCAAACCATTTATTTTCCTCACAAAATAAATTTCAAAGCCATCTGCGTTGTATATCCACAGATAATTGTATGATGAAGTTCTAACAGCAACTTTTTAAAGATTTAATTTATTTTACAAGATTAAAACATCACTTTGGACCTTTTGCAATTGCCTTTTTCTTCTCTCTGACAGTTATGTTTCCACGAGGCGCAGTGTAGGTTCATCTCTTTGGTTCGATAGGGTTCTAACTTCGCCTTTCTGATGTGTCAAAGTTTGCAAAGACAAATTTCGTAATCTATTTAACAATATCTGATTTAGAGGCTCAGTTAAAACGTGACCCTGTCTTGGAATGGCATTAACCTGCCCTCGACCGTACGTTATCAGTAGTTCAGAATATTTCGGCATTGCAATAAAATCCAAATATGTAAATGTAATTTTTGTGAACATATCGGAAATCTTAAAAATGGTTTGGGAAGATGATGAAATACGGTTTCAAATTATATTATTAAAAATAGCCGGGTAATTTTTTTTAAATATAATTGTTTAATGCAAACTTTAAAAGTTTTAAAAATGGCCCGTCTCACGTTTTTCTAACTAAAATTACTGGAGACGAAAAAAATGTTATCATCGTCTCACTTTTTTGTCGTTTTATGTAAAAATAATTAATAAAAAATTCACAAAGTTAAATTTTTTTTTCAAATTACGGTCGAAAACTTTGGTTTTATAAAAGTGTACATTTAATTATTTTTTGTTCACTTTTAGATTTGAATATATAACGTGCTGTTTTCTCTTTCCAACATCGTTAAGTTTAAATTTCTAACTATGGATGGTAAGGGAGACAACGATTTCTATGAGACCTGTATGTTGGAGTTGTTCCGAAGAGCGAACAAATTAGCCTGAGGGGTTAAGGAAAAGTTAGAACCTTATGCATTGAATTATTATGCCCTAGTTGAATGCAGGTGGTTCTATCTGCACATTTAGATAAGTTCTAAATTGGTAAGAATACGTCCTATTTAAATATTTCCTTTCGATAAACAAAAATACGTAATACAAGATTCAACCTCAAAATCAAAAATTGATAAATAGATAATGAGTGCATGTCTTTACAATCTTTGACACCTCATATCTCAGAACGAAGTAAAGTGAAGTTAGAACTCTGTCCAACCAAAGTGAGGAGTACCTATCAGGTCTCTCAATTTGGCGCAGCACACACACCCGTGATGAAAAGGGAAAACCAGTTTTGTCCATTTTGAGAAACTCCTACGAGGTTGTAATAAGTCTGGTATGAATTACAAAACGCATTTAAACTAAAAACAGCCAAAACTTGACAATTTTATGTAGGTTTGTGTATAAAGTAGAAATTTGTACGTGAAATTTAAAATTAGGTTTCGTTAAATTTAGGTTTTGCAACAATTTGGGAGGCGGGTATAGGTACCGCCGCCCCGGGAACCATTTATTGGACAACCAACACCCCTGCCACAGGTCACCCCAAGTGGTTCGCTACGTTTTGTGACTTAGCAGGGGTGCCCGTGTTCATGGGATGAGTTTGCGTGGCGGACTGGATCGGAGGAGACTGATTGAGGGAGGCATTTTGACCTCTCCAGCCGGATTCTCCCGACCTTTCGCCTTGCACCGCAGTGTGAGGAATAGATTCATACGTCCGTCACTCCTGGCCACACTGACCCCCAGATTTCTACCCACCCCTCATACCTTTTTCCTTCCCATATCTTCTTCTCCTTCCTTTCCCTTAAAAAACCCACCACACAGCATCCTCAAAGATGACATAGGCCCCTAGGGAAATAGTTTTCCTCGGTGCCTCCTGTGTGGAGCTAATGTAAAAAAAAACCTACATAAGCCACCGCTACCCGAATTTCTACCGATTTCTTACATACCCCCAACATTTGAAGTTTTTAAGCTCTTAAAAATATATATATGTTATTTTTGAAGATAATATCTAAACGCTTTCCACGCCGAAACGCAAATTATATGAAATTCCCTCGATAGAAAAAAATCGCAAAGTATGCTTCGAAAATTATTATAAACACGTTTGATTCAGTTATTTTACAAGTTATATGTATGAAAAAAATCACAGTGTGTCTTTAAATGCTGTTTTAGACAACCCCCAAATAATGTTGCTCTATTTTAAAGAAGTCGTGTTTTATTAAACATTTTCACAATTTTCGCTTCAATTTTATCGTTTTAAACATTAGCGCGCTCTCTCCAACATTCGTAATTACATATCTTTCCATCTTCTTCTTTTTGAGCGGGGATACGGCGCCTTAACGGGTTCAGAAGGGTGATGTTAGGTCAGCGTTAAGAGACAATAAAGGCAAAATCTTGAACCAAACTTTTGTTACTTGTTGTGCACGCGCCCATAAAGTTTTTGAAGTTACACTCCTTAACGCACGCTTGACTAGGGGAGTAAGCTGGTGAAAGCGTGACGAGAGCGTTATGAAAAGTGTGATCAGGCGAGGCGAACGGTCGGGCGAGGCGAACGGAAGTTGAGAGGAAGATATAAGTTAGTGAAGTTTTACTTCAGTCGTGTGGTCTAAGTTTTGTGGCGCACGAGTTTGAAAAATGTGTGTATTTCAAATTGTTTAGCGTTAGGAAGGGAAGGCGGGAGGGGGGGGGGGGGAACGAAGGAGGGGGATTCCCGGGTGGAAGGTCCAGGGACGGTGGAAGGGTGATGCGGGATGGGAAGGAGATGCGGGAGGGGACGCATGGGAAAATACACATAGAGAGAAACAATTTATTTGAGTGGAATTGCAACGAATGCCGGGAGAATGTTGAGCGACTCAACCGCGTTAGGGATTGGAAATACGCTGCCGGGTAGTCGCTCGTATTTTATTTGAGTGGAATTGCAACGAATGCCGGGAGAATGTTGAGCGACTCAACCGCGTTAGGGATTGGAAATACGCTGCCGGGTAGTCGCTCGTATTTTATTTGAGTGGAATTGCAACGAATGCCGGAAGAATGTTGAGCGACTCAACCGCGTTAGGGATTGGAAATACGCTGCCGGGTAGTCGCTAGTATTTTATTTGAGTGGAATTGCAACGAATGCCGGGAGAATGTTGAGCGACTCAACCGCGTTAGGGATTGGAAATACGCTGCCGGGTAGTCGCTAGTATTTTATTTGAGTGGAATTGCAACGAATGCCGGGAGAATGTTGAGCGACTCAACCGCGTTAGGGATTGGAAATACGCTGCCGGGTAGTCGCTAGTATTTTATTTGAGTGGAATTGCAACGAATGCCGGGAGAATGTTGAGCGACTCAACCGCGTTAGGGATTGGAAATACGCTGCCGGGTAGTCGCTAGTATTTTATTTGAGTGGAATTGCAACGAATGCCGGGAGAATGTTGAGCGACTCAACCGCGTTAGGGATTGGAAATACGCTGCCGGGTAGTCGCTAGTATTTTATTTGAGTGGAATTGCAACGAATGCCGGGGGAATGTTGAGCGACTCAACCGCGTTAGGGATTGGAAATACGCTGCCGGGTAGTCGCTAGTATTTTATTTGAGTGGAATTGCAACGAATGCCGGGAGAATGTTGAGCGACTCAACCGCGTTAGGGATTGGAAATACGCTGCCGGGTAGTCGCTAGTATTTTATTTGAGTGGAATTGCAACGAATGCCGGGAGAATGTTGAGCGACTCAACCGCGTTAGGGATTGGAAATACGCTGCCGGGTAGTCGCTAGTATTTTATTTGAGTGGAATTGCAACGAATGCCGGGAGAATGTTGAGCGACTCAACCGCGTTAGGGATTGGAAATACGCTGCCGGGTAGTCGCTAGTATTTTATTTGAGTGGAATTGCAACGAATGCCGGGAGAATGTTGAGCGACTCAACCGCGTTAGGGATTGGAAATACGCTGCCGGGTAGTCGCTAGTATTTTATTTGAGTGGAATTGCAACGAATGCCGGGAGAATGTTGAGCGACTCAACCGCGTTAGGGATTGGAAATACGCTGCCGGGTAGTCGCTAGTATTTTATTTGAGTGGAATTGCAACGAATGCCGGGAGAATGTTGAGCGACTCAACCGCGTTAGGGATTGGAAATACGCTGCCGGGTAGTCGCTAGTATTTTATTTGAGTGGAATTGCAACGAATGCCGGGAGAATGTTGAGCGACTCAACCGCGTTAGGGATTGGAAATACGCTGCCGGGTAGTCGCTAGTATTTTATTTGAGTGGAATTGCAACGAATGCCGGGAGAATGTTGAGCGACTCAACCGCGTTAGGGATTGGAAATACGCTGCCGGGTAGTCGCTAGTATTTTATTTGAGTGGAATTGCAACGAATGCCGGGAGAATGTTGAGCGACTCAACCGCGTTAGGGATTGGAAATACGCTGCCGGGTAGTCGCTAGTATTTTATTTGAGTGGAATTGCAACGAATGCCGGGAGAATGTTGAGCGACTCAACCGCGTTAGGGATTGGAAATACGCTGCCGGGTAGTCGCTAGTATTTTATTTGAGTGGAATTGCAACGAATGCCGGGAGAATGTTGAGCGACTCAACCGCGTTAGGGATTGGAAATACGCTGCCGGGTAGTCGCTAGTATTTTATTTGAGTGGAATTGCAACGAATGCCAGGAGAATGTTGAGCGACTCAACCGCGTTAGGGATTGGAAATACGCTGCCGGGTAGTCGCTAGTATTTTATTTGAGTGGAATTGCAACGAATGCCGGGGGAATGTTGAGCGACTCAACCGCGTTAGGGATTGGAAATACGCTGCCGGGTAGTCGCTAGTATTTTATTTGAGTGGAATTGCAACGAATGCCGGGAGAATGTTGAGCGACTCAACCGCGTTAGGGATTGGAAATACGCTGCCGGGTAGTCGCTAGTATTTTATTTGAGTGGAATTGCAACGAATGCCGGGAGAATGTTGAGCGACTCAACCGCGTTAGGGATTGGAAATACGCTGCCGGGTAGTCGCTAGTATTTTATTTGAGTGGAATTGCAACGAATGCCGGGAGAATGTTGAGCGACTCAACCGCGTTAGGGATTGGAAATACGCTGCCGGGTAGTCGCTAGTATTTTATTTGAGTGGAATTGCAACGAATGCCGGGAGAATGTTGAGCGACTCAACCGCGTTAGGGATTGGAAATACGCTGCCGGGTAGTCGCTAGTATTTTATTTGAGTGGAATTGCAACGAATGCCGGGAGAATGTTGAGCGACTCAACCGCGTTAGGGATTGGAAATACGCTGCCGGGTAGTCGCTAGTATTTTATTTGAGTGGAATTGCAACGAATGCCGGGAGAATGTTGAGCGACTCAACCGCGTTAGGGATTGGAAATACGCTGCCGGGTAGTCGCTAGTATTTTATTTGAGTGGAATTGCAACGAATGCCGGGAGAATGTTGAGCGACTCAACCGCGTTAGGGATTGGAAATACGCTGCCGGGTAGTCGCTAGTATTTTATTTGAGTGAAATTGCAACGAATGCCGGGAGAATGTTGAGCGACTCAACCGCGTTAGGGATTGGAAATACGCTGCCGGGTAGTCGCTAGTATTTTATTTGAGTGGAATTGCAACGAATGCCGGGAGAATGTTGAGCGACTCAACCGCGTTAGGGATTGGAAATACGCTGCCGGGTAGTCGCTAGTATTTTATTTGAGTGGAATTGCAACGAATGCCGGGAGAATGTTGAGCGACTCAACCGCGTTAGGGATTGGAAATACGCTGCCGGGTAGTCGCTAGTATTTTATTTGAGTGGAATTGCAACGAATGCCGGGAGAATGTTGAGCGACTCAACCGCGTTAGGGATTGGAAATACGCTGCCGGGTAGTCGCTAGTATTTTATTTGAGTGGAATTGCAACGAATGCCGGGAGAATGTTGAGCGACTCAACCGCGTTAGGGATTGGAAATACGCTGCCGGGTAGTCGCTAGTATTTTATTTGAGTGGAATTGCAACGAATGCCGGGAGAATGTTGAGCGACTCAACCGCGTTAGGGATTGGAAATACGCTGCCGGGTAGTCGCTAGTATTTTATTTGAGTGGAATTGCAACGAATGCCGGGAGAATGTTGAGCGACTCAACCGCGTTAGGGATTGGAAATACGCTGCCGGGTAGTCGCTAGTATTTTATTTGAGTGGAATTGCAACGAATGCCGGGAGAATGTTGAGCGACTCAACCGCGTTAGGGATTGGAAATACGCTGCCGGGTAGTCGCTAGTATTTTATTTGAGTGGAATTGCAACGAATGCCGGGGGAATGTTGAGCGACTCAACCGCATTAGGGATTGGAAATACGCTGCCGGGTAGTCGCTAGTATTTTATTTGAGTGGAATTGCAACGAATGCCGGGGGAATGTTGAGCGACTCAACCGCGTTAGGGATTGGAAATACGCTGCCGGGTAGTCGCTAGTATTTTATTTGAGTGGAATTGCAACGAATGCCGGGGGAATGTTGAGCGACTCAACCGCGTTAGGGATTGGAAATACGCTGCCGGGTAGTCGCTCGTATTTTATAAATTCTGTTTGGTTTCGTAATATTGACTGAATAATTCTTGATAATAAGGAGATTTTATTTATTTTCCTCATTTCTTATACACAGCCAAATCGAGTTTGTCCCATATACCCGTAATGTTATAGCGGAGGTGAATTATTATTATTACAAACAATTTTATTTTATATAAGAAAATTTCCAAATAGACTGCAAAATAAAGTAATGGAAGCGTTTTATGGGCGTATCTATTTTCTCCAAAAAGGCGCGATTTGGGAGGTGTGAATGGGTACCGCCGCCCCGGGAATCATTTATTGAATAACCAACTCCTCTGCCATAGGTCATCCCAAGTGGTTCGCTACGTTTGGTGACTTAGCATGGTACCCGGGTTCATGGAGTGAGGTTTGTAAATCAACACTTGGAGTGTCCTATGGCAGGGGTGTCGGTTATCCAATAAATGGTGTCCAATAAATGGCGGCGGTACCCATAACCACCTCCCGAATTTCAACCATGTTATGCTTTCGTACACTCATTATTGAAAACAAATTATTTTAAACCTAAAGCTTGTTTTCTCGGGCGGAGCCGGGTAGTTAGCATAATCATTATGAGGTTTGATTTACAGCTAATAATATAATTGTGTATTAAATTCCAGAAGGTAAATCTATACATTACAAAAACGTTTTCAGTTCACTAAACTTATCACGGTCGTTATCTGATACTTTGTCTGTTAGGTTCAGTGGAATAATGATGAGGGTGCAGAAAAGATAATATTATTTTCATAAAGTTATAAAGAAACTAATACCTCAATTAAACCGATGTTTTTAAAGTGAATTTGTTATTTAATTGTTATTTGTACGCTGTAACTTCTCTTACTTTCATTTCTTTCATCATTTATGAGAAACAATCTGTAGTCCCCGGTGCTGCCCGGGCTTTTCGCAGAGTTTTCTAAATCAGATTTAGACAGAAATTTTCTTCTTATGTTGAACGCCAAGTGTGCAAAATTTCATCAATCACATAAAAAAAAGTCATGCCGCTACAGACACTTTTATTTATATTATTACTAGCTGGTTCCCGGCATGCGTTGCTATACCACTTGTTTCTCCCTGCGTGTCCTTTCCATTCGTCTCATTCCCCTTCCGCCTCCCCTTCCTCTGCCGCGTCCCCTTCCCCTCTCGTGTTCCCACTCCGCCTCCTGCACCTTCCCTCTCACCACTCCATTCCCCCTTCCCCCGTCCCGCGCACCCCCTCCCGAGTTCCCTCCCCCTCTCAGATTCCCCTCACCCCTCCCGGGTTCCCCTCCCCCCTCCCGCGAACACCCTACCCGAGTTCCCCTCCCCCCTCCCGCTTACCATACATTAATTTCCGGTGCATTTAGTTTTCAAACAGCTCGCATGTCACCTATTGCATTTTTTTATTGCCACCTATTACAAATTTCATATAATAATGCCAGAGCTCACCAGTAGTTTTATACAAACCTTGTCCTGACAATAACGAACACAAAAAAAGAATTGTCCAATTTGGAGCAGTCATTCGGAAGTTACGCGCGTACATACATTTCGTCAATTCATTTTCATTTATTTAATTATACGTACGAGTAGATAGAAAGTAGGTACTGTGCTGTGTTTATATTATTTCTGGTTATTGTGATTTAGTCTTTCAACATGGCTTACAACATTTCCATTCTGTTTCCAATATTTTAATTTTTAAAATCCTAACTATTATTATAAGTGCGAAAGTGTGTTTGTTTATTTGTTTGTACTTCTTTGCAACAGAGCGACTCTTAGGGAGTGACCGATCGACGTGACTTTTTGCATCTCTACATATTATAAATTAAAGGCCTCCGACGTGTCGTCTGTTTTTCATGCGGTTTTCACCAATAGATTCACGAGGAAGATTTAGGTATATAATTTTTCAAGCTTTTGTGTAAATTGGTTGAAATGTATAATAAATAAAGGAGAATGTACGGGTGAACGAGTGAGCTGGCAAGCGGGCGGTGTGAATTTGATATGCAAATTAACAGATGGCGGTGGTTATAAAGGTTTGGTAACCATAATGGCGCTGTGCTTCGTTAGCCACAGCAACGCGTGGCCGGGTCAGCTTGTTAAATATATTATAAGTTTGTACAGCGCTCTTGAAGTGATTTTGCGCAAAAAGGACGCTATACAAGTCATCCAAATATTATTATTATTATAGGGATAGTTGGAGGACTGGGGAATGACATAAGCTACTTTCATCTTTAAAAAAATTCATTCCCATGGGAAAATTCTTTATCCGGTAATTTATCCCTAATACGCCGCTGGTAAAAGCTGGTTGTTAAAATTTTATTTCACAACTAAAATAATAATAAATTTAAAGTGACTTGATCATTATTCTCCTGAATTTGATTTGCTCCACTTATTCCTCGGAAACCCAACCAATGCTATTAAATAACACAAGTTAGACTTTTAGAATTATACTCATTTTCATTGATGGATGAAGTGGTTAAAACTGTGCATCTACTTTGTCTATTTCATGTCCTATTCGGGTACCTCCGCTCCGGGAACTGTTTATTAGATAATCAACACCGCTGCCATAGGTCACACAAATGGTTCACTTGGTTTGGTGATTTAGTAGAGGTGCCCGGGTTCAAAGGGTGAGGTTTGTCCAGGTCTTGGCGGATCGGGAGAGACTGGTTGAGGGAGATCTTTTGACCTTGCCAGCTGGACTCTCTCGGAACTTCGCCTTGTACCAAAGTGGGAGGGATGGATTCATGCTTCCGTCACTCATGGACACACTGACCCCCAGATTCCTAACCACCCCTCATACCGTTTTCCTTCCTTTCCTAAAAAGATCCTAACATAGCTCCCCAAAGATGGCAAAAGACCCTAACACAGCCCTAACACGGGCCTCCTGTGTGTAGTTAGAGAAACTGCAGGAATAGGCAGTGAACAAAAATAGACTAATTGTCAACTTAAAAAACCTCGTCTGTTTCTCACTTTTTCATTGAGTCTTGTCTATCTGCTGTTCAAAAGACTGAGGGCCTTTAACCAGCCAGCGGCCGAGAATCCAAATTTCGTCGAAAGATGTTCTTACCATCGTACAGGGCGGTTCCAATGAGAAAGATTAATTATTCTCCGTACCAGCTTTTTAAAATTATAACTCGATGTCGATTTTATTTCATTCAAAATTAGCTTTAATTTATACCTATATCCAAAAATGCTGAAAGGCGTGATGATAGAACTATTAAAATCATGCACTTTTTGTAATTATTTTTGATCATAAGTATTTATAATTTTTCAATAATGTCAAAGCAAAATAAGAATGTATATATTAGTTTGTTAACTATATAAATAGACAAACTGAAGTATTTTCGTCACAAAACACGTGCGCGATTTTTTTTTAATGATTATAACGGTATATTTATACGGTTAATAAATAAATAAATAAATAACGACCTATGGTTTAACCTTATACTAAAAATAAACATTATTTCTCAAAATTTAAAACATGCTTTTACTAGATAAAAGAACAATCTTTCGAAATCAATTTATAATTTTGTTGTGGAAAAGAGTCAATACTCAATACGTCTAAAATCTGATTTAAAAACGACATATTTCAGTTTTCTCTGGTTATTCCCTCTTTACTAGTAATTTCCCCATGACAGATCACTGGAAAATATTCTCTTGTAAATAAATACACGGTGTTTAGAAACTAGTGTTATAAGTGGAAAACTGAGCAATCAACATTACTCAGAGAACCCAAAAAAACATTATTTGTGTTAATTTTTTTACAAACATTTTTTTAAAAACTTTTTCTTGTTTTTTTTTGGAAATGTTGCCGGATCGGCGCTTCGGCGCATTTAAAGTACAATAAACAGCTGATAGACCCCTCATTTTCCTCAGGGCCTCCTGTGTGGAGTCAATGTTTAAAAAAATCCACATTTCTAATGTATTATTTTCTTTTATTTTCAGATGCTGACAACACTATACAACGAACAATCTTCAAAAACGTCAAAATAATAATAATTAATTTATTATAATCATTGATTTATGAAAACAATGTTTTAAAACTGAGTGACTCAAATTTTCACGATTTGAGAGTAAAAATTCATTCGTATTTTTTTTAAACTTTAATTTTTTATTATAATTAAAATATGCTTTTTGTGAACAAATAGTTTTATTAATATTTGGATGATTTGTATAGCGCTGTTTTAGTGAAAAATCACTTCAAGGGAGCTGTACAAATTTATAATATATTTCTACAATCTACGAGTAATAAATAATATCAGTGCTGGTTTTTTAGACAGCCATTTCGCCTGCTCTTGGCTCTCTTAGAATGCTTGTAGCAGGCGAAATAGCCTTCTCCAATGTTAAATTAATATTTATTTGTTTTTTATTTAAAACAGTTATTCTAATTGAAACTAAGGAATAAGCAATAGTGGTGATATTGAGAATTGTGAGTAAACAAGTGAGTGACTAGTGAGTAGTGCGGGGTGACTTCGAGTCCCGGCTCTGGGATGAAGCCGACATGGTGCTAGAGACGTCATGTCGGGGCTGACGAGGCAGACGGATGAAGAGGCGGCAGGAGTTGATGTACAGGAACGAGGGAACTCTCTTAGGTACGTCTTAATTCTCTCATAGTGCCAAATGGCGTCATTTCGAATGTTAAACAATCAAAGGCGCCTGGAGAAAATTTAATAATGATTAAAACCAATAATGATTTTGATGCATTTTGAAATGTACAAAAAATGGCACCTGAGAATTATTTATACATATATAATTTTGTTGCCTTTTAAAATCTAAAAATGAGGTACTTATCGACTGCAGTTTGGTAAAAGCCATTAAAACCACAAAATGAAAACTTTACAGGAGACGATAAAAACGTAACCCCATAAAAATTCGTAAAACTATTTAAAAATCTTGAACTTTGCGTAAGTGGTTTTTGGTTTTACAAAATTTTGAAGTAAAATATTGCAATTCTATTTATATTTACTATTATAAAAGATTTGAGGGTTGAAAAATGTTTAAGGGGTTTAATGGGTTTCAAAGTTTAGAAAAAAACAATAAGTAAATTATATTATTTATAATTTTTGGCATATAAAAGTGCAACATTTAATCTTTATCTTTACCAAGTATAAAATAAAGTTGCTCACGCTTTATGTGCGCTTAGATATTTTAAACTACGCAATGGATTTTCATGCGGTTTTCACCAGTAGATTGAGTGATTAATGAGGAAGGTTTTTAGGTATATAATTGTCAAGGTTTTGTGTAAATTGGTTGAAATACATAATTATCTGGCCAAGCGGCAGGGGGCGACAGGCTGACAAACGGGCGATGTGGATTTGATTCAACAGATGGCGTTGGTTATAAACGTTTATTAACCACAGCAACGTGTGGCCGGGTATGCGAAAATTTTTGAAAAATTCAGCTGGTGAGACCTGGTATCTGGAGACCCCTTAAAAAAACTGTCCATGCGGTGGACAGGATCTCATGATAGCTTCATCTGAAATTGAAAATCCTTTTTTTCCCATTAATAGGTTAGAACAGCACGTGCTTGTTCAAGGATTTAAATTTTTTTTAAATTTTTACTATATTAAACCTACTAAAAATTGTACCAAAAATTGTCCTATTTTGCGTACAATTCTGCCAAAAAAAATGTGTGTGTGTTTTTTTTTAATTCCTTTGTTTTTTGAAATCTAATAGTGTCTAATGGCACCTATAGCAGCTTTAAAATGCGATTAAAAATGATATTATGAAATTAGAATTATTTAATTTACTTTCAGGGTGGCAACCAACTCTCCGCATCTAGTCAGCTTGGGTTGTGGACGACTCAGTACTGCAGTGACCATACATCCCATCAAACAAGGTAGCATTGACTCAGAACACACTATTGCAAAACCTATAATTTATTACCATAAATTATTCATTTTAATTTTTTCTAACTTTATTTGGGGAACAAATGGTTTGAACAATTTACTTATTTTATTTGTTGTTTGACAGGTAGGGTGACCATAGGTTCCGACCCGTCTTCGGACATCTGCATCCAGGGAACAGGGGTTAAGGAATCCCACTGCCACATTGAGAACTCACACGGCGTCGTCACCCTTTATCCCCTGCACGGCGACACCACGGTGGATGGCACTAGACATGGACAGCCCGTTAGATTGTCACAAGGTAATTATTATACTAGTACATATTCACTTTTACACGCAAATTCAAGTGACTTGTTTACACAGAGGAAATCTCCACAAATCTTTCTTGGCACACAGTCCTCACTTCTTTCATGTTTATTCATCCCTGCCGTAGCTCACCCCAGTGGTTCACTATATTTGGTGATGTAGCAGGGGTGCCCAGCCTAGCGATTCCGTATTTTTTATGGGATCATTATTGGATAACGGACGTTATCTCCTGTCAGATTTGTGTGATTTTTACGTATTTTCTGTCACATATTTTAGTTTAGATCGATTTAAACACGAATTACTGCAAGTACGCATGATTATTTATTCATTTAATGTACATTGTACATAGAAAAAGCAAATAACAGCCATAAAAATCACACAAATTTGACAGGAAATAACGTCCGTTATCCAATAACGATCTCAGAAAAAATACAAAATCGCTAGGCTGGTTCATGGGGTGAGGATTGTCTAGGTCTTGGTGGCAAATACGTTTGCCACCTACTGCAGGCAGGCTGAATAGGGAGAGACTGGTAGAGGGAGACCTTTTGAGTTCTCCAGCCAGACTCTCTCGACACATTGCCTCGGCAGGTTATGTCTTCCCAGGCAGCAGAGTGTTCTTCCTTCTTCTCTTGTCAAGTCTGTTCTGATTCTGGTTGCTGATCATCGTGACCCCTACTTTCCATGGTGGACAAGGTTCCTCCACTCACTCCTCGCGGTTCTGCACTACGTGGAGAGCCAAGGATACCAGTGCCTAGCACCAGACACTATTGATATATGACACTATCACTGCAGCTCATGCTCATTGGTGGCCTTTCTCTGTTTCTTCTGCCAAACACTGCGGCCAGTGACTATGAGTTTCTCCAAGTTGGAGTCCCCAGTTTGGCGAACAACGTGTCCAAAGTATCTTAAAATATTTGTGAAGGAAATGTATTCCCTTTAAATTTGAATCCTATTGTGTCAGTTAGAATGCAAATAGCAATTGTCACCTGTTTTATTATTCTAAACTTTGATTGTAAAATATCAGTTAGTTAGAAGAAACCATATAAAGTAAAGTAATGAAAATAAGCATAAATGTTGTTTCTTTGTTAGAAAACTTGGCAAAGTAAGTGTTTTGTTTATTAATTAATAAAAAGGAATTAAACCTCCCCATATTGTATATGTTGTAGGCAGATAGTTGAAAGCCTATTGTGGATGCCTAGCTCTTCCAGGATGGACACAATTGTGCTTCTGGCGGTCCATGGAATCTGTATTGTTCCTATCAGGCAGTTCCTATCATATCAGTTAGTTAGAAGAAACCGTATAAAGTAAAGTGATGAAAATAAGCATAAATGTTGTTTCTTTGTTAGAAAACTTGGCAAAGTAAGTGTTTTGTTTATTAATTAATAAAAAGGAATTAAACCTCCCCATATTGTATACGTTGTAGGCAGATAGTTGAAAGCCTATTGTGGATGCCTAGCTCTTCCAGGATGGACACAATTGTGCTTCTGGCGGTCCATGGAATCTGTATTGTTCCTATCAGGCAGTTCCTATCATATCAGTTAGTTAGAAGAAACCGTATAAAGTAAAGTGATGAAAATAAGCATAGATGTCGTTTCTTTGTTATAAAACTTGGCAAAGTAAGTGTTTAAACCTCCCCATATTGTATACGTTGTAGGCAGATAGTTGAAAGCCTATTGTGGATGCCTAGCTCTTCCAGGATGGACACAATTGTGCTTCTGGCGGTCTATGGAATCTGTATTGTTCCTATCAGGCAGCAAAGATCAGCATCATTACTGCTGCAAAATGATCATCAACTAAAAAGATTAAGAAAAAAAGAAATAAACAAAAAACCCTTTTTTTAATTCGTGAGCATTTGTTTTTCTGTTTCTAATATTAAGTAATTTTCTTTTTCCAGGTTGTATGATTGGAATCGGTCGCTCAAACTACTTACGATTCAACCATCCGGCAGAGGCAAACCTCATGAAATCAGTCTTGCCAAACTCCAGAATATCCATGGCTCCCATACACTTCCTCCCCAGCGAGGGGTTCCAACCTAACCAGCCTGACAAGCAGCAGACATTAAGTCAGTTGAACACAAACCACAACAGTTACCAAAATCAAAATGCGACCAATGAGAACGGAAAAGATTACAGACAAAGTGGACGAGATCAAAACGATACTAGATTTAGCAGCGAAAGCGGTTCTATCGATACACAAAACAGTCACAATGTCTTTACAGATGGACACAAGAATCTAGAGAAAGAACTGGATATGACTTACAAAGAACTGAGCAAAAGAAAACCTCCCGTCGTCCCACGTAAAACGTACCGTGAATTCGACCAGATTTCAAACTCGTCTAATTCCGATCAAGAGGTAGTGATGCAACGCGCTAATACACCGCCAAAAGCCGGCGGAATTATGTCAAAAGTATCGAAATTCGAATACTACGTGCGCAACTCGCAAAAAACATCAAAAAACCCCACAAACGTGCCGCAAAATGCCGAATTATGGTCTCCCAAAGTATTCAGTTCTAATTCGTTAACTGTTAACACACCAGCTAAAGATGTGCTCGTTAATAGGGATGTTCCTACGAATTTCGCTGTAAATAAGAATCAACAAAGAGTCGAAGGGAATAACGTGACGAATGACCTTAAACTGCAGAAGAAGATCATTTTGAATGAAAATAACGCGGTAGAAGCGCGGAATTGTTCATACACGAACGTGGTGGTTAAAAATCAGGTTGTAAAAATTGATCAGATGGCTAAAAGTTACCAGGGAGTGTTGAGTAAGACTCAGAATGTTGAGAGGAGTAGAAGCAGGAGTCCCGAGGAAGCCGATGTTAGAACTGTCGGTCACGGGAGGGTGGTTGGGAAGATGCAAGTTGCTTCCGCCAGCTTCAATCGGAATCCTGTGTTCAACAGTAGCGGAGGGCAAGTTCAAGGAAATGGATCTGGTTCTAGCGCAGCGGAATTACAAAGACAACAGGTATTGTTTTATTTTAATTTTATTATTATATATGTACATATTCTTAATTGAATCCAAACAATTATTTCTATAATGCCCTTCTTTCACAGGGATAATGCAAATATCCAATACACAATACCTGAAAAATACCCTCGACTCTGTGCAGAAACGGGCGGTCCGTTTGATAGATTCTCCCATCTTAACAGACGGATTGCAATCTTTAGAGCACAGGCGTCGGGTGGGAATGCTATCCTTGTTCTACCGGTATTACAATGGAAGATGCTCCGAGGAACTAGCATCATTGATCCCTTCGGCACCGGTGCATAGTCGGGAAACACGCCAAACGCGTGCCCAACATTTGTACACAGTTGACATTTGTCACATGAGAATGGGTCGTTTCTTCGACTCGTTCTTGTGTTCAACAGCTCGGCTGTGGAATGATTTGCCGGCCTCTGTGTTTCCTCCTTCCTACAACATGGGTCTCTTCAAGACCAATGTTCATTCCTTCCTCTCCTCAAAAAGACCCTCCACACAGCATCCCAGATGACATAGGCCCTGAGGGAAATTATTTTCCTCAGGGCCTCCTGTGTGGAGTTAATGTAAAAAAAAAAAAAAAACATGTTGCATACTTCTGTCGCTAGTGGAATCCCGAGCATATCTGTGAGTGAGTCATAAATTTACGATAAATATTTTAAGTTGAATTTGCCGCTAGTGTGGAGGACTATTAAAAGAAAATCCAACAAACGTATTAGGCTTTAAACAAGGTGACTCAAGGAGACTAAAGGTGTATATAGTAAATAAAGAAATATATACAGGGTGCTTTATAATTTTTTTTTATATGATCGTCTGTTGGTGACAATATTGCGACCCAATTTGGGAGTAACGCCGCACAGGGAACCATGTATTGGATAACCAACAACCCTGCTATAGGTCACCTATAAATGGTTCGCTACATTTGGTGATTTAGCAGCAGTCTCTCCCAATCAAGCCCGCCAAGCATTTGGTGGGCAAACGCGTTCGCCGCCAAGGTCTAGAAAAATGTCACCCCATGAAGCCCCTGCAAAGTCAACAAACATAGCAAGTTGGGGTGATCCATGGCATCCGTGCTATTCGGGGTTGGTTATAATGGTTCATGGGGTGAGGTTTGTCCGGGTCTCGGCGGCGGAAGCGTCAGCCTGCCTGTGTGGCAGGCCAGATCGGGGGAGACTGGGGGGCCAGACACTTCCGAGTCCTCGCCTTGCACCGCAGTGGGAGAAATGGATTCATAAGTTCATTACTCCTGAACACATTGACCTCCAGATTTCTACCTGCCTCTCATGCCTTTTTTATTTCCAGAACTTCCTCTCCCTAAAAAGACCCCCTACATAGCTTCCCCAAAGATGACTCGGCCCTGAGGGAATTATTTTTGCCTTTGTGGAATAATGTAAAAAAAAAATAATTAAAATATTGTCATATTATAAAATTCACTCTGTAGCAAGAATTTTTAACAGTCGTAGTTGTGTAAATAGTAAAATATTTCCAGCTCGGTAATTCTTATCTTGAAGATAACACTATTTGGCTTAACATTACTTAGTTGAAGTAACATACATCTACAACACTTTTTGTTGTGGATTTTTACCTGAACGCTTTCAAAGTTTTAAGTGAGGTGTTTTCAAACTGTTCAAATGTTTTTACCACGTAAGAACCATTATTAATAAGTGTTTTGATATTTTACCACAATGGAGTTCTAATACCCACCCTAATGTATGGCAAGGGAGGCATGGAACTGGCAGAGGAAGGATGAAATTTAACTGAATATTGTAATAAAGTAGACTCTGTGCAGAAACGGGCGGTCATTTTGATAGATTTCCCAATCTTAACAAGTGAATTACAATCTTTAGAGCACAGGTATCAGGTGGGAATGCTGTCCTTGTTCTACCGGTATTTCAATGGAAAATGCTCTGAGGAACTGGCGTCATTGATTCCTTCGGCACCAGTGCACAGTTGGGAGACATGCCAAACTCACGCCCGACACATGAGAATGGGTCACTTCTACGATCCGTTCTTGAGTTCAACAACTTGGCTGTGGAACGATTTACTAACCTCTGTGTTTCCTCCCTCCTAAAACATGGATCTCTTCAAGACCCAGGTTTACTCCCTCTTTTCCACAAAAAGATCCTCCACACAGGTCCCCAAAGATGGCTTAGGTTCTGAGGGAAATTATTTTCCTCACATAAAGTCTCCACACAAAGTCATGAACATCCTAAGTACCTTTCTTTCACAGGAATTTGCAAGTATTCGACTGTGTTACCAAAACTAAAAGAAAAAAAAATCAAATTAATTGTTTAACTCTTGCAATTTGCACATACAACACAATCTACACATCTACCCTGATGATGGACGCTGCAAGGCTGTCTGAAATATTGGCTAAACGAGAAAGGGAGTGCATTCAGCATATATTTACCCCGCAGCATAAATAGTTCCGAAATTTAACAATAAGTACGGACAGAGAACGTTTGAATATATCATACCGAAGATATTTAATTTATTACCTGACACTATAAAGCAATGTAATTCTATGAATAAGGTTAAATATATGGTGAAAAATTGGCTATCGGAAAAAAAAGATTTATATTGATTTTGATATGTAAGAAAAAATGTTGAATCTGTAGATATAAGATGTAAATTTTAAATTTTAAAAATGTATAAATATGTAACTAAAATATAAGCACCTGTTGACAAGCCGATTCAATTGACTTAGCAGGACTTGTTTGTTGATTATATTATGTATTATCTATTATTTCAATAAAAAAAAAAAAAAAACTGCAATTGATCATGATTTATTTGATTTTATTCAATCAGTCGTTTGAAGTATGTATTTTGCATCAATCATTAATCATTCATTTAAATTTTTATTCGGTAGACCTTGAAAGTGTATCAAATGTAATTTTTTTATAATTCCGCTTGGATATCTGCAATAGAGAACTCCAAGCCAATTTTTTAAAAATTAATAATGACCTTCTAACTTAAAAAAAAAAAAATGCTTATTTTGCAATATTTAGGTAAAAAGCATGGTTTTCAATAAAAATGCAAAACTTGGACAAATATCAATCAATTTTAACGAATCTTTCTGCAATTATACTAGTAAAGAATGATATTTTATGCTTCTTATAAAAAAACTACATATTTACAACTTTAAAAGATATTAAAAAATATAAAAATTTAAAATTATTTCACTTCACAACTGTTTTTACTCCCGCAAAGTCCCGTCCCTTGTCATCACTTTTTACAGCAAGCGCATATGAGGTTGAAACTGATACATTGCAATAATGTCACTTCCGTCGTCACTGCCTTCATTTATCGGAACAAAGGTCTTGTCGTCTGTAGTGTCGGTGTCATTTGATTGATCCCGATCGTCCGTAATAGAACTAACTTCCGATGTGGTGAAAAATATTGATTCCATTTAGGGTGTATTAATTTAACAGGATAAATAGTAAATACAGTTATCAAGATACGCGCCAACTGCAAAATACCACGCTGAAATTGAACACGCGCCCTCCAGAGAACCGAAAACGCTTGTTGAATATTGCAGTAATTTTTCGCTGGGTAGCACTATAACGGTTAAAGTCAATCACGATAATAAAATAATTTGTATTGTTTATTTCAGGCCAAGCTGGGGCGAATGGAAGATGAAAGTCAGAAGTTCCTAGAGCACGCCAGATTGGAAGAGATACTGAACATGTTTGCAGAGTTTGACAGAACAGAACAGAATATATCACAAGGTAAGCCTGACTCTTACTCTAACAAGACAAGTCCTTGCACTACACAAAGCCTTAACACAGAAGACACTACTTTTTAAAGATACCACACTGCAGAACAGTATTCTAGCACAGCACAGCATTACAAGATGAATGGTTCTATTGAATGAAACTTATAAAATATGTATTATTTCGTTACTCTGTAGATTAATCTGTCCTACAATAGTTTTACCAGACCCGAACGGGCGACAGTTGTTTCTCTCATATATTACAATTGATCTCTGTCAAGACGCATTAAAACTACATATAACTATAACCCATGCTAACGACATCTGTTGAGAGACATTGAAACTACGTACATATTCATATGCACTACAGTATCACTGTAGGCATCAATATGTGTTTGAAAAACAACCGTTTAAAGTGTTTATGCTATTTCTGTACAAAACCCCTTATAGCTTCTGAAAGGCTAATTGTTTAGTGTACACAAATTTGACTTATAATATTTAGTGTTGTTTGTAGGTGTCCCGACAACTCCCACGGAGAAGAAACCTCACAACAAGATTATCACCAACGGGTCCTTGCCCAGAGCCACTCACAACAACCTCATTCAGACCAGCGACGGCTCTTATAGGTGGGTACTTTACATTTACTATACAATACTAGCAATCTCAACATTAGTAGCATCCTGTACAAGATTATCACCAACGGGTCCTTGCCCAGAGCCACTCACAACAACCTCATTCAGACCAGCGACGGATCTTATAGGTGGGTACTTTACATTTACTATACAATACTAGCAATCTCAATATTAGTAGCATCCTGTACAAGATTATCACCAACGGGTCCTTGCCCAGAGCCACTCACAACAACCTCATTCAGACCAGCGACGGATCTTATAGGTGGGTACTTTACATTTACTATACAATACTAGCAATCTCAATATTAGTAGCATCCTGTACAAGATTATCACCAACGGGTCCTTGCCCAGAGCCACTCACAACAACCTCATTCAGACCAGCGACGGATCTTATAGGTGGGTACTTTACATTTACTATACAATACTAGCAATCTCAATATTAGTAGCATCCTGTACAAGATTATAACCAACGGGTCCTTGCCCAGAGCCACTCACAACAACCTCATTCAGACCAGCGACGGATCTTATAGGTGGGTACTTTACATTTACTATACAATACTAGCAATCTCAATATTAGTAGCATCCTGTACAAGATTATCACCAACGGGTCCTTGCCCAGAGCCACTCACAACAACCTCATTCAGACCAGCGCCGGATCTTATAGGTGGGTACTTTACATTTACTATACAATACTAGCAATCTCAATATTAGTAGCATCCTGTACAAAGTATTTTCCTTAAGTTTTGGTGTTTTGAAAACTTAATAAAAACCTTAACCCCTCTGAAAACCCCCCTGACAAAATATTTCCGCTGTATATTAAAATCCAAATAATTGGAATATTTCTGAACATATCCAAAAACTAAAAACTGTTTTTGGAAGGTTATAAAATACGATTACAAATTTTATAATATGAAATAAACATGCAAACATAAAAAAGTTTTTTAAATGGTTCACTTTAATTTTTTTCTAACTAAAATTACTGGTAATGAAAAAAAACATTTACATTTATTTTATTAGACGAATATATTTCAAACTGCCGTCGGAAACTTTGGTTTCATAATATGTACATTTTAATTATGTTGTGGCAATTTTTTATATTTGATTATAAAGCGTGGTGTTTTCTCTTTCTAACACTGTTTAGATCATATTTCTAACCGTTATAGTAAGGGAGACACAACGATTTCAATGAGACCTGTTTGAGTTGTTCTGAAAACCAAACAATTAGTCTGATGGGTTGAAAAAATATAGTTGCACTCACTTTAAATTTACAATATTTTATCTTTCTTTTCAGATTCGACACCGCCCACAACAGGTCTGACTACTCCCCCCACAGAGTGCAGCCCCCTTCCCCCAGCTCCCCTGGCCCCCCCGGCCCACACAACATCCCCCGCATCGCCCCCAATCACATCACCCCTCACCACCCCAATCCAAACCACAAACTCTCCAACTACGAAAACATCCTAATATTAAGTGGCCCCAACGGCGCCCCCACAAATCCCAACATCCAAATGTCGCAAAATCCGCTTCAAACCGACGCCAGGTCCATACAGTATTCCTCGCAGCATTCCAGCTATGAAAACTTCAACATAGAGAACCAGAATGTCATCACCAACTACACCCGTCAATTCCCCATAACCGAACTATCCAGCCCGGTCATGATCAGAAAGATTGCGAGAAATGCGCAAAGTTCAGCCAATTACGTCGGAAGTTACGAAAAAAATGGCCAAATGCCCAACAGTTATGAATATAATTCACCAACGAGCGAAGGCATGCAGTATTATAGAACGAACGATGGGATCATTCGGCCGAACAACACAATGTCGCCTTATGAAAATATTGCTTTGAAAAGTAACACTCCGTTTAATTCAATTCCAAAATCGCCAAGTTCGCACAGTCCGCGGACGAGGATCAAGACAACGTACGCGCATAAGAATGTCGTTCATCCGCAACATTTCGTTTTTCCAAGTTCGTCTGCGCAAAATGAATCTCAAATCACTTCAGGAGCGAATGAAATTAGTGATAAAACAGACAGACAAAACTTTAATAACGATGGATCGGAACGTTGCCAAGGAATTGAAAAGCAATTAAGCCTCACAGAAGACATTCCCATGATTGATGATACTGATGAGTTTTCGAACGAACTCGAGATGAGAATAGCACGGTTAAAGCCAGAAAACAAGAAAGCAGAAGTTGAAGCCGACGAAGATTACAACTTACTAGATCCTGATAATGTTTTTAACCAGCGTCGTAATTTCGAAGAGATTCGCCGTGATTTGATCGCTGATATACCAGAATTAGATGCGATACATCGTGATATTGATAGAGATCTATCAGAATCACGTTCGAGACAATCCGCGGACACTAAAAACAGCGTTAACGATGCGTTGAAAAAGATATCCGAAGAAATGAAAGACGTTGCATTAGTTGACGACGTGTTCGATGATTCTGTCGAAGCTAATGATGTGGAATCTCCCCGGTGCGCCGGTTTTGTTCAGGGAAGGAGCAGGAGCGAAAGGCTGGAGCAGATCAGCAAGGAGTTGGAGATGGAAGCAGGAGAAGATGAGGGTTGCTTTAGAGATGTGTCCACAGAATTGGAGGAACTGAGATGCAAGCGGAAGAAGGTTCTGTCTGAGATACACAAGGTCAAGTGTAAGATGACCGATATTCGATCACAAGAAGATGACATCTTGAGAGAGGTTAGTATTTTATATCATTAAAGAGCGGAAAAAATCTAAAATATGTGCATAATGTACCAAACTTGACGAAAAATGCAAGGATAAAGTGGAAAAAATAGTTTTTTTTTCTGCACATTTTCTCACACATCATTTTGGGGATGTTGTGTGGAGGGTCTTTTTAGGGGAAGGAAGGAAGAGAAGTTCTGGGAAGGAAAGCTGCTAGGTGGAGGGGTCTTTTAAGGGAAAGGAAGGAGAAGAAGTTCTGGGAAGAAAAAGGTATAAGAGGTGAGTAGGAATCTGGGCATCAATGTGTTCAGGAGTTTAAAACGGATGAATTCATCCCTGTTTAGAAATGAGCGGTCCATTTGATTGACAAATGGATTGCAATCTTTAGAGCTCAGGTGTCAGGTGGGAATGATGTACTTGTTCTACCGATATTTCAATGGAAGATGCTCCGAGGAACTAGCTGTCTAGTGACTACCGATGTACCAGTGACAACAGATGCACTCTCGGGAAAGTTTCCACAAACCTCTGTGATTCCTCCCTTCTACAATAAGACCCAGGTTCACTCCTTCCCTTCCATAGAAAGGGCCTTCTGTGTAGAATTAATTTGTGTGGAATTGAATCCGCGTGGAATTGCATTTTTCCGGTCTTTATTCATCATCATAATTCTCTTCCTCTCGTTGTAACGCTTCCACAAGGCGCCTCCAAATTCTCAAAATCTAGTTACTTTATTTTTAAAAATAAATTGTATCCGGTTAAAATTGATGTTTATTAAGTAGGTACTTGTTATATGGGCAATTACTTCTAGGCCTCTGTGTTTCCTCCTTCCTACAACATAGGTCTCTTCAAGACCAATGTCCATTCCTTCCTCTCCTCAAAAAGACCCTCCACATAGCATCCCAGATGACATAGGCCCTGAGGGAAATTATTTTACTCAAGGTCTCCTGTGTGGAGTTAATGTAAAAAAAAAGGCAAGTACCTACCTAATTTTATTATTTTCTTTCTGTTCCATTATTCGAATTAGTTCTATAGAAGAAAACAAAAGAAGGTAGCTTCTATGTCTTACGTAAAAAATGTGTTCCAACTAGCAGATCACAATATAAATCCTATAAAATATCAGGATTATATAAATAAAAGAATAATAAATTACGACCAGATAAACAAACACAAAACAAGCGTTTGATTTAGAAAAGTGAGTACCACAGAAAACCTCCACCTGAAATCAAACAAGAGCGTAAAAAGCGCCAAATACTAGATGTATCAGTATCCGAAACTCTTGATTTGGTTTATTATATTAAATTTTATTCTAATGTAATTTTTATAATTGTTTCCAGTTGGAGATGGAGAAAGCTCTGCTGCAAGGGGAATACGACTCTGAGATTGCCATCCTGAATCTGGAGCAGCGGAAGTTGGTGTCTCTCCAGGACAAGGTGCGACTGTTTGAGGCGGAGGCCGCGGAGAGTCGCGGCCAGCAGGAAGCAAGACAGGCCGCGCAGAAAGACAAGGTGGATAAGGCCGCTGATAATGTCAAGAGGTTTGTTGGACTGCTTTATCATTTTGAAGATTCCTCGGTCCATGAATTGTATCTCCCTGTTTCTTTGGTCCTAAATTCCTCGGTCCTCAATTCCTCTGTCCCCGATTCCTCGGTCCAAGAGACCTTAATCTTCAATTTCTTGATTCTTCTGTATCCTTCTGTATCTTATATCTACATATATATGATTCTTCTTTAGCCAATTCCTTGGTCTTAAATTCCTTAGTTCTCGATTCTCAGTTCTCGATGTTTCTGACTTATATTTTATTTTGTTTAGGATTGAGAAGGATTTCTCCAAACACGACGCCACTCTGGAGGAACTCCGAAACGCGCAAGAGGTGTTGGAAACTGAGAGGAAAGTCTTTGAAGATATGGAATTCCAGGACTTGGAAGAAGAAGCCGACTGGTTAGTAAAAGTCCTGATCTATATGAGCAAGAAACATTAAGTGTAATAAATTAATATTTCAATAACTAATTAACATTTTTCTATTTTCCAGGCTTGCATACCGAGAAGAACTACAAAACGACATCTCGGCCCTCACTCAAAAGATAGACTCGCAAAAATCCCGAATTCTCAATCTCCGATTCGAGACGAGCAACAACCTGAACGCAGCCGTGGAGGAAACAAAACTTCTCCAGTCCGAATACGTCAAGATGCTGAACAGAATTGAAGTGCTAACTGCCGACTTACAATCAGTAGAAGATGAAATTAAAAACGCGGTAATGGAAATTGGATCAGATAGTATAAGAGATCGAAGAAGTTTCACGTTAGAAGAACGTAGATCTAGGATTAAATCTGGAGACTTTTCACCACCGAGCTCGGATGAAGATTTGAGTAATGCCGAGTTATTCGAGAATCGTAAAAAGAATCTCAAAGAGAAGCTCGTCTCGATAGATCAAATGTCTCGGAGTATGATTGTGGATCTAGGCGAAAAGAGATCGATCGATGATCTCGTCGATATCGAAATAGATCACGATCGGTCGTTGCAGAGTACCGAGTGTAGTCCTAATAAAGTTATAGCTAGTAATGAGTCGAGTCCCGTGAGAGTGGAAAGATCGGTTAGTTCCGATAGATCTAAAGCGGATAGTTGCACGGACACGAGTCCAGATTGTAATAAAGAAAAGAAACAAGGTTTCTGGGAACGGAACTTCGATTCTTTAAGCCGATTAAAGGGTAAAGATAAAAAGAACAAGCAAAAACAAGACGTCATGTGGCAGAGTATGAACGAAAACATGTTCTTTAATAACGAGAATATCGAATCGGAATTTGGATCTTTTGAAAAGTGTAACAGTTTGCGAAGTTCGAAGCGCAGCAAAGAAGGAAAGAATAAAACGTCTGAAGCGAAAGATTCTACCAAAGAAGAGAAGTCTTTGAAATTGTCTTTTCCTTCTTTTGGTAAAATGATTAGGAAAGACTCTCTAAAGAAAAATAAAGAAGAAAAGGTTAAAAGTAACGGAGAAATTGTTAGTAATAAAGAGAATATCGATGTTAATTCCGAGGTGCAAGAAGTTAAAATGGACGAATCATCCGAAACTGATCAGAAAAATGTTAAGCACAGATACGTGAAGAATTCTAAATCGTGCATTACCGAAAATAAGTATCTCAGCAAATGTACTAAGACTTCTCAGCAGCCGATTTCTATCTCTCCTGAAAGAAACGAGGAACATTTGATTAGACCTGCTTCTTTAGAATACGAGGATAATCGTCACAGCTTTGCCGACAGCTTAGAAGAAGAAGTTAGAATAATCGATCCCATGACGGGAAACACAATTCGTCTAGAATCGAACAGCGATTACAATCGAGAAATGAGCGATATCGCAGAAGAAAGCCGCGAGATCGGCAAAGAAATGGCGAAAGAAAAGACCGAACTAGCGAAAGAGATGAGTGAAATTGCCAAAGAGAGAAGCGACGTCGTAAAAGAAGCGATTGAAATGAGCAAAGAAAAGACAGAGCTGGCCAAGGGAATGTTCCGAAAGAGTGCCGGGGATGAATTCCGCAGATATTCCGGGGAATTCCTGAATGCTCTGGCTGACAACACGAAGGTTCCATCGCAAGATGATATAGATAGAATTTCCAAGGTGACTTTGGATGCCCCGTTGCTCTCCAAGAATGGAGATATGAATTCGCTGGGTAGAAAAACTCTGGACAGTTTGAGGGAAGTGGAGAAAAATCGCAAGGCAATGTTAGAACAAAATGGTAAGTTTTTTTTTTGCTTTTTACTTGACTTGCCAAATTAGGTTTTTTTTTTAAATCTACCAATGTGCATCTATTTTTAAATGATACTGTATAAGAGTTCCAACTGCCCAAAGACTGGAACAATGGCATCCATTTACACTTTACAGGAATGTTGCTAGGCTAATAAGTGTGTAATATATAGTAGGGTGAGGAGATGGGAGGAGAAAGGTTAGGAAAATACGAGGGTGGGTTTTTAAGTTCGCAGAATGGGGGGGTAAGGAGTGGAAATAAAAATCCTTCTGCAGGGCAGCCATCGCAACACGGCTCTTGTGAACAGGCGCATTGTCGTGCAGAAGGAGGACACCTTTGGTCAATTTTCCACTTCTTTTCTCCTTGATGGCTTCCTTTCATTGCTCTAGGATTAAAGCTAGTAATCTCCGATTATGGAAACACCTTTATCTTTGTAATCGATCAACAGGATTCCTTCTAAGTCCCAAAAGACTGGGATCGCTATAATTTTCCCAGCCGATTGTGACACCTTAAGCTTCTTGGGTGGTGGTGTGCCTTTCTGTGCAACTGCATTGAGTCCTGTTTAGGCTCAGGTTCATAATGATGAACCCAAATTTCATCACCAGTAACAATTTGAGCCAGCACTCCATCTTTGTCTTCCCTACAGAGGTCTGAAAATGCACGAGAACACTCCACACGCTGCTGTTTTTGAGGCAGCGTGAGCATTCCCGGCACCCATCTTGCGCTGACTTTAGTCATGCCAAGATGGTTGTGAAGAATTTTGAAAATGATTGTATCTGATACTCCAACCATTTCTGCGAGCTGTTTCTTCTTTAGTCGGGCATCTTCTAATATTTATTTTTCGACTTTTTGAATAATTTCCGGAGTGGTCACCTCGATCGGCTTTCCTGGCCGTGGGTCGTCTTCAAGTGACTCCCTGCCTTGTTTAAAGAGGGTATGCCACTTGGAAACCATAGTTTTACTTGACATCTCTTTCAGTATGGTCTGAATTGATTTTCCTTGCTCGGTAAGGAACTTTATAACAACGCGGAACTCGATTTTCTCCATATTTCACAATTCTCCCCGATTGACTTCTTTGGTCGATGATGACTAATGACCTAATTTGGGTAAAACCGGTATTTATACTAATAATGAGTTGTTCAATTAGTATCTAATTCAGCGACACCCCCACTAATCACCTATCTACCCATTCCGCGCACTTAGAAACCTCCTCTCGTACCTGGCTATAGAATTTATTTAATCCTAGTGGCATGGGTGAATTACCACCATTCAGAATCGAAACATTGCTTGAAATGGCTTCAACCATGTTTAGAGACAATTTCCTTTAATTACCCCACAATAGAAAATTTTTCACCTGCATTGCGTTCTCGTAAATTTTTTGGATATAGTATTACATACCCCCCTCCGTTTCTGTTCTGTACCCCTGGTTAGTTGGTTGAGTTCAAACCTCACCCATGAAGCCGGGCATACTTGCTAAGTCAACAAACATAGTGTACCACTTGGAGTGACCTATGGCAGTGGTATTTGCTATCCTATAAATGGTGGTACCTATACCCGCCTCCGAAATTGAAAAGTAAGGTGACGATTACACAATATTATTACCTTTAATCACTTCCCACATTCTGAGGGTTATCTTTATCTAATCTACACTGATAAGTTCAACTTATCGATAATATCTTTCAAAGCTATTAAAGCATTTTTACAAAAAAACTCTTGTGCAATTCCTTCAAAATTAAATTATCAATATATTTCTATCTATATTAACTTCAGTATGTCACACAACCTGATAAAGAAAAGATTGTTCTAGGAAAATGTTGATTTTCCTTGTAGATATTATCCGTATGGATATTTGCTAAAAACGTATTGATTATTTGCTATCAGTATTGTAGAAACGCCCACCGAACTTGTCAAGTTTGTTTGTGAAAATATTTGCAGCTAAATGTCAGGTTTTTTGATTTTAAAGAAGGATTAGTGTTCGTTTTTGAAAATGGCCGGTTCTAGGGCGAGGTTCTTGCTTCAGATGTGTTCCACTGAAGATGATGAAGTTGTTAAGGGTTGTGAAGTTGTTAAGGATGGTGATGTTACTGATAGTAAGTTTTTGAAGTACTTATTTTAAAAATATTTATAAAACTTTCATATTTTGTACCAGTCTTTTGAACATTGGAAATAATGGCTAATGACCAAATTCATGTAAAATTATTGCAAAATTTATGATTTAACCACTCAGGTATTTTGCCATTGTGCAAAGTTTTTTGTCTTACACAAACTGTCAGATTTATAAAAACTTTGTGTACTTTCCGCTTCACAATTAAAGCTCCATAAATGAAGTACATATTTCTGAACGTAGCCGAATACAAAAAAAAAGATTATGAAATAAGCTTATAGTATTATTACAAATAAATATTAACATTTGCAAATATTAAAATTTAGAATGTAAGCATAAAAAAGACTCTAAAAATGATGTTTTTATGTAAAAAGGGTACTAAAATCAAGGATTATGAAAAAAAAACACTTATTCTATCATATAAATGTATAATAAGCAATTTTGTCAGCTCACTTTTTTACCATTTCATACAAGAATATTTAACATTAACAATGTCTATCGGCACGTAGACGATTCGGCGGGTGTAAACTGTTTCTCCAAATGAGTCTTTTTTGTGCATATATTTGTATAGACAACTTTGAATATAGATGTGAAGATTGATTTAATGTGGATCTTCTACTTTTTGTTTTAGGGTTGTCACTAGAACAAAAACTGAGTTTTTGATGATTTCTGTGGGAACACACTCGTTAGCTTGAAAATAAGCTTATTGTATTTGACTGCTATTGTTACAATGTAGTGTCCGACCGAGTTTCGGCTTCGGTCTCAGGTTCGGCCGAAACCGAAACCAAAACCGAAACTTCCATATAAGGTCATTTTTTCGTGGAAAAAAGTAGTCAATCTTAATCAATCAGCCTTTATTTTAAAATCATATATTAATCATTCAGTCTCCGATATTTGAACTAAAAATAAACATAACATAATTGTCACTCCTTATTTCAAATAAATTATTTATGCTTTTTTAAATCGTAATCATAAATCGCTTCGTAAATAATATTAAAAAAATAGTAAGTATTACCTATTTGAACATTATTAACAAACTAGCTGACCCGACGAACTTCGTACCGCCTCAGAATCAATAAATGTTGAATTAAATAAAAAAAAAATTTAATGTTAAAAATTACACAATGAAGCAATTATCGATGCCCAACTGTCCGTGTTTTGTTTTTGTCAGTATCAGAGATAGCGATGTGTACGGATTTATATTTTTTGTGATTTTCTTTCCACCTACTTAACGGTAAATTTTCTAAGGAAGCGGGTACGGGTGCCGCCGCCCCGGGAACTATTTATTGGATAGTCGACACCTCTGCCATAGGACACCCTAACTGGTTCGCTATGTTTGGTGATTTAGGAAGGGTGCCCGGGTTCATGCGGTGTCTTTTGTGCGGGTCTTGGTGGCGGATGCGTCTGCTCACCTGCTGCGTGGCGGGCCGGATCGAGAGAGACTGGTTGAGGGAGGCCTTTTGACCTTTCCAGCCAGATTCTCTCGACCAATGGGTCGAAAGTGTCCAGCTGGAAAGGTCAAGGTAAAATGTCAATTCCGGTTAAGGCAATGGCCTGACACTTCAGTTGGAGGGATGGATTCACTCCCGGATACACTGACCTCCAGATTCCTATCCACCCCTTATGCCTATTTCATTTCCAGAATTTCCTATCCTACCCTTCCTTAAAAAGACCCTCCACATAGCTTCCCCTAAGATGACATAGGTCCTGAGTGGAGCTTACGTAAAAAAAATGCATTTCATTTCAGAGATTTATTATTATTGTGTTTTTCCTTTGGAGGGGTGCAGAGACTATTGACATTTAGTGTGTGAGAAAGAGGGGCAGCATTATATGTTTAAGAACAAAAGCAAAACAATCAGTGCATTGACATTTGAAGTTTTTGAATTTTTGGAATTCACGGACAGTTAAATATTATACCTATCACAATATTGCTGCAGTTCTTTCAAAATATGAGAATTCGTTCCATACAAAATGTATGAGGAAAAGAATTTTCTTCATAATTTTTTTTCGTGAATTTTTCCGATGTTTTAATAGCTATTCTGCTATCCGCGACGGAGAAAAATCCAACCAATCAAAGATTATCAAAATCGGTCCAGCCGATCTCGAGTTATAAATAGTGTTACTAACCCCACTTTGTTTTATATATTAAGATTAAGATAACATAAAATAAAAGGTAGAAAACAAATTTTTTTTTTTACTTTATTTTTTTAGGTACACTTAACAAAAAATACTCTTTCGTTTTAAGAACAAAATAATTAGGGAGGCGGGAATGGGTACCGCCGCCCCGGGAACCTTTATTGGATAACCAACACCTCTGCCATAGGTGACCCCAAGTGGTTCGCTACGTTTGGTGATTTAGCGGGGGTGCCCGGGTTCATGGGATGAGGTTTGTCTAGGTCTTGAAGGTGGATGACCAGGACACACTGGACCCCAGATTCCTACCCAACCCTTTTCCTTCCTAGAACTATCCTCTCCTTCCTTTCCCTAAAAAACCTTCCACACACATCCCCAAAGATGACATAGGCCCTCAGGGAAATTATTTTCCTCAGGGCCTATCATGAACTAAATCATTTCAATAGCGAAATAAAACTTATCTATTTCGAAATAACGTTAAGTATAAACAACTCCAATTTCACAACAAATAAACCAAACTACCGCAAAGCTGCGGAGCGAACACAAACAAGTGAATCAAGTCCTGATGCAGCAAAATGACGCTTTGTGGCTCGTAGTTCAGTGTACCGAACATGTCCGATCGCAAAACGAAACCTCCCGAATACAGTTTCGGTTTCGGCCGTAGTTTCGGCTAAATGGCGGCCGAAACCGAAACTAAGCCGAAACTCGTTTTTTGGCCGAAACCGAAAGTTCGGTCGGACACTATTACAATGTCATGTAAACATGCTTAGGGGTCGGAGTGGTTAATACATAGACATAAGAAACCAATAGACCTGCCCATAAGGGCAGCAAATTGTAGGGATGTGGCCTGATTGTCTCCATTTCATTTATCAATAAATGAATCTGACAGTATAGAGGCAACTTGCATTGCACTATCACTATCTAGTCTTCTTACGGTGCGCAAATCGCTGACTGTGTAAAACTTTAACTGCAAATCCCATAGACAGAGAAACATTTATTGGATAAGCAACACCTCTGCCATAGATCCCCTGAAACTAAGTTTCCAAAGACGAATTTTCGTAATCTATTTAACAATTTTAGTTAAAATATTTTTGCTTATCATATTTGAATGGAAAATATTTAAATAGAACGTGACCCTTCTACTGAGCTTGGAATTGCATTAGGGATATGTAATTAGATAGAACGTGGCCCTTCTACTAAGCTTGGAATTGCATTAGGGATATGTAATTAGATAGAACGTGGCCCTTCTACTGAGCTTGGAATTGCATTAGGGATATGTAATTAGATAGAACGTGGCCCTTCTACTGAGCTTGGAATTGCATTAGGGATATGTAATTAGATAGAACGTGGCCCTTCTACTGAGCTTGGAATTGCATTAGGGATATGTAATTAGAACCTTGTGCAATGAATTATTATGTCTTTAAGGTTCTATTTGATTTCATTTTAGGTATTTTCCTTCATGTTTAGGTATGTTCTAAAATGGTAAGTATACATCCTATTTAAATACTTTCCTTTAAAATATGTTCAATTAAATTACTTTACAGAAGATTCAACCTCAATTTGGGAGGCGGGAATGGGTACCGCCGCCCCGGTAACCTTTATTGGATAACTAACACCTCTGCCATAGGTCACGTCACCCCAAGTGGTTCGCTACGTTTGGTGATTTAGCAGGGATGCCCGGGTTCATGGGATGAGGTTTGTCTAGGTTTTGGAGGTGGATGACCAGGATATACTGAACCCCAGATTCCTGCCCACCCCTTATACCCTTTTCCTCCCCAGAACTCTCCTCTTCTTCCTTTCTCTAAAAAAAAAACCCTTCACACAGCATCCCCGAAGATGACATAGGCCCTCCAGAAAATTATTTTCGTCAGGTGCCCCCTGTGTGGAGCTGTGTAAAAAAAAAACCCAGAAATTGATAAATAGATAATGAGTGCATGTCTTTGCAAACTTTGACACCATATCTCAGAACAAGGTGAAGTGAAGTTAGAACTCATCCAAATGAAGTGACAAAAGGTTAAAAACCCTAGGGATTAAAAATATTTGAAAAAAGATGATAAGAAAAGCAATAATGTATGCTACGGCTATAAGCAGTAGGAAATGTATTATAGTGTAACTCACGAAAAGAAAAGAATTGCTCCAAGTTTTTATGGTTGTGTAGCCAGTTATGGTGGTCTAATTTAAAAATATGTATTGTTCCCAGGTTGCCAGGTGATGAATGATGAACGCGAGAAGATCTCTGAGCTGAAGAAACGGGTCCAGAACGAGGCCAAGCTACAGTGGGAGGAAAACCGACTCCTCCAGAACAGTCAGCAGAGTCAACTGCAGAACACTCGGGAGAATCAAATCCAGAACAGTCAGGAGAGTCAGGTCCAGAACAGTGAAAGCAGTCAGAGTAGTCAGCAACCGATGGGTGAGATAGCAGCAAGTGCATCAGAAACACCTGCGTTGTCAGCAGTAGTGGAAGCATCACAAGAAGACTGCAAAGACCAAAAGTGAGTAGATTCATGATTATAATTGAAAATATATCATTAGGCCCTTCTTTCACAGGAATATGTACACACAGTCTTTATTTACATTTTGCTACTAAAATCACATGACCTGTGTAAGTAACATCTCTCGACACACACTAAACTAGCTTTCGTAACCTTATGCCCGGTGCACTGAGGTTAGTTTTTCCTGCCATTCGTGATCAGCTAGTGCATGGTGACGATTCTGTTGGTTTCAGGGCGAGTTTACAAGCTACTATCTACTAAGTTTATAAGCGGGTAAATCGGCGAGTGAGATTGTCATGATGACACACAAAAATGTCCACTCGCTCAGAAGCGTAGGAAACTGAGGTCGCTGCTAGCGCCAGTAACAAGAATAACGACGCCTGCTTGAACTAATTCTTCAGATGTTTGACAGTCGAAATCAGCTGTTTATCGGAAGCCATCTTGGAAACATAAATAAACCAATCACGAGCAAGCGGAGCAAACGAGTAATTTAATATTGCAATAAAATATTAACCCCTCCGCAACGTAAGCAGATATATGCGTTAAAAATACGACAGCAGTCAAGTACAATAAGCGTGTTTACACGTCAGCGCGTGTGTCTCCATAGAAACCGTTCTAATTCCGTTATTGTTTTAGTTACATCCGTAAAATAAAAAGTGAAATGTCGATAGTGAATCATGCTGCACATCTCTATTCAAGTTGTCCATAGAAATACATAAAAAGAACATTCTGTCAGATGCGCAGTCTGACACATAATTTATCCCGCCAAATTTCCTACGGGCGCCCGACATTGTTAATTTCTATTAAATATTTTTATATGAAATGATAAAAAAGTGAGGTGACAAAAGTGTTTATTACACATTTATACAATAGAATAAGTATTGTTGTTTATATAATCTGTGATTTTAGTACCGTTTTCACATAAAAACATCACGTGAGTCATTTTCACATTTTTTTAATGTTTACATTCTAAATTTTAATATTTACAAATGTTAATATTTATTTGTAATATAATAATTCGAAAGCTTATTTTGTAACCTGGCTAAAACAGTTTTTACTATTCGGCTACGTTCAGAAATGTTTCATTTATAGAGCTTTAATTGTGAAGCGGTAATAATACAAAGTTTTCGTAAAATGTCATTTCGTTTAAGACACCAAAAGCTAATATTCTCGAAAATTCGGAGGGGTTAAATTACTCTTCAGGGCGTGTCAATAAAATGCAAGTCATGTTTGATGTTTATTGCTAAAGTATGTTAAAAGTATGCTAACTAGAAAATGGTGAAGTTTACGTTACGGGTGCCAGACAGGTAGAACACGTGACAAATTTATAAAACAGTAATCCTCTAAAACAAAAAACTAATACTCAAAGTGGTATAATATCTCTCACGTGTTAGCTCTAGAAAGTTTCGCCTACTGGCGGTCCAACAGCAAGCTGCTTCCAATCGGCCGGCACTCCACCAACTGACGAGCGGGATATTTGTGAACTAGTATCAGATGAGTGTCTAGCGAAATCGTCAGGTATACGAGCGGCGTCTAGGCATTTAAAAGTAAAGGAAGTAGCTACCCGCTACAATATATAAAAATTAATATTTCTTTGTTTGTCCCTTATGCGTTCCTAAACCATTCATCCGATTGCTATAAAACTTAGAAGATTTGTTGCACACTTGCCCGCAAGGTTTCTATGTATAATGGTGGGCTGTGGCGTTATGCAATTCAATTCAATTTATTTATTCTTTCAAAAACATTACAAAATTTAAAATTTTAATGCGTTTTTAAAATATATTTGTAACAGTATTACATTAAACATAAATATAAATGGTAGGCAAAAAAAATTATATAAGCATCAATTGGGCTTGCCTTTTAAAGGCAGCTTCACTGATGCTAAATATGTCGATATCCGAATTAATTCTGTTCAACAGCAAGATTGCTCTCCCGACCGGCATGACCATTGGCAAGTTAGTCCTGCAGGGCGGAAGATAGAACAGCCTATGCTGTCAATGGCAATTCGGTGATTGAAATTCGGTCACTTAACTGTATCATACTTCGACTAAGAACTACCAACATTATCTTCATTTTCTTAACGCATTTCATATGGGTTCTGTAGCTCAATCGGTAGAGCTCTTGCCATGTAAGCAAAGGGTCCTGGGTTCGCGTCCCAGCGGAGCCAATATCTTTTCTGATTTTTCTGTCTCAGATTTTCGATTGAGTTTCACTAATATTGTCTTCGTTTAATTAAATATTATAATTTTAGATTTTACTCATAAAGTTTAAAAAATTAAAATAAATATAAAAAATTTCTTTTCACTCTCCTGAACAATGAACATTTTGTCCTTGACAGCATTTCAAATTTCCGTGATCGATATTATTTCATTACATAGTATAAAATGAATATCAGCCTGAAACACTCATCTACATTGAAAAATCTCGAGAAAAGATACTTGCCGCCAACGGGACTTGAATCCGTGTCCTTCTGATTGCCGGTCAGCTGCTCTTGACCACTGAGCTATGGCGGCTTATCAAATACCCGCCAAATAATTCAATATATACTAGTGTTTCATTCAACAATTACTGCTTATTATATTTTTTCCACCTGAAAACAGCCAACTTTATTTATAATAATTGTTACCCTTTGTGCTATGCATAAAAATCGTGTCTAAACGTTAGTTTATAAATTAAAAAATAATAATTTATAAAATGAAGTCGCTCAAAATGTATGTGCGCGTTAATCTTTTAAACTACGCAACGGATTTTCATACGATTTTCACCAATAGATAGAGTGATTGAAGAGGAATATTTATATGTATAATACATGTAAATTATACTAGAGAAAAGTCGAGAAATTGAAAGAAAATATATTTTTGTGCGATTTAAAACGACTGGCGGGCCGTACTATAGTCACTTTTGAAATTCGTTCTATGGAAGAAATTGGAAAATAGATGTCCTAGAGTAAGTAGGTATTTGATTTTCCCTTTTCAAATATCCAGTGTTGCATTGCAAGCATTGTATAATTAGTGGCGAGTTAATTAGTTTATGTGCATTATATATTGTTTATTTACATGCTTATTATAGTAGAGAAAAGCCGATAAATTCAAATATTCAATTCAGGCAGCGGGAAGCTGGCAAGCGGGTGGTGTGGATTTTATAAAGATTGGGTAATGGCATTGTGTCTCGTTAGCCACAGCAACGTGTGGCCGGGTCTGCTAGTAAATAAATAAATTTTATCTTGAATTTCTTATCTGCTCACTCTAAATCTGGAAATAATCTATATAAGATAACTTATTATTTATCCCTCTTGTAATGTACCAAGCCCAGCTAAGATAATGTGGGTATTATAAATTTAACATGTTGCAACCAATTACAGATTTTATGATATATATGATATTAGGTAATATATGAGATTCACTGATCAATTTGTATTTTGATATAAAGATAGTGTCAACTAATGATAATTAATGCTAATCAATTATTAAAATTAACTAACCAAACCTTCACATCATTTCGCCGGAAGGGTAGGCAGGTTAACCACCACAAAAAACTCTCCTTGCTTCTTCACATTCATGCATTGTCTCATACATGCTCTTCTGTTATTCTGATTCTTGACATGATCTGACTTTTCTCTTTTTCAATTATCTCATTTAGATTTTTTTTTACATGCCGCTTTTGTCTAGTCTTAATTTAACTTGTCTCATTTTAAGTTATCTTATTTGACTTCTCTCATTTTGACTTTTCTCATTTTATCTGGTCCCATTTTGACTCAACTCATGGTTACTCTCCTCATTTTGACTTGTCTTATTTTGACTTGTCTCATTTTGACTTGTCTCATTTTGACTTGTCTCATTTTGACTTGTCTCATTTTGACTTGTCTCATTTTGACTTGTCCCATTATGACTTGTCCCATTATGTCTCCTGTTGACTTGTCTCATTTAAATTTGTCCCATTATCAGCTGTCTGTTTTCGGACTTCGGATCCCTCAAGATGTGCCCAGGAAATTGGTCAAGTCATCACATCCGCGATGGATGGCTTCATCCAATACACTGTTAAAGAAACTGGTGTAGGCTCAAAGCCGTGGTTCAGTCGACAATGCTCTGAAGCAATGCAACGAAAAAACGCAGCTTACCGAGCCTACAACACATCTAGAACATCCGAAGACAGAACAGCATATAACAAAATGGCCAAGGAAAACAAGAAAATCATAAATAGGTCAAAATTCGAGCACGACTTCGAGCTCAGCAAAAAGCTGGCTGCATACCCGCATGGCAGCAGAGCATTCTGGCCGCTTACGGGCTCAATAGGTCGCAATTTCTGCAAATCCAGTCTGCCACCTCTTACTAGACCTCACGGCTCACTAGCAAACAACCGCCACCGAAAATGCTAACTTATTAGGTAAAATGTTTGCAGATAACTCAACCCTCGATGACCAAGGTGCTGTCCCGGCGTCGGTTCCTCACTGCAGTTTTCATACTAGACGGGTTAATAGTTCCGAAATTTAATAATAAGTACGGACAGAGAATGTTTGAATATATCATACCGAAGATATTTAATTTATTACCTGACACTATAAAGCAATGTAATTCTATGAATAAGGTTAAATATATGGTGAAAAATTGGCTATCGGAAAAAAAAGATTTATATTGATTTTGATATGTATGAAAAAATGTTGTATCTGTAGATATAAGATGTAAATTTTAAATTTAAAAAATGTATAAATATGTAACTAAAATATAAGCACCTGTTGACAAGCCGATTCAATTGGCTTAGCAGGACTTGTTTGTTGATTATATTATGTATTATCTATTATTTCAATAAAAAAAAAATAAAAAAAAAAAAATATATGAAAAAGCTGAGGATCCGGCATCGGGAAGTACTCCATGTTTTACGAGGGCTTGATGTTAATAAAGCTAGTGGGCCTGCCGGAATACCTGCCCTGGTACTGCAGAGGTGTGCTGCAGAAATAACTCCAATTTTGACGAAGCTTTTTAAAATGTCCCTGAAGACTGGCTCTGTGCCCTCTGGTTGGAAAAAAGTGATTATGTATCCTATTCCAAAGAAGGGTGACCGCTCCAACCCGGCCAACTACCGCCCCATAGCGATCACATCAGTTCTGTCTAAGCTGATGGAACGTGTGATCAGCGACAAACTGCTCACATACCTCGAGAAGAACAAAATTATTAATGACTGTCAATATGGATTCCGGCGGAACCGCTTGTGTGGCGATGTTTTCGCGTATGTGATGCATGTTTGGGGGTTTTTGGTTTCGGTAAGACCCAAATAGTTGCACTGGACATTTCCGAGGCTTTTGACACCTAGTCAACAAACTGCCTTCTACTTCCCGCATCCTTGGGTACGTGGACTGCCAACATTTTGAGGGAGAGGTCGATTCAGACGGTTGCTCATGGTTTCACCTCTTCCTCGCACTCGATAAATGCTGGGCGTCCCACAGGGATCGGTTCTGTCTCTGACTTTTTTTTTGTTGCACATCAATGACCTTTTGTCATGTACACCAAATCATTGTTATGCGGTTGACAGAACAGTCCATGATAGCTCTTTGTTTGGCAAACCCCCAAAAGGCTCACAAACTCCAACGGCTCGGAGGGCTTTGGCAAAGAATGGACGGTTACCTCGAGAGTGTTTTCTCTTGGGGTAAAAATAATCTCGTTGAATTTAATATTTCAAAGACCCAATCTTGTCTGATTACGTCTAAAAGGGATCGAAATGAAAAACTACTCTCCTTCAACGGAAGCAATCTTCCGAACAGGCCCTCCATTGATATGCTTGGTATAACTATAAGTGACCAGCTCAGATATGGGGGCTCCATCGAAGCCGGAGTTAAGTTAGCCTCTCAAAAACTGGCTGTACTGTACAGGGCCAACAGATACTTTAATAGCACACAACTGCTAACCCTGTACAAATCACAAGTGCACCCCACGGTTGAATTTAGCAGCCACCTCTGGTCTGTAGCCCCAAAATACCTGAAAAAAAACCTAGACTCTGTGCAGAAACGGGCGGTCCGTTTGATAGATTCTCCTTATTTTACAGACGGATTGCAATCTTTAGAGTACAGGCGTCGGGTGGGGATGCTATCCTTGTTTTACCAGTATTGCAATGAAAGATGCTCCGAGGAACTAAGGTTATTGATCCTTTCGGCACCGGTGCGTAGTCGGGAAACATATGCCCAACATATGTTCCCGTTTGACATTTGTCACATGAGAACAGATTGCTTCTTCGGCTCATTCTTGTGGTCAGCAGCACGACTGTGGAACGATTTGCCGGCCTCTGTGTTTCTTCCTTCCTACAACATGGGTCTCTTCAAGACCAATGTTCATTCCTTCCTCTTCTCAAAAGACCCTACACACAGCATCTCAGATGACATAGACCCCGAGGGAAATTATTTTCCTCAGGGCCTAATGTGTGGAGTTAATGTAAAAAAAAATCTGACTTGTCTCATTTGGACTCATTTCCTTTTATCTTGTCTTCCTTTAACTTGTTTTCTTTTGACTAGTCTCTCCTTTCATGGCAACATAAATAATTTATGTTTGCATAAATCAAATTCCATAATGTGTTGACTCACTCCCCTTTTCCATTTCAAATCGATTTATTGATTGTATTTATTCAAATTCTAAAAGTGCACTGTTGAACTTCGCATTTAATTAATTAATATTTAATTTTTCGAAGAAAACTTCTTCTAAAAGGTTGTTACTTTGTGATGTCATTATTTATTTATTAAAAGAAAATAACTTAGTTTACATCACTTTATTTTTTATATTTTATAATATCAACATGTTTCATGAACCAAGTTCACTTCTTCAGGAATAAAAGTATACTTTTATACTTTATACGGAGTATACTTTTATTCCTGAAGAAGTGAACTTGGTTCACGAAACATGTTGATATTATAAAATATAAAAATAAAGTGATGTAAACTAAGTTATTTTCTTTTAATAAATAATAAATATTTTGTTGAATTAACGAAATTCTTTATTTGAGTTCTTGCATTTTTCCATTGTTCCTTCTACCGGGTGACCGAAAAGTTAATTTCATAAACATTTTGATTCAAGAAAATATTCATAAATTTTATCAGAAACTACTGGCCGAAACCGGGTAGCAATAACTAGTATTTTTTTAATGTGAATCTAATTCAATCGTTTGAAGGCAATGAGATTATGGTATCCTCAGTTATTGGGGTAAGTTGTGAAGTGCCTGGTTGTTCAGATCTGGTCACCATACACAACTAAAGCCATTTCAAGAAACCTTTTAATCTGAACCTACCATTCTGGAATGTACTCCAAATATACTTTATTCTATTTTTAAATATGTTTTTTTGAATGAATGAATGAAATGGAATCTTGGAAGTGGAAATTAACCCTCTCGGCAGATAGACTTGTTGTTGATGACAATGCATTCTACCAATTTTTGGTAGCAATCACGCATACACTCAAGGACATATATGCATTTTTCTCTAATTGGATGAAATTACAGCGGTTAATATACGAAATAAATGTCAATTCTATCCAATTGGAATTTGGCTCAGTTGTTAGTGTTATTGGCTTCAGTCACTGGGGAGGAATGTTCAATCCTCAGTCAAAACCAATTACTGTTTTTTTTTTTACTTTTTAAAGTTTAAAGCAGTTTAAGAACAGTCCTTGGGGAGGATAGTTCAATCCTGTCAAATCATAAAAAACGAGTGTGCTTTCGACCACCCAACTGAAGTAAAACTTTTTTAGCTCCATCTATATGATAGGAAGAGAGAAAGAAAATGTGCGCGCGCACTGCCTCTCTTGCTCCTACAGTTTGATACAGACAATAGTCCTGCACTGTGTCTTAGATATACGAAACGTAACTGGCTATGAGAGAAAGAGATAAAGAAAATGTGTGCTTACACCTCTCTCTCTTGCCCCTACAGTAATATACGAAACGTAACTCTCTCTCTTTCTATCTTCACTAACTTATATCTCCCTCTCAACTACTGTTCGCCTCGCTTTTCGTAACGCCCTCGTCACACATTCACCAGCTTACTCTCCAAGTCAAGCGTGCGTAAAGAAGTTTTAAAAATCTTTGAAATTATCTACTATCCGGCCCAAGAGATAGTGTAACTAGGTCGAAAATTGAAACTTTTCTGTTTACAGGTTAATTTTTAAAAATTAATTGATTACAACACAAATTAATTGAATAAAATTTACTTGCCCATGCCGGGATTTGAACCCGCGTCAAGAGCCTGACCATTTAAACATTTAAACGCTCGACCACAGAGGCCATCATACCTAATACGATTAATTTTAAATTCAGTAAATATATATTGCATTGTGTTTTATTTGGAACACCCAGTACACAATTAAAATGCATCACACAAGTTATCAGTATAACTGTTTATATTAAGATTGTTTAATCACCAGGAACAAATACTGATAGACAATCAAATAGTCACATTGTCACACACAGCAATAAGCAATACCAACAACCAATTCCATATCAACACTGTTCATACCACAGTACATGCGGTGTGCCCCACGGCTCATTAGTTGACCCTTTGTTAACTGTATTTATTTCTATGGACTTAATTCAATGATTTTTTTTAAATGAAAGGCTAGTTTTTGAAGTGAAAACTTCTTTAGCATCATTGTGATTTGAAACTCGATGAAACGAAAAATAGCGACACTAAAAAGAGATAAATACATACATCTATAGGATTTAGCCTGCTAGAGTAGTAGAATAGCTAGTATAATCGGTCTCCTCTTTGTGCGGTGCTTCGTAGCCTAATTTAGTTTTCTGAAGGTTTCACTTCTACCGCATGTGAATTGCACACTCTTTTTTTTACATTAGTTCCACATAGCCATGCGGAAAAAATCTGTCAAGGGCTATGTCATCTTTGTGAACGCTGTGTGGAGGTTCAGAGTCCGGCTGTGGAAGTCAATAGGTCTCGCAACCAGTCTCTCCCGATCCGGCCTGCCACGCAGTAGGTGAGCAAAGGCATCCGCCGGCAAGTTCTAGACAAACCTCACCCAATGAACCCAGACACCCCAGCTAAGTCACCAAATGTAGCGAACCACTTGGGGTGGCCTATGGCAGTTGCGTTGGTTATCCAATAAATGGTTCTCGGGGCGGCGGTACCCATTCTTGCCTTTCAAAATGAACTGATAATTTAAATAAATCAAGTTTAAAGCACCCTTGAGATGATTTTCTAAAGAAAATGGCGATATATTATTGATGTTATTATATTTAGATGAGACATGTATGTGCAAAAAATCATTAATTTATTTAAATTTTAATTATTTAATACATCTTTAAATTTCGTATTCATCAAACGAGGTACCAACTGATTATAAATTAGAATTTCAAACATGTAAATACAGGATGTTACAGGACGTACCCGAGGGATTTTAACCATCGAGCATATGAGCATATTTGGAGAAAAAAATGTAAATAAAATTTTGGCCTCCGGTGATGTTTTTGATGTTTTTTTAATTTATTTTTTCTACAAAAACATTAAAAAATGGTAGGTGTTGGACAGTTGGAGGCGGGTGAGGGGTTGGGCGGTTACTCGGCTGAGTGACCAATGACAACAAGCGGAATAATTTTTTTTGTTGTTTGAATTTGAAGAAAAAAAATAAATGTCATAAAAAAAGTCACCGGAGAAGAAAATTTCATTTACATTTTTTACTCCAAATATGCTCGGGAATCGCTGGTTAAAATCCCTCGGGTACGTCCTGTTACACCCTGTATATGAAAAATGTATTTGTGTTGGGGTAATAGAACTGAATTTTAGATTATCATGTGATTTCAACCTAATTTTTTGATTGAAGCACAAGAATTGGTCACTAATACGGAGGGCCACATCACACGATTCTGAAATAAATATTTCATTTGGATCCACCGCCGAAGCAATAATTCGTTTTTCCAAACCAATATAATATTTTTAATTAATTAAATTCCATTCTGGTTGCGAGAGGGTTAACCGAATACAAACAAGTCACTTCCTATATGGACAAATGTGTCATTGATCCAAATTGCATTCATACAGAAATATGTAGACCGTCTTCACACCACTTCATTAGTTCCGTGCTGACAGCTGGGCAGTCGTTAGTATTGTCAGTATTCCAAGTTATTCTATTGTGGTGTTGTTTGTGAAGTTAAAAGTTCTTAGATCAAAATGACGTCCGTGAAAGAAAAGGATACTAAAAATAACGGATTATGCTGTTGTTGCTCGTATGTATTTTATTGTATTACTGGTTAGTAGCTAAGTATACAAATGCGTCTGGTTCCCACATTTATGGTAGGAGAAATTCAAATATGATCAGATTATTCGTAACCCGGGAATGTTTTTCGTTCTTTTATTTTATAAATTAAAGTCCTTCGCCGCGTCAGTCTGTCTGTTCTCGATAAAATCAAAAACTACTGAACAGATTTTCATGCGGTTTTCACCAATAGATAGAGTGATTCATGAGGAAGGTTTAGGTATATAATTTGTCAAGGTTTTGTGTAAATTGGTTGAATTATTTAATATATAAATATAATGTATAAATATATAAAGGAGAACGTCTGTATGTGGTGAACGAGCGGGCTGGCAAGCGGGTGGTGTGGATTCGATTTGTATGCAAATCTACAGTTTTATGCCGAGTTTGATGAAATTTCGCACATGTGACCTTCAAAACAAGAGTAATGTCACTGTCTACATTTGATTTAAAAAACTCTGTATAAAGCTCGGGCATCCCTGAAGACTTCACCTAGTATTTATTAAAAATGCATTGATCGGACAACTCACAATCATGCAATTTCAACACCTCATTTGAAAAGTCATTAAAAGTGATGAAAAAAATATATAAAAAATTGGTTAAGGCGCCGCATCCGCGCTCAAAAAGAAGAAGATGGAGAGATATGCAATTACGAATGTTAGAGGAGCGCGCTAATATTTAAAGCTATAAAATAGTTGCGATAATTGTGAAAATGTTTAATAAAACGCGACTCGCTGAAAATAGAGCAAAAATCTCATGAAAGGCGTCTTAAGTATCTTTTAAAGAAACATTGTGAATTTTTTCACAACTATAACTTGTAAAATAACTGAAACAAACGTGTTTATAATAACTTTCGGAGCATACTTTGCTATTTTTTTCTATCGAGGGAATTTCATATAATTTGGGTTTCGGCGTGGAACGCCTCTAACGCCTCTTCTTCAAAAATAACATACAAGTAATTTTTGAATTGCTTAAAAACTTGAAATCTTTAAGGGAGATATGTAAGAAATTCGGTTGGCGAAGATATGTAGAAATTCGGGTGGCGGGGGATTTAGGCCCCGCCACCGCGCACTAAAAGAAGATGGAGAGATATGAAATTACGAATGTGAGAGGAGCGCGTTAGTATTTAAAGCGACAAAATTGATGCGAAAATTGTGAAAATGTTTAATAAAACACGATTCATTTAAAATAGAGCAAAAATCTCGCGGAGGTTGTCTTAAACAGCATTTAAAGAAACACTGTGAATTTTTTCATACATATAAGTTGTAAAATAACTGAAACAAACGTGCTTATAATAATTTTTGGAGCATAATGTGCGATTTTTTTCGGCAAATTTTCGGGATTAGTGTCCACGGCTATTACGAATAATTTTTAGAAAAAAAACTTTAGATTCGCCTTAATCACTATAAAAGGAAACTTTTTGCATCACGGCTGGTGGAAAATAATGCATTTTAATTTTCAATGTCGTTAAATAAAATTTCACTTCTCGAACCGAAACTATGACAGCCCGCCCGCCATTTTGTCGCTGTTAAAATACGTTTTTGAATGGTTTGTTTGGCTACGCAGGGTTTGTGTAGCGGGCTTGTGTATGTTATCTTTACTTTAAAAAACAGCCTACGTTTTTGAATGGTTTGTTTGGCTACGCAGGGTTTGTGTAGCGGGCTTGTGTATGTTATCTTTACTTTAAAAAACAGCCTACGTTTTTGAATGGTTTGTTTGGCTACGCAGGGTTTGTGTAGCGGGCTTGTGTATGTTATCTTTACTTTAAAAAACAGCCTACGTTTTTGAATGGTTTGTTTGGCTACGCAGGGTTTGTGTAGCGGGCTTGTGTATGTGACAAATGGCGGGCAGCAGCGGGCGGGCTGTCGTAGTGTCGGTTCGCCAAGTGAAATTTTATTTAACGACATTGAAAATTCAAATGCATTATTTTCCGCCAGCCGTGATGCAAAAAGTTTCCTTTTATAGTGATTAAGGCGAATCTAAAGTTTTTTTCTAAAAATTATTCGTATTAGCCGTGGACACTAATCCCGAAAAATTACCTTTTTTTCTATCGAGGGAATTTTATTTCGGCGCGACGAATGTAGATATCTTAAAAAATAACATATATTTTTTTAAGAGCTTAAAACTTCAAATGTTTACGGGAAGTTTGCAAGAAATCGGTAGAAATAAGGGATTTGAAATTGATTTATTCTGAGTTGTCATGGAACCTATTTTTTTATTTCGGTTGTGCCCCTGTCTGGAAATCCGGTTCAATGAACTCTAGAACTTATGTTTTGAATTTACGCTTTGTTTTCAAAATTGAAAGTGTTTGGATAATCCAGAAAAGCAACAAAGTACCTACCTACGATATAATATTTACGACAAATTATTTTTGAAAGCCATTTTGAAAGTTGGAATTGATTTGTCATAGAAATTGTCATTGCTTTAGTTTTGGTTTTAGTTATAGAACCAAAGTGAAAAAAATGGTTCCACTTTATTTACTCTGCACAAATGGTAAAAAAACCAATTCATTTTAAGAGCGGTGAAGAATTACAAAAATATGGTTATCATAAGAAACATATAAGGTTACGTGTAGGACAATTCGGTCCCCGCGCACTGCTACACGGAACAATGAAATTTTAGTACACGTACGAGTAAGAGATTCAACAATATCGGTATAATATTTATGTAAGTACACCTGAATAATATATCGACTTTAGGACGCTTTGCTTCATAGAAATTCAAATTGATGTAACATTGTCAACAATTTGGGAGGCGGGTATAGGTACCGCCGCCTCGGGAACCATTTATTGGATAACCAAAACTTCTGCCATAGGTCACATCTTCCATAGGCTACGTTTGGTGACTTAGCAGGGGTGCCCGGGTGCATGGGGTGAGGTTTGTCAGAGTCTTGGCGGTGGATGCGTCTGCCCCCAGCCGCATGGCAGGCCGGATCGGGAGAGAATGGTTGAGGGAATCCCTTCGACCTCTCCAGCCGTAATCTCTCGGAACGTCGCCTTTAATGCACCGCAGTAAATGGATTCGTACGTCCGTCACTCCTGGACACTGACCCCCAAATTCCTACCCATCCCTAATATGATTTTCCTTCCCAGAACTTCCTCTTCCTCCTTACCTAAAAAGACCCTCCCCACAGCATCCACAAAGATGACATAGGCCCTGTGTGAATTTATTTTTGTAGAGTTAATGTAAAAAAGTCGATTTTATTAAAATTTTGTGTATAAATGTTAAATCAGCCTACTACCCCCAATGACGTTTATATAACGTCATTGACTACCCCCCTTTTTGTTACAACGTTTGAAATGTATTTTCGTTATTTGTTTTTGGGGTGTTATGCCGTGTTGCGCTACCTCCTTCTATAGCCAACGTTTCGGACATCGTTGCAGTGTCCAACATCAGGGCAGATCCGGCAGATCCGGTAGATGTGGATGTGGATATCATACATCTACCGGATCTGCCCTAGATGATGGACGCTGCAACGAAGTCCGAAACTTTGGCCATAGAAGGAGGTAGCGCAACACGGCATAACACCCCAAAACAAATAATAAAATGCTTTTGGCCGTGAAAATCTTAAAACGTATGTGTTTGAAATGTACTTTCGAAGTTATTGTTAAATTGAAGGTAAGATATTTTATAAATTTGTTTTGAATAATATGTTCTGTGCTATCGTACCTACACTGTACGGTGCCTACGGTACCTACCTGTACTTTGTACTGCTGGTTATTGGCGAAGCATATCCCAGTGTACTTCTGGCAAAGTAAAGCTTCTATTGCGCGCGGGTTACTAAATACTTTACTTCAATGGAGAACAGAACCAAGCATTTTATACGACCTGTGAAGATTGAGTCGATGTGCTTATTAAATATATGTTTGCTATCAACGTAAACACCAATATCTTTACATTCCGTTTTAGAGATGACAGATATATTGTTTTCTTTAATGTCACTATCCTTGTACTTTTTTAATATAACCACTCAGGTTAATTTGTTCGCTTTACTGAACAACTCATATAGGTCTCATGGAAATCGTTGTGTCTCCCTTAAAAGTGATGAAAAAATATAAAAAAATTGGTTAAATGTGTTAGGTTATGAGCTATTTTTATTTATTTTTTTCTTAATTTTTAATGACTTTCAAAGGGGTGTTGAAATTGCATTTTTCTAAGTTGTCATGGAACCAAAAATAGGCTACATGTCAACTCAGAATCAAGTCAAAATAATTTTAAAATATATGTTTTTGAATGTAGCTACAACTTTGTGGTTATCCATTATAGAAAAATGAAACAATTCAACTTTGTATAAACCACCAGAACAAACGTTCCTTCTTGGGAAAGCTTATAGTATAAGCTTTCCCTGAAGAAGGAACCTTTGTTTCGAAACCGGTCGGATTTACGCATTATATAAGTGGTTTATACAAAGTTGAATTGTTTCATTTTTCTAATTTTAAAATAGCCCATAACCATTTTTTTTAAATTTTTTAATTTTATCACTTTTAATGACTTTTCAAAAGAAGTTCTGAGTTGTCCGGTCACCAAAAACACATGGTTACTAATTTCGGTTGTGCCCCTGTCTCTAATTCCGGTTCAATGAACTCTAGAACTTATGTTTTGAATTTACGCGAAGTGTTTGGATAATTCAGAAAAGCGATAAAGTACCTACCTATAATATAATATTTTTGACAGAAAATTATTTTGATAGCCATTTTCAAAATTGGAATTGATGTATTATCGGGAATTCAAACAAACCCTTTTGATATTTAGTTATAGAAACAAAGCGAAAAAATGTTCGTTGTGTCTCTCTTACTATCATTCTGAGAAATTTGATCAAAACGGTATTAGAAAGAGAAAACATTACATTCAAATCTAAAAGTTAACCACGAAAGAACTAAAATGGACACCTTTATAAAAACAAAATTCTTCTTCTTCTTTGTGTGCCGTATCTGTATCAGGTCCCCCGACGCGATGTTGGCGATCAGCGATCACTCTTGAAAATGTCTTTGTCTTGCGCTGCCCGGAATAGCTCCTCCACACTTCTAATGCCGGTCCACCCTCGTATATTTCGCAGCCAAGACATTTTTCTCCTACCAGGCTCTCGGCGACCCTCAAAATTACCAATAGCAAATTGACAAAAAAAAATGGTGAAATTTTGGACGATAAAAAGTGAGGTGGTGATAACCTAAATAATACATTTGTCTAATGAAATATATGTGTTTTTTTTATTTATTTTTTCGTTACCGGTAATTTTATTTAGTGAAGACATAAGGTGAGCAATTTTTAAAACATTTTGAAGTTTTTTTTCGTTATTGCTTTTGTTATTTCCTTCTTTAGTCAACGCTGTCCGAAACGTTGGCTAAAGAGGTAGCGCAACACGGCATAACACCCCAAAAGCAAATAAAGAAAATACTTTTGGCCGTGAAAATCTTAAAACGTATTTTGAAGTTTGCATAAAGTTTTTTTGTTATATAAATAACCGTGTTAAAAAATATCATAATGAAAACGCATTTCATCACCTTTCAAAAACAGTTTTTATATTTCTTGTAGGTACATTCACAAGATCCATATTTATATCGTCAGCTTCTGAAGTATACGATTTTTGAGATCAAACTTTAAAGTTTTTTTAAATAGGTACCTATGGCAACGCCTCTCCCTTTAGTTTTACCCGTTAGAGTAGTATCTCAGTCATTTCTCTATACTTTATTAGCTGACCCGGCCACGCGTTGCTGAGATGACGAGTTGTTTAATTACCGGTATCTATCTCCAATATTATATAAATTAAAGTCCTCCGTCGTCTGTCTGTCTGCCTGTTCGCGATAAACTCAAAAACTACCAAACGGATTTTCATGCGGCTTTCACCAATAGATAGAGTAATTAATGAGGAAGGTTTAGGTACATAATTTGTCAATGTTTTCTGTAAATTGTTTGAAATATTTTATATAGAAAGGAGAATGTCTGTATGTGGTGAACGAGCAGGCTGGCAAGCGGGCGGTGTGGATTTGATTTGTACGCAAATTAACAGATGGCGGTGGTTATAAAGGTTGAATAACCAGGATGCCGTTGTGTTTCGTTAGTCAGGAACGCGTGGTCGGGTCAGCTAGTTAATATTATGTCGAATTGATAAGGACATTTTGTTAGAATTCTTTGGTTTTAGGTCGGAGGCCTGGTGCATTTTGATAAAAAAAATTATGATAGTGTCATGCATGTGTGTAAGTGAAAAATTATTATCTGATTTCGATTTGAAGTAAATAGAATAATGTAAAAATAAAGCATTAGCCCAGATGAGGATATTGATGATTATTACTCAGCAATCGAAAGCCCACTGTGGTGAACATACTTATCAATTTGCTTAGAATGAATGTATGTGTTTGTGGTGTATTGGTAAGTTGAGTGGAAAATTTGTATAAGTTGAAAACCTGAAAAAAAATTTAAAACGAATTACTTTGCTAAATTGTTTAATAGGGTTTAACCTGAGACAAGGATAGCAGGAGAGGTAGCATTCGTTCTTACGTACATTTTTGAGTTCCGTACCCATGAAAATCATAATTTTGTTATTTTTAAAAATTCTTTAGTTGATCTCAACAATAATTTGTTTTTCCTTGTAAGAATCATTGAGAAAGAGTTCACCTTCCAACCAGTGGCGGCTCGTGACTTTTGGGTGTGCTAAAGTGCTAATATTACAAAAATTACATTATTGATGTTGTAATAAGCGAAAAAAATCGGTTTTTGTAGGAAGAATTTCAGGGAATCCGTGCGGCGCACGGCCAAACTGAAATTTTTCATACAAAAATCGATTTTCGAAAAAGAACATTTTTTTCGGCTTCCTCAGCATCAATAATGCCTTTTTTAATATCAGCACTCTAGTCCACCCAAAAGTCACGAGCCGCCACTGCTTTCAACACCAAGGCTCTTACAGTCGACCTTCTTTTTATTTTTAAGGGGGTTTAACTAAATAAACACGCAACTATGAACTTTTCGCAATATATTTATTAATATTTTGAAGTACACTTTACAATTATTTCAGTCCGAAATGTTCGCCCAATGCTGAAGTACACATCAACTTAGCAAAATTGTGGTGACCACTATTGCGGGCGTTTTGCTTATCTGAAACAAAAAAATTAAACGGTATTTTAATCTGTGAAATACGATGCGGCTTTTGAACCAGAATTATTAAAAAAATATTAAAAGGTTAATTTTTGGCATCTTTTTGAACACCAAACAAAACACCAAATCACGAAAAAATACATTTTTAAAGTTTTTCTTGTAATATCAGAGTTTTATTGGTGTAGTCTTCGATTGTGCTATTATTGTGAACGACTGTCTGTTCAAAAGAAACACGTTTTGAATTCATTGAGTGCAGTTGAGAGGAAAATTTCTTTATTTCTCTAAGAAGAATTGTCGAGTCAATAGAGTTGAGGTTGCTGGAGAGCGGTGATTGTCCTGTTTTACAGTTAGCGCTCATATCCACGACTCTCTGCTTTTCTCAGACATCCTCTTGACCCCTCAGGTTAATATTTTAGTTTTTCGGAACAGCTCGTATAGGACTCATAGAAATCGTTGTGCCTCCCTTACTATCATGGTTAGAAATATGATCTAAACGGTGTTAATAATAAGCAAAATTTTCAAATTTTTTATCAACCCCCCCAACACAAAAAAATGGCTGAAGACCTTGAAACGTCTGAACAGATCTTCTGTAGCTAAGAACCACCTCGATCACGTCAGCTTTCAAACAAAAAAAAACGAATCATAATCAGTCCATTCGTTTAGGAGCTACGATGCCACAGACAGACAGACACACAGAAAGTCAAACTTATAACACCGCTCCTTGCGTCGGGGGTTAAAAAGGGAAAATACCAAGGTTTACATTCTAATCTAAAAGTTAACAACAAAATAATTAAAATGTACACCTTTTTATTAGTGTCCGACCGAAACTAGTTTTTACGGCCGAAACCGAAACCGAAACTTCCATATGAGGTCATGTTTTCGTGGAACAAATTTGTCAACCTTAATCAATCAGCCTTTATTTTAAAATCATATATTAATCATTCAGTCGCTGATATTTGAACTAAAAATAAACATTACATAATTATCACTCCTTATTTCAAATGAATTATTTATGTTTTTTGCAATCTAAATCGCTTTGTAAATAATATTAAAAAAAAGAAATAGTATGTATTACCTATTTGAACATTATTCACAAACAACATAAAATAAAAGGTATAAAATAAAATTAACTTAATTTGTTTAGGTACAGTAAACGAAAAATACTCTTTCATCTAAAGTACAAAATAATTTGGGAGGCGGGAATGTGTACCGCAGCCCCGGGTAACTTTATTGGATAACCAACACCTCTGCCATAGGTCACTACACTATACAAGTGGCTCGCTACGTTTGGTGATTTAGCAGGGGTGCGATGAGGTTTGTCTATGTTTTGAAGGTGGATGACCATGACATACTGAACGCCAGATTCCTACCCACCCCTTTTCCTTCTCAAAACTCTCCTCTCCTTCCTTTCCCTAAAAAAACCCTCCACACAGCATCCCCAAAGATGACATAGGCCCTCAGGGAAATTATTTTCCTCAGGGCCTATCATGAACTAAATCATTTCAATAGCGAAATAAGACTCTGTGTTTCCTCCTTCCTACAACATGGGTCTCTTCAAGACCAATGTTCATTCCTTCCTCTCCTCAAAAAGACCCTCCACACAGCATCCCAGATGACATAGGCCCTGAGGGAAATTATTTTCCTCAGGGCCTCCTGTGTGGAGTTAATGTAAAAAAAAAAAAAAAGACTAACCTATTTCGAAATAATGTTAAGTATAAACACCTCCAATTTCACAACAAATAAACCAATCTACCCGAGGGCGGATTTACCCCAGACGGTATTTTTGTGTACTGTGGAGATTCCATCACAGTACATACTTAGAAGCAAAAACTGTCTTTATTTTTTTTTCTTCAATTATTTCTGGCTTTCACCTTTCAAGGGTGTTCTAGGCCATCATTTATAATTACAGAGAAAGGAAAGGTGAATTTATATATTAATTTTATTTAAATGTGCATATTTCAGAATTTTATGGAAGATTGGAGTAGAGTTCAGACTTAGAAAAGATGAGACGTTGAATGGAGGAGAGGCAATTTTTGATAACGCTTGATAGAAGAGACGATATTTATTTAGAGAGGGACAATCAAAAAATATGTGATCTAAAGTTCCCACATCTAGACCACAGAACGTACAATCTGGGGAGTCAAGCACATGAATTTTATAAAGGTGAGAAGGAACGGAACAATGTCTGATTCTCATACGAATAAGTAAGGAAATTTCTTTTTTGGAAAAATGGGGGAATTTTTGAAACCACGGTTTTGATGGGATAGTCCTTTGTATTGAGGCGTAGCGGGCACCATTGGATTGACTAGCAATGTTCCAATACTCTCTCCAAACATTGCGGGATCTATGTTTGATGATGGAAAAAATATCAGACAGGGGAATATGGTTTACGAGGGTAACGGTAGGGTTAGACGCTCCTTGTTTTGCCAAGGAATCAGCAATATCGTTACCCACTATGCCAACCTGTCCAGGAATCCAAATCAGAGTGACAGTTTTTCCAGAGCTTTGAATGGAGGTTATCAATACTCAAGACATACAAGTGATCATCAAGATGAAGAAGAGGACTGGTTTTAAGTTTTTGTAGGGAACTGAGAGAGTCAGAGAGAACAAGAGAATGTTCAAAATTATTTTTTATTATATATTTGAGAGATTCAATAATCGCAATGCACTCGGCAGAAAATATTGAAAATTGGTTTGAAATTGAATAAAATATTCTTTCATTAGACTTATTGTGGTAAACGTTAATACCAATACCACAGTTAGGAGAGTCCGGAGATTTGGAGCCATCAGTAAATAAAAGAGAAGAGTTGGGCCATTTAGAAGAAATAATGTCATTGAACATATTATTGATAGTACGGGCTGGGAGATTGGAATGACTTTTAAGGATGCCGATCCCTTCTAAAATCGTTGGGGATAGGGTGACGTGACTATATTTTAATTTGTACAAAGGAAGAAGATCATTTTTGATAATTTGAAGCTCCGAGAGAGAGCGAAAATTTTTGCAGATGGCAGGGAGAGGTTTAGTTCGAGCTCTGATTGTAGATGAATGTGTTGAGTCGTTGAACAACGAGACTCTGGGAATAATCTGATGACTTTTAGAATTTAAACATTTAAGAACAAATTTGTCAGTAAATAATTGACGCCTTAAATAAAGAGGAGGATCAGAACATTCTACTTGAAGGGAATTGATGGGCGACGATTGCATCGCGCCAGTTATTATTCGCAATGACTTAGATTGAATTTTGTCTAATTTACTGAGTGCATTTTTGGATGCAGTACTAAAAAGTGGGCAGGCATAGTCGAGATGGCTTCGAATAAGTGCATTGTAGAGCAACTTAATGCACATAGGATAGTGCACCCCACCAAACGCCAGTCAATGATCTGATGATATTTAAATTTTTTTCACATTTATTAAACATTTAATTTTTCTATTGTTTTGACACTTTCATAAACCTTCTTGAACTTGAAGTATCATACTTATCATGATATAACTAAATGCGGCATCTTGGGAAAACTTCAACTTTACGCTGATGATACTGTGATTTATTATCGTTGTAAACATCTGAGGGAACTTGAATCTCTAATGAATAAAGATCTCGCAAAGCTGGCTAAATGGTTGCGGATAAATAAATTAAGCCTCAATGTCAAAAAAACTCACTATCTCACTTTCGGGAAAAAAGATTATATGACAATGAATATTACTCTTGGAAATGAAAAGCTCCAAAATGTACAAGTAACGAAATATTTAGGGTTATTCATAGATTCTAACCTATCGTGGAACTCCCATGTTGAATATGTTAAATCCAAAATTTCCCCGATAACTGGTGTACTCTATCGACTTCAAGATGTGCTCCCCACAGCTTTACTGCGTGCCACATATTATGCTCTGATCCACTCTCACCTAAGTTATCTGGTTAGTATCTGGGGCACCATTACTAAGAAACAAATATCTGAAATACAAGTAATCCAAAATAGAGCCATAAGAAATATATACCATCTACCATGGGATACGCATGTCAAAGACATATACTCACTGACACAAATTCTTCCCTTTACCATTCTGCCAAAATATAGCATCACCACTGCCATCCTACAAATAATTCAACACTCGTCACACACCACCACTAAACCAGCCTTTAATTCCGATATACACCAGCACAAAACACGATCACAAAATCAAATACACCTATCGTCATCTACACACACAACTAAATTTGGAATTAACTCCTTACAATACATCGCACATACGCAATACAACGCATTACCTAATGTCCTAAAACTACCAGAATCAAACAAAATATTGGCAAAGGCTCTAAAAGGATATTTTCTCAGCAACTTTATTAACCAGTGACGAATTTATCTGTCTTCCTTTGTAACTCTTGTATATTCTTCAATTACCTGTATCAAGTGTGTCTAGTCCATTTAAAAATCTATGTACTGTTCATTGATTTCCGTGTTCTTATGTAAAAATAATTTTTCTTTAGATGTATAATGTTGTCCTTCCCGAAATGAGTTTTATTAAACTCATTGGGAGTAATGTATTATAAATTTTATGTAATAATTTTGTAATATATTATCTCTAATAAATAAAATAAAATCAAGTCCTGACACGACCACGAGCGCGGACGCAGCAAAATGACACTTCGTGGCTCGCAGTTCAGTTCATCGAACATGTCCGATCGCAGAACGAAACCTCCCAAATCCAGTTTCGGGTGGGTGGTTTGGTATATTTATGAGTTTCGGTTTCGGCCGTAGTTTCGGCTGGAGGGCGGCCGAAACCGAAACTAAGCTTAAACTCGTTTTTTGGCCGAAACTAGGCCGAAACCGAAACCGAAAGTTCGGTCGGACACTATTTTTTATTATACCTTTTTTATGTTTGCATTCAAAATTTTTGTATTTCAAAAATTATATATTATAAAATTTGAAAACTTATTTCATCATCTTTAAAAAACAGTTTTTAGTTTTCGGACGCGTCCAGAAATGTTCCGCATGTTTGGATTTTATTGCAAAGCGAAATATTTTGACCTTCCGACAAAATGTGCCCGAGGTCTGAGGGGTTAATAACTGCAGAAGTAAGTTTGGCACAACTGAAATTTACTTTATTATTGTAGAAAGCAATCACTTTGTGGTTTGACATATTTAATAAAATAAAATACTTTTTTGTTTAAAACCACGAGATTTATTAATTTATGAACCGACCGGTTTCGCTTTACTGTAATAATGTATTAATTTGTACCCTGAAGATGCTGAGTAAAGCGAAACCGGTCGGTTCATAAATTAATAAATCTCGTGGTTTTAAACAAAAAAGTATTTAATTTTATTAGAAATTTACTTTATTTTTTTACAACTTATACCCTTCATACAGTCAGCCATTTGTTTGCGCTGCATTGCCACAGTGGTTGCAGGTAGAACTGATGTTGTGTAACAATAAATATTATCTGTGACTATAATGAATTCCTTCAATTTCTCATAATGTTGTCACCAGTTGTGTCATCGCGTTGTTCCACCAAATTCAATGTTTTGTACACGTAATTAGGTACTCATTATAGCACAGGTTTAAACACATTATGCTAATAACATTGATATTTTAATATAATTTTATCACACCGCTAATTGTAGTGAATATGTGTAACTAAAACACCGTTTAACGGTTGGGAAGTGATTTATTTATTAGTAAGGCTGTAATTGTTATTGTACGTATTATTATTGTAGATTATATAAATCTAATTCCTTGATGTTTTTGGAGCCTGTGTAATATTTAGTGTTTCTTTTGTTACAGCACCGGCGCCCTAGATGACTCTGTTCAGGACTATTCGTATTTGGATAAGGTAGGAAATTTAATATACTGATTTTTCCTGAAAAAGTTCACATTGCTAGTGAAACTTTTGCATTTTTTGCGTAGTCCAGCGGTAAGGCTCTTGACTAGCACTCCGAAGGTCGCGGGATCGAATCCCGGCGTGGAAAATAAGTTTTATTTGATTAATTTGTGTTATTTCACAATTTATTCATTCAAAATAATATAGGTATGTATAGTATATTTGCGGCACGTTCCAGAGTGGAAGATACTCTCAGTATCGTCCTGGTGTAAGACCACCATTCAGAATTGAAACGTTGCTTGAAATGGCTTTAGCCGTGTTTGGTGACCAGATCTGAATAGCCAGGTACTTCTACACCTCCCTCTTCCCCATCTCCTTCCCTTTCCCACTACCTTGAGCCTCACAACATACATGCCATAGTCCCACTGGCTCAAGACGGGAGCCGTTGGGACTCTTGTGCGGTATTCATGTAAAAAAAAAATTGACTTCGCATTCGTAGATGCTGCGTTTTAGCCACTTGATGTTAATGTTGCTTTTACCCCAAGCTAAATTTCCACATTTGACGAGTGGTGTGCCGATGGTACTCCGGAGACCCATTCTAACACCGGCGTTTCAAATATTATGAAATAATTTGAATTTTCAAAGTAGAAAACATCTTTTGATTGATGTTTTTTCGGGTAGAGTGTGTATTCAGATTTACGTAGACAGGGTAATAAAACCAGTTTTGTATATTGGTGTGATCATTTTTTTTTACAGTTTCCCTAATTGGTGTTTTTTTTTCAGATAAAGTTAAAGTTTTTCCGTGGAAACACGTTACGATATAAATATGTAATATATTTTAATAAAACGTTATATTATCTGTAAATAGAAAATAATTGACAAAAACTAAAAATCGTCGTTTTTAATCCGATATTTATCAAAACTCGTCGCGGCAATTTTGGCGCCGCTCGGCGTATTTTCGCCCGTTACTCGAGGCGAGGGGTATGCTAAATATCTTCTGATATGCTTCTCCACGGGTAAGTATTTACTGATAACTATTCATACATTATTTTCTCGTGCATTCCGGATGACACGAGTCCTCATAACTGTCACAATTAAATATTTGCCTCAAATATTAAAGTCTTCTAGAAACCAGTCATTATTTGAAATTCCGATTTCTGTAGGCGAAATGAGATTGTCTTCGACAGAAGCAATGAATATGTCAGAAAACCGTGCCAAAATGCTTAACAATTTATTATTATTGTGAAATGCAAGTCTTCTGCATTTTTGTTTCTTCAGCATCGGTGTTACCAGGGACCTTATCATGTACCAATACCGGATACCATTTGATAAGCAATACCTCTGCCGTAGGTCACCCCAAGTGGTACGCTACGTGTGTTGACTTGAAAGGCCCTGAACCAAACGGCGCCTATAACGGGTGTTAGATTTTATCAATGTCTAGGCTCCTTGGCGCCTTGGCAACACAGGTCTGGGGTGCCTGGGATCATTGGGCGAGATTTGTCCATGTCTCGATGTTCCCACCCGCCAGCTGCGTTGCGGGCCGGATCGGGAGAGACCAGTAATTGAGGAAGACCCTATGACCTCTCCAGCCGGACTCTCTCTACATATCGCTTTGCGCCGCAGTGGGGGGGGGATGGATTCATACTTCAGTCACTCTGCGTCGTGGACATACTAACCTTCAGATTCCTACCCACCCTTGTACCCAGAACTTCATCTCCTTTATTTACTTGTCACACAAAGCATCGCAAAAGATGGCAGGGAGCAAGAAAAATTATTTTCCTCCTGTGTGGAGTTAATGTTTTTTTTTGGATGAACTCCACACAGGACGCCCCGATGAAAAAAATCCTTCAAGACCAAAGATATTCAAAAACAGAAGAGATATGCTATGGTGTCCGCGCAACTGTCGCCGGACTACGCGCTAATTAGCCTAGTTTTCATACAAAAAGAATTTGTTCATTTCGTTGATTTTTTGAAAATGTGCATTAATATTGGTTAACAATATATTTTGAATAAGGAAAGAATTCGTTCATTTAGTTTAACGTTCGTTTGGTTTATTCGTTAATTATTTGTTCGTTTAGTTTATTTGTTAATTGGTTAACAATATCGGCGACACCCGGAAGCGCAGACCCACATAGTAAAAACAGCAGATAGCACATCTACTTATATTTCAATATCTTTGTTCAAGACCTATGTGTAATCTTTGGGGATGCTATGTGAGGGTCTTTTAAGGACTCGCAACCCGAATTTCTACCGATTTCTTACACATTTGAAGTTTTTAAGATCTAAAAAAAATATATGTTATTTTTGAAAATAATGTCCTAGATGCTACCCGCGCCGAAAACGCAAATTATATGAAATTCCCTCGATAGAAAAAAATCGCATCAGAGCCTACGTCGTTTTTGGGGATGCTGTGTAGAGGGTCTTTTTAGGAAAGGTAGGAGAGGAAGTTCTGGGAAAGAAAAGGTATTAGGGGTAGGAATCTGAAATTTTAAATAAAGTTTGAGCGAGTTTAAATTTTATTGCACCATATTTTTCCATTGCATCGTGTAGGGTCAGTTTTGCACAAAAATTCTTCAATTTTTCTTTTTTTTATCAACTCGAAAACATTGAGCAGTTTGTTTATTGTGCAATATAATTGATCGTTTGGATTCTAAGCGCCTTTCAATCTTATTGAGCAATAAAATATATTGTACAATGTAATTGTAGCGTCTAGGGCCGCCTTAATTAAATAATTGAAATCAAAACTTTTTAACCCCCAGGCATATTTGTTTGGTTTTCGGAACAACTCACATAGGTCTCATAGAAATGATAGTTTCCCCTTGCAATCCTTACATCATGGTTAGAAATAAGATCTAATCTAAACAGTTACGTTTTTATATTTTCACGGCCAAAAGTATTTTCGTTATTTGTTTTTGGGGTGTTATACCGTGTTGCGCTATCACCTTCTTTAGTCAACGTTTCGGACAGCATCTGCTCTGATGATGGCCACTGTAACGCTGCCCGAAACGTTGATTAAAGCAGGAGGTAGCGCAACATGGCATAACACCCCAAAAACCAATATCAAAAATGATCTTAACGATTTTAGAAATAGAATTAATTAATTTTCGTTATTTGTTTTTGGGGTGTTATGCCGTGTTGCGCTACCTCCTTCTTTAGCCAGCGTTTCGGACATCGTTGCAGTGTCCATCATCAGGGCAGATCCGGCAGATCCGGTAGATGATACACATACACATCATCGTAGATACGCATCTACCGGAACTGCCCTGATGATGGACACTGCAACGATGTCCGAAACGCTGGCTAAAGAAGGAGGTAGCGCAACACGGCATAACACCCCAAAAACAAATAACGAAAATGCTTTTGGCCGTGAAAATCTTAAAACTTATCAGAATGAATTAAATTCAAATCCAATGTACAACTTTATAAAATCAAAGTTTCCGACTGCAATTTAAAAAAAATATTGAAATTTTGGGAATTTTTTATTCATTACTAGCTGATCCGGCCACACGAAACACAACGCCATCTACTGACCCAACCTTTATAACCAACGCCATCTTTTAATTTGTACAAATATCAAATCCACACCGCCCGCTTGCCAGCCCGCACTCTTTATATATTATATATTTCAACCAATTTACACGAAACCTTGACAAATTATACGTATACCTAAACCGTCCTCACGAATCACTCTATCTATTGGTGAAAACCGCATGAAAAATCCGTGTCGTAGTTTAAAAGATCTAAGCGTACAGACATCGGGAGCGACTTTGCTTCATACATACTACGTAATAGATTTTTACATGAGACATGATAGGACAAAAAAGTTGTTAACTATAACTTTTATAATTCATTTGCCCAATAAAATGTGTGCTTTTGAATTTCTTTCGTTATCATTATTACTGATTGAAAAAACGTGGTGGAACTTTTTTAAAACCTTAATGTGTTTGCCTTCAAAAATTATATATTTCGAATTGTAAAAAGTTGAAAGCGCATTTTAAAACTTTCCAAAAACAGTTTTTGGGAGGAATGCAGATTCTGCCAAAGTTTGTTTTTTGGCCAAAAACCATGTTTTCACCGCGTTTTAAGTTGAGAACTTTAATCTGGAAGGTGAAAAAAGTGCGGAAAGCAATAGAATTTTTTTTTTAATAAGTAATTAATTTTCAATTGTGTTAAATAAAATTTGTCTTCGCGAACCGACACTATGACAGACCGGCGGGTGCCAGCGGGTATTTCGTCACTGTTGGTATCCCTGATACAAAGACGAGCTAAATACGATTATAGCCGACTTCGTGGGATAACTGATGAGGCGCGTAATTATGAAATTTGTGTAGCGGGCTTGTGTATGTTATCTTTACTTTAAAAAAAACAGCCTACGTTTTTGAATGGTTTGTTTGGCTACGCAGGGTTTGTGTAGCGGGCTTGTGTATGTTATCTTTACTTTAAAAAACAGCCTACGTTTTTGAATGGTTTGTTTGGCTACGCAGGGTTTGTGTAGCGGGCTTGTGTATGTTATCTTTACTTTAAAAAACAGCCTACGTTTTTGAATGGTTTGTTTGGCTATGCAGGGTTTGTGTAGCGGGCTTGTGTATATTATCTTTATTTTTAAAAATAGCCTACGTTTTTGAATGGTTTGTTTGGCTACGCAGGGTTTGTGTAGCGGGCTTGTGTATATTATCTTTATTTTAAAAAACATCCCAGGATTTGAATGGTTTGTCTCCATTCCAGTACCTGATTAGAGGTTCGTTTACATTATATTATTAATTCTGTTTTTCATAATTACGCGCCTTATTATTTATCCCACGAAGTCGGCTACAATCGTATCTGGCTCTTGTTCGGAGATACCAACATAACAGTGACAAAATGGCGGGCGGAGTGTCGTAGTATCGGTTCACGAAGTGAAATTTTATTTATACTTTAAACGGCTGTATCTCCCTCAATTTTGCCGAGCGCGCCTTATTTTTTTTTTATTCAGCTTCTCCACACTTTTCTCATCTAGAAAGTGCCTTTTTATTAAATTTCCAAACTTTGGCAGAATCTGCATTTCACCCCAGTTTTTAGTTTTCGGAAACACTAAGAATTGATTTTTTTTGCAACTTGGAAATATTTTGACCTTCCCACAAAATAGTCCTGAGGCCTAAGGGGTTAACAGCCAGTCCAAAGTAAATTACCGCGCCAAAAACAGGTAAAAGTATTGTCCTCAAACTAACTACAAAAAGTGTTCTCCCAGTTCAAAATGAAACGCAATTAGTTTTATTGTTAACCTCATCCGATTGCTTGCACAGTTGCACACATTCCCAATGTTGTTATCTCACAGCGGTCAATAGGTACATTTTAGTTAATCAGTCAGTTAGTTGTCAGTTGCGCCTGAACCTTTGACCGAGTTACTACGACCGTCCTGTTTTCCCAATTTTAAAACCGGAACATTTTCAAAATATATACTGAAGCGTCAGGTATGTACTTTAATCTGATATTATTGTTACAATAACAGTGGTGGTAATAAAGATATATTATGTCGTCATGTACATATTATTGCATGCACAATATGTTCCGTGTGACATTTTTGGCCAAAATGAGTTATTTACACAATTCGATTCGGATTTTTTTCGATCATGCAAAATATATTTACGGCCGGCGCGCGGCGTGGTTTAGGGGGGGGGGGGGCTCTTGACTCGCAATGCGAAGATCGCGGATCGAATCTCGGCGTGGTCAAATAAATTTTATTCGATTAATTTGTGTTTTTTCACAATTAATTCATTTTAAATAATATATAGTATATTTGCGACACGTTCCAAAGACGAAGATACTCTCAGTATCGCCCTGGTGTAAGGGTCCATTAATAAATTCCGTCACACCTTAAGGGAGGGGGGGGGGGTAGAGAAGTGTGACAAGGGGTATGGGGGGGGGAGGGTCCATGAGCTTTATGACGTCACATGCACAACGACTGCGACTCAACTGACTACCACAAAAATATTTCCCTATCCCATTACGCCCCCTCCGTCGTGGTATCCCATTACGCCCCATCTCCTTTCCCTCCCATTACCTTCAGCCTCACAACATATCCCAATTGGGCGGGAATAGGTACCGCCGCCCCAGGATCCTTTATTGGATAACCAACACCTCTGCCATAGGTCACCCTAAGTGGTTCGCTATGTTTGGTGATTTAGCAGGGGTGCCCGGGTTCATGGGGTGAATGTCTAGGTCTTGGAGGTGGATGGCCAAGACACACTGAACCCCAGATTTCTACCCACCCCTTAAACCCTTTTCCTTCCCAGAATCTCCTCTCGTTCATTTCCTTAAAAAAAAGCCACACAGCATCCCCAAAGATGACATAGGCGTGGCGCCCGGGTTCATGGGGTGACTTTTGTGCGGGTCTTGGCGGCGGATGCGTCAGCCCACCTTCTGCGTGGCGGGCCGGATCGAGAGAGACTGGTTGACAAAGAAGTGAGTTGATGATGACCTTTTTTTTCGTTATCACTAATTTTAGTTAGAAAAAAACGTGAAGTTAGCCATTTTTAAAACATGTTTTGATTATATTCAAAATTTTGTATTTAAAAAATAATATTTTTAAGTAGAATAATAAAATTTATGAGCGTATTTTAAACCTTTCAAAGAAAGTCTTTTAGTTTTCGGGTTTATTTGGGTTTTATTACAAAGCGGAAAAATGTCGGTCTGCCGTCAAATTAGGCCCAAGGCTGAGGGGGTCAAGAGAAAAGAACTACGTACTTGTGATCAGTGGCGGCCGCTGCCCTGAAAACGTGGTGGTTCACTGATATCAATCCGTAACTATGAGATAACGATTACTAAGCAACATTAGGGAAAAATGATCCCACTAATCTTATTTGGAGAGAAGATCTATTTTAAGCTGTTTTCGAAGTGCAAAAACTTCTACATATATCGCTTTTTAATTCAAATTTTTATTTTTCGGTACTAAGAAAATAAAAACACAATACTATTTTTTTGTAAATAAATCTCAAATTTCAACCCAAAAAACTCTTTTTTACAATGTTTCATTTATTTTATTTTATATTTCATAAAATAAAATAAACTTGAAAGTAGTGTAAGAAGAATATACGACGCAAATGTGAATGGTAGAAGAAGTCGGGGACGCCCGAGGAAGACATGGCACGAGCAAGTGAATCAGATACTTTAGTCGGGCCATGTCGAAAGTCGGAATAATAGAAGAGAATGTATAAGACGATGTATGAATGTGAGTGAGGCAAAGAGTGTGTGCCAAGACCAAGTTATTTGGCGGTCCGTCCTCTCTGCCTACCCCTGTGTTAGTTTTATATTTAATTTTAAACAGGATACAAACAGTATTTCTAAACAATGTATAAACAGCACGAGGGCAAAATTGTCAAAGTTAACTATAATTGTATTCCTTAATGATCTGCGTTTTATAATTTAAAACACCAATCAATAAAAAAGCAAATATACGTAAAATTTAGGTATTTGCTGTACCTTTTGATTAAAAAAAGAATTATTCAGTTTGGTTAAGTATTTTTGCCTTAAATCCAAATTTAAGTTTGTATGATAAAGGCCGCCGCGCGCCGGGTGGCACACCAAAATAGCTTAATTTTTCATACATATGGCCGGCGTTGCGCGCTGGCGATGTTTGGGATATTCGATACAAAAACATAATTCGTTCCGCTTGCAATCGGCTGCACACCGGACAGGGTAACTTCGCGCGGAACTTTGGGAGTTTGCTCTCCCTGATTCATATTATATTATGCATTATATTGGAAGGTGATATTTTTTAATGAAATTCATAGATTTTATATTTTCCGGGAAGATATTATAAAGTAATTTTAGACGATATAATTTAGCAGTGCTGCACACAAACACACTGTTCAACCAGCCGCCCTTGCTTGTGATGTTAAAAGAATAAACAGTTTTATAAGTTATCGTCATTTTATGCACTTTTCTCACTAATTCAAAATACTGAAATAATCTGATATGAAATAACGATCATTTTTCTTTGGAATTCTACTAGGACCTGTCCCCAATTAATCCTAATTAAGTATGTTATTAAATAGTTTCCTTATTAGCATTTCTAGTCAGAGTATTAAAAAAAATATTTTTGGCTAAATAAATTGATAATTCGGTCTTGTGTGCGGTGATCAAATTCAAAGATGATTGCGAAATGTGTTATGATGCAATGGAATGGAATGCTATTAAGTCGTTTTTTTCATTTTAAAATAATGTGTTATCGTTAACCCCTTAGACTAACTTGTTCACGGCTCATATAGGTCTCATAGAAGTAATTTTGTCTCCCTTACTATCAAGGTTAGAAATATGATTTAAACTTAAACGGTGTTCAGAAGAGAAAACAACCCGATTTATATCCAAATTTAAAAGTCCCCAATATAAAAACACACACATACTTTATTAGGCAAATGTATTACAAACTTTATCTGCAACTCAAATTTTTGGTAGTTTCGTGCAAAAATAATTAATAAAAAATTCCCGAAGTTTAATTTTTTTGTGTGCCTCCGTTCACGGAGATACTCGATCCTCAAGCGTATATTACGCGCCGATCGTAAGTACCCTCAGAGTATTGTTACTCTGAGTAAGTACCTTGTAGAGTTACTCTGAGTAGATTGTTACTCTGAGTAAGTACCCCCGGTAGGTACGATTTTGCTGGTGTCCGTTCACGGCGCTACGCGGTGACTGTCGGTTTCCAATCAGTATCACGATACCGACAGTGCAGATCGCACGCGACGCGTCGCATCATTTGTGTCTGATACTTATTCGTTTGACGTTTGATAGAAATGGCGTCAGAACATTAAAGTAATGTTAGATTTGTTCTGGAAGTGGAAAAAATGCGTGTTTATATAACTATACTTTACCAGAATACGTAAGAAAGGATTTAGTGGAGAAGACATGGAATGATGATTACGGGGACTAGCATTAAAAAGTAGTATATCAGCAGAGTACTTGTGGTTTCGTCACAATTACGTAGTTTGTAAGTATCTCCATGAACCTTAGATTTCATTAAAGGCTCTATGGCACCAAACCGACTGAATTCCCCAAGGATTGCAGCTAGAAGATACCAGTATTTAAAAAAATGAAAACGGTACTTATACAAAACTAACACCCTGTATATGTATGAGATAATAGTATTAAATTTTGAAAGCGGTCTACGAAAAAAAAGTTTGGGAACTCTTCTTTTTTTTTAAAAGATAATAATAATAATATTTGGATGATTTATATAGCGCCGTTTTTGTGAAAAATCACCTCAAGGGCGCTGTACAAACTTATAATACATTTTTAAAATCTAAAAACTACAAGCTAGGCAAACAATTATAAACAACTTATGGCTAAAAATTGCATACATCGGTTCATTGATCACCGATACGAAAATATGTGTACAATATTTTGACCAATGAACGCGATGCTGCCTAAAATTTAATGAAAACAGGACCATACTTACCTGGGAGGTCGCTTGAAATTAACACTGATGTACATTTAAATTAAAGATGTACATTTAAATTAAATTATTGTAAATCAATATGTTATCTAGTTTTTTTTTTTTTTACATGAGCTCCACACAAGAGGCCCGGAGGAAAATAATTTCCCTCAGGGCCTATGTCATCTTTGGGGATGCTGTGTGGAGGGTTTTTGTAAGGAAGGGAAGGAGAGGAGAGTTCTGGGAAGGAAAGGGTTTAAGGGGGGGGTAGGAATCTAGGGTTCAGTATGTCCTGGTCATCCGCCTCCAAGACCTAGACAAACCTCACCCCATGAACCCGGGCACCCCTGCTTAATCACCGGCCGTAGCGAATAACCATAACCACTTGGGGTGACCTATGGCAGAGGTGTTGGTTATCCAATAAAGGTTCCCGGGGCGGCGGTACCCATTCCCGCCTCCCAAATTGAGAGTAAACACTTGTTTATGACAAATTAATATATTTCAGATTTTTCTTGCACATTTACTTTTGCTTAGACATTATTGAAAAATTATAAATACTTACGATAAAAAAAAATAATTACAAAAAGTACATAATTTTAATAGTTTTATCATCACGCCTTAAAGCATTTTTGCATGTAGATATAAATTAAAGCTAATTTGGAATGAAATAAAAGCGATATTGAGTTATAATTTTAAAAAGCTGGTACGGAGAATAATTAACCTTTCTCATTGTAACCACCCTGTACGATCGTAAGAACATATTTCGATAAAATGTGGATTTTCGGCCGATGGCTGGTTAGGTCCTGAAGGGATAAAAATAAAAAATATTTTTATGTTACGGCTGGTACAACTGTATTTTCGATTTTGAGCGTTTTATGGGTTAGATATTCGATTGAATTAATATATTTCATAATACTGTTTACATAAATTCAGTCGCTACCGTGTTTTATTGCCAGATTTAATTTATTATAACACGTGGGTAAAATTAGAGATCCGCGTTATTTTAACAATGCTCGAAATACCACGTTTATAAAAAAGCATCCTAAATTTGAATATTGAGTCATAGGGCGTGTTTCATTGCAGCATTCGTATAAATTTATATAGAGGTGAGGCAGAGAGGATTACTGATTTCAAAAAATCACTGAAGGCCCCCCAGACCTAGCAAAGGGGTGATGCCGGAGCCGTTAGGTCGGGAAAATGATGCCGTTTATGATAGTGGCCATACCGTGGTCAGGTAAGTACCGGGGCTTTGTTGTGGAGACGTTCTTTAAAAACGGGGAAAGCGTTGTGGCTACGCATGGGGCTTTCCGGGTCCGGTTCGAGTTAAATCGTAATGAGAGTGTTCCTGATCCTAAAACTATTCGGAAATGGATCAGTAGTGTAAGGTGGACAGGAACTGCAGATCCTAAAATAACAGTTGGGTGACCTAAAAGTGTGCAAACACCTGAAAAAATCACGGTATTAAGAGCGTGAATTGAAGAGTCTCCAACCCGAGCAACGCGGAAACATGCCGCTGCGCTTGGAATACCGTCCAGAATTATAGGGCAAATCTTACACTCAGACCTTCACCTGTACCCCTAAAAGATGATGCATGCACGGGAATTGAGACCACAAGATTTTGTGAAACGTAGAGATGCTTGCATTGCAATCGTAACTGCTGTATCCCTCGGAGCTGTTTTGTGCGCTAGCAACGAAGAATTAATCATTACCGTTATTGAGTTATATTCATCTCACTATTGTGAGATGTTGGAGAACCTTAGGCGTCCCAAAATGAAAGAGTATTGCGAGGAACACGACACAGAAGCCTTCTGGTTTCAACAAGATGAAGCCTGGCCCATGCTGTCCATCGTTCAGGCGAAATTTTGCAAATGCTCTTTCCAGGTCACCTGATCTCTTTGCGGGGGGATATTCCATGGCCCCCTCGCTTTCCCGATTTGACCCCGAGTGACTTTTTTTTGTCAGGATACGTCAAAGCTGAGGTAAACAAACTTCGACCTCGAACCCTTGAAGCTCTGAAAGAGGCGTTTGAGGACGTCATCGTTGGAATTCCGCAAGATGTGCTGGGAAGAGTGGCCGAAAACTTCTTTGAAAAGCTCAATATGTATATTGCTCGCCGAGGCCGCCACGCCAGACGATATAACTTTCAAAACATCATGAAAAAAACGGCATCATTTTCTTGATCTAACGGCACCCACCCCGCCCCTTTGCTCGGTCTGGGGGGCCTTCAATGATTTTTTGAAACTAGTAACTCCTCTCTGCCCCACCCCGTATAACCAAGGTCTGATCTGCGCGGTGTCCGGAAATTCTTAGTACAAGCGGGAAACTAATGAATCTACATTACATTTGGAGACGATTTTGTGGTGGGTCGTTCTTCTTTTTAACCTACATAAAGTTATCTCCACCAGTTAGTGGAGAAAAATTCAACAGAATTACCAATATTATCCTATTAATATTATAAAGGTGAAAGTTTGTATGGATGTATGTTTGTTACTATTTCACACAAAAACTACTGAATGGATTTTAAAAATTCTTTCACTAATAGAAAGCTACATCATTTGCGATTATTATAGGCTATATATATTGGAAAGTTCTGGCGTTATGAATAATCTCTGGCGTTATGAAATTATTTATCATACGTTTTCTGTCGCTAACAAAATCGATTTATTGCAAACTCAGGAACAATTGTCGCCTTGGAAACGATGTTTTTTTTTTTAAATTAGTCAATTCACCCTAAAAATAGAGCTTTTTTGGCGTCGTACTTTAACCATCTCTAAAAATTAATCACAGAAGTGTATGTATGCGCGCGTAAACCCGAACGACAGCACCAAATTGGATAATTCTTTTCTTTTGTTCGTTATTTTGAGTTGAGCTCTGCTATTATGAAATTTGTATAAAAAAAATGTAATAGGTGGCACGCGAGCAGTTTGAAGATTGAATGTACCGGGAAAGAATGTGTGGAATGCGAGAGGGGGGAGGGGGTGTGGGGAGGGCCGTGGGGGAGGGGGAGGGAGTGGAGGGGGTTAGGGGGGCGTGGAAGGGGTTAGGGGGGGCGACAGGGGGAGGGAAGGAAGTGGGAGGGATGGAGGAGGGTGGGGGGAGGTGGAGGGGGGAGGGGTAGGTGGTGGAGGTGAGTTGGAGTGGGGGAGGATGATGGGAGAAGTGGAGTGGGGCGAGGGAAGGTGGAGGGAAGAGGGGTAGGGGGGGGGGAGGGGGGTTGATGGGGGAGTGGAGGCGGAGTTGAAATTCCCTAATACCATGCGAGCGAAGCCGCGGGAAAAAGCTAGTTATTTTATAATTATTTTAAAATCTACTGTACTAAAGACGTAACGACTGTGTGCGTTTAAAAATATATATATTAAAAAACTACGTGACAGAGTTGTAGCTCCTCGTGATAGAAGTGTTTTTCATACAAATCACAGTTGTCTCCCTGCCACCTCGACTTGCGTATATTCTATAATCTTACAAAAAAATGATACACGACGACATAAAATATAAAACTATTTTTAAACTCCAAAAGGTATAAGAACATATTGAAGTAACAGCGATTATTATTTTATATGATGTTTAATGAAATATTTAAAAATCCCAAAAACTTGTCCCCTACAATTTTTATGTCGTACGTCAACTCTGTCACGTGGGTTGTCATTCGAAATAGGTATACACGCAGCTCTTGTTTGTAACCATTTATATTTACAGGCATTTTCGGCCTCCTTCCCCCCTTGCTGCATTTTCCCCTCTGAGATCCAGAGAGAATTCATTCATAGTAAAAACAAATGTGACGGAGGGGTGGAAATGTGACAGAGTGGTAAACGTTATGTAGGTTAAAAAGAACAACCCGTACATAATTTTTTGATTTGAATCTTCATTTTCGGGTAAATCGAGTCTGAAGTTGAAATTTTTAGGTCAATTTGAAATAATCGATCGCTAGGTTATTGTAAGCTGTTTTATGTCTTTTGAAGTGCGTCGAAGTATACATCCGACTATGAAAAAAAAATTCCCGCCGAATACACACTTTCTTCATTAAATTTAGTTTTTTTTTTTACATTAGCACCATGCAGGAGGCTTTGAGGAAAAAAGTTATCTCAGGGCCTATGTCTTATTTGGGGATGCTGTGTGGAGGGTTTTTTTAGGGAAGGAAGGAGAGGTAATTTGGGAGGGAAAAATGTATGAGGGTTAGATAGGAATCTGGGGGTCAATGTGTCCAGGAGTGACGGACGTATGAATCCGTCCCTCCCACTGCGTTGCAAGGCGACGGGTCGATAGAGTCCGGCTGTTGAGGTCTAGGTTAGTTCTCCTTCATCCAGTCTCCCGATCCGGCCCGCCACGCAGCAGGTGAGTAAATGAACTTGCAACCAATACCTAGATAAAACTCACCTCTTGAACTCGGGTACCCCTGCTAAGGTCACGGCACTTAGCAAGGGACCTACAGCAGGGGTGTTGGTTATCCAATAAATTGATAAAGTAAAAACGTGAAGTAAAAGTAAAAGTAACGCGATGTGCGTTCACTAGTAGTTACCCGTTTGTACTGCGAGTTTCCGGGTACCATGTACAATAAAATATATAGATATAATCATTTTTATAATTTGTCAGTGTCGTTTTAATCGCGATCGGCATTTTAACGATATTTCAAGCCAACGAACGACGTTTGTAGTGTAATTTTTAGAGTGACATCATTTTGTCGTATTTCTACGTAATTTCTATTATTCCTGAATTGCAATTGTTTAACGATTTTTAACATGAATTTATTTTTAAAATTTTAACATGAATTTATTTTTGAAATGAAATGTTTTTCGACCGTGAAATTTAGGTTTTATAAACAATACAAATTGATATGAAAACAACACATTTTTCTACCGCAATATCAGATAAAAATATATACTCAGCTGTCGTGGGATGTGTATAATGGAATTTTAACAGCGAAGAATTTTGTAAATACTGAATAAAAAATGAATCGCCGAAAGAATTCTCTTGCCGTGAATTCAGATTCAGATAGTTTGTTCTTTATTCTATAACACCTCCCAGAGAACTCTAGAATGAATGCCCTGTCTGGTTTACAATTTATTTTAAATAAAAAAAAGATTGGCCAATATTTAAAAACTCCTTCTTTAAAAGTAGTTCCTACGAAAAAAATTGTTTCGTGATTGAGAACTAAACCTGCCGAAGAATTGAACTCAGGATGCCTGGGTCTGGGTAGCGGTGGCGGTTCGTGACTTCAATGAGCTAGCATAGTAAGATTGAAAAATACAACATTTAGATATGTTGTTTAAAAAAAATTTGAACAATTCATCAAATACCTATTTTAAGTTAATTTTCACGTTCTGTGACTTATTTATTGATTACTAGCAGACCCGGCCACAAGTTAGCTTTGGCTAACGAAACACAACGCCACGCCATTACCCAACCTTTATAACCAACGCCATCTTTTAAATCAAATCCACACTGCCCGCTTGCCAGCCTGCTGCCCGCTGCCCGCTTGCCAGACCGCTCTCCTTATTTCTCAATTTGGGAGGCGGGAATGGGTACCGCCGCCCCGGGAACCTTTTTTGGATAACCAACACCTCTGCCACAGGTCATCCCAAGTGGTTCGCCACGTTTGGTGTTTTGCACGGGTGCCTGGGTTCATGGGGTGAGGTTTGTCTAGGTCTTGGAGGAAGATGACTAGGACATACTGAACCTCAGATTCCTACCCACCCCTTAAACCCTTTTCCTTCCCAGAACTCTCCTCTCGTTCCTTTCCTTAAAAAAACCCTCCACACAGCATCCTCAAAGATGACATAGGCCCTGAGGGAAATTATTTTCCTCAGGGCCTTCTGTGTGGAGCTCACGTTTTTATTTTATTTTTATATATATATATTTCAACCAATTTACATAAAACTTTGACAACTTATATACCTAAAAGCCTTCCTCGTGAATCACTCTTATCTATTGGTGAAAACCGCCTGAAAATCCGTTGCGTAGTTTAAGAGATCTAGACGCACAGACAGCGGGAGCGACTTAATTTTATACTATGTAAAGATTTCAGTTTTATGAAGCATCTGGTATATAATGATATAATAACAGAACTTTAATAGAACTTACACAGGATGTCAAAATTAACTCCAAATATTAGACTACTCTAGCTGAGGAATTGAACTCACGACGCCTGGGTGGGACCCATTCGTGATGCCAACACAGCCGGTGTTTTATTGCCTGACCGGTCAATTTATTATATTGATTTAACCTCGTTGGTGTTAGTCATCCGAATTCTGTATAGAAATGCGTAATAAACTCTTTTTTTAATGTATCAAGTTGTTTAGTCAAAATTGAGGGTCAACTTTTAATTGCCAAGTTATTAAAATACGTGTTAAAGATATAAAACATTGCGAACATTCGTACACGAGACAGTTGTCACCCATTCATCATAAATCACACTCGAAGCTGCCTGGCTTAAATAATCCACTGAATCAGATAATGAAGTGCGACTGTACCGACTTGAAAGATAGCTGTTGTCTCTAATAATGTGCTTTATTTACCTCTGATGCCTCGGGCCCATTTTGTCGGAAGGTCAAAATATTTCCGCTTTGCAATAAAATATAAAATCCAAATTGTCACGGATTATACCTTCTTTTTTTACATTAACTCCACACAGGAGGCCCTGAGGAAAATAATTTCCCTCGGGGCCTATGTCATCTGGGATGCTGTGTGGAGGGTCTTTTTGAGGAGAGAAAGGAATGAACATTGGTCTTGAAGAGACCCATGTTGTAGGAAGGAGGAAACACAGAGGCCGGCAAATCATTCCACAGCCGAGCTGTTGAACACAAGAACGAGTCGAAGAAACGACCCGTTCTCATGTGACAAATGTCAACCGTGTACAAATGTTGGGCACGCGTTTTTCGTGTTTCCCGACTATGCACCGGTGCCGAAGGGATCAATGATGCTAGTTCCTCGGAGCATCTTCCATTGTAATACCGGTAGAACAAGGATAGCATTCCCACCCGACGCCTGTGTTCTAAAGATTGCAATCCGTCTGTTAAGATGGGAGAATCTATCAAACGGACCGCCCGTTTCTTCACAGAGTCGAGGGTAGAATAATAATAACCTTCGTTAATATATAAATATATAATAATAACCTTCGTTATTATTATATATTTATATATTATTCCTATGTTATTTGTTACACCTTCTTGTTTAGCATGTTAAAAAAGCAATTCTTTTATATTTTAAGTATCGGCTTGCTACCTCCTTCCTTCTTGTATTCATGTTATGGTGTCAATTTTTAATAATAATAATACACATTAGTACGTGATTAGCGTGTTTTTTTTTTGTCTTTTTTAGACCATTTTTTTTTGCCTGCCCACGCTTTCACAAGGGGGCGTTATCGCCCACATTGAGAACCTACATATGATCTAGATAAAATTTCTCACTCTGATAGTAAGGGAGATATAACGATTTTTATGACACCTTTATGAGTTGTTCCGAAAATGTTCCGAAAGACACGCCAACGAAAATGACGTACCATTTCAAGAATTTTGTGTAGTATAATAAATATTGTTTAAATAATATCTCCTTTTCACAACAAAACACTTTGTCATTATTTAGACTAAATACTCTTATAATCAGGAACGAGTTTGTAGGATGGCCTGGATGCTAACGTCCTTTCTATTATGCTCTCAAAGTCTCCCGCTTCTCGCATGGTGGAGTATTTTGTATTTATTTCTATTCGTTTTTTTTTTTTTTCTTTGTTCAAGAAAAAAAATTACATGTTCAAGCCCAGCCGGGCGTGAAATTCAAAAAAAAAAAAAATAAATTGAGCTTACTTCGGTCACGCCGACACGTCCTCAAGACACTTCTATCGAATTATCTCCTCAGTGATATAATGTCATACGCAGCTCTCGCCCAACCATTTATTTTCAAGATGGTGTTGTTGCCCTAGCTTTGCGTTATTTACTAGAAAATTTTCTCTCGGTTGGATTCTTGCTTTTTAACACAGTGTTGATCTTGTGTTTCCTCCCACCTACAACATGGGTCTCATCAAGACCCGTGTTCACTCCTCTCTCTGCTCAAAAACACCATCTGCCTGCTGTATGGAGTTAGAGTTAAAGTAATCAGTAGCCATTGGGTTAAGTGTATTTACGTTATTTGCATAAATATACATAGTAATGCATATTTGATCCTTTTCCCTTATGAATGAACATTTCAGCGGGTTTTGATCAATACTAATGCATATTTGACCCATTTTTGTCAGTAATGCATTTTGAACCCTTTCGGTAATTAATGCATATTTGGACCTTTTGGGTCATCAATGCGTATTTGAGCCTTTTTGGTCAATATTACATATTTGAGCTTTTTGGATCATTAATGAATATTTGAGCCCATTTGGTCAATATTGCATATTTGGACCCTTTTGGTCAATATTGCATATTTGATCCCTTTTGGTCAACATTGCATATTGATCCCTTTTGGTCAATAATGCGTATTTGAGCCTTTTGGGACATTAATGCATGTCTGAGCTTTTTTGTCTATTGAATATTTGAGTTTTTTCGACAATAATGGATGCTAACCTTTTCGATAATAATGCATATTTTAGCCTGCTTTCAATAATATATATTTTAGCCTTTTTGGTCAATAATCCATATCCGAGCTTTTTTACGTTTGTGGATGGATAATCGGTGGTGCGTACTAATGGTTTTTGAAAGTAATGCATAGTTGATTTTTTTTCCGCATGAATACAATACATAATAAAAATGTAAATACATGCATGTTATTATGAAAGTGAACACTACCGTACATTTTTTTTGACGAATGTTTTATTTTTTTTTTATTAACATTTTTATTTTGATATGTTTCATGATCGTATCGTTGTGTAATTCGAAAATCTTTCCCGACCTTGCAAGCTTAAAACGTTGAAGCGTTAAGTGTCGTATGTTCGCGCTCTCGACACCTGTTATGTTTATTTCTAGACACCCTGTAGCCAGTAGCCAGTAGTCAGTAGCCACCCAGATATAAATAAAATAGTAAAGTCACCAAATTGGCCAACTTTCGAAGAATGAAAGAAAAATACATTTCATCCGAGGATTTTATTAGAATCCGTAATAATGCTTTTAGGTGTTTGTTTCCTTTTTTAGTATTGAGCCTATTATATTGGAAGATACTTTCAGTAACGACCTGAACCTAACAAACCCAATTAGAATTGAAACCTTGTTTGAAATGGCTTTAGCCTTGTTTGGTGAGAAATGCAAGATAATTATATTTATTTATTTGTTTGTTTACGCCTTGATGGCTTTTACATATAAAATAAATTGTACAGGAGCATTACAACAAGTATGCAGTATCATAAGTATATAGTACATAAAATGATAAACAGAGCTAGAAGTAGAAAGATATAAGTAGGTATCAGTATTCGAGTGATTGTTTACAAAGGTGTTCAACCAGCGGATTCGTATTTGGGCTCACGCTACATTAGATTCAATCATTATTGTCACAATATCACACAAAATGTGATTCCATATATACTCGAAGCATACCAGTATTGCAGTGGTGTAAAACATTTTTAACGATTTATATCAGCGGTCGTCACACTTTTCTGGTGAAGGGCCACATAGGACAATGTGAGGTATCACCGCGGGCCGCACACTTATGATTTCGGGGGGGGGGGGGGGGGGGGGGTGGTTTTACCTTTTTGTTTAGCAAGTTAAAAAGGCGCTTCTTTTGTATGGGTTGGTACTTAGGTTCATGATATAGTGTCAATTCTTGCACGTAAAATCATCATATTATATATTTAAAAAAAAAAATTGTGTAGATCTGTAATGGAATATTTCAGTTCAAGTTTCATGCACTTCCCGAACTATCTAAACGTGTGATATTTCGCACACGTGATAAAAATGATTACAATACATACAATAACAAAAATGAACCAATATTAAAGTTTACTTTGCTTTATTACGTGATGAGCGTGTTTTTTGGTCTTTTTTAGACCATATTTTTTACCTACCTACACCCTTACTGAGCCATCTCTTCGCCCTCTAATTTTCTCTGGGTCTTCTACTGCCCCACTGAAAGACTCAAACGATCACAAGGGGGCGTTATCGCCCACGTTGAGAACCCATGACGTACACTATATGTTCAAAAACCAGCTAGTCATTTTAAAATCAAATGTCAATCAATTAAAATGAACGTTTTAAAATCATATGGGTATATGTACACAAAATATTGGAAAATAAACGGATAATATAATTGTACATAAAAAATATATTTATAAAGAAAAAGGCAGATGTTTGAGCGGGCCGCAAAAAACGGATAATATAATTGTACACGAAAAAAATATTTTTAAAAAGGAAACAGCAGATATTTGTGAGTGTCGCATAAAACGGATAGTATATTGTACATGAAAAAAAATATTTAAAAAGAAAACGCCAGATATTTGTGCGGGCCGCAAAAAAACGGATAGCATATTTTGTACATGAAAAAAATAAACGATACAATAAAAAAATAAAAAATATTTAAAAAGGAAACGGCATATATTTGTGCGGGCCGCATAAAAACGGATAGTATATTGTACATGAAAAAACATATTTATAATGAAAACGGCAGATATTTGTGCGGGCTGCAAAAAATGGATAGTATAATTGTACATGAAAAAAGTAGATAAGTTTTAAGATTTTCACGGCCAAAAGCATTTTCGTTATTTGTTTTTGGGGTGTTATGCCGTGTTGCGCTACCTCCTTCTTTAGCCAACGTTTCGGACATCGTTGCAGTGTCCATCATCAGGGCAGATCCGGTAGATGTGCCCTGATGATGGACACTGCAACGATGTCCGAAACGTTGGCTAAAGAAGGAGGTAGCGCAACACGGCATAACACCCCAAAAACAAATAACGAAAATGAAAAAAGTATATTTAAAAAGAAAACGGCAGATATTTTTGCGGGCCGCAAAAAAAACGGATATAATAATTTCATTGTACATAAAAAATATATGTTTAAAAAGAAAACGACAGATATTTGTGCGGGCCGCACAAATGTCCACCACGGGCCGCACCGTTTGACGACCACGGATTTATATAAAAGTAGGTAATTTTCTTGTAATTAATTTTTTTGTTTATTTTTTTTTAATTGTAATTTTTTTTGCTATCATAAATGTAGGTACGTATGTTTGTTATTATTATGAAAAAGAAACACAGGTACACAGTAATTACAAACCTATATAAATAAGTAAGTAGGTACAATGAATGTAGTTACAGAGCAGTGGGTATTAATGTTGAAGACAAGGCAAGCATTTTTGGTTTGAATTTGTTTTTTAGTGTTTTTCTTTAAAAATATTACACGAACTTGTGATTGTTATTGCACTATATTATGTAAAATCTTCCACCATAACACGGGCATTAACCTAGCTTGGTGGTCGAAAAATCCACTAATAAATGTAACCATAAAATTTTAAACAATGAATAAAGAAAATTAAAAAAAATCTAAGAAGGCCTATGCTTTTTTTTACATTAGCTCCACACAGGAAGCCCTGAGGAAAATAATTTCCCTCGGGGCCTATGTCATCTTAGGGGATGCTGTGTGAAGGGTCTTTTAAGTAAGGGAAGGGTAGGAAGTTCCGGGAAGGAAAAAGGTGGGAATCTGGGGGTCAGTGTGACAGAAATTTGAATCCATCCCTCCAATGAGACGAGAGTCCATCTGGAAAGGTCAAAAGGCCTTCTTCAACCAGTCTCTCTCGATCCGTCCCTCCACGCGGCAGGTGGGCAAACGCATCTGCCGCCAAGACCTCAACTCACCCCATGATCCCGAGCACCCCTGCTAAGTCACCAAACGTAGCGAACCACTTGGGGTGACCTATGGCTTTGAGCATGTAGAACGAATGTGAAAGGAAGAAGAAATCAGGTACACCCGAGAAGGCATTACACCTTCAAGTGAATCAAATACTTGGGAGTCGTGCCCTGTCAAGAGTCAGCATAACAATAGAGTATGAATGATACGATGTATGAATGTGAATGCAGTAAGGTGTGTCAAAACCGAGTTGTTTGGCGCTCCACCGTCTCTGCCTACTCCTGCGGAGGGTTGGTTAGTTACTACCGACAAACATGCGCTACAAAAAAATTTTAACCCATATTTCGCCGCTATCAGTTCCAAAGGTCAGATTTTGATGAAATTTGGATAAGTGGTATATAAACACACAATTAAGAAAATAAAAATTTTGAAAAAATTTTAAAACTTATACTTACAAAAATATGAGGTGGTGCGTTTTCGCACCGTCAGCGAAATAGTGGGGTAAAAAGTAAATGTATGAAACCAAACAAATTTATTTGAAAGTGGATTTATTTCTCTTCATTTATAAATCATACTAGCTGACCCGACGAACTTCGTACCGCCCTGTTGAATTAAATTCAGTTTTTTTATTAAGTTAAAAATTACGCAATGAAGCAATTATCAATGCGCAACTGTCCGTGTTTTGTTTTTGTCAGTATCAGAGATGGCGTTGTGTACGGATTTATATTTTTGTGATTTTCTTACTTTTACAATTACTTACGGGAATTCGGGAGGCGGATACGGGTGCCGCCGCCCCGGGAACCATTTATTGAATAACCAACACCTCTGCCATAGATCACCCCAAGTGGTTCGCTACGTTTTGTGATTTAGCAGGGGTGCCCGGGTTCATGAGGTGACTGGGTCTTGGCAGTTGATGCGCCTGCCCACCTGCTGCGTGGCGGGCCGGATCGAGAGAGACTGGTTGAGGGAGGCCTTTTGACCTTTCCAGCCGGACTCTCTCGACCCATTGCCTTGCACCACAGTTGGAGGGATGGATTCATACGTCCGTCACTCCCGGACACACTGACCCCCAGATTCCTACCCACCCCTCATACCTTTTTTCTTCTCAGAACTTTCTATCCTCCCCATTCCTTAAAAAGATTCTCCACACAGCATCCATTAAGATGACATAGGTCCTGAGAGAAATTATTTTCCTCAGGGCCTCCTGTCTGGAGCTTATGTAAAAAAATGCGTTTCATTTCAGAGATTTATTATAATTATTGTATTTTTCCTTTGGAGGTGTGCAGACATACGTTCACCATTTGTCTCATTTTCGACTATGGACATTGAGTGTGTAAGAAAGAAGGGCAGCATTATATGATTAAAAACAAATGCACAACAATCAACGCATTGACATTTGACGTTTTTGAATGTTTGGAATTCATGCACAGTTCAATATTATACCCCTCACAATATTGCTGCAGTTCTTTCAAAATAGGAGAATTCGTTCGATACAAAATGTATGGGGAAAATAATTTTCTTTATAACTATTTATTTCGTTAACTTTTGTGATGTTTTAATAGTTATTATCCTATCCGGGGCGGAGACAAATCCAACAAATCAAAGATCATCAAAATCAGCCCAGCCGTTCTCGAGTTATAAATAGTGTAACTAACCCGACTTTGTTTTATATATCAAGATTACTAATATTAACTAAAATTAAAGATATTGTATATATACGTAGGAAAGTGCACCTTTCTAAAAGACATTATAAGAAATTAGCATACACAGATATTATCTACAATAAACACTATTTTCCGGTATGGCATAATTCGTTACATTTATAAAGTAATATTAAAAATGAACACTCCCTGTTATACTTGACCTCGATGTTGTCGCAAATCTACTGGGTCTGCCAATGGAAGAAGAATTTACTTTTGACGACTTCATGAGGGCGGTGGCCACACTTCTTCTAAAACTCAAAAGGCTCATATTTTCCTCTGGATGAACCATTTGGTATAATTTCCATGCATTACAAAGTGCCACATCACAGAAGTTGGAGAATATTGCCCACCATCACTTATTACCACGAACCCTTATTCTATAGTTTGAAACGAAATTATCCGCTAAATCAACACCTCCCATAAAACGATTATACTAGGTAAGAGCGCTGGGTTGAGTGACATTTATATACTTTTTTTAATATTTGAATACCTCGATACGTTTGTAATGGGCTCTACGTTATCAACATTAGATGCCACTGTAACTACAGCACCATCTTTCCATCTAACAACCAGTATCTCATTGTTTTTTTCGAATCCATAATCATATTCCCCTTTTTGTAATTTATTCATTTGTTTGGTCGTTTTTAGAGTACCGATGTTCTTTAGTCGATTTTCTCTTATCGTACCAGTACCGAAAAACAAAAGTGGGATCGATGTAAATAAGTTATCGAAATAAACAATGTGATTTCCTTGAGTATCCACACTTTTCAGAAGATCCTTCACAACGTCGCCTCCCATACCCGAATTATTAGTATTTGACTGCGCTTTGTTTTTTCCAGTATATATATATCAAATGCATACATATATCCATCCGCAGAAGCCAAGGTCCACTACTTATATCCAAATTTGATAGCTTGCCATGAATATACATTTTACACGAATGCTTTCCTCTCTATGGGATCATTTGTTCGTCTATTGACAGCGTATGCCTTACAATTCCGAACTGTTTAAAAATTTTATTCAACAAGGATAATTATGGTTTAACTTTATAAAGTTTGTCAGTCGTATCGATATTTAAATTGTCAGTCAAATGTAAAACATCTTGATGTCGCGATAGGTTTGTCTGGTCATGCATGACTTTACAAAAGGATTTGTAATGTCCTCATCTAGAGACCAATACATTTCTTCACGAGGTAACTAGGTTTCGATTTCTTCCAACTCATTTCCCTTGGCATTGATGACGATGATGTTGATGGTTGGGGTTGGGATGGAGTAGTTGAAGGTTCACTCATCAGCCTCTTGGAGTGAAGTTCCTGCCGTATCCCCGAACGTATGGCTAAATGCACCGTCTTCATGTAAATCCTCTTCATCAGTAACTTCGGCGACTTCAGGTGGTAAAACGACCACATCTGGAATATCTTCTTCGCCGTCTTCATCGTTGACATTCCAATTCTCTGCGATAAAGTCAGCAGCCTCTTGTGCAGTAAAAAGTCCTTTGGATTCATCCTAATCAGAAGAAAAAACACAGTATTAGCGATTGTTGCCGGTAATTATGAATAAAATAATGCCAAGGTTTTTAACCCCGTATTTCGCTGACGGTGCGTTAATGCACCACTTAAATAAACTATGCAAATTAGGTACCTTTAAAAAAAAAATTTTTTTAAGTGTTCATATTATTAAATACGAGTCAATTCTGTATTAAAAAATGCTAGAATATATTAAGAATTTTAATCATATGCAAAATATGATAATTATTTAAAAATCACTTACCTGAGTGTCGTATTTTGTCCGACTTTGGGGGCGTCTACAATGCAGATGAAGCAAATATATTTCAACCTGTTTAGTTCTAACGGTAAAGTCAAACCTTTTCTATGAGTACCTGAAAGAATAACGGTGAATACTTATCAAGTTATCAAAATATGATCAAGCAACCAAGATGGTGCGTTTTTGAACCGTCAGCGAAATATGGGTTGAGGAATTCACATTCCAATTTTTTTCTCTGCCAAACAGAAACCACACAAAAATTGTATTTAATGACCGGATCTCACATCGTTCAACACCAATGAAGAAATAAACCGATAAGACATGTGTTGGTCTTGCCTGTATGCCAGAAGTAAGCTCAATTCTCCCCTACTTAAAATTGATAAAAAAATTTAAATACTTACTGAAATTCTTGTCCTGTCTGAGACAGCAATTGAAAGGTCTAATTATTGATGGGTGTGTGACGCCCGAGGAAGACATGGCACAATCAAGTGAATTTGAACGAACAAGCACTTTAGTCAGGTCATGTCAAGAGTCAGAATAATAGAAGAGTATGTACAAGACGACGTATGTATGTGAATGAGGCAAAGATTTGTGCTGGCGACCGGACAACTCGGAACGAATTCGAAACAACACCTCCTTTGAAAAGTCGTTAGAAGTGATGAAAACAAAATTTAAAAAATTGTGTAGTTCACACCTAGTATAAGTGAAACAAAGTAGACAAGAGTGAGAAGGCTACGAAGCACCGCACAAAGAGGACGCCGATTAGTCTCATTCTCTCGCAAGTTAAATCCTATAGATGTATGTGTTTGTCTCTTTCAGTGTCGCTTTTTCGTTTCATCGAGTTTCAAATCACAACGGTGCTAAAGATGTTTTCACTTCAAAAAAATATAAAAAATTGTTAAATAGGTTATGTGGTTAGGTTATGTGGTTAGGTTATGTGGTTAGGTTATGTGGTTAGGTTATGTGGTTAGGTTATGTCAGGTTAGGTTAGGTTAGGTTATGGTCTATTTTTCATTTTTTTTCATATCTTTTAATAAATTTTTAAAGAGGTGTTGAGTTGATTCTGAGTTGGCATGGAACCGTGCGTGCCAAGACTGAGTTGTTTGGCGGTCCTCTCTTCCCACCCTGCGGGGAAATGGCGTGATAGTTGGTGAGTTAATTAGCGACAGTTTTGCTTCTGCCATCTTGAGCAAATATCATCCAAAGCTCAAAATGGTGAAAAACTGCCATAGGATATTTCAAATATCTGTTCTTTCCTTTTCAGTCAACCATATTAAAAAAAAAATTCGAACAGCCAGTTCGAGTTTTTTGGGGTAACCTAAGTTTTTGTTTGTTAAGCCGACGAGGCAAGATTACTATCACTCTTCTAGTATTTCTCTGTTCGGCGGGTTAATAAATACCGCGTAATGCTAATCGACATTCATTAAATCACCCGAAATGAATTGTTTACGACTGTCTGGCATTGTTGTAAATATTTGCTCGGAGCCTGCTCTAGTGCTCCTAGCTCCTAGTGGTCTGATCTAGCTTACAAATATGCCAATGTTTGTTTAATCAAATATTTGGCTGATCAAATATAATTTCTCGCAAGGTTGGAGTTATTATTTGTCTGGTAGAGTTTCATCTTGAATCATGACGGCAGCTCACGTCAAAATGCATAAATTAACTAAGTCATTATTAAATGAGCTAATATAACACGTTTCTCAACACAATTTTTTAAATAAAATCTTCTCTCGTTTCATTCTAAGCCTTACGAGTAAATCATATCCTTATTTTTGTTTTATTTTGTTGTAACACTATCACACCGTTTCCCTGCCTACCCTTGCAGTGAGGACGGGCCGCCAAACAACTCGGTTTTGGCACACACTCTTTGTCTCATTCACATTCATACATCATCTCGTACATACTCTTCTATTATTCTGACGCTTGACATGTCCCGACTCAACCTTTTTTTTTAATTAACCTCACCCAAATATAATCCTCTCTCTCATTATTGTTACCACTACCTAGCAACCTGAACATTTTTGTCAAATATTTTTGCTTTATTGAAAAATGTACTCTAGTTTCTGTCTCCACACAGGATTTCCTAGTGAGACAGGCAAGGCCAAAAAAAAATGTATTTTTTTTATATAGATGCACATAATAATAATAAAAAAGAAAAAAAAAAGTTGATGTGTAAACTTCTTTAACTCCGTTGTGATTTGAAACTTGATGAAATGGAAACGAGCGACACTAAAAAGAAACTAACAAATACATCTACAGGATTAAGCCTGCGAGAGAATGAGATAGCAGTAAAATATTTATTTATTTCACGGGTACTCGGTTCCAATATAATAAGATAAATCCACGGTACCACGCAAGTCTCCTTTCGTCTGGTGGTAAAAAGCCCCTGACGAAATTCAGCGGACCAAGGATCGAATCCTACGAAAACCAAAAAATAAATAAATATATATTTGTAAAATCAATATCCAATCTTTAAACCACTCCAAATGAAAACACAATAGAAAAGAGACATCTAGCGACTCCGAAGAAGAAAACACAAATACTAATAATGTGATCAAATATATAGAAAAAGGTGCACTGGAATTCTACGACAAAAATATGGAAAAAATCACCCTTCACATTGATAAAGTGCTTTTTAGTCTCCCCACTCTTGTCTACTTTAGTTTTCTGAAGGTTTCACTTCTACCGCGTGTGAATTGCATACTCTGATTTTTTTTCTGGTGAGTACCCGGCATGAGTTGCATTTTTTATTGACATATTTTAAGAGCCGAGTTTGCTTTGGCAGACGTTACCAGAGTCAAAAAACTCCGTTGATTAGAGTATTGTGGCGTTGTAATTATTGATGTCTCGACTATTTAATATTCCTGAGAACGGTTATGCAAGTTATTATTACCTGAGACCCCAAATAATAACAAAACACTTGCCGCTAGGTTTGATGGTCCCTTCCCTCTCCCTTCACACCCCCTCTTCGCCCATACGGCAAGTGCAGGAGCTAGAGGCAGTTGATATATGCAAAATGTGAGGACCGGCAACTATGACCGGATTCTTATACCTGAGACCCCAAATAATAAAAAAACACATCTTGCCGCTAGGTTTGATGGTCCCTTCCCTCTCCCTCCACACCCCCTCTTCGCCCATACGGCAAGTGCAGAAGCTAGAGGCAGTTGATATATGCAAAATGTGAGGACCGGCAACTATGACCGGATTCTTATACCTGAGACCCCAAATAATAAAAAAACACATCTTGCCGCTAGGTTTGATGGTCCCTTCCCTCTCCCTTCACACCCCCTCTTCGCCCATACGGCAAGTGCAGAAGCTAGAGGCAGTTGATATATGCAAAATGTGAGGACCGGCAACTATGACCGGATTCTTATACCTGAGACCCCAAATAATAAAAAAACACATCTTGCCGCTAGGTTTGATGGTCCCTTCCCTCTCCCTTCACACCCCCTCTTCGCCCATACGGCAAGTGCAGAAGCTAGAGGCAGTTGATATATGCAAAATGTGAGGACCGGCAACTATGACCGGATTCTTATACCTGAGACCCCAAATAATAAAAAAACACATCTTGCCTCTAGGTTTGATGGTCCCTTCCCTCTCCCTTCACACCCCCTCTTCGCCCATACGGCAAGTGCAGGAGCTAGAGGCAGTTGATATATGCAAAATGTGAGGACCGGCAACTATGACCGGATTCTTATACCTGAGACCCCAAATAATAACAAAACACATCTTGCCGCTAGGTTTGATGGTCCCTTCCCTCTCCCTTCACACCCCCTCTTCGCCCATACGGCAAGTGCAGGCGCTAGAGGTAGTTGAGTATGCAAAATGTGAGGACCGACTTCCATCAATGGATTTGAGTTAAAAAAGGGTAAAAAATGAATAATGTGGATCTTGCCGGTCAATTTTTTGGTCCACTTTTTTACCCCCTCTACTCTTATTTGTACAGGGAATTATTGAGTACATGATATTAAATCATTTTAATGATTATTTCAGTTATAATTTATATTTTTTCTAATGGTAAAAGTGAGGATGGATTCTTGAATGAAAAAGAAAACGAAAATTAAAGTAATAAAATCATTTAAATAAATGAAGACAATATAAGCGAAACTCAATCGAAAATCTGGAAACAGAAAAATCAGAAAAACATATTGACACCTCTGGGACTCGAACCCAGGACCTCTTGCTTTCCGGGCAAACGCGCTAACCACTGCGCCACGGCGTCGATATGAAATTCGGTCATGTTTAACTGTACCATACTTCGACTAAGAACCACCTACATTATCTTCATTTTCTTTAACGCATATATTATTGGCAACTATCTTTATGTATGATTGCAAGATTCAAACCCGAACTAAATGCTCTCTAGATAGTGTCTGGATAAATCTTTATCCATTTTATTTAATACGCGACATCTATTGACTTTTCTGCAAGTCTAGGATGAATATTTTATTTTTAACTTTAACTTTATGAGTAAAACCTCAAATTGTAATATTTAAATAAATGAAGACAATATAAGCGAAACTCAATCGAAAATCTGGAAACAGAAAAATCAGAAAAACATATTGACACCTCTGGGACACGATAGTTGCCAATAATATATGCGTTAAAGAAAATGAAGATAATGTAGGTGGTTCTTAGTCGAAGTATGGTACAGTTAAACATGACCGAATTTCATATCGACACCGTGGCGCAGTGGTTAGCGCGTTTGCCCGGAAAGCAAGAGGTCCTGGGTTCGAGTCCCAGAGGTGTCAATATGTTTTTCTGATTTTTCTGTTTCCAGATTTTCGATTGAGTTTCGCTTACATTGTCTTCATTTATTTAAATATTACAATTTGAGGTTTTACTCATAAAGTTAAAGTTAAAAATAAAATAATAAAATCATATTTATTAATTTAAAAAAAGATATACATATATATAAAAACAGCGAAATTAAACAGAAATATACGTAAAGTGGGCAGACAATTACTCTTTTTTTTCGACATTCTTTATTGATACATTTACAAAGAGAAATACAAAATAATTCTGATTTTTTTCAACTGCAAGACATTGTACGACAATTTGCAGTACATTTACAAGATTGAATTAATGACTGGTAAAGACGGCTTAGTCATTTGTCGTGGACGTAAGTTACCGTTCAGATTTTCATAACCAAATAAACTATAATCAATGGGTTGTAATTGTGTTAGATGTATCAACTGTCATGGAACAACCATCAATATCGTACTGATGTAGGGTTTTATCTGATTAATTAATTAATTTTATTTGATTAATTTGTGTTATTTCACAATTAATTCATTTAAAATAATATATAGTATATTTGCGGCATGTTCCAGAGTGGAAGATACTATCAGTATCGCCCTGGTGTAAGACCACCATTCAGAATTGAAACGTTGCTTGAAAATGGCTTTAGCCGTGTTTAGTGACCAGATCTGAATAGCCAGGTACTTCCCAACCTTCCTCTTCCCCACCTCCTTCCCCTCCTCACTACCTTCAGCCTCACACATACCCCAATTGGGGATGCCATAGTCTCACTGGCTCCAGACGGGAGCAGTTGAGATTCTTGTGCGGTATTCACTGTAAAAAAAAAAAAAATCGATCGACCGTGCTAGGGCCCCTGGACGAGTGACCAAAACTCGTATGACTATTTTATTTAGCAGCTATTTCAACAGGGCTGTTTTGTCTCCGGCTATTTAAATGACCACTTATTTCGACAAGACTATTTTGGCGGCGCTATTTTGATACTGTTAATTTCTTTCATAGTTTCACCAATAATTAATTTCCCGCCGAAACGTTGAAACATCTGAAATAACTCAATCTTTCATTAATAATTTCTTCTAATTTTCGGGGCCAGTTAAAAATCAGTCCGCCATTTATATTGTGCTGTTTTTTGTCACTTTGATTGTGAAAAATATCTCATAGTTCAACGAATGTGTGCGTTGAGTCATATGAAAAATAAACTTGTTGAAAATGTTGTAATTCGAGGTCATAAAAACTTACTATTTTAATAGATGGAACATTTTTTTAGCATATTCTTTTTTCTTCTTCCATTACGACAGACCCGGCCACACGCTGCTGTGGCTAACGAAACACAACGCCATTACCCAACCTTTAAAACCAACGCCATCTGTTAATTATCATCTGATACATATCAAATCCATACCGCCCGCTTGCCAGCCCGCTACCTGCTGCCTAAATTAAATCTTTGAATTTATCGGCTTTTCTCTATTATAATATGCATGTATTTTATACATACAAACCTTCCTCTTGAATCACTCTATCTATTGGTGAAAATCGCATGAAAATCCGTTGCCTAGTTTAAAAGATCTAAGAGCACCGACAACGGGAGTGACTTCATTTTATACTTTGTAAAGATGGTTGTCACCAACTTGGGAGGAGTGTATGGGTACCGCGCGCCCCGGGAACCATTTGCTGTATAACCAACCTCTGCCATAGGTCACCCCAAGTGGTTCACTCTTTTGGTGACTTACTTAGCAGGGGTTACGGGTTCATGGGGGGTGGTTTGTCCGGGTCTTAGCGACGGATGCATTTGCTCACCTGCTGCGTGGCGGGCCTGATTGAGAGAGACTGGTTGAGGGAGGCCTTTCGACTTCACTAGCTGGACTCTCGACCAATCGCCTTGCACCGCAGTTGGGGGGATGGATTCATAAATCCGTCACTCGTGCACACACTCGCCCCCAGATTCATACCCACCCCTCGTACCCTCTTTCTTCTCATTACTTCCTCTCCTTCCTTTCCTTAAAAAAACCTCCACACAGCTTCCCCCTAAGATGACCCCTTATCTTTCCATCGATGGTTCTCGATGTAGAGTCATCGCAGATATAAACCAATATATATATATATATATTTATTTTTTTATTATTTTAACATATAATATACAATGTACATTTAGATAATGTAATAATTTGCGTACATGTTCATGTTCAAATATGTTAATACCACTCTTCCATAGAAGCATTAGCTTGTGTCTGGAAGAGTAGCAGTGGCGTGCACAGAGTTTTTGATCAGGGTAGGCAGTAGGAAAACCGCCGAATTGATTCAAATAAATTAAAAAACTTACTACAAATAACTCCTTTTGTACAAGTTTTTGCTAAATGTGCTTGCTGCTGGTAAGACAACTAGTTGATAGAAATAGATAATAGTAACAGATGTTACTGTCGTCACTGATTGCCATTTGCTAATTTTGTTCCAGAAAGCACTGCCTAATACTAACAAAAAAACCTCATAGAAACAAATTCAAAACGACAGTTCTACTCCACTATGTGCATTTCGTAAATATTCATATCTTGTATGAAGTCAGCTCCAAGCAGAAATAATTCCCGCTTAGGCCGCATTTTGGTGAGGCAGTCGGAGGGCGCGCGTGTAGTTTCTAGTTACAGTTTCTGCCACATTTTTTGTAGTATGCCGTTTGATGTGGCCCTAGCATATTTTCGGTTGCCCAGTTTTTTCGCGCCTATTCTTGAAAGTGTGTATTTATTTTTAGCAATAATTTAATAAACTATAATATTATTTACCCGCTTATGTTTTACAAATACGGTGGGGTAGGCAGTGCTTATGTGCCTATATGGAGTGCACGCCCCTGAAGAGTAGTGTACATTTTTTTAATACTATATTATTTATTTATTTATTTATTAACGCCGATTATAACGGCTTTTACAAAAGAATAACAATTATTTTACATATGAATACCGAATATACACATATAAAAGAAGAAAAAAAGAAAAATATAAGTATAAAATTCATAAAAGAGAACAATAGAAATTGTAGTATCAACATAAAAAAGTACAGTAGTATCAACATAAATAAAAGTGGTGTTTACAAAGTTATTGTTTTATTTTAAATTAATAATGTCACATCACAAAGTATCCGCTTCATATGAACAAATAAAAAAGTACAATGAGTAGCTTATTATAAATACAATACAACATATTATAAATTCCGGATATTATGTATTAAGACATTAATACTTTAATCTGTATTTGATTATAGTCAAGCTGAGAAGCGCTGACAGACACTTTTAATTAAGTAGTGTTTGTATGAGGTTAGACTAGCAATGTTTATAGATTCATCCAAAACATATTTATTTCCAAGTACATGCAGGCGATTCATTATGGAATTGAGTTCAGCGTTCGATCCTGTATTGTTGCAATGATAAGGTAATTTGAAACGAACTGATATACTAGGTACATGGAAACATATTAGCGAAAGAAGTTCAGGGGAGTTCAACAGGTTGGTAACGATTTTAAATAAATAAAATAGGTCTGAACAAATTCTTCTTTCTTTTAATGTATCGAGTCCCAATAGTTGTAACAGAGAGGGATAATTAATGTTTTCGATGAATATTCCCAATTTAAAATTAATATAACGTAAAAATTTATGTTGGACTCGCTCAAGAGAATTCTCATGTACACTGTAGCAGGGGTTAGCAGGGGTGCCCGGGTTCATGGGGTGAGGTTTGTCTAGGTCTTGGAGGCGGATGACCAAGACACACTGAACCCAGATTTCTACCCACCCCTTAAACCCTTTTCCTTCCCAGAACTCTCCTCTCCTTCCTTTTCCTAAAAAAACCCTCCACACAGCATCCCCAAAGATGACATAGGCCCTGAGGAAAATTATTTTCCTCAGCGCCTCCTGTGTGGAGCTCATGTAAAAAAAGTAAGGATTCCAAATGGTGCAGTTAAATTCTAGTTGGCTTCTAACAAGCGAAGTGTAAAGTAATTTGACAGTTTTTAAATTTTTGAAATCCTTTGAAATCCGTAAGACAAATCCTAACATTTGCATTGCTTTACTGGTTATATTATTAATATGTTTAATGAATGTTAATTTAGTGTCAAAGGTTATACCAAGGTCTCTTATTTCATCAACAGATAATAAGATGTGATTATTGAGAAAGTAGGTGAACAACAATGGTTTTTTTTTGTGGAATCTCATAAGTTAACATTTTTTTACATTAAGAGTTAATTTGTTGATAAGACACCAACCATAAAAGCTATTAATATTAGATTGAAGTGTCAGACAGTTCTCGATATTATCAATAATTCTAAAAATCTTCATATCATCAGCGAAAATTAGAATGAAAACACGGGTGAATATGTTTGTCACGTCGTTAATGAATACATTAAAAAGTAAAGGACCAAGATGCGAACCCTGGGGTATGCCACTGGTAGCTTCGAGCATGTAGGATAAGTGATCATTAATACAGACAATTAGCTGACGCCTAAGTAAGTAACTCTTAAACCAAGATAAAAGGTTTCCATTAATGCCGAGTTTCAAAAGTTTATTAATGAGGATTTTAAGACAGACCTTATCAAACGCCTTACTGAAGTCGGTGTATATAGAATCAACTCGTTGTTTGTTGGCAAGTGCATTAGAAATGAAATTTTCATATAATGTAAGGTTAGTCAAAGTTGATCTGCCGGAGATAAAGCCATGTTGACAAGTTGCGATACAAGAGTTTACAAAAAGCTGATTTTCTTAAGAATCAATTTCTCAAAAAGTTTAGGTATAGACCATTGCATACAGATAGGCCGATAATTTTCAACAAAGGATTTATCACCACTTTTAAATATAGGAGTTAGGTAGCTAAGTTTCCAAATTTGTGGAAAGTGTCCTGTAGAGAGTGACTTATTAAACAGTATATTAAGCGGAACAGATAAACTTTGGACACAATTCTTAAGTAAGATGGAAGGAATCTTATCAGGTCCAGAGCTTGTTTTGGGTTCAAGTGATTTAATACAGACTATAATGTCTTCAATATCGATGTGTATTTGCGATAAGTGTAAATTTATATCCGAGTTGAAGTACGGAATTAAGTCATCTGGAATATCAGGTTCATACACGTCCTTAAAGTAATCAGCAAACATGTTAACAATTTCATAAATTTTACTGGAGCTGTTTTGTCTGTAACGTATATTACCGGAAATACTAGCATCATTGTTTTTCATTGATTTTGTGTATTTCCAAAAGTATTTTACATCATGAAGTATCGTGTTCTCAACCGAATTAATGTAATTATTATAACATCTTTTGTATTTTTTTTTTGCAATCTCTTCTAATATTCTTCAATGCCATATAGTTGGGAATTGTTCTGCGTTCTTTATATTTTTATGTGTTTCTTTTTTAATTTAAAAAAAAGTAATCAGGAACTCCAGTGAAAAATATTATGGCTTTAAAAAAATATGTTCATATAGACCAAGAAACGCTGATTCTGAATATACAAGTTTTATTTCATAATATTAAACGCAGAGTTTTTAAAAAATTATTAAAAAAGTGCATTTTTAAACCTCTTCTCAAAACACAGCGTTAAGTTGGCATTACTGAAATGGTTAACGGTGACGTCACTGTTAACCTGTCACCTGGTGATAGTGTGTATTGACATTTGAAATGACTTGAAGTGCACACGTACCTATGCAATTCAACATTTCGTGTTTTTGGTTTATTTTCATACTGTTTATAGAGATTTAGATAAATAATAGTTATTGTGTTTATTGAAACATAATTTAGGCCCTCAACATTTTACGAAAAGGGCTATATTTGCGGACAATCTGCAATAAATTTTGTCTATTTGAGGTTAAAGTCTTGTCATATTTTGACTTTTGGTTATGTATTTTCAAATTGTTTTTAGTATAGGGCTTTTTATACAAGTTGTTACACACTCGTCATGATCAGTGTATTATAAATGTAATATAATACATACAGTGTTTCTGTATGTATTATACATAAAACAATGTACCTACAAAGTAACGCCTGACACAAAACACGATGTCACATGTATTTGCAATGAAAGAGATGATTTATTGTTTTTATATTGCACTTTGATTAAATACAATAACAGTAGCGGTGAAATGTAGACATTTTACCAATGTTTTTCTATATTAAAAGCAGTTAATCTTGAATAAAAAACACACCTCACATCTAAAAGTCATTACAATGCATTCCGCCAGGCCATGACCGCCATTATTCTTCTGGATTCTTCATTCAAACAGGGATGTTCTGCCCCAAAAAATTATTTCCCTAGATTTCGAAGTGAAATTTCCCTAGAATTTCACATTTACGCAATTACCTACGTAGCCACCTGATTGTGTAACACTAATCCTGTTATATGTTAATTAATATGATAATTAATTGGAAAGATATCGGAACTTGGTAAATATACTAATAATACCGTGATTTTCCAAATAAAACACTTTTTGCTACGTGAAGTAATAATTTAAAAGTACGAATACACTCACCACTGAATTAGAAACTGAATTCCAAATTAAAAAAAAAACACTTTGCAAAATAAAAATCATAAGCAACCCGCCGCTCATTTGTACCAAGCGTGGTATTTTGAAGACCCCCCCCCCCCCCCCCCGAACGTGTCACGTAGTATGGGTACGTTCCCTAATATCATTTTGAGTTGTCAGTGTTAAAAATAACATGGCATGTAAGTACATGAAAAATAATTAAGATTCATAGGAATTCCAAAAAATATACATACGTATATATATATATATATATAAATTCATTGGTCAAAATATTGTACACATATTTTCGTATCGGTGATCAATGAACCGATGTATGCAATTTTTAGCCATAAGTTGTTTATAATTGTTTGCCTAGCTTGTAGTTTTTTAGATTTTAGAAATGTATTATAAGTTTGTACAGCGCCCTTGAGGTGATTTTTCACAAAAACGGCGCTATATAAATCATCCAAATATTATTATTATTATTATTAAATAATACCAGTAATATTGTCATATGTAATAAAATTTTTGCCAGAGTTCGAAATTTCCCTAGATTTTGTCCTGATTTCCCTTATCCCTAAAAAATATTTTTCTCCCCTAGATCTAGGGAATTTCCCTCGACATAACATCACTGATTCAAAATGACAACTTAAAAAGTAAAAAAACTATGGGTGGGTGAAGACCACCCTAGATACGGTGCGTTTCTGGGAGTCTTTAAAAATTAAAACTTTGACAATTATTTTTACCATTAAAACTACCTATAAAAATAAAAATAAAAATGCAGTTATTTAAGTTTGAAGGTCTTTATTCATTAAAAAAAAATAAAAAAATTGGACTGGAGTTCTCTATTGTCAAAAGAACCCGTTGACAAACTGATATCAATCAGTTTAACGGGACTTAATTTAAAAATGTAAAAAAACTGTAAATAAATAATAAAGGAATTTTATTAATAAAAAATAAAAAATAACAATTAACTGAATTAATTCTTTGCTGAACCATATCGGATACTTTCGTACTTTATGATGAATTAGAGGAATAGTGTCGGAAATGATACTATTCAGTTGAGAGTAAAATAGTTCTACGCTATAGTCAAGATCACCTTCCTTGAGAACAGACCAATTTACTTTGTTAAGTGCATGATTAATGTCCTGTAATAAGCATTAATGAAATTACGACTACAATTTTTAATTAGGGGGTCACACTCTGTTGTATTAGGTACTAGTATTGTAAGTGGAGGGTGGTGATTATCAATTGGGTCAAAGGATTCGGCAGACTTATAGACTTTTATATCCTCATCAGTAGAAAAAATTAAATCAAGTATTCGGTTACTGCAATTTGGCACATTGTTACATTGAAATAGACCTAAATAGTTCGATATGTCTAAGATTTCTCTCTCGCACGTCGTTAATGGTAAGTAATCCAAATCATTAAATTTACAATTGGGTAGGTTATAGTCACCGCAAATTATAATATTGTGATTAGGGTGGTTATATTTGAGTAGCTCGACATCTTCACAGTGATTTTTATACATTATTATATTAGAATTTGGTGGAATATATACACATCCGATGATAGTTTTTTTGGATTTATCGTTTAACATTACAAAAATTTGCTCAACATCATTGTTTTTGTTTTTTAATAATTTCGATGAAATTTTTTTATTTACTGCTATCAGGACGCCTCCTCGTCTTGATTTGGAGCTGGTGTTCCGATTGCGGTCAACTCGGTAGATACTGTGGTTAGGTAGACCGAGCTCCGCTTATATCGATGGATCCAGCCAGGTCTCAGAGAGTATGATGATGTCCTGTGTAATGGTGGGTGCATTAGTTCTGAAGTCACTGAGTTTAGTCCGAAGTCCCCTGACGTTCTGGTAGAAGATGTAACGTGGCACGGTTATAAGTTTTTTGGTATATTGGTTATAATTTTAGGCCTATTGTTGATATATTTAATAGTAAAATTATTTTCTCCCTTGCTTTTTCGATCCTCCAGCTCCTTCCACAAGTTTTGTACTTCTTGCCGTTGAAGCATTGTTAAGTCGTTCTTGGTCTTAATAATTACACTTCCATACGGTATTACTTTTTTCTGTAGAACAGTTCTGGCTTGATATTTATCGGACAGTTCGATCTTGATGGGGCGTGTTTTATTAGTGTCCTTTTTACCCAATCGATACACTTTAATTAGCGAGGTATCTACGTTATCAACATTGTTAAGAATATTCTTGACTTTATTCAGATCTTCACTCATTGTTGCAGTTTGAGAATTGCCGGAGCTTTCAGGAACATTGAACATTATTACATTTTTAGATCGCGATTTTCTCTCGTCCATTTCAGCCAAAGTTTCGCAAATTCCTGTTAGTTGTTCCGTATCGATGTTGGTAGATGACAAATGTTTTGAATGATTAGGTGAAATGTTCCTGTAGGATTCAATTCACCTTCAAGAAAACCCACTTTTGTGGAAACCAAACTAATATTGCCTAGTAGCACTGAGAGTTGAGGCATTAATTTACCCATTTGTTCTTTTTTTATTTTATTTTTATTTATTTATTCTTAGTACATTTACATTACAAAGGTATAATAAATATATTGTCCTCCACACTAGCAGCCCTACTAAAAAAAAACCACAGCAAGCCAGATAACCCGTGTTATTGCAGCAACATGAATAAAACAAAAATACACTATAACACGATAACATTACTAGTAAGATTTGGTCTTAAAACGTATTGTAAATCCGGCAACAATGCATATTTAAGTACTAAATTGTTTGTTTTCCTTCATAACCGCTAGGTGGCGCGGCGGCGCGGCGCCTGCGCATTCGTTGTTCGTGCTCGAAAAAGACGCTGGAAGCGCGAAATGATTTCTGTGTGTGCGAAATGATTTTTGTGTGTGCAATATTACTTATGTGATGGTTAATTTCTATTAATATGAATAATTTACTCTTATATTTATATCATTGATATATTTACCGTGTTTTTTGTGGTTTTTCATAAGTTTTAGTCAAGTTATAAAACAATAATCGTACTTTGAAAATTGAAGTGTCAAAAACTATTTTATATGATACATGAGAATTCAAATTTATATTTAAAGGTTTTATTTTACGATAATTTTATGAAAGTGGTGTTTTTTTTAAATAATAATATCTAATACATGTGTGCCTAAATGCATCAAAGAAATTAACGTCTTTAGAGATGCAAGAAATCTGATATAAAAGACGGTATAATTTTTAGGTTAGTTTTTTAGCAATAAAAAAAACTTTGAATTTTTTTATTATTTTTTTATTGTATGCACGAGGAAAAAGTGAGGTGATAGTTTCCTTCCAAATTTATTACATAAAAGGACTGTGTTTTTGAAATTTTGTTTTTTTTTTTAAATTTCTCTACATTTTAGTGAAAAAAATTTTGGTAAGAAATTTTTTTCCATTTATTTCCGAGTTTGAATCTTAAAATATGTCAGTTTTTGAAAACTAAACTGTATTTCAAATATACAAATCTAAAAGGTAATTTTATCTAGTTTTCATAAATGGTATTTGTTTTTACGAGACCTTCAAAAATAAGAAATATATAGAACATTCAAAATACTATGGAAAAATTACAAATATCGTTCGGACATCAATGGTTAAAACAGAGATAAACTACCCTCTCAGGCCGTGGAAACCATGTGCATTTCTTTCAAAGAACAAATTTTTAATTAGTAATGTTTTCACATCCGCGGCCGTTTGTCAATTGAATAAAATTTTCACTGGGTTTTTTAGCAAGGCTGTAGGAGTTCGCCTGTGTTGTAGAGGACATTTTTCAGTTGTAAATTATGAATTATAAATTGTGAATAGTAAAACAAAAGAGTGTTCATTGCTAATACAAAAAGAAAAACAATAAAAATCAAAATATAAAATCGACTTCAATTCGACCAAAATTATAAATTAAAAGTTAAAAAGATTGTAGCCAGTTTCTTCTGTTTTTTTTTGTATTCAATAATATTAGTTGTTTTATATTGTGTAGGAAGAGAATTGTATAGTTTTATAGCCTGGTATCTGTAGTGTTTTTGTCCAAAGGATGTGTTTGTTTTTGGTATTTGTAGTTGGTGAGCATGTCTTGTTCTAGTATTGCGAGAATTTTGTGAAGTGTTATATGTGGATAAGTTCTTGTAAAGGAAAGTAAGTATTTGTTTTGAATATAATTTTTGAATTTTCAGCACTGGGAATTTTTCAAATATGATTGAAGTGGGAGTTAGTATTGGTAACTTAAGTATTACTTTTATTAGGGTTTTCTGAGCTTTAAACACTGTATTAATGTATTTTTTACTGGCACAGCCCCAGGCAATAATGCCGTATTCCATTATGGATTGTGCAAGTGTGAGGTATATATTTTTTATATCACATACGTTTAAAATATTTCTCAAGTTTTTAAAAAAGTAAATCAACTTGTTTAGTTTTCCTATTACCGAATCTATATGTTTATCCCATTTTATATAACGGTCGAAGTATATACCAAGATATTTAATATTTTCCGTTTTTGTAATTGGGGGACAATCGCACGGGGTTTGTGTTGATATATCAATGGTTGATTGACAGGAATGTATTTTAAGGTGGATGTTATTGAAGGGTTGGCATCTCGAATTTATGCTGAAAGTTATGAATTTTGTTTTATCTATATTTAAAGTTAATAAGTTAGCGTCGAGCCATTTTTTAGTAATATTTAAGCCAAGTTCTGCTTTTGGGGTTAATATTTTCCAGTCTTTGGCCTTAAAGAGTAACACAGTGTCATCAGCAAAACTTATAATTTCCCCGTCTATTTGGAGGTGACACAGGTCATTATTATATATAAGGAATAGGATTGGACCAAGTTCGCTGCCTTGGGATACTCCGTAGGATACTTGTTCCTTGTCACTACATGTGTTTTCTATGGAGGTATACTGTGTGCGATTTCCCATATAACTTTCAATTAATTTGAGTTCTATTCCCGTGATTCCGATGTTTTTTAGTTTATCGAATAGGTTTTGATGATGAATTGTGTCAAACGCTTTTGCCAGATCTAGGAATATTCTAAGGCATTTTTTGCCCTGGTCTATATTTGTTTTGAGGAAGTCTGTTACAGAGGCTATCGCATCTGAGGTACTCATATTTTCCCTGAATCCATATTGATTGGGTGATAGTATATTATTTTTATGGAGAAAAGTTAACAGATTGTTTTTGATATGTTTCTCAAGAATTTTGGAAAGTGTGTTTAAAATTGTAATTGGTCTGTAGTTATTTATTTCTTCCTTGTTTCCGTTTTTATGGATTGGAATCACTTTGCCCGTTTATAAAATTGTTGGAAAATGTCTTCTTTAATGGACCGATTTATGAGTATAGTTAGGGGGACATGAAGTGCGGAGTTTAATATTTTTAGTGTTATCGGTGAAATTCTGTCACTGCCTCGTGAGTTTGTATTTTTTAGGTCATTTATAAGTTTAAGTGTTTCTTTTCGGGTAATGTATGGTATTTTAAATGGAGCAATACCTGTGTGTGTATGGTGGTTTGCGGATTTAGGGGTATCGTAGTTTGTCGTGATTTTACTCGCTAAAACCTTGCCTACATTAGCGAAATAATTGTTTACATAATTACATACTTTTTGTGGTTGATCTGATATTTTAATAATTTCTTTATCTATTTTAATCTCAGTTATGGCTTCGTTTTTCATTGTAGTTGTGTGGGATATTTCTTTTAGAATTTGCCATATTTTTTTGGGGTCCTTGTTGCATTTAACTAATTTATTTTTATAATATATTTCTTTCGATATACGTACAAGCCGTGTGCATAAGTTTCTATATCGTTTATAGAAATTTATGAGTTAGATATCATATGGGTTTGATTTACATTGTTTATGAATTGGGTCTCTTTTACTGAAACTTGTTAAAAGTCCCTTTGATATCCACGGTTTTAGAAATTTAAGTTTAGTTGGAGAACTTTTATCGGTGACGACAGTATTATTATTAAATTCGTCTTGAATATATTGTATAAAAAGTGACCATGCTCTATTAATTGTATTATTTTCTACAAGTTTTTCCCATTTTTTATTATGTAATGTATCATTTAGTTTTAAAAAATCAGTTTTATTATATGTTGTTGAGGTATTGGAATGTTTAACTTGTGAATTATTTGTGGTATTTAATTTTAGGATAAGTGAGTAGTGGTCAGTGATTGTTGAGTGATGGATTATGGATTGGTACGATCTTTTTGTTTCTAACATAATGTGGTCAATACATGTTTGAGTGATGGATTATGGATTGGTACGATCTTTTTGTTTCTAACATAATGTGGTCAATACATGTTTGGGTGGGTAAAAGGTTGATTTGATTAAAGTTGACTCTCGTGGGTTCATTTATGGTGCTAATGAGTCCATGAAACAACAAAAGGTTTAAGTAGTCGTTACTTTAGTAAATTTATTAGTGGGATCCATGATGGTCGTATTTAAATCGCGTATAATATTGTTTGCTAATGTGATGAATGCATATGTATCGCAGGAGTCCATGATAAAGTAGCTGGCGAGATGGGTTTAGCTGCCCTGAATTGTGTCGGCGGGAAGGTGTGAGTACTTGCGCTGAGCGGCTAGTACGAACACGCATATAGTCACACTAGAGCAACGATACTCAACCTTTTTTCTCTTCGGGCCACATACATGTATTTGTAAAGTTACACGGGCCGCAACACTATACTGGTATGACGAAAAAAAAATCATCAACCACCCCCCCCCCCCAACAGTTTTTCGATTTAATTTTGAAGACACTCCGCCATTAATAATAATAATATTTGGATAATTTGTAGAGTGCTGTTTTTGTGAAAAATTACCTAATTATGCGTATTTATATTATAAGAAAATAGTACTTTATACGACAGCAAGAAATGCCTTTAAAATTAGTAGGTACCTGACTAACCATTGACATTAAGGGTATATTACCGCAAGCGCAGCATATTTAGGGATTTTTGATGCAGTTTTAAGAACATTTCTATATTGTTTATTAGAAAAAAATATTCTGTTTTGAAAAAATAAACTATTCTTCTAAATGGTGCGTTAAAAAAACGTGTTAAAATGTTTAAAACAATTGCGTGAAAAAATATTTACAAAACCTCTAAAAATAGCTTAAAGTTCGATTATATCTTTTAATTCTAAATACAGGAGAATTATAAAAAATATACATTATCACCACATCAATGTTGTCTAAACGACTGAATAATAAAATTATTTTAAAAAGCATTAAAACAATGCTTAAATAAATAAAAACAGTTTTTCAATATCACGATATTGTTATTTTGTCTCACGCCATTATATAAATCAAGACACGAGTTATTTCCAGTCAGTATGCGAGATGATTTCAGAGTGGAAGCACGTCAAATTTTACAAAAAATAAATACGTAAATATGTAGGCACATAAGAAAAGGGGTCACACTAAAGATTAGTCGTTATGTTATTGTGTTTTATTTCAGAACCAAGTTGACTTTTTTACTAGAACTTCCATTTAGCGGCCGCCTGTTTGCAACCAGCGGCATAGAATGGTTTAGAGTGCCCCTTTACCCGTATTTTCGTATTCCTAGTTTTATTTATTTACGTCCTACTGTGCTTTTACATAAATTAGGTAAAGATAAAGATATATATATAGTATTGTTCACTTTGCAGACATATTATTAGTATTTTTTAGTGAACAAAAGATAATAATTGAGAATAGTAGGGAAAAAGTTTCATAATAACACGAAACGATCCTCACCATATATATCTCCCAGTACGAATCTAACAAACCTTGTAGCAATAATTAAAACTACCAAATGTGAATAACCAACAAATTGTGCTATTTCATATTGAAAAATGTTAGTTCACATTCCTGCCGCAAGTTTTTAATGAGAACTATGGAATATAATATGAATATTTTTGTAGTTTCGTAGGCTATAATCTCAAGGGCAAATATTGTGATGTAACTCTTATTTAATATATGCATTGGAAATCAGAATTTTCGTGCCACTCCAAAATTTCAGACCCCTTAGTAAAGAAGTTTAACTTCAAAAATACAGATCAACATTTAGAAAAGGAAAAATATATTATTTACTAAGGAGTGATATTCTCTTATTTTTCAATGAGGTGTTTGTGAAGAGTTCGTTTCATTACTAATACGGAATCCCCAAATATATCGACAATTTTATAATCTAGATTATGCCGTAGATTTATAGGTGTGTGAACTTGGTAGTTAGTTTGAATAAAAACACAGGTTATATCTGTTGTATTATTAAAAACACAGGTTATAAACCTTTTAAATTGGATTAACTAGGCATTATCACCATGGAGTAGTTGTTAACACTGTCGCTAATAAAATCGCGCTTAATTTTTATTACGATAGTTTAACTTTTTTGACATGTTTCGATATCGCGAATTTTTTTAATGGGGATGGGGTTCCAATGATTACAGTTGTGGCAGATGGGTGCTGGTCCAAAAGATCTTATAAGACAAAATATGCTGCTTTATCTGGCGCAGCTGTAATTATTGGATATAGGACAAAGAAAGTTTTGTATATGGGTGTCAAGAATAAGTTTTGTATAACTTGCACTCGGGCCTCAAATAAAAGCGTAACCCCACCCAAACATAAGTGCTATAAGAATTACGAAGGCTCTTCAAGCGGCATGGAATCTGAAATAATTGTTGAAGGATTTAAAAGCTCAGTAGCTACATATGGATTAATATATTCCAAGTTAATAGCAGATGGCGATTGTAGCACTTACAAGAAAATATTAGAAGCTCGACCCTATTCCAATAAAACCGTAGAGAAAATTGAATGTCGGAATCACCTTCTACGTAATTATATAAATAAAATTAATTTACTTTCATTAGATACCCAGTACCCTATACGCTTACGCAAAATTATTAGTGAAAGATTACTCCGCTTGCGTAGATCAATCACATCTGCTATTAAATGTAGGATTTCAGAAGATTGTTTGATGGATACCAAAATCGGGAATTTAAATAAAGATATTTTAAATAGCATCAAACATGTGTTTGGCGACCACGCTACCTGTGACGACTATTACTGTACGCATGTGGATGAGAAAAACTACATTCAAGACTTAAAATCGTGCAACTTATTTTCTAAACTCTCCCAACTCTGTTCGCGTTTAGCTTCAAATTCCCGTAGCTTAATATATAATGTTGATAGTAATATTGCAGAATCATATAACAGCGTTGTCGCCAAAATGGTAGGTGGGAAACGAATTAATTTTTCAACAAAACAGTCTTATACTGGGAGGTGCGCAGCATCTGTTGTTGCGTTTAATACAAAACGGCCACACTATGTTCTCCATAAAATGGTTTTTGATAGCAGCCCGCGAAATGTTTTGAAACGTTTTGAAGCAAATAAACACAGAAAACTTAGTTACCAAAAATACAAGTACAAAACAAAAACAGTAAATAAAACATAGAATTCATTAAAACCAGATTCCGAATATGGTGATGCATGTCAAAAGCCGGATATGGATAACGTATCATTTGATGCTGCAAGAAAGCAGTTTTTAAAAGATTTGCAATGTTCTTCCCCAGAACGTCGGCGAATTGAAAGGGAAACCATTTTACAGTCTGAGAGTGGTGAATGGTTAGAAAGGCGCCGAAATCTTTTGACAGCGTCGTGGTTTGGTAAGATTTGCAAGAGAAGAATGATTAGTTATCACACTTCCCTCTAAAAGTTGAGCGTATACTTCGAGATGACAAGTTCAACTCTCCAATACTCAACCATTTGTTTGACGAAAGTTTGTCAACATACGTTTGGTTGAGATAATTGAAGTGTTATGCATGAATAATTTTATTTGACCAGGAATCTAATAATTCCTGGTTAGTATTTATAAGAATTTTGGCATTCTCGTCATAAATTTAAAGGTGTAATGTTTATATCTGCCTTGCAAATTCTTTTGTGCATTTCTGAGCTATTGGCTTTCCTATGGAAAAAATTTCTAAGCATTTCTACCTGATTGTGTTTCAAAGATGTTATTTTGATTACACCTCTACCTCCTAAATTTCTAGGTAAATTAATTCGTTCTATAGCTGAATTTGGATGATGGCAATTAAAATTTGTTAACTTTGTTCTAATTAATCGTTCTAGCTAAACTATCTAAATCTGTATTGGACCATTTAATTATGCTAAATGAGTACGTTAGTAGAGGTATTGCCCAAGTATTTATTGCTTTTACAAAATTTTTAGCAGATAGATTGCATTTTAAAAATTTTCTGATCCTAGTTTGAAATTTAATCCTAATATCATTTTTAATACTAGTGTGATCTAATCTATTCGATTGCGGGTTTCCTAAATATTTATAAACCTCACCCCCTTTCATACTTTTAATTTTGAAATTTCTAAATATACCCTCGTCTCCATCTACAATTTTGCCTTTCTCTATATGGATCGTTTTACATTTATCTAAACCAAAAGTCATTTTAATATCATCTGAAAAATTTTAACTACCTTAATCATTTTCTCTAAATTTGATTCAGAATTTGAAAATAATTTTATATCATCCATATATAATAGATGTGAAACTATACTACTCTCTCTTGTATTACCGTTAATTTTTATTCCAAACTTGCTTTTAATTAACATTTTAGACAGAGGATTCAATGCTAAGCAAAATCAAAGAGGACTCAATGAGTCTCCTTGAAAAATCCCTCTTTTTATTGAAATGCCCGGTACTACTATTTTCTTACCTTTTAAATTTACTAGTAAATCTGTATTCCAAAAGGACATAATATTTTTCAAAAATCTAATTATAATTGGTTTAACTTTATATATTTTGATAAGCCACGAGTGCGGGACACTATCAAACAAAACTTTTATATAAATATACATATAATATATATTGTAAACAATAATAATAAATATTGAAAATGACCGATATTTTATTTATCTTTCCAATATATTCAGATATAATTATGATCACATATTATGAAAATAATGCGAAATTGAATACCGTATTGTTTTGACATCTGTCAATGAAGAACTAATGCCTACCGTCCAGCAGTGTAGTTGGTTGTATCGAATAATTTATCAAACAAGTTTGATCAAAATCTGATAAAGAGTCATAAAATCATGAGCTCCTCCTGCAATAGGTAATGTTTCTATCTAAATTTACCTAAAACATGCGCATTCAATTTAATAAACCTAATTTGAAAGATGCCTAATATTTAACGTTTCATGTTCAAATCTTACTCAAGTGTACCATCTAGTCTAGATTCTTCGCTGCTCTGACTTCGTCGGTAGCGCGCAGCGGTTCCCCGTTCGAGCATACTTCATACTTCCCCACCCCGAAATATTATTTCGGTTTTGGTAAATTACCCCTTAACCAGTTCTTATGTATTATAATTGATGCGGTTGTTCCTAGAAGTGGCACTTTTATTTATAAATTACTAGCTGGTACACGGCATGCGTTGCTATGCCGTTTAATAAGGAAATAGTTTCTCACTGTGTGTCCTTTACCATTCGTCTCTTTCCCCTTCCGCCTCCCCTTTCTCTCCCGCGTCCCCTTCCCCTCTCGCGTTCCCACTCCCCCTCCTCCACCTTCCCTCTCCCCACTCCACTCCCCCCCTTCCCCGTCCCGCGACTCCCCCTCCCAAGTTCACCGCCCCCCTCCCCTTTCCCTGGTTTCACTCCAACCCTCCCGCACTCCATACATTTAGTTTTCAAATAGCTCGTGTGCCACCTATTCAATTTTTTTTATACAAATTTCATAACGTCAGAGCTCACCAGCGGTTTTATACAAACCTTGTCCTGACAATAACGAACACAAAAAAAAGAATTATCCAATTTGGTGCAGTCGTTAGGAAGTTATGCGCTTAGCAAAACACTCAGAGATTCATATTTATATTATAGATTTGCGCGCGCACTTGTGTGTCAAATATTTGTTTTTTGGGATTAAATCTAGCGTGTGTAAATAGCAAAACTCTTACACATCTGCCCTGATGATGGACACTGTAACGCTGTCCGAAACGTTGGTTAAAGACGGAGGTAGCGCAACACGGCATAAAACCCCAAAAACAAATAACAAAAAAAAGCCTTTTGGCCGTGAATATCTAAACAGTACCAGATCGTGTGGACCATAATGACAATCCTTTTCGGGTGTCACTATCTGTGCGTCAAAGTCGAAACGAATCTCGAGATTATAAATCGAATCGAATATTCGAAATTTAGAATGATAGTTTTTTTAAATCAAGTTCCTGATGGTAAAGTGGTTAGGGCCGCACACAAAAGCTTGGCGGGCCGCATGCGGCCCGCGGGCCGCAGGTTGAGTATCGTTGCACTAGAGTGACTAGAGTATAAGTTATAATTATGTTATAAGTTCTTAAATTACAATGTGAATGTAAAAAAACAATAAGTTGTAAGTTCGGTGATATGTAATTATAAGTATTTATCTACTAATAAACAATTTTACTATTAGGATATTGTATCTAGAATTATTGTAATTAGTTATTAAAAACAAAAGTAAATTATTTAACTTATTTGAAGAACGGAGTATCACTTAGAAAGTGAGTTATAAATTATTCTTGAGATTAGATTAGTCGGAAACTTTTTTTTTGAGATTATCTTTAAAATACTTTTAACAGTGTTTATTAATTGGATTTTATCATTAATTTTTCTAATTTCATCCGGTAATCGGTTGAAAATAAGTCTTCCTTGATAAGTATAATAATTTTGTGCGAAGGAAGTGTTTAATTTTGGGCATGAAAAAATATATTTACGTCTAGTACGGTTTTCAGTTATAAATTGATACTTTTCTTTTTCTTTTATAATTTGAATCAATGCATTTCTATTGTACAGATCTTTGAAAGAAGGTACTTGGAATTCCTTAAATAATTGATCCGTTGGGTAGTCAGAAGGTTTTTTAATATGATTTTAATTATTAGCCTCTGCACAACTTCAATTGGGGAAAGATTAGTTTTGTAAGCGGATACCCAGCTAATGATAGCATATTGTAAAGTTGATTGAACCATATTAGATTAGATATAAGTTTTTTACACATAAAAAATTTCTGATTTAAAATTTTCTAATTTTTTTTACAAATTGACAAATTTTTATCGATAATAACTCCTAAATATTTGATTTTGTTCGTTGTTTTTAATATTGTGCAGTTTTGGATACAATAATTTTTACTATGTGTTTTGGAATTATCATGGATGATATCAATGTTTTTAGAGGTATCATTTTTGTGTATTGCAAATGGAATTACAAATGTTTTATCACCATTTAGTGATAGTAAATTTACGTCGAAGAAATTCTTTAAAATATTTATGTCTTCGGTGGCTTTAAATGTTACTTTTTCCCAAGTTTTATCGCTAATTATTAGTACCCGTATCATCGGCATATGAAATAATTTGGCCATGTAGTGGTTGAAAAAAAATGTCATTAACATGTATGGTGAAGAGGATTGGTCCGATAGCTGTACCTTGCGGGATTCCAAAGTCTGATATTTCTTTATCGCTATTAATCTGATTTATTTTTACGACTTGCGGTCGATTTTTAGGTAGTTCGAAATCCATTTAATCGCATATAGTTGATGTATGTATTGTGCCTACTTTTGGTGAAGTTGATAAAAAATTTAATGCTACGTCCAGACTGAAGACTGTCGTGTGGTCGCTGCGGCCAACCCTCCAACCCCGAATTCCGTACTCCAAAATGGCGGACATGAAACAGCTGTAGCTACGCTGTATCTTTTTCAGTTGCCTACAATTATTACGTACGTATAATCATATACTTATATACACGACATGTTTTCAAACAATTGTTATACCACTCTCCGTAATAATATAGTCATTTTAATAGTACGCGGCACGGTTTGGACAGCTGCGGCAGGCTGGTTCGTGTGAGTTGGCCGTCGGGATCGCCTCGAAGGCGATCCCGGGCCAACGCGAACTCCAACCGTCCAACTCGAACTTCCAACGCACGAACACCCCTCCACACGATCGCCCAAACGTTTGAAGTTGGAACGTTGGCCGCAGTGTGGGCTTACCATAAAGATATTTATTTATTTGTCTAGGGCGCAAGAGTCAAGGGGTATTTTTAAAATTTATTTTTATGCTTACAACGTTTTTTTTTTTCATGTCGGCTTAGATGGGCATTTTCACCAAAGTTAGTACATTGCGTTTTTGTCATGTCCGACGATTTTGATTGGATTTTTCATAGTTAGTGTTATAGAATACTAGCTGACCCGGCCACTTGTTGCTGTGGCTAACGAAACACAACGACATCTACTGACAACGCCATTATCCAACCTTTATAACCAACGCCATCTGTTAATTTGCATACATATCAAATCCACATCGCCCGCTTGCCAGCCCGCTCCCTTTTATTATATATTTCAACCGATTTACACAAAACCTTGACAAATTATATAACTAAACCTTCCTCACGAATCACTCTATATATTAGTGAAACCCGAATGAAAATCCGTTGCGTAATTTAAAAGATCTAAACGTACAGACTGCGGGAGCGACTTTGCTTTATACTATGTAATAGATGAGAAAGTTATATATGTATTTTTAACATGCAATTTATTCATTTACTTAATTTGGCAAGACTCGGACCCATAATCTTGTTTACAAGACAATGTAACATTACTATTCTCTATCCGCGTTTAGAACAACCCGCGATGGTACAAAATTTGGTTTGTACTGCGCATACCACTCCCCCCGCTACGGTCCCTTCACCGGCCCTCAGCTGCCGCCAATCACTTCGCCCAAAATTCAGTATGCCGTTGACCGTCGTACTGTGTGTCCGCGTTACAAAAAATTAACCCATTCAGACCCAGTGGTAAAATGGGTAATCAGCCGATATGTTCAAATACATTATCACTAATTACAAAGAACAAAAGAGGACAGCTCTCACAGAGGGTTATATGATAAATAATAAGTATATGGTAAATGTCACTGCTAGCGAAGTCAATAAAACGATTACTTCCATGACATTGCGAATTAAACACGAGCGAATTGGTATGGTCGATGATAAAATAACATGTTAAAGTAAATTTGAAGAAACTGGAAGAAATAGGATATATGTACCTATAAGTTATACCTTTTGTACTAAATGTAAATTTTGTACAATACATGATTTTGATTTTGATTTTTATTTTGATTTTGATTTAAACAATTTCTCCTTCAAAATAAATGCCTAAGAACACCCACGTATGAAGGTGTCGGAAAAGTTACATCAGAGTATTTGAGTAATTTTATTCGACTATTATTGGTTTTAAGCGATAATTTTGGAATGTCCATCATATTATTGTTCATGACCTCGGAGACAATAACGATGATTCACTGGCTTTCAATGTTTCAAGTGAATCGTCTGAGGTTTTTTTTAAAATGACAATGATGATATTTTTAGTTTCGGAGTAGCCAATTTGGTAAATATCATGCCACATAAAGTACAATATGTATTTGGTAATACTACCGCTACCATTATTTAAATGTATAAATTGTTGTCATTTTTTGTCAGACAATTAAAATAAAATTTAATAAAATAATTCAATTTATTTAAATAGTGGGATTGAATGTGTTAGCGTTCGTCTAGCAAGCAGTGGGGAGAAGGGGCGGAGACATGCGCGTCCACGGGTTGATCTTATTTTGGATCGAGAATAGACATACGTATGAGGTCTTCGTGAGCTAATACGATCGAACGATCGAACCTACATGCATATTTATTTATTGTTCCTTTTCAAAGTGGGTATTACATTTAACAATTAAATTTTGACCTCACCTAGGCAAGCCTGTGTTGATGTTAACAATTCTACAAAGTAACGAAAATAATTTTAAATAATATAGGTATTGAAAGAACGATATTGTTACAAAACGTTTATGTTCATAAATAAACACATCGATCGTCAAATTATTTGAATAGTCAAGTCTCCAAAACGAAATTTGAGTCGAGTATACAGTTATATGTAGGCGTGTCCCCTCTCCTCTATCTGGTACAATACCCAGATTACTCATTTACACCACCAAATCAATTATAATGCACAAAAACTTGTAGTGAAATTAACAAATAAGTGATCTGGGTTGCTGGTGGGAAATTTCAAAATATCATTATAATTTACCAGATCGTTATGCTACCCGGTGCCATTTTGTAGCGCATTTCATATGTAAAACATATTAGGGAACGTACCCTTACTACATGACCCACTTTTTGCAATTTTTAACCCCCCCCCCCCCCCCGGTGACTAAAAATCTAAGCCCCCCGCCGCTCATTGTGACCAAGCGTGGTATTTTGAAGATCCCCTCCCCACTGAACGGGTCACGTAGTATGGGTATGTTCCCTTACATGTGTAAATACATGTAAATACCATTTGATTTGTGGTGAGCATTTGAGTGTTGCTTTCCTCTTTATCTCAAAACAGTATTTGGAGATGTCTGACTAATCAACTTAACTATCGACATATTTCCCTTGTGGGGTATTTTGGACAATGAGTACATATTAGGGAAGTTAGTCCCATAATTTCTCCATTGAAAAAAACTCGACTTCTAGTAAGGGAACGTACCCATACTACGTGACCAACTTTTTGCAATTTTTAACCCCCCCCCCCCCTCCCGTTGACCAAAACCTAAGCCCGCCGCCGCTCATTTGTACCAAGCGTGACATTTTGGAGACCCCCCCCCCCCTAAACGTGTCACGTAGTATGGGTACGTTCCCTAATCTGGTTGGTAATTGGTCAAAACTTAAAAATTAAACGTAAAATAACGAAATGGAAAACATAAAATTATATAAAAACGTGTTCAAGCTTAGATTAGAATCCCAGATCACATTTCCAGGGATTCAGTGGTATTATAATTCGTAGTTAAAAATAAATGAATAAATATGTATATTAAATTTGTTTACATAAATAAGTTATTTTTTCTTCGTTTATGTTTTACGTTCGTTCTTTGCGAGTGATTATTATTCACAAAAATAACGCTATAAAAATGGTTCAATTATTATTGCGATGTTTTATTCGTTTATCCCCACATCAATTAAACACATTCTCCGGATGTTTATGCGTTTAACGCGTAATAGTCCGGAAAAACGTTAAATGAAATTGGTTATAAATTTATCTGTGATCGGAAACTAAACGTTATATTTTGTTTTTACATTTTCTCAGAATTAAATGTAAGGAGCATTTAATTGGTTAATATTGTGGTAGGCCATTTAAACGCCGAGTTATTATCGTCTTAATGTGCTCAGGAATTTTATTTTAAAATCTTTCATAGAAAATCTTGCGATTTCGTTTGGTTTGACCCATTGTAGGCGCTTGGTGAACAAATAGCACGAGTCCAAAAATATTTTTTCTGTTTGCAGTTTATTTTTAGGGGATTTCAAGACTGCAGAAAAACGGTTAGTTGCCTAGTGGTCTAAAGCGTCGGGTTTCCACAAAGGCGTTGCGAGATCAATCCCCTGCTAGCTAAATGCTGCGTACAAACATGAAATAAGCGCGAGCCAAGCCCTTGGCGGTTGCTTCGTTTCTTTCGCGTAATTTCTGGTTCGACTCGCGATTTTTCAAGACCCCAACGTCTAGTTTTAACCACTAGTGTACCAAGAAATAGACAGTGGGTTTGTTAGTAGCTCACCGCACTTGCCTCTATTTGTGGTTTTTGAACCTCAAAAAATGCTCCTAGCGTATTGAAATATATTTTATTCGCTTGGAAAGGAAATAATGTATCCTAATATTATTCTAGGTTGTCGTTTCGTCACTTGCAAATATGTTTATTTTATCTGTGAAAAAGCGATTCGTAAAATTCCAAGTCTAATTTCAATTCTTAGATAATACCTTAAGGGAACGTACCCATACTACGTGACACGTTTAGGGGGGGGGGTCTTCAAAATGTCACGCTCCATACAAATGAGCGGCGGGTTGCTTAGGTTTTTGGTCACCGGGGGGGGAGGGGGGTTAAAAATTGCAAAAAGTTGGTCACGTAGTATGGGTACGTTCCCTAACAAACGGATTGCAATCTTTAAAGCACAGGCGTCGCGCGTCGGGTGGGAATACTATCCTTGTTTTACCGGTATTTTAATGGAAGTTTCGCCACATAAGAACGAAAGAAGAACATTCGCCACATAAGAACGGTTCGTTCTTGAATTCAACAGCTCGGCTGTGGAACGATATTTGCCGGCCTCTGTGTTTCCTCCCACCTGCAACTTGGGTCTCAAGACCCATGTTCCGTTCTTCCTCCTTCAAAAAGACCCTCCACCCAGCATCTTTAAAAGCAGGGTAATCACCTAGAGTGTAGCATGTAATGTATCCTTCGATCAAGTATATCATAGGTCAATGAATGTATCTGATACTGTATCAATCTGCAGGTGGGTACGGCTCGTCCACGGTAACCGCGTATCCAGCTACGACCTCCCGGATCCGCAGTGCTCGTGACGATATCACGCCGACAATATATCTCAAATGGTGGCTAGTGCTGCGTTCATATTCGTGTACACTATCATCGAAGATTATAAAAGCCCACGTCGGTTCTGGCAAAGTGAAATATACAAAAATAGAAATCATTCGAATAATTAAATTATGAATATGAAGTCTCAAGAGATCAGTGGACATTTCAAGAACAATTGAATTTTATTCATCTGTCCACTCCATGCTGAAAACGTTCGTTTGAAGCTCGCGCTTACGTACTCATTACACAAGCGGCCGTGTCGCCGTCCACACGTCCGCGAGCCGCCTTTGTGCTCGCAGTGATACCGCCGTCGGCGGGTCTCTGCGAGCACACTGCGCTCCACGCGCGAGCGGCTCGCAGTAGACTCGTGCCTACGTACTCACTTGATACAGTATCAGATACGTTACAGGTTACACGGTTAGGTGAGTACCCTGCTAAAGATGACAGGCCACGAAGGAAATTATTTGCCTCATGGCCTCCTGTATTGTATATAGGGAATGCAAATCTCGCGAGATTGGGGCTCAAGCGAGATCTCGCGAGTTTATGAATAACAATACTGCGAGATCTCGCCAATTTCGAGATCTCGGATATTGGCAGTTTTGTTTGTTTTTTTTTGCAAATAATCACAATATTTTAATAAATTAGGAAATAAATAATAATAATTATAAGTATTATAAGATAAACATTTATTTTCACGAATTTTTCAATAGACTTTTATGCATCAAACATTGTTTGACGTATTTGTATATAATTTTTTAATAAATTTCCAAGTAGTAAACTTTGACGTACGTATATATCAAATAACAAATGAAAGAAACAACCAGTCTTCTCTTCTAATATCAAACAAAAATCTTTTAGTAATAAAATAGTTCTTTTATAACAAACAAAGCAACGAGAAGTAAAAAAAAAGAAACTTAGATATTATCTAAGTTGAGTTGACTGTTAAACTGAGATATTATTATCAATTAAATAAAACTATATCTACTCAGTAGATCCATTAGATATAACAGATTAATTAACAAGATATACCAATTAGTTAGACTATTAGAAAATACAGATTCATTAATAAAATATACCAATCAAATGAAAGATTTGTTCAGTTCAAATCACAAGCCTTTATTACGAATTATTTTGAATATAGCTCAAAATGTCCAAAGAATCGTCTGCTAAACGGCTTCTTATTTTGTTGGCCAGATAACCAGCCGCTGAGAAGGTCCTTTCGGATTCAACGCTAGTTGGAAGCACAGATCTCAGGCTACCTCGGGCCGCCGCCTCACGCGCACCGAACGAAACCGACAGATCGCAACTCCGTCCGTGTCAGTCCGCGCTTCGAATAAGACGTTTTTATGCTCGAGTGCAATCTCGTTAAACTCGCGAGATCTCGCCCTTTTTTCGTCCGAGATCAATCTCGCTAAAAAAGCCCGAGATCTCGCGAGAACGAGATTGCATTCCCTAATTGTATACTGTAAACTATAAAATAAATTCTGATATTCAAGAGATAAAAAAATTAGAGAGAAGAAAACATGTCTCTGAATATTATGTATGTCTATATTATTTTTTTATTATTTTATAAATTTATAAAGTTCAACACAGCTTTGTCCTGGTGAGGTTAAACATTGAGTAAAACTGGATAATACGGAACGCTCTTGTTGTCGAAGTTAGATGTACGGGTAATACGGAATATTCCCTTTTAACTAATGGACGATCAAGTATGACATTTGTCGGAAGTACCAATCTTATAAAATAAATTCTCCTCAAAATAAAAACAAAAAAGTACCTACTTTGAATTATTCGTAGTATTAATGGGTTGAGGTTTAAGCTGCGATAGCTGCGTGTCATCGTCATTTAGATATACATCCCAGGTTTTGAATGGTTTGTTTGGCAAGCAGTATTTGTCTAACGGTACAAACATGGTACAAACATGTTAATAATGTATTCACTTAAAAAATAAATAAATTATTGTTTTATATGGCAATAATATATTTTTATGATTGGCAGCATTGATTGATTGTCTTTGAAATGTAATATAAAAATGATAATATAAAAATGACGTATACCGCGTAGGTGAATTAATTTTAACAAAATTAAAAATGTAAAATGCATATTTTTTTTACATATTTTCGTCTCCCCTGACATAAATAGTCACTTTTCGTGATAATAAAGCTAAATTTAACTGTTTGAATAAGAAATATTCCGTTTTAACCAGTAAACGGAAGTAAGACATAAATTGATTAATAAAGAATAATAAAATCAAATCAAATCAAATCAAATCAAAAAATATTTATTGTAAAATAAAAATTACAAAAGGTGTAGCTTATGGGTAGACCCCATTTCTTCCAGCTAACCACATTTATTTATTTACAATGTTTATATAATATTATTTGTTTTATACCTACCATGTAGAATAAGAAACAACAATCGCTTACCAGTTTCGTTTAAAAGTGCATGTAATTGAGTAAATAGCCAGTAATTTTTGTTGTTTTGTAAGTTTTCTGAAAAATGTACCGCCCCCTTACCGCTCCGGCCGCCTCAGTCAAATTAGGACCATCCTAAGTTGTGAGCAATATAATCCTTCGTCACGCGGAACTCTGAATTAGTTAGACTCTGTCTTCTGCCGGGATTATCCGGTATCATCTGAACGGTTCATCTAAATTTGTGCTGTAGAATGGGCTCTAAACATTTATAATAATATACATAACACAAGTTCGTAACACAAATTTAAAATTTTTAAAAATAAAACGAATAGTGTAGTGATATTTAATTTAATTAGTGTTATTTTTTTTAAAGTATTATGGATACTAGTTTTAATGCACTGGTGTGGCAAAAGATAAAAGTGCTTATAAATTAATATAGAGAAAAGTGTAACACGGTATAGGTACATTTTATTTAAAAATATTTCAGTCACCGAAAATGGAAAATAATGCATTTTAATAGGAGCGTACGTGCGACTTTTTTCGAACTAAATTTATATTTGGATTTGCGGTTAAAATATCTAACCAAACTGAACAATTATTTTTTAATCTAAAGGTATAGAAAATGTCTTGTACGGATTTGTGCTATGCTATTTTATTAATTTTTGTTTTAAATTATGATAGATATATTGGCAATTAAAGAATTTAATTTTGCTTGATTTTGGAGGCAGCTTTTGCATTTTATGTGAGTTATAATAATAATTATTAAAAATGTATATTCTTGTCTTACCACTGTGTTAATATCACAAATTGTAATTTGAATTTACGCACACATGTATATTTTTTAATAATTTAATTTTTTTATGTTTGCGTAGTAAATACATAAAATTATAATTAACTCACAAATAATTTCCAAAAAACTTACCTCTAAAATCATGATAAATAATTTCTTAAGGCCTATACTTTATAATTTAAAACACGAATAAATAATATATCATATCCGTAGGTACTAAATATTTTAACCTTTAGATTTAAAAAAAAAAAGTTGTTCAGTTCAATAATTTTGATTTCGGTTGCAACTCCGTCCGTCCGTCTGTCTGTCAATCTGTAAATCTGATTCAATGAACTCTAGAATTCAGATTTGTTTTGTATTTGAATATAGTTATTTTCATAATTGAAGTGTTTGATTGGAGAATTAAGAGAAGCGATAAAATGGCCACCCATGGTATAATTTTTTTAACAGAAAGATATTTCAAAACTGGAACTGATTTGTCGATAATTCGAAATATTCGTGATCTCACTGGTTGATAGATTTACATTCGAAGATTTCAATATTTGTTTTATTTAGGTCCAAATGGTTCGCAGAAACTCACGCGTGACAGTGTCATCAAATGGCAATTTAGTGTCATTTTGTTTTTTCGACAGTTGAAAAATTCTCATTAAATGCCGATTCTATGTCCGTTATAGCTTTTGAACAAACTGTGATTAGCAGAATAGGACAATTATAATGTTGTTAAGCTTGTCAACTTATTACAATTTGACAGAAAGCTGAAACGCACCTAGAATCTACGTTTAACGAGGACCTTTCAAATATAAAAAAAGGAGTCATTTTATGACAGCGTTAATTTGAATTTCTGCGAAATAACTGGGCCTTAGGCTTTATGGTGTTTTTTAGTTACTTAAGTACTTATGTTAAATACGATTTAGGCTGAATTTTAAGTGTTATTTTCATTAAAAAGGTGTTTTAAAAATCATTCGCCAGATGTTGAAAAATAAATAGTGTTACACGAAATTTAGAATTCAGTTCCGTTCGTAATACGGGAAGTTGGAAGTAATTCTATAGTTTCCTGTGGCTATTTCCGGACATAAACAGGCGACTTTCAAACTGTCAATTAGTTCAGCTGTCAGTTAATTAGTCCTGTCAGTCTGTCAGTCTGACAGTTAAAGTGACAATGTCAGTGTGGTTCACGTACGCGAAGAAGAGGAGTTCAGCTGCCGTGAAGAGAACTCAATCTCTTCCTAAAGTAAGGACTTTTTAAATGCATCTATTTGAATTTCATTTTTGTTTTCTTGATTGATTTAATGTATGAATTACGTGGAATGTTGGATGTGGAAATTAACCCACTTCTCGACATCCGATCGAGCTGAAACTCGGCAAAAAGACTCGTTGGATTCTTGTTGCATTCTATAAACTTTTGGCGGCAATTACGCACACATTCGCGGATATTACGCGTTTTTATGAAATTCGACGACATTATACTCGTAGCACTTGTACGAAATAAATGACAGTCTGACCAGCTCGCGATTTCGCCCGGTTGATTCCGATCACTTATATTATAGTAAAAAAAAATATTTTTGGGTGAAATGCAGATCCTGCCACAGTTTGGAAATTTAATAAAAAGGCACTTTCTAGATGAGAAAAGTGTGGAGAAGTTGAATAAGTCAATTTTTGAAGGTGTCTAAGTTGATTTATTACCGGTGTCATTACAGGGGTCATTCTAAATCAATTAAGAAAACCCTTACACTTAGTGCAAGGCAAACTAAAGGGAAATACTCCGAATCCCACATTAGCACTCTCTCAATTAGTGTCTCTACAAATTGGTTTAACCGGTAATAAATCACTTTCAAAAATTGACATTTAAAATCTTATAAATAAGTCGTCCGTACGTGGCTTCACCACAGTTTGAAAATGACCTTACAAGTCGAAACAGCTGTAACTAAAACACTAACCAAAAAACTTGCAGAACTCGATAATAACATTATCAAATTTAATTTTAATTAAATTTTTCAGCCGTACTATATCGGAACATTGCCTTGCACCGCAGTGGGTGGGATGGATTCATACAGCTGTCACTCCTGGACACACTGACTCTCAGATTCCTACCCACCCCTCATACCTTTTCCTTCTCAAAACTTACTCTCCTCAGAGAAAATTATTTTCCCGTGTGGAGTTAATGTAAAAAAAATCCCAAAGCTAGTGAAACTATGACACCCCTAATAATAAATTTTCTTTAAAAGATTTACCCACCCTTCCAATCATCTTTCTGTTTTAATTTCGATTCAAATTAATATGTTTTTATCTTAAATACTCTTGTAACTACCTTATTCATTTATATACTTGTACGCCTGTCTCGACACAGGTACATCCTAGTGAGACAGGCATAAAAAAACCCAATGTAAATATACTTTTTTATACATAAATAAATAAAAAATAATAATAATTATGTTGTGAGGCTGAAGGAGGGTTTGTCTAATCAGATTTGGTTACCAAACATAGCTAAAGTAATTTCAGGATGATTCAGATTGTGATCATTTCGTAACGCTTTTTTTCTAAACTGACTTGCAACACCTAAGTTTATTTATTTATTTTGTAAATATTTATTAGACCTCATTCTTTACAGGTTATTAATTACCCCAAACAACATTTTATTTCAACTTGTTTATAACTGATCGCATAGAACGCAAAAAACTTTTTTCAATCTGAGCATTTTGAATTTTTTTAACCCTCGGGCCTCGGCCATGTTTTATCAGGTCAAAATATTTCCGTTTTGCAATAAAATCATTGAAATATTGCCGCGTCAAAATATTGTCGCGTTACTTTTTTGTATTTTCATGTGAAAATAATTAATAAAAAATTCACAAAGTTTCATATTAAAATTGCGGTCGGAATCTTTGGTTTTGTAAAGGTGTATATTTTAATTATTTTGTGGTCAACTTCTATCTTATAAAGCAAAGTCACTCCCGCTATCTGTACGCTTAGATATTTTAAACTACGCAACGGATTTTCATACAGTTTTCACTAATGGATACAGTGGTTTTGAGGAAGGTTTATATATATTTATTTAGTAATTTGTCAACGTTTTGTGTAAATTGGTTGCAATATACAGTAGCTTGTGTCGCTCTCCATAGAGAGAAAAAAAAATGGCCTTATATTTAAACGCCCGGGGTCTCAAAAGTTTCGTATGATCTGTAGCTATTCGAAAACGTAAAAATAAATGAAATTATTGTTAGTCAGATAAGTTTTACATCTACCGGATCTGCCGGATCTGCCCTGATGATGGACACTGCAACGATGTCCGAAACGTTGGCTAAAGAAGGAGGTAGCGCAACACGGCATAACACCCCAAAAACAAATAACGAAAAAGAAATTATTGTTCACTATTAGCCCGCTAAAATGGCCGGAAGTTTTGAAAAAAAATAGATTTCGTGACTTGAAAAAAAAAATAAAACAAAGGGTTCATATTTTATATTTTGTACCAAACTTATTTTTCATTCCATAACTGCAGTTCAAAGAACCATTTTTTTTTTTTTTTTAAACATATGTGATGTGTTGGTTAAAAATATAAAAGGGGAAAATAACACCTTTTCTGGATAAAATCAGAATTCTTGTTGACTTACTTGTATTCATAAACTTGAACTTTTTTAAAATTTTTTGTCAGTTGTACGCATTTTTTAATAATAAACAAACGTTAAAAGGTTAAATTACTGAATTTTTTTTATTAAAAATTAAAAAAAAAATGGTTTTTGGTTTGTTTTCTGATTTTCAATGCATTTTAGCGGGCTAATAACCACTTAAAAAAAAATTTAAATGCAGTTCTCATTTTCTCTGTAAGACGCAACTTTTGAAACCCCGGGCGTTTCTGAATTCAAAAGTTGAAATAATTGACACACCCTAATATACAGGTGTCCGGGGGTAAAGTGCAAACTTCGGAAGGTGATTCTACATGATAGTACAAGTAAAAAAGATAAATAACTTTTTTCGAAATTCCAACTTTTAGGGGTAGTTTTGAGGTAAAAAGATTAAATTAGTCCGGCGTGTGCTGCTAGATTTATTAAAGGTTTTTTAGTAGGTACATCTTTTTGTATGGGAAAAAAAAGTTGGAATTTCGGAAAGAGTTGTTAAACTTTTTTACTCCTACCATCATGTAGAATCACCTCCCGAAGTTAATGCACTTTATCCCCGGACACCCTGTATAATATATAATGGGAGCGGGCTGATGGGGATTTGGATGTGGATTTGATATGTATGCAAATTAACAGATGGCGTTGGTTATAAAGGTTGGGTAATGGCGTTGTGTTTCGTTAACCACATCAATGTGGTCAGCTGGTATTTGAATAAAAAGCGTATTGTTTTATCTTTCTAACAGCATTTAGACCATAGGTTCTTAACCTTATTTCACCCACCTAGAATGTTTCTTATGGGAGGGGGGGGGGGGGGGGCTCAGCTGTCACGAAATCAATAATTCGATTAAAAATATATAAAATTATTTGTTACACCTTCTTGTTTAGTTTAGCAAGTTAAAAAAGCAATTCTTTTGTATATTTTGAGTACCAGGTTCCTTCCTTCTTCCGTTCATCCACTTCCCAAAAAACTACCCAAATATGTGAATTTTCGCACACGTGATAAAAATGTTTGCTTTCAACATGTCTACAATTTTTACCTGCCCACGCCCTCACTGTGCCATCTCACTACCCCCTAATTTTCTCTGAATCTTCTACTGTCCTTCTATTTAGATCATATTTATCACCATGATAATAATGGGGAAACAACAATTTCTATGAGATTTTTTTTTACATTATCTCCACACAGGAGGCCTTGAGGAAAATAATTTCCCTCAGGGCCTATGTCATCTGGGATGCTGTGTGGAGGGTCTTTTTGAGGAGAGGAAGGAATGAACATTGGTCTTGAAGAGACCCATATTGTAGGAAGGAGGAAGCACAGAGGCCGTGATCCATGTGAGTTGTTTCCAAAATCAAACAAATTAGCCTGATGAGTTAAGAGCCATTAACCAGCGGCCGAGAATTTAAATTTCAATTTCGTCGAACGTTGATCTTATGATCGTACCCTTGCAACTGTACAGGGCGGTTCCGATGAGAAAGATAAATTATTCTCCATACAAGCATTTTAACATAATAACTCAATATCAATTTTATTTCATTCAAAATTTGCTTTGATAAATACCTACATTCAAAAATGCTCAAAATCGTGATGATAAAACTATTAAAATTATGTACTTTTTGTAATTATTTTTTGATCATAAGTATGTATTTATAATTTTTCAATAATGTCTAAGTAAAATAAGAATGTAATTTTAAAATATAAATATATTAGTATGTAGTTTGTAAGTGTATTAGTTTGTAAGTGTATTAGTATTCAAATAAATAGACAAACTGAAGTATTATCGTCACAGAACGAGGCTGTGGATCTTTTTTTTTATGATTTTATTTGAGGGCGTTTACCAAAATAAATGTCCGTTACGTAATGGAATTCCACCAAAAAAAATTTTTTTTTTAGTAACAAACGATTTTTTATTGAGTTACAAGGGGCGGACGGGCAAAAAAAATCAACAATTACTGTTAGAAATAAACTTGAAGTATCATACTTCAAATTTATTTCTACAAGTTCAAGTATGTATAGGAAGGTTTAGGAAAGCGTCAAAACAATAGAAAAATTAAATGTTTGATAAATACAGTTTTTGCTTCTAAGTACGTACTGTGATGGAATATCCACAGTACACAAAATACCCTAAATCTGCCCTTGCTGATGATGGACACTGCAACGCTGTCCGAAACGTTGGCTAAAGAAGGAGGTAGCGCAACACGGCATAACACTCCAAAAACAAAAAACGAAAATTTATTGATTTATTTTACTGCGTGATGATTATATGATTTGAAATGTGTGTTGTATAATACAAAATTTTGTTTGAACATTTAACAAATCCGCCAACGGACCTACGGTAAAACTTTATTGTACTAAAAATAAACGTATTATTTTCTCAAAATTTAAAACATAGCTTTATTAGACAAAAGAACAGTCTTTCGAAATCAATTTATAATTTTCCCAAAAGAGTCAATACGTCTAAAAATTTTTTCCATTTTTTGCAACTCAAGGGTTAAAAAACTAAATGAATCGGTTCTGATACTATGATATAATTACTGAATAAAAATAATGTGTAGGTGTTGAGAGGTTTATCAACAAATCTCATTGAGACGGAGGAATTAATGCATTTTGTAAGGAATGGAGCTCTAATTTATTCACTCTAATTATTGCGCACTGTTTATCTTATGGTATTTGTTTTTAGTTTATTACTCACAAAATGGTGAAATTATTTCCTAGAAATATGGCCATCATCATTGCAATTATTTATTGGATATAAATATTTCAACGCCATTTTGCTGTTTTCTGTTATTATAATTATTATTTATATGAAATAAGAGGAAGACATGGCACGATCAAGTGAACAAGTATTTTAGTTTGGTTATGTCAAGAGTCAGAACAACAGAATGATAATGGAAATTTGATATGCTGTAAAGGACAAAATGTTAATTTTTAGTAGAACGAAAGATTTAAAAAAAAATATCATTTCTTCTGTTTTTGTATAGATAGACCTATAATTATGAATTTTTAATATCAAATAACATTGAATGGATCTTTTAGAATACTTAATATTTTTTGGAAATTTCTTAACAGAATTTAATTTATTTTTAATTTTTCAGAGAAAAAACCCTCTTAACTTATTTTTGAATTTCCGATATCGATATGATGTATGAATGTGAATGAAGCAAGGAGTATGTGCCAAGACCCAGTTGTTTGGTTCTCTGCCCACTGCTGCAGAGGATCTGCCTGATAGTTAGTTAATATGACATACGGAATTCATTAAAAATTTAAATAAATAAATTGTGCTTTATGATTTTTTTTCTTCGATTATGTAAAAATCTCAGTTGAAGTTTTACAGCACAAGATTGTTTGTGCATGTAGAGTGATTTTACGAAGAAAGGAGTGTGAGGAGATTATATGACGAGAACCTGAATGGTAGAAGAAGTATGGGACGTCCGAAGAAGGCATGGCGCTAACAAGTGAACCAGTGAATGAGACAAGGAGTGTGTGCCAAGACTGAGCTTTTTGGCAATCGGTCCTCTCTGCTCACGCCTGCGGGAACTCTTTAAATCATTGATTTCTACCTTTTTTAACATTTGAAAGGTTCCTATTATATGTACAGACCAGCAAATCAACATAACCATTATTTTTTTATTTTTTTTTTACATGAATACCGCGCAAGAGTCCCAACTGCTCCCGTCTGGAGCCAGTGAGATTATGGCATTATGGATTATGGTGGGGAGAGGAAGGAGATAGGGAAGAGGAAGGTGGAGATAGTACCTGGCTATTCAGATCTGGTCACCAAACACGGCTAAAGCCATTACAAGCAACGTTTCAATTCTGAATGGTTGTCTTACACCAGGGCGATATTGAGAGTAGCTTCCACTCTGGAACGTGCCGCAAATATACTATATATTATTTTAAATGAATAAATTGTAAAATAACACAAATTAATCAAATAAAATTTATTTGCCACGCCGGGATTCGATCCGGCGACCTTCAGAGTGCTAGTCTATGCCGGCCGTCAAATATACTTCTAGTTATACTTGATAACTAGTGATGCAACGAATACTACTTTTACGAATACGAATACGAATATCAAACCTACTATCCGGCGAATACGAATACGAATAACTTGGCAAATTAATAAAACACTCATTTATGTAACCTTGTTCTGTTTGTTTTGTTATACTAATAATTAAAATTTACAACTGTCAAATTTTTATTGAGAAAACACAACATCTGTAGATTCCCTAGCTCTTGTGACAGGCGATTTCTTTTTTCAGTTTGGATGTTGCCAGCCATTGAAAAAGGCCAGCCGTTGTACAGTGTACATGGCTTATGTGAAAAATATTCGTGGGAAAAGCATATCGTCTCGCGTCTCGCCAGAAGAGCAATGGATCAGCAGACGGCGATAAATTTGGGAGCTTTATATAAGCATCAATCTCGTTTTTAATGATCGAAGTTCCTGTTAAAATAAGTGTAATAAATTTTAAATAATAATTTTATTATGGACATATTTGAAGAAATTGAATACATATCTAAAATTGAATAACTTTATTAAATACTGCCCTGAAAATATGGAAATTGGCTCTTCCATTTCCGCCTCTTCCATTATTTCCTCGCAAGCGCCATATTCCTCTACTTGTCTACTTGTCGATGGTTGAGGTTCTTATAGATAATCTAGATAGAGGTCTTGTCTGTCTTACCAACACCCTGTCAAAGGTTTTTTTTATAGTATTCGTATTCGTAAATATTTATTCGCCGAATACGAATATTCGTATTCGTATTCATTGCATCACTATTTTTTTATTATTTTTTATTTTTTTTTATTGTTTTTATTTCTTGCTAGAGCAATCCCGATGAGTTACAGAACTCATTTTGGGACAGGAGGAACATACAAATCAGGGGTGGGAGGAAATAGTTAAAATTTTACATAAGAATTTGGATGTTAAAATATAAGATTCACATACAATATAGAAGAAAAATAAAATACAGGTTGAGTAGAATAAACAGCATTGGAAAACAGTTAAAGAAAAAGGGAACAAGGTTATACAGATATGGGTGATTACAACTTAATGGAAAAGAAAAGAGAAAAGAAACAAGACAATTGAATATGACAAGAAAATTACAAAGTTTCATCCTTAAACATATTTAAAAAATATTCTTTTAAAGCATTACTCTGATTTTTTTTATTTTGCTAGATTCCCTTGTACATATCTGGTAGCGAATTATATAGTGTATAGGCAACATAGTTCAGAGATTTTATCCCATATTTTGTAGTGTGTGTTTGAGGTATGCGGATTTTATTACTATTTCGAGTATTGTGAGTGTGGATGTCTTGATTGTAAAGTGGCTTGATGATAGTGTGAGTTGATTGTTGGGTAATTTGTAGGATGGTGCTTGTGATTTCAAGTTTAGGAAGGACTGTGATTGGAAGAATACCGGAAACTAAATAGATGTCTCTGACATGGGTGTCCCATGGAAGTCCAAAAACATTTCTGAGAGCTCGGTTTTGAACCACCTGCAGATCAGCTATCAATTTCTTTGAGGCAAATCCCCAGATACAGCAGAGATAAGAAAGGTGTGAGTGTACCATGGCGTAGTACACTGATGTTAATAAAGTTACGGGTAGTAATCCTTGGAGTCTATAAAGTACACCAGTTATGGGTGTAATTTTCTCCTTTACATGATTTATATGGAGATCCCACGAAAGTTGGGAATCTACGATCAGGCCCAAATATTTTGTGCTCATTTTCTTTTCGAGGCAGTTATCACCAACTTTGATATTGAGGCTGATATTTTTCTTGTTGCCAAAAAGTATATAATGAGTTTTTTTTACGTTAAGAGTTAGTTTGTTTATTCTTAACCAGCTTGTGAGTTTAGAAATATCAGCATTCATTTCCGTTTCAAGCTCCGCTAGGTTCAGTCTGTTGTAAAAAATTACTGTATCGTCCGCATAGAGTTGTAGAGTTCCTTTAATACCCCACTTTGTTATGTCATTCACATAGATAAGAAATAGCAACGGTCCAAGAATTGATCCCTGTGGCACTCCACATGTTATTTTACCCATCTCACTCGTTTCTCCTCCCAGTTCTACTGCCGAAAAGCGATTTGATAGGTAAGATCGGAAAAGTTCCATAGGAGTACCAACAATACCCAAATATTTCAGTTTTTCGATCAATACGTTATGATCCACCGTGTCAAACGCCTTCTTTAGATCAATAAATATTGCCGCCGTAAAATCCCCATGATCAATATGTTTCTGTATATTTGATATAAAATCAAAAGCTGCACATTTAGTGTTAGATCGTCGTCTGAAACCGTATTGTTTTGACGTGAGAATTTTGTTGTTTTCGAGATATTTCAATAGTCTTTCTTTAATGATACATTCAAAAATTTTAGAGATAGCTGGAAGTATAGAGATTGGATATATTGGATTATATTGATAACTGAAGACAATTTGTTCAAAATCTGAAACGGACAAAGAATCAGCATTTAAATCAATAATGTCAATAATTCAATATGGCACAATGGTCGTTAAATTAGACTTTGATACAACCCAACCAAGTGTGAAAAAGGCATATAAATAGTGTTTTATGAAAATATATTTTTGTGACAATAATATCTTCCGTTGCAACATCATCGGGTAGTTGAACCTTTTGCCAAGTAGTGTGAAAATGTCACACGCGACCGTCATCACGCAGCTCAGAAATAGTTCCTGCTGAACCAAAGCAGAGTTATTATTTATTATTAAACTCCGCCTCTCTCAGAGATCCACTACTCGGTGTGGTCTCCAGTCTCGGGTCTCTAGTCCAACTATTTTATTATCAATTTAAAGTCATTTATCTTTCTGAAATATGGCTCGGTTTATTAAAGTGCAGCTAAAATGTATTTCAAAACATCTTTGTACATAATTAGCAGCAATCAAATAAGTGTTTTTAAAGACAGAGTAAAAATACAGCGAGGAAATATAGTCGTGAATGATGAATATTGGAGCAGGTGGATTGTGTGTATTTTTGAAGTATGTTTAGAGAGACGGAAAGGCTGATGAGATATTTGAGGGAGAGTAAATGCTGGTAACTCCGTTAATGAAGATCTGAATGCAGTTGGTGTCAAAAAAATTGTTATAAGAAGCAAAGCTAGCAGTCCACAATGGAGTGCTGGTACCAACGCTGATGTATGGCAGTGAAGCATGGAACTGACAGTGGATGGATGAAAATAGACTGAATGCTAGAAATGAGATAAGAGGCGTTTGTGCGGTAAAATCGTGTATGATCGTGTGAGAAATGTGGGGATCCGCAAAGAATGCAAGGATGATGTAAACGTAATGAGTAAGATTAAGAAAGGGATGTTCAAATGATTTGGGCATGCAGAGCGAATGTACGAAGAAAGGAGTGTAAGGAGAATATATATTTTTATTTATTAGTAGCTGGTTCCCGGCATGCGTTGCTATGCCATTCAAAGAAATAAATTGTTTCTCCCTGCATGTCCAATCTCATGCGTCCCCGTTAACCTTCCCCTCTTGCCTTCCCTCCCTGCCGCTAAAATATATGAAATACATTTTTTTCATTAATCAAACACATATTTTTAAACCACTCTCGCACCACCTGTAGTATTTTTTAATACAAATTTCATAACACCAGAGCTTACCTTTATATATAGAAATACTCTTCTGCTAAAATGCAATGTTCTGTAAAATTTTTGGGTAAATCCATCAATCAATTTCCGAGATTTGCGAACGCAAACATACGGAACATACATTTTTATATATATAGATTTAAACGCCCTACTAGACTTTTACATGAAAAATTTACGGTTGATTACAGTATTTAAGTATAACACGATAAATAGTTGTACAATTTGTAAGAAAACGTGTGATGCAAATGTGAATGGTAGAACAAGTCGGGAACGCCCGAGGCACGATCAAGTGAATCAGATATTTACATCAAGAGTTAGAATAATAGAAAGAGTACGATGTATGAATAAGGTGAGGAGTGTGGGTGTTTGGCTGTCCATCCTCTCTGCCTACCCATGCCAGAAGCCATGCGTTGGTTGGTTGAGTTGTTGCTAGAGTCTTTGCTATAACGGTGTTTTAACATCTAGTCCCTCATTGAGTCTTAAATTACTAGTACATCCCATTAATATGATGTCATGTTGTGTATTTCAGTACAAGTATTCTTAGTCTGGTTGTGTTTGATCTATTTAACTGGCTTGAATAATAATTTCATCCTGTTGGAGTTTGTAGGAAGATGCTTTGTCGTGTAATAAAAACGGACGTCAATTAGGAACCATTCTTATACACAGGTATCATTATGTCATGAATTATTTAAATTTCAAGATGCAAGAGTTCATTTTTTTACTGTCGCTGAAGTTTTTGCCGGTAATGTAAACTGTTCATAAACAATTTTTTTTGCGTTATCACCTCATTTCATTTCCTGTGCTTTTTTGGACAGTGACGTTTGATGGCTTCTATGTTTTTTTTTTTTTTTTTGTACATTTTATTAATTTTTAATTTATTAGTTTTTTCATTTTTTCATTTTTCAACTACCATACTAGGCTAATGTGCGTGTTGGTAAGTAGTACATGAAATAATTTATATAAGAACTAAAAAATACTATTTTATAGAAACAGATAATAAAACACAAGAACAAAGAAAAGTAAAAAAATAATTTTTATGGATAAATAAACCAAAATATTAATATAAAAATAAAAACAAAGGTTGAGTGGTTACCATCCTCAGCTACGAATATGGAGGTCGCGGATTCAAATCCCGGCATGTACAAGTTAATTTTATTTGAGTAATTAAATAAATGATTTATTATTTTATTTATTTAAAATAATATAATATAGTAAACTTGCAGACTCGGCCACACGTTGCTGTGGCTAACGAAACCTGTATAACCAACGCCATCTGTTAAGTCAAATCCACACCGCCCGTTTGAAAGCCTGCTGCCTCTTGATCAGATATATTATGTATTTCAACCAATTTACACAAAACCTTGACAAATTATATACCTAAAAACTTTTCTCATGAATCACTTGGTGAATCTATTGGTGAAAACCGCATGGAAATCCGTTGTGTAGTTTAAAAGATCTAAGCGCATATACAGCGTGAGCAACTTCATTTTATACTTGGTAAAGTAAAGATAAAGATTTGCGTATTCCGGAGACGTAGATACTTTCAAAATCGAAGCGTTGAAATGGCTTCAGTCATGTTTGGTGACCAGATCTGAATAGCCAGGTACTTCCATTGTTCCATCTCCTTCTCTTCGCATTTCCTTTAGCCTTACATCATACCCCAGGTGGGAATGCCATACAAACATTGACTAAAGAGGGAGGAAGCGAAACATGGCGTATTTATTAGAAGATTAATAATTGTTTGTGCCATGAAAAGCAATGGCGGCTGGTCGCACAGAGTGTTTGTGTGCAGCACTGGCAAATTATAATGTTTGTGCCATGAAAAGCAATGGGGGCTGGTCGCACAGAGTGTTTGTGTGCAGCACTGGCAAATTATAATGTTTGTGCCATGAAAAGCAATGGGGGCTGGTCGCACAGAGTGTTTGTGTGCAGCACTGGCAAATTATAATGTTTGTGCCATGAAAAGCAATGGGGGCTGGTCGCACAGAGTGTTTGTGTGCAGCACTGGCAAATTATAATGTTTGTGCCATGAAAAGCAATGGCGGCTGGTCGCACAGAGTGTTTGTGTGCAGCACTGGCAAATTATAATGTTTGTGCCATGAAAAGCAATGGGGGCTGGTCGCACAGAGTGTTTGTGTGCAGCACTGGCAAATTATAATGTTTGTGCCATGAAAAGCAATGGGGGCTGGTCGCACAGAGTGTTTGTGTGCAGCACTGGCAAATTATAATGTTTGTGCCATGAAAAGCAATGGCGGCTGGTCGCACAGAGTGTTTGTGTGCAGCACTGGCAAATTATAATGTCTAAATTTACTTACTGAAGACTATACACATCTCTAATTTAATTATTTCAAAATATTAGTTACCAATATAATGCTACGAATATTATCAGGGAGAACCTCCCATAGCGCGGCCGCCGAGCGCCCTCATATCGGCTGCATTCGCTTCGCAAACGAACCAAATCATGTTTTTGTATGGGATATTTAAAGCATCGAAAGCGCGTCGATTTCGCTATTTGTACCAGAATTTGGCCCCAATCGGTGTGCCACCCACCCAACATAATCCGAACCTTGCCGAAGTTTACCGATTGACAATGAAACATGACCCGAGGTGGCACGAATACAATCGAATTTCGGCGAAGATCATAGATCAGTTTGCGTCTAGCGCAGTCTAGCAGCGCGCGTTTGGCCCGTGACGTGATAATTATCATTGTTTTTTTTTTAATATATATTGATTGAATTAAATGCTTATAACCTAATTTATTAATATATAATTTTATTACAATAAACAAAAATTTTAACAAAACAAAAAAACGACTTCAAAAAATGCACTAAAAAGTAAAAAAATAATTTCGTATTCTTCTACAACTTCATAATCAACTTACTTTTTCTAATCATCAATATGTAGGTACGATTGTTACCTTTGGTGTCGGTGTCAGTCAAGGTCGGTTTGTAACTACATACATAGTTATAGGTGAGATGTGCTTGTGTCGCACAAGCGACTTGCTGACACCGACTCCAAAAGTAACAATCGTACCTACATATTGATGATTAGAAAAAGTAAGTTGATTATGAAGTTGTAGAAGAATACGAAATTATTTTTTTACTTTTTAGTGCATTTTTTTAAGTCGTTTTTTTGTTCTGTTAAAATTTTTGTTTATTTTTTGATTTTTAGTGAATCTGAAGTACACTAACTAATTTGTCTGAATATGGGTAAACCTACTAAACGTGCTGCTCATATGAGACAGACATAATTTGACCATAACGTCAAATTAAGAGATTCGGTCGAGTTTCGTTAATTTGTCATGGATCCGATAATCAGAACCTAACCAAACTCTCATCAAATTACCCTTGAAGTACATCCTTTCCAATAAAAAAAGAATCATCGAAATCAGTTGGCGTGATATTGAGTTATTCGTCCATTTGTCGCGCACATACTTAATGCAAATTTAAGACTTATATGGTTTTCTCATGGATGCCATTGTCGGAACTGGACCAAATTAAAATGGACCACACGGGAAGCACCAGCTTTTAAATAAAAAAAGAATCATCAATATCGGTTCACCCAGTCAAAAGTTCTGAGGTAACAAACATAAAAAAAAAAAAAAAAATACGGTCGAATTGAGAACATCCTCCTTTTTGAAGTCGTTTAAAAATGAGTGCAATCAGTGTTTTGAATATATAAAAGGAAATAACAGTTTGTTTGAAAATAAATTAATAATGAAAAATTCCTAATTAATAATTTTTTTGTCTTAAGTAGATAGGTACGGATTGTCAGTGAAGTCTCAGGGTAGCGGCCGCCACTGATGGAAACCACAATTAACCTTTCTCTTTCTTTTCTTCCCCAGCAGCTGCGTCACTCCCAGACGGATTCCTTCAACTCCACGGCCTTCATAGAGGATGGAGAAGAAAGAGGAGAGGAAGGAGGTGGGGTGGGAGGTGGAACCCCCCTCAGACCCATCTCACAACTGTCCGACTTGAGCAGTGAGAATGGAGGTAGGTCAACATTTTATATCTATATCTCTTCGGTGGGTGATCAGCTGATCAGGCAGCAGAAAGATATCTAAATATACGTCATCATCTTTTTATGTTTTTACATTAGCTCGACACAAGCTTTGGGGATGCTGTGTGGAGGGTCTTATTAGGGAAAGGAAGCAGAGAAATTTCTGGGATGGAAATAGGAATGGGGTTAAAGTGTCATGACTGACTATCGACATTTTGCTCATTCAGGAGTAATACGCCTGGTATAAGGGGCTGTACGAAACAAACTGCCCAGTTCAAGTGATTTTATTCAGGCCAAACATAATTTTGCGAAACGTTGAGACATTGAATTTGGAAACGAATTTATTAATTTATTCCCTCTGGGCGAAGTTAGGGAAATCACACAATAAAGTTATTATTATTTAATGAAAACTAAAGCTAACATGCCAGGAGGCGCCGGCGGAGAGGGGCTCGTTTTCTATCCAATCCCCATCCTCCGCCGGCTTGTACCCTATCTGGAATGATTGTGGGGGTGCGGGTAGTATCACGAGAGAACGCCCTGAAGCTCATAAATGAGCCCCAGAGTACCCTCGTCGTGATACCCCTTAAGATGCCGCGAGGAATGCCGAGGACCACACGAGGATACACCCCTTCACGAGATTGTCGCGGCGAAGACCTGGACATCCTGTGAGCTCGTGGCGCCATGCTTCACCGCAACTATACTTTCCAACCTTGTTGTTGTGGACTCGTGAGAAGCCTAACGATGCAGACACCACTTGTGCATCCAGGATTATAGTCTTATTGGCCCTGGATGCTATGATATCTGGTTGGAGGTTAATATTGTTCGTTCTGAATCTAGTCTCTCTTGCGACACTCCATCCCCTGTCCGAGAGGGCGCCAGCCAGGGTCGCGCAGACGGCATTACGCCTAAGAATCCGGCCGCCATGAGTTCGTGGGCAGTTCTGGACAACATGTGCTGACGTTTCAGTCACATTCTCTTGGCCTCCTTCTCTCATTTGGGTTCGTCTTACCCTAGAGTTTCTCATACATGTCGGCAAGGCATTTATATGTACTTTATGGTAGTTCCGGTAATCTGCGGCGGGGATGCCTTCAGAATTGGGAAGAATCCAATCTGTCGAGTATTTGCATTCCCGGCTTTCTTCTAATTCAGCACCGTCATTACTATCATGTAGTTTCTTGGTCCAGTGCGCTTTTACATTTCTGGTATCGCGAACACCCAGCTTCGCGAGTCGCCGCTGGCACCAAACAAGTTGGTTCTGGATGAATCCAGTGTGCCAAAGTGGTTGGGCTAGCGGAAGCCCGGATCGCTGGAGGTTCTTGATTCTGGCGGCTCTCAGGCAGGGGACTGAGTAGGTAAGCCTTGGTAATCCGAGGCCCCCTCTTTTACTGGGGTGTGGAAGTATCCAAGTGGTGTATCTATCGGTAGGCCAAGCCATCGTCGGACGGCGGCTCTTACCTCACGGTCAAGGCGCCCCAGCAGGTCTGTGGTTATACGCCCAAAAACTAACCCATGGGTCAGTGATGGGAGCAGATATGTTTCTAGTATCCGCAGTCTCTGCTGGGGTTTAAGAGGACCTGAGGTAATTCTTTTTAATTTCTCTGTCAAGACCTTTAGAAGTTTGTCCATGCGGGTAACCCCACCAAGACCAAAGTGTAGTCCCAGGTATTTCCAGGTAGACAAGACGGATGTAGAGGGCAGCAGGGTTTCACCAATGGTGAATTTCCCTGCTACCGACTTTACCCGCTTTTGTCTACTTGAGGCCTCCAGGGAGAGTGTCAAGCTCTTGGTGGGGTTAAGATTTAGTCCTCGCTCGGCAAGTGCCCCACCGAAGGCCTGAAGCGCTTCCTGCAGGCCAGATTCGGTGGAGGCAAGTAGACAGACATCATCAGCAAAAGCTAATGCGTTGGTATTATGGCCTCCTAAGCGATACCCGATATGTCGGGATACTACATAATGCTATGTCAACGACAAGGTTGAAGAGGGGGGAGAGAGGGTCCCCCTGGCGGACGCCACGGCGGACGGGTATCCGCCTCGACCGTTGGCCTCCGATCTCCAGTGTCATTGACGCGCTCTCGTACAGGGCCCTGACATACTCCACAAATGGAGCAGGACAGCCGATCTGCACGAGAGCGGCCAACAAGGCTGAGTGGGAAAGGGAGTGAAAGGCCTTGGCAACGTCAAGGACAGTCATATGCAAGGTCCTCGTTTGATTGCGTGAATGCCATAAAATAGTTTGCATCACATATAGATTATCTGCGACACCATCGGCATTTCGGAAGGCTCGCTGACAGCTGTCGATGACGTTTGCCCGGCCAAGACGGCGTGCTAAAACTTTATGAAAGTGACGTAAGATGACCGATTGTATTGTAATTGGCCTATAGTCTAGTGGTCTTGTACTTTGCTCCTCGGTTTTCGCAATGAATACAGTCCGCGCAGTCGTCAATATGGCTGAAGGTTTGCCCATAAGAAGGAGTAGGTAGAGTACGGTTTGCGTAATACATTGGGGAGTCTTTCCCCATTGTCTAGCAGTGATGCCATCAGTGCTGCGGAAACCTTTACGCTGGCCAGATAATATTCGACAAAGTGTCTCTGACGGGTGGTGGATTTTGGGGGTCCCTGAATGGGAGGCTTGGTTCCCCAAATATTAGCTCCCACGCCTCTTCAAAGCCATCTAGAGATGGCATATTAGTAGCATCCGACGATCTTCCGCTAAGTATTTCACGTGATATCGCACCGGGGTCTTTGAGCCACCTTGCTTGCGCTTTCCTGTACTCATGTCTCCTCTCCAGTTGTTTGTTCTTTCTGCGGTTGGATCCTGTCTCTTCGTGTGGATTTGTGGTTCTTCGCTGTTTTTCAAGGAATACTGCCGTTAGCCACTCAGTAAATTCGAGTTCACCGTCTTCTCCTTGAAGGGCTTTTTGTACTACCGTGAGGAGGCATCTGCTCCTATAGCCCGGGTGAGCCTCCAGTTTGACACGAAGAGAGTCGAGGTAGAGCCATACGCCTGTGTGTTCTTGTATAGACTTATGTTGTGGTGTAGCAACATCAGCGGGGGCCTCTCCGGTCACTCACCCAGCCATGATTGTAGCCCTGACCCTCGTATAATGTGGACTGATCCGTAGTCACCGTAGGTCAGCTGGTGATCTTCCCAGATGAGGGAGTGTTCGGCGAGGACCTGATTGATTTTATTGGCTTCACCTCGTTGGATAATATGAGCTTCCGCTCTCGCCCATAGCCGAAGTTCATCATAGTGAAATCCTTGGACTGTTGGTGGTGTTGGCAAGGTATCTTCAGTAATAACTTCGGGAGGGGTGGGTGAGACGTCTTGAGTGTAGGTTTCAGGAGGTATGGGCAGGGAGGGTTGGGTATGGGCTTCGAGAGGAACTTCAACCGGGATATTGTAAATGGAAGTGGGATTCGCCAAGAGTCTGGTGAGGGCAGTCTTGTATTCTGGTTTTCTTCTTATTCCTTTGATGCCTTCGACTGTCCTCTTTAGGTCGGGCCTCATTTTGGCCATTTCTATGTTGGTATGTCCTTTAAAGCCTGATAGGATTAATTTTGCTTCAACCTGGAGCCACACATTTATTTCTTCCTCTGAGTATCATTTCTTGGTTCTGTCGACGTTGATGTCCTCATTGTGTTCTAAAGGATGGGCATGGCGTACGTGCTGCTTGACCCCTTGATTAGACTTGTAGACGCCTGGACAGAATGTACATTGGAACATTTCTGGTTGAGCTACTACTGCTGTTTCATCAGTATTTCGGGTGGGTAGAGCTGGCGGAGGGTGGGGTGGGGGCGGTGCGCCCCCGCCCACCGGCAAATTCAAGCATAGAGGGAGGTCAGTGGACCTCCCCGGTATCGGTCCGAGGCAATTTATTTGTCTATTCATGCTTGAGTAGAGGTAGGGGGCCATGTGGGTGGTTAGCACCCGCCACACCCCCCCTAGGAGCCTGTTCACATTATTTAATACCCCCGCATCATAGCTGTGCTTACATAAAAATTACTGGACATTTAAATTAAATTACTGGCTCTAAGTTGAAATTTGAAATTCATGGTATTTACTCACAAGATGTATGTCCAGGATTCCGGTCCTTTCAGTGTCCGTCCTCTCGTTTTACCTGTAGGTATTTTGGTATTGTATTATTATATTGGTCATCAGTTTACGGAAGCCAAGACCTCCAATATTAAAATGTCGAGGGTCACTAATTTGGGCAATAGTGGGGGTCACCAATTTGGGCTGTCGGGTCACCTGTTTGGTGAATATATTGTTTATATGTTTTATCCAGATCTGGGTACTTAGGGTGTTTAAATATGTGCGGAGGTGTTTAAATAATAACTCTTGATATTCACGCGAGTCACAATGTATTTACAACAGAAACTTTATGTTACAATATTTGTACAAGTTTAATATTATTCTTGCTTTGAGGTAAAGCAGGTAGAGAGGGTGAACACTAGAACCGGAATGGTTTTTGCAAAACAAAATGCGTTGTCACGTACCTAGCTGGTAGGTGGTGACCGGTGATACCACTATGCAAAATCTAACAAAAATTATATTTTATGGCTGTTCGCTGCCTCGCTACAATCCGCTTGTCTCTTCCTGAGGCCACCAGGGAAACGGTTAGACTCTTCCCAGCGTTCAAATAAAGTCCTCTTTTCGCTAATTCGGTTTCGAATGCAAGCAGTGCATCTTGCAAGCCTGAAACTGTTATAGCCAAAAGGCATACGTCGTTGGAAAAGGCGAGCGCGCTCCCCTGCCACACAGTATCCAATGTAAGAAGTGAGACTTCTCAAAGCTATATCTCTATCTCTACATATTATAAATTAAAGTCCCCCGCGTGGCCGGGTCAGCTAGTCAATTATAAAATTGAAAAGTATCGGAGATAGTGGGTCTCCTTGCCTCACACCGCGACGGACAGGTAGTCGTCTCAAACTTTGGCCTTTAACTTGTAATACTGTCGAGGCGTCCTCCTACAACCGACTCACATATCCGACAAATCGGGCAGGTAGGCCAAGCTGCCCGAGGGCAGCTATCAGTGCGGGATGACTGATTGAATCAAAGGCTTTAGATACGTCTAGGACTGCCATATGCAACGACCTAGTGTTGGATCGTGCATTCGATAATATCGATTGTAAAATATACAAATTCAGCCCGAGCCCACTCCGTGAGTTCTCGCTCGTCGTAGGTCGTGCGACGCGATCTTCTCATGTTGGGGGTGGTATCAAGACTAACAGCTACAGTTTCGTCATCTGTTACCGGCATAGTATTTTCTCTGTTTTGAGACTCGTGGACTATACGAGCTACGTCTGCACTGTAGCCAGGTCTTAGCCTTAGCTTTTTGATGGCATCAATCGTCCTTTCTAGGTCAGGTCGAGCTTGAGCCATCGCGGTATAAATGCTTTCACTGTAAACCTGTCATAATCAATCGGGCCTCTACGGTTACCCAAATTCCCATCTCCTCTTCGGTATAACTAATTAATATAAATTATTACATCGTTCTACACAAATAGCTGCGTTGTGGGCAACAAGGTTTGGGATCCGCATATGCTGACCAACTCTTGAACTGATGGAGGTGCGGGCAAGGTATCTTGAGTACGGGCTTCAGATGACACCTCCGTTAAAGTAGTATTGATGGTAGTCGGGTCCGCCAGGAGTCGGGCGAGGGCAGCCTTATATTCTGGTCTTTTCCTAATTCTTTTGATTCATTCTACCGTTCTCTTAAGATCGGGCCTTATTTCCACCATTTTACTGTTAAAATGTCCTTTAAAGCCGGTAAAGATTAATTTAGCTACGACCTGTAGCCATATGTTAGTTTCTTCCTCGGAATAGCGTATCTTTACTCTGTCGACGTTAATGTCTTTCTTATATTCCACTGGGTGGGAATGGCGCATGTGCTGCTTAACCCCTTGGTTGGACTCATATGTTAGTTTCTTCCTCGGAATAGCGTATCTTTACTCTGTCGAAGTTAATGTCTTTCTTATATTCCACTGGGTGGGCATGGCACATGTGCTGCTTAACACCTTGGTTGGACTCATATGTTAGTTTCTTCCTCGGAATAGCGTATCTTTACTCTGTCGACGTTAATGTCTTTCTTATATTCCACTGGGTGGGCATGGCGCAAGTGCTGCTTAACCCCTTGGTTGGACTTATATACGCCTGGACAGAGTGGGCATTGGTACATTGTTGGTTGAACTTCTGCTGGTGTTTCATCGGTATCTCCGGGGTAGAGCCGGCGGAGAAGGGGGTGGGGGCGGTGCACCCCCACCCACCGGCAAATTCAAGCATATGGGGGGGTCAGTGGACCTCCCCGGTAACAGTCCGAGGCTATTTTTTGATCTATTCATGCTTGATTGGGGGGTCGGTGGACCTCCCCGGTAACGATCCGAGGCTACTTTTTGTTCTATTCATGCTTAATTTAGGGGTCAGTGGACCTCCCCCGTAAATGTCCGAGGCTATTTTTTTTATCTATTCATGCTTGATTGGGGGGTCAGTGGACCTCCCCGGTAACGGTCCGAGGCTACTTTTTGTTCTATTCATGCTTGATTGGGGGGTCAGTGGACCTCCCCGTTAACGGTCCGAGGCTATTTTTTGTCTAATCATGCTTGATTAAGGGGTCAGTGGAACTCCCCGGTAATGGTCCGAGGCTATTTTTTGATGCTTGATTGGGGGGTCAGTGGACCTCCCCGGTAATGGTGCGAGGCTATTTTTTGATGCTTGATTGGGGGGTCAGTGGACCTCCCCGGTAATGGTCCGAGGCTATTTTTTGATGCTTGATTGGGGGGTCAGTGGACCTCCCCGGTAACGGTCCGAGGCTATTTTTTTGATCTATTCATGCTTGATTGGTGGGTCAGTGGACCTCCCTGGTAACGGTCCGAGGCTATTTTTTTGATCTATTCATGCTTGAGTGGTGGGTCAGTGGACCTCCCTGGTAACGGTCCGAGGCAATTTTTTGATCTATTCATGCTTGATTGGGGGGTCAGTGGACCTTCCTGGTAACGGTCCGAGGCTATTTTTTGTTCTGTTCATGCTTGATTGGGGTCAGTGGACCTCCCCGGTAACGGTCCGAGGCTATTTTTTGTTCTAATCATGCTTGATTAAGGGGTCAGTGGACCTCCCCGGTAATGGTCCAAGGCTATTTTTTTGCCTATTCATGCTTGATTGGGGGGTCAGTGGACTTCCCCGGTAATGGTCCGAGGGCTATTTTTTGATGCTTGATTTGGGGGGTCAGTGGACCTCCCCGGTAACGGTCCGAGGCTATTTTTTGATCTATTCATGCTTGATTGGGGGGTCAGTGGACCTCCCCGGTAAGGTCCGAGGCTATTTTTGTTCTATTCATGCTTGATTGGGGGGTCAGTGGACCTCCCTGGTAATGGTCCGAGGCTATTTTTTGATGCTTGATTGGGGGGGTCAGTGGACCTCCCCGGTAAGGTCTGAGGCAATTTTTTGATCTATTCATGCTTGATTGGGGGGTCAGTGGACCTCCCCGGTAACGGTCCGAGGCAATTTTTTGATACATTCATGCTTGATTGGGGGGTCAGTGGACCTCCCCAGTAAGGTCCGAGGCTATTTTTGATCTATTCATGCTTGATTAGATTTTGGAGGCCATGTGGGTGGTTGACACCACCGAGCCTGATCACATTATTTCAAACCCTTGCATCGTGGCTGTGCCTCGGTGTCGGCCATGGCGGGGCAATAAAGCGCTGTCTGGGACCTTGGGGATCCTTGCTCAGGTTATTCAAGGCGGTTGAGTTTATACTCTTGGCCGATAGAGTTGGTAGGCTTATTGACAAGCGTGAAAGGAGAGTAGTCTAAGATGATCCACGAGCTGAGTTTACAGTTAGTCCGCTAGTAGTTTTGGAAATATTTTTGGAATACAGTCGAGAAAATATTGCCGATGAAAAGAAAAGATACTTTAAGATTTTTGCAGGAAAAAGGGGTCTACAAGTCAATGACTTGTGGGCCCCAAAAGTATTAAGCGGTTGGATAAGTTTCCAGTTTGTCTGCTATTATTTGTAATCCCGGCATAGACATTACAGGATATTTGTGCAATTCTTAGTTCACGCCCCCCCGGAGTGGCGCTATCCAGGTCTCACCACGAAAAGGTGATTGCACTCGAGACCCCACGACGGCGCATGTTGTGCAGAACTGCCCCTGAACTCATGGCGGTCGGTTCCTAAGGCATAATGCCATCTGTGCGGTCCTGGCTGGCGCTCTCTCGAACAGGGGTGGAGTGTCAGATTCAGGACCAACAACATTAACCTTCAACCAGATATCACTGCGTCCAAGGCCAACAAGACCATAATTCTGGATGCACAAGTTTTTCACATTCTCAGCATCTTTAGGTCTATCACGAGTGCACAACGACAAGGTTGGAAAATATAGTGGGGCTGAATTAAAAAGACAAGTCGCGGCGAAGCATGGCACCACGAGCTCACAAAGTGTCCAGGCTCTTGCTGCGACAATCTTGTGGAGGGGTGTATGGTGCACGAGGAGTGCCAGGGACTTGATGGCCCTCATCATCCCTCGGGGCGTCTTAAGGGGTATCACGATGAGGGTACTCTGGGGCTCATTTATGAGCTTCAGGGCGTTCTCTCCTGATACCACCCGCACCCCCCACAACCATCCGAGACAGGGTACGAGCCGGCGGAGGATGGGGATCTGATAGAAAACGAGCCCCCCTCCGCCGGCGCCTCCTGGCATGTTAAGTTTTATTTTTCATTAAATAGTTTATAGTGTAGGATTCCCTAACTTCGCCCAGAAGGAATAAATCAGTAAAATCATTTCAAAATTATATGTTTCTAAGTTTCGCAAAATTATGTTTGGCCGAATCAAATCAACTTGTTCTGGGCAGTTTGTATCATAAATAGCCAAATGCCTCGTCATCTACTAAGTGACGCGCATGAATGGATTAACGAGATTCCCATTTGTCCCTATCTACTATCTAGCGAAACCACTGCCAAGGGAACGGGCTTGGGAGAATCAGCGGGGAAAGAAGACCCTGTTGGGCTTGACTCTGGTCTGGTTTTGTAAGGTGACATGAGGGGTGCAGAATAAGTGGAAGGCGGGAGCAATTCCGGAGGGCATGCGTACAAGGGGTATCCGACTTTAATTAAAACAAAGCATTGCGATGGCTCTCACGGGTGTGTTGGTGCAATGTGATTTCTGCCCAGTACTCTGAATGTCAATGTGAAGAAATTCAATTAAGCGCGGGTAAACGGCGGGAGTAACTATGACTCTCTTACCACTGCCCGGCAGTGGGGGAAGACACTGCACTGCATCTCTCCGGCTGTACTTAATCTTCTACTAATAATTGGAAAACCACTGCTATTCTGATGACCGTGCGGTCAGTGTTCATTGCCAAGACAGATGAACAGAGTCCAAGACCGTTGGAATACCATCCAATCACAGTTAAACCGGTGGTTTAAGACATTTCCACTAAATCTTGGCCAAGCTAACGTCATAGACAGCGTGCCTTCCACAATGCAGATGGCGTTGCGGACAATCTCTACGCGATGCAGTGCATCCTCTGGTATTCTCGTAATGAAACCAGGAGCCTGTATATGGCTATCCTTGACGTTGCCAAAGCCTTCGATTCCGTATCCCATTCAGCTTTGTTGGCCACCCTTGTACAGATCGGATGTCCTGCTACATTCATATACGAGGGCACCTCAACGACGCTGGAGATCGGAGGCCAACGGTCAAGGAGCTTACCCGTCCGCCGCGGCGTCCGCCAAGGAGACCCGCTCTCCCCTCTGCTTTTTAACCTTGTTATTGACAACGTACTGCATAACATCCCAGTGCATATTGGCTACCGCATGGGCGGCCAGAATATAAATGCGCTGGCCTTTGCAGATGACGTCTGCTTGCTCGCCAAAACAGAATCAGGCCTACAAGAAGCCCTTCTGGCTTTCAAAAAGTGCCCTGGCTAAGCGCGGGCTAAATCTGAACCCCACCAAAAGCCTGATAGTTTCCCTGGTGGCTTCAGGTAGACAGAAACAGGTCAAGTCACCGTAGGGAAATTCACCGTTGGTGGGACCCTACTACCATCTACATCTGTCCTGTCTACCTGGAAATACTTGGGACTACTTTTCGGACTTGGTGGGGTCCGCACCGACACCGGCGGCACCGACAAATTTCTGACGGTCCTGATAGAGAAACTCAAAAGAATTACAACGGGCCCTCTGAAACCCCAGTAGAGACTTAGTATTCTGGAGATATACCAATTACCACGGATCTCCTGGGGCATCTGGACCGTCAGGTGCAAGCGGCTGTGTGCCAGTGGCTAGATCTGTCAAAAGACATGCCACTTCTACGCCCCCATTAAGGAGGGTGGCCTTGGATTACCTGGCTTTGCGTACTCCATCCCCTGTCTAAGAATCGCCAGGATTGAGAGCCTCCAGCGATCCGGACTTCTGCTGGGCCAACCTTGCTGGCGGACTGGGTTTATCCAGAACCAGTTCGTTTGGTGCCAGCGGCAACTCGGAAAACTGGGAGTTCGAAATACCCAGGATGTAAGAACGTACTGGACGAAAAACCTACATGGTAATAATGTCGGTAGGGAACTCGGAGAAAGTCGGGGATGCCAATTCTCTATGGATTGGATCTTACTCAATTCGGAGGGCATTCCCGCATCCGACTACCTGAACTACCATTACCATAAGGTTCATACAAATGCCCTTCCGACCCACGTGAGGTCTTCACGGGGTCGCAGATCCCAAATGAGAGTGATAGGAGAAGGGGGCAGTAATTGTACTGCGGGAATGGGCTGCCCGGCCGGTTGTGTCAATACAACTGAAACGGCGGTACATGTCCTGGAGAACTGCCCCCGGACTCACGGGGGTCGGATCTTGCGGCATAATGCTGTCTGTGCGGTCCTGAGTGGCGCCCTCAAGGACGGGATGGACCGTGGTGTAAGAGGCTAGATTTAGGTCCCAGGAAGCAAACCTACAGCCTGACATCGCAGCATTAAAGGTTGATAATATCGCAATAATTGATACCCAGGTTGTCTCGGCAAACATAAGCCTAGCCCGCGCAAATAAAAACAAGGTTGAGAAGTATAGCGGAGAGATTATAAAAAGACTAGTTGCGGCGAGACATGGCTCCGAGAGCCCAGAAGGAGTCCAGCTTCTCACCGCAACAATCTCCTGGAAGGGTGTATGGTACCCGGTGTCAGGGACTTATTAGCCCCTGGCATTCGCGGAGGGACCTTGAGGGGTATCACGACGAGAGTGCTGTGGGGTTCATTTATGAACTTCAGAGCATTTTGTCATGATACAACTCGCACCCCTTGAAATCACCCATGGCAAGGTACGAGCCGACGGAGAGCGGGGATCGGATAGAAAACGAGCCCCCCTCAGCCGGCACGCATGCAAGTAGTTTTAAGTTTTATTTTAATCTACAAATAAAGTAAAATCAGTAGTATCCCTAACCCGCCCGGGGGGAAATAGTAAAATTCAAATTCTTCGACAATGTGTATCCCAAGGCCATCGGGACCAAGGTCGGAAAGTATAGCGGAAGAGGCCTAAAAGAAGTCTTCATGGCGAGGTGCCAGCTACAACTATATCCCTGAGGGGTGTGTGGCACCCTGGAAGTCTCAAGGGCCTACTAGCCTTTGGTATTACCCCGGGGCATGTTTAGAGGTATTAGGACAAGAGTGCTCTGGGATCCATTTATGAACTTCAGAGCATTCTGTCATGATACCACTCCCTCAATGGAGATGGCAAGGCACTAGCCGACGGAGGGGCTCCTCTCGGCCGGTGCATATTCGCATGCCCTTTACATTTAGTTAGTTTTATTAGTTAAATTTTTTAAAATTATTTAGTTTTTTTAGTTAGTTGAGTTTTGCTTTTTTTAATTAGTTTAGTACTCTTTACCATCCGGGGGAGAAAGAAAAATCGTTTAAAAATTCTGTTCACACGTCTTGCAAAATTCTGTTTGGCAATTAAAAACTAAAATCACTCGTCTGGTAGAATGTAAAGTGAATAGCCAAACGTGCACAGTGATATCTTGATCATCGACGCGCAAGTAGTGTCTGCATCCCGGGGCCTGGAACTGCCTCGCACCCAGACTGGAAGTGGAGAGGCACTAGCTGGTGGGAGGTCCGGGATCGTATGAAAACGAGCCCCCCTTCCGCCGGCGCATTTTATATTTCTTTAGTTGGTACTCCTTACCGGCCGCGGGAGAAAATAAAATTGTTTCAAAATTATGTTTAAACATAATATCTTCTTCCTCTTGTACTACTGGGGCACCTCCGTCTAGTAGCCCCCAGGAACACTTCTTTACTTGATATTGATAGGATGTTTAAACACAATATCTTCTTCCTCTTGTACTACTGGGGCACCTCCGTCTAGTAGCCCCCAGGAACACTTCTTTACTTGATATTGATAGGAGATTTACAAAATTATGTTTTAACACAATATCTTCTTCCTCTTGTACTACTGGGGCACCTCCGTCTAGTAGCCCCCAGGAACACTTCTTTACTTGATATTGATAGGAGATTTACAAAATTATGTTTTAACACAATATCTTCTTCCTCTTGTACTACTGGGGCACCTCCGTCTAGTAGCCCCCAGGAACACTTCTTTACTTGATATTGATAGGAGATTTACAAAATTATGTTTTAACACAATATCTTCTTCCTCTTGTACTACTGGGGCACCTCCGTCTAGTAGCCCCCAGGAACACTTCTTTACTTGATATTGATAGGAGATTTACAAAATTATGTTTTAACACAATATCTTCTTCCTCTTGTACTACTGGGGCACCTCCGTCTAGTAGCCCCAGGAACACTTCTTTACTTGATATTGATAGGATGTTTAAACACAATATCTTCTTCCTCTTGTACTACTGGGGCACCTCCGTCTAGTAGCCCCCAGGAACACTTCTTTACTTGATATTGATAGGAGATTTACAAAATTATGTTTTAACACAATATCTTCTTCCTCTTGTACTACTGGGGCACCTCCGTCTAGTAGCCCCCAGGAACACTTCTTTACTTGATATTGATAGGAGATTTACAAAATTATGTTTTAACACAATATCTTCTTCCTCTTGTACTACTGGGGCACCTCCGTCTAGTAGCCCCCAGGAACACTTCTTTACTTGATATTGATAGGAGATTTACAAAATTATGTTTAAACACAATATCTTCTTCCTCTTGTACTACTGGGGCACCTCCGTCTAGTAGCCCCCAGGAACACTTCTTTACTTGATATTGATAGGAGATTTACAAAATTATGTTTAAACACAATATCTTCTTCCTCTTGTACTACTGGGGCACCTCCGTCTAGTAGCCCCAGGAACACTTCTTTACTTGATATTGATAGGAGTTATACAAAACACATTTGTCACGTGACAGCCAACCGCTGTTTTCCGACAAGTGTCGGTCAGTAGGGTTCAATTACATGTATTGTTTATTTAATTTTAGGTTTAATGTGCGGTGCAGTGGAAGCGCCACGCAGACAGAGAAAGACCTCTAACAACCTGTCTCCGAGGACCAGAGAGGACCTGCAGAGGCCTCTGACCAGATATCTGCCCATAGACCAGGATGACCTCAACCTCAGAGCCCACATTGAATCCGCAGGTAACCATCACATTTTTTATATATGCGTACAACTGCTCCCAATGGCCAGCCGTCTGGAGCCTGTAAGATTATGGCATCTCCAATTGGGGTATGTTGTGAAGCAGGTATGAAATAACCTTAGATAAGTACCTTAGAAACTACGGCACGCGGGGCAAGTCGGGCCCGCCAGTGTCATCAATCCGGCCCGCAACAGCTAATGACCAGTGCCATCAATCAGGCCCGCGACAGCTAATGGCTTATATTGTTGTAGTGATAGGGCGAGCCCCTGAGGAAAATAATTTCCTATGTGGAGGATTTTTTTAAAGGAAAGGAAGAAGAGAAAGTTCTGGGCAGGAAAGGTATGATGGGTGAGTAGGAATCTGGGAGTCAGTGTGTCTAGGAGTGACGGACATATGAATCCATCCCTTCAACTGCGGTGCAAGGTGGATGGATCGAGGGTGGATGGATCTGGCTGGAGAGATCAAAAGACCTTCTCAACCAGTCTCTCGATCCGGCCCGCCACGCAGCAGGTGATCAGATATATCGGCCGCCAAGACCTTGACAAACTTCACCCCGTGAATCCGAGCATCCCTGCTAAGTCACCAAACATATTGAACCACTTGGGGTGATCTATGTCAGAGGTGTGGGTTATCCAATAGATGGAGCGGCGGTACCCATACCCGCCTCCCAAAATACTGTGGCTAAATAGTCTTGAAATTGTAGATAATGGCAGGAAAATTAAAAGGTTTTTGCCTTTGGAACTTACTGGAGTAATCGGTAAGTTTGGAGAACCCTGCCTTAGACTACGTCAATGGGGGTACAAAATCTACAATGATGAGATTTTTGCTTCATCGAATTATAAGACATTTTGATATAATGAATTTGAATTTTGAACCGTGAATTTTCGTGTAAATAAAAATAAAAAAAACAAATAGACATAAAACGCCAGTTTATACCTGCAGCAATAAAGGTTGCCGTTTAATCTTTACTTTATTGATATTAAATATCGTTGGTGATTTGGAAATATGTCTTATCCTGTTTTTCCTTTTTTTATTTATCACTAGCTTTTTCCCTAGACTTCGCTTGCATGGTATTAGGGGATTCCCACACTGCCTCCTCCATCTTCACTCTCCCCACTCCACTCCCCCCATCCACCCCCCCCCCCCCTCCCCAGCCCCTCCCCCTCCCCTCCTCCTCCGTCCCTCCCCCACCCCCTACCCCTCCCCCCTCCACCTCCCTACCACCTTCCACCCCTCCCCCTTCCCCTTCCTTCCCTTCCCCTCTCCCACCCCTAAACCCCTTCACCCCATCCTCCTCCCCCTCCCCCATCACTTTCCCCACAGCCCCCTCCCCTCTCCACCTCTTGCATTCCACACATTCATTCCCGGTACATTCAGTTTTCAAACTGCTCGCGTTCCACCTACTACAATTTTTATACAAATTCCATAATGGCAGAGTTCAACGGTAGTTTTATAGAAAATAACGAACAACAAAAAAAGAATTATCTAACTTGTCGTTCGGAAGTTATGCCCATACATTCATTTTTAGAGATAGATATTAACTGCGACGCCAAAAAAGCACTCTTTTTAGGGTTAATTGCCTAATTTAAAAAAAAAACATTGTTTCCAAGGCAACCATTTTGTTTGATTTTCTTCCGACGTTTGCAATAACTCAATTTTGTTAGGGACAGAAAACGTATGATAAATAATTTCATAACACCAGAGATTATGCATAACACCAGAGCTTACCAATATATCTAGTCTAATGTACTCGCAAATAATGTAGCTTTCTATTATTGAAATAATTTTTAAAGTTCATTCAGTAGTTTTTGTCTGAAAGAGTAACAAACATACATCCATACAAACTTTCTCCTTTAATTAATTAATAAATTAATAATTATTAATAGGATTATTTATTTCATAACATTTAGTCCTGTCAGGTGAGGTTAATGTATTGCTTCAAATAATTGCTGTTAAAAAAGGGGGGCAAATAAGATAAGAGATGTTGCCTGATAACCATAGATATGTCAATATCTGAAGTGATTATATAAGATAAGCACTCCCCACCCGCATTACCTGTGGCAAGTTAGTCGTGCAGTCCATGATATAAAACAGTTTTAGCTTGTCGATAAAGGAGATAACCGTCGGGAACATGGGAGTTAATTTTGTCCATGATAGCCGAGTTTTGGAGACATCCACAAATCAGTTTGTGGAGAAGCAATGTTCAGATCCGTAGGTGGTTCATTCGGAGCATGCCCGAGAGAAAGTCAGTAGGAAAGAGTCACGAGTAGTAGATATTCATTATTGGATATTTATTAGTAGGTAGACTCGTTGGTGAAAATGCATTTTACCAACTTTTACTGGCAATCACGCACACAAATGCGCACATATAGGCATTTCTCTGAAATTCCATGACATAACAGCAGTCACCAATTTGGGAGGCGGGAATGGGTACCGCCACCCCGGGAACCTTTATTGGATAACCAACACCTCTGCCGTAGGTCACCCCAAGTGGTTCGCTACGTTTGATGATTTAGCAGGTGATGCGGCGGGTAGCAAATGTTACCTCAATGGATCGAGGGATCAAATGCTGCGGTATGTTGTGGACTGTATGCAGTTCTTATCTATTTTATTATATTTTAATCGCACTTACCCAGACTGCTTCCCTTGTAGCAGGCAGCTACTGGATGGTTCCGCATTGTGATAACTACGCATGTTTATTCCCGACGGTGGCACGCCTGAGTTTCGGGGTTCGATAGTTTGAGAGATATCCGCAACCGTCAGTTGGCGTGGAGAGCCGGTGAAGTGTAGGTGGTCGTGCCCTACGCACGCAGCTGGGTGGTTTTCTGGAAACTTCGATTGCGCGTGAGACAAATGAATATAATTATAATTTAGATTATGGTCACTGTTTTAAAATATGTCAGGATGTTTTCCCTGGCTGGCGCCCTATTGATTAAATTCTCCATAGCTTGATGGCATAGATTTCCTACCTTTTGCTATTTAAATGTTTTAACCTCTATCAGGTTATAACCTGACACGCTTTGAGAATTATGTTTCTTGCTCTACCTGTTTTAATTATCATGCTTATCAATAAATGTCCTTATTCATCAGCAGACTTATTATTTTATTGATTAATGTCGATTTGGTTCCTTCTTGCCGGTGCGAGTTGTAGGTAGTTTCTACACTTTTCTTATCACACACGCGTTAAGGTTACACCCTCTTCGTTCAGTGTTCACTGGAAAGGAATAGGTATGTTAGTTTGGAGAGATTTTGGAAGGGAATGGCAACTGGGAATGAATGTTTAATCGTGAAACAATAAGCGAGAATAGGTGACGCGTGGCGATGGTACTCGCGAATAGCTGCGGTTTAAGAGTTCCGTTTGCGGTTTGATTATTACAACTGTAAAAGCGGTGCGGTTCTTAGAACTTGTGTCCCTTGCGGCGAGGCGAATTCAACTGAACTGTTGAGGCGGAGGGCACACAAGAGGTATTTACAAAGAACCACATTTAACAATAAAGGCGCGAACAGCAGGGGTGCCTGGGTTCATGGGGTAAGGTTTGTCTAGGTCTTGGAGGCAGATGACCAGGACACACTGAACCCCAGATTCCTACCCACTCTCCTCTCCTTCCTTTCCTTAAAAAAAACATTCCACACAGCATCCCCAAAGATAACATTTTGTCCTTTACGGCAATTCAAATTTCCGTGATCAATATGGATTGCCGATTGCAAAGGTCGCGTCCATTGCCGCTGAGCTTGCTCGTGCGCCTTTTGCAAACGGCTTGCACGAACAGTTCGCCCACTCTCTACGAAAATCCAAATGCTAATATTGAAAATCTGATTGCAAATGGCCGTCGGCAATCCGAATACTGTGGACATGCTACTAAGCTTCTATGTCTAATAAATCTGTCCGATGTGATCCCGTGGATTAAAATTTTTGTTGTATAGTATGTAATTTAGTTTGTTTTATTTGTTGCAGGTCACCAAGTGGACCTCTGTCCCCACATCATCATAGACTCCACCTCCTGCCGAGGATATCTTCACAAACTGGGAGCCAAGTTCCACGGCTGGTCCAAACGGTAATTACTTCATGCCATCATTGCATGCTACATTGCCAGCAATATTAGAGTCTTTATTTAAAAACAATAAAATTACTAACTAACCATCATAACTTTTCTTCAGAGGCGTAGGCAGTGAGGTTGGACTGCCACACATCTATCTCTGTCAATTTGCATTTATTTAACCCTTTGAGCAGTATGGCCGTACGTATGATCGAAAGATCCATTTATAGTATCGCCGCCTATATGCGGCCGTACGACTTTATTAAAAATTTCGGTTAAATTATGATTTATAGATAATACAAATATATTTGTCAAATTTTTTTTATGTATTATAACAAAATGTAAGTAAATGATAAAAAAAATTTAACTCGTTCACAATCTGTCTACCTATAAGATTACAGGTAGATACATACATGATAAAGTCCGCTTTACTTTAAAATCTAAACAAAAATGACCGATAACAAAAAAATTTTAAAACTCACATTTTATTAGGCAAATGTATTACAAACATTATCATCACTTGGGAACTGAATCTTTGGGAACTTTCTATTGATTATTTTTACATGAAACAATATAAAGCATGGTGCTTTCTCTTTCCAACACCGTTTATATTATATTTCTCACTGTGATCGTAAGGGAGACCCAACGATTTCTATGAGACATGTCGTAAAGGACACGCATATTTTCCTAGAAGCATTTCGAATTTCCATTATCGATATATGTTTTTTTTTAAGTATGAATGTAGCTTTTTTTCTATATTTGTGCATTTCTTCAATAGGTCCCTTATAAAGGTTTTAATGTATTTGACTAATCTGTGTTGTTTTTATATTGTAGCTGGTTCGTGTTTGAACGCTCTACCAAAACCCTGATCTACTATTCTGACAAGAATGAGAAAAAACCCAGAGGTGGAGCTTATTTCCAGGTAACTTTCCCATCATTTATTGATTACGTTCCCACGCCTTAAACAAATACAAATAGACATATTGATGTGTGTTTAGTAGATAGCGTTGTTTGATTTTGAGACCTTAAACTATTTGTAGATAAGATGTTTGGTGCCATCAAATCAATCATACACAGCAAATGGATGTCCCAGGGTGAGGGTGTTGACTTGGCTCATTCGGCACCTTTAAAAATTCATAAAATATATTGTCGGAGCAAATTCAATACCCTAATACTTTTTTTGGCACTCCCAGTTAAACTGCAAAAGCCCGCATTAAACGAACTGTCAGATTATAAAACTTTGTTATTTCTGCTTTGCAATTAAAGCCCTGTAAATGAATCATTTCTGAGTAGTCGAATGTTAAAAACTGTTTTTGAAAGGTTACGAAATAAACTTTTAAATTGTTATATTACAAATAAATATTAACATTTGTAAATATTCAAATTTAGAATGCAAACATTTAAAAATTGTAAATATGACTCGCGTGATGTTTTTATGTGAAAATGATACTAAAACCACAGATTATGTAAAAAAAACACTTATTCTTTTGTATAAATGTATAATAAACAATTTTATCACCTCACTTTTTTACCATTTCATACAATAATATTTAATAAAAAATTAACAATGTCTAACGGCACATAGAGCGATTTGGCAGATGAAAACTGTTTCTACAAAATAAGTCTTTTTTATGGACTTCTATGGAAAACTTTGAATAGAGATGTGAAGTTTGATTCAATATGAATCTTCTACTTTTTGTTTTAGGGCTGTCACTAGAACAATAACAGTGTTATAATGATGTCTGTGGGAACACACGCGTGCGTGAAAACACGCTTATTGTTCTCGACTGCCTATAGTTATTATTTCTACTATCGTGGTACGAGAACACAACAGAATGGAGTTGGCAGGAAAACACTTCTTTTTCTTCTTCTTCAGCACAATTTATTTAATGCAATAAATACTATTATTACAACAGGGTCTATCTACCCTTACTCGGGTGGTCCACGACCACACCACACTGACAAATATCGGAGTCTCTACTTCGATCTCTCTATTGTCAGTTTTCCAATACTGAACCGTAGGTATAACTCGTACCTCCCAGCTTCAGTATAATTACACAAATAAAGGCACACAGCGTGTACCTTCTAGCTTTACTCTACTAGCAAAACTAACGTAAAGGGCCTATCTTCCCTCTGCGCAACTGAAGATACACCTCGTGTATCTTTCAGTTCCACCGCAACAACAACACTCCTTCACTCTAACAGCAAGACTAAGTCTCTATCCAAAAATCACAATATGTAAAGAAAAACATACAAAGGTGAGACAGCATATTTGTGCTGCTCCCACATCTGTATTTTAAAATCCCGCAATAAAACAATTGTCCTAAAGTCGGCCCAAAAGGGCCACCAATAAAACTAAGTACATCATAAAACACTTAAATGGAGAAATGGTGGGGACTAAGATTAAAATATTCGAATTCTTAAATTTAACCCACAATAAAACAATAAAATTACTTTTAAAAGTTTGCCAAAACGGGCACACCAATAGGTACAAACTAACTTAATGTTAAGGTACTTAAACCTAAGGGATTTAGTTCCTTTAGTTCGGGTCATAAAAGGCCGCTAGCAAACCCTTTCCATTTTGGCGGCTGCAATAAATATTTATGGGTTCTATTTGAAATGTACAGGTATACATAACTACTTAAAATTAAACAATTTAAGGAATAAACAATTTCTTACAAATCTGTAAAGCAATGTATCTACATAATTACAATTACCAGCCATTAAAACTACTTCGAGGGTCGGACCTTCTTTGGAAAAACCGAGGAATAATATTTTGTTTGCATATTTTAGGCGATGTTTCGTTTACACGAATCTTACGAACTGATTATTATTTTACTTATAATTAAATAGAAGAAATCGCATTCTGGAACAAACAGCTATATTGTCGTGTAAACAGCTTACAGGTCAGAGTGGTTGAAATGAATTTAATTAATTTCCACACACCTCTCAATCTGAACAAGTTGTTGAAACGTTTTCTGTTTGATATTTGAAGTCATTCTAATTGAATCATTCTTCCGCAGGTAATTGAAGAGGTATACCTCGATCATCTCAACGTATCAAAGTCCCCGGCGCCTCTGACCACCTTCGTCATAAAGACTCGTCAACGCCGCTACTACCTCATGGCGCCCTCGGGACAGGCGGCTAGGATCTGGATCGACGTCGTCTTCACCGGCGCGCAGGGCTACACCGAGTACCTGCACTGATACCACCACCGTCACCACCAGCGCATACCACACGCACTTCAATGTTGTTGATGTAACCTCTCTATAGTTAGTTGATTCATGATTATTGTTTGCGGAACATGTGAGATGTATAAAAGGCAGCTCAATAGAAATGATGGCGTAAACCGATACGGGCGTGTACGATTATTAAAAGTAAGCTCATTTTTGTTTTACTTCTGATGAAAAATTAAATTGATCAACATTTTTTTTAATATTACAAGTTTTTCGTGTAGATAATCAATTTTATTGGTATAACTTGTAGAAATTGACTGCATCACTTTATTTTTCTAATCAGTAGAGGGTTTTCCGTTCATCGGTTTCAATTAGAGCATCTGAAATACTTGCTTTGATGTTAATGCGATTTACGCGCACTTTCGTGATAAATCTTTGGGTTACTGTGCCGTGTTACGCTTCCTCCTTCTGTAGTCAACATTCCGGACAGCTTTACAGTGTCCATCATCAGGGAAGATGATCTGATTTGCCCTGCCCTGATGATGGGCACTGTAACGCTGTCCGAAATGTTGGTTAAAGAAGGAAGCGCAACATGGCGTAATAACTCATAAGTTAATCACGATAATGATTTTTACAATGATTAATTTATCCATTTGATCGCGCTACCTAACTAACATAGATTTTTTATTATCTATACACAGGACAGATTTTTTAATTCACATTTTATCATCAAAAAGCGTAATTTATTGTGTAAAATAGAAGGAAGATATTTTCTTATACAGTGTCAAATCAAATTCACCGTTAACAAAATTTTTTAAATGTTTACTTGTGCAAAAAAAAACGTAAAAACTCAACTTAGCTACCTTATAACAGTTGCCGTGGCGCCGTCTCTCGAGTAGATTGCGAACTCCCTCAAAATAGTGCTTTCTTGATATTTGATATTTCGTATGAAATACAATTTTATTTTTGAGAATTTTCGGTAAAGGTCAGCAAAGTTCCAATGCTGATTTCTTGGCTAATAACAACTAGTGTAACGATCGTATGCAAAATAAGTTAACATTTTTAGTCAGTGAAGATAGCTAAACCGGTAGAAGTGTGGATTTTTTCCAAATCGGCTTATTTTTTCTTTACTAATAAATTCATCAAACATTTTCAAACACCGAAATTAAAAATAGTACTTTTCTTTTTCATCAAATAAAATCAATAATTAGAAATAACAAAAACTTTTAAATTCTAAAACAGCATCGATTGCATTCACATAATGAAACACAGAAAGATGGCATTAATATAAGCACTATTCGAAACTGAAACTATATGTTGTATGAAGTATCACTAAGGATTTTTTGTTTCATAGGTGCATTTTGAGATCTGCACATATGATTTTTTTTTTGCTATGGTGTAATGATGCGCTAATAATAATTCAATCTATAGAAATACAATTGCTCATTAGAGAAAACAGTCACAACTATTAGATTTAAATTCCTCTCTCGACAGCTGCAAAGTTACAAAGTTCCAGGTGTGTGCGATGTGGCACCTGGTGACCCCTACTGTAATAAGATCTACTGTACCTCTAAATATACCTAGGTGAGTGTCTGTTCTTTTGAATAGTTAATTACATTATGTAGTTTGTTTGGAAAAAAGTTCTCATTAGATGGGGATGCCGTTTTTGTTCTACTGGTATTTCAATGAAGGGTGCTCTGGAAACGATGTAACATGATTGATCCTTTGGCACAGGTTTATAACCTGACATTGAGTGGGTCATTTTTACGATTCCTCCCTCGGCTGTGGGATGATTAGCGGGTTTCTGCGTTTCATCCCTCCTATATGTCAATGTCACAATAATTGCATTTAACTTTTTAATAAATGCAAAATTATATTTTTTTATATGTTAATTTAGTCGCAAACAGATATGGGCATTATTAAATATTTTTTTGTGTTGTCATATTTTTTGAACTTTATTCGTTTTATAAACAAGAAATCAAACCTACTTGAAAGAAGATTGGGAAGTAACTGGCTATTCAGATCTAGGAGTCTAGCACGGTCGATCGATACGACATTGACTAAATCCGTCATCTAAGGTTATTGGGCGACGTCAGGCAGTATACAGCTGTCACGCCTAATAATAATTACATAGCTTGTTTATAATAAATTGTTTTTATGAATTAAATAATAACATTTTTGAATTCGTAAAAGAAATTTGTTACACAAAATTACTGTCTTGTTAATTAACGAAAGCAGGTAAACTAACGAAGCTCTTAGAATTGAAAGACTTCATATAAGAGATCAATTCAATCAGTTGTGCTATAGGAAATGGAATTCAGAAAGTTATTCAGAATATCACGAGTTATGACTAAATACCTCATTGACCAACTCCCTTTTTAATGTTGAAAAGTACATGCCTGATAGACGCCAGCTCTTAGTTCAACATTGTCAATTTATTTGCATTTTAACATAGCTGTTCGACGTTTAGGAATGTCGATCCATAGACAATATCGGGAAATTGATATAGAATCTTCGTCAGTCAAGCCTTTCGATCCAATATTGTTACGTTATCGATATGACCATGCTAGACCCCCTACGATGGCAACGTTAAAATTCTAAACGGCGATCGTCCACCAGGGTGATACTGAAAGTATCTGTCGCAAGACCATTTATTTACTGTGAAAGTATTTTTTAACACTTTTTTTTTATTTTTCATTTATCAGCATTTTCAAAACTAAGCCATCAATATATCTTTAAAATATCAATTATTATAAACAGTGCCTTACCCACTGAAGAAATAAAGTGATGAAATTATTTTTGTTATTTATTTTTAGGGTGTTATGCCGTGTTGCGCTACCTCCTCCTTTAGCCAACGTTTCGGACAGCGTTACAGTAACGTTGTCCGAAAGTTGGCTAAAGGTTGGCGTAGCGCAACACGGCATAACACCCCAAAAATAAATAACAAAAATACTTTTGGCCGTGAAAATCTAAAATCATATCAAAGTAAGCACAATTTTTCCTCACTTCTGGTGTTCTTCAAATATAGAAATTATTATTTCTTAAACAGTTCTAATAAGACCAGGAGTGGAAGTTCTTGTCTAAATTTGCCAGTTTTGTTTCATGTCGGTTATAGATCACACTTCTAGGAATAAAAGACCCATGAAAAATCACGGGATGGTCTGAATTCTTGACAAATGTTGAAAATGGTTTTAATGTTGAAAATGACAATTAAAATAATTTTCTGTTAAAAGTATTATATTTTGATAGGCACTTCATCACTTATCTGAATTTTTTACACAGTCTGCTCCAATTTTGAAAATGAAACTTAAATTCAAAGCAAGACGGACACAACCGAAATTAGTATAGAAAATTTCTAAAATACTAATTTCGTTTAATGATGTATTTGATTTTCTAAACCTAGTTTGTATTACAATAAAAATAAATAATTGCAATAAAAGATAGAGTTAATGTTACCAACAAACAATTATATATTTGCTTATATAATGAAGTATTAATGAAAAACACCATAAATGATTAAAAAAAAAAAACAATTAATATAATTTTTTTATAATTTAGCATTTAACTTCTTGCATGGGGAAGCGTGAGTATCCGATATTCCACGATTTATGTATTTTGGCGACTACCGTCATATATCTGTGCGGAGGCACATGTTGCCGCCGTTTTGTAATCTCGTCTAGTTTCCTGTTGGGTTGCTTCCATTCACATTGTCGACACTTTAAAGATGGAGTCACTTGTGTCAGACATTTTGTAATAATGCGTGTATTTTAGATCAGCTAGGAACCAAACAGTCGATAAGGTCGTTTAATTGTGAAGTTATTAAAGAATTTTTGTTTTGACATTTGGAGAACTCGCCTTCAGATTGGTTGCGATACGGCAAGCTGTTTGCGACGCAAGTACAAAACATAAGTATCGGATTCTTGCGTAACCCTTGTAGAAGAAGGGCCTTAACCCCTCAGGCCTCTCGTATATTCTGTCAGAAAATTTACGCTTTGCAATAAAATCCAAATAATATCTCAATGTATTTAAAAACTAACAATTGTTCATTTAGGCATTTATGATAACATCCTACCCCGTGCATGATTTGATTTTTGCCAAACAGAATTTTGTGAAAAGGCCCAAGGTTAATTTTGTCATAATTTTAATAAAATTCTCCTAACTCAGTGGACAGTCGTTTAGTGCGCGCGTCAAACTCAGGATGTGGGGTCCTACCAGGTTCCCATATTTAAAGTAAACTGAGATCAAAAAGATCTCAGTGTCGCCAAATCTAATACATACACAGGTTTGGTACTCATCGGAAAAACCGTCCAGAAGGAGGGGGCTGATCAACGAGGTGTTGATCAGGACACCAGCCCCTGGTGATCGGCCAACTTCTTACCTTCACCCAACAGTGTAACAGAGTCTTATCTTCCCAGTGTACTGTTCCTGAATAAGCATAATGTCGATATGTCGGTCAGACATAACCCGCAGCACCTCCAAAGTGGCCATCCGGGATCGCTGAAGGTTGACCTGACCTATGGAGAGAGGATTAGTTCGATCCATAATCCGTCATTTTTACCTGAGCTTCAATGGTGGCTCTTTGCGCAGGGCGCGTCCTGTCCCCAGTTGGATGGTCCGCAGGTTTCTTAAATCTTGAACATGTGGCACAGACAGCGGGTTGTGCCTTCTTGGGGCAATCCTGTATATCATGTCCCACAGCGGCGCAGTGGCCTCAGGTCACCTTGTCCTGTGAACAGGTTTTAGTTATGTGGCCATACTGGTGACATTTAAAACACCTGGTGGCCCCTGTGAAATCGCGTGTCCGGCAGGCGTTCCAGCCAAGGCAGCACATCCCGCTGTCGATTAGCACACGCCTGGCGTTGGGGTGACACGTCACCACCATATTCATCCGTGGTGTAAACTTCCTTAAATAATTCAGAGTCCGCAGATGGTTCGCCTCTAGGCACATTGTAAATAACTATTTTGGGTAGTCGACCCAGGGGGCTCACAATTTTCAGACCGCGAGCAGCCAGTTTGGCCTCAGTTTTTTTTAAGATTTTCCAAATCGACCTTGTCTTTAGCTTGGATGGCCATTTCAGCGCCTTTGATTTTCTTGAGTCTGACCACTTGGAAGCCATCGGTGCGGGGGTTGATTGTCTTCTCCAAATTTTCTTCTCCTCAGAAGTTGTGCCTTCTGGCTTCTCCGGGTATACTAAGACGGTTAAAGGTTTCGGCGGTATAGGGCGCTCAAATCTGTTAACCACTATGGTTTTAGAATTCGGTGCAGAGGCAGCCATTTTGGCATACGAGGGAGCAGCCGCAGTAGCAGGGAAGGGTACACTAGTTGTAGGGCGTGCTTTGATAAAGTTGTCAATTTTTTTTGACATGGAGTTTTGAGTGCTCATTATGTTTTCTATTGTGGAGCTCCTAGTGGCGACGGTGTTTAACTCCAACATTAAATGCGTTATGTCGGACATAAGGTCATCCAACAGCTCATTGAGTGCGCTTTTATCACCTTTATTCAGCTTGTTACCGTCCGTGATAATAGACCTGATTTTATGGCATTTGGTCATTGCTGGGATTACCTTCTACTGGTGTAGGTTCGGTGAATCACTCTGTCTAGCCCTTTTACGGGTGCTAGCGTTGGGGGACGTCATAGGTATCGCCGTAATAGATGCGCCACTTGTTCCAGCTGTGGGGGGGGGGGACCGTGTCCATGTCTGACACGTCTTCGGAGTCAGAGTCAGCGACTTCAGTTTCGAATTCCACCCCAAAAAGTTTCTTTTTCGAGATCGGCCTCTTTTTTTTTGGTTTATATTGACCCAATTCTTGTTTAACCCCTCCGCAATGTAAGCAGATATATGCGTTAAAAATACGACAGCAGTCAAGTACAATAAGCGTGTTTACACGTCAGCGCGTGTGTCTCCATAGAAACCGTTATAATTCCGTTATTGTTTTAGTTACATCCGTAAAATAAAAAGTGAAAGGTCGATAGTGAATCATGCTGCACATCTCTATTCAAGTTGTCCATAGAAATACATAAAAAGAACATTCTGTCAGACGCGCAGTCTGACACATAATTTATGCCGCCAAATTTCCTACGGGCGGCCGACATTGTTAATTTCTATTAAATATTTTTATATGAAATGATAAAAAAGTGAGGTGACAAAAGTGTTTATTACACATTTGTACAATAGAATAAGTATTGTTGTTAACATAATCTGTGATTTTAGTACCGTTTTCACATAAAAACATCACGTGAGTCATTTTCACATTTTTTTAATGTTTGCATTCTAAATTTTAATATTTACAAATGTTAATATTTATTTGTAATATAATAATTCGAAAGCTTATTTTGTAACCTGTCTAAAACAGTTTTTACTATTCGGCTACGTTCAGAAATGTTTCATTTATAGAGCTTTAATTGTAAAGCGGTAATAATACAAAGTTTTCGTAAAATGTCATTTCGTTTAAGACACCAAAAGCTAATATTCTCGAAAATTCGGAGGGGTTAAGCTCCTCCATTTGTACTATTATGGCCCTTTGAAGGTCCGTTTGTCGTTTGCCAGATGTGGGACCGGCACCATTGGAATCCTGAGACGATTCTGCGTCCGATGGCATCTTCAGTCAAATATGGGGTAAATTGAGGGAATTTCATGGGAAGTCCCACAAAATTTGAAATTTTCCCCAAAAATGGGGAAAAAATGGGGAAAATGAATTTCCAAAACTATGATTAATTTTTTGATATAACGCCTCGTTTCGAAGTTATGTATAAAAGAGGGCTAATAGTGATCCCTGTGGAACCCCCCTTGTAAGAAATTGCTATGAAACGTCAGATTTTGACATTTCATCAAACTTGGAACATAGAAAATCTTATATAGTCCGAAATATTAAGATTTGCGTTGATAGTGGCTCTGTGCCGGGCAGGACCTGTCCCCTGTCGGATGGTCGGCTGGCTTTTTAAACCTCGAGCACGCGGCGCAGACAGCGGGTTGTGCCTTCTAGGGTCACTCCTCTAAGTCGTGTCCCACCTTTTCTTGTGAGCATGACTTGGTTATACGTCCATACTGGTGACACTTGAAGCATCTCGTGGCACCAGTACAGTTCCGCGTCCGGCAGGCATTCCAGCCAAGAAAGCACATCCCGCTGTCAATAAGAACTCGCCTGGCGCTGGGGTGGCAAGTGACAACCATGTTCATTGTTGGCTGATCCCTCTTGCCAAACAGAGACACCCTCCTCATTGTGCGGAGGTGGTCTTCAAGGGTTAGGGTGGTATTTCCCTCCAAGTTGTTGACAAATACTTCTTTGAAAAGCTCCTGGTCAGCAGCGGGTTCTCCTTTTGGGACGTTGTAGATAACGATTTTAGGGAGTCGCCCCAAAGGGTTAACGATTTTGAGGCCACTGGCGGCCAGTTTTGATTCAGTTTTTTTCAAATTCTCCAGGTTCTTTTTGTCTTTCGCTTGCAGTGCCATGCCAGCCCCTTTAATTTTTCGTAAGTGGACCACTTGAAAGCCTTCGGTCCTTGGGTTTATTATTTTCTCCAAATTCTTCTGGGTATCTTCCGAAGTCTTGCCTTCGGGCTTATCCGGATATATTAATACAGTTAAAGATTTTGGCGGCAAAGGACGTTCGAATCCATTTACAACAATCGTCTTAGAATTCGGGACATTGGATGCCACCTTGGCGTAAGAAGGAGCGGCAGCGGGGAATGAGGCACTTGTGGTAACTGGGCGCGACCTAAGCATAGTGTCAATTTTTTTAGACATGGTACTTTGGACGTTCAGCATGTCTTCTATTGTGGAGCTCCGGGTGGTGATTGTATTCAGTTCTAACATCAAGGGTGTAATTTCAGTCATCAGTTATCTAGGAGCTCGTTCAGTGCACTCTTGTCCGTCTTATTCAACTTATTGGATCCTTCGATTATAATCGATCGAATCTTCTGGCACTTGATCATTGCAGGAATGACCTTCCATTCCTGCTTGGACCTGCTACGGGAGTCATGGGGGGAGGTCCTACATTGATTAAGCTCGCGTTTTAAAGCTTCCATTTTAAGCAAGATCACCTTTTTCCGCTTCAGATTCAGCAGAGGAAACTGCGTCCGATGGTTTTTTTCACTAAAAATGGGGTAAATGAAGGGAAATTGTGGGAAATTACCAAAAAAATGGGGAAAATGTTTCACCTAAACTGTGATCAGATTTGTCAAAAAGTGTATAAGAACGAAGTTACGACTAAATCATGGGATATTTCAAAATTTAATTGAAAATAATTCAATTATATTGTTCACAAAGCTTCTTCCCCCAGTACGATCGGGGACCGGGAGAATATTTTTTACAAATCACTAACGAGCACAGTATCCTGCCACTGGTTTTGGATTATCGAAAATGCTAGATAGTCAAAATGTGGATATGGCACACGAAAAAGTTTGAAATTTAAATAATTATCCATACGAAATCCGAGAAATTTTTAAGCATACCTATAGTCCTTCACTCACGATCTAAAAGTTTTTCATCACTTTGTAGGATTTCTCGTGGAACCTTCTAGAACAAATGCCTCGTGGCGAACTTAAAAATGCTATAAAAACACACTTACACTGCACCGAACTGGGGTATAATGGTACCACCGAACGCAGAAAATTTTTTCGCGTCCGAGGGTGTTAGTTACGTCATAGCTCGTTTAAAATTTAACACTATTTATTTAATGAAACACTTAATTTTTTAAAAATCTTAAAAAATTCATAATTCACTCAAAACTGATTTGTAATTGAACACGGTTTTTTGTGGCATAACTGTCTTCACAATTCATACCTGGTACCAATAATGGATACCGGGAGATATGGCGTGGTCGCCCGGAACAACACAAAATAGTTTTTGACACAAATTTTTACTAAAAAAAGAACTAAAAAACACAAAATGCAAAAAAAAATACAAGAGGCGTGTAACCCTTATAAAACTGCACAGGCTGCACCTTAGTGGGTTCCCACATTATTGTTATGATTTTCAAAATATGTAAATATAAATTGTAAAATATGGGAAAAAAAGGAAAACTAATTTAAAAGAAAACTAAAAATGATGTAATCATTCTACCGGTAAAAGTAATTTTATTCAGATTGCCTAACAGAATTTCGCGAGATGTTTAAACTCAAATTTTGAAATGATTTTGCTTTCTCCTCCCCCCCCCGGGTGGTAAATTTGCTCATTTTCTATCCGATCCTGGTCCACCCCTCCACAAAATGGTTTCGGCGACCACTTTGACTCCATCTAGTGACTAGTGGCTTGATGTCTCTCCCGTTATACTATCAATCTTGTCCCTATTGGCTCGTCGATGTTGACACAACCTGCGCGTCGATGATGACGAGGCATTTGGCTGATTGGATGATTTGAACACATTCTACCCAAAACTACTTGATTTTATTTTCCAAACATTCATTTCGCGATCACTTTGACTCCATCTAGTGACTAGTGGCTTGATGTCTCTCCCGTTATACTTATCAATCTTGTTCCTGTTGGCTCGTCAATGTTGACACAACTTGCGCGTCGATGATGACGAGGCATTTGGCTGATTGGATGATTTGAACATTCTACCCGGAACTACTTGATTTTATTTTCCAAACATTCATTTTGCGAGTACTTTGAAACAGAATTTTGAAAGGATTTGACTTATAATTTCCCCCCCCGGGCGGGTACGAGAATTCTAAATTTAATTTAATACAACACAAACTGAAACATGCGCCGGCAGAGGGGGCTCGTTTTCTATACAATCCCCGCTATCCACCGTCTCGTACCTTGCCAGGTATGGTTACAAGGGGTGCGAGTTGTATCATGAGAAAACGCTCTGAAGTTCATAAATGAACCCCAAAGCACTCTCAAGGTGCCACGAGGGATGCCAAGAGTAAGTATATGCCTAAGTCCCCGACACTCCTCGGGCACCAAACACCCCTCCATGAAATTATCGCGGCGAGAACCTAGACACCTTCTGAGCTCATAGTGCCATGCCTCATCGCGACTTATCTCTTTAATTCCGTCCCATTATACTTTCCAACCTTGTCATCGTGTGCCGTTGACACCACCTGTGCGTTGAGTATTATAGCTTTAGACGCGGTGATGTCAGGACATAACCGGCCCGGCAGCCCATTCCTGCAGAATTCTTAACCATCATACTACCATGTACCAGCCGCATTCCATTCCTGCAGTCCACACGGGTTCTCCTACCATGTGTGATCGTCACGTGGGTCAGTAGACCATTTATGTGGGCTTTATGATAACTCCGAATTGAGTAAGTCCGTCGAGAATTGGCATCCCCAGCTTTAGCTGGGCTCCTTACTGTCATTGCTATCGTGTAGGGCCCGAGCTCCTTGCGTCCTTACTTCCTGGATATTGAAAGACTTTTCCAACTTTCCACCAAATTTGGTCCAACGCACGCGCTCATCACTTCCCACGCAATCGTTCCACCCAGGGCCTCTCTGCCCTCGGGAGGTCCTCACTTTGGTCGGTAGCGCGTTGATATGAACATGATGATAGTGCCGGTAGTCCCTCTGAATTAGGTAAAATCCAATCCGTGGAGAATCAATTGGCTGCCCTTGCTGAGGGCTAGTTCTTTACCATCACACTATCATGTAGTAATTTTGCAAAATACACCTTTGTCCAGCGTGAGTCCCCTACACCCAGTGCCCGGAGTCGCTTTTAGCCCAACTGAGCTGCTTTTGGACAAAGTCCAAGGCAAAGCGTTATTATCTTAACCCTTTCTCCACGAGATCTGGGACAGTTTAACACCACGTGCGCGTTAGTTTCGGCTGCATTAAAGCAGCCGGCCCAGCAGCTCACGCGTGCATTACTTCCCAGGCATTCGTTCCGCCCAGGGCCCCTTTTCCCTCGGGAGGTCCTCACTTTGGTTGATAGCGCGTTGATATGGACATGATGATAGAGTCAGTAGTCCTTCGCCGGGAATCCCCTCAGAATCAGGCAATATCCAGTCTGTGGAGAATCGGCTGCCCTTACTGAGGGCTAGTTCTTTACCATCGACATTATCATGTAGTATTTTCACGTAATGCGCCTTTGACTCGCGGGAGTCCCCTACTCCCTTGGCGCGGATTCGCTGAGTCGCCCAACATAGTTGTTTCTGAATAAACTTCGACTCAGAGCAGGCTTTCGCCAGCGTGAGATCCGAGCGGCCCATGCTTTGAGCCTGTTCGCCCTAAGAATAGGGATACCTGTAGTGAAACAGGGAATCTAATGCACGTGGCACAGACAGCGGGTTGTGCCTTCTTGGGGCCCTCCTCTACATCATGTCCCACAGTGGCGCAGTGGCGACAGGTCACCTTATCCTGTGACCAGCTTTTTGTAATATGACCGTACTGGTGACATTTAAAGCATCTAGTTGCCCCAGTGTAATCCCGCGTCCGGCAGGCGTTCCAGCCTAGAAAGCATATCCCGCTGTCTATAAGGACTCGCCTGGCGTTCGGGTGGCACGTTACCACCATATTCATAGTAGGCAGGTCTCTTTAGCCGAATAGCGGAACCGGACAGCCGATCTACTCGAGGGCGGCCAAAAGTGGCGGGTGTGATACGGAGTCAAAGGCTTTAGCCACATCAAGGACCCCCATATGCAGACTTTTGGTGTCGTTTCTTGACGACCAGAGAGTAGTTTGCATTATGTATATGTTGTCCGCTACCCAACACTCTTTCTGAGTTCTCTGAGCCGTGCCTCGCTGCTGCGAGTGTCTTAATATCTCTATTTTTTTATTTATTCATTTTTGTTTATTTATCTTAAAAATGCTACATATTATAATATTACTGGTCTTCCATTGAAAGCATTTGCTTGTGGATGGAAGAAGAGTTTAAATGTACAAATACAGTCATGTGTTTCATATTATACTTAGCCATCCTGTTGCTGTTGGCTCTTCCCAGGCCCAGGGATGCCGACACAACCTGCGCGTCGATGATCACAACATCACCGTCTTTTGAGGTGGTGACCTAAAAACTCGGTTCACCCTCTGTACACACACCCTCTATACCAGCGGTCGTCACACTTTTATGAGGTATCACCATGGGCCGTGTATGTTTATATTAGGTTTTTCGATGCCTGTTTCACTAGGAATATACCTACCTGTGTCGAGACAGGCGGATTACAATAACAAAAGTTAACCAATATTAAAGTTTACTTCGCTTTATTAGTATGTGATTGGCATGTTTTTTTTTTGTCTTTTTAGACCATATTTTTTTACCTGCCCACGCCTTTACTGTGCCATGTCAATGTTATCTAATTTTCTCTGGGTCTTCTACTGCCCCCCTAAAATTGTCAAACGCCCACCTTGAGAACCTATGAAGTAGGTGGTTCCATGTCACCTCAGAAAGGTCATTAAAAGCTATGAAAAAATAATTTTAAAATAGCCGGTAATCCTAACCTAACTTAAGTTGAGGTGCTTCTGAGTTGGTTTCATTCTGAGTTGTCTGGTCACCGAAGTAGGTACATTACGCGCGTTTATAATCCACTTAGCACGTGGTCAAAAACCAGCTGAGCGTTTTAAAATCAAATGTCAATTAATTAAATTCTACGTTTTAAAATCATAAGATTGCCAAAATATTTGAAAAAAAGCTGGATAATAATAATTGTACACGAAAAAAAATATTTAGAAAGAAAGCGGCAGATATTTATGCGGGCCGCACAAATATCCGCAGCGGGCCGCAGTTTGACCACCACGGCTCTCTATACCCTTAGCTTTCACATTGTGGACAACCGGAGCACTTGTCGGGTCGGCTCTCCGTGAAGCCTCCCCTGCAAGCGGGTACAAACCCATGTCTAATCATTGGAGTTTCCCAATAATGGTCCGAGGCTTGTTTGATTTCTATTCATGTTTGTACTTTATTTTTGGGGGAGAGGCACAAGCTCGGCAACTCACGCCCCTTCGAGGAGCCTGTTGCTTTATTTTAAGTTCCCTCAACTAGGATGCGCCGGGCTGTTGCCTTCAGTGGCGCTCTTAGGACCACAATCACCTTGAGGATGTTTAGATCAATTTATTCTAGCCAGCCTTTTAAATAACTGTGTGCTGATGTCACAGCCGACTAGTTTCGTGGATGAATAGCAGGAGACACTGCAATTTAAGCCCCTCCGGCTCTGATTTGAGCGATCGTAGGCGTAAAAACAAATTTCAGCCAGAGTGTAGCCAAAGAGAGAGCTAAATGTTGAAAAAAAACTTAAAATGGTTCACCTTAAGTTTTTTTCTAACAAAAATTATTGACAATGAAAAAAAAAGAAAACATATTTTATTAGACAAATGTTTTATACATACTTCTAACACCTTACTTTTTTGTCATTTTATAAAAATATTCGGTATGTTTCATAAGTTTTCTCTAATTGCGGTCGTAAATTTTGATGTCACATAGGTGCACATTTTAATTTTTGTGTGGTTAACTTTTAGATTTGAATTTTAAGTGTTGTATTTTTCTCTTTCTAACTCCGTTATCTTATTTCTCACTGTGATAGTAAGGGAGATACGTTTTCCACAAGACCTATGTGAGCTGTTCCCAAATGCGAACAAATTAGCCTGAGGGGTTGATGAAATAAAAACTATAAATGATTTTTAAAAATTAACATAAAAATTTTATAATTTAGTTTTTTTTCTTTTCAAAACCTTTACAATATAATTTACTTGTATTTCTAAAATTTCATCTTAAAACACAAATCACACCTTCTTACAAATTCGATTACAATTCTTTTAAATTATCTTATTCTTATAATTAAATTCCACGCCAAACTTTGCGATAATTAATGGTTAGTTAATGCTTCCTTACCCAAAGATAACTTAGGTTAGTTTCTTTACCAATTATCATTTACATTTAGATTTATATTATTGTAATAGCACGATGCATTTAATATTCTTATTAATTTTAATTAAGTTTTTAGATTTTATCAAGTTGGCAACTCGTAATAATAATAATAATTTATTAATCCACAAATGCAAATGTCTTGGAAATGTTTTAATGTCACATTTAATGAAATTTTTAAAAATTTGTTTTAAAATGCGTGCGACAGTCACAAAAATTTGAAATATGCTGACACAACTGTCTAAATGTTGAAAAATATACGTGTTACATCGATTATGGTGTATTATATTATACGGATATGGTGTGAAAGTTTATGCAACCGTTTATAAGTTTGCCCAAATCCCAAAAGCGTGCTTTATGCTCATACCGTGGGAAATTTGTGAAAAACTATTTTTAATTAACATTAATTTGTAAAATGCATGTGGAAGATCTTGTAAAACATGTGAAATGTTGTGTCTTTTACACAGAGTTGTAAAATGCATGAGAACGCTTATGAAAATATGTCACGTTTCACAAAGATAAAAAGCATGTTAAATTATTGTGAAACGAAAAATGGTGAATATTTGTGGTAAAAGTTAGCAGTTGCAATTTTAGAAATTGTGCCGAGCTGTGATTGACAATAACGACTTGAGAAATAATTATTTATTACTCTGTGAATAAATTCTTGATATTTCTCAAAAACAAATACATTTTGAGTTTATCAAAATTTAAATCACAATAATTAATGAAATTTTTTTTAAACTTTTTAATAACACGAGGCCCTGAGGGAAATCATTATTTCCTTCGGTTCCTTTGTCATCTTTGGGGATGCTGTGTGGAGAGAAATTCTAACAAAATATCTATTTAGAAAGCGATACTCTAATAAAAATGTCTTGATTTTTTTACAATACAAAAAAACAGAATTTTTTATTTGAAGGCAGCTAACTTTTCATAAATATTAAAAAATAATTGAATTCATTTTTATGTTGATATTTTTTCCCTAAAAAGATGCCATATCGAAATTATGGTATTTTCAACACTAATTTCTTTGATTTTATTTTTATTTTTGTGACTTACACATTGTTAATCATTTTAAAATGACTGCTTTTTCATTTATAAAATTTCAAATAACTACAAGTATTTTAACATTCACAAATGATGGGTACAAACACTCACTTAAATATACCATAAAACTATTTTATAGTGGACAAAATACCAAAATAAATTTTCTAATAATAATATATTTTAAAACTTAGAATTAATTTTTCTAAAGGGTTTTTAATCTCAATTTATAAATTAAGTTAATTTTAGATTATTTTTTAACTATTGTATTATTTTTAAAAATCTTATGAACCGAGAGATGGTATTTTAGTGTTATTTATAAATACAAACTTTATTAATTGATTAATATATCTTAAAATTAATTTACAATCAATTTAAATAATGTAATAAATAAAGACACTTATCTACAAGTTTTTTTTTTAATATGAACTCCATCCCGGAGATCCCGAGGTTTCCCTCAATACCTTTGTCGTACTTGGAGATGCTATGCGGAGGGTATTTTAGTAGTGAATCTGAGTCTCGATGAGACAAATTTTAGGAGAGAGGAAACCCGAAAGACACACTATCACATGAGTCACAAAAAGAACATATGCGGCAAATCCCGATTGTGGTCAAATGTTGGGCATGCATTTGCCAAAGGGATCATTGATGCTAGTTTGGACGGCGCACCTTTCATTGAAATACTGGTAGAACAATTATTTAATGTTTATTATTTAATGTTTGGAAGCAGAATAATGTATCGTTCCGTGAACTACATCATATTCTGGAAAAACTAAAAAAACATCTGATTTTTTTTTCGCAATTACCTGCCTGTGCATTATTTTGACCGATTTTGTCACTATTTAGGTCACTTGTATAATTCCAAATACAAGCACGGCTTTTTATAAATGCTGTCACATAAATAATTATGTGACTAATGCAGTTCTTGCTTAGGTGGTTATTTTGTCTATGGTGTTTTTTGGACACTGGTAATTTTTGGAAAAGAGAGAGATTCCTTTTTTTGTTTATGGGCACTTCCTCCCGGATCAGCATGGGCAGCTGGTTCGGAAATTAGTCACTCACCATCTAGGTGTTTAAATTTACGTTTTATCATGAGAATCTAAGTCGATTTAAAACCTAAAAGAACGCGGGGTGTTTTTACGTAACACGCGAGGTTCGTGTACGAGTTATTTATTGTGGATGACGTGAAAGTCCCACTTTTTTCCGATGTGGCTGGTTGGCCGTTTTGTGGAATTATTTCTGGAAAAGGAATCGTGAAGTGAATTGGTCCTGGTGTTGGCTACTATAATATGCCTTCACGACCCCGCGTCGCAAAGTCACGGTCTGCTAACCGTACTACCGTAATACGCCAGACTTGGATACTGTTGGGGGCCACGTCCCTTTTGATTGGAGTTCGTCGAGATGGCCCGTGGCTGAATGCGCTCCTTGGAGGTATAGCGGCCTCCTGCCCAATTAGAAGGACGACCTTGGTGCTCTGGATTCCGCGCCGTTCCCGGATGGGAAGGCTGGAGTTCCCGTCCCGTCTCGTGTTCTCTCTCTGCGAAGCAAGATCGCGTTCGTCTTCCGGGGTTATTTCCGTATAGTTAGTTTAAGAGCTGATCCGGGAGGAAGTGCCCATAAACAAAAAAAGGAAGCTCTCTCTTTTCCAAAAATTACCAGTGTCCAAAAGACACCATAGACAAAATAACCACCTAAGCAAGAACTGCATTAGTCACATAATTATTTATGTGACAATGCGTTTAAAAATATTTATCCTGCAAATCTCTAGCAATATGTCACATAAAAACTGTAGATTTGTATTTGTCCTCGCACAAACCCTCTTTGAATACATATATTGATTAGGCAAGAATCCATTCATCACGATTTACGTCATTCTGTGCTATGAAGTAGATATTGGTTTCCTTTGCGTTTACTGCCACTGTGTTCAGACAGCAAAAATCCATCCACCACATTTATTTTGTGATTTCTTTGAATGTTCAGGGTCAGCGGATATATCACAACTTGGTAGTCTGCCAAGGGGTTGCACAATCTTAATGCCTGAAGCAACTAGTTTGTCAGTATTCTTTTTAATATTATCAGAAGTCTGCAGGAGAATACCCGCACCTTTAACTTTTCTAGTGCAAACAATCTGAAAGCCGTCCATTGCAGGGTTCAAAACAGTAGTAATAATCTTTCTTGATTCTTGGGAAGTCTTACCTTCCAAAGTGCTGGGATAAAGAAGTACAGTCGGTTGTAATGAAACAATCTGTCTCTCTACCCCACCGTAGACCGATTTAGCAGATCAGTCCCCTGCAACTATTCCAGCATAAGATGACGTAGGTTTTACCATCACTTCAGAGTCAATAACACCTGATTTGGGAATTAATTACGAAGGAGATGTAGGTTTCCTGTGCGTCACCTGCCATTGGGGTCAGACAGCAGAGGATGAAAGTGGTAAATATGTTCATTTTTTTATCTTACCGCAATGTGAAGAGCAGTTTTCTTTTTTTTTTAATTCTTAAATATGACGATATCTTCCAACCACTAATATGTGCAGCACAAATCTATGGAAATCTCCAAATTGCCTTTGTGTCAGCCTAGGCTGACAGATTGACCTTTTTAAGCGTTTCAACGCCTAAAACTATGATAATATTAACTAATAACACTAAAAAACTAATTGACGATTCATGATTGAACTATTTAATTGTTATTTCACACTAAAAATCCAAAGAATAGTCTGATTACTGCAGATTACAGAATCGTTTGAGATTTTGATATAATTTATGCTGTTTTGAGTTTTTTTTACAATAAATTTAAGGTTTTTTACCTCGATAACAGTGGGTGCCGTAATCCGTCTATCCCGCACTTATTGTTTGCACCTACAGCTTGTTTCTCATAATTTGAGCCACTGAATGACTTTTTTTGCAGTAGTGTAGGTTCGATGGTTAAATTGAAATTCTCTTAGATTCTATCGAGACATTTCTTTTGATCTCATTTAGACACTTTAGAAATGTAAAAAAAAAAAATATTTGTAAAATCGGAAAATAATGTTCTAAACCCGAGTTCACCGTGATTTGCGGTTAGTAATGTTTTGTTGTGCAAATAAATATCATGTTTTAGTTGAATAAACCTTTTGTAAGGCTTAGGTGACAGAATAAGATGTTCTAGTGTCTGGCTTGCGGTCTGAAGATTTTGGCCAGCATTCTTAGCTGAAGGGTATCCTCTGGGAAGCGGTTCTTGTCTCGGAACAATTTTTTTGCATACACTTTAAGTCATCCCTTCTCTTAGACAGAGACAGTAATGTCATTTGGATATTTTGTTTGGGACAAACTTTTCCTTGCACCCTCGTCTCTTTGACGTAATCGTCTATCTCGTCAAAACCATCAAACATCAGAATGAGTTGCTTGAAAGCATCTTATATTCTATATATTAAAGCAAAAAATTCCACGCTTTGAGGAGTTAGTTAGCTCATCTGATAGTTGGGTTTTATGCTTTTGAAATATTGTTTCGGTGAGTCTTGACAAATTTGCTAGTGAAGTCGTTTTCCCCATCCCGGGCTCGTCTATTATTATTGCTAAGTTGCCTTTTTTTCTTAAGCTGGCTTTATTATTTTGAAATTGTTTAACGGTGAATACAACCCAACATGATTTACCTCAATTGAGTCTCGACAATCTTACCGGCAAAGTCGTTTTCCCCATCCCGGGCTCGTCTGTTATTATTGCTAAGTTGCTTTCTCTTTTTCTTAAGTTAGCTTTATGATTTTGAAATTCTTTAGCGGTGAATACAACCCAATGTGATTTATCTCAATTGATTCTCGACAATCTTACCGGCGAAGTCGTTTTCCCCATACCGGGCTCGTCTGTTATTATTGCTAAGTTGCTTTCTCTTTTTCTTAAGTTAGCTTTATGATTTTGAAATTGTTTAACGATGAATACAACCCAACATGATTTATCTCAATTGAGTCTCGACAATCTTACCGGCGAAGTCGTTTTTCTCATCCCGGGCTCGTCTGTTATTATTGCTAAGTTGCCTTTTTTTTCTTAAGCTGGCTTTATTATTTTGAAATTGTTTAACGGTGAATACAACCCAACATGATTTATCTCAATTGAGTCTCGACAATCTTACCGGCAAAGTCGTTTTCCCCATCCCGGGCTCGTCTGTTATTATTGCTAAGTTGCTTTCTCTTTTTCTTAAGTTAGCTTTATGATTTTGAAATTGTTTAGCGGTGAATACAACCCAATGTGATTTATCTCAATTGAGTCTCGACAATCTTACCGGCGAAGTCGTTTTCCCTATACCGGGCTCGTCTGTTATTATTGCTAAGTTGCTTTCTCTTTTTCTTAAGTTAGCTTTATGATTTTGAAATTGTTTAATGGTGAATACAACCCAACATGATTTATCTCAATTGAGTCTCGACAATCTTACCGGCGAAGTCGTTTTTCTCATCCCGGGCTCGTCTGTTATTATTGCTAAGTTGCTTTCTCTTTTTCTTAAGTTAGCTTTATGATTTTGAAATTGTTTAGCGGTGAATACAACCCAATGTGATTTATCTCAATTGAGTCTCGACAATCTTACCGGCGAAGTCGTTTTCCCTATACCGGGCTCGTCTGTTATTATTGCTAAGTTGCTTTCTCTTTTTCTTAAGTTAGCTTTATGATTTTGAAATTGTTTAACGGTGAATACAACCCAACATGATTTATCTCAATTGAGTCTCGACAATTTATTAATAATATTTAGGCTATTATTATTGCTATTCATGCTTGTTAAGAATAAGGGGCCATATAGATGGTTGGCATCATCCATACCCCTCCCCCCCCCCTGTGGAGCCTAATCCCTATAATTATGACCCTCACAAAACTTGGTAGGGCTTGGCTGTTGGCCATAACGGATCCGAAACACCGCCTGGGACCTTGAGGGTCCCTTGATCAAGTTATTTAAGAATGACAAGATTATACTCTCGTCATATGAGAGTGAGTGTGCCGTTAATAACAAATAAAATAAGAAAATGAGACAAAGCTCAAAAAGTCCTAACTGAATTTAAGTTAAAGTTATATGCAAAGGATATGATTTAAAATTAGAGGATATTTTGCCAAAAGTTGAAACTAATATTTAATAATTAAAACACGTTGACTTTTCGTAATAGAACAAAAGACAATCTTTATTATTCTCACAAATGTAATACATAGAAAATAATATAGATGGCGCCACTGACACATTTAACAATTTTGTTATCTATATTAATCTTACCGGCGAAGTCGTTTTCCCCTTCCCGGGCTCGTCTGTTATTATTGCTTTCTCTTTTTCTTAAGCTGACTTTATGATTTGAAATTGTTTAACGGTGAATACAACCCAACATGATTTATCTCAATTGAGTCTCGATAATCTTACCGGCAAAGTCGTTTTCCCCATACCGGGCTCGTCTGTTATTGTTGCTAAGTTGCCTTTTTTTCTTAAGCTGGCTTTATTATTTTTAAATTGTTTAGCGGTGAATACAACCCAATGTGATTTATCTCAATTGAGTCTCGACAATCTTACCGGCGAAGTCGTTTTCCCCATACCGAGCACGCCACGCTTCCACACAGAAGGGAAAACTCCTCTTCTCAGACACGTGTCCATCACTTGGAAGAGCTCCTCCTTAGCGTGGACCCAGACTTGCTTAGCTATCACGCTGTTGAGCCTATTTGTGCCCTGGCACATCGCAAGGTATCTGGTATCGTGCCCTGGCCTAAGCTCGCACATATCGCATTGTGCCTGAGTATCCGGCCTCCGTGAGTTCTGGGGCATTTTTACACAACGTGCGCTGCGGTTTCGGTTGTATTACTACATCCGGCCGTACAGCGCACGCGTGCATCAACCCCCGTCGCTAAGAGAATGACGTTGTATAGTTTAGCCGCACCGGAAAGATTGTTTTTTAAACTAGCCAAATGCCTCGTCATCTAATTAGTGACGCGCATGAATGGATTAACGAGATTCCCATCCGTCCCTATCTACTATATCTGCTTTGTGTATTTTTTGCGATAATCCACTTTTTTGGTGTCCATTACTCTATACACTAGCATGGAGTGAATTGACATAGATCCCCCGTCTCTCATAATAAAAATGTTGACCAGCATAACGTTCAAAAGCAAATCTTATGAATCAGATGTTGCAATAAGAAATATGAAACGATATTGTAACAACATCGCATTATAAAAGAAAAATATTCACTCCAGAGATACAATATAAAATTGAAATACACTTACGTAGCGGGACGCGTGCCATTATGACCGTAGGTACATATTTATTCCGATCGAAAACAAGAAAGTACTGTGTACATAACGTGCCGAGCTACCGTGATAGCAAATATTATTATCAACCTTAACATTATTAGAAAGGTAAACCAACCAACATTATTGTGCGTATTAAAGATAACCGCAATTATAACTTGAAACATAAGAATATCAAGGTAACGTTGAATATTATAAGGCATGATTTGGGAACACATGATGCAAAATTATATAATGAATAAAGTATTTTGTGAACGGTAACACTTATTACAAAACAACAAAAATTGAGTTTGGTAGTGAGAATGATGGGAATTAAAGTAATCAGGACATTATAATAATAAAATATAAAACACACTCACCCGGCGAACGGCAGATGCGCTGGAACCTAAAGATCCCAACTTCAGAGTCAATCAAAGAAAAAAAATTCCTACCCAGTGAAAAAATATACGAAACCGAAATTACAGAGGATAATTACCACGTTGCGCGCCATTTTGTAAGGGCGATTTTACGTTGGGCGTCATTTTGTAAGGGATAATTACCACGTTGCGCGCCATTTTGTAAGGGAGATTCTTACTAGTATCTTCCATAAATATAGCATACTTATTAAATGATGCTATGTGATGATGTGTAAAGGAAATCAGTTACAATTAAAACCCAGAGCATGAGATATTAAATTTATTAATTAACAAACAAGCATAATTTAAAAATGAATTGAATGAATCTACAGGGCGTGTCATTCTCCCGAAGGGACAATGATATGTAATTTCTTATATTAATAAAAGTAGGTAGTTAAAAGTTACTTATATACGAAAATGGTAAAGGTTGAGCGCCATCTTATTTTAAGGTGAATAAGAAAACCATTGAAATTAAAGATAAACCATGATGTTAGTTAATGAAGCTAAATCTACGTTACGTTGAAGGTGAAATCCATTGTCTGAAGAAAAAATCTCTAGGTCCGGCAACCAAACGCCATCTTCCGTTCGCAGGGGGGTGTTGCTCCAGTAGTCTCCCAAAACCAAACTCCGGGTGAAGCCGTCAATGCCCCCTAGCAAGCGTTCGCTGGTCACATGGTCAGTCGCAGCTAGTGATGTGCATGCAACAAAGTGTAGGGATGGGGAACGAATCGCTACAAAGTGTTCTAGTCAAAATAGGACTTCGCTACAATCAGTGCTTCAACTTATATTATATACTGCAGTCGTTTGTTCGCAAAGTTTCAAGAAGTAATGATGTCTATTAGACTTGTGGTTTCTCACCCGGTTAACAGTGGGTGCCGGACATGACTGTCATGCACCTATTACAACTATTTTTATATTAAGGTATTTTTTTTAAATTTAGAGAAAAATTATTGTGTGGCAATGTGGAGGATGACTGACTTTGTCATAGACAAAATCTGAACTTTACTCAGTGTAGGTTCGATGAATGAATGGATCATATCTATTCTACTTATACTTTCTACCCGTATACGATGCAAGTGATTCAGACAAAATTTTGCCAAATGATTAAACATAATTTTGAAACGATTTTACTTTCTCCCCCGGGTGGTAATTAAATTTAATTTATAAAAGCAACATTCTCCATCTATCTCCATCGGGGTGCGAGTGTTCTGATCACCACAGAATGTTATGAAGTTCATATTAGTCTGCTGCGGGGATGCCCTCAGAGATTAGATCAATGAACGCGATTTTGCGTAAAAATGTACATATACTGTTTATTCATACTCTGTATAGTCAGAAAATATACAGGACCATACTTACCTGGGAGGTCACTTGAGATCATAGGGCCTCCGTTCATTAGGCGGAAAGATCTCTTAGAACCATTCAGTACATCCTGGCCGTCCTCCCCGTCCAGAGCTTTATTAACCAGTCCCCCAGGACCACAAACTCTGCCTTAGGGAAGCAGCACTTTATTTAAATGTGTGCCGATGTCGCAGTCGAGTCGTTTCAAGGATTAATAGTAAGAGACACTGCAATTTAAGCCCCTCCGTTTTTCTTTACCTAAAGTTTTCTGATAATTCTTGGTGTTTTGAAGCCTTTGTGATTTTACTTAACAATATTGTTAGGGAAGTTGTTTTTCCCATTCCTGGCTCATCTTTTATGTTAATAAACATTCTACTCGTGCACGATTTTATTAATCTGCCAAATAAACATTAATAAAATGAAATTAAAATAGGGTGCGCAATTTAATGCTTCTACGTCGTCGCACCACGGTACCTGCCTCAAGGGAAACGGTTAGGCTCTTCCCAGCGTTCAAGTATAAGCCCCGTTTCGCTAGTTCAGTTTCGAATGCAGACAAAGCTGCTTGCAAGCCTGCGGCCGTCGAGGCCAACAGGCACACGTCATCCGCGTAGGTGAGCGCGCTAGCGTGCTCCCCCGTCACACGAAAGCCAACATAGTACGGAAGGGCCCTCAGCAATATGTCAATAATAAAATTGAATAGTAGAGGGGACAACGGGTCGCCTTGTCTTACACCGCGACGAACCTTTAGAGCACTAGAACGTCTGCCTTTCACCTGAAATACGGTCGACGCGTCCGCGTACAACCGGCCTATATACTCGACGAATCGGGTAGGTAGGCCGAGCTGCACGAGGGCGGCCAACAGTGCGGGGTGACTAATTGAGTCGAATGCCTTAGATACATCAAGAACTGCCATATGGACAGACTTAATATTGTTGCGGGCTGACGATAATACAGTTTGCATTATGTACAGGTTCTCCGCAACTCCGTCGGCGTTGATAAATGCTCTTTGTCTCTTATCGTTTAAAAAAGCTCTGTTTAGTCTCCTAGCTAAGACTTTATGGAAGTGCCGTAAGACCACCGATTGCACGGTAATCAGACGGTAGTCCAAAGCCCTTGGGCTAGCTTCACCTTTCTCTATAAAAATGGTCCTTGAGAATCTCTGCGAGAATTCTCTTGTATGCGGCGTTCGCTCGGATCCTTTTCAGGTCTTGAGTCGTGCGCGCATACCGCGGGACCATCTGCAATAACATAAGATTTATCCGAGGGGTAACAAGCCTTAATTTCTTGACAGTGTCGACCGTCCTACCTAGGTCCGGTCGTAATCGCGCCATCTCGGTAGCAAAGTTGTTACATAAAAATTATGTAACAAGTGAATTATCTGTGTATGGGTACTTTTGGTGTGAAGTTTGTTAACATTCAATATCATTATATTGGTAGCATTGAAATGCTTACCTTTGCTCAGTTGGTGACACTGAGGATCTGCAGAGAGGGGTTCACTAGGCAGGACTGGCCTTGAGCTCTTCATTCTTTGAGCAGCCACAGGTGACCATGGCCACCGTCCCTGTGGCGGGTCGACGTAATCAAATATTAATAGTTCGCCATTATTTTAACATGTGAAGATTGATAAATCCGCGCCCACCAGCGGCATCCATTATTGAAGACCATCAGGACAATCATTAAAATCCTGGATCAGCAGCGGAGTACCATGGGAGCACATTATTTCTGCTGGATTAAAACCATATCCAGCATCTGCAGACGCAGTCATGACAAGACCTTCCGACTATACCTGGAGCCAGAGGTGCTCGCAGGGATGCGGCCGAAGATCGCCCACCTTGGCCGTCATCAACATAGTCGGCTGGCTGGCAACCGCCCTTGGACGGGAAGTCGCTGGGAAACCGCGGGACTGGAGGCCTGTTCGTCGCTCCAGCCTGCCGTTCAGCACATGTCAGCAGCGGAGGGAACTAACCGCCCATCTCCGAAGGCAGCAAGCAGCAGCATGGATCGCCTACATATGGCATTCACCCATTCATCAACTCCTCAAGATTAAACGGTACTAACGCTCCATAATATACCCATTCAGAATTTAGTCTAGCCCTGATTATTATTTGTAATTAATTAATAAATTAATTTAACTGTGTCAAAGTACAATACTATTTCATTTAAATAACCTATCCTCATACAAAGTATTACACAGCCGCCTGCTTAAGGTCCACGCCTGAGAAATTCTAGTGATAATCACACTTGTCTCATGCTCTCCATGTATTATATTCCTAACATTTTAGCTTCCAATGTGAAGGTTAAATATCTTCATAACATTTTGGCGCTCCAACGTTTGTTGGGCTCGATTGGCTAATACTTTGTGTGAGAGGGTTATTTTTTAATAATCTCTGAAAAAAATAACTTCGATAGATGTGTAAATCATTGTAAAAATATCATATATTATCTTCACAATTAATCTCAGTTTATTGTAACATTTTTTGTTGGCAAATCTACAATGCTAATTTCTGTTCAGTCTACCTAACTTGCCATCTATTTAAAGTTTAAATTCTGATAGAGTAATATTCAAATTCAACTTCTTACAAATAATAATGTTACATATTTGCTACCTGCTATTCTTTATTATTTTGCAGTTTATTTTTCTGCTAATTATCAATTCTGTCATATTTTCCATAATAATGCATCATAGCCCATATGAAGAATTATTTTCGACAATAATTTCTTTCGTTGTAGGTAGTCGGTAACATTATGGCGCTCAACATAATTTGATATATTCTATTGTGATAATATAGTCATAAATTTTTATATTTTATTGCTTGATGGTAAATTTCTTGTTCGACACTATGTCACATTTCAATGGTACCTAAAGATTCCCGCGTGGTTTCTTTTGTAAAAATGGATTTTCAATTCATATGTAACAATCATATTGTTGTTTGCGATTATGGCGATTTTATTTCATACATACTATTGGAAAATTTTACGGTTGTGTAAATGCATTACTATGTATATTAAATACATTAAATATTCTTTATCTACAGATACGCGTTATACCTATTAAGTTTTTTTTTAATTTTCGTGTGCGTCGCTTTATTATCAATTGTCGTTTCGCGTACGTTGTTTTTAACCTCAACGAAGTTGATATCAAAGTCGTTGTGTGCATTATAAAATGTCTTAATTTTACACAGGTATTTCAAATTGATTTAATGTCATTAGTATCGCGACGTACATTTGCTGAGCAAATGTTCTTGCATTATATTATAATTATTGAGGTTATATTATGCAGTGAAGTTACAAAGGTGAATACCAACTTAAAAATATAAAAAAATTTGCAATACTATGTTTTCATCGGGTTAATGAAATTGTGAAAATTGTCAATATCGTGCAAAAGTTTTTTAAAAACTATTCTATTATATTCAAATATCTTATATGGTATTATTATTACGATTCAATATTATTATTCGTTTTAAATATTTTCGGGACCCGATTTCAAAGCAACAGCTGTTACCTGTCAAAATAATACACTGTTGACATTTCATAGATAACGTTGTTTACAATCTCAAAATGACAGTTCTGTCATAATATTGTTTGTGAATTATTTTCTTTACTTTTCACTTTCATTCTAAATAATTATTCTTTGCTAAATAGAAAACGGTCTTACATTCTATTTCATTAGCTACGAAATATTATGTGACAATTGTTACTATATCTTATCACAGCAACAAATTTACAAACATTTTTTTTTAAATAGTCAACGCGAAGAGGATACATTCATTTATAAATAACGTAAGAATGCAGGAATTTTTAAACCGTCATAACATTATTCAAATAATTTTTAAATCCAGGTTTGGCACAAATTAATACATTTTCTTCAACATCATTTAACAACAACATCAATTATCAACAATAACAAAGCTGTGTTATTTCTACATTAAGAGGATTATGACAACAATTCGGAAAATTGTTTTGGATGAATTTAATATCTGGTTTCTGTCAATCATGACATTTTCATAAATTTGATAATTATTTCATTTTTTTTTCAATTACGGGCATAATGTTTTAGTATATTTGTGGACTTAGAGAATTCAAAAAAAATTTTTTTTTTTTTTTAATGGACGTCGATGTTGTTTAACCAGGGTTTTTTTTCCTGCCGTGCTTGAAGTACCGCGAGAAACATGTTTACACTCAGTTAATACATCATTATAAAATTATGGGAGTACAATTCGGAGATTGATACTTTTCCATGTTTTGTTTACAAGTTCCGAAGAGATGAGAGTAGTGTATGCCGCTACCTACTCGTAACGTTTCGAATTCTTCGATCGTTCATCTTCATTCCAGGAGACGGAGTAACTATGGACAGATTGATATGAGAGTCTGTGCCATAGCAGGGCCGTTGCCTGACGTTTCGGAACCGATCAGAGTGAAGACGGAGGATCTATTGTCTGCGGATGTTTTCCCTGCAGAAGGTAGAAGGGCCGTTGTCACGCTGATCATTAATGGACATACCAAAGTAACAGCGTGTAATGTCTCGAGTTTGTTCGGTTTATTTCGATTTAAAGTATTGTCAATTCTAACAACTCGCTCTTATCATATTACTCTATTGAAAAATCGAGTTATGTATGCATACCACGTTACTACTAAAAGTGATAAATAAATCACTTCACAATTCTCACATCAAGTCACAATATACAAAATCAATCCTTTTACATTATCTAATATTGAGCTCTTGGAAAGAGACAGATAATGTTTTTGAGCCCCATACATTCAGCAAACACGCTTTTACCAAATACTTAAAATAAAAATAAAAATAAAACAGTAATAGTCACAATCTCAACATTTATTGTCTAACTAATCAATCGTAACCAAGTTTCATAATATTCTAGTTTCAAAACTTTGTTTGTTCGCATTAATTTACACTTGCTTCTCATCCGTAAGATTTTACAATAGTGTGTCTAGGATAGTATGTCTAGTATATTTTACAATAGTATATATTTCACAACAATATATTTACAAGTATATTTAGTATGGGTACAATAATATTTTTACAAAAGAATGTTTATTTTATGATTAATTCATACTTTTATTTTGTTCTCAAATTTAGAATACATTTATGATTTTGTAAAAATACAATCTTGCCTTTTGTATTACTTGATTCTGTTTTGAATTTGTTTTTTTAAATTTTTCTTTTGCAAATACCTACAGAATTGTTTTGGTGTTTTTCAGGGGTCGCTGTGACAGAGTTGGGTGCTTCAATTCCATTGAAGACGTTCGCCTCTAGCTTCGCGAAAACCTCGAGAGTTCGTCCAGATGGCATTGGATCGTCCATTTCTTCACATGCGGGCACCCATCTACTATGGTTTATAATCATCTGTTATTGTATAGTTTTTACATATGCTTATTTTTGCTTTGAGTTTAGCTTAGATTTCTAGTGGGCTTGTGTTTTTTTAGGGAGTGTTTTAAAAAAAAAAATTATGGATAATTTTTTTTTTTGTGTGGGAAGGGCGGAAATGTTACATAAAAATTATGTAACAAGTGAATTATCTGTGTATGGGTACTTTTGGTGTGAAGTTTGTTAACATTCAATATCATTATATTGGTAGCATTGAAATGCTTACCTTTGCTCAGTTGGTGACACTGAGGATCTGCAGAGAGGGGTTCACTAGGCAGGACTGGCCTTGAGCTCTTCATTCTTTGAGCAGCCACAGGTGACCATGGCCACCGTCCCTGTGGCGGGTCGACGTAATCAAATATTAATAGTTCGCCATTATTTTAACATGTGAAGATTGATAAATCCGCGCCCACCAGCGGCATCCATTATTGAAGACCATCAGGACAATCATTAAAATCCTGGATCAGCAGCGGAGTACCATGGGAGCACATTATTTCTGCTGGATTAAAACCATATCCAGCATCTGCAGACGCAGTCATGACAAGACCTTCCGACTATACCTGGAGCCAGAGGTGCTCGCAGGGATGCGGCCGAAGATCGCCCACCTTGGCCGTCATCAACATAGTCGGCTGGCTGGCAACCGCCCTTGGACGGGAAGTCGCTGGGAAACCGCGGGACTGGAGGCCTGTTCGTCGCTCCAGCCTGCCGTTCAGCACATGTCAGCAGCGGAGGGAACTAACCGCCCATCTCCGAAGGCAGCAAGCAGCAGCATGGATCGCCTACATATGGCATTCACCCATTCATCAACTCCTCAAGATTAAACGGTACTAACGCTCCATAATATACCCATTCAGAATTTAGTCTAGCCCTGATTATTATTTGTAATTAATTAATAAATTAATTTAACTGTGTCAAAGTACAATACTATTTCATTTAAATAACCTATCCTCATACAAAGTATTACACAGCCGCCTGCTTAAGGTCCACGCCTGAGAAATTCTAGTGATAATCACACTTGTCTCATGCTCTCCATGTATTATATTCCTAACATTTTAGCTTCCAATGTGAAGGTTAAATATCTTCATAACAAAGTTTCCACGAAAGCCTGCCCCAATCAATCGGGCTTCTTCATTTGCCCAAATTCCCAACTCTTCCTCCGTGTATCGCTTTTTAGTTCGTTCCACGGAGATCGCCGCATTGTAGGCGACGGGGTGTCTGAGCCTCATATGTTGCCCAACTCCTCTACTCGTCGGAAACTCTCGGTCGCACTCCTTACATTTCACTCCAATTGCTTCTGCTTCTCCAGATTCAAGGTTGACCGCCGGGTTGGATCTTCGTGAATCCCACCCTGCGATCGTGTACAAACACGCGGGGACTCGTAGTAGTCCCCCAGAAAGCGGTCCGAGGCTGTGTTATTGCTATTCATATTTGTACTTTAAGTTGAGGGACATGCAGACGTTTGGCAACACCCGCACCCCCCGATAACCTGCAACAATTTTTAATGTCCCCCCAACGAGGGAGTTGCTCGGCCTTGGCTCCGGTGGCGCTATTAGGGATACTTTTGCCTTGGGGACACCTTGACCAAGTTATACAAGGCAGCTTTTTATTTTACTGTGCGCTGGTGTCACAGCCGAGTCGTTTCTAGGAGCTAAAGTATGTGAAACTTGCCAAATAAAGCCCCCCCGGTTGCATTTAACGCGATCGCGGGTGAAGGTAGCGGCCAACTTCGAGTACCGCACCTGGAAGATTAATGGGGGTCTTACCTTCCCAGGTGTACTGTTCCTGAATAAGCATAATGTCGATGTTGAGGTCAGTCATGACCTTCAGTACTTCCAGTGTGGCCATCCGGGATCGCTGAAGGTTGACCTGACCTAGGGAGGGGGGATTAAGAGGAGCCATAATCCGTCATCCGGAAGGCTGCCTCCACCGCTGCTTTTTGGGCCGGACAGTCCCTGTCACCCGTCGGATGATCCGCCGGCTTCTTAAAGCGTGAGCAGGTGGCGCAGACAGCAGGCTGTGCCCTCTTGGGGCAATCTTCGAAGCCATGACCCACAGCGGCGCAGTGGAGGCAGGTTTCTTTATCTTGGGAGCAGCTCTTAGAGATATGGCCATATAGATGGCATTTAAAGCATCTGGTGGCGCCAGTGTAATCGCGGGTCCGACAAGCGTTCCACCCAAGATAACACAGCCCGCTGTCAACGAGTACCTTCCTGGCGGCCGGGTGGCACGTCAGGACCATATTCATCATTCCACCGTCACGCTTTCCAAAGAGCGAGACTCTCCTCATGGTGCGGAGGTGGTCTTCCAGGGACAATGTGGTACGTCCTTCCAAATTGTTGGCGAAGATTTCGCCGAAGAGGGCCTGGTCAGCAGAGGGTTCTCCTTTTGGGACGTTGTATATAACAACCTTGGGCAAGCGACCCAGGGGATTGACTAGTTTAAGCCCACTCGCTGCCAGCTTGGATCCCGCCTTAAGGATGTTCTTCAAGTCCTTCTTCCCTTTGGCTTGCAGAGCCATGCCGGCACCTTTGATCTTTCGTAGGCGAACAATCTGGAAGTCGTCGGTCCTGGGGTTGATAAGTCCATGTCCTTCTGCGTGCCCTCAGAAGTTTTCCCCTCAGGAGTCTCCGGGTACACCAGTACCGTCAGCGGTTTGGGGGGCAATGGTCCCTCAAAGCCATTAACCAGAACCTTCTTAGAAGAAGGCAAGCCAGCCGCTGCTGAGGCATATGACATTGGTGCAGTGCTCAGGGTTGGGCGAGCCTTAATGGCCGTGTCCAGTTTTTTAGTCATGGAGGCTTGGACATTCATAACCTACTCGATGGTGGCGCTCCTGGTGGATAGTGTATTGATCTCCAGCATCAAGTGGGTGATGTCACTCATCAAGTCGTCCAAGAGTAGGTTGAGAGCGCCCTTATCTGTCTTGTTAAGTTTGTTGGTGCCATCAGTAACAATACACCTGATTTTGTGGCACTTCTCCATGGCCGGGATAGCCTTGCGGGTAGATTCCGCAAGTACCAACTGACTATTAGGAGAGTCGCTAATTCGTGCTCGCTTCTTGTTGCCTGCAATGGGGGTTGGGGGGTGGATGCCCACGATGGCGACCCCACTGGGTCCGGGAAGGGGGTTTATTGTTTCCGTATCCATGTCGGAATCAGAATCAGAGCCAATGTCAGTTACTTTGACCGCCTTTTTCGATCTCCTTTTACCCTTTGGACGCAGGCCCAAGGTAAGGGACTTGTTCAACGCATCGATTTGGACTTGGATGGAATTTCTCCAAGCTTCTGACTCTTTCCCGAGGTCGGGACCCACACCATCCGACTCGCAAGAGAAGACTGCGTCGGAAATCATTGTTAATTTTTTGGGAGCAAAGCGTCCAAAGCTACGGTTCTATACGCCCCGGATAGTGCCAACAAGGGAGTTCGTTGGCCCCGCTTGAGAGCCAAGAGTATGAGCGAGTTACCCAAGCGATGTTCCCACACAGACGCAGCATACGAAACTTGCGCCACGTATACGCATCTGTACAGAGTACGCAAGGCTGGGTTACGCAAACCCCACTCAGCTGTGGAGAGTCTCCTAAGTTTCAAGAAGAGGGCCTGAGCCTTGTCGGATACATCCTTGACGTGAGCCAGAAATGAGGACGATCGATCTAGTGTGACGCCTAAGTATTTCACCGTTTCACGAAATTGGACAGTAGAGTCCCCCCCCATTTTGATGACGGGATTTCTTTTCTCTACTGAGAAAGCCCTTCATCAGGAGGCCCTGGGTCTTATGGGGAGCGAATGTCATCTTGTTTCTCTTTCCCCAATCGAGGAACATATTCAAACCTTCACTGCCTTTCGTCTCAACTTCCTTTCTACTGTCCCCAGCGACCAAATACGTCTTATCATCAGCGTAGTCGACAGAGATGCATCCTTCAGGTAAGGGTAACCTGGAGGAATCGTCGAAGTTAATGTTCCACAGGTCAGGACCAAGAATGGAGCCCTGCGGGCATCCTATGTCAGCTTCCCTCTCGATCAAAAAATCTCCACTGATCGTAATCGTGCGGTCGGAAAGGTAGTCGTCAATGGACTTGAACAAAAGTTTGGAGCACTGCCTGGTTTTCACCTTTGTTCGCATCATTGCCCACCACGCGTGATCGAAGGCACCAGTTATGTCGAGGAAAATCGCAACTACATACCTCTTTGGACAAGCCTTCACCCAATCAAGCACATACGACAAGGCGTGCACCGTCGATCTACCGGGGACGAAGCCGAACTGCAGGTCACTGGCCGGTGACAAGGTTTTCCGAAGTCGCTCTCGTAGCAGTTTCTCCAAAATTTTTCTGAGTACAGGGAGGAGGGTAATTGGCCGATACGCCTTTATGTCGGTCAGTGATTTTCCATTCCCCTTTGGTATGATCCGGAGCACGCCACGCTTCCACTCGGAGGGGAAAACTCCCCTCCTCAGGCACGTGTCCATAACCTGGAAGAGCTCTTCCTTGGCATGGACCCAGACTTGCTTCGCAATTGCGCCATTGAGCCTATCATGCCCTGGTGCCTTCTTAGGACTCAATCCCTTTATTATAACCTCAATTTCTGCATTAGTGACTCTAATGTAGTTATCCTCTTGGGCAAGGTCTCTAGGTGGTAGCCGTGGCAGATTTCTAATCTGTTTGTGGTGGTCATTCTCCCCAATTACTGATTCTAAAGGAACTAACTCGCCCAGAAGTGTCTTGAGAGTGGAGGCCACGTCCACAGTCTCAGCGTTCCTCCCATCTGATTTCCCAATTACTGTAGACAAATACCGGTCAGATCCTTTCCCGGATTTTTCAATAGCGCTGTGGATTTCCCACGGGTTGGCGTTACCCACATCTTTGACCCAATTATGCCAAGCAGCTCGTTTCGCTCGAAGAACGGCTCGTTTGAAGGCTGACCTGGCAGACCTCAGGCTGGCCTGAAGCGCAACTGTCTCCTCCTCCGTACAGCCGCGACTCCTGGACAACCCAAGCGCCCTGTAGGCCCTCTTGAAGGCCCCCTTGAGCGAAGTCAGCTCAATTGACCACCACGGCGTTTTAAATCTCGTCTTCGGGTTTGATCTTCCCAAAGACGAGTTGGCAGCAGATACAACCGCCATATTGAAAAAATTCCCTAAAATATCCGGATCAGTAGCAGCTACGTGGTGAAAATTCCTTAACGTATCTCGTAGCGATTCCCCAAAGTGATCCCAATTCGCCCTAGTGGTGTTGAAGTTCCAGGAGGATCTAGGAGCTTCTGTTTTCTTGACACCAACCGTATAAGTAATCAGTCTGTGATCCGAATTTATTGCGCACTCATGGACTACCCACTTTGAAATCCTGGTCGCAACAGATCCAGAGCAGAGAGTTAGATCAATGTTGCTCTCACCATGTATGTTCGAGAAGGTACAAAATGAACTCTGTTCGTTAATGATACTAAGGCCTTGCGCAGCAATCAGGTCCTCAACGGCGTCTGATCGCTCCGTTCTACAGTCACTAGTGTCGAACCATAATGGTGAGCGTGCATTAAAGTCACCTCCGATAATTATATTACGGCCTTTAAGCGCGTTGAGCGCGCGCGTCAGACTCAGGATGTGGGGTCCTACCGGGTTCCCAAATTTAAAGTAGACTGAGATCAAAAAGATCTCAGTATCGCCAAAACTAATACATACACAGGTTTGGTATTCATTAGAAAGACCAACCAGTAGGAGGGGACTGATCAGTGAGGTGTTGACCAGGACTCCCGCCCCCGGTGAGCGGCCGACTTCAAGTACCGCACCCGGAAAATTAATGGGGGTCTTACCTTCCCAGGTGTACTGCTCCTGAATAAGCATGATGTCAATGTTGAGGTCAGACATGACCTTCAGTACTTCCAGTGTGGCCATCCGGGATCGCTGAAGGTTGACCTGACCTAGGGAGAGGGGATTAAGACGAGCCATAATCCGTCATCCGGAAGGCTGCTTCCACCGCTGCTTTTTGGGCCGGACAGTCCCTGTCACCTGTCGGATGGTCCGCCGGCTTCTTAAAGCGCGAACAGGTGGCGCAGACAGCGGGTTGTGCTCTCTTGGGGCAATCTTCGTAGCCGTGACCCACCTCGGCGCAGTGGCGGCAGGTTTCCTTGTCTTGTGAGCAGCTCTTGGAAATGTGTCCGTATAAATGGCATTTGTAACACCTGGTGGCACCAGTATAATCCCGAGTCCGACAAGCATTCCACCCAAGATAACACAACCCGCTGTCGATAAGTACCTTCCTGGCGGCCGGGTGGCACGTCAGGACCATATTCATAAAGCCGCGATCACGCTTTCCAAAGAGAGAAACTCTCCTCATGGTGCGGAGGTGGTCTTCCAGTGACAGGGTAGTGTGTGCAGCCAGGTTATTGGTAAAGATCTCGCTGAAGAGGGCCTGGTCAGCAGAGGGATCAGCTTTGGGGACATTATAGATGACGATCTTCGGCAGACGACCCAGGGGATTAACAAGCTTCAGCCCACTTGCTGCAAGTTTGGTACCCGCTTTCAAGATATTTTCCAAATCCTTTTTTTCTTTGGCTTGAAGGGCCATCCCAGCGCCTTTGATTTTACGCACACGGACGATTTGGAAGTCATCTGTCCTCGGATTAATGATTTTCTCCATGTCCTTATGGGTACTTTCTGAGGTTTTCCCCTCAGGAATCTCAGGGTACACCAGTACCGTCAGCGGTTTGGGGGGCAAAGGTCGCTCAAATCCATTAACCAGAATCTTCTTAGAAGAGGGCAACCCGGCCGCTGCTGATGCATAAGATAATGGGGCGGAGCTCAGGGTGGGGCGAGCCTTAATGGCCGAGTCCAGTTTTCTTGTCATCGAAGCTTGAACATTCAGGACCTGTTCGATAGTGGCGCTCCTGGTGGTTAAGGTGTTTATTTCCAACATCAAGTGTGTAATATCTCTCATAAGGTCATCCAAAAGTTGATTGAGGGAGCTCTTGTCAGCCTTGTTAAGCTTGTTAGTGCCATCTGTAACGATGCACCTTATCCTATGGCATTTCTCAATCGCAGGAATGGCCTTACGGGTTGATTCCGCGAGGGCCTGTTGGCTGTTCGGAGAATCGCTTATTCTCGCCCGTTTCTTATTCCCGGTGTTATATTATGAATGGAAGTAGGGTAGGTTATTTAACAGGTTGATAGGGTTATCTAAATATCAGGGTAATGATGTTGAATGGGTAATGACACTGGATGGTTGTGTTGTGATTTGTACCTACTTTGTGGTCATGTTATCGTGACATTTACACCTCTTATTGAGTGGGTGTATTAAATGTTATAGTTACAGGGTTATACATAAAGGTACACAGTTATCAGCTTTAATCCCATGGGATCTTGGACGCCAAATCTCGTGGGTACGAGATATGCTGGACTGTGTCGGTAGGCATGAAATACTCCCATCAGAGCGTGGGCACTGTTATTTTATTCAATGTTGTGAAGCTTGGAAATATAAAATAAAAGAGTGGATGTATAACAAGATTTATATATTAAAAGATTAAGCATTCCTGTGGACCGTATCTAACGAGCTACTAGCTAAAAACCTATAACGTTGCTGCGACGAATCCAGATGCCTAGCGAGGGGACCGTATCTCCCTCACGATTGCATCATCGCCAGGTTTTTCGATCTTCTCCATCCATCTTAGGTAGTTGTGGAGTATGGGAACGCCATGCCCTTGGCGTCCTCCATTATATGGTTCAGGTTCCATCAGGTTGGAAATATATGGTGTGGAAAAGGCGGACGGGTTGTGTGCCGTTGTATTATTGGTGATACATCTCGCCGAATGACGGATGGTGTATATCAGCGGTCGTCACACTTTTCTGGTCAAGGGCCGCATAGAACAATATGAGGTATCACCGCGGGCCGCACACTTATGTTTTCGGGGGGGGGGGGGGTGTTTTACCTTTTTGTTAAGCAAGTTAAAAGAGCAATTATTTTGTATTTAAGTACCGGGTTGCTACTTCCTTCCTTCTTGAGGTTCATGATATAGTGTCAATTCTTAATAATAATGCATGTGAATTTTCGCACATAGGTACATACAATAACAAAAATTAACCAATATTAAAGTTTATTTTGCTTTATTAGTACGTGATAAGTGTGTTTTTTTGGTCTTTTTTAGATCTTTTTTTTACCTACCTACACCCTCACTGTGCCATCTCTAGGCCCTCTAATTTTCTCTGGATCCTCTATTGCCCCCCTGAAAGTCTCAAACGACAATATAATTAATTGTAAAAAAACGGATAGTTTCTACAATTGTACTCGTACATGAAAAAAATATATTTAAAATATTTAAAAAGAAAACGTTAGATATTTGTGCGGGCCGCAAAAAAACGGATAATAACATGAAAAAAAAAAAAACGGATACTATAATTGTAGGATGAAAAAAATACATTTAAAAAGAAAACGGCAGATATTGGTGCGGGCCGCAAAAAACGGATAGTATAATTGTACATGAAAAAAATATATTTAATAAGAAAAAGGTAGATATTTGTGCGGGCAGCAAAAAAACGGATAGTATAATTGTACTTGAAAAAATATATATTTAAAAAGAAAACGCCAGAGATTTGTGCGGGCTGCACAAACACCCGCCGCGGGCGGCAGTTTGACGACCACGGGTGTATATAATCGAAGATTATGATTAAATTTGTCGATCAGGCCGCCATTGTAGCACAACGGGATTCTACACTTGAATACCCGTAAAATAAAGATTCTCCAGTCGCGATAACCTTGTACCGGCTGAGATTTAAAGGAAACTATCGTTCACATATTGAATTAACTTGAAAAAACCCGCCGATTAAACAATTTCCATTATAATTTAAAATCCACTTGTTGACTGTCGGATTCACATCCTGCCCTCAAGATGCGAATCCAAGAAGTGAAGGAAATCAATCATGATCCCCCTATCATTCGAAAGTTTAACTAATCGGAGAAAAAGTGAAACTATTCGTAGCCAGTAAAATAATTTGAGTTATTAATATAAACAAATATTAATAACCCTGGGGTAATTTAGAACATTATTTTCCTTATTAAATTATTTTCATAACACCGGCTATGGGGGTTGGGGGGAGGATCCCGACAATAGAGACACCACTGGGTCCAGGTAGGGGGTTGATAGCCTCCGTGTCCATGTCAGAGTCGGATTCCGACCCAATGTCCACAGTCTTTACTGTTTTCTTAGAACGCCTTTTGCCCTTAGGACGCGGGTCTAGGGCGAGGGACTTGTTCAACGCGTCAATCTGTGATTGGATAGACGTTCTCCATAGTTCGGCCTCTTTTCCGGGGTCGGGGTCAGCACCATCCGAGTCACATGACAAAATGACGTCGGATCCCATAGTCAAAGATTTTTTAGGGGGGGTTAGGGGGAGGTTAGGGGGGTTAGGGTGGGTTATGGGGGGTTGGGGGGGGTTAGGGGGTTAGGGGGGGGGTTAGGGGGGGGTTGGGGGGGGGTTGGGGGGGGGTTAGGGGGGGTTGGGTGGATATAAGCTGAAAGGGGGGGGATGGGTCACAGTACAAATTTATATCACCACACTCGCCTTAGGGATCCTGAAAAAGTATCGATTCACTAAGTCGGGGCACAGGTCGTGACGTACACTGACGTGACGTCAGCGATCTAGAAGTTTCTGTGAGTACCCGCACTAAAATACACCACGTGTTCGGAAGTACCTAGGCGTCGACCAAATGGAACAATCTCGATTCTTCTAGAACCTTCCAGAAGCTTCGAGAAACTTCGAGAAGGAACCAAAATGGCCGCCGTACCTACCACAAAGAATAACAAATTCACCACGTGTTTTTATTGTAATCCGGAATTTGAGGCACTAAACTAACACAGAACTTAAGAAACGAGGTATCAAACGACGCGGAATTTAATTCCCCGTCGGATGGTTATAGTTTAAACACTAACAGCCTTACTAAGAAACCCAGTGAAAATTTTATTCAATTGACAAACGGCCGCGGATGTGAAAACATTACTAATTAAAAATTTGTTCTTTGAAAGAAATACACATGGTTTCCACGGCCTGAGAGGGTAGTTTACCTCTGTTTTAACCATTGATGTCCGAACGATATTTGTAATTTTTCCATAGTATTTTGAATGTTCTATATATTTCTTATTTTTGAAGGTGTCGTAAAAACAAATACCATTTATGAAAACTAGATAAAATTACCTTTTAGATTTCAGTATTTGAAATACACTTTAGCTTTCAAAAACTGCCATATTTTATGATTCAAACTCGGAAAAACATGGAAAAAAATTTCCTAGAGAAATTTAAATAAAATCAAAATTTAAAAAACACAGTCCTTTTATGTAATAAATTTGGAAGGAAACTATCACCTCACTTTTTTATCGTGTATACAATAAAAAATTACAAAGTTTTTTTTATTGCCAAAAAAATAACTTAGAAATAATACCGAAATTTAAAACAGATTTCTTGCATCTCTAAAGACGTTAATTTTTTTGATACGTTTAAGAACACATGTATTAGATTTCAATATTATAAAAAATTATCACTTTTAACAAATTCTCTTAAAATAAAGATCTTAAAATGAAAATTTTATCTTAAGTAACCTATAAAAACAATATTCTGACAGTTCAACTTTGAAAGTACGGCGTTTGTACAATAACTTGATTAAACTGATGTAAACCACACAAATAATATGGTAAATATATCAATTATGTGAACAGAAGAGTAAATTCGTCACTACAATAGAAATTATTTAGTAAAATCACAACATTTAGGCACTAACAAAATTTTCCATATCCCGCCATAAACACACCGAACTGTTTTGTCATCGCGGGCCGATATGCACAGGTGCACCAATAATGCCCCTAGCGGAGAAGAATTAAAACAACATTGTTTCCTAGTAAATTAAAACCATATACAACGTTGTCACATCTTCAATGCGTTTTAACAGCGTGACCACGAAAGAAACGTTATTGGTAATAAAACGTCTTTTAGTGTATACGAGCTCTATTTATGTTATTGCAATAACACAGTTAATCGGTCGCGCTGTGGTTTTTTTTTAGTAAGGCTGTTAAAATAAACGTAAATGTACTGTTAGTATGTAAAAACACAGTTTTTTCACTTATCACTAAAATTATCACTAAGAAATCGTTTTTTCAATAAAAAATTTTTTGCGGTCTATGAGGAACAATGGTGTGTACACAATGACAATATTTGTAGTTGGGGGATGTACCAACATCCACCCTTAAGGGTCGAAATTGTAGTTTTTATCACTTTTTCACTAGAAAGTTAAGTAAATATCACTTGAATTTTAAAAAGAAACTATGGGCAGGTAGCCCTTCACGAGACGCACCTGATGGTACTAAAATTTTTACTGTAGGTGACCTAGAAGTATTTTTAATTTAGTAAATAACGGGAGCGATTTAAAGTAGACTTATCCGGCTGAGAGCTAGAACAGAACTCGCTCCAGGGCAGATGAGATTTGTTCCTCGATGAGCCACCACTACTTGCTGCAAACCGGTGTGCTTGAAAGCTGCACCAAAGTATTCGTTGGACCAGCTAGTATTTATTGTTGGCGGTGATCACAAGTCAGGATATGCTTATCCGACAATATCCCAGTCAGATTCTCTGTGATTCTAATTAATATACTATGGAAATTAGACTCTACGGCTTGCCATATACGCTCAACAAACGTAACAGCAGAGTTCATGTAAGATGTACACCGCTCTAGGGCAGATGAGATTGGTTCCTCGGTGTGTCACCACTATTTGCTGTAAACTGGTGTGCGTGAATGCTGCACCAAAGTACTCATTGATCCAGCTAATATTGTTTGCGGTGGTCACAAATCAGGATATGCTTACCCGACAATTTCTAGTCAAACTCTCTGTGATTCTAATTAATATACTATGGAAATTAGAATGTACAGCTTGCCATATACGCTCTACAAATGTAACAGCAGATTTCATGTAAGATATATATCGCTCCAGGGCATAGGAGATTGGTTCCTCTGTGTGCCACCACTATTTGCTGCAAACCGGTGTGTGTGTGAATGCTGCACCAAAGTATTTGTTGGACCAGCTAATATTGTTTGCGGTGATCACAAGTCAGTATATGCTCACCCGACAATTTCTAGTCAGACTCTCTGTGATTCTAATTAATATACTATGGAAATTATAATGTACAGCTTGCCATATACGCTCCACAAAAGTAACAGCGAAGTTCATGTAAGATGTTCACCGGTCCAGGGCAGATGAGATTGGTTCCTCGGTGTGTCACCACTATTTGCTGCAAACCGGTGTGCGTGAATGCTGCACCGAAGTATTCGTTGTACCAGCTAATATTGTTAGCTAATGGCAGTGAAATCTCATCTGAGGATTCAAGTAGACTATTTATCAGTGATTCTAATTGGTATCCTAGTTGGTACTCCTCTCCATGAAATTTTGTCTGAGCTCGTGGCGCCGTTTCTCGCCGCGACTTGTCTCTTCAAATCAACTCCAGAATACTTTTTAATCTTGTTTTCGTTCGCCTGATTTGGACCCAGAGAGGCGGATACGACTTGGGCATCTACTATTATAACTTTGCCTGCTTTAGAGGCCGCGATGTCCGGTTGTAAATTTATATTGCCTCCCTTGAATCTCTCCCCGCGAATCACGCTCCATCCCTTGTCTCGGAGTGCGCCACCAAGGACCGCACATATGGCATTATGCCTCAAAATCCTTCCCCCGTGGGTGCGGGGGCAATTGTGCAGGACATGAGCCGCCGTTTCAGTTGTATTAAAACAACCGGCCCGGCAGCCCATTCCTGGAGTACAATTATTGGCCCCTGGACCTCCTCTCATTTGGGGTCGTCTTCCCCTTGAAGTCCTTACGCGGGTTGGCAGGGCATTTATATGTACCTTAAATATCCTAGTTCCGTAATTTGCTTCCGGTTCTTTGTAAACCAGCTCTGCAAACTTCACCAAGGTTTGAACGCTCGGGTGTGGCTCTGTATTCATTATGTTCAATGGGAAGCTCCTCTGAGTATTCGAGGAGAATATTTATCATTGATTCTAATTGATATCCTAGTTCTGTAATTTGCTTCCGGTTCTCTGTAAACCAGCTCTGCAAACTTCACCAAGGTTTTGATCGCTCAGGTGCGGCTCTGTAGTCAGGATGTTTAGGAGAAGCTCCTCTGAGGATTCGAGGAGAATATTTATCAGTGATTCTAATTGATATCCTAGTTCCGTAATTTGCTTCCGGTTCTCTGTAAACCAGCTCTGCAAACTTCACCAAGGTTTGAACGCTCGGGTGTGGCTCTGTATTCATTATGTTCAATGGGAAGCTCGTCTGAGGATTCGAGGAGAATATTTATCATTGATTCTAATTGATATCCTAGTTCGACAATTCTCATCGGATTCTCTGTAAACCAGCTCTGCAAGGTTTGATCGCTCGGGTGTGGCTCTGTATCCAGGATGTTTAGGGGAAGCTCCTCTGAGGATTCAAGGAGACTATTTATCATTAATTCTAATTGATATCCTAGTTCCATAATTCTCGTCCGATTCTCTGTAAACCAGCTCTGCAAAGGTCACTAAGGTTGATCGCTCGGGTATGGCTCTGTATCCAGGATGTTTAGGGGAAGCTCCTCTGAGGATTCAAGGAGACTATTTATCATTAATTCTAATTGATATCCTAGTTCCATAATTCTCGTCCGATTCTCTGTAAACCAGCTCTGCAAAGGTCACTAAGGTTTGCTCGCTGGGGTGCAGCTCTGTATGCAGAATGTCCAGGGGATGCTCCGGTGATGATTCAAGGAGACTATTTATCATTAATTCTAATTGATATCCTAGTTCCATAATTCTCGTCCGATTCTCTGTAAACCAGCTCTGCAAAGGTCACTAAGGTTGATCGCTCGGGTGTGGCTCTGTATCCAGGATGTTTAGGGGAAGCTCCTCTGAGGATTCAAGGAGACTATTTATCATTAATTCTAATTGATATCCTAGTTCCATAATTCTCGTCCGATTCTCTGTAAACCAGCTCTGCAAAGGTCACTAAGGTTTGCTCGCTGGGGTGCAGCTCTGTATGCAGAATGTCCAGGGGATGCTCCGGTGATGATTCAAGGAGACTATTTATCATTAATTCTAATTGATATCCTAGTTCTATAATTCTCGTCCGATTCTCTGTAAATCAGCTCTGCAAAGGTCACCAAGGTTGATCGCTCGGGTGTGGCTCTGTATTCATTATGTTCAAGAGGAAGCTCCTCTGTGGATTCAAGGAGACTATTTATCATTAATTCTAATTGATATCCTAGTTCCATAATTCTCATCCGATTCTCTGTAAACCAGCTCTGCAAAGGTCACTAAGGTTGATCGCTCGGGTGTGGCTCTGTATTCATTATGTTCAAGAGGAAGCTCCTCTGTGGATTCAAGGAGACTATTTATCATTAATTCTAATTGATATCCTAGTTCCATAATTCTCGTCCGATTCTCTGTAAACCAGCTCTGCCAAGGTCACTAAGGTTGATCGCTCGGGTGTGGCTCTGTATTCATTATGTTCAAGAGGAAGCTCCTCTGTGGATTCAAGGAGACTATTTATCATTAATTCTAATTGATATCCTAGTTCCATAATTCTCGTCCGATTCTCTGTAAACCAGCTCTGCAAAGGTCACTAAGATTGATCGCTCGGGTGTGGCTCTGTATTCATTATGTTCAAGAGGAAGCTCCTCTGTGGATTCAAGGAGACTATTTATCATTAATTCTAATTGATATCCTGGTTCCATAATTCTCGTCCGATTCTCTGTAAACCAGCTCTGCAAAGGTCACTAAGGTTTGCTCGCTGGGGTGCAGCTCTGTATGCAGAATGTCTAGGGGATGCTCCGGTGATGATTCAAGGAGACTATTTATCATTAATTCTAATTGATATTGATATGTAGCAATCTGCTACTTCTGTTAGGGTGCTTGAGAATGCCATTAATATTGAGAGTAAGATTGAGATTCGTACAGGGTAAACCATCGCAGTGGTCAGCTTAGTTTCCTGGGGAAACTTAAGGGCGCCAAACCCTGTCGGACGACAGGGTATGCTGAGCTCCGCGGTGGCCTGAGTACTCGTCCTCAAAGGTGGGCATATAGTGCTTATTCACAAGTAGTTCTACATAAATGAAAGGCAAGTTCTTTCGAAATAACAAGGATATCTATTTCATTAATAGGATTACATATACAACTCACTTACCCCCATCATTGACCGTTTTCGAAATACCTAAACTACCTAGCTAGTTTTCTGCGGAGGAATGGAAACGCCTTCCTCCACGGGTCCGTGTCTGCTGCAGCGCGGGCGGCCAGCCTGCCAGCCCCGTCTCTCGGTCAAACCACGGCCGAGGATCGTCCAGATCCTCACCGATCACCACCGGTGTCCATCCATCCGTGCGCCAACGCGAGTACTACGGCGCGCGCGGCAAAGTAAGTAAAGGGTCCTTCCCTCAAATACGGAATTCATCCGATTAAATATATGTCACAGCTTGTTCCCGACATTAACCAGGTTCAAAGCGAGCGAGGATTGCCGGCCGTTAGCCTCGATTACTCTTGATACGGAAGTCCACTTCCGTGTGCACATCGACACGCGTTTTTTTTAATAACTTCGGGTCGGATTATAAATCACGATTACACGTATTACTTGAATCGGCCACTATAACCACTGGAGCGACGGCGCATTTTATAACTTTTGCCTCGGATTGCTCGTGATATTTTCGTATTCATTTTGATTTTTTTCCGCCGACATTGAAAAAATCATATCTCCGAATTTTAATATTGAGACATGCAAACTGATTATAGTTCCATATAGCCAATGAATTAACCTATCTTTTGTTGATTATCGCATATTCGTAGGAATTATAAAAAAAATATTACAAAATCGTAAACTTTAAAAATGTGCGAATCCTGCGTGTTCGTTACTTTGAAATTGCCCTAAATGTTACTTTTTCAAGTCAACATTGGATATTTTCGATTTCTACACGTTGTCTATGGCCTACTTGATAACCACAGAAGCAAACATATTTTTAAACTGTCAATTTTTAAGTGCAATCAGCTGATTTGGAATATTTTGCTCGAAGTTTTTTTTATAGATATTTGAGACCGCGGAGTGACAAAATGAAATCCACTTTTTAGTATACTGAAATACATTTAACACAAAGTAACTGTATGAAATTAGTAGGATACGTTCATTGTCTACAATTATCAATAAGAATTTACGTGATTTTTGCTTTATTTAACTAAAATAATCGTTTTACAAATACACCCTAAATGACAATATCAAAATCAGACTACAGCTTTATAAACATTTGTGATCTAACATTGGATATTCATTAACATGTTTTTATATAATGTAGTTTTAAGATACAAGGTTTTTAATAAGATAAAAATCATAAGAATACGTATTACTAACCTTTTAGAATACTTGCACGAATGTTTTCGAGTTTCGCATTTCCATTCTGACAAAATATACCATCTGACAGCTGGCTTTGATTTACTGGATTAAAACTTTTCTAAAGTAATTGAAATTTACATGTATATCTTTGTTATGAATCCTTCTAATTGATAAACTACAGTTCAAATGCACACGTCAAGTAATTATGTCAATAATTGTAAAAATGAACACAAAGATCGGGTGAAATTCGAAATTTAAAATTTACTTCGTAAAATACGTAAAAAAGCCACTAATTTTTCATTTGCACGAATTGAAAACACGTTAAATAGATTGATAATTGAATTGCGGGAACTGCCGTATGTAAACACTTAATAAAAATCAATTAAAACAATCAATAACATCATTCTAAGCCAACAAACGGCTGTCATTTTAACCTAGAAATTTTCGTCAACAAAACAAGATACGTGCTTATGCATACCGCGAAATATTCCTTCCAGAAGCACTATAGAAGCATCGATGTTGCCATAAATGAAAGACAATTTTACCAGCTTTCCAACGGAATAAATATTGGCCAGGGACTGGTAAATAATTAAATAATTTTTAATTGTTTACGAGTGGTACGTCATAAACGTCGAATTATTCGACGTGGGCAATCCTAGAAGAAAACAAAACGTCGAATTATTCGACATGGTCGCTCCAGTGGATATGATTATCCGACATTTTCAGGATAAGATGCCTCAATCAATATTAAGGGAACATTTGTTCCGCTCGACTTTAAATAAAAAAGAAACTCACATCGTTTCAAACTAGGCACTGTGACGTTCCCACCGGGTCTGCGCCCAACTAGGCCCTGTGGGTAAGTAATCCCGCCGGCAAGAATAATGTTTTTCTACCTATTCGCGCCGATATATGGCTGTCAAAAAAAACCCATTGACAATAATTAAATTAATTATCAGTACTTGATTACAATTGTTATTTGAATATTATATATTTTCATAACAATACCCCGCTCGCTCCGAACGTGTTTGCCCTCGAACACAAAATAAAACCAAAAAACATAAAGAAAAAAAAAAAAATAAAATCCCTACACTACTGACTAACCAACTTGGTCTGATGGGGGGTACTGAAACAAATAGCATACATGTGCAAAGAGAAAAGAAATGCATAATGTTAAAAGAAGTACATATATAAACATATAATAGATTAATAAGCATGAAATGCGTACAGACAACTTGCAAATGATTGTGTCGGAACGTCAATCGCGCCCATCATGCGTAAGGCATGGTGGATGAATTTGCGACGCAACCATTAGAAGTGCTGGCAACCAGTAAAACAAAGCTTATTATCATAAAACTTAAAAATAAACAAACTTTAATTAGGTGATACGTGGACGGGGTCCACAAACACCCTCAGCATGTAGGATGCTGGGTGCTGTAATACTGAATTCCTCAAGGACTACCGTTCACGTAGCATCTGTAACAGGGCAATATCTTATAAATGTAGTAGCTATAATGCACAATATTAAAATACCTTATAAATTTATTAATATACTATGACATTTTATACGCACTAGGCGTCACTTATTACGAAAACACTTTTTGTTGTTTGTTTTTTTTTAAAGAGCCTAACAGGCAACACTTTTTAGATGGTGTACCATCTGCACTTTTCACTGATTTTACTTCCGTTTGGAAGAAAAAAAAACTCCCTTGGAAGAGTATCCCTAACTATACTTCCTGACTTCGGTCTTTTTGGGGGTTATGATTATTAAACCTATTATACAGTAATAACAGTTCAATCATTATACATTAGTTTTATATAGAAATCATGGTTTGGATCATACTTAAATGAAACAATGTAAACAACCATCGCCAATGAATGGTGCCAAAAAGTAAACAACCATTGCCAATGAATGGTGCCAAAAGGTAATTTATGTAGACCCTTGATAGAGGGTTCAATTGCTAAAGTTAACTGTTCGATATATACAATTATTAAGGTTTCATACAAACCTATACATATGAGTAGATTGTTATGCGCCGCTCACGACGTTAATTGAAAATAGACGTAATAATAGTATCCCAAACAAGGGAAACGAGATGGAGAAAACAAATATCATTTTACATAATATTATCTTAATACTAGTTTGTGCGGTAATAACATATTTTATGTAATACAAAAATTTTAGACAATTGATATGAGTAGTGCCAAAACAGGCAACTGTGCAAGAAGTGCAGAATATTCTTATAACATGAGATCTCAAAAAAAAAAAAAATTTTTTTTTTTTAACTGAAAATCGGAGCATACAGAAATAATGGGCTGCTATTTCTGTATACACTATTTATAGTTTGACAAGGTTTACAATACGGAACATAAAGAAATGATGGGCAGTCACTTCTGCATGTTCCTCTTAAAAAATCACAAAGTTTATAATGTAAGTAAATACAAACACAGGTCGTATTATATTTTGCTTGGAATACAAGAGGGTATAAATAATATCGTCGTATATTCCAAGGTGACATGACTTAAAACTATACAGAGGAAAAAGAGAAAAAAAAAAATAAAGCTAAAATGTGCCAAGTTTTAAAACTAGTAAGAGTTTGTTTCCATAGTTAGAAGTTACACCTTCTGGGATGCTTAATGGTATATGCTGATAGGTGAGGCTTTGTGGCATATTGTTTTTTTGCAGAGGAGAATTTTGATCTGGGTTTTCCTCTCTTTTATCAGGCTGATCTCCTTGCAAAGAAGGCATCGGACTTCCTGTCTCTCTCTGCTGGGGGATATATTTTCCTCCTTTGTTAACTGATGGGATTGAACTTTTTTTTTTTTTTTTTTTTTTTTTCTTTTTTACATTAACTCCACACAGGAGGCCCTGAGGAAAATAATTTCCCTCAGGGCCTATGTCATCTGGGATGCTGTGTGGAGGGTCTTTTTGAGGAGAGGAAGGAATGAACATTGGTCTTGAAGAGACCCATGTTGTAGGAAGGAGGAAACACAGAGGCCGGCAAATCATTCCACAGCCGAGCTGTTGAACATAAGAACGAGTCGAAGAAACGACCCGTTCTCATGTGACTAATGTCAACTGTGTACAAATGTTGGGCACGCGTTTGGCGTGTTTCCCGACTATGCACCGGTGCCGAAGGGATCAATGATGCTAGTTCCTCGGAGCATCTTCCATTGTAATACCGGTAGAACAAGGATAGCATTCCCACCCGACGCCTGTGCTCTAAAGATTGCAATCCGTCTGTTAAGATGGGAGAATCTATCAAACGGACCGCCCGTTTCTGCACAGAGTCGAGGGTATTTTTCAGGTATTTTGGAGCTCCAGACCAGAGGTGGCTGCCAAATTCAACCGTGGGGCGCACTTGCGATTTGTACAGGGTTAGCAGTTGTGTACTTTTAAAGTATCTGCGGGCCCTGTACAGTACGCCCAGTTTTTGGGAGGCTAAACTTAATCTAGACCTAAAATATGGCTTGTTCTGAGTAGATGGGGCATTAGATGGTCGTCTGGTTAATCTTGCTGCTAGAGGGATCTGCTTTCTAATAGGGGAAGATTTGCTCCCTTGGGAGGTAAATGTTTGTTTCATGCTTAAGAGAGATCAAATGTTCTATATAGCACGTTTGATGAAAAATACTCTGAGTTAATGGAGATTAAATATGGATATAATTCTATTGTGGTAATGAAATGTTTACATATCATTCAATGACTTTATCTATTTGAGAATACATTTATGTCAATAGTATGGAAATATACAAGGCATAATATACAAGAATACATTTATGTCAATAGTATGGAAATATTCTGTGTCCACTGTATAATTTGAAATATTATGTCCTAGAGGACTTGTGGTAACGATTTTATGTTTTACAAGATGAGTTTTACCTAAGCCTTTTTTCTCAAAAGAAATCGATTCAAATTTTTTTATTATTTCTAATAGACTTCTGTTTTCCGTAGGAGTCAAAGATGAGGCTGGCCGGATTGCCCTTACCTCATTAATTTGTCCTGCCCGTGTTGGGCCGAGCACCCCTGAAAACAGTTCCGGCGCGATCTGGAACTGCTTCCAAAAGTTCACCCCCAAAATGTAATCAGGCGACAATGACGGAATGACGTAAAAAAGAATGTCCTGTGTGATTCCCTTGTACGTCACTGGCAACGTGACCGTCCCTAGCACATTCTGTCTTGTACCGTCTGCTGTTGAGACATTAAAATCTACTTTGACTAACTTATTACCTAAATTTAGAAAATATTTATAAGAATTAATCCTTAAAAAAAAAAAAAAAAAAACTTTATTTTATTTTATTTTAAATCAGATCTCAAAACTGTGGTCACCCTAAAAGTCTACATTAATGTAGTACCTAGCGCCATCAGTTTAGTAGGTACCAGTAGGTACCCATAATCTAATCTCAATCTGTAAGAAATACAACAATATTGTTTTTTCAAAATCTGTATAATTTTGTGTTATTTTGTTAACTTGTATAATTATTGTTAACCTCAACACAGGCTTGTCCTAGTGAGGTAACAAATTGTATTGTAAACATTTTTACCTACAGTGTAAAGAAACAATAAATAAATAAATAAATAAAAATAAATCCCCCCCCATACAGGATAGAGAAGCGCCACTGTCAAGTAACGCCCTGCAGGTTTTATTGACAATACAAATTTCGGCATACGGTCGGTTATCTCCTTCTATCTCAGAATTCTGTGGCAGTGGGCCCACTGCGTTAGAATCAGAGACAGAAAGAAACTGCCTAACCAGTCGGAGCCAACTCCGCCACTCACGCTTCCCTTGCGCATGGGAAGGTGCGTGTCTAGAGCGACTCCAACCTAGTTTTCCAGTATCCTTGTTTGTATTATTATTTTTATTGTTTCCAAGAGACCCTATTTTGGAAGTATAACTGTCGGAAGCTTTCTTCCTGCAGTCCGACATATTGTGACCTAATTTCATGCAATAGTTACAAATAATCCTATTGTTTAAAGGAGCTTGAGGTGTATGGCCCGTCTCTTTTTGCTTATTATTAGTAGAAGATTCCTGTTGATACTGTTTTGCACGATTTGTATTATAACCGAAATTAGTTTGGTTGTTATTTGCCGAACGGTTATAATATCTATTATTATATAAAGGAGGATTTGAGACTTCATAAATTTATTAGAATTAGAATATCTATTGTAATGTTGTTTCTTAAATTTCGAATCATCATTTGGATAGATCTTGCTTGCGTAAGAAGACGAAGGAGTAGAATGCTTTACAGTATCGGTTGTTGAGAATGATTCGAATTTTTTTGTCGCATCATTCAATTCCTCGAAAGTATTTATCTCCCGAGATGCGAGTAAGGTGGTATACTTGGGTAACAAGGCTCTCATGGCTAATTGGAGCAGCTCACCATCTGGTAATTTGGAGTCGAGCATATTGTTAAGTGCCTTCATTCTAAGAATAAATTCAAAAGCCGACATACCGGTTGATTGTTTCATATTGAAGAGATCTATTTTAAGGGCTATCTGTCTATTACTACCCTCGAATTGTCTGATCAAGAGTAACTTCAGGCTATCCCAGGTTAGGTCAGGGGTGTAAATGGACCTAAACCATAATAGAGCTAGGCCTTCTAAAATATCCGGAAAACACCTAACTATATCTTTATGTTTGACGTTTCTAGTTCTACATTTCTCATCGATTTGTTGAATAAATTCCCGAACACAGGTTGAACCGTCGAATTTTATATTCCAATTATTAATTGTGACTGTTGGAGCATGTGATTCATTATAAATGATTTTTGTATATTTTATAACATTGGTATCGGAGTCGCTGTCCTGATTTGAATTTATGTTGTCTTCAACTTGTTCTACGATTTGAGCTACTTTTAAGGATTTATTATGATTTCTAGCCTGAACACGCATTTCTTCTAATGTGTTAGCCGGTATTAAGTTCCTTGTAGTTAATTCCATATTTAAATCATCCTTTGATTTACCGTTGATGTTCTCTATTGGTCCAGACATGATGAAAGTTAAGCGCGGGGAAAAAAGAAACAAATGAAAAAAAAAATTATTAAAAAAAAATTTTTTTGACAACCCTGAATTTTGTAAAAAAAATTAATTATTTGAAAAACTTTCAAAAGTGTGGCAACCCTGATATATGTTTGGAATTTTTTTTTTTTATTGATTTGAAGCGATCTTGTTTTCAAGTTTAAAAAAAATCTTGTGCGGCTCTGTATTAAGGATGTTTAGAGGAAGCTCGTCTGAGGATTCGAGGAGAATATTTATCAGTGATTCTAATTGGTATCCTGGTTCTGTAATTTGCTTCCGGTTCTCTGTAAACCAGCTCTGCAAACTTCACCAAGGTTTGATCGCTTGGGTGCGGCTCTGTATTAAGGATGTTTAGAGGAAGCTCGTCTGAGGATTCGAGGAGAATATTTATCAGTGATTCTAATTGGTATCCTGGTTCTGTAATTTGCTTCCGGTTCTCTGTAAACCAGCTCTGCAAACTTCACCAAGGTTTGATCTCTTGGGTGCGGCTCTGTATTAAGGATGTTTAGAGGAAGCTCGTCTGAGGATTCGAGGAGAATATTTATCAGTGATTCTAATTGGTATCCTGGTTCTGTAATTTGCTTCCGGTTCTCTGTAAACCAGCTCTGCAAACTTCACCAAGGTTTGATTGCTTGGGTGCGGCTCTGTATTAAGGATGTTTAGAGGAAGCTCGTCTGAGGATTCGAGGAGAATATTTATCAGTTATTCTAATTGGTATCCTGGTTCTGTAATTTGCTTCCGGTTCTCTGTAAACCAGCTCTGCAAACTTCACAAAGGTTTGATCACTTGGGTGCGGCTCTGTATTAAGGATGTTTAGAGGAAGCTCGTCTGAGGATTCGAGGAGAATATTTATCAGTGATTCTAATTGGTATCCTGGTTCTGTAATTTGCTTCCGGTTCTCTGTAAACCAGCTCTGCAAACTTCACCAAGGTTTGATTGCTTGGGTGCGGCTCTGTATTAAGGATGTTTAGAGGAAGCTCGTCTGAGGATTCGAGGAGAATATTTATCAGTTATTCTAATTGGTATCCTGGTTCTGTAATTTGCTTCCGGATCTCTGTAAACCAGCTCTGCAAACTTCACAAAGGTTTGATCACTTGGGTGCGGCTCTGTATTAAGGATGTTTAGAGGAAGCTCGTCTGAGGATTCGAGGAGAATATTTATCAGTGATTCTAATTGGTATCTTGGTTCTGTAATTTGCTTCCGGTTCTCTGTAAACCAGCTCTGCAAACTTCACCAAGGTTTGATTGCTTGGGTGCAGCTCTGTATTAAGGATGTTTAGAGGAAGCTCGTCTGAGGATTCGAGGAGAATATTTATCAGTGATTCTAATTGGTATCCTGGTTCTGTAATTTGCTTCCGGTTCTCTGTAAACCAGCTCTGCAAACGTCACTAAGGTTTGCTCGCTTGGGTGCTGCTCTGTATCCAGAATATCCAGGGGATGCTCGGGTGATGATTGAGGAGGATATTTATCAGAGATTCTAATGCCCATCTTCTATCAGCAAACTTCTATCCACATCCATGACTCCTGTTCCTGAAACAAAGTGTTTGCATTTGATAGATCCGTTTTGCCACGGGATGTACAGGAGTATAAGAAAGTCAACAATAGAACTAAACTAAATAGATAATATTTATGTATCAAGAAAATATTAAAAAAAAATGGTTTCCCAATTACTTTATACACTATAACATCCTGCGCTTTGAAAGATTCCAGAATGCACAGCCTAAGTATCCGTTACTATTATTCAGGCAGATCCAGATGCCCTGTACACTCAGACAACACTTTCTCATCAGGAAATGGTTCCAACACCATTTTACGGCCCGTTCACACATGGGAGTCCGTTTTACTGGTACGTTTTTAACAGATACGTCATAAATTTATGCTCCGTTCACACATAGGCACCGTATAACGTTCAACGGATCCGTCTTTACTGGATGCGATGTGTGAACAGTATACCGCCGCTATTCTACAAGGATGGACGCTGTCGTGTTGTATTGGTACTATCGTCGGAGAAGGAAGATTCGACGTTATTGGCAGCATCCACTTATGGCCCAAAGATCTAGAGAGGGTGCTTACAGTTTACTTATGAGTCAGTTACGAGGTGATGAATCGAAATTTTTCAATTACTTTCGTATGCCAATGTCTACTTTTGATGAACTTCTTAAACTATTGGAAAAGGATTTAAAAAAGCAAGATACTCGTTGGAGGAAAAGTATCTGCCCAGAAGAAAAACTAGCGATATTTTTAAGGTACATACTTTTATTTTTAAAACTCAGACAGATCTAACGTAGCATCACTGTATAGAGATTGTAATGGCGATAGTGCACTATCAGTAGACTGTGGTCTGCTAGCATCACTGTATACAGGTTGTACTGGCGATAGTGCACTATCAGTAGACTGTGGTCTGCTAGCATCACTGTATACAGGTTGTACTGGCGATAGTGCACTATCAGTAGACTGTGGTCTGCTAGCATCACTGTATACAGGTTGTACTGGCGATAGTGCACTATCAGTAGAATGTGGTCTGCTAAAATAGCCATGGGATTGATAGTGACTAGCACCAGATGTTTGTGTATAGGCTAACCAGTCAGTTGACTGGCCAACTCTCCTATGTTTAATATTTTGTACTAGGTTTATCACCCCTGACTGGAATTTCAAAGTTTGGTCATCATCAAGCAAAGCCAAGGACGGCAAAATACCTTTGAGGAACGATAAATTGCGATCATCCTGCTCAATTTTCTTCGGTTTTATGTGATAGTCAATGTAGGACATCATTTTGGCATCAATTTCATTCAAATTTCTTTTGGCTGGTGCTCTGCGTTTTGGCGGGGGGGCTAGATTTTGTTTGTCCTTTTGACTGTCATTGTCAAGTTCAAGTCCGTGGATATCAGGAGCAAGTACACCCAGTCGCAAAAACTTCTAATCGGCGACTCTAAGATCAGGCCATCTCTCCACCCAGATTCTTGCAAAGTTTCTCAAGCACTCAAAATTCGTCTTGTTCGAGACCAGATCGGAGTTCCAAACTGGTCTAATGGGTACATCCAAACCATCCAACATTTGACCTCTGGCATCCATCATTATTTCACACTGCCACAAGATATGCTCGGCCGATTGGTTCGTGCTCCCACAGGCACAGTTGGGGTGTGGGGAAAGAGAGAGGGAGTGTAATCTCCCCCTAAATTCCCCATGGACAGAAAGTAATTGAGTGATGTGGTGGTCTAACTTGAGGAAGACCGCATCCATTCTGAGTTTAACTGATGGGAAGAAGGAGAAAGTCCATCTTCCCAAATTCGACCTGACCCAAATCCCACCTAGCCTGCCACTCCTGGAGTGACAGGTCTCTCATCTGTCGAAGCAGCCCAGGGAGAGTCCCCGGCCCTCCCGGAGTTAGAATAACTCCTAGGTGAGTGGCAGGGGTTCCTCTGGTTAGTTTCTGCTTAGTAAGCACTTCCCTAATTTCTAGATCAATTGGCAAAATGCCAGCCAAAACGGGCAAAGCGTCCGAAGCTACGGTTCTATACGCCCCGGATAGTGCCAGCAAAGGGGTTCGTTGGCCCCGCTTAAGAGCCATGAGTATGAGCGAGTTACCCAAGCGATGCTCCCAGACAGACGCAGCATACGAAACTTGCGCAACGTATACACATCTGTAGAGGATGCGCAAGGCTGGGTTACGCAATCCCCACTCAGCTGTGGAGAGTCTCCTAAGCTTCAAGAACAGGGCCTGAGCCTTGCCAGATACATCCTTGATGTGAGCCAGAAAGGAGGACGATCGATCCAGAGTGACCCCTAAATATTTAACCGTTTCACGAAATTGGACAGTAGAATCTCCCATTTTGATGACAGGATTTCTTTCTCTACTGAGAAAGCCCTTCATCAGGAGGCCCTGGGTCTTATGGGGAGCGAATTTCATCTTGTTTCTCTTTCCCCAATCGAGGAACATGTTCAAACCATCATTGCCTTTTCTCTCAACTTCCTTCCTGCTGTCCCCAGAGACCAAGTACGTTTTATCATCCGCGTAGTCGACAGAGATGCAACCTTCAGGCAAGGGTAACCTGGAGGAGTCGTCAAAGTTAATGTTCCACAGGTCAGGTCCAAGAATGGAGCCCTGCGGGCACCCAATATTTGTTTCCCTCTCGATCAAAAAGTCACCAAACCCAATCGTGATCGTGCGATCAGACAGGTAGTCATCAATGGACTGGAACAGTAGTTTAGAGCACTGCCTGGTTTTAACCTTAGTACGCATCATTGCCCACCACGCGTGATCGAAGGCACCAGTTATATCGAGGAAGATCGCTACTACATACCTCTTAGGACAAGCCTTCACCCAATCAAGCACGTACGACAGGGCGTGCACCGTAGATCTACCAGGGACGAAACCGAACTGGAGGTCACTAGCCGGTGACAAGGTTTGCCGGAGTCGTTCACGTAATAATTTCTCCAGGATTTTGCCAAGTACAGGGAGAAGGGTAATTGGCCTTTACGCCTTAATGTCGGTTAGTGGTTTACCATTCCCTTTAGGTATGATCCGGAGCACGCCACGCTTCCATTCGGTAGGGAAAACACCCCTCCTCAGACACGTGTCCATCACCTGGAAGAGCTCCTCCTTGGCGTGGACCCAGACTTGCTTCGCAATCGCGCCATTGAGCCTATCATGCCCTGGTGCCTTCTTGGGACCCAAACCCTTAATTATAACCTCAATTTCCGCTTTAGTGACTCTAGTGAAGTTAGCCTCTTGGGCAAGGTCTCTAGGTGGTAGCCGTGACAGATTTCTGATCTGTTTATGGTGGTCATTTTCCCCAACTACTGATTCTAAAGGAACTAACTCGCCCAAAAGTGTCTTGAGAGTGGAGGCCACATCCACAGTCTCAGCGTTCCTCCCGTCTGATATCCCAACTACTGTAGACAAATACCGGTCAGATCCTTTCCCGGATTTTTCAATGGCGCTGTGGATTTCCCACGGGTTGGCGTTACCCACATCCTTGACCCAATTATGCCAAGCAGCTCGTTTCGCTTGAAGAACGGCCCTCTTGAAGGCCGACCTGGCAGACCTTAGGCCCTCCTGAAGAGCAGCTGTCTCCTCCTCCGTACAGCCACCACTCCTGGATAACCCAAGCGCCCTGTAGGCCCTCTTAAAGGCCCCCTTGAGCGAAGTCAGCTCAGATGACCACCACGGCGTTCTAATGCTCGTCTTTGGGTTTGATCTTCCCAAAGACGAGTTGGCAGCAGATACAACCGCCCTGTTGAAGAAATTACCCAAATTATCCGGATCAGTAGCAGCTACGTGGTGAAAGTCCCTTAACGTATCTCGTAGTGCTTCCCCAAAGTGATCCCAATTCGCCCTAGTGGTGTTGAAATTCCAGGAGGATCTTGGAGCTTCAGTTTTCTTGACACCAACCGTAAAAGTAATCAGTCTATGATCCGAATTTATAGCGCACTATGGACGGTAGTCCATGAGTGCGCTATAGGTACGAGTACGAGTACGAGTTAGCAGCAGATACAACTGCCCTATTAAAAAAATTTCCCAAATTATCCGGATCAGTAGCAGCTACGTGGTGAAAATCCCTTAACGTATCTCGCAGTGCCTCCCCAAAGTGATCCCAATTCGCCCTAGTGGTGTTGAAATTCCAGGAGGATCTTGGAACTTCAGTTTTCTTGACACCAACCGTAAAAGTAATCAGTCTATGATCCGAATTTATAGCGCACTCATGGACTACCCACTTTGAAATCCTGGTCGCAACGGACCCAGAGCAAAGAGTTAGGTCGATGTTGCTCTCACCATGTATGTTCGAAAAGGTGTAAAATGAACTCTGTTCGTTAACGATACTGAGACCTTGCGCCGCAATCAGGTCTTCAACGGCGTCTGATCGTTCCGTTCTACAGTCACTAGTGTCGAACCATAATGGTGAGCGTGCATTAAAGTCACCTCCAATAACTATGTTACGGCCTTTAAGCGCGTTGAGCGCGCGCGTCAAACTCAGGATGTGGGGTCCTACCGGGTTCCCATATTTAAAATAGACTGAGATCAAAAAGATCTCAGTGTCACCAAATCTAATACATACACAGGTTTGGTATTCATCAGAAAGACCAGCCAGAAGGAGGGGACTGATCAAAGAAGTATTGACCAGGGCTCCCGCCCCTGGAGAGCGGCCAACTTCGAGAACCGCACCCGGAAAATTAATAGGGGTCTTACCTTCCCAGGTGTACTGCTCCTGAATAAGCAAAATGTCAATTTTGAGGTCAGACATGACCTTCAGAACTTCCAGTGTGGCCATCCGGGATCGCTGAAGGTTAACCTGACCTAAAGAAAGGGGATTAAGACGAGCCATAGTCCGTCATACGGAATGCAGCTTCCACCGCCGCCTTTTGAGCCGGACAGTCCCTATCACCCGTTGGGTGATCCGCCGGCTTCTTAAAGCGGGAACAGGTGGCGCAGACAGCGGGTTGTGCCTTCTTGGGGCAATCTTCAAAGCCATGACCCACAGCGGCGCAGTGGCGGCAAGTTTCCTTCTCTTGAGAACAACTCTTAGAGATGTGCCCGTACAGGTGGCATTTGAAGCATCTTGTAGCACCAGTGAAGTCGCGGGTCCGACAAGCGTTCCACCCAAGGTAGCATAACCCGCTGTCAATTAGAACCTTCCTGGCGGCCGGGTGGCACGTCAGGACCATGTTCATTGTGGGGCCATCACGCTTACCAAAGAGGGAGACTCGCCGCATAGTGCGCAGGTGGTCATCCAAGGACAGGGACGTTTGTCCCTCCAGGTTATTGGAGAAAATCTCACTGAAGAGGGCCTGATCAGCAGAGGGCTCGCCTTTGGGGACATTGTAAATGACAATTTTAGGCAAACGTCCCAGGGGGTTAACAATCTTGAGACCGCTGGCAGCAAGTTTGGAGCTCGCTTTCAGAATATTCTCCAAGTCTTTTTTGCCCTTGGCCTGTAGGGCCATACCCGCACCTTTAATTTTCCGGACACGTACAATTTGGAAGTCATCAACCCTGGGGTTGATGAGCTTCTCCATGTCCTTCTGCGTAGATTCAGAGGTTTTCCCTTCGGGAACTTCGGGGTAAACAAGCACCGTGAGAGGTTTTGGAGGCAGGGGTCGCTCGAATCCATTGACAACGACCTTTTTGGAACTAGGTAAGCCGGCTGCAGCTGACGCATAGGAGAGGGGAGCTGAACTCACCGTGGGACGAGCCTTAATAGCAGTGTCCAACTTCTTGGACATTGTAGCTTGAGCGTTTAAAACCTGCTCGATGGTGGAACTCCTAGTTGTGAGCGTGTTGATTTCAAGCATGAGATGGGTAATGTCGGTCATTAGCTCATCCACTAGTTGATTAAGGGAACTTTTGTCCGCCTTATTCAACTTGTTTGATCCGTCCGTAACGATACATCTAATGCGATGACATTTTTCAATGGCTGGTATCGCTTTCCTGGTGGATTCAGCAAGTGTCAGTTGACTGTTAGGGGAGTCACTGATTCTCGCACGCTTTTTATTCCCGGCAATGGGAGTGGAATTTATAGCGCACTCATGGACGGTAGTCCATGAGTGCGCTATAAATCACTTCGAAATCCTGGTCGCAACGGACCCAGAGCAAAGAGTTAGGTCGATGTTGCTCTCACCATGTATGTTCGAAAAGGTGCAAAATGAACTCTGTTCGTTAACGATACTAAGACCTTGCGCCGCAATTAGGTCTTCAACGGCGTCTGATCGTTCCGTTCTACAGTCACTAGTATCGAACCATAATGGTGAGCGTGCATTAAAGTCACCTCCGATAACGCGCGCGCGTCAGACTCAGGATGTGGGGTCCTACCGGGTTCCCATATTTAAAGTAGACTGAGATCAAGAAGATCTCAGTGTCACCAAATCTAATACATACACAGGTTTGGTATTCATCAGAAAGACCAGCCAGAAGGAGGGGACTGATCAAAGAAGTATTGACCAGGACTCCCACCCCTGGAGAGCGGCCAACTTCGAGAACCGCACCCGGAAAATTAATAGGGGTCTTACCTTCCCAGGTGTACTGCTCCTGAATAAGCAAAATGTCGATTTTGAGGTCAGACATGACCTTCAGTACTTCCAGTGTGGCCATCCGGGATCGCTGAAGGTTGACCTGACCTAGGGAAAGGGGATTAAGATGAGCCATAGTCCATCATTCGGAAAGCTGCTTCCACCGCCGCCTTTTGAGCCGGACAGTCCCTATCACCCGTCGGGTGATCCGCCGGCTTCTTAAAGCGAGAACAGGTGACGCAGACAGCAGGCTGTGCCTTCTTGGGGCAATCTTCAAAGCCATGACCCACAGTGGCGCAGTGGCGGCAAGTTTCCTTATCTTGAGAGCAACTCTTGGAGATGTGCCCGTACAAGTGACATTTAAAACATCTTGTAGCACCAGTGTAATCGCGGGTCCGACAAGCATTCCACCCAAGGTAGCATAGCCCGCTGTCAATTAGTACCTTCCTGGCGGCCGGGTGGCACGTCAGGACCATGTTCATAGTAGGGCCATCGCGTTTTCCAAAGAAGGAGACTCTCCTCATAGTGCGGAGGTGGTCTTCCAAGGACAGGGTCGTTTGTCCTTCCAGGTTGTTGGAATAAATTTCGCTGAAGAGGGCCTGGTCAGCAGAGGGCTCGCCTTTGGGGACATTATAAACAACAATTTTGGGCAGACGTCCCAAGGGGTTTACTATTTTTAGACCACTTGCAGCAAGTTTAGAACTCGCCTTCAGGATGTTCTCCAAATCCTTTTTGCCCTTGGCCTGTAGGGCCATGCCAGCAACTTTGATCTTCCGAACGCGAACAATTTGGAAATCATCAGTCCTAGGGTTGATAAGCTTCTCCATATCCTTCTGCGTGGTTTCTGAGGTTTTCCCATCAGGAACTTCGGGGTAGACGAGTACCGTCAGCGGTTTAGGTGGTAAGGGTCGCTCAAAACCGTTCACAAGAACCTTTTTAGAGCAAGGTAAACCGGCCGCAGCTGACGCGTAAGAAAGTGGAGCTGAGCTCAGGGTGGGACGAGCCTTAATTGCCGTGTCAAGCTTTTTAGACATAGTGGCTTGTGCATTCAGCACCTGCTCAATGGTGGCACTCCTAGTTGAAAGAGTATTGATCTCTAACATCAGATGAGTGATGTCAGTCATCAACTCATCCACAAGTTGGTTTAAAGAACTTTTATCAGCCTTGTTTAGCTTGTTAGATCCATCAGTGACAATGCATCTGATACGGTGACATTTCTCGATGGCAGGTATCGCTTTCCGTGTTGATTCTGCTAAAGCCTGTTGGCTATTGGGCGAATCACTAATTCTGGCTCTTTTTTTATTCCCGGCAATGGGAGTTGGGGGGAGGATCCCGACAATGGAAACCCCACTGGGTCCTGGTAGGGGATTACAGGCATCCATGTCAACGGTCTTCACAGGTTTCTTGGAGCGTCTCTTACCCTTAGGGCGCGGGCCCAGGGTAAGGGACTTATTCAACGCGTCGATCTGGGTCTGAATGGAGGTTCTCCAAAGTTCAGCCTCATTGCCTGGGTCGGGGTCGACACCATCCGAGTCACAGGACAAGATAGCGTAAAAATACACTTTGGAATCGTCTTTTCGAAGTAAGTTTTTTGGGGATTATGGGGGACTCTGGGATGCACAGGGGAAATGTATTTTAATTTGGGGGATGTAAAAACATCCACCCTTAGTGGGAGAAAGTTTGAAATTTTGCACTTTATCACTAAAAAGTTATATTAAAACACAAAATTTTGAAAAAATAAAACCGTGGGCAGGTGGCCCTTGGTGAGACGCACCAGATGGTGCATCGGATGACGATTAGTATTTTTAAAATGGGAAATAGCAGGAGCGATTTAAGTAATAAGTTGACTTATCAAGCTGGGAGCTAGAACAGAACTGAAGTCATCTTCGGTGTGTTCTTCAGTTTGTTTAGCAGAGACGCTTTGGTGCGTTTCACCAGCAGCAACTACTTTTTTCAAAAACAGCATCTGATTATGGTATTTGTAGGGCTTCGTGTTTGAGACAGCGGAACCAGACGTCTTGTAATTCTTTTTATCTTTTAGTGTTCTCACCCAGGCATCTCTCATCTGTCTCTACTTTTTCATAACAACTTTTCCTAAAACAAGTAATAAAACAATTAATTTTACAAAGGGCAACAATTATTATAAGCAATAATTATCAGCCTGAAACACTCATCCACATTGAAAAATCTTCCGAGAAAAGATACATGACGCCAACGGGACTTGAACCCGTGCCCTTCTGATTGCCGGACAGCTGCTCTCCCAATTGAGCTATGGCGGCTTAGCTTGAGCTATTTTGTATTACAGTTATGGAGATACTGGTGACAGAATCTGCAACATGGACAGTTGGACAAAAGTGTTTAGTCAAAATAGGACTTCGCTACGATCAGTGCTTCAACTTATATTATATACTGCAGACGTTTGTTTGCAAAGTTTGAAGAAGTAATGATGTCTATTAGAGTTGTGGTTTCTCACCCGGATGACGGTGGGTGCCGGAGAACCGACTGTCATGCACCTATTACAACTATTTTTATATAGTTTCAAGGTATTTTTCAAAAAATTTAGAGGAACATTATTGCGGAGCAATTTGGAGATTGACTGACTTTGTCATAGTCAAAATCTGAACTTTACTCAGTGTAGGTTCGATGAATGAATGGATCATTTCTATTCTACTTATACATTTTACCCATATACGATGCAAGTGATTCAGACAGAATTTTTCCAAATGATTAAATGTCATTTTGAAACGATTTTACTTTCTCTCCCGGGTGGTAATTTAATTTAATTTATAAAAGCAACCTCCTCCGGCTATCTCCATCTATCTCCATCGGGGTGCGAGTGTTCTGATCACCACAGAATGTTATGAAGTTCATATTAGTCCGCTGCGGGGATGCCATCAGAGATTTGACCAATGAATGCGATGTTGCGTAAAAATGTTCATTTACTGTTTATTCATAGTCTGTATAGTCAGAAAATATACAGGACCATACTTACCTGGGAGGTCACTTGAGATTATAGGACCTCCGTTCATTAGGCGGAAAGATCGCTCAGAACCATTCAGTAAATCCTGGGCGTCCTCCCCGTCCAGAGCTTTATTAACTACTGCCAAGAGAATCGAACTCTTATAACCTTGGTGCGCCGCCAAATCCCCCCAGTCCCCCAGGACCACAAACTCTGCCTTAGGGAAGCGGGGTAAGAGGTGGCACATTATTGAAGCCGGTGCTTTATTTAAATGTGTGCCGATGTCGCAGTCGAGTCATTTCAAGGATTAACAGTAGGAGACACTGCAATTTAAGCCCCTCTGGTTTTCTTTACCTCCAGTTTTCTGATAATTCTTGACAATATTGTTAGGGAAGTTGTTTTTCCCATTCCTGGCTCATCTTTTATGTTAACAAGCATTCTACTCGTGCACGATTTTATTAATCTGCCAAACAAAAATTAATAACATTAAATTATAATAGGGTGCGCAATTTAATGCTTCTACGTCGCTGCACCACGGTACCTGCCGGACGTCAGGTTCTAATTCTAATAGCGTGTTTGCAGACGCTCGTATCGGAGGCTTCGTTTACTGAGCCTACCCGACACCGCTCCTAAATCTGACTCCGTTCCCTCGTCCTCCGTGATTAATCCGAGTGTTTCTCATGAAACTCTGGATATTTATAAGTGAACCCACCCTCCAGTGAGTACACTGGCCCGAGGGTGTGAGAGCACTGCCCAGGTAGGCGCACTATCGTTATTAATTAAAGTTGCATTCTGTTTTTCTTAAACTGCTTCTGAGCAAGACATACCCCAGGGAGTGGTGTTAGTTCGCGAGCGTGTCCATTATTGGCTGAATATACCGCTTGCCATATTGCTCAACTTTTTGACACAACTTATCACTATAAAGTATTAAAAACACAAAATTTCAGCCCTTGTGAAACTACACCGGAGTGTAGGAAAAAATTGCACAAAACTTTGTAGCCTTATCGCGTGCGTGATAAGAAAGTGTAGAATCTACCTACAACTCGCACCGGGAAGAAGGAACCAAAACAACATTATTCAATAAATAATAAGTCTGCTGTTGAACAAGGACATTTATTGATAAGCATCATTATGAAACAAGGTAGAGCAAGAAACATAATTCTCAAAGCGTGTCAGGTTAGAACCTGATAGAGGTTAAAAGATTTAAATTGCAAACAGAAAGGAGTCTATTCCATCAAAGCTATGGAGAATTTAAATTACCAGGGCGCCAGCCAGGGAAAACATCCTGACATATTTTATAACAGTGACCATAATCTAAATAATATTAATATTCATTTGTCTCACACGCGATCGAAGTTTCCAGAAACCACCAAGCTGCGGGCGCAGGGCACGACCACCTTCACTGCACCGGCTCTCCACACCAACTGACGGTTGCGGTTAGAACTCGAACTATCGAACCCCGAAACTCAGGCGTGCCACCGACGGGAATAAAAATGCGTAGTTGACATAATGCGGAACCATCCAGTAGCTACCTGCTACAACTTAACTCGAACTATTTTTACAAATTAAAAAAACCGGAGCTAAATTTATGCGTGGTCTCAGCCCAAAGGCGGTAACTGAACTGAACTGATTTGTTCCTCGATGAGCCACCACTACTTGCTGCAAACCGGTGTGCGTGAAAGCTGCACCAAAGTATTCGTTGGACCAGCTAGTATTTATTGTTGGCGGTGATCACAAGTCAGGATATGCTTATCCGACAATATCCCGGTCAGATTCTCTGTGATTCTAATTAATATACTATGGAAATTAGACTCTACGGCTTGCCATATACGCTCAACAAACGTAACAGCAGAGTTCATGTAAGATGTACACCGCTCCAGGGCAGATGAGATTGGTTCCTCGGTGTGCCACCAGTACTTGCTGCAAACTGGTGTGCGTGAAAGCTGCACCAAAGTATTCGTTGGACCAGCTAGTATTTATTGTTGGCGGTGATCACAAGTCAGGATATGCTTACCCCACAATATCCCAGTCAGATTCTCTGGTTCTAATTAATGTACTATGGAAATTAGAATGTACAGCTTGCCATATATGCTCCACAAAAGTAACAGCTGTAACGGTTATAGTTTATTCACTGTAACGGTAATAAAGCCACTGTAAAGGTAATGTTTAACCTGTGCGGTTATGATAAAGAGTTTTGCCTATAAGCGGTATGTCTAGAATTTCATGTGTAAATAATATAATATGGCTAGCTACAGTCTGGAAGTAGAACATGTAAAATAAAGTCAAATGAAATAAAAGGAAGGAAATTAAATTAAATGAAATGTGATTTATTGAATATTGATTATAATGACATTGAAAGTATAATTAAAGACTCTTATAAAATTATATGAACCCAGGGGTGCTTGTAATTCTCGAAGAGAATTACAACAATCAAACTAATGCGAATAAGAATTTAGGTTATGTGGAAGATAAAAGAAAAGTTGGACGCCAGAGCATTTAAACTACAATGCACAAGTAATAAAGATTGAAAACAAATGGTAACCTTGACAATCTAAATAATATGTTAGGATGAAAATTAACGTTACAAATTCGAGACGCCATGGTGTGTCCGTTTCGTCCGCCGCAGGTACGTGCTCCCTCTCCGTAGGCTTGTCCAATCCCAACTGAAGCTTGCGGTTCTCTTCGTATTAGCGAACCCCAGATGCTTACCGCGTACCAACATCAGGAACAAAAGGCGTTGTTGCCATTATTTAGGGACCAGCTGGTAGCTACCCGCTATACAGCGAAGTTCATGTAAGATATTCACCGCTCCAGGGCAGATAAGATTGGTTCCTCGGTGTGTCACCACTATTTGCTGCAAACTGGTGTGCGCGAATGCTGCACCAAAGTACTCATTGATCCAGCTAATATTGTTTGCGGCAGTCACAAGTCAGGATATGCTTACCCGACAATATTCTAGTCAGATTCTCTGTGATTCTACTATGGAAATTAGAATTTACAGCTTGCCATATACGTTCCACAAATGAAACAGCGGATTTCATGTAAGATGTATATCGCTCCAGGGCAGAGGAGATTAGAGGAGATTGGTTCCTCTGTGTGCCACCACTATTTGCTGCAAACCGGTGTGCGTGAATGCTGCACCAAAGTATTCGTTGTCCCAGCTAATATTGTTAGCTAATGGCAGTGAAAGCTTATCTGAGGATTCAAGTAGACTATTTATCAGTGATGATAATTGGTACCCTAGTTCCATAATTCTCATCCGATTCTCGGTAAACCAGCTCTGCAAACGTCACCAAGGTTTGATCGCTCGGGTGCAGCTCTGTATCCAGGATGTTTAGAGGAAGCTCCTCTGAGGATTCGAGGAGAATATTTATCAGTGATTCTAATTGATATCCTAGTTCCATAATTTGCTTCCGGTTCTCTGTAAACCAGCTCTGCAAACTTCACCAAGGTTTGATCGCTCGGGTGCGGCCCTGTATCCAGGATGTTTAGAGGAAGCTCCTCTGAGGATTCGAGGAGAATATCTATCAGTGATTCTAATTGATATCCTAGTTCCGTAATTTGCTTCCGGTTCTCTGTAAACCAGCTCTGCAAACTTCACCAAGGTTTGATCCCTCGGGTGCGGCTCTGTATTCATTATGTTCAAGGGGAAGCTCCGGTGATGATTCGAGGAGGGTATTTATCAGAGATTCTAATGCCCATCTTCTATCAGCAAATTTCTATCCACATCCATGACTCCTGTTCCTGAAACAAAATGGTTTGCTTTTGATAGGTACGTTTTACCACGGGATGTACAGGAATATAAGAAAGTAAACAATAGAACTAAACCAAATAGATAATATTTATGTATCAAGAAATTATGTAAAAAAAATGGTTTCCCATTATTTACAATTTGATTTTTTAAATTTTGATTAGTTTCATCAGCTTTGAAATAACATCTAATTTCTTAATAAAGTTAAACCAGTCTTTGCTTATCTTCCTATCCGCGCCGGGGCTGTCGTTCCTGCAGAAGCCACTGCCTTCCTTCTTTAGGTTAAACCATCATTGTGATAACCCCGGCTATCCGCCCTCCCGTGGAATGTCTACTAAAGGACGATAAATGTTATTTATTTTCTTGATATTGTCTGCAAAAGTGGCTGCGAAGAACATGTGCTTTGTGTATTTGTTGCGATAATCCACTTTTTGGTGTCCATTACTCTATACAATATAACATCCTGCGCTTTGAAAGGTTCCAGAATGCCCAGCCTAAGTATCTGTTATTAATGATACAAACTGCCCGATGAAACTGATTCTAAATGGCCAAACATAAATTTTGCAAAACGATTAAACAGAATTTAGAAATGATTTTAATTATTTGCCATCAGGCGAAAAGGGAATTCTAAAAAAAAAAAAAATAAGATGCAAAGAAAAGTCGGAGGACTGGGGCTCGTTTTCATCCAATCCCTAATCTCCATCGGCTCGTACCTTGTCTTGAGTGATTATGAGGTGTGTGAGTGGTATCACGATTAAATGCTCTGAAGTTCATAAAGGAACCCCAGAGCACTCTCGTCGTGATACCCCTCATGGCGCCGCGAGGAATGCCAAGGGCTATTAAGTCCCTGGCACTCTTCGCGCACCGTACACCTCTCCAAGAGATTGTTGCGGCGAAGACCTCAACACGTTCTGGAAATGTTGTGCCATGCCTCGCTGCGACCTGACGTTTTAACTCTGCCACCGTATATTTCTCAACCTTGGCATCATGAGTTCGATTTAATCCCAATGAAGCCGAAACAACTTGCGCATCCATAATAATAGTTCTACCAGCTTTAGAGGCGGTTAAATCAGGTTTGAAATTGATAGCATTTGTTTGAAGGTTGCCTCTCATAGTACATTCCAACTCTTGTCTTTCAATGCACCTCCAAGGACGGCAAATACAGCATTATGCCTTAAAATCCTACCCCCGTGGGTGCGATGGCAGTTCTGCAGGACATGTTGTGTTTAGGTGAAATGTATTTTTTGTAGAGCTGGAAAAATGCTAATCGGCCTATAATTTTGTACATCTGTATGTTTGCCGCCTTTGTAAATTGGTCTAATGATGCTACTTTTAAGTTCATCTGGAATCATTGCTTGTGCTAATATTATATTGGTAAAATGAGTTATAACAGGCCCTAAAATATTAATATATTTCTTAATGTCAAACATTCGAATGTTGTCAATCCCTGGTGACTTTGAATTGTTTAGTTTGCTAACAATAATATTGATTTCTGCGCAGGTAGCTCTTGGTAGGTACATACTATGTTGCACTTCTGTCGGTCTGACGGTCGATGCTTTATAATCGCATTTATGTATCATAGAGCTAACACTGCTCGTAAAATATTTAACAAAATTATTTGCTACAGTTTCTTCATTATGCGTTTTTAACATATATTTGAGATTATTTCGTCACAACTACTTTTAGACTTGCGTCCTAATAATTTATTTACTTCATCCCAAGTTTTTTTTGAATCTCTGAAATAATTTTTAAATTTATTGTTAAAAAAAGGTAGAATTACATTTAATGATTTCTTTTGTAACCTTATTTCTGAAAGTTTTATATTCTAATTCAACGAATTTATTTGCAGGAGCATTTTTCCACCTTCTGTACAGTGAATCTTTTTTTAAAAATATTTACTAATATATCAGAAGTTATCCAAGATTTTATTGCGAGGGGTCTTTTTTTGGGGTAGGTAAGGCATTAATACGCACTTTATGGTAATTAACAATTAATTATACAATATTTCGCGAAACGATTAAACATAATTTAGAAAAAAATTGGATAATTTCCCATCAGGCGAAAGGGCTACTAAAAAAAAAGAATAAATAGAATAAAACATGCAAAAATAGTCAGTGGAGTGGAACTCGTTTTCATCCAATGCCTGTTCTCGGTCGATTCAATCCTCGTCTTAAATGATTTCGAGGTGTGTGAGTGGTATCACGATTAAATGCTCTGAAGTTCATAAATGAACCCCAGAGCACTCTAGTCGTGATACCTCTCATGGCGCCGCGAGGAATGCCAAGGGCTATTAAGTCCTTGGCACTCTTCGCGCACCAGATTCCTCTCCAAGAGATTGTTGCTGCAAATATCTCAACACGTTTAGGAAATAATGTGCCATGCCTCGCTGCGACTTGTCATTTTAACTCCGTCACCGTATACTTTTCAACTTTGGCATCATGGGCTCGATTTAACCCCAATGAAGCCGAAACAACCTGCGCATCCAGAGTTCTACCTGCTTTTGAGGCTGTTAAATCAGGTTTGAAATTTATTGAATTTTGTTTGAAGGATTCCTCATGTAAAACATTCCATCCTTTATCTTTCAAAGCACCTCCAAGTACGGCACATACTGCATTATGCCTTAATAACCTCCCTCCGTGGGTGCGATGGCAGTTCTGCAGAACATGAGCCGCCGTTTCAGAACCGGCCCGGCAGTTTATTCCTACAGTACAATTACCGCCATTTAGACCTGCATCTCTCCTTGGGGCTCGTCTTCCCCTAGAGGTCCTCACTCGAGTAGGTAAAGCATTAATATGCACTTCAGAGTTTGGTAGAATCCAATTTGTCGAATATTTGCATCCCTTGCTATCGAGAAGTTCGGCTCCATCATTACTATTGTGCAATTCTTTTGCCCAATGTGCTCTGACTTCATCAGTGTTTCGCACACCTAATTTCACGAGCCGGCGCTGGCACCAAGCGAGCTGGTTCTGGATAAATCCAGTCTGCCAACAAGCTTGGCCCAACGGGAGTCCGGTTCGTTGAAGTCCTTTAATTCTGGATGCTCTAAGACAGGGAATGGAGTAAGAGAAGCTGGTTATTCCGAGACCTCCTTCTTTGATGGGTGCATGAAAATATCCTAAAGGTGTATCCATAGGTAGACTTAACCATTTACGCACGGCAGCTCTAACCTGACGGTCTAAGTGCCCCAACAGTTCTGCAGTTACCCGTCCGAAGACCATCCCATGATTAAGAGATGGCAGCAGATATGTTATAAGTATTCGCATTCTTTGTTGCGGTTTAAGAGGTCCTTGCGTTATCCTCTTAAGTTTATCAATTAGGACAGTCAAAAGCTTGGTAGTGCCAGTTACTCCACCTAAACCAAAGTTAAGGCCAAGATATTTTCCATGTAGATTTATTTAATTTATTTATTAATCTTAAGTTAGCTCACATCTTTGTGTGTGCTAATATTTTATAAAGATATAAATACATTGGTTGGCAAACATAATCATTCTTTAAATATTACACATAAATAAAGACATTCATAATTGAGGTAGACATACTTTCGTAATTCTTTTTTAAACTTATTTATATTTTCTATCTCAGTAATTTCATTCGGGATGTTGTTATACAGTTGGACGGCCTGGTACATCAGAGATTTCTGGGTGCTTGATTTTTTTCTTGTCGGCAGTCTAATTTGCTTTGAATTTCTTGTCCCGTGTCCGTGTGTTTCGTTATTGTAATGTATTTTTCTTTTTAGTTCCTTAGACATCATCCCCATGTTAATTTTATGTAAAAAAATAAGTACATTCAAATACACAGTTTGCTTCACCGTCAACATATTTAGCTCTTTTAGCATGTCTCGTATCCGTGTGTATATGTTGCGCTTAAATATTATTCGCATTGCTTTATTTTGCAGTATTTGAATTTTTTTCATTTTCTCTTCATTGCAGAGAAAAAGAATACTTGAACAGTAATTAAAGTGTGGTGATATAATTGTATTATATACATATTATCTGGCATGTTTCTTTATTTACTTTGTTTCTGATTCTACCAAGAAATGATATTTTTTTTGCAATTTTTTTAATTGTGTAATTTGCATTTTTTGAGAAGTTCAATTTTGAGTCTATGATGACACTTTGGTGAAAGTGGTTTGGCGATCCATTGGCGGCCAATACTTACGTGGACTCCAGACACGTTACCAAAAGGATGGTCGGTGTATTTAAATAAATAATATAATAAACGTTTGACTTTCATTTATTAACTTCACAAACCGACACAGGTTATTACATTTATATCAAAAGGGTTCAACATATGTAGAAAAGATAGCGTACGAAAAGCGACTCGACGATCGGGCCGTGAAATCAGAATAAACAGGCAAGTTCGCCGTGCGTCTGGCGCGGGGTTTTTAGTGTTGCCCGTGCAATAAAATATTTAAAAGGCTATTCAATGCGTACGCTACAACACCAAGATATTTAATTTCTTCCACTTTTTTATGATTTCTCCATTTACAGAAACCTTTGGTTCATCATGCGTATTTGTTCTACCTATATGCATGTATTTTGTCATATTTACATTTAGTTTCAATTTATTTAATTTGAGCCATTTTGACAAAGTTTCTAAGTCACTATTTATCTTTTTGATTGCTTTCTCATAATTATCTTCTGCAATATAAATCAGTGCGTCGTCTGCAAACAGTCTTATTTTGCAATGTTTTAGTATTTTTACCATATCATTTATGTAGAGTATAAACAATATCGGACCCAATACCGATCCTTGCGGTACCCCCAGCATATTTTCAATCGGATTTGATACATTGTTTCTTATCTTTGTTGTATGTTGTCTGTTGCTTAAATAATTTTTAAACCATTCCAATTCTTTCCCTTTTATTCCACATTTTTTAAATTTTTTAATAACTCTTTTTCTATCTATTGTTTCAAAGGCTCTTTGAAAATCTAAAAAAACCTCAACAGTATTTTATCTATATCTTCCTTCCAATCATCAATCACTAAATTTAACGCTGTTTCACATGAATTATTGTTCCTTAATCCAGATTGTTTGTCACAAAGGATGCTATTATTTTCCAAGTATTCTTCAAGTTGAGATTTAATTATGTATTCCATCACTTGCTCATATTTTGGTAACATATTTACAGGTCGAAAGTCTTCACATTTTTTTGAGTTCGAAATCTTTGGGATCGGTATCACCACAGATGTTTTCCATGGATTCGGGAAACTTCCCTGTTTCTAAAGATTCGTTTGTTAAACTAAGAAACTGTTCTCCTATTACAGGTAGTGTATCTTTTAATATGTATTTGAATTGTGATCCCATCTTGGCTGGGCTTTGATTTGATGTTGGACAGTATTCTTTGAAGTTTCTGGCTGTCTATTTTCTTGAACTTGAATTTGCAAGTTTTTTCTTCAAAATTGAAAATTTCTTCTTTTATGATTGGGATATTTTAGTTAATTTCTTCTATACTTGTCACAAAATATTTATTAAACTTATCGGCAATGTTCTTCTCGTCAGCCAATTCTTTTGGGAATATGATATCTTTTTCCACATCTTCACATTTATTTTTCATAAGTGACTAACGTGTTTTCCACATTTTCGTTGGATCTTCCCTTTCCTGTTAAATTTTTTTGATGAAATATTCATTTTTTGTATCCTTTATCAGTTTTGAGTACTTGTTTCGAATTGTTTAAAATTTATTCCAATGTTCGTTATCCTTTGTAATTTTTGCTATTTTATAAGAAGTATCTCGTTTGTATTGCATTTGTCTTAGTTTTTTATAATACCATTGATTATTGGTTTTAATTAATATACTTTGTTCAGGCATTATTTTATTTATTGCATCATTGATATAACAGATGTTGAAGGTAATAGGGATCCATTAACAGTGAATTTACCTGTTACTGATTTTAATTGCTTCTGTCTACCAGAAGCTACCATTGAAACTGTTAAACTTTTATTAGGATTTAGATTCAGCCCACGTTTAGCTAAGGCTTCTGAAAATTTTTGAAGAGCCTCTTGAAGACCTGATTCAGTTGTAGCAAGAAGAACTACATCATTTGCAAATGCAAGTGAATTAGTATTATCTCTGGCTTGCCATTGAAGTAAAAATCTCGACCCATACGGTAGCCGATGTAAGATGGTATACTACGTAGTGCGATATCAATAACCAAGTTGAAAAGCAACGGTGACAGAGGGTCACCCTGTCTGACGCTTCTACGGACATGTACACATTCCGGCCTTTGACCTGGGATTTCTATCGTAGTAAGTCAGCCCGAGGAGCATCAAGGTGGTTCCATACGTCTGTCTGCTCCCTTGCTAGCGGCGGCGGTGTCCTCACAGACTCAACCGTGTCCTCAATCGGTCCCTCATTAAGAATTTGATTCCGCGCTCTTTGATACATCCTCAGCCTCCTCAGGTTTTGCGGGGTTCTCTTCAGGTGAGGGAGCGTCTGCGCAAGGACCTGGTTGATCCTGCGAGTCCCGCCTCCCTGGATTATCCGAGCTTCGGCCCGTGCCCACGCCATGAGCTCCTGATACTCATAATCCTTAAAGGGCACCTCTGCCGGGATGGCAGCCATCTCCTTTACGAGGAGTGCCAAGTCTACACGATATTGAGCTCGTCGCCGTAATGCCTCAACAGCTTCTGCCGACCTCCCTAGGTCACGTGTCGTTTTAGTCGTCTCAATATTGATGTTCCCCCTGAAGCTCTCAGTTATTAAACGGGTCTCCACTCGGACCCATATCCCCAATTCCTCTTCCGTATATCTTTTGTGAACCCTGTCCACGGTAATACCCTCGTTATATTCAACCGGGTGAACGATTTAAATAAATAAAAGTATCTATGGACTACTTAAGTAAAAATTATAATAATGAAAGGTAAGGTGGTAATGTTTGAAAACACATACATAATATTATTGTAAAAAAATAAAAAAATTTTAAGTTCGAATCTAAGTCGAAATCTAATAATTTTATTTCTTTGCGCGTGAAATTGCATCTCATTTAAAATAACTATTACTTGGCTTAAAAAATATATTAATTCTTGCCTTTCGTTAAAATCTTGTAATTAAAATTAAGATATGCGAAAAAAAATTTTCGTCTCCCGCAAAATGTGGTAAGTAACATTATTAAATTTGATTTATTTTAAGTTCTGCCAGTTTTTTAGATTCAGCTATTTCGGTGTTTTACAAAAAAAAACTATGTAGAAAGTCGAAATAACTTTCATAATAATATGACACATGTGTTGGCCGAGCTCCCTAGCGATCTTTTATGACCGTGGACAGTGGTCACATTTATACTCCTGCGGATTCATCGGTGTTGCGGTGATCGGGGTGCGCCCCCCCTCTCCGGCGATCCAAGCACGTGTGTGGGTCAGTGTGTAATGATAAAAGTGTGACTATATTATTGTCAAATGTAACGTTATAGAAATGTGTAATGTGTACTCTGTAAAATAAGACTAGAATAAATGTAGGAAATGAAAGACGGCGAGCTCAGATTAACATATCAATTTATTAACCGTTACAATAAAGAATCAGTATATTAGCAATAAGTAGAGACTCTAATTAACTTTAATGTGATTTGAATAATTATCTCAAGGTCGCCTAAGGCTCGAAGAAAACCTTAGTAAAGAGTATTATTGTTAAATTGAGATTATCTTCACGATACGATGAAAAGTTGTAGCAAGATCTATACAAAATAATAATGTAAGTATGGACGCCATCTCATTGTATTTTTTAATATCCCAAAGAGAAGGATATGACTTGAAATTTACTATAATAAACCATCATAATCTAAAATACAACTAAAAGGTTACGGTACATAGTTAGCCATGATCGTGATTGAAGAACGTCGGCCTTGTTTGAAAGTTCCAGACTGTTGAGTTGTCCATCTTGTCGCCCGCCCCAAGTCTAACTGGCGACGTAGAATTAATTTGCCTCTGGCCTGCCGTGACGCTGTGAGTATATCCAGCGTGGCCCGCCTCGCATTGCTTTGCCGCGGTAAAAATTATATATTGCGATGGTAGCAGGTAAGAACTGCTACATGTCGACCCACCCTGAGTCGGTCCGAGGCTCTGTATTGAGTTGTTCATGCTTGGATGGGGGCCGTATAGGTGGTTGACACCACCCACATCCCCCTTGGAGCTTGATCGTTTTATTTAAAACCCCCCATTTTGTTAATGCGCGGCTGTTGTCTCCGGTCTGGGTTTGGGGATTCTTTGGTCGTGTTATTCAAGGCGGTGTTAGTTTATCCTCTGGGCCGATGAGACACTACTCTCCAGAGTCGGTGGTCTATTTAGCAACGTAAAATAAAGACGTAAAGTCGTAAAATTAAATCCTCAGTCTGAGTAGACATTTACTCCGCTGTTTAACTTAGTAAAAGATTGAGGTGTGTGCCAAATAATGCTTTTAAATCCTAGGTTTTTGCATGAAAAGAGGAGACCGAACCCGCATACAATTATCGGTCTCCTTGAGAAGGCTTAAGCGGTTTAGACAGGCCCACCGGCGCCTGCTATTATTTTTACATCCCGGCTTAGACGGTACAGGATGACTCACGATGCCGATAGCATCAAAAGCTCCCCAGGCAGGCTGTTCATGGCCAGAGTATTAGCATGGTTCCTGCAAAAGCCACCTCCCTCTCCCTCTTCAGGTGTTTCAGTGCAATTGCTGTGACCCTTGCTAGCTATGCTCCCAGGGAATGCCCTAATGGACAAGCCATTGCTTTGTTGTTTATTTATTTCCAAAATTGCTTTCTTTATTTTGTCTGCAAAAGTGACTGCAGGCAATGTGTGCTTTATGTACTTGCTGAAATAAACACCCTTTCCATCGGCCTATAGTGGCCCGTTCCTCTATGTGCTACGACCACCTGCTGCTCCGAAAGGTTGAAATAAACGCAGCCCAAATATCCATTGTTTTATGGATTTTTCTTATGTGCTGTGGTTAACATTATTCAGTCAGCTGACGGGGGCTCGTTTTCAACCGATCCTGGTCCTCCGGTATTTTTCCTTTGATGGCGCTTTTACATTTGGTACGAAATATTGTGTCCACACTCCCCACAACACATACTTTCAGGTTCCATATTTTCATCATCAGTTACGGTTGCCGGGTCGGTTCTCCATGAAACCTCCCCTGCAAGCAGGTACAAACACGCGGGAGACTCGTCGGAACTTCCCATTAACGGTCCGAGGCTGTTATTGTTCCTATTCATATTTGTACTTTTTGTTTTGGGGGACATGCAGATGCTAGGCAACTCTTGCAACCCCCATGAATCTCTGGCTGGATGTGCTCGTCTGTTGACTCCGGTGGCATGTTATTGAAGCCGGCACTTTAGTTAAATGTTTGCCGATGTCACAGTGGAGTCGTTTTAAGGATTAATAGTAGGAGACACTGCAATTTAAGCCCCCCGTTTTTCTTTACCTCCAGTTTTATAAACCGCCGAACCGGCACCAACTCAGCTGGTCCTGAATAAATTCATTCCTCCAACAGAACTGGCGGAACGGCAGCCCAGATCACCGGAGATTTTCTATTCCGGCTGCCCTCATTACAGGTCCCTCTTTTATAGGGGCATGAAGGCCTGGATATATGGTGCCTTTGTTTCCTGGGTATTCTTAACCTCCAACTTTCAACGCGGGTAGGCAGGGCATTTATATGCACCTTATGATAGCTAATGTAGTCGGCTGCGGGGATGCCTTCGGAATTCGGAAGGATCCAGTCGGTGGAATATTTGCATCCCCGGCTTTCCTTAAGCTCAGCTCCATCGTTACTTTCATATAGTCGCTTGGCCCAGTGCTTTTGAATGTCCTTGGTATCGCGGACGCCCAGCTTTCCGAGCCGCCGCTGGCACCAGGAGAGCTGGTTCTGGACGAATCCAGTCTGCTAGCACGCCTGGCCCAGCGGCAGTCCGGTCCGCTGGAAGTTTTTGATTCTGGTTGCTTTGAGGCAGGGGATGGAGTATACAAAACTCGGCAGACCCAGCCCTCCGTCTTTAATAGGCGCGTGAAAATACCCTAATGGAGTATCTTTATTAAGTCAAGCTATTTTCGTACTGCTGCTCGTACCTGACGGTCTAGCCGCAACAGAAGCTCAGCCGTCACTCTTCCAAATACCATACCATGCGTTAATGATGGTAAGAGATACGTCTCCAGTATCCTGAGCCTTTGCTGCGGCTTTAGAGGTCCTTCGGTTATCCTCTTAAGTTTTTCCATTAAGACGGTCAGTAGGCCGGCTGTACCAGTAACCCCACCGAGTCCAAAGCTTAGTCCCAGGTATTTCCAGGTAGACATAACTGACGCGGAGGGTAACAGGGTTTCACCTACGGTGAACTTACCTGCCACCGACTTTATCCGCTTCTGTCTACCTGAAGCCACCAGGGAAACCGTGAGACTTTTGGTGGGGTTAAGGTTTAACCCACGTAACGCTAGAGCGTCACCAAACGCTTTAAGGGCCTCTTGTAGGCCTGATTCAGTTGTTGCGAGTAGGACGACGTCGTCCGCAAAAGCTAGTGCGTTAACATTTTGGCGTCCTATTTTATAGCCTATGTACATTGGGATGCTTCTGAGGGCTATGTCGATGACCAAGTTAAACAGCAATGGGGAGAGTGGATCTCCTTGTCTGACGCCTCTGCGGACGGCTATTCTCCCCGACCGCTGGCCTCCGATCTGAAGCGTCGTTGTGGCTCCCCCGTACAGCGCCCTTACATACTCCACGAATGGAGTAGGACAGCCGATCTGCACGAGGGCGTCCAATAAGGCCTCATGTGACACAGAGTCGAAGGCCTTGGCGACGTCAATGACAGCCATATGCAGGCTATTCGTATAGTTTCTTGAATGCCAGAGTATGGTTTGCATTGCGAATAAGTTATCCGCAACGCCATCGGCGTTACGGAAGGCTCGCTGTCGACTGTCAATGACGTCGGCACGGCCGAGGCGGTACGCCAAGACCTTATGCAGGTGCCTCAATATTACTGATTGTACAGTAATTGGTCTGTACTCGAGTGGCCCTGGGTTTTGATTTGCGGACTTGGCGATGAATACCGTCCGCGCAGGCGTCAGTATCGCTGGGGGTTTCCCCATATATAATAAAAGGTTCAAAACAGCCTGAGAGATAACGGGGGGCACCTTTCCCCATTGTCTTGCGGTTATCCCGTCGGGCCCAGGCGAGGAGTAGACCTTAACCCTCAAGCGGTGCGCTTCTTCCGCATTGATACGATTGTTCATTATATTTGCAAGAGAGTCCTTAACTGGCGGCACGTCCCCAGTAGTATTAAATGGAAGGCTTGGTTGCCCAAAAATGGGTTCCCAAGCCTCCACGAAAGCCTCCAGGGGCGGCATAACCGTTGCGTCGGACGTCTTTCCTGTGAGGATCTCTCTCGCCATTGTACCGGGCTCCTTCCTCCATCTCGCCTGGGTTTGACGGTACACACGTCGTCTCTCAAGCTGCTTCGATCTTTGTTTGTTTGCAGCCACCTCGTCTGGTCGTCTAGGGGCTCTACGCGCTTTCTGCGGAAAAACTTTGGTAAGCCATTCGGAGAAGTCTATCTCTGTATCCTCACCTCGAAGGGCTTTGTCTATCACAGCTAGTAGGATATCGCTATGGTATCCTTGTTGAGCCCTTAGTTCGACACGTAGAGCGTCCAGGTGGCGATGCACGTCATTTTCTATTTGTGCCGTTTCAGGCCGAGACGTCGTCGTGTCAGCCAGGTCCTCACCCGACACCCCTTCGGCCATAATGGTAGCCCTAAGTCGCATATAATATGGACTCACACGCAGCCTGCGTTGGTCTGCCGGTGTTCGGTTTAGGTGAGGTAGTGTCTTAGAGAGGGCCTGGTTGACATAACGGGTCCCGCCTCTGCGTATGATGTGGACCTCGGCTCTTGCCCACATTCTCATTTCGTCATGTTCGAATCCGTGTACCGATGGAGGTACAAGCGGTTCGGGCGTTTCATCATTTGAATCATAAATTTCTGTTGGTGTGGATATTTCATCTTGGGTAGAGGCCTCGGAGGCCACGACTAAAGAGGTATTTGAACCTGTTTAGGTAGTTGGATCGGCCAGAAGTAGGGCTAAAGCAGCCCTATATTCTGGCTTCTTCCACATACCTTTGATACCCTCTATTGTGCGTTTCAAGTCGGGCATCATTTTCTGTAATTCAATATTAATGTGGCCTTTGAAGCCTGTGAGAATTAGTTTAGCCTCAAGCCTCATCCACATTTGTATCTCTTCATCGGTATATCGTTTCTTAGTCCTTTCTATGTTTATTGCTTCGTTGTGCTCCACGGGATGACTAAGTCTCATGTGTTGATTCAATCCCGGTTTAGAGCGAAATGCTCTGGAGCATATCAAGCATTTAAAGTTCAATCCATCAGTATTTGTCATTTCCGGTGTTGAGGGTAGAGTCGGCGAAGAGGAGGGTGGGGGCGGTGCGCCCCTACCCACCGACGGATTCAAGCATGTGGGGGGGTCGGTGGACTCCCCCGATGACGACGGTTCGAGGCTTTGTGTAGGTCTATTCATGCTTGTTGATTTGTGGGGGGCCATGTGGGTGGTTGGCACCACCCACATCCCCCCTGGGGAGCCTGATCCCTTTATTTAAGACCCCCGCAATACTCGGCAGGGCTCGGCTGTTGGTCAGACCTTGGGGGTCCCTTGATCCAAGTTATCCAAGGCGGACGTAGTTATACTCTTGCCCGATTAGAGTAGGTATTCCAAGGTTTAATGCAAATAAAAATTCGAGTTTCCTCTAACGGTTCTCGCCCTGAGTTTAAATTTAGGTTGAAAAATTGCCAGTAGACAGAAATTTTGAGTGCGAGAACATTGCCAAAAATTGATTTAATAATATTAAGTTTAAATTTATAAGAAAAAGAGGGGCCACCTGTCGGAAGGACAGGTGGACCCCTGAAAGAAAGTGAGGCAGTCATGGACATACCTTAGGTCTGCTATTATTTTGAAATCCTGGCTTAGACCGGACGGGATTTGGTGTGCAACTCTTAGTTCGCGACAGAGATGTCGCTATCCAGGTCTCACCACGAGGAGGTGGTTGCACGTCGAGACCCGCTGGGGACAGCAGAAAGGAAGTTGAAAGCAAAGGCAGTGAAGGTTTGAACATGTTCCTCGATTGGGGAAAAAGAAACAAGATGACATTCGCTCCCCACAAGACCCAGGGCCTCCTGATGAAGGGCTCTCTCAGCAGAAGAAGAAATCCCGTCATCAAAATGGGGGACTCTACTGTCCAATTTCGTGAAACTGGGAAATATTTAGGCGTCACACTAGATCGTTCGTCCTCCTTTCTGGCTCACGTCAAGGATGTATCCGGCAAGGCTCAGGCCCTCTTCTTTAAGCTTAGGAGACTCTCCACAGCTGAGTGGGGACTGCGTAATCCGGCTTTGCGTGTTCTATACAGATGCGTATACGTGGCACAAGTCTCGTATGCCGCGTCTGTTTGGGAGCACCGCTTGGATAACTCGCTTATACTCCTGGTTCTCAAGCGGGGCCAACGAACTCCTCTGTTGGCACTATCCGGGGCGTATAGAACCGTTGCTTCGGACGCTTGGCCTGTTTTGGCCGGCATTTTGCCAATCGATCTAGAAATCAGGGAAGTGCTCACTAAGCAGAGATTAACCAGAGGAACCCCAGCTACTCACCTAGGCGTTGTTCTCACTCCGGGTGGGCCGGGGACTCTCCCTGGGCTGCTACGACGAATAAGGGATCTGTCGCTCCAAGAGTGGCAGGTCCGTTGGGATAGATCGAATATGGGAAGATGGACTTTCTCCTTCTTCCCATCAGTTAAAATCAGAATGGAAGGGGCATATCTCAAACTGGACCACTATATCACCCAGCTCCTGTCCGGGCATGGGGAATTCAGGAGGAGACTTCACACCCTCGCCCTGTCTCCCCATCCCAACTGCGCATGCGGATCTACGAACCAGTCAGCCGAGCACATTCTGTGGCACTGCGAGATCTTGATGGATGCTAGAGAGAAAATGCTCGATGGTTTGGACGTACCCATCAGACCAGTATGGAATACTGATCTGGTTTCGAATAAGACAAACTTCGAGTGTCTGAAGAAATTTGCAAGGGTCTGGGTTGAGAGATGGCCTGAGCTTAGAGTCGCTGACTAGAGATTTTTGACACCAGGGGTCCTAGCATGGTCGATCGATATAGGTTTTATCGAAAATGTCGGTAACTTGTCATCGCTCCCGAGCGCGACTGCAGGCCGCTAACGAACAAGCAACAGTTCACAACGACTAAAGGTTCCTAATTTATTTGATGTGAACTGTTATTTCTTTGTTAGTGGCCTGCAGTCGTGCTCGGGAGCGATTTCAAGTTACCGACATTTTCGATAAAACCTATATCGATCGACCATGCTAGGGGGCCAGGTGTACTTGTTCCTGATCTACCACGGACTTTCTTTGATTTTACTCTTAACCATTTTGCCAGGATGTACAGTTTTCTATTTTCTTTTCTTTTACTATGTTTTTTATGTTTTGCGCTTTACACTTTTACACCTGTACATATTTTTTCTGCTTTTGATTGTTTACTGCTTAAATTGATATTTTGGGTTTTTATGCTTTCACAAATTTTCCTTTTCTTTTAGGCTTTATAAGCCTAGCGTAACTAAACGCTCAAGCTTTGTTATTTTTTTTTATTTTTACGATTACATTACCTTATGTTTTACTGCAACCCTCATGCTTTTGAATTATTTTTTTTGTTAGTTAATTGGTGAAATTTCACACCAAGCGATGACTCCTACACGCTTTTCTTTTATTTTTTGGTTTTTTTGGATTGGTTACTTGTATATTTTCTTTCAGTTACATTTAAATGCGAGAACTGAACTCCGTTGTCTGTTATGTACCGTCCTCTTCCCCATTAAGGGGTAGGACTCTGGAGCGTGTCCCCGCCTATGTTTACTGGCTGACCCTACAGAACTGGTGGAGCTGCACCTGTCTTCCGCGCCACCCCCCGTGACATGAAGAGGCTGGGGAGAAGGCCGAACGGCGACCGAAAGCTGTCCGTCCCGCCTCCGGCGACCCGACGCTTTTCTCCCTAGGGTCTTCATCCTTGACTTCCATTTACTCTCGTCTAGGCACCACCGGTTAGCTGGCTTACGGATGACGCCGCCGGTTGTCGGGAGGCCGGACATTCATCCTTCTTCACTGTCTTGGGGACTGCCGGTTGACAGAGTGTGGCAATACCACTTCTTCACTGTATATACTCTCTGTTATCTGTTTTTCTTTTGAACAGTGCTCGGCGCCGCCCGCTGGATTGACCATAGTCATCCGCTGTCGTGAGCTTATTACTCACGACGGTTGCTGTATATTTTGTTCTTTTTTCTTTACTTTATTTTTGGTTGAGGCTACTAACAACTCGTTTGACTGTCCATGAGGCTGATTACCTCCATGGGCTTTAGAATTGTAGAAGTGACTATAACAGTGCAATCCTGTAGGCGCGCCTGCATACCGCCCTCTAACAACGTATGCGGGGACATTGAAGCTCTAGATTCGTTATACAAATGTTAAATGTAGAGTCGTTTATAAAAAAAAAAAGTAGATTCTTGCGAGAGCTCCGAAGGGGCGACAATAAGTCGCCTATACCGGGGCGGGTCAGTGGTGGGTGCTTCAATGGCACCAGGAGAGCTGTTTCTGGACAAATCCAGTCTGCCAGCACGCCTGGCCCAGCGGCAGTCCGGTCCGCTGGAGGTTTTTGATCCTTGCAGCTATGAGGCAAGGGATGGAGTATGTAAAACTCGATAGACCTAACCCTCCGTCTTTGATAGAGGCGTGAAAATAGCCCAATGGCGTGTCCTTAGGTAGGTCGCGCCACCTCCGCACAACCGCTCGCACCTGGCGGTCTAATCGCTCCAGTAGTTCAGCCGTTACTCTGCCAAATACCATTCCATGGGTAAGCGATGGTAATAGATATGTCTCAAGTATCCTGAGCCTCTATTGCGGCTTAAGAGCTCCTTTTGTTATTCTCTTTAGTTTCTCATTTAAAACAGTCAGTAATTCGGCTGTACCTGTCCAAAGTCCTGTACGAGTCCAAAGTTCAGTCCCAGGTATTTCCAGGTAGACATAACGGATGCGGAAGGCAGCATGGTTCCACCAACGGTGAATTTACCCGCTACCGACTTTACCCGCTTCTGTCTACCCGAAGTCACGAGGGACACTGTGAGACTCTTGGTGGGGTTTAGGTTCAACCCACGTATCGCCAGAGCGTCTCCAAACGCCTGAAGGGCCTCCTGAAGGCCTGACTCCGTTGTTGCTAGGAGGCACTCATCGTCGGCAAAAGCTAACGCATTTATATTTTTTCGTCCCATTCTATAGCTAATGTACGTTGGAATATTCCTGAGTGCGATGTCAATAACTAGGTTAAAAAGTAAAGGGGAGAGTGGATCTCCTTGCCTGACGCCTCTGCGGACGGGTATTCGCCCCGACCGTTGACCTCCGATCTCGAGTGTCGTTGTGGCTCCCCCGTACAGCGCCCTTACGTACTCCACGAATGGAGTAGGACAGCCGATCTGTACGAGGACGTCCAACAAGGCTTCGTGTGACACAGAATCGAAAGCCTTTGCGACGTCAACGACAGCCATATGCAGGCTCTTCGTTTCATTTTTCGAATGCCAAAGTATAGTTTGCATCGCGAATAGATTGTCCGCAACACCATCGGCGTTGCGGAAAGCTCGCTGTCGACTGTCGATGACGGCGGCACTGCCTTAGTAGATGTCTTAGTATTACTGACTGTACCGTTATCGGTCTGTAGTCAAGTGGCCCTGGATTTTGATTTCTGGACTTGGCGATGAATACCGTCCGCGCAGGCGTCAGTCAGGCGACACCAAACGAGCTGGTTCTGAATAAAATCAGTCCGCCAACAAAGTTGGCCCAAATCAATCAAATTATGATCAACCGTTGGCCTACGACCTCCAGCGCTGTTGAGGCGCTCGTACAGAGCTCTGAGTGAATTGAAATTTTCTAAGTTTTAATAAACCTTTGTACAGTTTAGGTGCACTTGTAAAAGACCCGAAAAAGGGCGTAAATAAATAAATAAATAAGTAAGTAAATAAATCTGATATTGACCTCCCACGTCTGGAGGCCAGTGCTGTTCACTAGATTTAAAGTAGCAATGAAAATGGTGATGTCTAAATGCTTTGTGCACGTGGAATGGTTGTAATGTATGTCATAATCTCTGCTTATTTTCATGAGCATTTCCCATAGTCCCAAAAACCAAAGACCGTCCGAGGCTAGTGTTTTCTTGGCTGTTCGCTTGGTTTAGGTTGGGGACCCCCCTTAGAGCCTCATCCAAATACATGGAGTGGTTGTAATGCACACCATGATCTCTGCGTAGCTCTGGATTTACCACGCTTTAGGAGTTGATGCATGTGACTATTTCGGAAGTGATAGCTTCAGCTTTGCTGGTATTTTTCAGATTGCTCGCCAACTCTTTTATGTCGCGATGCAAAATGATAGCTTCTGTCTGTTCATCAGACAGACGCGAAATGTTTTTTAATGCATGGCATTGGTCACATTGACCTTTTTTGGGAATATGGATAACTAAACTAATTTTTTAATGACATTATCTCTGAAGAAATTCTCAATTAGAGAGGTATTATTACCACCATTAAAAAATATTTGCATTACATGTACATAATTAAAAAAATAATTGTACTTATACCTAACTTTGTAAAATTGTAAAAATGGAATAAATAAATAAATAAATAAAAAATAAAATAAAAAACTGTCGTTCGGATGTCAGGGCTGATGACAGGTTTTGAAGTGACAAAGGAGGTGGGGATGTCTAATTGTTTTGTGCTCATGGAACGGTAGTATCGTATGTCATAGTCTCTGCTTATTTTTATCAACATATCCTCCACGCCCGGACTGTCCAAAGCCAGAATATGCAAGTGCAGACTGTCGCCGGGGCTGGCGTTCCTGCAAAAGCCACTGCCTTCCCTCTTGGGTTGTTCCCAGCAACCCTCTCAGTGAATGACTACTTAAGGACAAAACTAAGTGACTGTGCTGGTTATAAGCTGTCTGTTCCTAGAATTTTTTTCTTGATTTCGTCTGCGAATATGACCGCAGGGAGCGTGTGCATTGTGTATTTATTAAAGTAAATTCCCGTCAGCGGAAAGTGGTCCATTCCTCTATGTGCTATGGCTACCTGCTGCTTCGAAGGGTTCCAATAGACGCAGCCCAAAAATCCATTTGTTTTGGAATATTCAGGCAGGTTCAGATACCCCATACAATCATAGTACGATAACTTTGCGAGGACCGCCAATACTTTCTCATCTGGATATGGTTCCATCTCCACTTTACTTGTGTAATCATAATGGTATGGAAAGATTTGAAGGTTTGCCGTCAGTTGGGTGAACTGTAAACTAAACCTGTGTCCGTCTGCATGTTGGGAGACTGAATCTGCAACATGGACAGTTGGACCACAAGTTATAATGGTTATGCTGAATTCTTTAAAGTACGTGCTATAAAACTATTCGTTTTTGGTTCTATCCGGGGCAGTTATCTGATCAGAACCGGAACTACTTGGCCCTCTTGGAACCTTTTTATAAATGAAATCAACCAACAAACACCTGCAGACTTCATTCGCTTCTCTTTTTACAGCAGATCCCGTGTCTCGCTGCCATATTGCACAGAGTTAAATTAAAGTTTGAGATTCCTTTATAATCAGAAATACTTGCCTTACCACGAGAACATGTTATAAAGCCTTTGAAAGTCGCATGTGACTATTTCGGAAGTGATAGCTTCAGCTTTGCTGGTATTTTTCAGATTGCTTGCAAACTCTTTTATGTCGCGATGCAAAATGATAGCTTCTGTCTGTTTATCAGACACGCGAAATATTTTTTAATGCATGGCATTGGTCACATTGACCTTTTTTGGGAATATGCTAAACTAAACTTTTAATGACATTTTCTCTGAACTGTCGTTCGGATGTCAGGGCTGATCACAAGTTTTGAAGTGACAGAGGAGGTGGGGATGTCTAATTGTTTTGTGCTCATGGAACGGTAGTATAGTATGTCAAAGTCTCTGCTTATTTTTATCAACATATCCTCCACACCCGGACTGTCCAAAGCCAGAATATGCAAGTGCAGACTGTCACCGGGGCTGGCGTTCCTGCAAAAGCCACTGCCTTTCCTCTTGGGTTGTTCCCAGCAACCCTCTCAGTGAATGACCACTTAAGGACAAAAATAAGTGACTGCGCTTGTTTTAAGATGTTTAATCCTAGAATTGTGTTCTTGATTTCGTCTGCGAAACTGGAAGTAACTGCGGGGAACGTGTGCACTGTGTATTTATTATAATAATTACCTTTTCCGTTAGCGGAAAGTGGTCCATTCCTCTATGTGCTATGGCTCTATTCTGCTGCGAAGGGTTCATTGGAATTGGTTCATTCATTGGTTCACGCAGCCCAAGTATCCGTTTGTTTTGGAATATTCAGGCAGGTCCAGATACCCCATACAATCAGAGTATGATAACTTTGCGAGGACTGCCAACACTTTCTCATCTGGATATGGTTCCATCTCCACTTTACTTGTGTAATCATAATGGTATGGAAAGATTTGAAGATTTGCCGTCAGTTGGGTGAACTGTAAACTAAACCTGTGTCCGCCTGCATGTTGGGAGACTGAATCTGCAACATGGACAGTTGGATCACAGGTTATAATGGTTATGCTGAATTCTTTAAAGTACGTGCTATAAAACTATTCGTTTTGGTTCTATCCGGGGCAGTTATCTGATTAGAACCGGAACTACTTGGCCCTCTTGGAACCTTTTTATAAATGAAATCAACCAACAAACAACTGCAGACTTCATTCACTCCTCTTCTTGCAATGTCCTCGTGCCACATACAGCAGATCCCACGTCTCACTGCTGTATTGTACAGAATGAAATGAAAGTTTGAAGTGGCAAGGAAGGTCGTGATGTTCAATTGTTTTGTGCTCATGGAACGGTAGTATTGTATGTCATAGTCTCTGCTTATTTTTATCAGCATATCCTCAATACCCGGGGACTGTCCAGAGTATGCAAGTGCAGACTGTCACCGGGCATTTTGGCATTTTGTCATCGCTGGTATGACCTTCCATTGATGCACATTGGGTGAGTCGCTTGGTCTTGCTCGTTTCCTAGTGCTAATATTGGGCGAAGAGATCGGAAGCGCCATAATAGAGGCTCCGCTAGGACCAGCTACAGGAGTTTTAGTGAGGGGGGAGACCGTATCCATATCGGATTCGTCCTCAGATTCAGACCCGGCGACGTCGGTACCGATTTTGACCCCGAAGAGTTTTTGTTTCGTTACTGGCGTCCGTTTTTGACTCTTGCATTGGCTATGTTCTCGTTTTAGTTCCTCCATTTTCAAGAGAATCGCCTTTTCGTGGTCACTTTTGCGTTTGTCGGCCATAGGACCCGCACCATTCGATTCGCACAACGATTCTGCGTCAGATACAATTTGGGAGGCGGGAATGGGTACCGCCGCCCCGGGAACCTTTATTGGATAACCAACACCTCTGTCATAGGTCACCCCAAGTGGTTCGCTACGTTTGGTGATTTAGCAGGGGTGCCCGGGTTCATGGGGTGAGGTTTGTCTAGGTCTTGGAGGCGGATGACCAGGACATACTGAACCCCAGATTCCTACCCACCCCTTAAACCCTTTTCCTTCCCAGAACTCTCCTCTCCTCCCTTTCCTTAAAAAAAACCCTCCACACAGCATCCTCAAAGATGACATAGGCCCTGAGGGAAATTATTTTCCTCAGGGCCTCCTCCTGTGTGGAGTTCATGTAAAAAAAAAAAAAAAAAAGATGGCATATTCAGAAAAATATGGGGTATTTTGTGGGAAAAAAGGGAAATTTCCACAAAATTTTAAATTTTTCCCAAAAATGGGGAAAAATTAGGTAATTTTACCTATTCACAAAGTTACGTATAAATCACGGGATATTCACTAATTTTAATTAATTAATTAAAAAGGGATTGTTCACGAGGCTTGTGGTATTCCCTCAAATTCAAAAATCTAAATTTGGTGAGATTTATACAAGCACAAGCATACGAATCACTATGGCAGCCGCTTGTAGAGGTGGCCCGTAGAACACAACCACAATTCAATATGGCCGCTCTGGCTGCTTGTAAGATTGTCCCATGGTATGTTCTAGAAGGAATCGAAAATATGGCCACGTGGTGATCACTAATATGTCAAAATTATACATAAAACTTGCACCGAACTGAGGTCCCGTTACACCAAACGACGCGGAAAAAAATTCCTCGTCGAGTATCACTTATAGCGTCACTGATTATAGCGTAAAAACGTCTGATTGGGTAAAAAACGGATTAAGGGGACCCACGAGGATCCTTGTGGTACCCCCTAAAAAAGGTACGTCCAGTTAGGAATTGTTTCTCAAAAAAAACACACAAAAGTACGATGGAACTGGGGTATCAATATGCCTTTCGACGCGTCTACTGGTGCCGGTGACACAACACAAAACTTAAAAAAACTATTAAAAAACACCAAAAAACTTTTTCACAAAAAATGAAAAACTAATTGTTTTGAAAACTAAGCTAAAAATCGTCTATTTCGAACGGGGTTTTTGACACAGAGAATAGTTTTACAAACTACACCTGGTAACTATAATAGAAACCAGGTGATATGGCGTTTTCGCCAACAAAATATGTATTTATGTTTTTACACTTTTTTAACGAAAAGTTATTGAAATTTTGGATTTTTTTTTAAAAACACACTGCAGGCATGTAGCCCGCTTAAAAGCGCACAAGATGGCGTAAAAAATCTTTCACTACTGCGAAATTGCCGGAGTTGTTGACGTTTTTGCGGAGCGGTGAAAAAAGCGATGCTCTTCGCACAAATGCTAGGAATGTCCACTTAAGGATACCCTAAGCGACTGCGCTGGTTATAAGCTGTTGTTCCTAGAATTTTTTTCTTGATTTCGTCTGCGAATGTGACCGCAGGGAGCGTGTGCATTGTGTATTTATTAAAGTAAATTCCCGTCAGCGGAAAGTGGTCCATTTCTCTATGTGCTATGGCTACCTGCTGCTGCGAAGGGTTCCAATAGACGCAGCCCAAAAATCCGTTTGTTTTGGAATATTCAGGCAGGTCCAGATACCCCATACAATCAGAGTATGATAACTTTGCGAGGACCGCCAACACTTTCTCATCTGGATATGGTTCCATCTCCACTTTACTTGTGTAATCATAATGGTATGAAAAGATTTGAAGGTTTGCCGTCAGTTGGGTGAACTGTAAACTAAACCTATGTCCGCCTGTATGTTGGGAGACTGAATCTGCAACATGGACAGTTGGACCACCAGTTATAATGGTTATGCTGAATTCTTTAAAGTACGTGCTATAAAACTATTCGTTTTTGGTTCTATCCGGGGCAGTTATCTGAACAGAACCGGAACTACTTGGCCCTTTTGGAACCTTTTTATAAATGAAATCAACCAACAAACAACTGCAGATTTCATTCACTCCTCTTTTTACAATGTCCTCGTGCCACATACAGCAGATCCCAGTTCGTCTCATTGCTGTATTGTACAGAGTGAAATGAAAGTTTGAAGTGGCAAGGAAGGTCGTGAAGTCCAATTGTTTTGTGCTCATAGAACGGTAGTATTGTATGTCATAGTCTCTGCTTATTTTTATCAGCATATCCTCAATACCTGGGGACTGTCCAAGGCCAGAGTATGCAAGTGCAGACTGTCACCGGGCCACTGCCTTCCCTCCTGGGGTGTTGCCAGCCACACTCTCAGTGAATGCCCACTTAAGGATACACTAAGCGACTGTGCTGGTTATAAGCTGTTTGTTCCTAAAAAATTTTTCTTGATTTCGGCTGCGAAAGTGACCGCAGGGAGCGTGTGCACTGTGTATTTATTAAAGTAAATTCCCATCAGCGGAAAGTGGTTCATTCCTCTATGTGCTATGGCTATCTGCTGCTGCGAAGAGTTCCAATAGAAGCAGCCCAAGTATCCGTTTGTTTTGGAATATTCAGGTAGGTCCAGATACCCCAGACAATCAGAGTACGATAACTTTGCGAGGACCGCCAACACTTTCTCATCTGGATATGTTCCATCTCCACTTTACCTGTGTAATCATAACAGTATGGAAAGATTTGAAGGTTTGCTGTTAGTTGGGTGAACTGTAAACTAAACCTGTGTCCGCCTGCATGTTGGGAGACTGAATCTGCAATGCAGGCTATAAAACTATTCGTTTTTGGTTCTATCCGGTGCAATTATCTGATCAGAACCAGAACTCCTTGGCTTGGCCCTCTTGGAACCTTTTTATAAATGAAATCAATAATCAAACAACTGCAGACTTCATTCGCTCCTCTTTTTGCAATTTCCTCATGCCACATACAGCAGATCCCACGTCTCACTGCTGTATTGTACAGAGTGAAATGAAAGTTTGAAGTGGCAAGGAAGATGGTGAATACCATTTGCATTACATACAGATTCTCCGCAACTCCGTCGGCATTAATAAATGCTCTTTGTCTTGTATCGTTTAAAAAGGCACGATTCAGTCTCCTAGCTAGGACTTTATCGAAGTGCCTTAGAATGACCGACTGAACGGTTATCGGACGGTAATCCAGAGCCCTTGGGCTAGCTTCTCCTTTCTCTATTAAAATTATCCTTGCAGTGGTGAGGACCGTTGGTGGATGTCCCGTAAAGAGTATGAGGTTCAGTAAAGATAAGATAACGCAGCGAGGGGTTTTCCCCCACTACCTCGTGGTAATTCCGTCAGAACCCTCGGCTGAAGATACTTTGACTCGCGCATTGTACGCCTCATCAAAGGTTATCGGTCGCTCCATGAGAGCGCGAAGGTCATCTCGGACTGGGGGTAACCTAGACTCCTCGTTGAATGGTTGGCTGGGTTTACCGATCAACGGTTCCCATGCCTCAACGAAGACCTTCAAGTTGGGCATGTCTTGGGAAGCATCTTCCTTCCCGCTAAGGCTTTCCCTCGTGATAGAGCCCGGATCTTTTAGCCATCAGGCTTGAGTCCGACTGTATTTCCTTCTTCTCTCTAATTTCCTCCTCTTTCTTCGACTCACATTGTCGTCAATCTCGTGGTTTACATTGCATGCATTGTTTACACGGCGGGCGCGAGCCGGAAAAATGTCTGCCAGCCAGGCTGTTAAGTGTGGCTCGACGTCCTCTCCGGCTAAGACTAAGGTGACGATGTCCCTTAGCTCACTGCATTTGTATTCGTCATGCTCAGCTAGTTCACCACACAGGCGTTCTAACTGCATGTGGACGCCCATCATGTCGCAATTAGTCGGTGGCGGTGTAGCCTCCTCTTCAAACTCGACGTCTACCATGGTCTCATTTCCGTCCGCGAGAACCTCTTCGAGGATTCTCTTGTATACCACACTCGATCGTATCCTTTTCAGGTCTTTAACCGTGCGCGCATACCGTGGGACCATCTGTAATAACATCAAATTTATACGAGGGATACCACCCCTTTGGGTAACAAGTGCTTCAGCTCGGGCCCACGTCCTGAGTTCACGATCGTCGAACACCGTGCGACGCGGTCTTCTCTAAGTGGGGGTGGTATCGAGGCTATCGACTTGGGTTTCGGCTTGGACTACCGGCGTAGATTTCATCTCGTCGACGATGCGAGCTACGTCATCTCTAAATTTAGGAGGTTGTCTTAATTTTTTGACAGCGTCGACCGTCCTACCTAGGTCCGGTCGTACTCGCGCCATCTTGGTGTACAAGCTTCTTCATCCGGGATCGCTGAAGGTTGACCTGACCTAGAGAAAGGGGATTAAGACGAGCCATAGTCCGTCATACGGAAAGCAGCTTCCACCGCCGCCTTTTGAGCCGGACAGTCCCTATCACCCGTTGGGTGATCCGCCGGCTTCTTAAAGCGGGAACAGGTGGCGCAGACAGCGGGTTGTGCCTTCTTGGGGCAATCTTCAAAGCCATGACCCACAGCGGCGCAGTGGCGGCAAGTTTCCTTCTCTTGAGAACAACTCTTAGAGATGTGCCCGTACAAGTGGCATTTAAAGCATCTTGTAGCACCAGTGAAGTCGCGGGTCCGACAAGCGTTCTACGCAAGGTAGCATAACCCGCTGTCAATTAGAACCTTCCTGGCGGCCGGGTGGCACGTCAGGACCATGTTCATTGTAGGGCCATCACGCTTACCAAAGAGGGAGACTCGCCGCATAGTGCGCAGGTGGTCTTCCAAGGACAGGGACGTTTGTCCCTCCAGGTTATTGGAGAAAATCTCACTGAAGAGGGCCTGATCAGCAGAGGGCTCGCCTTTGGGGACATTGTAAATGACAATTTTAGGCAAACGTCCCAGGGGGTTAACAATCTTGAGACCGCTGGCAGCAAGTTTGGAGCTCGCTTTCAGAATATTCTCCAAGTCCTTTTTGCCCTTGGCCTGTAGGGCCATACCCGCACCTTTAATTTTCCGGACACGTACAATTTAGAAGTCATCAATCCTGGGGTTGATGAGCTTCTCCATGTCCTTCTGCGTAGATTCAGAGGTTTTCCCTTCGGGAACTTCGGGGTAAACGAGTACCGTCAGAGGTTTTGGTGGCAAGGGTCGCTCGAATCCATTGACAACAACCTTTTTGGAACTAGGTAAGCCGGCTGCAGCTGACGCATAGGAGAGGGGAGCTGAACTCACCGTGGGACGAGCCTTAATAGCAGTGTCCAACTTCTTGGACATTGTAGCTTGAGCGTTTAAAACCTGCTCGATGGTGGAACTCCTAGTTGTGAGCGTATTGATTTCAAGCATGAGATGGGTAATGTCGGTCATTAGCTCATCCACTAGTTGATTAAGGGAGCTTTTGTCCGCCTTATTCAACTTGTTGGATCCGTCCGTAACGATACATCTAATACGATGGCATTTTTCAATGGCAGGTATCGCTTTCCTGGTGGATTCAGCAAGTGTCAGTTGACTATTGGGGGAGTCACTGATTCTCGCTCGCTTTTTATTCCCGGCAATGGGAGTGGGGGGGAGGATCCCAACGATGGAAACCCCACTGGGTCCCGGAAGAGGATTACACGCGTCAGTATCCATGTCTGAGTCAGTGTCCGAGCCGATATCTACAGTCTTCACAGGTTTTTTAGATCGTCTCTTACCCTTGGGGCGAGGGCCCAGGGTGAGGGACTTGTTTAGCGCATCAATCTGTGTCTGAATCGAGGTACGCCAAAGTTCTGCCTCATTAACTTGGTCCGGGTCAGCACCCTCCGAGTCACACGATAATACAGCGTCTGACGGCATAATAGAGATGAAGGGAAGTCTTGGGGGGGCTTAGGGGGTCTTAGGGGGGACTTAGGGGGTCTTAGGGGGCCTTAGGGGGTCTTAGGGGGGACTTAGGGGGGGTTGGGGGGGGGATTGGGGGGATGTATGCAGGAAAGGGAGGGATGGATCACAAAAACAGTATATTACCACGCAATCGCCTAAGGGATCCTAATAAAGTGTCAAAAATCACAAAGTCCAAGTACCAGTCGTGACGTACACCGAAGTGACGTCAGCGACTTAGAGTTTATGTGGGTACACCCGCACTGAAGAGCAACACGTGTTCAGAGGTACCTATGGATCGAACAGTCTCGATGCTTCTCGAGGCTTCTAGAACCTTCCAGAAGCTTCGAGAAGGAAAGATGGCCGCCGTACCTACCACCACTTAGTTCCGGGTACACCACGTGTTTATCACTAAAAGCACAAGTTGGGGCACAAAACCAACACGGAACTTAACGAACGATACGTCAAAAGATGCGTATTAAAAATGCCTACAAACTGGTTATAGTTTCAACCTAGGATTTGTAAAAAATAGTACGAAAATAACACAAAAACACAGTTTTAACACATATCACTAGATAAATGCACTAAGGATTCGTCTTTTCGAACAAAATTTTTAAAGTATAATGGGGGACACTGAGATACACAAGGGGAAAGTATTTAAACTTGGGGGATGTAAAAACATCCACCCTTAACGGGAGAAAGTTTGAAAATTTTCACAATTTCACTAAAAAGTACAGTCAAAAAACGAAATTTGAAAAAAATAAAACTGTGGGCAGGTGGCCCTTGGTGAGACGCACCAGATGGTGCAAAAATTTTTGAAATCGGATAACGTTTGGTATTTTTAAAGTGCAAAATAGCAGGAGCGATGTAAAGTTAGACTTTTCAAGCCGGGGGCTAGAACAGAACTGAATCGGGCTTCTTCATTTGCCCAAATTCCCAACTCTTCCTCCGTGTAACGCTTAGTTTGCTTAACGGAGATTGCCACATTGTGGGCAATGGGGTGTGCGATCCACATACGCTGACCGACTCCTCTACTTATTCTATCTTATTATATTCTATTGTCCGAAAAACTCTGTCACACTCCTTACACTTTACGCCTATACCTTCACCTTCTCCAGTTTCAGAATTGGTGGCCGGGTTGGATCTTTGTGAATCCCCCCCTGCGACCATGTACAAACACGCGGGGGACTCATCGGAGTCCCCCATGAAACGGTCCGAGGCTGGGTTAGTTCTATTCATATTTGTACTTTAATGGGGGACATGCAGACGTTTGGCAAGGCCCGCATCCCCCGATAACGTGCAACAGTTTTTAATGTCCCCCTCAACGAGGATGTGCTCGGCCTTGGCTCGGGTGGCGCTATTAAGACCACCTTTACCTTAGGGACACCTTGACCTGGTTATTCAAGACAGTTTTTTTTTAACTGTGTGCTGATGTCACAGCCGAGTCCTTCCTAGCAATTACAGAGAAACTTTCAAACTTTCACATGCACGCTTTCGCGCATGTAGCAACTTGAATCGACTCAGCCTACCTCTAAGTACCTGAAAACAATCAGTTTGCATAAACCAACTCGAGTAATCATCCTATTATTTTCATCCGGGAAGATTTGGGATGGCCGACTTACTAGTATTTCGGGTAAGACAGATTTGTTCTGAGCTTTCTAACAAGTTTTCTGCGGTCCATGCCGGCAGGCTCTCATCTGGCTTGCAACCCGAGTAAAAATACATTAAGCAAAGGATTTACCCACGAAGGTATAGCCAAAGTTCCCTGTTTTTACTTTACCGCACACATCACAGAAACTTAAGATGACTACAAAATACGATCTGAAAATTTAATTTTGTAAACAAAGACTACCACTGGGGATCCTTGATGGATTTTACAGATGACTAAACATCTTCCCTTATTTTATGGTTGAATTTGATAGGATTTTTTGAGCACTTATATATCACAGATGTTGGCCCACGCAGTTATTGCATCCAAGTCCAGTTGTAATTTAATACAATCTTTACTGTTGCAAATCTTCATGAGCAATTTTAAATCGTCGGCAAAAAGCAGACACTGACATCTTGGAAGCAATCATTTTTGTAGGCCGTTGATTGATATCAAGAACAGGAGAGGTCCTAGATTTGGCCCCTGATTTTTTTATTTTTTTTATTGTGTATTTTATTTAGATATAAAATTTGACATCTTATATCTAATGTTTTCTTTTCTATGACTACTACAATATTGTTTACTACCTACTGACTAAAATTTTGACTTTACAACATTAAGACATAATCTACGAAAAACTGCAAGACTTTTAGCCTCCTTAACATTTACAGGGAGTTCATTGAACATTTTAAAACCTTTATAATAAATATTACTTTGTGTTCCCGATAAATTTGTTTTAGGAAGCCTAAAATCATTGCAGTTTCTCGTAGGTTAACAATGAACTGTACTGTTGGTTCTAACATTATTTAACATATAATCTGGTAACATTTTATTTTTTAACTTATAAATAAAAACTAGGGTATTGAAAACTAATCTTTGCCACACACTTAACATATTGAGTTGGCGTTGCATGGTTTTTATCCTGGTATATCTGCTACAGCACAATATAGATCTCATGCCTCTGTTCTGAATTATTTCCATTCTTTTAATTTGTGTTTTATTGCTCAGAAAGATTACACTTGAGCAATAATTCAGATGGGATGCTACAGTTGTGTTATAGACCAATTTTCTAGTTTTAATGTCTAATTTTCCCTTTATCCTACTTAAGAAATTAATCTTTTTGGCAATTTTTTTAGTTAGCATTTCAAAGTTAGAGTTAAGTTTTAACTTATTATCGATTATGTTTCCCAAATATTTAATTTCTTCTACCTCTTCAATATTTTGACTGTCTATATTTAGGGTAATAAGTTCATTTTGTTTTTTCCCTAATACCATGAATTTACTTTTAGTTGCATTTAATTTGAGTTTATTTATGCATAACCATTTAGATATTTCACGAAGTTCACTTTGTATTTTTGATAATGCATCTTCAATATTATTTGCTATAATATATAAAAGTGTGTCATCAGCAAACAGTTTGATGGAACAGTACTTTAGGCACTTCACTATATCATTAATATATATAATAAAAAGTAGTGGTCCCAAGACCGATCCTTGAGGAACTCCAAGGTTAACTTGTTGCTCTTCAGAGATAGCATCTCCAAATTTGGTTCTTTGTTTTCTGTTTTTTAGGTAATCAGTAAACCACTGCAATTCTTTACCATGAATTCCCATATCCTTCAATTTCATTATTAGTCTTTCTCTGTCTATCGTTTCGAAAGCACGTCTAAAGTCTAAGAATACTGCTATGATGATTTTCTTCTGATCCATACTTGTTTTCCATTCATTTATAACATAATTTATAGCTGCTTCACAGGAATATTTGTTTCTAAATCCAGATTGTTGTTCCACTAGAATGTTATTTTTTTCAATAAAATTGTTTATCTGTTCTTTAACTATCGATTCTAGTAATTGTTCATATTTAGGTAATCCATTTATTGGTCTGAAGTCTTAGAAATGTTTAGCATTTATTATTTTGGGCTCTGGTGTTATGGAAGTTTTCCATGACTGTGGAAAAATTCCCTCTAACAGAGATTCATTTATTAGTGCAACTAATCTGTCTCCTATAGCTGGCAGTGCATCTTTGATTATGCCTATCGTAATTCCATCCGTGGACGATTTTAGTTTCATTGCATTAAGAATTTTCATTAAATACTCCATGTTTATTTTATTAAACCTAAAAATATTATTATTCTCTCTTCTTTCCATTGACTGAGAAAATGTGTATGTGACTAATGGAATGCTCTTATTTATATTTTCGACACTGAGTATAAAATTTGTATAAAATTTTTGGGCTATTTTAGGTTTATCATCTTCAACTCCATCGGGGAACCGAACTTTCTTAGTGTCTCCCTTCTGTTTACCGCTTATAATTTCTATAAGTGTAGTCCACATTTTTATTGAATCACTTAGAGAGGTAATTATTTTTTGTCTAATATACGAATTTTTGGTTTGTTTTATTTCTGTGCTATACATGTTTCTAAGTTTCTTATATTCTTCCGTAAATTGTATTTTACAGGCTTAATAAGCTGTATCCCTTTGTTCTGTAAATTGTATTTTACAGGCTTTATAAGCTGTATCCCTTTGTTCCGTAAATTGTATTTTACAGGCTTTATAAGCTGTATCCCTTTGTTCCGTAAATTGTATTTTACAGGCTTTATAAGCTGTATCCCTTTGTTCCGTAAATTGTATTTTACAGGCTTTATAAGCTGTATCCCTTTGTTCCGTAAATTGTATTTTACAGCCTTTATAAGCTGTATCCCTTTGTTCCGTAAATTGTATTTTACAGGCTTTATAAGCTGTATCCCTTTGTTTTTGTAGAAGATGTAGAGATTTCGTATACCAATTATTTGTATCTTTTAATATAATATTAGTTATAGGCATTAGCTTTAGTTTACTACTGTTTTCAGATGTCCTACTAGTTCATCGGCTTTTTCCTTCAAATTTCCTTGTTTATCGCAATTCCACTTTTTGTTTTTTAATGCCGTACACAATTTATCCTTATCATGGTTCTTTTTATTCCTATACGTTATCTTTCGTTTTTCCTGTGGTAGGTACTCCAGAGAAGGCAGTGAATTCTTAGACTCAACCATATATTGTTTTTTGTTACTTAAATAGGACACAAGACAGGTTTGTCAAATCTGATGTTGTGCATTTTACATTTTACACAAGAATTTACAATAGAATCAGGGGATCTATTACTAAATTATGTGCCTTCCTCATCGTCGATGGTACTTATCTAGATGGAATAGCACTGTTGTAACTCGATATCACAGCAAAATATTAACAGCTGGGCTATATATGCCACGTTTATAGCAAATTTTTTTTGGTAATTAATTTTTTTTAAATACTCATTTATTATTTTGTTGATTTTAAGTATTGATCATCTGTTTTGGAATGAATTTACAATTCGAAATTTTTTGATCTATTTTACCAGAAGTAGGGAAAAAATGAGCTTACTTCGCACATATCTGTTTTGGTGTTTCTATGACGCGCTTATATCTGTTTACGTCTTCAGTGATGAATTGTTAGACTTTAAATTAATTTTACTTGAAAAATTCTAATGATCAGTTATAGTCAAAATGTGTGACAAATTACGAGATTTCTTGTAATCAAATTGATTCATCTGTTTTGTAACATTATTAAATTTGTAACATTTTGTTTGTAACATTAATGAATTATTAAATTAAAGAGATTTGTAAGACTTGTGTGCAATGTACACCATGATGTTTTTTTATTAAAATTCTTTGTAACTTTTCCATCTTTTTATTATTATATAAAAACTTGCTTATTGTAAATATAAAAACTTGCTTATTGTAAATATAAAAAGAGGTTTTTTATTATTTTAATGGTATTACATCATGAATTAGAAATAATGATATGTATATATTTAATTGAGCAAATAAATATTTTAATGAAAATAAAACACTTTGCACAATAAACCACTTATTAATAATTATTTGTTTAATTTATTTTCAAAATCTTGCCACCCCCTGATAAAATAATAATAAATAGTGCTCTCAGTACTGTCCTGCTGAAAGAACACAGTTCAGAATCAATAAGTTGGCAGAAATGACTTTCGTCACGGTTAGTGACCATATGTGAACAGCCAGGTACTTCCCAAACTTCCTCTTCCCCTTCTCCTTACCCTCCCTACTCTGTTGGACCTCACAGCATGCCGTGTTCTGAGATGCCACAGTTCCACTGGCTCCGGACAATTGGGACTATTGTGTGATATTCACATAAGATAAGCTAAAGATTGTGCGGAGATAAGCAGTAACCATGCCGCAGCTTTTGACATGATTTGTATTTAACATATTATAATAGAAAATCGCACCCGAGAAATAACAGTGGCACAAATAAAAAAAAACGTTTCTGAGTTAAGTATGTAGAAATGTTCCTGGATATACATTCTATCTTTGATAAAAACGGCACAATTCTTAAAAATGTTATTATGGCCTTAAAAGCGAATATAATATGTCGTTTTTATATACTAATGTTTTACTCGAATTCAAGCAAAAATAGTGGCACAATGATCATTGTGCCACTATTTAATATTAAACTTAATAAACTGCTTTTCACATTTTGTAAAATAATGTTTTTTTATTGGTTAATAAACTGATTCAATGCACTCAAAACGAAATATTCAAACAGCTCTCCTGAAAAGAGGTTTTTTGAGTTGTGCCATTGTTATTCCCCGGGTGCGAAATATTAACAGCTTGACTTCAAAGGAGGTGTCGAGTTGATTTCATTCTGAGTTGTCTGGTCTCTCATTTGAAATCCTGCACAAGTGATATTAATTGTAGACATAATTCAGAACAAAGCCACGCAGTCTATATTGTGATTGTAGCCTGTGTTACAATGCCAACTAAATATTAACAATGATATTTGTCAGTGTGGTGTGATCGTGGAGATCACCCGAGTACAGGGAAAATAGACTCTGCATTTGTATTTTATTGTAATTAGATAAATTTTGCTTAAGAAGAAGTATTTTCCTGCCACTTCCATCCTGCCATGTTCTCGTACCACGATGGCCAGAAACATCATAAGAATTGAAATGACCAAATAAGAATTAAAGACCTGAAGTTAATTGCTGATAATATAATCCCAGTACTGACTAAACTAATTAACCTTTGTGTAAGTAAAAGTATCATGCCTGACGAACTTAAAACATCCATCATCAGACCTATATATAAATCAGGAAACCACAAAGATTTCACAAACTATCGACCAATAGCGATTCTCTCGTGTATTGATAAAATTATTGAAAGGGCTATCTTTAATCAAATACAAAATTTTATAGAAAAAAATAGAATCATAAATCCCATACAGTACGGATTTCAAAAAGAAAAAAGTACTACACAATTACTTTCTAAATTCACTGACCATATAAACTGTCATTTGAATGAAAAATATTATGTAGGCATAATTTTTATAGATTTTAAAAAGGCCTTTGACACATTGGACCATGAAACATTACTAAGGGCAATGGAGGAATGTGGTATTAGAGGTCCTTTAAATAAATTTTTTAAAAACTATCTGTTTAATAGAAAAATTAAAGTTAAAATTGACGGAATTTTAAGTGATGAAATGTTGGCAAACACTGGGGTAGCTACGGGATCGATATCGGGACCTACGTGTTATATTATGCAAGTAAACAGTTTACCAAACGTAATAAAACGTTGTAAATGCTACATGTTTGCAGACGATACTTGCATTATATGTGCTGACAAAAATCCACAAAAAATTCAGGAAATTTTACAAACTGACCTAAATAATATAATCAAATGGTCCCACGACAATGGCATTATTATCAACGCAAAAAAAACCAAATATATGCTTATACATTCACCACATGCATATTGTCAGGATAAGGAATTGCACATTAAAAGTCATTCATATGATTGCTTGCACACAAAAAACCAATCCCTGCAGTGTAATTGCCCAAATATAGAAAAAGTGTACCAGTAAACATACCTTGGTCTTACAGTAGATGTCAATTTTAACTGGTCAATTCATATTGAAAATGTATGTAATAGATTAAGATCCATATTAGGGAAATTTTATCACCTAAAAAACTTTGTTAATAAAAATATATTATACTGTATATATAACGCATTAGCAGAATCAATAATAGGATACGGAATAAATAGTTACGGATTAACGTACAAAACGTACTTAAATAAAATAGAACAACTACAAATCCGTTTCCTAAAATTGATATCAGGCAAAAAAAAAGTTCAATTATGTGATGGCGATTATAAAAAAATGTTCTCCTTGTGTAATGTGCTCTCTATACATAGTAGGGTAGATTACCAATTAACTCTAGATGAATTCTGGAATACAGAATTCAAAAAACCTGTAAACCATAACTACCCCACTAGGCATAGAGAAGCAGAAATGTTTATTATTAATAAATCTACAAATGTATACGGTGATAGAACAAAAAGGCATAAAATTCCGGAAATATTTAATGCATTACCTGAAAATATTAAAAACGAGACATCATATTCAAAAATCAAAACTAAAGTTAGATCATTCTACTTCAATAGAATATGAAAACTAAAATATTGTATAAAAATACCTAAATCTATGAAAAACAAATAATATTGTTAACGAATAGGTACCTAGATCTTTTAACCACTGTTCAAAATAAAATTTATGTTATAATAAGCATTACAATAATTAGTTAAGTATTTTAATATTAAGTATTATATTATTAAATAATTACTAGATATGTATTAAGCACCAAAATATAAAACATTTTATATGTTGTAAGTAAATAAATAGGAAAAATGAGAGATTTTTTACAATCAAACTGATTGATCAGTTTTGTAAGATTTAAGTAAGAGAAATTATTGTACAATTAATAACAAAATAAACATATTTAAAAAAAAAAAAAAATCAATAAAAAACTAGCCTTAATAATATGTATCAAAACATGGCGTGAAAAAAATACATAGCTATTAAAATGAATCATTTTCCATATCTGGAAACAAAAATACTTGTCATTATATTATCTAACTGATTTAACTGTTTTCAAAATAAAATGTGCGCGATAAGCGTATCCCTATTTTCTGTATAAATGGTGTTAAGGGACTTAGGGTCGGGCAGTTACTCGGCTGAGTGACCAGTGATGTCATGTGAAAGAATTTTTTTTCCCAAAGTTACTTGTTATATAGAAGAATATAACTTAGGGTCAAAATGTTATAAAAATGAATACAAGATGGAGAGCATGAGACAAGTGTGATTATTACTGTAGAATTTGTATCTCAGGCGTGGACCTTAAGCAGGCGGCTGTGTGAAATACTTTGTATTAGGATTGGTTATTTAATGAAAAAGATAGTGCTTTGACACGGTTACAATTAATCTATTAATATATAAACACAAATAACACGATTTTAGAAATATTCAGGGCTAAACTAATATTGAATGGGCATAATAAGGAGCGTTAGTACCATTTAAACTTCAGGAGTTGATGTGTGGGCGATGCCATGTCGTCGCATCAGTTCTTATTTGTCCAACAGACCATTTTAGTTTTTATTCAATCTCCATTTTAAAATTAAAAATGAAGTATAAAAATTGATAGTTAATAACTTAACTAAGAATTATTTAAACTAATAAGACCTTTACCTTTACGGATATAGCTTTATCTTAAACACCTCTCATAATGTTTTGTTGAAATAATGGAAGAAAACCTTCTCCTCCTGTAAAATTTTCTAACGGTCTGTTGGACAAATATGAACTAAGGCGACGATGTGTAGGCGATCCATGCTGCTGCCTTTGGAGATGTGCGGTCAGCTCCCTCCGCTGCTGACATGTGCTGAAACGGCAGGCTGGAGCAACGGACAGGTCTCCAGCCCCGCAGTTACCCGGCGACGTCCATTCCCAGGGCGGTTGCCAGCCGGCCGACTACGTTGATGGCGGCCAAGGTCAGCGAACTTGGGCCGCATCTCTGCAAGCACCTCTGGGTCCAGGTGTAGTCTGAAGGTCTTATGATGATTGCGTCTGCAGATGCTGGATTTCAAATCCAACAGAAATAATGTGCTCCCATGGTACTCCGCTGCTAATCCAGGATTTTAATTGATGTGCTGATGGGCGCGGATTTAATAATCTTCACATGTTGTAGTGTGGCCAATTATGACTATGGGATTGCGTCAACCGGATAGAGGGACGGTGGTTGAAGTCACCTGTGGCTGGTCAAGCAATCAGGAGGTCAAGGCCAGTCCTGCCCATAAATAAACCAATCCCGTCGTGCCTGAGAACCCCTATGTGCAGATACTCAGTATGACCGACTGAGCAGAGATAAACATGGCAATGTTGCCAATTGTTGAATGTTCATAAACTTCATACCTAAAAGATACCATTCACAGAGATAATTAATTCACTTGTTACATTATTTTTATGTAACATACTAAAAGTACCCTTTTTACATATGTAACATATGTACAAGCGCAAAACAGGAATTTACAAAATAAATACAAAATTTGTAGAAAAGCATGTCCAGCATGGAAAGGATAATTTGTTTGTGTCTTCCCAGGTCTCATTTCTCCTCTTCACTCCTCCTTGGTTCCCTGAGGGAAGAAAGCTTCATCTCTCCTCTCCACTCCTTAGTTCCCTGAAGACTCCATGACGGAGATTTCACCTCCCTTTGGTTCCCTGAAAGCCCCACAAGGGAAGAGTCCACTCCACCTTGGTTCCCCGAGGGCCCCAGGAGGGAAGAGGACTTCATCTCTCCTCTTCACTCCTCCGTGGTTCCCTAAAGGCCGTACAAGTTCACAGAGATGGCCTCATCTCTCCTCTCCACTCCTTAGTTCCCTGAAGACTCCATGATGAAGATTTCACCTCCCTTTGGTTCCCTGAAAGCCCCAGGAGGGAAGAGGACTTCATCTCTCCTCTTCACTCCTCCGTGGTTCCCTAAAGGCCGTACAAGTTCACAGAGATGGCCTCATTTCTCCTCTTCACTCCTACATGGTTCCCTGAAGGCCCCACATGGGAAGAGGATATCATCTCTCCACTTCACTCCTCCTTGGTTTCTCGAAGGCCCCACGCCGGAAGAGTGTACTTCCCCTTGGTTCCCTGTAGGTCCCACAAGGGAAGAATTCATGGAGGTGGCCTCAGCTCCCCTCTTCACGGCTTCTCCTCTTGGTTACTCCTGCAGGCCCCACGAAGGAAGTCCACAGAGGTGGCCTCAGCACTCCTAGGTTCCCCAATGGCCCCTAGTTTTCGAATGGTCCAATTTTTTGTCCCACGAGTGATCAGGGAAATTGAAGGTCCACTCCAGCCGAGCCCCGCGTGCTGGAGTAAGGTCTAAATACTCCGAGATGCGACCTTGTTTCTCAGAGGCACCGTTGGTGACACTGTTCCCCGGACATTCTGTTCAGGACATTCAGCGTAGCTCACACCTTGGCTTGGGATGGTAGGTTTGTGTTTCCACTTCCTGGGCAATGGGTTCACCGCACACCCTACGCTCTGGTAGAAAGGATAATTATGCAGCCTAGATATAAATGTGCCTTGAAAATATATAAAGACTGAGAATATTTTCAGTAGGAGGGGTATCGTTGGTTATCATATTGTATGAGAAGTAGCAGAATTTAAAAAAAAATCATATTAGTTTTTAGATATTTGCAAAAGCAGTTCTATTAATTATAATTTATTACAACGAGAAGAGAGAACCATTCTAGTAAAAGTGGCAAACTAGTAACATGAAAAAGTTATGTAATTAATTATTTTAAAACGTAGCAGAATTTCAATTTTATCGCCACCTGCACAAAGTCTTTATGAATTGCATTGCCTTAATAATAATTGTTATTCATTTGTCCCAGAAGGTACACAGGAGTAGTAGTGTAACGCAAATCTAACTATTAGTGACAACTTTATTTTTTATTTTAATACATTATTAATTTTGAATAATGTTGGCCTCACTGGGTGGCTTATCCGTGCTGAGGCCCCCATTTTACTAATCAAATTATAAACACCAGAAATAGCATGTCTTTACTAAAAATACTGAATAACTCAGAATAACAATACAAAAAATGAATAAAATATGTAGAATAACTTCTTAAAATATTAATTAATGAACATTAATTTGAATAAAATCGTTTACGCTATGACTAGAAAGAATCAGCCGTAAATAAATAGTCATGTAACCATAAATGAACTAATACCTAGATCGATATTTATTTATTTGTTTATTTAGCACAATATTATACATTTATATACATAATTTATTAAATTTTGACTGCCCAACTAGGAGTATTATCTTGTTTTAGGACAGTCAAATAATTATGGGTATGAACATGTGGAAAATGATTTGTACAAAAAAAGAAAGAAAATTGATGAAAGAAAAGAGGAAATAAAAAGAAGAGAAAGAATATAAAATAAAATAATAAAAAAAGTTTAAAATATAGTACCTAACTGTTATTTGTTTAGCATAGCAAAAGAAAAAAAAAGAGAAGAGAAAGAATAAAATAAAAATGAAATAACCAATTAAAACATAAAATAGCCGTGGATTATTTATCATAGTTGTTGAAATGATAATAGTAATAAATAAGAATGTATTTACAAGGCAAATGATTAAAATATAAGGTGGTAACTGGTGTTTGCATTTCATATTATAGTCCTACGTACACATTTTGCATAGTGAGAACTAGAAAGAGAACAGAAATAATAAAGTAAAATAAAATAAACAATTAATGCTTGATTAATACTGTAGTTTGCTAGGCATAGTTATTAAAATAATAGGTATATAGTATATACATACTTATAACTGGTGTTTACATTGCATATTATAAGCCTACACATATTTTGTATAAATATGAACAAAAAAGAGAAGAGGTAGAATAAAATAAAATCCGCAATTAAAACATAAGATGTTTTCTAATTTAAAAGTAATAGGTAGATACACATAATAATATAGATTAGAAGATAAGGTTATCTTTTACTTTATATATATATCTTCGGGCTTTTTGTAGGGAACAGCATGTAACCATTGTAGAAATTATTAACTTTTGGAACCGGTGCCCATTGGTGATTCGCAAAAATATTCCAAAAGGAACCGGTTCTAAAAAGCAAAGTCACCGGGACAAAGTAAGAGGAATAAAATTATTAACCATCTCTAGTAGAAGTGACGTATTTCTATGGTAAACTATAAGCCAGTGCTGCCGCGCCAAAAAAAGTGTTTTGGCTTCTCATTTTCAGATATTCCAGCTCTTATTTATACTGAACTCGTTCACGTTTCCCTTAGGAAATGAAAATATTTTGTGAAACCGAGGCGTGGCTATAGAAGATTTTATCTAATTTTCGGGTTACATCCATCGATCCAGCATCCAGCTTTTCTTTAAAAATCGAGTTGGCAACACTGGCTGCAGCTGCCACATTTGACATTTGAATGGCTTATCTATGCATTTGACAATTTTGACATTTATTAGTCAGAAAAGGCGTACCGTTTGTGGAGGAATACCTATCTGCAAGAAAGTAATAATTGTGCCAACACCCTACTGTAAAATGCTGTCCGCAGTTTTCAATTGGATCGCCTATTGGTATTGGAGATACACGGTAGTGACAGAACTTTACATGGTGGAGAAATGGGAGAGATATACTATTCGTATCCTTTACAAATTACAAACTTCATGTTTCATCGACATCCTCTCGATAATGCTACTTCAATGGATCAATACCTCTGCTAATAAGCAATTGATTGAACTAATTGTACGTATCACTCCGTATTCCGATGTTTGAAAGAAAAATTACGAAAACATTGTTCAACATAGTTGTGATGGATGATACTTGTAGCAAGTGGACGAGTTTGTATATTTGGGAAGTATGTTTAAGAGATATGGAAAGGCTGATGGGAGAGGGACATTGAACGAATGGTAAAAGCAGGAAACTCCGAAGAGGACTGAACGTGGTTGTCGCTTATAAAAAGTTGTCCAAATAAGTGAGGTTAGGAGTCCTGGGTGTGTTGAGTGCTGGAACTGGATTTCTAACACGGTCAATCAATATATTGACTAAATTCGTCATCTATGGTCGGTTGCCTTTATTTGTCAGCACGGTCAACATATGATTATGACAGTCGGTTGACAAAAGCCGCCAATTTTAGATCAGCCTCCCAAGTGTCAGATAAGCTGTCAATATGCACAATTTTTTGAAGAATGTCTTTCGTTATGCAAAAAAATGCTCATTTATGAATGGAGCTGAACTAACGAAGCTCTCAGAATTGAAAGAAATTGTGGTTCCATGCCAACTCAGAATGAAACCAACTCAGAAACACCTCAGAAAGGTCATTAAAAGCTACGAAAAAATAATTTTAATTAATTTTATACAAAACCGGGACCAGCTCACTTCACACTAAAAAAAAATTTTTTTTACCCCAGTAGATAGGTAATAATTAGATGTAATTAATTCCGTGAGCGGAAATTGAAAATAATGTATATTATCGTCAATTTCTTAAATTTAAAAATACGAAAATGTCATTTTTCAATGACCTCCATGTTGTAAATTACAGCGGTAAATATGCACTTTTTCACGAAAAAACACTTTGCAGAAGTTGAATAATTGTTAGAATTACGTATTTCCGAAACTTTTTGCATTGGGGGAGGCGGAAAATGATGCATTTTAAATTTCAATTGCGTGAAATCAAAATTCACTTCGCGTCTTCGCAAACTGACATGGCGCGGCCGATCTGTCACACAAACCCGCTAGACAAACCCTGCGTAGCCAGACAAACCATTTAAAAACGTAGGCTGTTTTTTAAAGTTAAGATAATATTCACAAGCCCGCTATACAAACCCTGCCTTGCCAGACAAACCATTTAAAAACGTAGGCTGTTTTTTAAAATAAAAATAATAGCATGGAGGTCATTGAAAAATAACATTTTCGTATTTTTATATTTAAAAAATTGACGATAATATACATTATTTTCAATTTCTGCTCACGGAATTAATTTCATCTAATTATTACCTATCTACTGGGGTATATATTTATTTTTTTATGTCCAAAATGAGCTGGTCCCGGCTTTGTATAAATTTACCTAATTTTAAAATAGCCGGTAACCCTAACCTAACTTAACCTATTTAACCAATTTTTTATATTTTTTTATCATGATTAATGACCTTTCTGAGGTACTTCTGAGTTGGTTTCATTCTGAGTTGTCCGGTCATCGAAATTGTATATGCAATCCTTAGAATTAATTAATTCATCTCTCGATCTTGAAGAAATGGAAAATATGAGTAAAGGCCTTATTAACTAAGTAGTTTACTCCTGTTTAGTGTCAAAAAGTACTTGCAAATTTAGTACTTCAAATAGAAATTGTCAATTTATTAGTATTTTAAATTTTTACGTAGTGGTTTGACATTTAGGAATGTAAATCTATAGACAGATCTGCCAGTGTTGCCGGCGTATTTTATTTATTATTATTTATTCCCTGTCAATATCAGTTCGGCCGTTAACAGTTCACGGGGTGAGGGTTATCCAAGTCTTGGCAGCCGATGCGTCTGCCCACCTGCTGTGTAGTGGGCAGGATCGCGAGAGACCAGTTGAGGGAGGTCTTTTATCCTCTCCAGCCGGAATCTCTCGACCCATCGGCTTGCACCGCGGTTGGTGGAAAGAATTCATACGTCTGTCACTCCTGGACACACCGACCCCTAGATTCCTACCTACCCCTCATACCTATTTCCTTCCCAGAATTTCCTCTACTTCCTTCCTTTAAAAAACCCTCCACACAGCATCCAGTAAGATGACACAGGCCCTGGGGGAAATTGTTTTCCTCAGGGCCTCCTGTGTGGAGCTAATGTAAAAAAATATATGTATCTTACTAATATTATAAACATGAAAGTTTGTATGGATGTTTGTGTGTTTGTTACTCTTTCACGCAAAAACTACTGAATGGATTTTAATGAAATTTTACAATAATATAGCTCATACATCAGAATAACATATAGGCTGTAATTTATAAAGCTAGCTAGGAAGGGGACGCGGGAGGGGAATGGGGACACACAGGAAAGGTGATTCAGGGAGAAACAATGTATTTCTATGAATACGGCATTGCAACGCATGCCAGAAACCAGCTGGTATAAATATATATGTATATACGGGACACAGATATGATAAGGATTTTATCATACAATATTATTGTCATGGTAAAAATGTGAGAACTTGGTATCTCTTAGACACAAAACACATTTGACTCATCACATCCAATTTAATATTATTTTCCTTAACATAATGAATTCAGATGCTATATTTGGAATAGCGTTCCTTCTTTGCGGATTCTTCAACTACTCGGTGATTCTGGCTGCTGTTTCCAAGATGACTTCAGTATCGGTGGACATGAACCAAATAAGAACCATTCCCATTTCCAGCTAATGAACTTAAAACAAATTCACCAAATACTTTATTACCTATCTTCAATAATCATATCTGTTTTTTTTTAAACAATAATTTATCTTTTTTTATTTATAACTTTATGATTGAAACCTCAAATTGTAATATTTAATTAAATGAAGTCAATATTAGTGAAACACACCTTGGACACAGGACCTTCGTTTTCCGGGTCTAAGGTTAAGGATTTAGATTTGAAGGTTTGAATCTTGCAATCATACATAAAGATAGCAGCCAATAAAATATGCATTAAGAAAATAAAGATAATGTTGGTAGTTCTTAGTCGAAGTATGATACAGTTAAAAATGACCGAATCCGATAGGGACACATTAGCTTATTTGGTAGAGTTGCGGCTCGGAAAGTCAAAGGTCCCGTGATTGTGACCCAGATGTGCCCATATCTTTTTCTGTTTCCAGATTTCCGAGTGAGTTTCGCTAATATTGTCTTCATTTAATTAAATAAAAAATTGTCACTATTGTATAATTTTTTTCAATTTCTCTGCTAGCGAACTAATATATTTTTATTTATGTAATTTATATGGGTTATTTCCACTGAAGAGATAAGTCAATAGAAGTGTATTTTGGGCAAGTCCGTTTGTTCTAAGTAAGCTCGATTTAACCTTACTTTGTATAAAATTAATCGAACTTTTTATAAGTTTTGAAATTCTTTCTTGAACAGATAATAAATTTTATTGGCCTGTCTTTTGTCTAGGAGTTGAATGATCTTATGTAAACTGGTAAATATAAATAGATCCGCACTCCTAGGAATTTTTTATTCAGTGTTTTTACTATGCCAAAGATACTTTTTCATCTAATGTTATGAATAGCTATTCTATGAAGTATTATTTTTCAGTACAGTTAGTAGTCAGTTGGACCAAAGCTAAGGGTGCCCGATCAGATGTCACAGTTTCATTTTTTGGCTATTTACATCCTCCATCACTGCACAAGCGGTAGTAGGAGGAACAATTCAAATATCGTCCGGGTATTCGTAACCCGAATTGGCAGTTTGTGTAGTGGGAGATACTCTTAGTATCGCCCTGAGAAAACCACTCAGATTTGAAACATCACTTGAAATGGCTTTAGTCGTGCTTAGTGACTGGATCTGATAGCCAGGTTCATCCAATCCTTACTCTTTATGAAACTGCGGCTGTGTGTACTTCTAAGTTTTTTTTCTTTTATTTTATAGTGTTTTAATAAGAATTTTGGATTTAACATTCCAGCACAGCACAAATTTTATTGTTACATTGCATTATTGTCACAAATATTTTTAGTACCAGTGTGTCTTTTGTATTAATAAGCACTTTATTTATGCCTGATTCAATAAAATGTTATTGCTCTTACTGGGTTCTGTTTACTACATATCTCACCATATACTCCATGTTATGTTACCATTATATACATTTATATGACGCCATGTCAGTTGATCCCCGACAGTTGGTTTCCTGGCATACTATACCTACATATATACAATATGCAGTTGGTTTAGGGAAAACATGATATACCTACTTATATAAAATATAACTAAGTGACCCCGAAGGGATGTGCAGAAGATGTACCGCCGAGTAACAAAAGAATAAAACATATTTTCATACAAAAGCATCAAGGATAAAACTACTTGTCTATACACCTACTGTATACACCAACGTGTAAGTACAAAAAATCTACACTGTAATTAAATTCGTTTGATATCCACATGAACTTAACAATTCAACGTTTATACACATTTGACATTTGTTACATGAGAACAGATTGCTTCTACGGCTCTTTCTCGAGTTCAACAGTTCGCATATGGAATGATGAGCCTGCCTCTGTGTTTCCTTCCTCCTACACACATGTATCTCTTCAATACCCTGTGCACTTCTTCCTTTCCTTAAAACGCCGTCCGTAAGGCATCCTCAAAGGGGACGTAGACCCTGAGTTAAATTATTTGGCTTTATTTAAAAAACGTAAAACCATGAATTAACTGCTGTTCTTCACAATCATTCTTCTTTGTAAGATGGAGAGTTTTTGGAGCCCAAATTGTGATGCTGGGATTATCCATCAAATCAGGTTCAGCACAGATGTCATGTGACGTAGGAAAATTGATGACAGGGACATTCTTTTACGATGCATTCTGTTGTATGGTGTTACGATACGCACCTCAAGTAGTATTCCGTCGTCCCCCCTTGCAAGAAACGACATACCGCACCCCTCTCCGCCAGTCCCGCGAGAAGCCGCCGCCCGGCGTCCCCCCTTGCAAGAAACGACATACCGCACCCCTCCCCGTCACAGTCCCGCGAGAAGCCGGCCCGCGGCTCAGAAACCTACCACCGGCTGTGGCCCGAGAAGCAGCGCCCGTGACTGTACGCTCAGTAAATTCCCGCGAGATCGCCGATTTCAATGGCGTTCCGATTAGAACCCGATCTCAATAGTAAAATACGAGGTCGCGGACATGGCCCGCTCCACTTGGAGATCACCGCGACCTGCACCGACCCCGGACTGCTGCACCGGCTCTCTGCACCAGTCCATCACCTGTGAGTTGAACCTCGATTTCCCTCTTAATTAATGTGTCCCCTAGCAATACTCCGTTGAAACGACCACATACCCGGAGAGATTTGAGAGACCCCTTCGTAGGAAATACCTAGCTAGGCATTGTTGTTGATTTGTGACTAATTATTATGTTTTGCTAGATGTTGTAATTGTGTATACCAGACAATACAGATGTGTTCCACCCAGCTACCTCTTTCATTTGATGGGATCACGTGGGCGGGCTTTGGAAAATTACCTATGTACCATTCACCCCCTAGTTACCTACGACCTTGACGAGGAGAGATTTCCTGCCTGCCGACAACGTTGAGCTAGCCGAGAGCAAAATGTAGGTGGCCTCCCCCCGCCCCCCCCCTGGGACCGCTACAATGGATATACCAACGTTTACATAATTATTCAGAATAGAATAGAATAAAGAAGAACAGAAAAAATGCTTTGTGCATCTGTTTAGTGTTACAAATATTTGACCAATCAGCACTTAAATTTCCTTTACAAATCTGTGTTTACAAAATTCAAATGGGATCGAGATTTACGATGTAGGAATGTTTCAGTTTTGCAGGAAAATAATTCCCCTCAGGGCCCAAGTCAGCTTTTGGGATGCTGTGTTGAGGGTCTGTTTACAAAAAGGAAGGAGAGGATATTCTGGGAATGAAAAAGTAAGAGTATGGGTAGGAATCTGGGGGTCAGTGTGTCCAGGAGCAACGGAAGTATGAATCTATCCCTCACACTGTGGTGCAAGGCAATGTTCCGAGAGAGGCCTGCTGGAGAGGTCACAAGGTCTCCCTCAATCAGTTTCTCCCGATCCGACCTGCCACGTAGTTAGTGGGCAGACACGTCCTCCGCCAACATCTGGACAAACCTCACCCCATGAACCCGGGCACCCATGTTAAGTTACCAAACATAGCGATGACTTGGGATGACCTATGGCAGAAGTGTTGGTTATTCAATAAATGGTTCCCGGGGCGGTGGTAACCTGCCTCTCAAACTGAAGAGTAGTGAAACAAACGCGCTACCAAAGTCTCCACTCGAGGAGGAGTGGGGCTCTTGCAGTAACGGCGTACAAAATTATTAATAATTTAATAGATAGCCCATACCTTCTGGAATGCTATAAGTTGTTCGTACCGAATAACTACAGCCAGGGACGTCACCATGATCTGCTTTGTATCCCACGTGGCAGAACGGACGTACTGGCTCGGCATAGCATGACACGAGGTATGGCGCTGTTAAACAACGCCTCCAAGACTATCGATATTTTTAATAGTAGTCTTGAAGAATTCAAGAGGCATGTTAATGCTATTAATCTATAACTTGTATTATTTGTATCATATATATGTAGTTAATGTTACATGTGTATTGTAAATGGACACAGTCTGTAATACACAAAAAAAAAAAAAAAAAAAAAAAAAAAAAAAAAAAAAAAAAAAAAAAAAAAAAAAAAAAAAAAAAAAGCACCTTGCTAAATGCAAATTTTGTTCCCATTCTAATGTGTATGGAAGGCACTTTTTTTTTCTTTATTCTGTGTTTAATTTCCATTTAATGAAAATAACAGTCTCCAAATTAAACAAGGTTTGCAATCGTAAAATATTTTTAATTCTATACATTTAACATATTAGTCATGAATATAATACGTTTTTTGCAAATAAAACACAAATTATATTACTTAATTAAATCGATGTAAGAATAATAATGGATAATTAGGCCATGGGAAATGGGAATGCATATATCGTTGAAAAATACGGCAGAATAATAATATATTTTGTTTCAGTTTTTTCAAAATACTACTCCGCAGTTGGATAATGGTCTTGAAAGTTGAAACAGCTGTCACAATAATAAAAATTATAGCATATTGTTGAAGAAGATAATACTACTTAGTAAATCAAAACAAAAATATGAAAAAGAACAAGACACTGAAAACAAAAAGATAACGGTTGCAAATGGGACATTAAATAATTTCACCATTACATTCAAAAGATATTATAAGCAACAAGAGTTATTCCAATAGAAATTGAACATTAATTCAGACTTTTAAAAAAGGTCAGTTAAGTAGATAACCCATATAAATAAAAATGGATACGAGGGACACTCAACATTACAAACTAATTCTTTAAGGGGCGTTCAAGTATTACGTAACGCAATTTTTGAAGATTTTTGACCCCCCTTCCCCCCCCATGAACGAGCCGTAACGTTTTTCCGTACCCTCCCCCCCCCATAAACGTTACGTAATGCCCAAGTGACAATTTTTACCTGAAAGTCACAATTAATACCTTTTTCTTTTTTTTGTATTTCTTCGGCATTGACTATGTAACAATTTCTAGACATTTTTGTTTTGAAAAGTTTTGATTTTCCATGTACATTTGTTACACTAATTTTAAATTTTTGCGACCGGTTTCGATACGTCCGTATCATTAACGAGCAAACTTATCGAAACCGGTCGCAAAAATTTAAAATTAGTGTAACAATTTAAAATTAAAATATAAACAATTTAAATTAGTGTAACAAATGTACATGGAAAATTAAAACTTTTCAAAACAAAAATACCTTTTTTCTTGTTGTAATCGCGTTTGCGGTAATAAATAAAACAAGAGATTTCGAGTACGATAAAGATTGCCAACTTAGAAGATTTTGATTCCCTAGTTTTTTTTTATCTAAATAAAGAAAGACATGTATGTAACGCATTGTTCGAACCCCCCCCCCCTCGTAATGCACAGTAATGTTTTACAAGACCCCCCCCCTCCCAAGTGCGTTACGTAATACTTGAACGGCCCCTTAGAACTTTGTGATCATTTAAAAAGTTAGCAGCCAAAATTATGGGAAAAATTGGTTAAAGATAATTTTGTTAATCCTGAATTTGAAATGAGACCAACAAAAATGATTTAGAAATGGCCAAGTTTGGCAAAAGAGATGTTGGTTCGTGACTCTGTTGCGACTGTTATCTTTTTATTTGTGTGTCTTGTTCTTTTACATATTTTTATTTGGGTTTATTAGTACTATCTTTTTTTCAATAATATATTACATTGGTAGCCTTGAAAAGTTGGCTACTTGCAGAACTTAAAAGTAACAATATAAAATTCGATTTAAGTAGCTATTTACTTACTTAAAAAAGTAAAAATATAATAGCACTAGTAAGTAAATTAATACGAACTGAAAATGGTTTTCATTAGCCGAAGTAACCGGTGTTGCCCGGACATTACACAGATTTTTCAAAATCAGAATCAAACGTGAAAAGTAATTTTCCTTTATTGTGACTTATTTTTGGGGTATTATTTTTTTTTTTTTTACAATAATAATGTTACATTATCAGTTTTATGGTACACTATCAGTTTTTATGGTTACCCAATCAGTAGAGAAATATTCTCGGGTCTAATTGGGGAGCTAGTCTATGTACAAATTGAAGCTGACATTAACATATTGAAGGAATGGTTTGATGATAACTTACTTAGTCTTAATGTAGAAAAAACATCATATATACCTTTTCATTATTCTTTTTATTATGCTGTGTTTGATTGTGGTGACGTGTGTGTTTATATATCGATTGATTCCGTGTTGCTCATTTATTCCTCGTAGGGCTGGGATTTCAGTATAATTATTAAGAACTAGACAATTACACATCTGCTCTGATGGACTCTGTAATGCTATCCGAAAAGTTGGTTAAAGAAAGAGTTAGCGCAACCAGGCATAATACCCCAAAAATAAATCACGATAATATCTTTTGGCCGTGAAAATCTCAAATCAGTAATTTTCCTCATTCTGAATGTCTAGTGTGCAAAATTTCATCTTCTTCTTTGCGTGCCGTATCAGGTCCCCCCGACGTTGGCGATCACTCTTGAGAATGTCTCTCTGTCTTGCGCTGCCCGGAATAGCTCCTTCACACTTCTAATGCCGGTCCACTCTCGTATATTACGCAGCCAAGACATTTGTCTCCTACCAGGCCCTCGGCGACCCTCTATCTTGCCTTTCAATATCAAATGGAGCACGTGATACTTCTCCCCTTGAAGTATATGACCCAGATATGAAATTTTCATGATTTTTATTAATGTAAGCAGTTCTCTATCTGCTCTAGCCCGCCTGAGAATTTCTGTGTTGGTGATCATGTCGGTCCATGGGACCTTGAGCATTCTTCGGTGAAGCCACATTTCAAAAGCCTCTAACCTGTTCATGGTATTTACTTTCAAGGTCCATGTTTCACATCCATAGAGCAAGACCGACCACACATAACATTTTAGCATTCTCTGCCTTAGTTTTAAGCTGATATTGTCATTGCAGAAGAGGGATTTCATTTTAATGAATGCAGTTCTTGCTGCTTCAATTCTGCATCTAACCTCCACATCTGGGTCAAGAGTCTCCGTGAGAATACTTTCAGAAATTTCATCAAGAAGTGTAAAAATTCTGCTTTAAGGGGTTGGAAAAAGAAGTGGAGGTGTTTTTCGAAACCTAATGTAGACAGTGGCCTTCCTCTTCCCAATTTTCTCTCCCCCACCACTTCCTTCAGCCTCTTATTTACCCCAGAGGGAATACCATCATCCCACTGACTTGAGATTGAGTTGGGACTCTTGTGCAGCATTCACATTTAATAAAGGAAAATCGGTAGAAAAATGTATTTATGGTAAAGTAGGGCCTAGCTGCATTTTCAATTTATTTTGCAATTGTAATTTCGATCTTTGATTTTATCTAATGGCCAAACCACACTATCAAGTTTACCATCCAATTTTCATGAGACTTGGAGCTTGATCAAGTATACTTGACCATGTGTGGATGTTAATTTGCATGACGTGTACTTGAAGACTGAATCGATTTTTGATTCCGCCGACTTGATATAAGCTGTACGCATATAATATATATGTCAGCGGCCGATCGTAAAATCAGGCCGATCATGATGCGCCTGAGGCACTTCACGATATGCCGCCAGGCACTTCACGAAGTAGCTAGGCATGTGCCTGTGACAATTCAGTCATATATTCTATATTCAGTCAAACATACTGTGACTATCACCAACCAACTCACATGAACTGACCTCACTTCAAATATAATGGAACTTGTGTAACATGGACAAACTGCAAATTGGATGAAGCCTCAAGTTTCATGCAAATTAGATTGTAAACTTGATTGCGAGTAGTGGCCGTAAGATTGTGCAACACTTTTACAAGATTTAGAAATAATTTGTATGGATAACTGAATAAATTGTAGGAATATAACAAATTTGGCACACTTAATTTATGTGATTGTAAAGAAGTTACACATTTCTAAAAGTAAATTAAAAATTCACCACAGTTTACAAAAATGCATTAAGAAAGTACCTATTAAAAATGTTGCCTATTAGAATTATAACAATTAAAAATTTTTGAAAATGCGGGAAGCCTATAAACATCCTTTCTGAACCGATTATTTTTATTCAAAGTAAGTAGGTACACGCAAAATACTCATTACAAAAAATAAATACCTACTTTTGGACATTTTTTTTCTAATAATAATAATTACACTTTAAACAATCAAACCAATGAATGAATGAATTAATTGAGTGTATCATTGTAAACCCCTGAACTGACAATTCCTAGAAATGTGATCGTCATGTCATTAGTCATCGATTTTTGAAAATGTTAAATATTATTTTCTTCCGAAGTAAGGAACACTTGAGCTTACTTCGGTGCACACGGATACGCCACAGCACACTTCTTTCGATTTAATTTATTATTGTTATAATAATACAATCTCACGAAAAATTAATATCAATTTTTTTCCCCCATCTGTCTGATTTAATTCAAAGCTTTATTGATAATTTCAGGTTTGAGACTCGGCTCATATTTATTTTGTTGTAATTACAGTATTATTTCATAGATGTCAGCATCGAATTATACACGAGCTTTAAACTCTCTCCAATAGATGACAACATCAGTGCAAAATCATATATTTTTTAAATTATTGTTATTTCGCTTATTATTTATTATATTTAACAAATAAATTATATTTTTAACAATTTACGTTCTAGAAAAGAAAACAATCATTTTAATTTTCTAAGTCTAACTTTTTTTTTAAATGATACAACAACACTATTTTCGTAAATAATCAAATAAAATAAGTTTAAAAAGTTGTTCAAAAGTAAAAAGGTAAATTGGTTCTTCTTGAAAACCCCATAATATGTAGATTTTGATTTCTCTTCGCATGGTTTTGGGTTTTGAACTCGATTTTACGGCCCAGAAAAATATTTTCACAGCAAAATTATGATCGTATCAATAAATAATGATAATAGAACAGTACTTATATATTATAATAATTGGATATGGTAGAATTTGGAGCTATTTTCTGTCCCAGCCAGCTGTGTTGTAGAACCATGACGCGTCCTCTCTCGATTTGGTCCAAGATGATTCCAAATTATTGTCCTGAAATGTAAGGACAAAAATTATTAAGGCGATCCAATAGTCCAGGAAAAAATCGAAATCGGAATTCACTCCCCTTTAAGATGAAGCCATACTAAATAATGCAAAATCATACAAAATCGTATGTTTTTGTTTTGAAAATTGGATCGCTTGGAAGTATTATAGAAGCTTCTTTTAAATGGCCCTTAAAAACATCGATCAGTTTTTTAATAAGCCTATAAAAAAATAATATATAAAGTCTGTAAAAAACACTTTTAAGTCCAAACTCTCCTATTTATAAACCCTTTTTCGGATATGGTTTTATTGTTTAATGTAGCAAATTCAGTTTCTTTTATAATAATCGCAAAAAAATTTGATATTTACGCCCGAAGTTCCCAAAATAAAATAAAATATGCATTTTCGCGTTGTTATTTTACTGTACGGCCGGCAGTAGATGAATTTGGATTTTCAAAGTGAACTCTATGCCGTCCACCGAAGGGCTACATAAGTAGTCACACCCGTTTTCTTATCAGTTCGCCCCCGAACGGAGCGGGAAACGGACGCTAGGCTCCACGTCGCTTTGTTTCGTGAAATCAATTTTAAAATTCTGTTTTATTACAATAAATAATGCGTAAAAAATGAGTCAATATTTTTCAGACGCCTTACGAAATCAACCTGTAAAAATAAATTCTCAAATACCTTTTCCAACCTTTCCAAAATCTTTTTCTCAAGTATTTTTAAACTCCTCCCATAAAAGGGCGTGAATTCCAATTTCGATTTTTCCTGGACTAGTGGATCGCCTTAAGGGAGGGGTTTGAAAATACTTGAGAAAAGCTTTTGGAAAGGTTTGAAATTTTTTTGTTTACAGGTTGATTTCGTAAAAAGCCTTAATTCCTTTGTACGCATTGTTTATTGTAATAAAACGGAAATTTAAAATGGATTTCACGAAATCAAGCGACGCGGAGCCACACGTCTATTTCCCGCTCCAGCCGGGGCGTGACTGATGCGATGTAGGTGTGGCGTGGTCAGTAGTTCTTCGGTGGACGGCATAGGGTTCACTTTGAAAAACCAAATTCGTCGACTAGCGGCCATATTGTAAAATAACAACGCGAAAATGTATAAGTATTTTATTTTAATTTGGGAAGTTCGGGTGTAAATATAATTTTTTGCGATTATTATAAAAGAAACTGAATTTTCCATATTATACAGCAAAACCATATCCGAAAAGGGGTTTATAAATAGGAGAGTTTGGACTTGAAAGTTTTTTTTATAGACCTTATACTTTATTTTTTTATAGGCTTATTAAAAGACTTATAAAAAAATTACCGAAATTTTTAAGGGCCAAAGTATGTTCTACAGGCAGTATAATTGAAGCATCCATAATACTTCTAAGCGATCAAATTTTAAAAACAAAAACATATGATTTTTTATGATTTTGCATTATTTAGTATGGCTTCATCTTCACGCCCTCCGCACTAGCGACTAAGGTTTGCTATCCGAACGGTTACAGAAATAGACGATGATACCCGATTCACAGCAGGGCTCCCTCAGTAACTTCTTCCCTTACCTCAGAACTACTCAGAGGATCCATTAGAATGGACGTTAAGTCCGGTTAAATAATACGATAATAAACACCACTCGCAACCTCACGCAACGAGTATCATTGAAATTTCGAACATCCGAGAAGTATTGTTTATTAGAAGAAACAATAGAATACTACGGGTGAATGCAGTAATTTTCCCTTCATTATAAAATTTTATCAAGAAATATCAAAATTTTGCTTTGAGGGAAGGGAAAAGGGGATGGGGTGGTTTTTAGAAACCTCACATAGGCAGTCATCTTCCTCTTCTTTTGAAGATAAAGCAGTGTGCCAAATTTCATAAAATTAAGTTATTCGAAAAACTCTGCACCTCTTAAAAGACGTTTTAAAATACTGAAATAATTCCAACGTCGAGGAAATGCAATGGAATATCAAACCTTTTGGATAAGCCTTGGCCCTTGGCTACTACAGAATTGGAATGATAAATAAATATATTACAGAAGAGAAGAAAGTAGATCAACTTACTCCAACATTAAGCGGCTGATGCGTCATGGCAGATGCGGGACTCAGGTAATCCATATTGGTGTAATAGCCCCCGTAGTTCTGGTAGCAGGCAGTACTCTGAAATAATAAAAAATTCACAATCACTCAAAATCAACTATGTAAATGAAAAAAAAAATAGTTTTGGCCCAAAATGCGAGCCCTGTGGAACACCGTGGCAACGAACGTGTATGGTTAAATACTAAATGTCATCAATTTCTTCAGTCCATTTTCTTTTGAAGTATCTTTGAAACTTATCAATATCTCCGTAATGGGAACTGATAATGGAATTTTAGTATATGCCGAATATCTCTGCTTACCTCATCAGAGATATCCGGGTACTCTAAATAAATGGTCACGGAATTTAGTTTATAAATCAATACACTGATTGGTAGAGTTATATTTTATTTGGTAAAAGAAGTGAGATAATACAAAGATTCTATCCGCGACAATAATTTGCGTATTAAAAATAGTTTACTAGCGAGAGGAACGTTCAAGACGGAATGGTCTCGAAATTTCTTCCACTCGCGAGCTCAGTTCCGCTGTCTGCGCATTCTGTTGCGCAGCCAAGTGTTGCCAGCGTCAAGATGTCATTTTACTCAAAATACAATGATAATCGCGGTGCCTACATACCTCCTCCCCAGCATTTTATGCGACAAACGCACATATGTAAGAAAAAAACTTAAAATTAAACAAAAATTACATATATAGTGTTCGGTGCTGACTAAAGCAACCTAGTTTGAGTGTAAGTATTGTAATTAAATAATAATTATTAATTAATTCATAAATTTTTATAAGTCTCATAAGCTACGGAAAGGGGAAACCACATCGTGCTAATACAAAAATGTAACCTGTTGGCTAAGTTAAATTACTTCAAATCTATTAAAGATGAGTGACGTGTGTCTTCATTATAATCATACAACTAGGGATAAAAATTAATAAGTGAAAATTTTACACAACTTATAAGTCAAGAAAGAAAATACGTAATGGGTATCACACTTCGTAGAGATAAGGAAAGGAGCAACCACGTCATATCTATATGAGGTATGATATTCACTGCATAAGTAGAATGGTATCATATACTTGAGTACTTTAAAATTAATAAAGTTCATTTTTTATGTATAGAACATCAGGAAACGTATATAAATATATAAAAATATCAAACCTATATAAAAATAAGGTGAACCATATTAAGAAATGTGTTTAGACATCTGTCCCGTAAATCGTGGGATATCATAATGAAAAGTTGTAACCTATGCAGATCAAAATTTATGTGTAACTAAAATTACATACATACATCATACATTAACTAGTATGGAATACTACACGCAATAGTTGGTATTATAATTAGGTCATGCATTTAAGTGCATCTAAAATTACATCATGCCTTTATTAGCATGGGAAAACGAATGCAATATAGCTTGTATTATTTTTAAATCATACATCTAATATTATATACATCATGCATTTATAAGCATGGAATAAAGAATACAATAGTTTGTATTATTTTTAGATCATATTATTTATGTTCATCTAACGTTACATACATCATGCATTTATTAGCATGGGATAAAGAATACATCTCAAGGAAAATCTTGGAAAGTTACTTCATGTTATAACATGGTATATCATTTTATGATAAAAGTTGAAAAGATTTTTCCTATTTACATTTTGAAAATAGGTTGAAAATATTTTTCATGTTTTGACATTTTTATAAAAATAATTAATAATTAATTATACAAAATTTTTTAATGCTTTAACAGGTGTACATGGGTGGTCTACGTCATACATTTATAAGTACGGAAAGAGCAGTACAAAATTTACCTATAAATACATGATAACAATATGCTTCACGTTTTGACAGGTGTGGGAAAGGTAAACAGTCATCACACACCTATCAAAATATGGTAATATAATAAGGAAATGGAGAAGGCAGTTCATTGTACCTTCTACACATATGTGAATTTTCATACTGAAAACGTATGGCAAAACTACATCATGTTTTCCCAGGTATTGTGGAATGATACATCACATACCTATAAAAACATGGAAAACACTCATCACACTTTTGTAAGTGTATGGAAAAATACATCATGCACTTAAAAAAGCGTGGAAAAAACGAAACGACACATATTACATGGTATTTTGCTATGTATAAATATACATGTTGACATCATGTTCTATGAACATGAGATTTTTTAAAAACAACCCTTCCTTAAGACAGGATTATTGAATATATCAATTATGACGATGGTTAAACAAACCTAGAGTTCAATTTCTACCAAAAATTGTAGTCTCTAATTATTTTCATTATATTATGAAATCATGTTCTATAAACATGGAGATTTAAAAATAACCCTTCCTTAAGACAAGGTTATCAAATATGTAAAAGAATAACATAGTTAAATAAACTTAGAGTTCCAACTTCCATCAAAAGTTGATGTCTCTAGTTATTTGTAGTTACAGTAATCTTTAAAAAATATACTACCAAAATTTATGTCAATAATGTGGATTTACTAATGAGATATATCTGTGAATCGAATTTGGGAGTATATAGTGATTTTATATCGGAAAAAAATTTATATGGAAAAACTATGTCTCTGTCAGCCTTTTTTCTAAAGGGCCTGGTACCTGTCTGGAAAATGCACTCTTCTACCGGACCTTGTAGTAGTAATTTTGTCCGGGGTCTGTTCTGCGACAGGTTCTTCGATATTCAACTTCTCTTCGGAAGGAACGAAGGCTGGTTTCAAGCGATCAATAGAGACGCGCTTTGGTTTTCCATTGATGATAATGACGTATGTCTTTTCGTTACGTTCTTCCACTTTGTAAGGTCCATCGTAAGGGAGTTGAAGCGATTTTCGTGCGGAATCAGTTCTCAGAAAAACGTGAGTAGAAGAAGGTAGATCTTTATGTATGAAAAACTTTCCTGAACCGTGATTACTGGCAGGAGTAGATTTTATATTTTCAAATCTTCTTTGTAGTCGACCGACGTAAGTATCTGGCTCTTCGCGAGGCGTAGGAGTGAAGAAATCACATGGTAACCTCAGCGTTCTACCATAGGTAAGTTCAGCAGGCGAGCATTTTAAATCATCACGAACCGTTGACCTCAATCCAAGTAGTATAATAGGGAGAGTCTCCAACCAGTTCGGGTCGCCGTTAGCCATAAGTGCCGACTTGAGGGTTCTATGCCACCTTTCTATCATGCCATTAGCTTGAGGGTGGTAGGCGGTTGTCCGCGTATGCTTGATTCCGAATTTTTCTGTGAGTTTTTTGAAAAGACATGACTCAAACTGACGTCCCTGATCTGTCGTAATAGTTTCGGGGACACCATGCCTCGAAATCCAGTGAGTTGTCAGTGCTGTGGCGACTGTGTCTGCTGACATATTCTTTAAGGGAACTGTTTCGGGCCAGCGAGTGAATCTGTCAATCATGGTGAGCAGATATTGATAATCACTACAAGCGGGCAGGGGTCCAACCAAGTCGATGTGGACGTTCCGGAAACGGTCTTCAGGCAGAACATACGTGGCTCTTGGCGCGACTGTATGTCTGGAGATTTTGGCCTTTTGACAATTTATGCAATGTTTGACAAAGAACTTTATATCCTTCGCCATGTTGGGCCAAACAAATCTCAATTTAATACTGTTGACAGTCCCATTAATGCCTGGATGACAAACATTATGCACATTTTCTATGACCTCTTTTCTCATATTAGATGGTACGAAGGGTCTTACATGACCGGTAGAGATATCACACCACAGTGAAGAATTAGTTCCAGGAATCACCAATTGACGTAGGGAGAGGGAGGAGTCCTCAAGTGCCTTAGTAATCACGTCGGGGTCACCAGTTTTAGTATATGCCGAATATCTCTGCTTACCTCATCAGAGATATCCGGGTACTCTAAATAAATGGTCACGGAATTTAGTTTATAAATCAATACACTGATTGGTAGAGTTATATTTTATTTGGTAAAAGAAGTGAGATAATACAAAGATTCTATCCGCGACAATAATTTGCGTATTAAAAATAGTTTACTAGCGAGAGGAACGTTCAAGACGGAATGGTCTCGAAATTTCTTCCACTCGCGAGCTCAGTTCCGCTGTCTGCGCATTCTGTTGCGCAGCCAAGTGTTGCCAGCGTCAAGATGTCATTTTACTCAAAATACAATGATAATCGCGGTGCCTACAGAATTATTTGTAATTCTGGATACAAGATGGCCGTTTCCCAAACATTCTTTCTAACTTATTTAGTTCGGTTTTCAGTAACGGTTCATCACCCGGGTGGCAAGGTTTTTAATCTGACACGATTTGGTCTCATTTTTTAAACATACCGTCTTACAATGAAGTGTCCAAATCAGACCGTTTAGTAGCAGTCAGTGGTTTCTTACCAGAGTTTGACTTCTGCACAGAGTGAGACGTTACTGAGACGGCCGTAGTCAAAAGTTTATACCATACACAGTAGTATGTGCTCGTTCGACCTCTGGACCTCCTTAGAACCTAGAACTCCATTAGCACAGCTACTTCTTGCAATATGAATTGTTACTTGTATCGTGTAATTAAAAAATCCTGTCTACAGCAGGTACCTACCTACTATTAACTACGGTACAGACTATTAATCCTACACTCTATCCAGGTATTATGTTATATCTGTCACGGTTCACGTGTCAATTCTTTATAAAGGGTTATAACCCTATTTAGTTTTTCTACGGACACAAACGCATACTTTAATGTTGCCATTCAGATGGATGAAATTAATCAATTGACGACCTCCGTGGTCCAGTGGGTAAGACTCTTTCCGGAGGTCGCGGGTTCGAACCCGGCATGCGCAAATAAATTCTATTTGATTAATTTGTGTTATTTCACAATTAATTCATTTAAAATAATACATACTATATTTGCGGCATGTTCCAGAGTGGAAGATACTATCAGTATCGCCCTGGTGTAAGACCACCATTCAGAATTGAAACGTTGCTTAAAAATGGCTTTAGCCGTGTTTGGTGACCAGATCTGAATAGCCAGGTATACTTCCCAACCTTCCTCTTCCCCAACTCCTTCCCCTCCCCACTACCTTCAGCCTCACAACATACCCCAATTGGGGATGCCATAGTCTCACTGGCTCCAGACGGGAGCAGTTGAGATTCTTGTGCGGTATTCACTGTAAAAAAAAAAAAAAATCCGTTGTGCAAACGTCATCAGAGTGCGTTATTTAAGTGTGTGTTTTACCTGCGTTCCTGGAGCTATGGATCCAGTCATGGTGCTCCAAGGAGTGTCTATGGCAGCTGGTGACCAGATGGAAGCGCTGCTACTTCCAGAAGAATATGCTCCTGCCGACAACTGGAATTCAACAAACAAAAAATAATTTTAGATCCTCGATCAGAATGGAACAAATTTCATGGAAGAATCTCTAATTGGAGTGTGTTGTAAAGCTGAAAGGAGGTTGGGAAGGAGATGGGATGACGAATGTTAGAAATTACCTGACTATGCAGATCTGGCCTGTTAACACGGATAAAGACTCTTTAGGCAACGTTTCGATTCTGGGTGACGGTCTTTCATAAAAGCGATAATGAAAGCATCCATCACCCTGGAACGTGCCACAAATATCACAATTTTTCATGATCAGTTAGGTACATCATTTTCAAGTTCTGTGAATGTACTATTCAAGTTCTGTTACTATTCAAGTAACTACGGGAGTTACAGCACAGATAAATCGATAACTTTACAATATCGGATGGATAAGCGTATTCCGACGATTTCATGTCGACTTACCGAACGCAGTTTCACTGTTGACAGCTCAACCGATATTGACAGGGAATAAATAAAAAAATCGACATAATATATGCTTCCATTCAGTGGTCAAAAAGTATATATTCACATTCCCCAACCCCAAACGCCAATCAATTACGTAAAAACATTAATAATTTGTCATTGTTGAATTGAAATACTAACCTAAATATTTCCGTCTGAAATTTTTGATTGATTCTGTAGAGTCTGTATACGAATCAATCAAAAAATCTGCCAAAAGAAGAATAAAAAAAACATCGTTTTAACAAATGGTTCGGTCGTTTTTCCACTTGGGGTCGGTCATATCTATGGCCCTATTGCATCTATCGGTTGACCAGGACTCCCGCCCCTGGAGAGCGGCCAACTTCGAGTACCGCACCCGGAAAATTAATAGGGGTCTTACCTTCCCAGGTGTACTGCTCCTGAATAAGCAAGATGTCAATTTTGAGGTCAGACATGACCTTCAGTACTTCCAGTGTGGCCATCCGGGATCGCTGAAGGTTGACCTGACCTAGGGAAAGGGGATTATGATGAGCCATAATCCGTCATTCGGAAGGCTGCTTCCACCGCCGCCTTTTGGGCCGGACAGTACCTATCACCCGTCGGGTGATCCGCCGGCTTCTTAAAGCGAGAACAGGTGGCGCAGACAGCAGGCTGTGCCCTCTTGGGGCAATCTTCGTAGCCATGACCCACAGCGGCGCAGTGGCGGCAAGTTTCCTTTTCTTGTGAGCAACTCTTGGAGATGTGCCCGTACAAATGACATTTAAAGCACCTTGTGGCACCTGTATAATCGCGGGTCCGACAAGCATTCCACCCAAGATAGCACAGCCCGCTGTCAATAAGTACCTTCCTGGCGGCCGGGTGGCACGTCAGGACCATGTTCATGGTGGGGCCATCACGTTTCCCAAAGAGGGAGACTCTCCTCATGGTGCGGAGGTGGTCTTCCAGGGACAGGGTCGTTTGTCCTTCCAAGTTGTTAAGAGTAAATTTCGCTGAAGAGGGCCTGGTCAGCGGAGGGCTCGCCTTTGGGAACATTGTACACAACAATTTTGAGCAGACGTCCCAGGGGTTAACTAGTTTTAAACCGCTCGCTGCAAGTTTAGTACCCGCCTTCAGGATGTTTTCCAGATCCTTTTTGCCTTTGGCCTGTAGGGCCATGCCAGCACCTTTGATCTTGCGTACGCGCACGATCTGGAAATCATCGGTCCTTGGGTTAATTAATTTCTCCATATCCTTCTGTGTGCTTTCTGATGATTTCCCCTCAGGAATTTCAGGGTACACAAGTACCGTCAGCGGTTTAGGGGGCAAGGGTCGCTCAAAACCATTCACAATAACCTTTTTGGAAGAAGGCAAACCGGCCGCAGCTGACGCGTACGATAGTGGAGCAGAGCTCAGGGTGGGACGAGCCTTGATTGCCGTGTCCAGTTTTTTGGACATTGAAGCTTGTGCGTTCAGTACTTGCTCAATTGTAGCACTCCTGGTGGTTAGAGTATTTATCTCTAACATCAAATGAGTGATGTCTGACATAAGGTCATCCACTAATTGATTCAAAGAACTCTTGTCGGCCTTATTTAACTTATTGGAGCCATCAGTGACAATGCACCTAATTCGATGACACTTCTCAATAGCAGGAATGGCCTTCCGGGTTGATTCCGCCAGTACCTGTTGACTATTTAGAGAGTCACTGATTCTAGCCCGTTTCTTATTCCCGGCTATGGGAGTTGGGGGGAGGATCCCGACAATGGAGACGCCACTGGGTCCAGGTTGGGGGTTGGGTAAATATGCAGTTAGTCCACCTCACAGATAATACGGAACGTTCGTGTTGTTGAAGTTTGATGCACGGATAATACGGAATATTCCTTTTTTAACAAATAGATAATAGACAATCAAATGTGACATTTGCCGAAAGTACCAACATCATAAAATAAATTCTTGTATATTCTTGATTCAACTAGTTATATTTTCCTAGCCAGGAATTAATGACGTACAGTACCTACCTACTCACTGGTTGAGCTAAAATACGGTAAATTTTTGAGATCGCTGGCAATGGTTAATACGCACTTTTTTTTGAAAAAATCTTTTGATTCACCATTTACATTAAAAGACAACTATTTGCATTGGGGAAAGTGGAAAATATTTCATTCTAAATTTCGATTACGTAAAATTAAAATTAGCTTTCATTCTGTGAAACGAGACCGTCCATTTTCAAACATTATTTTCAAATGTCATTTTGTTATGTTGGTATAAGTTTGTGTGATATGGTTTATGATACAAAATAAAGTGCCCCCTTTATACCGCCTGCTCGCGTCAAGGCAAGAAAAACATCCCAGTTTTCAAGTAGTTTAGCGGCTACGCTAGGTTTGTGTAACATGGTTTGTGATACAAAAGAAAGTGCCCCTTTATAACGCCTACTCGCGCCAAGGCAAGAAAAACATCCCAGTTTTCAAGTAGTTTAGCGGCTACGCTAGGTTTGTGTAACATGGTTTGTGATACAAAATAAAGTGCCCCTTTATAACGCCTACTCGCGTCAAGGCAAGAAAAACATCCCAGTTTTCAAGTACTTTAGCGGCTACGCTAGGTTTGTGTAACATGGTTTGTGATACAAAAGAAAGTGCCCCTTTATAACGCCTACTCGCGTCAAGGCAAGAAAAACATCCCAGTTTTCAAGTAGTTTAGCGGCTACGCTAGGTTTGTGTAACATGGTTTGTGATACAAAAGAAAGTGCCCCCTTTATAATGCCTACTCGCGTCAAGGCAAGAAAAACATCCCAGTTTTCAAGTAGTTTAGCGGCTACGCTAGGTTTGTGTAACATGGTTTGTGATACAAAAGAACGTGCCCCTTTATAACGCCTACTCGCGCCAAGGCACGAAAAACATCCCAGTTTTCAAGTAGTTTAGCGGCTACGCTAGGTTTGTGTAACATGGTTTGTGATACAAAATAAAGTGCCCCTTTATAACGCCTACTCGCGTCAAGGCAAGAAAAACATCCCAGTTTTCAAGTACTTTAGCGGCTACGCTAGGTTTGTGTAACATGGTTTGTGATACAAAAGAAAGTGCCCCTTTATAACGCCTACTCGCGTCAAGGCAAGAAAAACATCCCAGTTTTCAAGTAGTTTAGCGGCTACGCTAGGTTTGTGTAACATGGTTTGTGATACAAAAGAAAGTGCCCCCTTTATAATGCCTACTCGCGTCAAGGCAAGAAAAACATCCCAGTTTTCAAGTAGTTTAGCGGCTACGCTAGGTTTGTGTAACATGGTTTGTGATACAAAAGAACGTGCCCCTTTATAACGCCTACTCGCGTCAAGGCATAAAAACTCCACAATGCTAGTTGGTGTACCTTCCTAAAATATTTGAGAATCAATTTTTCCGCTATGGCAATCTTTTTTAATATTCTAGCTATTGGTACCTTGGAAAATGTGAAGGATTGATTGTCTATAGCGCCGTTTACACGCACACTTCGGAGCGACCGAGTCCCGCGCCACTTCAGGCCGCCGCGCAGAAAAGTAAAGACCGATAGGTTTACAGCGCAGTTCACTGTGAGACTTTTCTGCGCGGCGGCCTGAAGTGGCGCGGGACTCGGTCGCTCCGAAGTGTGCGTGTAAACGGCGCTTATGAACATATAAGTTGTTGATATAAATAGAATATGGCGAAGAATTTGTAATCGCGTAAGTGAATTAATTTAAACAAAATTAAAATGTTAAATGCATATTTTTTGCATGTTTTTTGGTCTCCCCCGACTTAAATACTCATTTTTCGTGATAATAAAGCTGAATACAACAGTTTGAATAAAAAATATTCCGTATTAACGAGTAAGTGGTTTAATGCATAAATAATAATGTTTTTTTCTCAGAATCCGACAAAATACGATTCTGGAAAAAAAATAGAGCAATTGGGTTGAGCGCCATTCTAATTTTTGGAAAAAAGAAGAAAAACCACAAGTAGCAACAAGGTTGCTCTTGAATTGTTTCGAATCCAACGAATGTGACCTGATAGGTGTGTTCATTTGGTGTATTCGAAACGATCCCCAATATACAACATTACTATGAATGTGTAGGATGGGGTGAGGAGGAAAAAGAGAAAAAAAAAGAAAAAACGGGAGGATTTCCTATTATAACAGAAATCGTCGCGACATTCTTACAATATGGTGCTGTGACCATAGTAGTGAGCTGCGGCAATGGTCTGAAACCAATGGTTATTATACAGACTTGCACTTATGATTTTATATTTACAACATTAGGGTAGGGACGTACTGGTACGACAAAAACCCGACACAAAACAATTAAAAAAAGGTGATATGACAAGATGAGACGATGAGGTGGGAAAAAAACGCGCGGATGCTGCAAGAATTGTGAAAAGGAAAGCGACGTCTCGGAGCAAGAGTTTTCCGGAACCGTTGACGGTAGGAGGAAAAGGAGGCCCTTTCCCGAAGTGATCAATTTCAGGAAGAGGATGCATACAAGTATGAAAACGGTGCCCCAAGAGGTGCTCTTGTGGTACAGCAGGCAAGGCACGCAGGATGTACAAGAACATATAAAATTATGCAAAAAGAAAAATAGTGTACAGGAGTTAGGCTACCGTTGACATTAATGTGCCTTCGGGTGTAAGGATTACCTTACGAATGCCCATATGGGTGATTATTTACATTTAATATTTACAAGTAACTCTCGTCATTTGACCTATTGGGATGGTTTGAAAACACAAAAAAAATATATTACCTACTGCAAAAAATTAAGGTTCTCCATTTTATTCACGGCCTTGTCGGAAAATGTGCTGGATGAATTTTCTTGACAAGAATTATAAGACTTCTAAAGAGACCGCATCGCACTGATTGACGACTGGCCAAGAGAGGTCAGGGGCGTAATAATGATCAGGGTTAACAAGATGCATGTTTTGCCAATTTGATAACGCCTGAGTACTTGATGTGATGGAATTTACTGATTCCGTATTCCCAATTTTGACAATGTCTTTCACATGGTAATTTCCGATGTGTTTACCAGAGATGTCAGATCGTATATTTTTGTTGGTTCCTGGGCTTGCACCACCAAGGGTTTTGCTTCGGAGACTGTGAGGGGGGTAGGGATGATTTCCGAGGTGACTTCCGGTTGAAATTGCAACCTCCTGATGTATTTTTTGTTGTAGAAAGAAGCATATAGAGTAAGGCATTTTTTGGATTTATTCCTAGGAGAAATCTTTCTATTTCTCAGGGCCTGTAGTAGTTCTTCCTTTCTTGAAGTAAAAATGTGCGGGATTATACCCAGCGTGACTTGAGGAACTTCCATGGTGTATAGGATCGTGTCAGAGTGACCTTATGTTGGAAAAAGTGAGAACTAGACTCGCAATTGGAAAGAAATTGGGCAGAGATTGACCACTGGGGACGTATTTTTTACAAAAAGTTTTTTTTTTTTTTGCGAAAAAACGCGTTTTTATAAGTGTTTGGATTATTTGAAAATTTGGGCAGCGGTTTGCCTCAAATAACGTGTTTTTGTGAAAAAATCCAGATGTTTTGGAAATTTGTTGAAAATTTTCAAAGTCCAAAAACGAAAAAAAAATTGGGCAGCGGTTTGCCTCAAAAAACGTGATTTTGTGAAAAAATCCAGATGTTTTGGAAATTTGTTGAAAATTTTCAAAGTCCAAAAACGAAAAAAAAATTGGGCAGCGGTTTGCCTCAAAAAAACGTGATTTTGTGAAAAAAATCCAGATGTTTCGGAAATTTGCTGAAAATTTTCAAAGTCCGGATATGAAAATTTTACGGGCCAGGATTCACCTTAATGGAACACGTTTTTAGAATTTATTCTGATGTTTTTGAAAAAGGTTTGCAAATTTGCAAAAGTCCGGAAATAAAAAAGAACGGAACGAGGTTCGCCTTAAACGAACATGTTTTTAGAATATTTCCATTAGCTTTCCAAAGGGGAATTCTTCAGAAAAAGAAAGAAATATTTTTTTCTTTTATACAAGTTTTCGTGGAAGTATTTGTTTGAAAATTCAACAATGTCTTGGGGAATAGTTTTTTTATTTACGTGGCTAGACTGTAGCCTGATTTGAGCATCACCAATTATTGGTATTTACACGCAAACTTCCTTTCGTCATAACAAGGATTATATACAGATAGTATGTATACGGTTGTAATGTTAGCTTTCGAGGAATCGACGTCAACGCGAACTAGGCATTTTTCAAATTATGTCGTATGTTTCTTTATAAAAGAAGGAAAAGAAAAAAGAAGGAGAAACGGACGGCAGAAGTAAAAAAATGCCCAATTGTCAAATGACAGAAAGAATTTAATCCACTTGTTCCCCTAGGCTGCAAAATATGTCGATATAAATACAGACCAGTACTTTGCGAAATAGGAGTATTATAAATAATAGGTTTATTAACTTTCGGGAAACGAAGCGGGTAATTGGTTTATCATATACAGGATTTTAATTTTTTTTTTAAGTTTAAGTTTCTTTATTCTTTGAATTATTCATTACATGAATTGGGGATTTTTCGACCACCATACTAGGCACATGCCTGTGTTGTGGTGGTCGATTTTCATATACAGTATATTAAAAGATGCAATATAAAGAAATGTGCGAGAATATAAAAAATAAAATAAAAATATATAAATATAATTATAATTATAATTATAATTATAATTATAATTATAATTATAATTATATATATATAATATGTATATTATATATAATAATATTAAAGAAATTTAAAGAAAACAAATGAATATAAAATAATGTAAATAACTAAAGAGTATGGAAACAATAAATTACTATAGAGTATAAAAGAGTATGAAAGAATATAGTAGAATATAAAAATAATATGAAAAGTATAGAACATAGAAGGCAATACATGAAAGAATATAAAAATGATATAATTATAAAATATATAAAGTCGAAGTAAGTACTTTGTAGAGTATGCAAATAAGAAATGATAACGATTTTAATGAAGATCTGTGTGTACGTGGTAATATTGGTAGGTACATTATTTCAAACCAATTTTTGTACAAATAAATTTTGGAATAAATTTATGTTTCGAGTCCGCCGAATTACACTGGTCACTAGAGTAAATTATTATTGTTACAGTGATTTTCTGGTGGCACTGGGCTCTGAGTACATAAACATGTAGATATAGGCACTAGTACACAGTGGTGCCAAACAGTTTTAAAGAATTAGTTTTTAAAAGTATTTAAACTTTTGGCTATTTATATTATAGTGATTACAACCAAAAAAAATTATTAGCGGTATATAAACCGATATCAATTTTATTTACAAAATATTACTAAAAACTTTTCTTCTCCCACATTTTATAAAAAAGTTGAAAGCTTTATTATATTTTCACAATGGAAATAAAATAAAGTGATGCTATCCTCCAGATAAAAGAAGTAATAATGAGATATTATATTTTACAAATATCAATAATTTGCAGATGATGTTTTCACAATGGCAAAAACACATTTTCACAGAAAAAATAAGTAGATATGTATGCACGAGAAGAGGACAATAAGTGAAATAATAATTAAAAAATATTTTTCCTTAACAAGTGGAAAAAAAAGAAAAAATTTTAGTGTGCTAGTACTTAGGAGTATTTTTTATGATTTGAATATATCATATTATCGAGTCAAATGCAGTTTAGCTGCTAGCATATTGCAAAAGCGGTTTAGGCAAAAGTTGATATTCATAAAAGGATTAAATATCTATCCCATTATCAATGACACGTGACCTTTGTTTCCCACCAAGCTTATATTTAAATAAAACAAAGTTTGGCAATGACATAATTCTCTTCAAATAAATTTTCTAAAGAAATTCTTTAAAAAACTGTCGACCCTTTACGGATATCCATATTTGGACACTAGTTGCAAAGTGAGTAAGTGTACTAGATTTTTTGATGTTGTTATTTAGTTCGTTGTATATTTTAGGTGCGATGTATGAGTATTGCCTTTGTGAAAAAGTTGTTTTTGTTGTAGGGATTGTGCATTTTGCATGAGTTGAGTAACGAGTATGTATATCTTTTTGTGTGGATTTTATCAAACCATTTTTCCAGATATGGATGAGAACTATCTTAATGTACAATTGGCGAATGTCTAAGACAGCTAGTTTTTTGAAGAGTGGCTCTGATGGATGAGAAGGGGAACATTTGAAGATGATCCTTAACAAAAGTTTTTGAATGGTCACTAGAGGGTAGAGAATGGATGCTGCACAACCTCCCCATCCTATAATGCCGTATGTTGCTATAGATTGAAACAGAGCAAAATAAACACTTCTGAGTGTTTTTATGTCAAGGATTGATCGAATAGAATAAAAAATATAGCATAACTTACGGAGTCTCTTTGTTATGGAGTTGATTTGGGCCTCCCAGCGTAAATGGTTATCTATAGTGACCCCTAGGTATTTTATTTCATTAGAAGGTTTGAGAATTGGGCATGAACAGCTGTTTGAAAGAGATAGTGAGGGATTATCTAGATTTTGTGGGCAAGTGTGAATGACTAGCTTAGGAAGGTTTTCTGGGAGAGTGAATTTTCGGGTTGAGAAATGCATATATTGCGTTTTTTGAATATTTAGGGTGAGGAGGTTAGAGTCTAGCCATTTTTTAATTTTGCTCAGTCCAGAATTTGCTTTCTCGATTGTTATTTTCCATATTTTACTTGTAAATATGATAACAGTGTCATCAGCAAAAGATATTATATTACCTTCAATATCCAAATTCAGTAAGGAGTTCATATAAATGAGAAATAAGAGCGGTCCTAGAACACTCCCTTGGGGCACGCCATAGGAGATAGGTAAGCATTTACTCCTATATTCTTGATTAGAGTGGATGACGGTTGTTTGTGATCTCTGTGTGAGGTAGTTTTTAAACCATTTCAGAGCAGTACCTTCTATCCCAATCTGTTGGAGTTTTTTTAAAAGAATGTGGTGGGAAATAGTATCGAAGGCTTTAGACAGATCTAGAAAAACAGCAAGAGGTTTATTGCCTTTATCGAGGTTATCTGATATCAGTTTGGTAAAGGTTGCAATTGCATCAGCAGTACTGCAATCTTTACGAAAACCGTATTGGTTTTTTGAAAGAATTTTATTGTCCTCGAGGAATTTGAGGAGTCTTAGTTTCACTACTTTTTCAAAAATTTTGGATATAGTGCTCAATAACGATATAGGCCTGTAACTATTCAGGGAAGATCTGTCACCTGATTTGAAAATAGGGATGATAGAGGCATGTTTAAGTGATTTTGGGAATATTCCGGATTGGAGGCTTAAGTTTATAATATGTTTGAGAGGGCTGGCAATAAGGGTTTTTAAATGTTTAGCGAGTTTAGAAGAGATTTTATCTACTCCTGTTGAATGGCTATTTTTTAATGATGTGATGATTTCTATAATTTCCAGTTCTGTGGTAGGAGTGAAAAGAAATGGAGTATAACTCAGATGAGACAGGGATATTTTTTTTGCTAGGTCATGTTCCGAAACATTATTTCTAGTTAAGATATTATTAGAAAGGCTAGATCCGACTGAGGTGAAAAATTTATTGAAATGGTCTGCGATTTTTACGGAGTCATTACGTGTATTTGTTAGTGATCGGCCTTCAATGTTAATCTTATTGATGGGTGTAGTCGTTTGTCTAGTATATGATATGTCCTTGATAATACTCCATATTTTTTTCTTGTCGTTTTCGGCGTTTATGATTTGTTTTTTATAGTAATCTTCTCTGGCCTTCACAGTAATTTTCTTGCAAACATTTCTGTATTTCTTGTAAAATATGTGGGATTCATGGTCGTTGGGATTTTTTTTACAGAGTGCGTGGAGTTTATCACGCTTACGTATAGAATGAAGAATACCAACAGTTATCCAAGGTTTGAGTTTCGTGTCATAATGTTTTGTTTTGTCTGTTGTTTTGGATGTAGCGTTGGTTAAGTGGTTCTGAAGTGTTTGGACAAAAGATTCACAGGCTAAATTAGGATCATTTTGTTTGTAAAGATTCGACCAATTTTCTTGTGAGACCAGCTCAAAAAGTGTGGTATATGATATTTTATTTTGTGGAATTTCGTGCGGTTGTGGTTTATGTACTTTGTGAGAAAGAGAAGTTATGGTAGCGTAGTGGTCTGTGACGGTACATTGATATACAAGAGATATAGTTTTTAATTTACATTTTGAAAATACGTGATCAATACAACTTACAGACGAGCCAGATACTCTGGTGGGTGCTGTGATGGCTGGGACAAAACCTTGAAAAGTTAGCAGGTTTATGTAATCATTGGCTTGAGGATGCATGGAATTAATTATATTTATATTAAGGTCACCAATAATAAGTAGATTATCACAATCAGTTACACAAGATAAAAATTGGTTTAGTGAATTTAGAAAAGGGGTTATGTTAGACGTAGCTGGTGATCGATAAATTGAAAATATGGTTACGTGTTTATCTATAACAATTTTGAGACAGTTGGATTGGTTGATTATGATTTCGTTTACTGTGTGAGGTATGTGATTTTTTATATATATAATAACACCATCATTTTGGTTTATGTTATTCTGTGTGTTGTAGTGGGTGTAGTTTATTATATTTTTGGGAAGGTAATTTTCATTGATCCAGCATTCACTCAAAATGATTATGTCAAAGTTGGAGTTTAGGTCTGTGAGAACTATCAATAATTCGTTAAAATTACGGTTTATGCTTCTAATATTCATTGAGAAGATTTTTAGGGCTGATTGAGATAATGTTTGTTGAACTTCTAGATTACTGCTTGTTTCTTTACATTGAATTGGTGTCAAATTATCCAATAGATCAGCTATTTCTTCCATTTACAATGTTTGTAACCTAACAGAATCAGTTGCATTAAATATATAAATGGTTTAGACACATCGCATAAAAATAGTATCTTTGTGCTAGAAAAATATAATAATATTTTACTGCTGTTTATAAAAGAAAAATAAGAAAAATTTAAAAGTATATGAAAGTAAGTTTTGTAGTTAAAGGAACTTTGTTTACATGTTAGTGAGTGAGGGAGACAAAAGTTGCTTATTTTTGTCATTAACAATAATGACAGGAGTTCCAATTTCTTTTCGGATATATACTTGACCACCTCTGGTCCAAACAAATTTGAAAAGGTTTTCGCGTTTAGCCTTGCGAGCAAGAAACCATAGGTGCTTCGCCTGAAATGTCAGGTGTTCGGAAATGTATATAGGGGAGCTTGGTCCTGCCAATCCGATGAGGGTGGTGTTTAGTTTGCCTTCTCGATTTTCAGCTTGCTTGTTGAACCTTTTTACTTCTTCCAGAAAATCATCTCGGTAAATAGTGGATTTGAATTTTATTAAGATGGGCCTGCATTTATCTTTGGAGACTTTTAGTGTGGTGCGGTACGCTGAATCAATATTGGTAGCATCGTTTGAGCTGATGGTTTTTTTAATATTGAATAAAATATTATTTAGGTTTTCCCCGCTGGTTTCAGGGATTCCTCTAATCTCCAAATTTCTTGATCTGCTTTGTCTATCAATCTGTTCCATGTGGTTTTCAATAGCTTCAAGTCTCGCTTCGAGGTTATTGTTCTTTTTTTCAAGTATTTTGTTTTTATCTTCAAGGTCGTGAACACGAAGTAAAATCTCCTGGTATTGTTTACTCATTGTTTCCAGAGTTGCTAGAATTTGAGTGTTTTGTTCCATTAGTTTAGCGAGTAGTTCACTGTCCGGAGGTGCAGTACCGCTGACTTTAACATTAGGTAGTACCGTTAAACATTCCTTGCATTTGATCTGGGCGCGGCGCTCCTTACTGAGTCGACGGTAAGAGCTCTCCGCGACTCCTCCGCAATGTAAATGAAAGGTCCCTTTGCACAGTGCGCACACGAAAACCGACTCGGCTGAGAGAGTAGCCTCTGAACACATAAGGCAAGTATTATTCATGTTGCTGTATTTGTTTTTACTACTTGTGAGTTATCAGATTCGGATGTATTGCACTTCGGTAAGAGCGTGTGTGTGTGAGATTATCGCTCGCTGTTGACAGATTGAAATTTTTGTGATAATAATTTTTATTTTTTTTTTATTTCGATTTATTTACCAGTTGTTCGTCTTGGCACTAAAACTTTTCACACACTCGAGTACTGCCGTACACCGTAGATACTAGTCTAGTAGACAAAATAACTAAAATGAGTTTTAACTGATGTTTATTAGTATTATACTTGGAACGAAAAAAATACGTGTTTACTGTGGGTGTGATATTATTACATTGTTGAATAACTTTGTTTTTTAAATATTTGTGTTCATTTCCACTATTAACTTGTATTTGAAACTAGCAAATTTAGTCGGTCGACACTTGTAAACACTATATTATTCACGGCGACAACTTTCTTGGTTGAGCACTTTACGTAGGAATACCGGTGATAATGTTTTGTCGAGTGACGACTCGAAAATGAAGGGATCGTGCCCGTGATAATTTAAATTGCGATTCGAAGTTACGTTTGCGCGGGGGTTCTTGTTGGAAATGCTAGACAAATTGGGAATAACAAGACAAAACATTATACATTATGAAGTTTAAACAATTGCTGATTGAAGAACGAGACTGTGGGACCGTGAAGAGGGAGGAAAAAAAATGAGACCCCACGTTGAAGCCAGTGTTAGCATTACCGCTTACTTACGGCCATTTGCTAAACCAAACCTGGAAAGGACACGCAATTAATAGGCCAACAAAACTAGCTCAGGAAAGCCGGCGCAAGCAAGGTTCTCTCAAAACCAAGGCGAGTGCTTGTGGTTCGCTTGTGAATACCTCCTCCTCCTTTCCTCACAATCTCCAGGTCTCCCTCCTCAATCAGAACACAGTTTTGCACGTAAAGGGTTTATTCATTTAGAAGGAGACAGGGTTTTACAATTGCCAGCCTCGGCATACTACACATGGGTATTTGCTAGGACTAGAATTCTATCATGACGGGGGAACTTCTCTATCAACTCTCCACACGTGTTAGTGAATTTAAGGGCGGGACGTAGCACACAAAAGAGGGCAAGGGTTCATATTACTCACAGCAGCAGGAAATGCGGTAGTCAGCAGACAGGCTACTGGTGGGCGGGAGCCTTTTCGTGCACAATTCACATTATAGAAACATCACGAGTTTAGGTTCCCGCCTTGGCGCAATCACTTGGGACACTGTTGTCACGCCCGAGGCAAGCGGATGAATGGGTCCGGGCGCTGGCCGGCACGGGGCTTGCCCGTGTCGAACTCAGCGCGGTGCGGGGAATTTAGGTACTACGAACTATTCTGGCGTAAAATGGGGAAAGCAGTGAACTGGGGAAAACATTGTCACTTCGTAACGTAACAAACACTTGGCGTTGGTCGTTACTTTGACCCTGCGGCACCGAGCTAACTGAAATTTTGGATTCTAACTAAGAATCGTGGTCTGTACACGAATAAATCAAAAAATCTGCCAAAGGAAGAATTGAAAAAAAACATGGTTTTAAAACTCGGGGTCGGTGGTTTTCATACTTCGGGTCGGCCGTTTTAATACTTTGGGTCGGTCATATCTTTGGCCCAATGGCACCGATCCATCGGAAATTTTTGATTCTTACCAAAAATCATGGTCGTACATAAGTCAATAAAAAATTCTTCCAAAGATAATTTTTTTAAAAATTCATCGCTTTACGTGACAACACTTGTGATCGGTCATAACGAAGACCCTATGGCACCGAGCCGACTGAAATCATGGATTCGTAGTGAGAATCATGGTCTGTACACGAATCAATCAAAAAATTTGTCAAAAGAAGAATAAAAAAAACATCGTTTTAACACATGGGTCGGTCGTTTTACCAATTGGGGTCGGCCATATCTTAGGCCCTATGGCATCTATCCGACTGAAATTTTGGATTTTTAGTGTCTGTACACGAAACAATGAAAAATTTGCCGAAAGAAGAATTTAAAAAACGATTTTAACGTTTTTACACTTGGAGTCGGTCGTTTTAACACTTGGGTCGGTCACAACTTTGACCCAATGGAACCGAACCGAATAAGAAACATGGTCAGAACACGAAATAATCAAAAAATCTGCGTAAAGAAATTTAAAAAAAAATCGTCGTTTCAACACTTGAGGTCGGACGTTTTAGCACTTGGGGTCGGTCGATCGTTTTATTGATCGTCTGATAACAATCGTTGACCGTGCTCATATTGATAACTGGCCATAGCTTACGGATTTTGTCAATATCATATTGATGTAGGGTTTTATCGATCGTTCGATAACACTCGTTGACCGTGCTCGCACATACTGATAACTGATTTACGGATTTTTTCAATATCATATTGATACAGGGTTTTATCGATCGTCTTATAACAAACGTTGGCCTTGCTCGCACATATTGATAACTGACCATAGCTTACGAATTTTGTCAATATCATATTTATGTAGGATTTTATCGATCGTCTGATAACAATCGTTGACCGTGCTCGCACATACTTATAACTGACTTACGGATTTTGTCAATATCATATTGATATAGGGTTTTATCGATCATCTGATAACAATCGTTGACCGAGCTCGCACATACTGATAACTGACTTACGGATTTTGTCAATATCATATTGATATATCGTTTTATCGATCATCTGATAACAATCGTTGACCGTGCTCGCACATATTGATAATAACTGACCAATGACCATAGCTTAGGTACGGATTTGATCAATATCATATTGATATAGGGTTTTATGGATCGTCTGATAACAATCGATGACCGTGCTTGCAAATATTGATAACTCTCTACAGATGACATTTCGTCAATATCGTATTAATATAGGGTTTTATCGATAGTCCGTGCAGATACAAGCATGCAGGGCCAGTGTAAGAGTGAGGATGAAAATAAGATGAAGTGCTTACACTGGGGGTGGTGGATGTACTGCCCGTCAGCTGTGTGGGGAGAGGTTTACTGTAGTTGGGAGAGTCCCTCACGAGGGGAACAGAAGATGTAGGAGAAGCTGTCGTTGTACTGAAACCAAACATACAAACACATTTGGATGCAAAAGTTCGACTCACAAAAAATTATTCTTAATCACTATTTTTGATTAATCTTTACTACAAATAAGTTTACTTTATGTAAATTAAAAAAATATGTTTTCATTTAAATACAGTTTTTTCTATCGTTTCGCTTGAACAGAATTACAATAAGTTTTTTAAAACTACTTCATGAAAAATATAAGCGTAGCTTACAAAATTAGTATTAATAATCACAAAATAAATAGTAAGGGTGGGTTTCTTCATTTACCGAGAATGCTAAATGCAATGCTAATTGTAAAAATAAACGATCGAAATTTAAAAATTTCTATGCATTTGACCGTTTACTTTTACAATTAGCATTGCATTTAGCATTCTCGGTAAATGAAGAAACCCACCATAAGTGTAACTTTTACGCGTAAATCCACCGTTTTTAGACACCATCTGTCCGTAATTTGTATATACAAAATATGACTTTTGTGTATATACAAACGTGTATATACAAATGTGGTGTGTATACAATAGTCACACTAAAAATATACGTAAATAAAATTTTATCAATATAAACATTATTTAATTTATTTACAGGCTAAGTATTTTTGATGTGATGTATTAGGTATGCACTAATCATAAGGGAAGAGAGGGAGAGGGAGAGGGAGAGGGAGAGGGAGAGGGAGAGGGAGAGGGAGAGGGGAGAGGGAGAGGGAGAGGGAGGGAGAGGGAGAGGGAGAGGGAGAGGGAGAGGGAGGAGGGAGAGGAGAGGGAGAGGGAGAGGGAGAGGGAGAGGGAGGAGAGGGAGAGGGAGAGGGAGAGGGAGAGGAGAGGGAGAGGGAGAGGGAGAGGGAGAGGGAGAGGGGAGGGAGAGGGAGAGGGAGAGGGAGAGGGAGAGGGAGAGGGAGAGGGGAGAGGGAGAGGGAGAGGGAGAGGGAGAGGGAGAGGGAGAGGGAGAGGAGAGGAGAGGAGAGGGAGAGGGAGGGAGGGAGAGGGAGAGGGAGAGGGAGAGGGAGAGGGGAGGAGGGAGAGGGAGAGGGAGAGGGAGAGGGAGAGGGAGAGGGAGAGGATAGGGTGGGAGAGGGGAGAGGGAGAGGATAGGGTGGGAGAGGGGAGAGGGAGAGGAGGGAGAGGGAGAGGGAGAGGGAGAGGGAGAGGGAGAGAGAGGGAGAGGAGAGAGGGAGAGGAGAGGAAGAGGAAGAGGAAGAGGAAGAGGAAGAGGAAGAGGAAGAGGAAGGAAGGAAAAGGAAAAGGAAAAGGAAAAGGAAAAGGGAAAGGGAAAGGGAAAAGGAAAAGGAAAAGGAAAAGGAAAAGGAAAAGGAAACTGAAACGGAACAGGAAACGGAAAAGGTAAAGGAAAAGGAAAAGGAAAAGGAAAAGGAAAAGGAAAAGGAAAAGGAAAAGGAAAAGGAAAAGGAAAAGGAAAAGGTAAAGGAAAAGGAAAAGGAAAAGGAAAGGAATTATGTAAGAAAAAGACCACCCACCTCCCCCCGGCAGTGGTGTTGGCCCCCTTGGGCGGGCTCTTGGTGGAGTGCGCCGTGCCTTTGGGGCCCCCTTCTCGAGGTGGTCGCCTCGCCGCTCACAGCTCCTTGGCTCTGCCTGCTTGGCTTGCTGGCGGCACTTGGCACGACGGTTCTTGAACCAAACCTGTACGACATTATACATGCAATATTACTCCATTTCCAATACAACGTACTGATTTATAATATGGACATTAGAAGAGAGACACAAAACCAACGATTATTGACTGTTTTTAATCGTTCGATTTGCATGTCGTCTGCCTGTAAAATTGTTTCTACGTTGCATTTCAATGTGGTTTTAATGGTTAAGCCGCCGCTACCCGAATTTCAACCGATTTCTCACATATCTCCTTTAAACACGTTAAGTTTTAAAGCTCTTAAAAAATATGTGCTATTCTTACATTCTTATAGTTCCGCAGTCTTAACACTGTAGGTACGCTCACTAGACGGAAACGCCCTTGAGAATTGTCACTGAGATAGTGACGTTTCTTTGAACAAATTGCATAATTCCTTATTTATTTATTAAGTGAAAAGAATGTTATATAAAATGTATTTTATATAATTTTTAAAATATTTTTATTTCATAATATTTTATTTGTTACAATGTGTGGATACTGTGGACGTCTCTGGACTCCACGTCGCTTGGTTCCGTGCAACCGATTTTAAATATCCTTGTTATTATAATAAATTATTTTTATTATTATAAACTGTTATTTTAATATGCTTAAAAAAATGAGTTCATGTTTTTTACAGGTCTTTATGAAATGAACCTACGAAAAACAAATCTCAAATAACTTCTTTAACCTTTCCAAAAACTTCTTCTCAACTATTTTTAAATCCCTCCCAAAAGAGACGTGGATTCAGATTTTTTCAAAATTTCTCCAGGACTAGTGGATCACCTTAAGACAAAAAGGAAAAATTCCTTCGGAAATCGGAAGGCGTCCGTCGTGCGTTATCGGCTGTCAAATATCAGTGATTTTCTATGACTTTCAATGGCTTCTACGCCCGTCGTCGTGTGTCGATATCGTTGGTGTGGATTAATTACCTACTTAAATACACGAATAACAATTTAGTAGCTATTAAAACTACTTAAATATAAACCTAATACGCTTTCATAAAACGACTATTCGATTCTCGTATTATTTTGATGTTTGTACGCGATGTCGCGGTGACATTCGATTTGCTAATTTTCCGGCCATTGACATCTCTTAACGAGGATTACGCGGCAAACGCTCTGTCATAACTGGCGTTAAGAGCTATGCCGGTCATTTAAAAATATCGTCGATAGGTATTGTAACGAATGTCTTTTGTTCCGCTCCGCGCTCCCCTCAGGGGAACTGAGCGAAAGGGACAACTGCATATCGGGCCGAAAATAAAATCGATATTTTGTATTTCCCATTTTTCTTCTCCAAAACTGGACCGATTTTTTTTTTCACTAACTGTATTAGAAGAAAATATTCTAAGTCGGTTTTGCTTTTTTTTTAAATACATTGTTTAGTTTGTATACTGAACGTTTTTTGACGGCGTAGTTTCAGTATGTAGATAAAGGTTTATGAAAGTGTCAAACAATGGAAAAATTAAATGTTTAATTAATAAAGACAGTTTTTGCTTCTAAGTATGTTCTGTGATGGAATCTCCACAGTAGGTACACAAAAATACCACTGCAATACGATCAAGAAATTTATATGGTGTGGTAGCCCTCTATCCCCCATCCATGAAAAAGGTTCCCATTTTTTACCTGCAGGGCGTGCTTTTGAAGGTAAAAGGGCTGGAAGTTTCGCTGGAAGTTTCGTTGGAAGTTTTGGCTAGAAGTTCAGAAATTTCTAGAACAGTCCAGAACATTCGAGAGCATTCTTCAACATTCCAGAACATCCCGGTACATTCTGAAATGTTGTGGAACGTTCTGGAATATTGAGGACCATTCGAAGCCTTTTGTGTGTGGGTGGGGCTACCCACTGATAGGGGTGCATAAATCAAGATCCGTCGTTGGTTCAACCTCACATCGCCGGGTATCCCAGCTACTAATAATTATAATATACATATAATGTTACACGAGGAAAACATAGCACATCTACGAATGTAAAATACTTGGGGATTTCATCATTGAAGACCTCTCGGATGATGATGATATTGAACGACAGAGGAGGAGTATCAGTGTTTTTTCAAATACGATCGCCCGAAGATTCTTCCGATGCAGCAATAATGTAAAAAAAAAACATTGTTCAATGCATTCTGCACTAGCCTGTATACGTGTGAAACATGGTGTCAATACCGAGTAAGCTCGATGGAACGTCTCCGGATACAATATAATGATGCATGCAGCATATTTGGATACAGAAGGTATAGCAGCGCATCAACAATGTTTACGGAATTAGGACTCCATGGATTCGCCAGCCTGATGAGACACCGGGTCACTGGAGCAAGGATGCGGCTAATGGCCTCCGACAACACCAAGCGCCACTCCTGAGTGAGCGTTGGGCCCGAGTTCACCCAAGACCACGCCTTGCATAATGATGGATTATTTATTGTTATTATTTTTTTTTAATTAAAACTTCTTTACTTGCTCGACTTGGGGGGTATGTAAGATGGTGAATGCGTTACGAAAAGTGTGATGCGAACGGTAATCAATGCGAACGGTGATCGATGGCGAGGCGAACGGTCGGGCCTTTACGCCCGCTTGACTTGGGGAGCGATAAGGATAAGGATAAGGATGGTCACTCCAAGGTCGTAGGTCACCACAAGGTCGTAGGTCACTCAAAAGTCGTAGGTCACCCCAAGGTCGTAGCTCACTCCAAGGTCTCAGGTCACCCCAAGGTCGTAGGTCACCCCAAGGTCGTAGGTCACCCCATGGTCATATTTCACCCTAATGTCATATGTCACCCCTAGGTCATAGGTCACCCCGTTCGCTACGTTCGGTACCTTCGGTACGTTAGGGATACCTGGGTTAATGGGGCGAGGTTTGTCTTGTAGGTTTACTTCAGTCGTGTGGTCTAAAGCACACTCGTTTTTTTAATATCGTGTAAATATGACTGGTCAGTGGTTGAGTGGGCATAGCGCTTGGGTCCCACCCGAGCGTCGCGTGTTCGATTCCTCGGCTGGCTAAGTCCTCCATCACAACACAAGCAACATTTTCGGCTTTCTGTGGTGGTAGTAGGAGATTTTCAAACATTGTTGGGTTATTTGTAACCCGGGAATGTTTGTCTTTCTTTAAAAAAAAAAAAAGAAATATATAAAAATGTACAACTATATTTGACGTGTGTGATTGCACTATCCTCCCCACATCCTGGAATAAAGAATTATTATTATTATCTATTATTATTAATGTGTTGTTGAATTTGGCAACCACCTCTGGTCCGGAGCTCCAAAATACCTGAAAAATACCCTCGACTCTGTGCAGAAACGGGCGGTCCGTTTGATAGATTCTCCCATCTTAACAGACGGATTGCAATCTTTAGAGCACAGGCGTCGGGTGGGAATGCTATCCTTGTTCTACCGATATTACAATGGAAGATGCTCCGAGGAACTAGCATCATTGATCCCTTCGGCACCGGTGCATAGTCGGGAAACACGCCAAACGCGTGCCCAACATTTGTACACGGTTGACATTTGTCACATGAGAACGGGTCGTTTCTTCGACTCGTTCTTGTGTTCAACTGTTCAACAGCTGGAATGATTTGCCGGCCTCTGTGTTTCCTCCTTCCTACAACATGGGTCTCTTCAAGACCAATGTTCATTCCTTCCTCTCTTCAAAAAGACCCTCCACACAGCATCCCAGATGACATTGCTATTTTCAGGGGTAGGTTGTTTGTAGGTATACCATTATCTTCTGTCTTTCTACTGTGAAACAAATAAGTCGACACTGAATTTGATTGAATACGATACTACGGCCGTAGAGCGTTACGTCGCCGAGGGTTGTTCAGTGTTCATTATATCTATCCCTAACGTAGGTACTACGTGACGTAGTTAGTTAGGAAGTGGCAACTAGCCAGGCAAGGCAGCTGAAGGTGTCCAGTAACTTGTTCAGGTTACAAACACGCCAAGTGGAAGACCTACAAGCGGGGAAACTGTACAAAATTACGTCCAACATAAATATATTTATTTCACCTTCTGAAAGTACGTTGTGCTACCGCGCAGGTAGGTTTTCAATTTTCCCGTTTTAGAATAATTTTATATAAAGCTTCGCCAATGCAATACTAATGAATGAAGTCAGCGAGGTTATAGGTGCTCTCAGTATCGCCCCGGTGAAACACCTACATTATTTCATGGTGATTTCAAATTTCAAACAAACGAAGTATTGAATCCCGTAAGTCTTGTGTTTTGATCGTTACTGTGGGGGGGCTATTACAATTTTCCACAACTCCGACATGAACAGTATTGAACGGTTTGCATTTAAATTTATTAATATACTAGCGAGTTTCCGGCTTGCGTTGCAATGCCACTAATAAAGAAATTGTTTCTCCCTGCGTGTCTTTTCCCATTTGCCCCGTTCCCCCTTCACCTCCGCTTCTCCTTCCATGTCCCTTTCCCCTCACGCGTTCCGAATATTATTATATTTAAAATAATAAAAAAATTCAATTCACTTCTATTATGCGTACATACACCGAAAACAAACTGTCGGTAAAAATGCATTTACTTGAAGAGTTTATTCGAAAATCAATCAATGAAATTTGGTACCTAAAATAGGTACCGATTTAAAATATCTATAATATTTTATTCAAATAAATTCATTAATTTAAAGAGTTTCGAAAATTGCGGGAGGGGGGGCAGCCCGCCCGGGTGCCACCCGACCGAGTTTTTCAAATTTCGAAGTCGAAATTTGTGTATATAACTGCTGACAATGTAGATACTGTGGTATACAACTGTTAACCCTGTATATACAAAATACTTAAAAAAACCTTTGACTATATGCAGAAACGGTGGTCGGTTTTATAGATTACCCTATCTTACAAACGGATTGCAATCTTTAGTGCGCAGGCGTCAGGTGGGAATGCTGTCCTTGTTCTATCGGTATTTCAATGGAAAATGCTACGAGGAACTAGTTCGTTGATCCCTTGGGCACCGATGCATTTTAACGAATCGTTCTTGATTTTAACAGATCAGCTGTGAAACGATTTGTCATCTTCTGAGTTTCCTCCTTCTTACAACACGATTCTCCACAAGACCCATATTCTCACTCCCCCCTCTCCTCAAAAAAACCCTCCACGCAGTATCCCCAAATACGACTTGGGAAGTGTGTGAAGTTAATGTAAAAAATAATAGTGAGGGAGCGGGCCGTATCGACAGAGACGGGACGAGAAATAAAAGGCGTCAGTCGGTGTAGTGAGTCAGTCTTTATTGTGGCTACGTAGCGGAGGTCGGTGAAGCGGTAACAAGATGTAATGCGGAGTGCCGTAGATGAGATGCTGCAGGCGTTCGGAGGTGATGGGAGATGGTGTGGTGAAGGTCAGCGAATTGCTCAACACCTTGGCGGTGGAGATGACCTATCTTCCAGGCCGTTGCTCGACGCTTTGAGTCGCGGAGATGAACGGTGAGTGGCTCGGTGAGCTGAGCCACCAGCAGGTAGTCCTGGCGAGGCGGAGCGTATTTCCATGGCAGCGAAGCACAGTGCGCTGCGGGGTGCCATGAAATGATGAGCTGATCCCTGGACTGAAGGTGACGCAAGCCTTGTAAGTCGCGGGATGTAGCTGTTCTGCGGAGCTGAAGGCATGATGGGCCTTATGGCTGCGACGTGGTGATGGACCTCGGGAAGCTGCCCTGGAGAGAGCGGATATGCAATGCAGGAGCACTTGTTACATGTTGATTTGTTGACCGACTAATGGTCTGGGACTGACTGCCCGAGCGCCGAGTTGAGTCGCTTTATATACCAGCGCGACCGGTGGAGTAATTTTCCATTCGCCGGCAATGTGTACACTAGAAGGTACTCGAACATACCCGGTGTTCAATATTCAGGCGGCTTATAAACTCTAGACCTTTCTAGGCGGTGGCGAAATTATTATTTATCGGCGGCAGCAGCAGTAGGTAGGTATGTACTCAGGGAAGTAGCTTGCCCGTATCGCGCGAATATTAGATATTTCTCGTACCTTCTTTTGATGGCGAAGTTGATAATGATGTGTCGCCACAATAGTATTGTGGTTTTGATCAGTGATAAAATGTTTTCTGAGGTCATATATATTATGTGTAGTCAGGTGAGCAGTCCATTGTGGTCAGCAGTATATCAATGATTAGCAAATAATGTCAACCCCTAAACTAACCTAACCTAACTACGCATTGAACCTGATGTTTTTTTAACTGCCCACACAAACATTTTATCAACGGTCTCGAAGAACAATGTCAGATCTACTAAAAATTGAAAATCGTTTCGTTGGCTTGTTAACGTTTACGGTACCATGACGACAAAAAGTACTACTAAGCATAGAATATAGTTACAAGGATAATATTAAGCCGCCGCTACCCGAATTTATATCGATTTCTTACATATCCCCCTTAAATATTAGAAGTTTTTAAGCTCTTAAAAAATATTTGTTATTTGTGAAGATAATATCTATACATTCCCCACGCCGAAATACAATTATGTGAAATTCCACCGATAATGCTCCGAAAATTATTATTTTCACGTCTGTTTCAGTTATTTTACAAATTACACGTGTGAAAAAATTCACAGTGTTTCTTTAAATGATGTTTTAGACAGCCCTCAAAAGATTTTTGCTCTATTTTAAACGAGTCGTGTTTTATTATACATTTTCACATTTTTTGCATTCAATTTTACCGTTTTAAATATTAGCGCACTCTCTCCAACATTAGAAATTTAATTCCTCCACCTCCTTCCTTTTGAGCGGGGATGCGGTGCCTTAAAGTGTGCGTGAATTTAAAAAATTACAAAAACGTCAAATGTCAATGCGCCGATGGTTTTGCTTTTGTTCTTAAAGCTGCAGTTCTATCTTAAACACTACATAATAACAGTCGAAAATGAGACAAACGGTGACCGTATGTCTTCAACCCCCCCCCCCCGAAATGAAACATACAATCATTTTCATACATCTCCCTCAAACGTATAAAGAAAGTGAAATGCAAGGAAAAAGTAGTATTTTTATTATTATTTATTTATTTATTTTATATATTTAATAATATTATTATACTGAAGCAGAAGCTGAACTTGTTTATAATAAACTGTTTTTATACATTGAATAATAATATTATTTAATATATAAAATAAATAAAAAATTAAAACAAATAAAGAAAAAGTAGTACTTTAGAGGAAACAGTCACAAGTATTTTTAATGAAATTAAAAGAAATGCAAAATATCAAAACAACTTGGATATTACAAAATAAATAAATAAATCTTTCTAATCTCAAAAACAGTAAAAATGGAGACTCCAAAACTTTAAACAGCTCTACTGTAAAACTACAAAATCGCACATACGAGATTGTTCATCGGGACCGTCGGCGTCAGAATGATGTCCAGATGATTTGAAATGTTTTTTCTTGCTAACCCAGTATTTAAATGATGACTATTTAATTACATCTCATAAATAATATATTTTGAAACTGTCAGATACAAAAGAGTTGACAGATCTGACAAGTTGTCAGTTTGACAGTTGACAATTTGACAGTCGCGTCAACAAACCGGCCAATGAGAGGGCTCGCACAACAAACAACTTGCCCAACAGATGTCCCATTGTGGGGCGTTTGTCGTACGACCGTTTTGACGTATTTGATACAAATTATGTAAGTACGATCCCTTTTTGTTATTTGTGATCGAAATTTTATGTTTGGGTTGAACCCAAATCATATGGCGAATTAGTTTTTGCTTTCTAATTGTGCTATAAAAGAAAGTAACATTAATACAACGATAAATGGTGTATATAATTATGAAATTTTATCTTTATAGCTATCTATCGTTCTATCTATCTATCTTTCTTATATCTATCTATCTCTATCTATATTATTTTTATAAATAAAAATGAATCGCCGAAATGTATGTACGCGCATAACTTCCGAACGACTGCACCTAATTGGATAATTCTTTTTATTGTCAGGATAAGGTTTGTATAAAATTACTGGTGAACTCTGGCATTATGAAATTTGTATTAAAAATTACAATAGGTGGCACGCGAGCTGTTTGAAAAATTTATGTACTGGGAATGAATGTATGGAATGCGGGAGGGGGCGGGGACTCGGGTAGGGGGTTCGCTGGAGGGGGGGGGGGGAAGGGAACACCAGGGAGGAGGGAAGGGAGCAACAATTTCTTTATTAAATGGCATAGCAACGCATGCCGGGAACCAGATGGTTTTTTATAAAATTATAAACACAAGAATAAAAGCATGAATGCACCTCATTAATGAAGAATTGATTGCGGTAGTGGCTAATAACGAGTTGTCTAGAGAAGTGAAGCTATCAGCCCATAATGTAGTGCTGGTACCTACCCTTATGTATTACAGTGAGGCATGGAACTGGCAGAGTAAGAATGAAAATTGTAAACGAATGCTGTGGAATTTTATTAGATCGTATCATAAAAAATTACATTATCTCCACAAAGGAGGCTCTGAGGAAAAATTATTACTCAGGTCCTAGGCCATCTTTAAGGATGCTGTGTGGAGGGTTTTTTTTTTCAAAGAATGGAAGGAGAGGAAGTTCTGTATGAGCGGTGGGTAGGAATCCGGGGTCAGTGTGTTCAGGAGTAGCAGAAGTATGAATCCGCCCTTCCAACTGCGTTGCAAGGCGATGGGTCGAGAGAGTCCGATTACTCCGATTGGAGATCTCAAAGGGTCTCCCTCAACCGGCCTCTCCCGATCCGGCCCGCCGCGCAGTTGGTGACCTATGGATAAACCTCCCTCGATGAAACCTGGCACCCCTGCTAAATCACCAAACGTAGCTAGCCACTTGCGGTAATCTATGACGGATGTGTGGGTTATATGTGTGGGGCGGCGGTACCCATCCCCACCTCCAACCCCCTTAGTAATGCAAGGCTGATGTAAGCATTATAGATAAGATTTCGAAAGGGATGTTTTCATGATTTGAACACGTAGAGTGGATGAACGAAGAAAGGTGTGTAAGAAGAATATATGACGGGAAAGCGAACAGTAGAAGAAGACAAGCAGTGGGTATGAGACGATGTATGAATTTGAATGAAGGAAGAGTGTTGGCCAAGACATCATGAGGCGGTCCATCCTCTCTGCCTACCCCAAGCTCAATTACCACGTTTAGAAAGTCATGTTAACTCCACTAGGAATATAAAGTCTTTTCAATAAATTGAAGTGTGGGGAGGATGAGAATTGAATTGGACTGATTCACGCAGCAATCCGAAAATTTAGTATAATAATTTGAGATTTTTATATGAATACCACACGAGAATCCCCAACTGACATAGGCCCTGAGGGAAGTTATTTTCTTCGGGGCCTTCTGTGTGGAGTTAATGTAAAAAAAAAAAAACTGCTCCTATCTGGAACCAGTGAGACCATGGCATCCCCAATTGGGGTATGTTGTGAGGCTGAAGGAAGTGAGGAGAGGAAGGAGATGGGGAAGAGGAAGATGGGGAAGTACCTGGCTATTCAGATCTGGTCACCAAACACGGCTAAAGCTATTTCAAGCAACATTTCAATTCTGAATGGTGGTCTTACACCAGATACTGAGAGTATCTTTCACTTCTCGCTTCAGGCCCGTGATAATTGACAAATCAGTTCCAATTTTGAAAATTACAATGAAAATAATTTTCTGTTACAAATATTATTGAAGGACTAAACTGGACTCTCTCGGCCCATTGCCTTGCAGCGCAGTGGGAGGGATGGATTCATATGTCCGTCTCTCCTAGACTTATTGATCCCAAATTTCGACCCACTCCTTATACCTTTTTTCTTCACAGAACTTTCTCTCCTTTCTTTCCCTAAAGTGACCCTCCACACAGCATATCCCGTGTGAAGTTAATGTACAAATAGGTATTTTAATGTTAAAACCGCACTAAAGTCTCTACTGCGCCTTGCTAACGGGAGCAATTGAGGCATCCCCAATTGTGTTATATTGTGGAGGAAGGAGGTGAGGAAGAGAAATTTGCTTAAGTAGTACCTGGCTAATCAGATCTGGTCACCAAACACGTCCAAAGCCATTTCAAGCAACTTTCCAATTCCGAATGGCAGTTCTTCACCAGGGCGATACTGATAGCATAATATTACCACTCTGGTAGGTAGCTGTGCCTTGTTTTCAAATCCAGGCAAGCGAACACAACAGTCATAATCGTAATATTCCACAAATTTTGTAAACAAATTGTTTGGTTTTGTTTGAGAAAGTTCGTTAGTTCAATTTAGTTTCAAATTTAAAAACAAAAGCAAATGAAAAAATACACAAAAGCGATTATTGTTTTGGTTTTAAAAATTTTCCGGGAAAAACACTTTATAATTAAAAACCTTTGAAAGGTCGTTTTGTGTATATTTTTTAAAATTGTTATTGAAGAGTTGACACATAATAATTATTACGAATGATATTATGTGACCTTAGTTAAACAAGTACTTGGATCTTTCATGGGGGAAAATGCTCTTATCTCAATAATATTACCCAACAGGAGCAAAAACACGAGAGTCTTTTGGTACAAAAATACACATAACTGTTTGTTAAAACAGGAGAAGTCGAAGTTTTTCAGGGATTTCGTTGGGACTCCAGACTAGCTTAGCTTAGGCTTACCAAATTCAATCATGGGGCACTTGCGATTTGAACAGCTTCAGCAGTTTTGTACTATTAAAGTATCTGCGCACTCTGCACAGCACTCCCAGCTTTTGAGAGACTAGTACATGTTCTTCTCTTCTTCTCGTGCCCTGTCTGTTCATCGGGCGTTGGCTATCATGTTGGCTTTTTGTTTACTGCGGCCCGGAACAGCTCTACAGTAGACTGGCCAAACCACTGTTTCAGGTTTTTCAGCCATGGGTTTCTCCTTCTTCCAGGGCCCCGTTTTCCGGCAATCTTTCCCTGCATTATGAGATGCAAGATCTCATACTTCTCTGGATATGTCATCACGTGTCCATTCCTTTTCTTTATTCATCCGAACCATAACATCTTCATTCGTAACCCTGTCTATCCAGCTTATTTTAAGTATTCTTCTGTAGATCCACGTCTCGAATGTTGTCTCAAGGCGTGTCTCATGCCTCAAATACATCCTACTTCCTACTAATACAAGGCGAAAGTTTGTATGGATGTATGCTTGTTACTCTTTCACGCAAAAACAACTAAACGGGTTTTAATGAAACTTTACAATAATGTAGCTCACACATCAGAATAACAAATAAGCTATATATAATGATAAGCTTGTTAGATTATAACAAAATAATGTTAAACCTAACGCCATCTAGGATCTTTTATGTGTAGCTCAGTGTACCTACATGTTTTACGTTGCGAGAATAAATTCTTCTGTTCAAGTCTAATTACCGTGTTTCATTTGGTTATGGGCCCAGTAGCTATAATTCGCATTAAAGTAAAGTTTTCTCACGTAAAATTACTTTTAAAGTGGACAATCAGTGAACAGTGTACCATATACTCCAGAAAAACAGTGTAAATCGCTGCAATAATAACTGTTTTTGTGATTGACAATTTACCGCGTTCTCGGTCCTGGAGTGTTATTTTTCAATATGGCGGGAAGTTACATAGTGAATGTACCAAGATTGAAGGGCTGCGAGAATTTTGATGAATGGCAATATGCTGCTGAACAATTTTTGATGTTTGATGGTGTCAATATTCACAAGCCAGAATCATCTGATTGTATAAGTTTGGATGATAAAAAGGCAAAAGCTAAACTTATTATGACGATTGGCTCCTCTATTTATGTTCACATCAAAAACGAGCAAACAGTACAAGGTGTATGGAAACGTTTGAAGGCCTTATATGACGACTCTGGCTTCACACGTCGCATCAGTTTACTCCGTCAGCCAATATCTATTCGACTAGAAGACTCAGAATCAATGGGTGCCTATGTAACTCAAATGGTTGATACAGCACAGAAACTTAAAGGTACCGGTTTCCAGATAACTGACGAGTGAATTGGATCTCTTCTGCTCGCTGGGCTAACGGATAAATTTGCTCCTTTAGTAATGGCGATCGAACATAGTGGTATGATTATCAGCACGGATGTCATAAAATCGAAATTGCTGGACATGAGTTCCGAAGTTGGCAGCTCTGGAACAAATAGTGCATTTTTGTCAAAAGATTGGCAGCACCGACACAGCAAGAGAAATGGCGGCATTGGTAGCCCTGCTTATAAGACAAAATGGAAAACGTCGTCGTCGTCGCCATCTTCGAGTTCTGTCAAAACAATCCGCTGTTACAAGTGTCAACAACTCGGTCATTATATGAATAAGTGCCCGAATAATACACAGAAAAAAGTGAAACTAATGCATTTAGTGCAATATTTTTTAATGGAACATTCAATAATTCACATTGGTATGTGGATTCAGCTGCAAGCTCACATATGATTGTCGATAAACGTTGTTTACAGGATGTATCGTTTAATCACAAAGTAAAAGACATAGTTATTGCAAATCAAGAGAAAATACCGGCTTTATGCTCAGGAAGCACGATGATTACGACCGTAGTGAACAATTCGGAGTTTGATATCCCTGTCAAACATGTTTTATGTGTGCCGAATCTGTCAACTAATTTGTTATCAGTAAGTCAGCTGATTCAAAGTCGAAACAAAGTTAACTTTGAAGCAACAGTTTGCGAAATACGCAATCGACAGAATGTACTGGTAGGTGTTGCAAATTTAGTAAATGGAGTGTATAGATTAAATATTAAGTCAGAACATTTGTTTGCGTGTACAGCAACAAATGTGACTAGTGAAATATGGCACCGAAGGTTGGGACACATTAATTGTAAAACTCTGAATGCGACGAAGAACGGAGCAGTGGAAGGTGTGACATTTCAACAAAAAAATTGTGAAATTGATAAATCCAGCTGTACGATATGCTGTGAGGGCAAGCAGGCGAGGCTGCCTTTCCCCCTGAGTACTAGCAAAAGTCAGGAAACGCTAGAATTGGTTCATAGTGATCTATGTGGGCCAATGGAGAATAATTCACTTAGAATGGCCAGATACTTTTTGATATTTATGGATGACTATAGCAGAATGTGTTTTGTATACTTTCTACAGTCAAAACATCAAACATTCAAATACTTCAAGGAGTTTAAAAATTTAGTTGAGAATCAGCAATCAAAGAAAATATTAAGATCTGATAATGGTGGCGCGTTCTGCTCAGCGGAAATGAAAAATTACTTGAAGCAGTGTTGTATAGTGCATCAGAAAACAAACGCATATACTCCAGAACAAAACGGGCTATCCGAAAGATACAATAGGTCAATTGTGGAAAGCACGGTGTCTCTTATTTCATGCACAGTTCGAAAAGAAGTTTTGGGCAGAGGCTGTAAATACGGCGGTGTATCTTAAAAATAGGTCACCAACGGCGGGACTAAGCCGTGATACTACGCCTTATGAAATGTGGACAGAAAAAAAGCCAAATGTTTCCCATTTACGAATCTTTGGCAGTCGAGTGATGGTCCATATTCCGAAAAAAAAGCGCAAAAAATGGGATAAAAAGGCAACTAAAATGTTCCTAGTTGGCTATTCGGAAAACACCAAAGGCTATCGATTGTTTGATCCAGAGTAACAAAAATTAATTATTGCTAGAGATGTTGTTGTCATGGAAAATACAAATGACAGTTCAGCAGCAACTATTTTCGTTGAAGACACAAAGCAACCTGACTGCACGGAGGAAAGTCAGGTGAACAGTACATGTGAAGAGGATAATGCGAATGATGTTACATATGTTCCTGAGGAATCGACTAGTGAGTCAGAAGACAGTTTATATGAGACGTTAACCCCGGCCGACACAAATGATTTTCCGGATGATACTAACATTTCTCCAGAAAAACGAGTCAAACGTAAACCAGACTACTACGGTTACACGAGCATGTGTATAGAAGACGTGTCGAGTGAACAGATTTCTCTCACTGAGGCTATAACTGGACCTAAAAAGGTGAAATGGAAAACAATTCATTTGGGAGCTAATTTTTTTTTTTTTTTTTTTTTTTTTTTATTATTTATTGAAACATTTATTATAATTACAATTTTACAACTAAATATTTTTTTTACAGGTTTTTTTTTTTACTACCCTTCCATTAAAAGCATTTGCTTGTGTATGGAAGGGGAGTGTACATAAATGCTATTAGTTATTAGTTAGGTATAAGTTAGTACTTAAATAATTAATTGTACATAAATATATGTGAGCTGCAGTATTTATTTGATAATGGTGTGTTTTTTTTTTTTTTAAAGAAAGAATGTTATGGAGAACTAAGATATTTGTAAGATTAATTGACAGTAGTTCTTTTCTTAAGAACATCTTTAAAATGTCTCTTGACAGAGAGCAGCATTCGGGCCTTATCATTGATGCTTCTGATTTATTTATTTATTTTCTAATGGATAGGACTAATGATGTCACAGTGATAAAAAATAAGTGTGTGCTTAAAGATATATAAAAGTAACGGTGAAGTGCGTTTATATTTAAGATATTCTATCCTTATACTATTATTTGCTTTAAGTGTAAAATGAATGTTTATTGAATTTAGGTTACAAAAAATCCAAATATGAACCTTATCTGTTTATAAAAAGTAATAATGATGTTAAAATATTTGTTGCATTATTTGTGGATGATTTCTTTATATTTTATAATTCAGAAAACTATTATGAACAGTTAAAGACTGTACTTGTCAATAAATTTGATAAAAGATTTAGGTCAGTGTTTAGGAATGAGGGTAAATGCTAAAAAATATTGTATTACTGTTGACCAAGAGCTTTGGGTAAACAATATTTTAAATAAGTTCAATATGTCAGATTGTCATACTTCAGAAACCCCTATGGAAGTAAATTTAAAGTTGGAGAAAGATTTAAATAATAATGTTGATATTTTAAAATATCCATACCAACAGCTGATAGGAAGTCTTATGTACCTATCTGTATTGACAAGACCAGATATTGCTTATAGTGTAAGTTATTTAAGTCAGTATAATAACTGTTGTAATGAAACTCATTGGAAACATTTAAAAAGATTGTTTAAATATCTACAGAAAACTAAAAGCTATGGTTTAGTTTATAAGAAAAACGATTACCCTTTACGTGGTTTCGTGGACGCGGATTGGGCGTGAAGATAGAAAGTCATATACTGGTTTCTGCTTCATAATGTCAGGATGTGTCATTTCTTTTGAATCCAGAAAACAAAGAACAATTGCTTTGTCAAGTACAGAAGCGGAGTACATGGCTTTATCCGAGGCCTGCAAAGAGGCTATTTACTTAAAGAGTTTATTGTCAGATATGATTTCTATCAATAAAAATATACCTGTATGTTTGTATAGTGATAGTCAAAGTTCTATTAAATTGGCTGTTAATCCACTGTTTCATAAACGTACCAAACATATTGATGTACGACATCATTTTGTTAGAGAATGTGTATTTGATAATAAAGTGAAACTTGATTACGTTTCAACCTCCAATATGCCAGCTGATTTATTGACGAAAAGTCTGTGTATAAATAAACATTATAAATTTTTAAGTTCAATGGGCATATCGGAAGTTTAAATATTGTTGTTTTTGTTAAAATGAAATTGGGATTATTTTGTTACGAGAGGGTGTTAGATTATAACAAAATAATGTTAAACCTAACGCCATCTAGGATCTGTTATGTGTAGCTCAGTGTGCCTACATGTTTTACGTTGCGAGAATAAATTCTTCTGTTCAAGTCTAATTACCGTGTTTCATTAAACCTCTGGCGTTATGAAATTATAACGCTTACAAAAGCGAGTAATTGATAACATCAGACGAAAAGCAAAACAAATCGTTGCCTTGGTAACTATGTGGTATATTTGAGGGAATTTTTTTTTAAGGCGTATTAGAAAAAAAATGAATCCCCGAAATGTATGTACGCGCATAAATTCCGAACGACTGCACCAAATTGGATAATTTTTTTTTTGTGTGTTCGTTATTGTGAGGACAAGGTTTGTATAAAACTACTGGTGAGAGAAGTATGAAATTTGTATAAAAAAATTGCATAAGTTGGCACGCGAGCTGTTTGAAAACTGAATGTACCGGGAATGAATGTTTGGAATTCTGGAGGGGGCAGGGTGGAGAAAGGTGTTGGAAGAGGGGAGGGGGGGGGGAACTTAGGAGGGGTAGGGGAACCTGGGAAGGGGTTGGGGAACTCTGGATGGGGGTTCGCGGGACGGGGGAAGGGGGAAGTGGAGTGGGCAGTGAAATAATATTATAAATGCGAAAGTTTGTTACGCTTTCATGTCTAAACCACTAAACCGATTTTAAGAATACTTTCACCAAGATAAAGCTACATTATCAGCGAGTAACATAGGCTGTATATAATGGTAAGCTCTGACGTTATGAAATTTGTATAAATGAAAATGTGTGTATTTCATATATTTTAGCGGCAGGGAGGAAAGGCAGGGGGAAGGTGGGGTTCGCGGAGAGGGAAGAGACGGAAGGCGGAAGGGAACGGGGACGCACGCTAAAGGACACGCAGATTTCTTTGAATGGCATTGCAACGCATGCCGGGTACCAGCTAATATGACACAATACGAAATACAAAACCCACCCTTGTTATCTACCAAAAGTTAAGTGTTCATCCACTTCAGATCACACTATCGATGTTAACATTATATTCGTAACATCCTCGTAAGAATATCTACCTTTATCATATCAAATCTTTTAAAATATATTAAAGAAACTACATTCATGTGCGACACAATCGCAATTTCATTTCAATAAATTTCTTACAATTTTTTGTTGCTGATATTTCTTTTACTTTTGGGTTTGGAAATGAACCCGAGGGCTGCCAATTTTACGGTTGCTTTAACACGAATAGTTCGTAGCCGCCTTTAGTAATTTTTTCCACTTTTTGTAAATACCATCTTGATATGTGCAAATCACACTGGGATTTATTTGTCCAATTCACGGGAAGAGCAAAGTAATTCGATTTTTATTTTTTTTACATTAGCTCCACAAAAAATAATTTTCATCGGGATCTATGTCGTCTTTGGGGATGTTGTCTTGGGCTCTCTTTATGGCATGAAATGAAAGGAAGTTCTGTAAAGGAATAAGGTAGGAATCTGGGAGTCAGTGTGTCTAGGAGTGACGTACGTATGAATCCATTCCTCCCACTGCTGTGCAAGGCGATGGGTTGAGAGAGTCCGGCTGGAACGGTAAAAAGGACTTCCTAAACCAGTATCTGTCCATCCGGCCAGCCATGTGATTGGTGGGCAAACAGACAAGCTTCACCTCATGAACCCGGGCTCAAGTCACCAAACGTAGCGAACCCCTTGGGATGACCTATGGCAGGGGTGTTTGTTTTCAAATAAAATGGATAAATGCGACGGGTTCTCACCCTGGCGTCGTGGGTTCAACTCATCTGCTAGCGTGCTATCCTAGTTCTCCATCATTTCACAATGAAATTTTTCGGCTTATAATAATGGTAGTAGGAGGCTTTTTAAATATTGTCAAGTTATTTATGACCACTGCACAGAACCGACTGAAGCCAATGAGACTATGATATCCCGATTATGTTTAGAGACTAAAGGTAGTAGGGAGGGGAAGGAGATGCGAAGAGGAAGGTGGGGAATTACCTGGCTAATCAGATATGGTCACCAAACACGGATAAAGCCATTTCAAGCAACGTTTCAATTCTGAAAAATGGTCTTTCATAAGGTTGATACTGATAGCAACTTCCACTCTGGAACGTGCCGAAAAATGCACTAAATATTATTTTAAGTGAATTGTGAAATAATACAAATTGAACCCGTGATCTCCGGATTCGTGGCCAAGAATTGTAACTACTCAACCACGAAGGCCATCAAACGAATTAATTAACAACGAATTAATTTAAAAACGAATTAATTTTAACTCTTGCTACCATCATTATAAGAGGAAAATTTTTCTTGTGCAGTGATGGACCAGCGAGCAAATAAATTGAACTCACGATGAGGTGGAAAAACGACCCACTTGCCAACTCACCCACTATCCGGTTGTTTTGTGAAATTTAAAAAATCGTGTAGATAGGTGGTAAATTCACAATTTGGAAGGCGGATACGGGTACAGCCGCCCGGGAATCTTTTATTGGACAACCAACACCTCTGCTATATGGGTCCAAGTAGTTAGCTACGTTTGGTGACTGGAGAGATGCCCGGATTCATGGGATGAGGTTTATCAAGGTCTTGGCGGCGAGTGCTCACCAATTTCGTGGCAGGTCGTATCGAAAGAGACTTATTGAGGGAGACTTTTACCCATCCAACGGGACGGCGGCGTGGTCGAGCGGTAAGGTTCTTAACTCGCAATCCGAAGGTCGCGGGATCGAATCCTGCCGTGGAAAATAAATTTTATTTGATTAATTTGCGTTATTTCACAATCAATCATTTAAAATAATATATAGTATATTTGCGGCACGTTCCAAAGTGAATCGCCCTGGTGTAAGACCACCATTCAGAATTGAAACGTTGCTTGAAATGGCTTTGCACGTGTTTGGTGACCAGATCTGAATAGCCAGGTACTTCCAATTCCACATCTCCTTCCCCTCTCCACCACCTTCAGCCTCACAACATAACCCAATTTAGCAGGGGTGCCCGGGTTCATGGGGTGAGGTTTGTCTAGGTCTTGGAGGCGGATGACCAAGACATACTGAACCCCAGATTCCTACCCACCCCTTAAACCCTTTTCCTTCTCAGAACTCTCCTCTCCTTCCTTTCCTTAAAAAACCCTCCACACAGCATCCCCAAAGACGACATAGGCCCTGAGGGAAATTATTTTCCTCAGGGCCTCCTGAGTCTTACTGACTCCAGACGGGAGGAGTTCAGACTCTTGTGCGGTATTCATATAAAAAAAACTCTCTCGGTGGGAGGGATGGATTCGTACGTTCGTCACTCCTGGACTTACTGACCCCCAGATGCCTAGGTACACAACCCCTTCCTCCCCTTCCTTTCCTAAAAACATCCTCCACACGTGACCCTGAATGGAATCATTTTTTTCGGGACCTCCTGTGTTGAGCTAGTGTAAAAAATGTTATTTTCAAAAATATATCATATAGTTTTTATACAAGTTATCAAATTCTTCCTGTGAACCAGTCACACACAATGCGTTACAATAGGTGGATGGGTACCTACCCAAATACATGAAATTCTTCCTTAAATCCAGGGAAAGATTTTTGTATGAACATTTGAAATTCAGTCAGGTATGAGTAACAGAGTTTACCTAACTGGAACAAATTCTCGAGTTCATTATTAACGACGATGTAACAATTTTTTTGATATCTATTATAATAGGTTATAATATAATGTTATTCAAAAATGCATTAAGCTGTTTGTGAAATGATGTCTCAATTTTTTTTATTAATTGATTTTTAAGCGATGGCAATAAAATGTTAAGAAAAGAGTGGTGGAAGGAATAACAGAAGGTGATTAATAATAATAAGTTAGTTATTGATTATATAATATCAGAACAATTAGTTATTGATTCTGTAATTTTAAAACAAATTCAAAATCAAAAGCGTTATTTACATACTTGTTATATAGATTATCAAAAAGCTTTTGATAGTGTCCCGCTCTCGTGGCTAATCAAAATATTAAAAAAAATATATAAAGTTAACCCAATTATAATTAGCTTTTTGAAAAATTTTATGTCCTTTTGGAATACAGATTTACTAGTAAATTTAAAAGGTAAGAAAATAGTAGTACCGGGCATTTCAATAAAAAGAAGGATTTTTCAAGGAGATTTATTGAGTCCTCTTTGGTTTTGCTTAGCATTGAATCCTATGTCTAAAATGTTAATTAAAAGCAAGTTTGGAATAAAAATTAAGGGTAATACAAGAGAGAGTAGTATAGTTTCACATCTATTATATATGGATGATATAAAATTATTTTCAAATTCTGAATCAAATTTAGAGAAAATGATTAAGGTAGTTAAAATTTTTTCAGATGATATTAAAATGACTTTTGGTTTAGACAAATGTAAAACGATCCATATAGAGAAAGGCAAAATTGTAGATTGAGACGAGGGTATATTTAGAAATTTCAAAATTAAAGTATGAAAGGGGATGAGGTTTATAAATATTTAGGATACCCGCAATCGAATAGATTAGATCACACTAGTATTAAAAATGATATTAGGATTAAATTTCAAACTAGGATCAGAAAAATTTTAAAATGCAATCTATCTGCTAAAAATTTAGTAAAAGCAATAAATACTTGGGCAATACCTCTATTAACGTACTCATTTGTCATAATTAAATGGTCCAATAAAGATTTAGATAGTTTAGAACGATTAATTAGAACTACGTTACCAAAGTTTAATTGCCAATCATCCAAATTCAGCTATAGAACGAATTAATTTACCTAGAAATTTAGGAGGTAGAGGTGTAGTCAAAATAACATCTTTGAAACACAATCAGGTAGAAATGATAAGAAATTTTTTCCATAGGAAAGCTAATAGCTCAGAAATGCACAAAATAATTTGCAAGGCAGATATAAACATTACACCTTTAAATTTATTTATTTTTATTTATTTACTATAGATACATACAAAAGAAAGTACAAAACACATATTAGAAAGCTTTGCCTGTCCAACTAGGAAAGTTTCCCGTACCAGGACAGACAAATTTACAGGTTTAGTTCATATTATCCATACATAATTACATAACAAAAAAAAATAGAAAAAGAACCTGGTAGCATAAAGCATATTCGGATTTGCCGAATTAACCTGATAACATATAATATATTCAGATTTACAGTGTATGAGATAAGTAGGTAATAAAGTTAGTAGCATTGAAAAGTCAAAAAGTGTAAACCAAATATTTGATAACAAGTTGGAGGAATTACAACAAGATTCACAATATAGAGAGATGAAGTTATGTGTTTAAAAGTGTGAACTTATTACATAGTTCACTTATAAGAGAAATACATAAAAATTTACAATATTACATATAAATTATGTATGTAATAGTATATATTAAGTTGTTTTTTTTATTATTTATTTATGCGCTGTAACTAATATGTAAACAATTATGTGCAAACATGACATTATCTTTACTGATTTTAAAACATGTTTTCAGTACATTTTATATTATACGACAATACGAATATACACCGCGCTCATGTCTTGTAGTACTCCTGCTAAAATACGAAAACAATAACTATGAATTACTAGTGCTACTTTGGTAAAGGTATAAGTAGTATATATTTGGTAAAGTTATAAGTAATTGGTGCATTATTTCGTATGTCATACAAGTTGTGATAAGTATTGTTTATTTATTATAAATCATCACCGCTATAAAGTACCAAGATTCACACAGCTAGTCTTGATGTTAGTGAGCGACGTGAGTATGTTACGCCTTACGTGAAGTACTAACAGTGAAATAGCGAACAGTATTCAGGGGCACAAAACCATAAATCTCAGGTATAAAAATATCAAAAGGATGTCGAAACATTGTGAAGCCATATCAGATCTCAATGAAGTGTGGTGGGAGTTTTGGTCTAGTGATCAGGAAAGTTAGGTGATTTTGTTGACGAGAATGCCAACATTCGTATGTTGATTTATATGACGAGAATGCCAACATTCTTATAAATACTAACCAGGAATTATTAGATTCCTGGTCAAATAAAATTTTTCATGCAAAACACTTCAATTATCTCAACCAAACGTATGTTGACAAACTTTCGTCAAACAAATGGTTGAGTATTGGAGAGTTGAGCGCAGAAATAGAAGGATTTATGCTTGCCATTCAAGATAGAGTCATTAATACTAAAAATTATAGGAAGCATATAATCAAAGATATAAATCAAATTGATGATTTATGTAGAAAATGTTTGGCTTTTCCGGAAACTATAGAACATATTATATCGGGATGTTCTATATTAGCGCCGTCCGAGTATACATTTAGGCACAATCAGGTTTTAAAAATAATCCACCAAAGTTTGGTAATTAAACATAACTTGATTGACTGCCGTAATATAGTACCATATTATGAATATGAACCAAATTCATTTTTAGAAAATGAATTTTATGAAATATATTATGATAAAACTATACTAAGAGACAGAACAATTAGTCATAATATACCTGATATAGTTTTACATTAAAAAAATAACTTATATCATTGATGTAGCTATTCCAAATTCCTGTAATATTCAAAAAACTGTTTCTAAAAAAATTAGAAAATACACAGATTTAGGAAATGAGATTAAAAGAATTTGGCATTCTCGGACTATAAAAATATTACCATTTGTTATTTCGGCTAGTGGCATTATACCTAGGTCTCTGATTCAAAATTTAGGCGTATTAGATTTGTCAAAGAATTTATATATAAAAATGCAAAAATCAGTAATTTTAAATACATGTAGGATTACAAAAGATTTTTTAAATATTTATATTGAGGGATCAGTAGGATTTATAGGTTCAATTAGGAATTCCACAGAGCCGAACCCTCTGATATGAAAATATCTGGAGTCGGTGAATTATTTTCCCATCTGGTCTCTGGTAACTCTGGTTGACATGTTGTTCTTGTATTGTTTAGTAATTATAATACTTATATAGGGCAATTGCATAACGTGGATTGACCAGATGATCATTTGGGATGTGTGTGAAAGGGTTTAGTTTTTCCTGTGGGGAAAATTAAACCCGGACATTTAAATCTGGTGCGTATATAAAATAATAATCTTCTGTGTTAACCACTCAAAAATTTTGACATTGTGCAAGTTTAAACGAACTGGCAGATTTATAAAAAACTTTGTGTTATTTCCGCTTCGCAATTAAAGCTCTATAAATTAAATATTTCGTATCGAAGCCGAATGCTAAAAACTGTTTGTGAAAGATTATAAAATAAGCTTTCAAATCGCATTATTAAAAATAACTATTAACATTTGTAAATATTGAAATTTAGAATGCAAAAATAAAAAAAAAAATATAAAAATGACTCAAGTAATATTTTATGTGAAACGGTACTAAAATCATGGATTATGTAAAATTGAGTTATTATTCTATCCTAAAAATGTACAATGAACAATTTTGTCGCCTCACTTTTTTACCATTTCATACAAGAATATTTAATAAAAAAATAACAATGTCTAACGGCTCCTAGGCGATTTGGCGGGTGAAACCTGTTTCTACAAAAAAAGGTAAATCTGAAAATACAACTTAAGTGTCCCCAAATGGGTGTGCAGAGAGGATGTACCGCCAAAAAATCGACACTGTTAATAAATTCGTTTTACACCCATACCAACTGATTGTTAGAGGTATTTTTTAAGTCAATTTTAGGTTTGAAATTGGAAAATAATATACAAAAAATAGATAGAGCAGATAGAGAGAGAACTGCTTACATATAAAAGTCAGGAAAATTTCATATCTGGGTCACATACTTTGAGAGAAGTATCACTTGCTCCAAATGGAAAGGCAAGATAGAGGGTCGCCGAGGGCCTGATAGTAGACATTTGTCTTGGCTGCGAAATGTACGAGAGTGGCCCGGCATTAGAAGTGTGGGGGAGCTATTTCGGGCAGCGCAAGCGCATTTTGCAGAGTGATTGCCAAAGTCGAGGGGACTTAAGGGCACACCAAGAAGAAGAAGACGAAGGTCCAAATAATATAATCTATATATCTACTCTTATATAAAAATAAATGAAAAGAAATCACCTTATCAAAATATCACTTATAATATCACTTACCCTGGAAAGAAAGTCTACGTAAAATTTATCCATGCGTTCTAGAATTATTGTTCTCTCGTTCTAATTAGTGTGAATCCGCCGCTGTGCTTTTCAGACATCTCACTCGCTGCTTGGATCTTCCGTGGGGCGTGCACGTCGTTGAGATAGGTGTCACCAATTTTGAGATTTAACGACCGTCCGTTGCCATGGAAATGGAAATCGTTTACCTGTACGCACCCGAGAGAACCTCGGCACACGCGCGGTTGCCCGCACTTTTTCAAAGTATAATTTTAACTTTGCGCATTTTTGTGATCTTACGTAAGAACTATCGAGACTCCCTCCCACCCCCTTGTAAGAAAATATAAGACATGATAGACCCCCCTCCCCCCTAAATCGTCTTACGTAATAAATGAATGGCCCCAAGCTGTATCTGATTAATTTTTATATAAATATATGTTATTATGAAATGTAATATATCTTAATTATTCAGTACATTAGTCAAAATGGTTGATTATTAGTAAGAAATAGGTGATTTGAGAAAAAAAATATTTCTAAGTTTTGAATAATATTATAAAAATATATAAAATAAAATATATTATAAAATATATTAAAAATATTATTTCCTGTTTTACGCATTGTTTATTGTAATAAAACGGAAATTTAAAATTGATTTCACGAAATCAAGCGACGCGGAATAACGCATCCATCTACCGCTCAGTTCGGGGCGTGACTGAGGTTTGGCGACTGTGGCGTGGACAGAGTTCTTCGGTGGACGCAATAGGGTTCACTTTGAAAAACCGAATTCGTCGACTATCGGCCGTATTGTAAAATAACACCGCGAAAATGCATATTTTATTTTATTTTGGGAAGATTGGGTGTAAATGTCAACTTTTTTTGCGATTATTATAAAATAAACTGAATTTGCCACATTATACAATAAAACCATATCCGAATAGGGGTTTATAAATAGGAGAGTTTGGACTTGAAAGTGTGTTTTTTAGACCTTATACTTTATTTATTTATAGGCTTATTAAAAGACTTTAAAAAATTGACCGATATTTTTAAGGGCCAAGGTATGTTCTACACGCAGTATTTAATTGAAGCATCTACAATACTTCTAAGCGATCAAATTTTCAAAACAAAAACATATGATTTTGCATTATTTACTATGGCTTCATCTTAAGTCATTTGTTTGTAAAAATATAATATACACCGATCGGTTTATTCAAATCAATTAATAAAATAAAATATTACAGATAGTTAAAACTCATGCGTCAATTTTACGTATGATTATTATCTTTACCATACATCAAAATATTATATTATATTAAAATATTATTGATTATTTATCTACCTAGGGTTAATCAAAATGATCTAATTACACGTTTCAAAGCCAAAGGTTTGTTCGTCAGGATAAGATTAAAACTAATAAAAATGATCTAGTTACACGTTTCAAAGCCAAAGGTTTGTTCATCAGGATAAGATTAAAACTAATAAAAATGATCTAGTTACACTTTTCAAAGCCAAAGGTTTGTTCATCAGGATAATATTAAAACTATTAAAAATAACAAAAGACAAACAATTTTACACAGTGATTTGTTTTGATTTAATTAAAAATGACGCCACAAGGTGAATTTCCAAAGATTGAAGAATGTTTCTTTGTTTATCCCGTATGTGTTCCTATATAATTCATCCGATTGCAATGAAACTTTGGTGACTTATTGTGCGCACGCCCGCGACGGTTTCTGTACATTGGTGAGCCCTGTCGTAATGAAATTAAAGAAAGAAACCGATTGCATTAAATTTTTGGTGATTCAAAAGCACTTCAATAAACAGAATTAGAACACAAACACTTTATTTGAGTGGCATTGCAACGCGTGCCGGGTAATTGCTAGTTTTTTTTAAAGTATTATTTCGGGGGACCAACTGTCGGGGTATCAACTGCCAGGTTACCATGATTGAGAGTGTAACAAAACTTTTGTGGTACAATGGCGTCCTTTATTTATGAATATTGCCCTTCATATCCTTTACAGTTTGGGGATAATTGGGGGGGCGGTCTGCCCGGTCACGTTCTGCTGCTTTGCGTGGGGAGAATACCAAAGGTTCTCAAAAATTACAATATTTCATTTATACAGAAAAAATAATGTTTAATACTCTGTAGTAAGCCAATTCGGGAGACAGGTTGCGTATTTCCAAAATCTTTACGGGTTCAGTCGCGGCAGCGACAATTTACATTTTCAATATCAAAATTTAAATATTTAGAAATAAATTATTAATTTATAATATACATAGGTATTGGAAAGATTATTTTATCTAGATTTTAGAAAAATTTTAGTTTTAGAAAAATGGTAAAAAATAACCAATATAGAGGTGTATTTAAAATAGTACCTAGGTAAAGGTTTTGGAAATACGCAGACAGGTTTAACCAACTCCCCTGCTATAGGTCACCCCAAGTGGTCCGCTACGTTTAGTAACTTAGCAGGGGTTCCCAGACTCATGGGGTGAGGTTTGTCTAGGTTTTGGCGGCGGATGCGTCTGCCAACTTACTGCGTGGCGGTTCGGATCTGGAGAGACTGATTAAGGAAGATCATTTGGCCTCTCCAGCAGAACTCTCTCGACCCATCTCCTTGCACTGCAGTGGGGGGGATGGATTTATACGCCACTTTTCAACCCACTGACCCCCCAGATTCGTACCCGCCCCGCTTACTTTTTTCCTTCCCAGAACTTTCACTCCTTCCTTTCCTATAAAAAGCACCCCACACAGCATCCCCAAAGATAGCGTAGGCCCTGAGGGGATTTATTTTTCCCAGTGCCTCCTGTGTGAAGCTAATGTAAAAAAATAGCAGATCCAGGTGTGTTTTCAGATGTGTGAAACCTTCGAAACTTCTTGTGAAACGTGGGGAGACTGCGTACACCGCACAAAGAGGAGACCTATAGGCTACGAAGCACCGTACAAGGAGGAAACCGATTATACTATCTCTCATAATCTCGCAGGCTAAATCCGGCAGATGTATGTGTTTATCTCTTTTTAGTGTGGCTATTTTTCGTTTCATCGAGTTTCAAATCACAACGGTGCTAAAGAAGTTTGCACTTAAAAAATATAGTCTGGAGTTCACATGCGGTAGAAGTGAAACCTCCAGAAAACTAAAGTAGACAAGAGTGGGGAGGCTACGAAGCACCGCACAAAGAGGAGTTTCAAATCACGACGGTGCTAAAGAAGTTTTTACTTAAAAAATATCGGTAACAAACATTAGGTGTATCAAAATGTTTGGAAACTTTTGCAAATGTGAAAAAAACCCTTTGACTGGAGTGAATGAATTCAAAACGTGATCTTAGACAAAACAGCAGCGGCTTTGATGTAAACAATAATAAATAACAACAAAAAAACATTACGGAAGTTCTGTGGTATATATATTTGTTTAAAGCGTTTCTTTTATTTGATTTATTTGTATTTCTAAGACACTGCAAATTATTATTTAATAAACAGTATCATTTTATAAGGCAACAAATTATTTGTAATTACGCAAGTTTTCGCTAGAACATCAATAAGGAACTCCGGTGAAAAATATTATGGCTTTAAAAAAATATGTTCATACAGACCAATAAACGCTGTTCTGAATATATACATTTTATTTAATAATATTAGACGCAGAGTTTTTAAAAAAATATTAAAGAGCCAATTTTTATTCGGGTCGTAAAAACACGCCGTCAAGTTGGCAATCTTGAAATTTTAGGGGTGACGTCACAGTTCGACGTGTCGTGACGTTACCGTAAAGTCATTGTATGGGAATGTATGATATGACACAAGCCATAGTATTAATTTATTTGTTTATTTACATACTGTTTATAGAGATTTAGTTGTTGTGTTTATTGAAACATTATCAAGGCCTAAATAATGTTTCAAAAATAGAGGTATCTCTATTATTGAAAATATTCAAAAACTACTGCACTAAAAAATAGTAATGCTACTTCTAGGGAGAATACTTCGAACAACGGTATTCAAAATGGCGGCAGTTAATCAGCTGATTGCCCGATCCTGTAGTAATTTTTCAGGAGTGATGACGTCACACAATTCACCATACATATGGTGGTGTAACATATCTATTTCGTGAGCAGGTACTGCTCAAAATAGGTACTGTTTATTGTCTATGCTTTATTTATTTTTTTCTTTTTTTTTTTAACTTTGTTGGTTGGCCAAACTGCAAGGGGACCGGAAACGTCATTCGAGGAAAGATGGCGGGGGAGATCACGTAATTTTTTGAGGCGAGAGGAGATTTTGGAGGAGAGTTTTTTTGTTATCAAAGATTCTAGTGCGATGTAGTCTAGAATGGGTTTTATTTTCTTTCTGTGAGCGTGTGACGACTCAAATGGCATAGAAGCATGATTATTTTATTTAATTTCTCGCCGGATGCCGAGTGATTGCTTGAACCGCGTGCGGAAGTGAATTTAAACTGTAATCAACTGGCGATGTATTGATTGCTTTGCTCTGCTTTGGCCGGTGATATTTTCTACACGCCGTTTGATGGGTGTATATCTGCTGTGCCTGGTTGTTGGGTGAAATCCCTTTGAATGATGCGGCTTTGCGACTCGGGGGAGTGCGCCGACATTGATTGCTTTGCTCTGCTTTGGCCGGTGAGATTTTCTACACGCCGCCTGATGGGTGTATATCTGCTGTGCCTGGTTGTTGGGTGGAATCCCTTTGAATGAAGCGGCTTTGCTCTGCTTTGGCCGGTGAGATTTTCTACACGCCGCTGGATGACGTGCTGGACGGTGTCTTGGGGATTGCTGTCGTCTTTTGGAGGACTGTCACGACTGTCACGGCGACGGGACGTGTGCGGTATTAAAATTAAACGTAATTTGTTGACTCTCTCTTTCTACATCAGTTGATAGTTGCTCAAGGTATTTATGTTTTGTTTACTTTTCCTTTGTTCAATTTTTCCCTTGCAAACTGCAATAAAGTTAACATTAATTTTCACTAGTAAAATAAGCGTCTTTTATATGCATGACCTCTAAATCCTTATCTCCACTATCCTGCGATGGAGTTCTACTTGCTCTGAGAAGACAGCGCTCGGATGACAAAAGGTATAGGTACTACCTACACAAAATTTATATTACCTTGCAAAGTACACATTACAGTGGTTTTCGGGGAGTCTTGAAAAATTAAAACTTTGAGAATTATTTTAACTATTAAAACTAACTCGAAAAATAAAAATTAAAATGCAGTTATTTAAGTCATAAGGTCATTAATCATTATAAAAAAATTGGACTGGAGTTCTCTATTGGTTGTTTTTACACGATTTTTACCACTATGTAGCTGTCGCGTTCGAAAATACGGTCTCTTTAGATTAGGAGAACTGCGACACCATTTGATACAATTTAAATTTTTTGTAATAATATCGTAATAATTTATATTTATTTTATACTAGCTTCGCCCAGGGAGTTGATATGGGATTGAATTGACGTTCGAACCCACCACGGATCTTGCTTTGTATACCCCCCCCCCAATGGGTAGGGATGTCGAAAGTGAAAAAAATATCGATGTATCGATATTTATTAAAATATCAATATCGACGTCGATATATCGAGAAAAAAATATCGATATATCGGTCAAATTTTCAAAAGATTTTGCGTTTATAAAATAATAGGGTATTCAGGTCAATATTATCAATAGTAATTTTTGTACACAGTGTGCTTTTTTTAAGGCACAAAAATCTCAATAAAAATGAAGGTATTTTTATCACTATTCATTTTTATTACGTAATAATTACAAAAATGTCAAAAACTAAAAAGCTGTCTTCTAACTTATATGTAAACTGAGACGCATACAAATTTTTTATGCGTCTGAGTAACATTCTATAGGCGTATTAATCTGTCAAAAAGGACTTCGTTTTTGGAACAAGGTATAGTCAATAATCATAGACAATTAGGAACCAACACAAAGGAGTGGCTTAGAAAAAAATGGCGAAAAATAGCATACATTTCTATGTATGCACCTAAACACATGAGATAGGATTGGTGATCACAAATAGTGATGCAAAGGCAATAGATTTGTAAGCTATTAATAGTTAAAATTTCAACCGCCAGATGTCATGATCCAATACAGTAACTTTTTTCCGTTCGTTCCTATACGGTTTTGGATTCTAGTGACTTTAAATGCATAAATTTAAAAAAAAAATCGTTTTTGATACAATTTTCGATATTGGATATTTTGTATCGATATATCGGATCAAAATATATCGGCTAAAAATATCGATATATTAAATTAAAAATATCGATAAATCGATACTTTTTCAACAAGCCTACCAATGGGTAGCCCAACCCATACAAATGGTCCACAATGTTCCAGAAGATTCCACAAGATTCGAGAGTGCTCTGGAATGTTCCACAATGATCTGGTATGTTCCCGAACGTTTCAGACTATTCCCAAACATTCCATAACATTCAAGAATGTTCCGGGATATTCTGGAGTTTTGTGGAATGCTCTTGAATACTCCGGACTGTTCTAGAAATTTCTAGAGGGTGAAACTTTCAGCCATTATATCTTCAAAAGCACGCCCTTCAGGTAAAAACAGGAACCTTCTTCATGGATGGGGAATTGAAGACTATCAAACCATATTTAAAATAAACAATAACTGGTTTGACTCCCCTGAATTGGTATCGTTAATAAATTATCATGTACCTAGTAGAACAACTCGACTCAAAACACCTTATTATTGCAACAACACTCTCAGTAATGCAGAACAAAATTCAATAATACATCGTTTACACACTTTAGGTAATGAATTTGCTCATATCGATCATGCCGAAAGTCTGTCATCATACAAAAGATGCATTAGACAAAATTTATGTGCTAGTACTACATAATAAATAATAAGTATAATCATGTAACCATAATATTATGTCCTACCAGTATGCACTCTAATACCTATGGCTTAGAAACATATCATAGGTACCTATTTTTCATATCGCTTTGTATACTCCGTAATACCTTCCTTTTATTTATTATATATATTTTTTTAAATTTTGGTTATCTTCAATATTTGGCTCCTAAGAGCATTTCTTACTGTTTACTTGTCATACTTTTTTTATATTTATAACTTTTGTACTTTATATTATTTACAAATGTAACTTATAGTTTATATTATTTCCTGCCTTTCAACTTTTTATCTTAACTTTTTACTTTCACATTATACTTTATATTTTATAGTTTACACTTTTACTTTATACTTTCATTTTATACATCATAATTCTATTTACTACTCATTACCTTAACTCCTTTCTTTTACCCTTTGTTTTTATATTTAACTTTACAGTTATATGTCACTGTCTTATGTTATTGTATTATAATATATATAAATATAATTATGTCAATGGCACATGTTGTGCCGTATGTTTTGAAATAAATAAATAAATAACTCCCTCGATCGTATCGGGACTCATTTCTGAGTTTTAACGAGACGCACTCTTTCATAGAATTTCTTTTTTAATATATATTGATTATAAATTGATTATGGAAATGACAGTACATTGGTTACAGTGATAAAACAAATTAAGTAATTTTTTTTTTTCTTTTTTTTTACATGAATACCGCACGAGAGTCCCAACTGCTCTCGTTTGGAGTCAGTGAGACTATTTCATCCCCAATTGGGGTATGCTGTGAGGCTGAAGGTAGTGAGGAGGGGAAGGAGATAGGGAAGAGGTAGGTGGGGAAGTACCTGGCTATTCAGATGTGGTCACCAAAGATGGCCAAAGCCATTTGAAGCAACTTTTCAATTCTGAATGGTGGTCTTACACCAGGGCGATACCGAGAATATCTTCCACTCTGGAACGTGCCGCAAATATACTATATATTATATTTTAAATTAGTGGGTTTTCATGGTGGGTACCCCGTGACAAACATGTTTTTTTGTAGTGTCTTATTTGTGGTATATATATTAGTAATTTTCGGGTTATGTGCGCAGTAGTTGTGTGGGTATGTGTGAGTAAGTTTGTAGGTGTGAGAAGTTATGAGCATTAAACAGTTCATCTCATTGACTTGAAGCTCCTTACAAATTTGGGCAGTAAATCGAATAAAATATCGATGTTAGAATTTAGGCAAATATTAGGTATTGAATGTACTAAGAGGATCCATGGTTAATTGGCGAATTAGTTGCTGTATTTGTTTTGTAATTAAGCGTGGGATAGTGCTGTAAGGCGCGTAAAAAAAGGTTCCTGATTGTCAACGAGTTGTCGGACACCGTGTAAAGTTGATACGATGCACGTTCCAGAATGGTAGATACCTACTTCCAGTATCAGCCTTGCGAAAGATCACCGTTTAGAATCGAAACGTTGCCTTATTTGTCTTAAGCCGTGTTTAATGAACAGATCTGATGCATAGCCAGGTCATTTCCAGTCTTCCTCTTGCCCATCTCTTTCCCTTCCCCATTCTCTTCAACTACAAAATGTAACCAATTGGTGATGCCATATTCCCACTGGCTGCCTACAGTTCGGGGCAGTTGGTACTCTTGCGGTATTCACGTAAAACAATAAGACTAAAGATGTTTTTGATGAACTTACCTGAACCCTGGACTCTGGAAGATTGATCTTCAGGGCCACTTCCTCCCTCATGAAGATGTCAGGATACCTGGTCTTCCCGAACAGAGACTCCAGAATATCCAGTTGTGCTCTGGTGAAGGTGGTTCGCTCTCTTCGTTGTTTCCTTGGATTACCTGAGAATTATTTAACACATATTCATTATACTATACACAACATTCATTTCTCAGAAGGACGCGCACAACATATAATAATATCGAGCATGGCGGGTCAAATAATCCTAAAAAATGTACCTTTTTATAGTGAAATAAAAAAAAAATCTCTTCAGACGCTGATATTTTCCATTTGTCCTCAGGTCAATTTAATAATTGTATAATGGAAAAAATTAAAACCAATTGTTAATTACGAACCCTCTACCCCTACTGTGTGTTATTTTCTCATTCTCATTATGTCTATTGACCGGTTGGTGGTTGAGTGGGCATCTCGATATGAAAAAGGCATTAGTTTCATATGATTAGAGTACCAAAAAAAAGATTTGCCAAAACTGTTAAGATAAGTTCCCTTTATTTAGGCCTAATTGTGTTATGTGAGACTAAAATAAGTGCCATAAAAGTCTGTGTAAGTTGATTTATTTATTTATTTGAGACATACAAACAGGATATATATAAAACATGTTTGTGGCAATAAATTAAAATACAAATATAAATATCCCTAATAAGACTAATGTGTCTACAGTAATCACATATGCATTTTCACAGAAGCAAACACGTGAAAAATAATGCAAGTTTTATTTATATCTTCATAACTTGAAAACTTAAATACAAAATTGAAATACATAATAATAATAAGTATACAATATTTATGAAGTATTTACTGAAAAGTAATAAAACAACTTTTTTTTCTTCTTAAGTGCACAAATCGTGGAGATATTTTTTGAAACATTTCATCAAAACTGTTATTCAAACAATTTAAGGTCAGAAAATTAAGTGCGTTATACTTTTATCACGCAACATTACAAATTTATAAAGATAATATTCAAAATAAAGTTGCACCCTTCAAAAATAACAGAAATCTTAGACAAACATCAATACTTCCTATTCCAAAATGTAAAAAACAATAGGACAGTTAAATCATAAATATCTCGGAGTTAATTTTTTTAATTCACATGAAACAAAAAAAAAATTAAAACCCAGCTTTAAAACTACACTGAAAATTTGAACTGAATAAAAAACAATAAATTGAACCAATATTATAACACCCCCCATACACACAAGCCCTGCTTATTTATGGGGGTACATCAAATACATGTATTATGAAAAAGGATTTACTCAATTTCATAAAAAGATTAAAAGCGTAAAAATTTTTTTTGAAAAATTAATAATATCTTTAAAAGAAATAATTTTTTTCCCGGGCTTGATTGGGTTAACAAAGACCTACTCTACTGGCGAAACTAATTACTCCATTCCAGGGTACCATGTAACAATAATAAGAATAAACAAAAACTCTGATATTGGAATACCTATTTCCAGCCAGTATAATGTTCCCAATATTAATGATTATGATGTTTATATTTTAATGTTTATAGTTTATATTTTAAATATAAAATTTAAAAACGTAAATAAATTATATGTATATTTATATGTTGTTATTTCAGCCATCATATCTATGTAGACATAGTGTATATTTAAAATTCTTTGCCTCTACCATTTGTCATTACAAATTACATAAATGTATCCATAAAATAACTAACCTAAAACTGCAAAATGAATGATTTTTTATGTAACGCTTTGGATAAAAAAATTTGTATAGAAGAAAATTTGTGTCACTCCATAAAAGATTTCAATTTAATTTGTCCTGATAAAGGATTTAGCCTATTTCATGTAAATATTAGAAGCATAGAAAGGAACATGGATGAATTAATAATATCATTAAAAGAATTAAATTATTTCCCGGGCTGCATAGTTTTAACAGAAACTCACTCAGCCGGTGAATTGAATTTCTCTATCCCGGGGTACTCTTACTACACAACAACAACAAAGTTAAACAAAAACTCTGGTATTGGAATATTTGTATCTAACCAATACAATGTACTTAATATTAAAGAGATTCACAGTATTAGTAATGTTAACATATTAAATATTGAATTTAAAGACATAAATAAACATTATAACATTATTGCTATTTATCGAACACATAGGTCGATAGTGTCACACTTTATTGATGAATTAAAAAATATTTTATTAAATTTTAGAAATAAAAACAATGTTTTGGTTGGAGATATGAATTTAAATATCGCAAGCGACTATTCTAGTAAGGATAAAGATAGCTATCTCAACATGTTAGCAGAACTCAATTATTTATCGTGCATAAATTCGTACACTAGAGACGTTCGAGGTCAACGACCTTCATGCTTAGATCATATTTTTACAAATATACCGGATATCCAAAATATAACAGCAGCTGTCATTCACACAACTATCACTGATCATTATTCTTGTATCTTTAACCACAAAACCAGCAATCCAATATTGCCATCATTTAAACAAACAAAATCTTCCAAAAAAGTACTTAATATGGATACATTAAAAAACAAATTTCAATCAGAAAATTGGATCGAATTATTACAATGTAATGATGTCAATATCTGCTGTAAAATATTTGAAGAAAAAATATCTAAATACATAAATGACTCGTCAAAAAATGTAATTCCCAAACACAAACTGTCTAACTTCAAACCTATAAAAACCATGGATTACTCATGGATTAATAGTATCTGTACGACGTAAGCAAGCTCTTTATAAATTAACAACTCAACAACCTAATAATAAAAACTTACTTAATTACTTTAGAGCATATAAAAATAAACTTACATATATCATAAAACATACTAAAGAAAGTTACTATAAACGGAAGTTGGATCTAGCTGAAAATGATAGTAAAAGAGTATGGACGGTTGTAAATGAAATAATTGACAAGAAAAAGAACAATAATAACGAAATCAATGCTATTAATCATGATAACTCAAAAACATGCTGTAAAGAAAACCCCTCAAAAGCTGCAAATATATTTAACACTTTCTTTGCAAATGTTGGGAAAAATCTCGCCAATCTCATTCACATTGATCCAAATATTATAACATCTCCAGACTGTAATATAAATGATAAAAATAAAATGACAACATTTGAAGTCACCACAGAGGACGAAATAGTTTCTATCATAACCGATATGAAAGGAGGATCTGCTCCGGGCTTTGATGCAGTCACGGTTGATATTTTAAAAAACATAAAAAATCAAATTTCTAAGCCATTAATGCATATAATAAATACAAGTTTCCAAAGCGGAGTATTTCCATCAATTTACAAACAAACTACTATTACCCCAATATTTAAGTCAGGTAATCCAGAAGAAGTAAATAATTACCGTCCCATATCAGTAATCTCAAATATAGCAAAAATTTTTGAAAAACTAGTTAAAAAAAGAATGAGCCAATTTATAAAATGCAACGATATAATTAATGAAAACCAGTTTGGTTTTATGGAAGGTAGAAGCACACAAGATGCAATTGCAAAATTAAGTAGCCTTGTATATAGTTCATTAGATAAATCATTTAAATGCCTGGGAATTTTTATAGATCTCAAAAAAGCATTTGAAAGTATATCACATGACAAACTTATAAGTAAATTAAGAAACATTGGATTAAATGGTTCAGCTCTAGAATGGATAAAAAGCTACCTTTTCAAACGTCCCCAAGTTGTAAAAATTAATGGTGTGCTTAGTTCACCAAAAATGAGTCATTTCGGCATACCTCAAGGTACAGTCCTGGGACCTTTACTGTTTATTATCTATGTTAATGACATATTCATACAAAAACTAAACGGAAAAATAATATCTTATGCTGACGATACTGTCATAATAATTGAAGGTACGGATTGGAATACTGTTAATAATCTAGCTAATATTGATATTAACATATTGAAAAATTGGTTCGATAAAAATCTCCTCTCTCTAAACACTGAAAAAACAAAATTTATCCCATTCTCTATCAATAAATTCAAATTAGAACCAAATTTAAACATCATAATACACCAAAGTAAATGTAATAAAACTATCTGCAATCAAGATTGTGCTATACTTAGTCCAACTCCCAAAATCAAATATCTTGGTGTATATATAGATCAACATTTTAAATGGAAAACACATATTTGTGAACTCGTCAAAAGGATTAGGAAATGTATTTATATATTTATTAGACTTAGAAATATTCTTAGCTTAGAAAACCTAAAAAGAGTGTACTATGCAACTGTTCAATCTATATTGCAATATGGTATTATTGGCTGGGGAGGAACATATGACAATATTTTAAATCCCCTCAAAATTGTCCAAAGGTTGATAATTAAGGTAATCTTAAAAAAACCGTCTAAATTTCCTACTGAAATTCTTTTTTCAATATTCAATGTGCCTATAATAGACAAAATCTATAAAAAATATTCAATTCTTCAAATTTACAAAGAAATACAGTTAAATACTCGTAACTTCCAATTCAATACATCAGCAAGATACCAGAAAACTATTAAAATTCCTAAATTTAATACTAAGCACATCCAAAATTCCTATCTATATCTGGGCATAATCTATTATAACAACCTCCCATTAAAATTAAAAACCATCGAAAATATGCAGGAATTTAAGCCCAAATTAAAAAATTACCTGAAACTGCTATAAAAGTCCCAAATATGTTTACTTTGTATCTTAAAGTCTGCTATTTTATAAATCATTTATTCCTTCTTTTTTCTTTCATTTCTTAGTTTCTAAATCTCTGAGTCTACTATTGTATAAATCTTGCGTTCTTTCTTACGTATCCTTTACTTACTTATTACAATAATTTTTGTTACTAACTTACATGATTCTTCCATTTATAATGATTTTTTTAATTTGTATTATGATTTTTTTAAACTCTTCAGGATTTTTATTTTTAAATTATACAAGATTTTTTAACCTTCTTATTATTTACAATAGCCGTTATTACTAACTTACACGATCATTAATTTACTAATTGAGCTAGAACTCCCTCACCAAACACAAGAGCATTGTCTCTTTATGGTGAGGAAAGGCAATTTATTTTTATTTTTTGTTAACCTTATGTAACTATGTAACTGTTGTAACTTCATATGTATTTTTAATAAACATTGCCAATAAAAAAAAAAATGTAATTAATTATTGTAAAAAATATATTATAATTTATGCATCTTTTTGTAAATAAAAAAAAAATATATGTAAATATATATTATTTACAAAAATATCTATGAAAGTGTGTATTTTAGCAAGATCGTTGTATGATCGAGACATTCTAGACATAGGATTAAAATATCCAGTATTATTGGGAAAAATTTCGGTTAATTAGTTAATTTAGTTAATTTCGATTAAATGTTTATTCTTATGTAAAAAAAGATGTTTTATTTGCCGGGGTACTGTTACATAAAGTCTATTATGGGTACGGATCTGGAGTTAATTTCATATTATCTATGCTATATTATTTTTGCGGAAACTTCGCTGGTTCATGCAACCATGTAATATGTTAATTATTTAATAAAATATTTATAACTGTTTGTTTCCCTAATAAACTAAAATATTAATATTTTTAAATATTTATTAAACGCCCGTAGGCCTTTTGCAGACATGTCAAATTTTACTTTTACAAAATAAATCGAACTTTTAACATTACATATAAAAAAAACTTATCAGTACATAAAATAATACATTTATGTACGTATAATAAATACTTGTCATTTTACAAATATAACATATCTATTTGAGAGGCGTAAATGGATACCGCCGCCCCAGGAAACAATTATTGGATAACCGACACCCCTGCCATGTCGCCCCAAATGTTTCGCTACGTTTGGTGACTAGCAGAGTTGTCCGGGTTCATAGGGTGAAGTTGGTCTAGGTCTTGGCGGCGTATGCGTTTGCCCACCTACTGCGAGGGGGGAGACTGGTTGAGGGGGACCTACCTATAACTCTCCAGCCGGACTCTAGACTCTAGACCCATCGCTTAGCACCATAGTGGGAGGGATGGATTCATATCAGGATTAGTCAAAATCACCAATGACGTCTGTTTCCTTGGCTAACCATGCTCTCCACACAGGAATTCGAGGAGTAGAAGCCCTCTTCACCAGGGCAATTGAAGTAGGCTATGAGGTAATGACTGCAGAATGAGGGATTACTGACCCGATGGGTACCCGTCCACTGTGTGGGGAAGTCCTAGACCGGTCATGGCGTAGGGGGACCCTTTGAGGTAAGCCATGTCCTGACGAAGGCTGGAACCGCACCCACCGAGACCTGGGAATCCTAATTCGGCATCTGTGACGCATCTGCGAATCACAAAACAAAAGGTTCATAAATAATAATAATAAATGTTAATCCTCTGATTATACAATTCTAATAATACGTCAGTTCGTCTAGAATACGAGTCTTGTTTATTTATTATCTGCAATGTATTCAAAAAGCTTTCAAGTGTCATCGTTAGATGTCAGCAGGGAAGTTCTTCTCCCGTTGGCCGGTAGGAGTGCCCTGGAGCCACCACGCGAAATAAATAAATTTACCTTGATTGCTCGAGATTTACCAGAAGATAATTTTTTTTTTTTTGCCAACACAATAAAAACATACATTCGAATTTTAACATGGATACATAAAACTTATTATAGTGTTATATAGCCAATGAATTAACCTGTATTTTACCGTTTATCTCATATTTGTAGGATGTAAAAATATATTTTAAAAAAATCGTTAAGTTTATAACCGCGCGAATCCTGCGTGTTTTGTTACTTTGAAACTGCCGTGAGGGGTACTTATTTGAGTCAACATAGAATATTTTTGATTTATGTATGTTGTCTGTGGTGTACTTGATAATGAAAGGTGCATATCTATGGAAAAAAGGACTAAATTTTGAAACAGCTGATTAAAAATACGGCATGAAAAAAATATATTTTTAAATTATTTTTAACATCGTTCTAAAATAGTCCAAGAAGTTCGGATTTGCAACATCTATGGTCATAATAGATTTCAATAACTTCGTTTTAAAATAAGTGGCTGGCCATGGAAATGTTTGAAATAATTACAATAAATGTTTTACGAATGGTAGATAAATGTGGTCCAATTTTGGGCCGCTATCAATCGTAGAAAAATAAAAGTGGTCAATTTTTTAACATAATCATTCCAGTCGTAGATAGAGACCAGCCAGACAAGCTCCCAGATCCCCTTTACCTGTCGTGTAGATAGGTCGGCTGATTTGCAGCCTTATGCACTCTCCAATAAACCAGATGTTTATCGTGCACCTAATATTCATTGACAAGACCCCCACAGAAAGTGTTTTAGCATAACAATGAATATCTATGTACCAATGAAAGTTTGATCAATGAGATTATAAGGAATATCTAACTGAACTTAACGTCCTTCTAAAGTATGATCTGTGTTAATCTGCGGCGGGTGAAAAGCTCGCTAAAGATTCCCGCCTGAAGATCGGATATGGTGAGCTATCTTCGTAATTAGACTCAAACGTCCTACAGTTGTCTTTATCATGTAATATTTATTACCAATGACACATAATGAAACACCTTAAAACAACTGCATATTTTAACTATCTTTTCTTTTTTTTTTAAAGAAAGCAAACATTCCCGGTTAACGAATAACCCGACAATATTTGAAAATCCCCTACAACCTCCACAGTATATGGAAAATGTTGCTTGAGTCGTGATGGAGGACTTAGACAGCCGAGGAATCGAATACGGAACGCCTGGGTGGGATCCAAATGCGATGCCCATTCAACCACTGACCGGTCAACCACCACTGATCTTATGAGAGACATTGAAAATACATACATCTATTACGTATGCATTTTGACCAAGCAGGTTGCTCCGACGATCTGAGTATATTTGTCCAGCGACACTAAAAAGCTGTCGGTGAACTCAGCTAATGATGGCGGGTGACACATGATCCACGAACTCACCCGATCGACGCGCGATAATTCACGAACGCCGAGTTTCGGTGCGGCCGAAGGCTCGGCAGATTTTCTGCCGAAACTAGATTTTTTGCCGAAACCTAAACCGAAACCGAACCTTTGGTCGGTCACTAATTAATTAATGAAAACGGTTTTTAGGTGTCTATGGATACAAATCATCTCATTTGTTCACATTTCACTTAATTCCTAGAACTTAAATTCAACCCATTATAAAAGTCGACCAATACGAAACCCGCTGTCACAAATTTATTTCAGTTCTTTTTTAAAAAATATCCAAGATGGCCGAACACCCACGTTCGTCGGATAAAAAGGCAGATATCTTTTCCACGTCGAAATACGATCTGCTCCCTCGAATCCTTTGCGAGATTATCATTTTTTTATTAAGTGTTGATTATTTTATTCATTTGCCCAAGAAGACAGGCCGCCGCTGCGCATTGTTTAAAAAACCCTTAATACATGTAGGTGTTAAATTTTTTTCATTAATAATGGGCTTTTTCATGAATTTGGTCCCCTTGTCATGACTTTGTCAGCCCCGGGGGGGGGTGACACCCGACAGGGGGGTGACACTCGACCGTGGAAAAAAATTTACGAAGGATATTGTCACCAAAGTATTGTACACATGTCTGTTATTTATATTTTCATAGCTCTATGGCTCCCCGTGGAGTGCTTTTTTTTATAGGCAAACGTAGCCTATATTTGTGGAGAAATTCTCTAGCCCCCCCCCCCCCCCCCCCCCAGGATAGACTAAATTTATGAAGTCGAAATTAGCGTTTTGAATTTCTCAAGTCAACTTTAATAAGGGGGGGGGGGGTGACACCACGCCCCAGGGGGTGATATCCACCCCGGGTGCCACCCATGCTAGCTACGCCACATGGAGAGAACATAGGAGAAGTTACGGAAATATTGCATCGAAGGAGGTAGCGCAACACGTCATAATAACCCAAAAATAAATCACGATAATACTTTTGACCGTGAAAACCTCATATCTCTAAAGAAATATGGATGAGTTTGTGTATCTAGGAAGTATGTTTACGAGAGATGGGAAGGCTGATAGAGATACTGAAAGAAGGGTAAATGCAGGTGACTCCATTAATGGAGAACTGAACGTCATTGGCGATTTTAAAAAAATGTCCATAGAAACTAAACTAGCAGTCCACAATGGAGTGCTGGTACCTACCCTGATGTATGGCAGTGAGGCCTGGCAGAGGAAGGATGAAAGTAAACTGAAATCTGTAGAAATGATATCAGAAAACCACGTATAATCGTATGAGAGATATGGAGATCCGCAAAGAATGCAAGGCTGATGTAAGCGTAATGAGTAAGATTAAGAAAGGGACCCTCACATGGTTCGGTCATGTAGAGCGAATAAGCGAAGACAGGAGTTTTAGGAGAATATATGACGTAAATATGAATGTTAGAAGAAGTCGGGGACGCTTGAGGAAGACATGGCACGACCAAGTGAATCAGATACTTGATTTGTGCCATGTGAAGAGTTGGAATAATAGAAGAGCATGTATGAGGCGATGTATGAATGTGAACGAGGCAAGGAGTGCATCCCAAGATCGACGCTGATAAGAGATATTGAAAGAAAGGTAAATGCAGGCAACTCCATTAATGGAGGACTGAATGCCGTCGGCGCTAATAGAAAAAATGTCCAAAGAAGCGAAGCTAGCAGTCCATAATGGAGTGTTGGTACCTGCCATGATGTATGGTAGTGAGGCATGGAACCGACAGAGGAAGGGTGAAAAGTAGACTGAATGCAGAAAACCACGTATAATCGTGTATCAGAAATGTGGAGATCCGCAAAGAATGCAAGGTTTATTGATGTAATCATAATGAGTAAGATTAAGAAAGGGATCCTCGGATGGTTTGAGCATGTAAAGCGAATGAATGAAGAAAGCAATGTAAGGAATATATGACGCAAATGCGAGTGGTAGAAGAAGTCGGCGACGCCCGAGGAAGACAAGGATCAAGTTAATTATATAGGTACTTGAGACCGGCCATGTCAAAAGACAATAATAGAAGAGTATGCATGAGACAATGTATGATTGTGAATGAGGCAAAAAGTGTGCCAAGACCGAGTTGTTTGGCGGCCCGTCCTCTCTGCCTACGTGCGTGATGGTTGGGTTGGTTAGTTAAGAAATACGTTATTTTTTATTTTAACTTTATGAGTATATCCTCAAATTGTAATATTTAAATAAATGAAGACAATATAAGCGAAACTCAATCGAAAATCTGGAAACAGAAAAATCAAAAAAACATATTGACACCTCTGGGACACGAACCCAGGACCTCTTGCTAGCAAGAATAATACGTATTTAGAATCGTCCGAGAGATCTATCTGAGAGTCCGTTGTTTAATCTCATTCATTATGGGCCACATGATACATCATGCATTTTTTTATTATTGTAATTCGAATATTGTCAATTTGTAACTTGAGACCGGATGGTGTCTACCAGGAAAAAGGTATTTTATTTTTATAAATTTTTTCTCTTTTTATAATCCCCGAGGTGCCCAGCGACATCTTGGATTAAAACATATTTGAAAATGGATCTCGAGAAGACATAAAATGGCTACGAGTACCTACACAACTCGACATGGATGATACGGTGGTCTAGCGGTAAGGCTTTTGATTCGCAATCCGATGGTCCCGGGATTGAATCCCGGCATGGGCAAATAAATTTTATTTGAGTAATTTGTGTTATTTCGCAATTGATTGAAGATACTTATTGAATTGGTGGAAAATACTCTCAGTATCGCCCTGGTGTAAGACCACCGTTCAGAATTGAAATGTTGCTTGAAATGGCTTTAACCGTGTTTGGTGACCAGATCTGAATAGCCAGATACTTTACCACCTTCCTCTTCCCCACCTACTTCCCCTCCCAACTAACTTCAGCCTCACAACATACCTACTCCAATTGGGGAAGCCATAGTCTCACTGGCTCCTGACGGGAGCGGCTGAGACTCTTGTGACGTATTCATATAAAAAAAAGATAATGGGCATTTTACACGAAGCTTTTTCAACCAATTTCCATATTGGTCTTTATATGATTCCAGATGAAAAAAGGCAGAATAAATACAAAAGGTTTATTTAAACACTAGCTTTTTCCCCGGGGCTTCGCCCGCATGGTATTAGGAGGGTTCCCACTTCGCCTCCTCCACCTAAACCCCCCTCCCCCCCCCCCCCCCCCCCCCTCCGACCTGCCCCCCAATCCTCCCTTCCCCCCCTTCCCCTCTCCCTCCTCCACCTCTCCCGCCCTTCCCCCCTTCCCTCCACCTCTCACTCACCCCTCCCGCTCTTCCTCCACACTCCCCACTCCAACCCCTCCCCCCTCCACCAACCCATCCCGCATTTATTTGAAGTACCTCCCTAGTAATTTTAATCGAATAAAAAATTATGGATATCTTACTAATCGTGCCACCTACTGCAATCTTTTTTATACAAATTTCATATTTCCAGAGCTCTGAGCTATAGCCTTTACGTTATTCTGATGTATGAGCTATGTTATTGTAAAGTTTCATTAAAATCTATCCAGTAGTTTTTACGTGAAAGAGTAACAAACATACATACATCCATACCTACATCGGTACCGCCACTCCAGGAACCATTTATTGGATAACTAACACCTCTGCCATAGGTCACACCAAGGTTCGCTACATTGGTGACTTGGCAGTGGTATTTTTGCCATATATTCCCGCAATTTTAAATGTCTCCGATTGCTTTGTGAATAACTAAGGCAATTATCTCCTTGATTCGGCAATTTAAAAAAAATATATTTGTAGCTCCCACGTTTGTTATTTTGGACTTAAATCAAAGCTATTGAAATGTTTTATCTATTATAACTTATAACCATAGATGTCGCAAATCCGAACTTCGTAGACTATTTTCTAACGATGTTAAAAATATATTTTTTAAATATTTTTAACAGCTGTTTATGGTTAAAATTAAGTCTTTTTTCCGTAGATAAGCATCTTTCATTATCAAGTATACCACAGAGAATATACAGAAATCGAAAATATTCTATGTTAACTCAATAAGTACCTCTCAGAGCAGTTTCAAAGTAACAAACACGCAGGATTCGCGTGGTTATACTTTACGATTTGTTTATATATTTTTATAATTCCTACAAACATGAAATAAATGGTAAATTATAGTTTAATTCATTGGCTATATAGCACTATAATACGTGTTTATGTCTTCATGTTTCATGTCTTCATGCCAAAAATTTAAAAAATGATCTTATGAAAATCTCGAGTAAACGGAGAAAAAAGTTTTAAAATGCGCTGTCGCTCCCGTGGATAAAACTATAAACAATGCTTATAGATTTTACGTTTATGGAATGAATTTCTAATGCTTGATTAGTTTAGCAAAATAATCAGATTTGCATTTTCGTATTTTCAAAATGACGTTATGACTTGTATAGTAATTACGATTAGTTACGCTTTTTAATTTCATGTCAAAATTATAATCTTTGTCTTTTCTATCTCTCTGCATGAATGGATACATATCACAGGTGTGTACTGAGAGTGCTAACTACAGCCAGCTGCAGTATTGGCTGAACACTACATCAGCATTGACCGAAACACAAGTTAGTTTAAAGAAAAATAGTGCGCAACAATTGTAATTTTGTAACTAACGAACCATCATGCCATTTCCCCACAGTGGTTGGGGTATGGACACCACTCTATGGGTCACTTTGCTTTATCCATATTCATAGATCGTTTCTCTCACCGTATACTCTACACCACGACTATGTTTCACTCCGGCGTTCCGGCCTGCCACGCAGTAGGTGGGCAAATTAATTTCCCGCCAAGATCTAGACAAGCCTTACCCCATGAACCCGGGCACCTTGCTAAGTCACCAAACGTAGCGAACCAGTTGGGGTAGACCTCTGGCAGAGATGTTGATTGTCCAACAAATGGTTCCCGGGGCGGCGGTACCCATACTCACCTCCCAAATGTACATGTTATATAACAGATTATCTCGATCGTTTTTATGTATTTCTAAGTCCGATGATTGGAATATCTCCTGATAGGAATGACAAAAATTCTCAAAAGCGTCAAATAACGACAAAAAAACGCAAAAAAGGGTCAAATATCATCATAATCCTAATAAAACGTCACATAACGCCAAAAAGTTGAAACATTTTTGAAAAACATCAAATAACATCGAAAACGTCAAAAACCTTAAAACGCACGAAAATAACAAAAATATAGTCAAAATAACTGACAAATAACGCCTAAAATCGTCAAAATAATAATAATAATTAAAAAACTGTTTCTGAAAAAATAAGAAAATATACAGATTTAACATTACCATTTGTTATTTTGGTTACTGGCATTATACCTAGCTTTCTCATTCAAAATGTAGGCATATTAGAGTTGTCAAAGAATTTATGTACAAAAATGCAAAAATCAATCATTTTAAATACATGTAGGATTACGAAAGATTTTTTTAAATATTTATATTGAGGGATCAGTAGGATTTATAGGTCCAATTAGGAATTCCACAGAGCCGAACCCTCTGTATATATAAGTATAATATAGTGCACTTGCATAGCGTGAATTGACTAGATACTAGATGGTCATTTGTGGAAAAGTGGGTGGAAGGCTTTAGTTTTTCCTATAGAGAAGATTTGGGAGGCTAGTATGGGTACCGCCGCCCCGGAAACCATTTACTGGGCAACCAACACCCCTGCCACAGGTCAGCCCAAGTGGTTCGCTACGTTTGGTGACAGCAGGGGTGTCCGGGTTCATGGGATCTGGTTTGTCTAGGTCTTGTTGGCGGATACGTTTGCCCAACCACTCTGACCCCCAGATTCCTACCCACCTCTCATACCTTTTTCCTTCCCATATCTTCTTCTCCCTCCTTTCCCTTAAAAAACCCTCCCCACAGCATCCTCAAAGATGACATAGGCCCCTAAGGAAATTGTTTTCCTCGGGGCCTCCTGTGTGGAGATAATGTAAAAAAATAAATAAAAAATAACCCGAACATAAAATCTGAAGTTTAAATAACGTTTGGATCTTTTCCATAGCGCTGTTTTCTTGAGAAAACCACCTGAAACGGTCAAATGGCATCAAAGTTCTCAAAATACGTCAAAAAAATATTTCATTGACGATAGGCCATGAATGCAGCTCACTGTACATTAGTATCAGAACAGCGACACTAATCTCCAATCTTAGATCGATACTTCAATAAATAGATTTAATTCTATCGTATCACAAAACTGCCGAGAGCCCCGTTTTACCCTCTCTTTCCTTTGTATGTAAAGTTTATGAGAAAGAGAGAGAGAATGAAACGGAGCCATCGGCGGTATACCCTACGTTGGAATGCCTCGTCTATTTACTGTCAGTAACGCCATGGTGATTGGATGTTTCCTTCTTTAGAAGAGATTAAAATAAATAATGTCGATCAGACGGTAGTGAATTTTTTTGTTGTTTATTTTTTGCTCTTTTGTAAAACACTTAAATGATTTATGTAAAAAATAAAACGGAACTGATATACCATAGAATTGTGAAAGAAAACGAAGATCTTTCGACTCCTAGGCCCTATACAGGTCAATGAAATAGGTACCTTGGGGTGACTTTGATCATCGCGGATATAATCTACATAATTCTCGCCTACACCAAAAAAATATTGGCTTCTTTTTAATGAATTTTTTTCGCTTCGAAAAAATTTTCAAATTAGTTTATTTCTAGTTTTGTTCTAACAAAAAAATACATTAGACATCGCAAATGAGTAGTCGGGCATAGTCTAGCGGTTAGCGTGATAAGCACTCCGTCTCATTCCAGCAGCGCGGTAACACACGAAACTGTGCGCGTATCACGTTATACCGTCGCGACGTGCAAGAGTGTGATCGGCGGCGATGTGTGATTAAAAAACATATTTTACATTAGACGTCGCAGATGAGTACCTAGTCGGGTAGCGATTCCAGCGCGGTAACACACGAAACAGTGTCGTTATCTATCGATCTAATGTTGTAAATTTATCGATTTCTTCAAAATGTACTTTAAAATGTAGTGTCTGACCGAAACTAGTTTTTACGGCCGAAACCGAAACCGAAACCGAAACTTCCATATAAGGTCATGATTTTGTGGAAAAAAATAGTTAATCTTAAACTATCAACCTTTATTTTTAAATCATATATTAATCATTCAGTCTCCGATATTTGAACTAAAAATAAACGTTACATAATTATCACTCCTTATTTCAAATAAATTATTTATGCTTTTTGAAATCGTAATCGTAAATCGCTTCGTAAAGAATATTTAAAAAAAAAAAGAAAAAGTAAGTATTACTTATTTGAACATTATTAACAAATAACCAAGGGTCGACCGAGATATCGGTCTCGGTCTCAGTATTCTCGGCTACAAATTCTACCGAGAACTCTGTCTCGGTTCTCGGCGAAAAGTCACCGAGATTTCGGCCATAACGGAGACCGTTGTAAGTAGTACGGTGTAGGATGATGGGATTCAAATCTACTGCGCGCGTCCACAATTCATCACTTGGTGTCAGTGCGTGAGAGAGCTGTCGATTGTGATTGGTCGGCTGGCAGAGGTTTAGTCGGTGAGGCGGGTTTATTACGGCTGCTACCGCCGCTGCGCCGTTGGTTCATTTAACTACTTTTGGAAACAGACAATTGGTGAAAACGCAGAGAAATTGCTTTTTATGTGCTACAACATGATGTTGTTCAAATTTGATTATTAAAACTATTTAAGCCGCCGCTACCCAAATTTCTACCGATTTCTCACATATTTCCCTTAAACATATGAAGTTTTTAAGCTCTTAAAAAAATATATGTTATTTTTTAAGATGAAGCCATAGTAAATAATGCAAAATCATACAAAATCATATGTTTTTGTTTTGAAAATTTGATCGCTTAGAAGTATTGTAGATGCTTCAATTAAATACTGCGTGTAGAATATACCTTGGCCCTTAAAAATATCGGTCATTTTTTTTATAAGGCTTTTAATAAGCCTATAAAAAAATAAAGTATAAGGTCTAAAAAACGCATTTTCAAGTCCAAACTCTCCTATTTATAAACCCTTTTGGGATATGGTTATATTGCATAATGTGGCAAATTCAGTTTTATTTATAATAATCGCAAACAAATATTGACATTTACACCCAATCTTCCCAAAATAAAATAAAATATGCATTTTCGCGTTGTTATTTTACAATACGGCTGCTAGTCGACGAATTCGGTTTTTCAAAGTGAACCCTATGGCATCCACCGAAGAACTACTGTCCACGCCACAGTCGCCAAACCTCAGTCACGCCCCGAACTGAGCGGGAGATGGACGCATCACTCCGCGTCGCTTGATTTCGTGAAATCAATTTTAAATTTCCGTTTTATTACAATAAACAATGCGTAAAACAGGAATTAATATTTTTTATGGGCCTTTGCGAAATCAACCTGAAAAACAAAACTCTCAAATACCTTTTCCAACCTTTCCAAAAGCTTTTTCTCAAGTATTTTTAAACTCCTCCCATAAAGGGCGAGAATTCCGATTTCGATTTTTTCCTGAACTAGTGGATCGCCTTAAGATAATATCTAGACGCATTCCACGCCGAAACGCAAATTATGTACAATTCCCTCGAAGAAAAAAATCGCAAAGTATGCTCCGAAAATTATTTTAAACACGTTTGCTTCCGTTATTTTACAAGTTATAGTTGTGAAAAAATTCACAATGTTTTTTTAAATGATACTTAAGATACCTTCCATGATATTTTAAACGAGTCATGTTTTATTAAATATTTTCGCAATTTTCGCATCGATTTTATCGCTTTAAATATTAGCGCGCTACTATAACATTCGTAATTACATATCTTTCCATCTTCTTCTTTTTAGCGCGGATGCTTCGCCTAACAAATTATTATTACATCTTTAAAAATAATATATTATGCAAAAATAGCGCATTTTCATATTTTATCTCAAATTATCTATTCTCGGTGTCGGCTCTCGGATTTTAATTTATTCTCGGTCTCGCCCGAGAACGAAAACCTGTCTCGGTCGACCCTTACAAATAACTAAATAAAATACTCTTTCATCTTATGGACAAAATAATTTGGGAGGCGGGAATGGGTACCGCCGCCCCGGGAAACTTTATTAGATAACCAACACCTCTGCCATAGGTCACCCCAAGTGGTTCGCTACGTTTGGTGATTTAGCAGGGGTGCCCGGGTTCATGGGATGAGGATTGTCTAGGTCTTGAAGTTGGATGACTAGGACACACTGAACCCCAGATTCATACCCACCCCCTTTTCTCCCAGAACTCTCCTATCCTTCTTTTCCCTAAAAAAAACCCTCCACACAGCATCCCCAAAGATGATATAGGCCCACAGGGAAATTACTTTCCTCAGGGAATATCATGAACTAAATCATTTCAATAGCGAAATAAAACTTGCCTATTTTGAAATAATGTTAAGAGGAATATAAACGCTAGAAATATTTCGAATCTCATGCCTGCAAAATTTTAAAATCGAGCGTCTTTTTGCACGAGGCTAGTAAGCGAAAAAGTGGTTTTTATTTATTTTGTGCATAATTTTATAAGAACGAAAAAAAGTTAGAACATAGAAAACCTCAAAAATAGTCTGAGCCATAAAAGGGTTTTTTTTTTTTAAATTGTTTCTTGTATTACTTCATAGTTAAGTCATGAAAAAACATTTTTTTTTGTGTTTTACGCTTATATTTTTTGTTACGTAAATAATAATTTTATTGTAATTCCAATACATAGAAAAGCTAGTAAAAGCTTCGATTTATCCGTAGAATATTTTTTGATGTTCATACTGTAAGCCGATTTATCGTAAAGATTAATCAAAATAGTATCTAATTAGGATTTCACGTATATATTCATCTTAAGTATAAACACCTCCAATTTCACAACAAATAAACCTAACTACCACAAAGTTCGCGGAGCGAACACAAACAAGTCCCGACACGACTATGAGCGCGGACGCAGCAAAATCACACTTCGTGATTCGCAGTTCAGTGCACATGTGCACCGAACATGTCCGATCGCAGAAAGAAACCTCCCAAATTCAGTTTCGGTTTCGGCCATGGTTTCGGCCGGATGGCGGCCGAAACCGAAACTAAGCCGAAACTCGATTTTTGGCCGAAACTCGGCCGAAACCGAAATCGAAACCGAAAGACCGGTCGGACTCTATTAAAATGTCATTGAATTACGTTGTTGGAAATAACCTTCAAAAGTTATAAAAAGAGAGTTTTTCTTATAAAAAAATTGAGTACTTTAAAATGCGTAAAAATGCAGACTCAGCTGCAAGTTTTTTTTAACTGAGACCGTCAGAGTCGAACGTTCCAACCTATCCACCAATTATTTTTACCAAACAAAGTTAAAATGTCTATAAACATTTAATTAGCATCGCAAATCATCCATCTTAATCTACAAACAAACGTTTGTGCGGACATTAAAAATAATTAGGTTGTTACTAAACGTCAAACACACACCCTTACTGTTTATTTCAAAGCAAATAGGGGATGAGATCTTGTTGCCTACTATAATACGTGGAGAAACAACCCTTCAATTAGACTAGAAATAACGACAAGGGATGGTATATTTAGATCGGCGTACATACAGATGATATATCTTCCCTTCCATTTGTTTAAATCATTAGGGGTTATCTATTAGCTGTGAGTGATACCACTAATCTTTACTGCGAATCGATGTAGGTACAAAACATTTATTAACGTTATGAAAAATATCATCATCATCACTCTTGGCGCTACAACCCCTGGTGGGTCTTGGCCTCCTCAAGAGTCTTCCTCCACTCATCTCGGTTTTGTGCCAGCTCTCTCCAGTTCAGAAGCTCCAAGATAGATATGTCATTGAGGACGTTGTCGCTTCATCTTAATCTTGGTCTTCCCAGGCTCCTTCGCCCTATCGGTCTTGAGTTCAGCAGGGACTTTGGTGCTTGATGCTCGGTCATTCTCTCCACATGACCCAGCCACCGAAGTCTTCCCAGTTTTATAAATTTTGTGACGTTTAGCTCCTTAAACAAAGAAGAAAAAAAAAAAACTTGGGAGGCGGGAATGGGTACCTTTATTGGATAACCAACACCTCTGCCATAGGTCACCCCAAGTGGTTCGCTGCGTTTGGTGATTTAGCAGGGGTGCCCAGGTTCTAGGGGTGAGGTTTTTCTAGGTCTTGGAGGCGGATGACCAGGACACACTGAACCCCAGATCCCTACCCATCCCTTAAACCCATTTCCTTCCCAGAACTCTCCTCTTCTTCCCTTCCTTAAAAAAACCGTCTACACAGCATCCCCAAAGATGACATAGGCCCTGAGGGAAATTATTTTCCTCAGGGCCTCCTGTGTGGAGCTCATGTAAAAAAAGAGAGCTCATTGTTATAACGTCTGCGCCAAAATCCATTTTCTAGAACCGGTCTGAAGAAGCGTCTCAAAATTTTCCTTTCAAAAACGTCCAGTGATCGCTCATTCCTCTTAGTTAGTACCCAAGTCTCAGCTGCATACGTAAGTACTAGTTTTATAAGTGTTTTGTACATTGTAGGACCCACCACTTATCCGCCCTGGTATAGGTAACAGATGGTAACCCCCTCAAGGCTCTTGCAAGGACTCTAATTTTTTTGTATAAAAACGACTCTACATTTAATAAACGATACTAGACCCCCCATTGCCCCCGCATACGTTGTTAGGTAGCAGTATGCAAGTGATACTATGTACAATATTGTTAGTAAGTATAAAGAAAATCTTACCTGGACCTCTTTTAGGCAAGGAAATGAAGAAACAGTAAAGAAAACAAAACGTAGGCAGTAAGCCCACCCTAACATATGTAGTACATAAAGCACTAAGCACTTTTCAGACATTGGGATACCAATCATGGTAGACAGTAGATCCACAGACGGAAGTATTACAGCGCGGATCGCCCGGCAGTCCTGTTGAAAGTTAGTCGGTGATCTGGCAGCTCGGATACGAGGTTCAGATACCGCGCCCCTAAACCGATATCCCGGTGGTGCCTCGACGATCAGTAAGTGGGAGATGGGGGCGTATACGCCCGAAGACTCTGAGGAAGTGAGCGTCAGGTTGCCGGGGTCGGGGCGGAGAGGTCCCCTAGCTTGCACGGACGTCCCTCTGACCGGCAACCTTCCCCAGGGGTGGCGCGGGCGGTCCGAGAAGCATCACTCCGGGATCGCTTCACAGGCTCACGTAGCGGTGACAAGGTCATACCCCCCCCCCTAATATGGGGAAAATGGGACATAACAAAATGGAGTTCAGTTCTTTCTCTAGGACACTCGCTCAGCATTACATGGATCTAGAATTATTAAACGAAAACCGAAAGAAAAAAAAATAAAAAAATATATACATATATATATATATACATACATGCACACATATATATACATACATATGTACATACATACACATACATACACGCAAACATACATATACATACATACACACATATACATATAATTTACAGGTGAAGATGCTCCACTGGTTAAGTAACGGATAAAAATAGAGAGTAGACGATATGATCAATATCTTCAAGATGGCAACCATCTACAGGTACATAAAATTAATTTGGGAGGAAAAAATCAAAGTCCGCATAGCAATATGGTTGTAACAGCAACAGGAAAATGGTTTTTCGTAATTGCATATCCCAGAAAAATCTGTTGTTCAGATCGGACGATAGTTGTATGAAAGCTAATAATCTCTGCGACAAGACGGTTTCCTGTTAACATTATAGAAATAAAACGAGTTAACATAAAAAAATAAAAACCTTCATGAGTGAATAATTAATAAAGTACATGGAAGTAGCAGGATATGGATGTGATGAACTGTAGAAAAGATAGCAAGTGCAAACAAAAATAAAAAAACTAAAAAGAAGCATAACAATAATAAGAGTATAATAGGCAATGACAGTTAGTTCAGGAGCTCTTACACTTTAGTTTCAACTGAGTAGGTAAATAAGTAAGCTGCTTTCCAATGAATAAAAAAAGGTTGGAATCAAGACATAGGAATGACTTCCAGCTAGAAAAGTTTCTACATTCGCTGTAATAATCCAGTATATAAATTAACTGCTTTCCAGTAGAGAGGTTGCACTCAGAACATAGTAATGGTTTCCTGCACCCGACACATATATTTCTGCGGAAGATGTTGCAGTCAGAACCTGAAAACGGTAATTTAAGAAGAAAAAAAAAGTAAAAGAGAAAGCAGAGGGATAACAATATAAAAGCATATAGGTTAATAGAGTAATAGGCCATGTCCATGGGTTCAGGAGCTCGTACACCACTGGTTCCTACTGATTTTACTCTAGTCGTCGACTCTAAGAACAGACCATCTCTCAACCCAAGTCTTTGTATACTTCCTCAGACACTCAAAGTTCACCTTGTTAGAAGCGAGATCGGAATTCCAAACCGGCCTCGTAATCACTTTCAGACCACCTAGTAATTCGTCTCGTGCATCCGTCATGATCTCGCAGTGCCACAGAATGTGCTCGGCTATTTGGTCCATACTGCCACAGGCGCAGTTAGGATGGGGAGACAGAGAGAGTCTATGGAGTCTCCCTCTAAATTCCCCATGACCGGACAGAAGCTGGACCATATAATGGTCCAGGTTAATAAATGCCCCTTCCATTCTTCCATGGAGAAGGTCCATCTACCCATGTTCGACCTATCCCAATGAGCCTGCCACTCGTTTAGTGTAAGCTCGCCCATTTGTCTTAGCCGATCAGGGAAGGTCCCGACTCCAACTGGTGTAATTACTACACCAAGATGGGTGGCAGGGAGTCCCCTGGTCAGCTTCTTTTTTGTGAGCACCTCCCTAATTTCCAGATCGATTGGCAGAATACCTGCCAGCACAGGTAGTGCGTCCGAAGCAACTGTTCTGTAGGCCCCAGAGAGTGCCAGCAAGGGGATTCGCTGGCCTCTTTTGAGCGCCGAGAGTATAAGAGAATTATCCAGGCGGTGCTCCCATACAGAGGCGTAGTACGATATAACAGAGGCGCAGTACGATATAGGCGCAGTGTAACATACACCCCCCTGTATAGTAGCCGAAGCGCCGGCTTTCTCAAACCCCACTCAGCCGTGGAGATTCTCCTCAGCTTAAAAAGTGGGCCTGGGCCTTGCTGGAGACTTCCTTAACGTGAGCTAAGAACGAGGACGATCGATCTAGAGTTACTCCTAGATATTTCGCCGTCTCAACAAATTTGACTCTGGTGGCTCCCATTTTGATGGTGGGGTTTCTCTCTCTGTTGAGGAAACCCTTCATCAGGAGACCCATGGTCTTCTGGGGAGCGAAGGTCATTTTATTTCTATTTCCCCATTGGACGAACGTATTCAAACCTTCTTCAAACTTGCGTTCAAGTTCTCTCCTGCTGTTCCCTGAGTCCAAGTACAATTTGTCATCAGCATAATCGACCGAGATACATCCTTCAGGCAAGAGTAACCTGGAGGAGTCATCAAACCCAATATTCCAAAGGTCTGGTCCAACGTTAGAACCCTGAGGGCACCCCATATCAACATCTCGCTCAATGACAAAGTCCCCGAACGAGGGGATGATCGTCCTCTCACTCAGGTGGTTTCCTATGAGTTTGAATAGTCTTGGAGGACATTTCCTATTTTTGAGTTTGACTAGTATCGTCGGCCATGATGGATAATCGAAGGCACCTGTGATGTCTAAGAAAGTTGCGATTACGTACTTCATGTGACAAACCTTCACCCAATCAAGCGCAAACTTTAGGGTGTGCTCCGTAGATTTACCGGGGACAAACCCAAATTGATACGGGCTGGGGGGGGACAGTGTACGCCGGAGCCGTTCCTTGATTAGTTTCTCCAAAATTTTCCCCATGACTGGCAACAAGGTGATGGGTCGGTACGCTTTCACGTCCGATTTGGGCTTATCGTTCCCCTTTGGTATAATCTTGAGCACGCCCCTCTTCCATTCAGAAGGGAAAACTCCTCTTCTCAGACACGTCTCCATCACCTGGAAGAGTTCCTCTTTGGCGTGGACCCATACTTGCTTCGCTATCACGCCATTGAGCCTGTCATGCCCAGGTGCCTTCTTAGGACCCAAACCCTTAATTATGGTTTCAACCTCAGATCTAGTTACCGTCATACTGTTCTCCTGGGCGAGATTATTAGGTGGAAGCCGTGACAGATTTCTAATCTGTTTGTGGTGGTCGGTTTCCCCAATGACTGATTCTAGAGGGACTAGCTTACCTAAAAGCGTATGGAAAGTGGTCGCCACGTCACTCTCAACTTCCCTACCCTCAAAATTAGAAACTACGCTTGAAAGATACTGATCAGAACCTTTGCCCGACTTTTCAACGGCGCTGTGGACTTCCCACGGGTTGGCGTTACCCACTTCTGAAACCCACTTATGCCATACAGCTCGTTTTGCCGAGTGTACGGCCAACTTGAAGGCTCTACGAGTAGCACTAAGGCACCCCTTGCGGGCGGCAACCTCCTCCTCCGTGAAGCCACCACGCTTAGTAGCACCGAAGGCCCTGTAGGCCCTCTTGTAGGCCCCCTTCAGCAAAGTTAGCTCCCTCGACCACCACGGCGTCCGAATAATCGTCTTTGGGTTTACTCTTCCCAGAGACAACTCTGCGGCTGATACCACGGCTGCGATGAAAAAGTTCCCCAAGTTATCCGGATCGTTTGCCGCTACGTCATGGAATAATAATAATAATAATTGGATAATTTATAAAGCGCCGTTTTGCGCAGACAGCGGCCATTGCCTTCTTGGGGCAATCCTCGACGTCGTGGCCATTTGTGGCACAGTGGCGGCAGGTGGTGACATCCTGTGAGCAAGATTTGCTGATGTGTCCGTATAGGTGGCATCTGTAGCACCTAGTGGCCCCGAGGTAATCACGAACGTGGCAGGCGTTCCACCCAAGAAAGCAACGGCCGCCGTCAATCAGAACCCTCCGGACCTCCGGGTGGCAGGTGACAATCATATTCATGTTGCCGGTGTCCTTTTTTCCAAACAGGGAAACCCTCCTCATAGTGCGAAGGTGGTCATCCTTTGTGAGAGAAGACTTTCCTTCAATATTGTTTACGAATATTTCTGCAAAGAGACCCGGATCAGCTGAAGGTTCTCCTTTTGGGACGTCGTACAGGACAATTTTAGGTAAGCTTCCAAGTGGTGAAATCATTTTTATTCCCTTGGCGGTAAGTTTAGCCTGCACTTTATTTATGTTCGCGACACCCCCTGGTGAGGTAGTCTGCAGAGCGATGCCGGCGTCCTTAATTTTTCGTGTTTTGACTACTTGGAAGCCGTCTTTCCTCGGATCTAGTATCGTAATCAGGTCTTTCTGTAGCTCATCCGAGGTTTTCCCCTCTGGTGCTGAGGGGTAAAAAAGTACAGTAGGTTGCTTAGGGGGGACAGGTCTGTCGTGACCTCCTGCACTAATATTCTTTGAAAGAGGGCCAGCAGCCATGGCACTCGCGTATGATTTCCGGGGAATAGTCGATGGGTGGGCGGTCTCCGTGCCAAGAGTACTAGTCTTTTCCATGGTGGTGTCCACCTTCCTTATCAACTCGGTTTGGCCATTAATAACGCCTGAGAGTGCATCCGCCTTGGCCACGGCCGCCGAGTGCGCCAACGCAGTGTGGTGGAGGTGCTTCTTGATTTCTTCAATGGCACGAGCTATATCAGTCTTATCCTCCTTATTAAGTTTATTTTTGCCCGCAGTAACTGTCTGGTTAAGTAAGAGTAAGTGTTTTGTACACTAATATCATCGTGTTTCTGGACAGCAGTCTGGACTTTAATTGGTTTTGTAGGCGGAAATAACAGCGATTTGCGTTCACTATGCGCTTCTGGATCTCCTCTGTGGTATTATTGTTTTTTGTTATCAGGGAGCCTAGGAATGTGAATCTTGGTACCGTTTCGAAATTTTGGTTTCCACATGAGAGAGTTGGAATTTGTTGGGTGCATTTTCTAAGGCCATGTATTTAGTCTTGCTGGTTTACTACGAGACCCATATTTTTGGCAGAACTTTCAAGATTTATGAAGGCGTTATGTAAAGCATCTGGAGTTTTCGCGAATGAAAAATATAAACGTAAAATATTTAAGTAGGGAACAGTAGATACCGCGTCCAAAAAATATAATATTCTCTTATTTAATATACTACAGCCTAAATTTTGCCCGAAATCATCTAATGTGTAGGTAGGCAGGTACTTATATATTTATTTAAATAATGACAATTTTAGCGAAACTCAATCGACGATTTAGAAACCGTAAAATCAGAAAAAGATATTTGCACCCCTGGGTATCTAGCATAGTCGATCGATATAGGTTTTATCGAAAATGTCGGTAACTTGTCACCGCTCCCGAGCACGACTGCAGGCCGCTAACGAAGAAATAAAAGTTCACGTCAAATAAATTAGGAACCCTTAATCCTTGTGAACTGTTGTTTGTTCGTTAGCGGCCTGCAGTCGTGCTCGGGAGCGATGACAAGTTACCGACATTTTCGATAAAACCTATATCGATCGACCATGCTAGATACCCTGGAACTCAAACCCCGGACCTTCCGCAGTGCCCGGAAAGCAAAAGGTCCTGGGTTCGTTTTCCAGAGGGGCAAATATCTTTTTTGATTTTTCTTTTTATTTATATAAGAAAATTTGATAGGTATTCCTTTACATTTATTTAATTTATTTATTTATTAATTTTCAACGCCCTGATGGGCTTTTACATGACAAGTTTATGATACAGAGACAGTTTTTTTTTTAATAAAAAAGATAAACTATAAAAACATAACAAGTAAACATCATATGAAATGTAGGTATACAGATAAATTTAAGGAAAGATAGTGCATTACAATAAAAGAGAAAGTATGTTAGTTGTGAATGGCATAGAAAATAAATTAGTTGGTATGTTAGTAAATACAAAATTTACAGGTGACTGATTAAATGTCATAAATAATACATGACAAAATGCAAGATACATAAAAAGAAAGAGTTTTTACAGAGAGATAGAAATACACAAATATATGCAATAGATGATGCTTCTTAGATATCAAAATATTCTACATAAAAATATTGTTCAGATATTTCTTGAATAACGTTAAACTTGTATTAAATACATCGATATTTGAGGTATATTATTTGTTCCCTAGTGTGTGTAGTCGAGAAATTAATGCGTGTGTGTGGTAGTTGGTTAGAGAATTATTGTTGCAGAATAATATGTTTTGCCTTGTCGCTCGAGTTGGTACCTTAAAGTCAATGAGATGCAGGAGTTCGCAACAATCTAATTCGGAGTGAATAATTTTAAACAAAAAAGTTAGGTCGTTTATTTTTCTTCTGTTTTCTAAGGAATGTAATTTAAGTGTATTTAGTAAAGATGTGTAGTTAATGTGTTGAATAGGTATGTGTAACTTGAAGTTAATAAATCTTAAAAATTTGTGCTGCACTCTTTCGATATTTCTTATATGAATTTGATAATATGGGGACCAAACTATGGAATTGTATTCCAGCAAGCTGCGTACGAGATTTTCGATTGAGTTTCGCTAATATTGTCTTCATTTAATTAAATATTACAATTTAAGGTTTTACTCATAAAGTTAAAAAAGGTACTTATATAACTAACTAACTAACTAACTAACCATCACGCCGTTTCCCCGCAGGGGTAGGCAGAGAGGACGGACCACCAAACAACTCGGTCTTGGCACACACTCTTTGCCTCACTCACATTCATTACGTAACATTTTTATTTTATTTCATACAAGGGAGTGCCCGGCATACTTTGCAACGCCACAAAGAAATTTATTCACCTTGCGTGTCCTTTCCCATGCGTCCACGTTCCCCTCCCGCATTCCCTTTTCCTCCCGCGTTCCCCATCGACCTTCCCCGTCTTCCACACTCCCGCGTCCCCCGTTTTCCTTATGTGTTCCTCTTCCACCATCCCCGCCTTCCCCCGTCCCACGACCCCCCTCCCGCAAAACCCCCTTCTTCGTTCCCTCTCCCCCTCCCGGATTCCCCCTCCCCCCTCCTTCAAATTCCCCTGCCACATTTTTCAAACAATTTACGCGCCACATATCACCGCTCAGTCCGCAAGTTTTCAGTGAGCTAGAGTGCTAAGATTGGAAAATACGAGTTTATTGATGTTGTTGTAGCTGAAAACGAATATTTTTTTTTTTCAAAATTTAAACTTTTTGTATGCGGCGCATCCTCAAACTGAAAGAATCCTGAAAATCTTAATACAAAATATTGAAATTTAAAAAAAAGAAATCATTTCAGCTACAACATCAATAACGTCGTAAATCTTAGCACACTAGCTCACTGAAAACTCACGAACCGCCACTGATAGAAACCCTTCGGGGGGGCCTCCGACGCTCATTTGTACCAAGAGTGGTATTTTGAAGACCCCCCCCCCCCGAACGGGTCACGTAGTATGAGTACGTTCCCTTACGACTAACCTGACAATATTGGAAAAATCTCCTACTACCATCACCGTAAGCGGAAAATATTGCTGCCATCGCTTGCCATAATGTGCCAAACTGATATTGGATAAACGGTGGACTCGTTGGATTTTAACCGCAGTTAGCAGTTCATTTTATGTTTATATATTAAGGTGATCCAATAGTCCAGGAAAAAATCGAAATCGGAATTCACACTCCTTTAAGGGAGGAATTTAAAAATACTTGCGAAAAAGCTTTTGGAAAGGTTGGAAAAGGTATTTGAGAATTTTTTTACAGATTGTTTTCGTAAAGGCCTGTTAAAAACATTAACTCATTTTTTATTGCAATAAAACAGAATTTTAAAATTGATTTCACGGAAAAAAGCGACGTGGAGCCTAACGTCCGTTTCCCGCTCCGTTCGGGGGTGAACTGATAATAAAACGGGCCTGACAAGTTATGTAGCCCAACGGTGGACGGCATAGAGTTCACTTTGATAATCCAAATTCGTCTACTGCCGGCCGTATTGTAAAATAACAACGGGAAAGTGCATATTTTATTTTATTTTGTGAACTTCGGGCGTAAATATATTTTTTTTTGCGTTTATTATAAAAGAAACTGAATTTGCTACATTAAACAATAAAACCATATCCGAAAAGGGGTTCATAAATAGGAGAATTTGGACTTAAAAGTGTTTTTTACAGAATTTATATCTTATTTTTTTATAGGCTTATTAAAAGAATAAAAAAACTGACCGATGTATTTAAGGGCCAAGGTATGTTCTACACGCAGCATTTAATCGAAGCATCTATAATACTTTTAAGCGATTCAATTTTCAAAAAAAAAAACATACGATTTTGTATGATTTTGCATTATTTAGTATGGCTTCATCTTAATATTTTACTGCCTTATAGGAACAGCACAGCCCTAGTGGGACCCAAACACGATGCCAACTCACCCACTGACCGGTCGGTGGTTAAGTTAGCTGGTTATTTTTATATAAGTGATTCAAATCACCATAGAATAATGTTAATCAATAAAAGTTGTAATACGAAAATCTCAGAACAGGTTTAGTACCAAATGTGTATAACAAAAATATATTTTTATGTTTAAAAATCGCGCGTCACCGATGTTTGTTCGTTGACGCGCTAATGAAATATGGCTTACATACAGTGTAATTTGGGCCAACTTATAAGTTAGGATCGTTTTAATCTCGATTATTGTCCTCAATATTTATTATTGCGAATTAGATATTGATTAAATGTTTATTACACGACAATGTTCTGTATTTATTTGTGAGGTCCATAAGTTTCTAAAAGAAGGCGGTGTGAGTTAATTTATCGACACAACACAAGGTTATCTAGATTGGGTAACCATCCAGTAGATGGAGTTGTGTTTCGTTAGCCACAGCAACGCATGCCGGGTCAGCTAGTCATTTATAATTCTTTTCAATAAACCCCTAGGAGCCGGAGCCCTGCAATAGCAGTGTTGAAGAATCATGCCGATGCACCGCGCGGAGCACTGCATTTGCAGTGTCCAGCTTATAATATTAATTTTGTCTTCGGATATTATTTGCATTGGGTTAGTTGAAGATAAAAAATGTCGCTTTATTAACTTAGTATGGTATTAAATCTTTTTATTTATTGAAATATCTTGCCGTCCCCTACGGGAAACTATTCAGGCCGGTAGGTAGGTACCTACATACCATAATATAATATTGACTGTTCTGATTTGACAGCACGTAGCGGAAACCAAGGGGGGATAAGAAGGTAGTTTCCAACAATGCAACTAAGTAACAAATGGTACTAACCTGTTTTTTCACAAATAAGCTCAAAACACCTCACTTTTTAAGCAGTTTGGGAAAACGAAAACGAACTGATTTTTTATAAAATATCAACCATTTTCCAAACTGCTGGAAAAACGTGCTATTTTGAGGCAATTTGTGTGATCTAAAAATGTGGCCTTCTACTCTACTCAGTATACGGTATTAACCCATTTCTAATTCTCACAAATTGCCTGTTTGGGAAAATAGTTGGCGTTTTATAAAAAACTGTTTAAAAAATTAGCCTACCTCTATTGAACGGTAGCCGAGGCTTGGCAAGCGTGTAGACGCAGCATTAAATGCGTCGAAAGGTAGACCTCTTGGAGATTTTTAAACCCTTTTTTAAATGCTGAAAAAAAGAAGGAAAAAAAATGAAATGCTCAGACTGATTTTTAGGGTTTTCTGTAAGATGTAGATTCCCAAATGTCCGGCTTGTACAATTAGTTTTAGCACACCATGTATAAAAAGTTTTAAAAATAAACACGTGAACTGCTCTATTAATCATTAATCATTAATCTGATTCTTTAGGCAAACAAGGGGTATTTGGTATCAGGGGTGGCCAAGCCCAGCAGGGGGCGGATTAACCCGGGCCAGGGGCGGTCAGGGGTAGTCAGGTGCCCTCGGCTTTGTAACAATGGCGATAAGTAAGTAGCAGGAGATAGGTGAGTGCCACCGCAGGATTGCAGGGGTACACTAACTTTTGTTGTTACTCAGTCATTGGGTGGAAATTAAATTGTAAAGTGATCAATAGTTATACGTTGTTCGCTTCGTAAAGACGGACGCACAACACAAGCGAGCCTCTCCCAATGACCAAATATTTCATTATGTTTTGAAGAAGATATAGTGAAAAACTAAATAGTGTTTGTCTGTCTACTGTCACATCTATCAAGGACCTTGGGGTCACTCCAAGATATTGAAATATAAGTAGATGTGCTATCTGCAGTTTTTAATAGGTGGGACTGCGCTTCTGGGTGTCGCCGATATTGTTTATCAATTAACAAATAAACTAAATGATCGAATAATTAACGAATACACCAAACGAATGTTAAACTAAATGAACGAATTTTTTTCGTAATCAAACTGTATTGTTAACCAATACTAATGCACAAATTCAAAAAATCAACGAAACGAACAAATTCTTTTTGTATGCAAACTACTCTAATTAGAGCGTAGTCCGCCGACAGTTGCGCGGACCCCATAGCATATCTCTTTTGTATTTGAATATCTTTGGGGTCACTCTAGACTGCAAACTTTCTTTCCGTGATCACATTAATAATATCGTAAACAAATCGCTTAAACTACTCGGCTTCATTCACAGAATTACCTCTGTCTTCAAACATATAAGGGAACATACCCATACTACGTGACCAACTTTTTGCAATTTTTAACCCCCCCTAAGACCAAAAACCTAAGCAATCCGCCGCTCATTTGTACCAAGCGTAGTATTTTGAAGACCCCCCCCCCCCCTAAACGTGTCACGTAGTATGGGTACGTTCTCTAAGTACACTTAAAACTTTTTACTGTTCGCTGGTTCGCCCTCACCTTGAATATGCTAGTGTCATTTGGTCTCCTTTCTATGCTGTCTACATTTGTCACATCGAGTCCGTACAACATCGTTTCCTAAGAGGAATTGCTTGGAGGTTGGGTCTTGAAAGAGGCGAGTACTCATATGATGAAATTGAACACATTTTAAACATTTCTTCTTTAGAAAAATGTAGAAAAGACTCTGATCTAATTTGCATATTTAAAATTATCAACAGTATTACTGATACACCTGCATTTTTACAACTCATCCAGTTCAACATCCCTTCCCGTAGACTCCGAAATAATGAATTGATGTTCCTCAATCAACATTCTACTAATTATGAATACCAATCTCCCTTATCCAGAATGTCAAGACTTTTATCAACGCAAGTCAAAGCATTGATTTTTTGTCGATAAGCTATTTTTAAATACTTCTTCATGCTCGACTTGTAGTGTCTTCTATATAATCTTTTTACATTTTATATTGTCATTGCTATTCATTTATAAGTGCTCTCCCTTCACCGTCATCTGTGTTTTTATTTATTCGTGTTATTATTATGTTTTAATGGCCTATTGTCCGTAAATTGATTAATAAATAATACTAATAAATTTTTATTATTTTTTTAAATTTATAAACTAACGTTTAGACAAGATTTTTATGCATAGCACAAAGGGTAACAATTATTACAAGCAATAATTGTCAGCCTGAAACACTCATTTACATTGAAAAATCTTCCGAGAAAAGATACTTGCCGCCAACGGGACTTGAACCCGTGTCCTTCCGATTGCCGGTCGAATGCTCTGACCACTAAGCTATGGGGGCTTATCAAATACCCGCCAAATAATTCAATATATACTAGTGTTTCATTCAACAATTACTGCTTGTTATATTTTTTCCACCTGAAAACAACCAACTTTATTTTTGCGAGGAAGACATTGTTAGTGTTAAATCCCTCGCTAGGTGGCGTCGAGACAAATTATGTCTGCATTTATTGGGGAAATACTTAAACTTGTTAAATATTAATTATTGTTTTTTTAATTTATAAACTAACGTTTAGACAAGATTTTTATGCATAGCACAAAGGGTAACAATTATTACAAGCAATAATTGTCAGCTTGAAACACTCATTTACATTGAAAAATCTTCTGAGAAAAGATACTTGCCGCCAACGGGACTTGAACCCGTGTCCTAGCGAGGGATTTAACACTAACAATGTCTTCCTCGCAAAAATAAAGTTGGTTGTTTTCAGGTGGAAAAAATATAACAAGCAGTAATTGTTGAATGAAACACTAGTATATATTGAATTATTTGGCGGGTATTTGATAAGCCCCCATAGCTCAGTGGTCAGAGCATTCGACCGGCAATCGGAAGGACACGGGTTCAAGTCCCGTTGGCGGCAAGTATATTTTCTCGGAAGATTTTTCAATGTAAATGAGTGTTTCAGGCTGACAATTATTGCTTGTAATAATAAATTTTTAGTTTGTCGACAAGGACAAGGACAAGGAAGTTCTGAGTTCGCTAAAAAATTGTTGTGCTTCTTATATTATGTATCATTTGTGTTGCTAATTATGTCTCTAATTGTGTCATCTAATTATATCGCTAATTGTATATCTAAGATACTCTCAGCTTCACCCTGGTGAAAGAACACCATTCAGAATTTTTGGCTTGAAATCACTTTAGCGGTGGTTGGTGACCAGATCTGAACAGCCAGGTACTTCCCCCATCGTACTGTTTCAAATCTACTTGCCCTACTTAGATACTACATTCAGCTTCGCAATATTATGGGGATGCTATAGTCTCACTGGCTCCAGACTGTTGAGGACTCTTGTAATGTATTCACATACAAGAGCTGTCCGTAAAATAAGGTGTTCAAGGTGCTGCGGTCGCGAGGAACGATTTTACGCGCGATCCGGCTAAACTGACATGTACCGTAAATTATAAATGTAGCATAAATAACCCACGCCAAATGCCCACCACGCAGAACTCCCTGTGACGCTTAGTCTCATCGTGGCAGCCGTTCGCGATGGAGCTTCTGCTCGCCGCACCCGCCGGATGTGAATTACGCTCTGTAGTTCGTTTTGTCGGAGCTCATCGTTAAAGTCGTTCCTCGCAACCGCATCACCTTGAAGATGTATAATTTAACAAAAAAACTACAATAACCATTCTCCATTGTTTTCCAAATATAAATTTGGCTCCATTACCAAAGGTTTCCCACACCAACCCTCAGTACCGCCAACAATGATTGGAGTATATTTTGAACAGGTGCGTGTAGCAGATTAGCAGCAAATGGGTCGGAATCTGAAGGGTTGATTAATGAGCTATGCAAATGGGAGCATTTTCCTGATAGCTATTGTGCCTTTCAATGTTCAAAGCAATGAGAGGCTTTTTATGCCATCAAGTAATTAGGCACCTGATGTGCGTTGAAAGATTTATCGAAGCGATTAATTTTTTTTTATTAGCTGAAGTACCTTGCGTTGCCCGGGCTTTACGCAGAGTTTTTTGAAATTCGATGTAGATAGTAATTTTTAAAATCAGTAAGTAATCAATTTGGGAGGTGGGTATGGGTACCGCTGTCCCGGGATCCATTTTTTGGTTAACCAACACCCCTGCTATAGGTCGCCCTAAGTTTTACGTTTGGTGGTTTAGTTTAGCGAGGGTGACCGGATTCAATTTTAAGTGAGGTATGTCTTGGCGGTGAATGCGTTTCCTTTTTTTTAACATTGTCTCCACACCGGAGGCCCTGAGGAAAATAATTTCCCTCAGGGCCTAAGTCATCTTAGGGGATGCTGTGTGGAGGGTTTTTGTTAGGAATGGGAGGAGAGGAAGTTTTGGAAAGGAAATAGGTATAAGGGGTGGCTAGGAATCTGGGGCTTAGTGTTTCCAGGAGTGACGGACATATGAATCCATCCCTTCAACTGAGGTGCAAGGCGATGGGTTGAGAAATACTGGCTGGAGGGTAAAAGATCTCCCTCAACCAGTCTCTCTCGATCCTGCCCAACACGCAGCAGGTGGGCAGATGTATCGGCCACCAAGACCTGGACAAACCTCATCTCATGAACCCGGGCTCCCCTGCTAAGTCACCAAACGTAGGAAACCACTTGGAGTGACCTATGGCAGAGGTGTCGGTTATCCAATAAATGGTTTCCGGGGCGGCGATACACATACCCGCCTACCAAATTGAAATTCCTGCTATATGACTGTCCAAATCTTTTGACCTCTCCAGCCAGACTCTCTCGTATTGCACCGCAGTGAGAGGGATGGATTTATATGTCCGTTATTCTTAGACACATTGACCCCCAGATTCCTACCCATCTCTCATAACTTTTTACATCCCAGAACTTCCTCTCCTTTCATTTCTTAAAAATACCCTCCACACAGCATCTGTTTGATGATTATATTTTTAAAAAAATCGGCTTTTAAAAATAAAACTGTACATTTGTTTAAAAAACACCCCACAGCGGGACTACTATCTTTATAGAATTTTGTTTAAATTATTGTGCAACGGTTTAAGAGGGAATAATTAGACTAAACCGGAAATATGTCATTTTTAAATCAAATATTAGACGTATTGACTCTTTTCCACAAAAAATTATAAATTGATTTCGAAAGTTTATTCTTTAATCTAATAACTAGCAGACCCGGCCACACGTTGCTGTGGCTAACGAAACACAACGCCATTACCCAACCTTTATAAAATCCACACCACCCGATTACCAGCTGCCCGCTGCCTGAATTGAATATTTGAATTTCTCGACTTTTCTCTACTATAATACATGTTTTTATACATATAAACCTTCCTCTTGAATCACTCTATCTATTGGTGAAAACCGCATGAATATCCGTTGCGTAGTTTAGAAGATCTATGCGCACATACATTTTGAACGACTAAATAAAATAATTCAAATCAAATACCTACATACTCTAGGACTAGGACATCTATTTTCCAATTTTTTCCGTAGAACGAATTTCAAAAGTGACAATAGCACGGCCCGCCAGCCGTTTTAAAGCACACAAAAATGTGTTTTCTTTAAATTTCTCGGCTTTTCTCTAATATAATTTACATGTATTATACATATAAACATTCCCCTTCAATCACTCTATCTATTAGTGAAAACCGTATGAAAATCCGTTGCGTAGTTTAAAAGATTAACGCGCACATACATTTTGAGCGACTTCATTTTATACTATGTAATGAAGCTATGTTTTAAATGTTGAGAAAATATGTTTATTTTTAGTATAATAAGGTTATACCATAGGTCGTTGGCAGATTTGTTAAATTTTCAAAAAAAAAATTGTTCTATACAATACACATTTCAAATCATATAATCATGCAGTAAAATAAATCAATACATCATCTGTGAAAGCTTTATTATTTATAATTTATAAACTAACGTTTAGACAAGATTTTTATGCAAAGCACAAAGGGTAACAATTATTATAAGCAATAATTATCAGCCTGAAACACTCATCAACATTGAAAAATCTTCCGAGAAAAGATACTTGCCGCCAACGGGACTTGAACCCGTGTCCTTCTGATTGCCGGTCAGCTGCTCTTGACCACTGAGCTATGGGGGCTTATCAAATACCCGCCAAATAATTCAATATATACTAGTGTTTCATTCAATGTTGATGAGTGTTTCAGGCTGATAATTATTGCTTACAATAATTGTTACCCTTTGTGCTTTGCATAAAAATCTTGTCTAAACGTTAGTTTATAAATTAAAAATAATAATTAATATTTGACAAGTTTAAGTATTTCCCCAATAAATGTAGTCATAATTTGTCTCGACGCCACCTAGCGAGGGATTTAACACTTACAATGTCTCTCTCGCAAAAATAAAGTTGGTTGTTTTCAGGTGGAAAAAATATAATAAGCAGTAATTGTTGAATGAAACACTAGTATATATTGAATTATTTGGCGGGTATTTGATAAGCCGCCATTGCTCAGTGGTCAAGAGCAGCTGACCGGCAATCAGAAGGACACGGGTTCAAGTCCCATTGGCGGCAAGTATCTTTTCTCGGAAGATTTTTCAATGTTGATGAGTGTTTCAGGCTGATAATTATTGCTTATAATAATTGTGAAAGCTTTATTTCAGAATTTTAATTTAAGTTTAAATAAAATCATAAAAAAAAGATCCGCGCACCTGTTTTGTGTCGACAAACTATTTAAGATTCTTTTCACATTTTCGTTATTTGTTTTTGGGTGTTGCGCTACCTCCTTCTTTAGCCAACGTTTCGGACAGCGTTGCAGTGTTTATCATCAGGGCAGATCCGGTAGATGTGAAAATCTTAAAACGTATCTTCTTTTTACATTGTTATTTTGCGTAGACATTATTGAAAAATTATAAATGCTTAGGTATGATCAAAAAATAATTACAAGAAGTGCATAATTTTAATAGTTTTATCGTCACGCCTTTCAGCATTTTTTAATGTGGAAATAAATTACAGCAAATTTTTAATGAAATTAATTCGATATTGTGTTATTATTTTAAAAAGCTGGTACGGAGAATAATTAATCTTTCTCACTGGAACCGCCCTGTATGATCGTAAGAACGTCTTTCGACGAAATATGTATTCTCGGCTGCTGGCTGGTTAATTTCCCTTAAGTCTCCATTTACTGTAAACGATTTCTTATTTTTACATTATTTGACCTATGACATCTTTGGGGATGCTGTGTGGAGGTTTTTTCTTAAGGAAAGAAAGGAGAGGAGGGTTCTGGGAAGGAAAAGGGTTTAAGGGGTGGGTAGGAATCTGGGGTTCAGTGTGTCCTGGTCATCCGCCTGCAAGACCTAGACAAACCTCACCCCATGAACCCGGGCACCCCTGCTAAATCACCAAACATTACGAACCACTTGGGGTGACCTATGACAGAGGTGTTGGTTATCCAATAAAGGTTCCCGGGGCGGCGGTACCCATTCTCGCCTCCCAAATTGGAATAATGGTGACAATGGATAAAATAATTTATTTAGAGTTTAAAAAACTTACCCTCCTGCTAGGCTGTTGGGCCACATTGAGGAAAATGCCTGGAAATACAGAAAAAAATTATAATTATTTAAACAAGAAAGAATTCAAAATGTCGGCACGGTTCATAAATTTTTTTAATTCGTTTTCATTTTCTCTAATAAGTTTTTTTTTTGTGAGTCGATCGTCCAGTTGATTAGTCAGACATCTCCAAAAACCCGAAATTCGTGTTGAGGAGGCAGTTATATGTAAAGTGTACCCTCCATCTAGTACATAGTGAGCAAAATTAAGAAAGGAACCCTCAGATGGTTTGGGCACGTAGAGCGAATGAGCGAAGAAAGTAGTGTAAAAAGAATATATGATGCAAATGTGAATGGTAGAAGAAGTCGGGGACGCCCGAGGAAGACATGGCACGATCCAGTGAATCAGATACTTGAGACGGGCCATGTCAAAAGTCAGAATAATAGAAGAGTATGTATGAGACGATGTATGAATGTGAGTGAGGCAAAGAGTGTGTGCCAAGACCGAGTTGTTTGGCGGTCCGTCCTCTCTGCCTACCCCTGCGGGGAAACGGCGTGTTGAATAGTTAGTTAGTTAGTGTACCCTCCATCTAGGACTCAGATTATTCACTCATAACCACCACCAAAATACGCAGAAAAAATTGAAGTGAATTAAACAAAAAATTATGTTTTTTGGGTTACTAGGAGGAAATTTCAAAATTTCATTGTAATTTGCTGGACTGTTATGCTTCCCGGTGTTATTTTGTAGCATATTTAATATGGAAAACATAGGCACGTGTAAATAATATTTAATTTATCGTGAACATTCCCGTATGGCTTTCCTCATTATCTCAAAACTTAGTATTTGGAGATGGCTGACTAATTAACTGAACGATCGATATCCTTTTATTTTATTAAATTTAGAATCCGTCCATATAGATTACTTAATTTTTTTAATCATAGACGACATTTATAGAAAAAAACAACAGCACAAAGTGAACATTCTACAATCAGGAATAAGCATTAGGGGCAATACGTGTTCCTGTGTTGGACGATTGTTCCTCTGGACCTGGACAGTGGACAGTAGTGTTATTTCATAAACTATCATTTTTTGTATTAGTTAAGTACCGCCAACAAATGCCCATTTTAAAGTAGATAACACTGATTTATTCTCCATTCTCTCCTGTCAAAGCTAAAGTAAAAGGCGATGATTATATTTTTTTGATCGAAAAGGTAATTTTTTTTTTGGTTTTTATTGGGCGACTTTATGTTGTGAACACTTAAAAGTCTGTATTATTTAAAGTCTACTTTGGTATGCATGTTTTTCAAGGAACCGCGAGAACTTACTTATCTTTCTAATAAAGTAACTTCAAAATGAGAATCTTTTGAAATTGTAAAAAATGATCACTCCGAGTTCTTCTGAACATTTTTTTGCTTATTCCTCTGGACATGTCCAGAGCAAAAATCTACAATATTCTTATGTACAGGTTATATAGAATACTTTTATTAATATTGAGGATCAAGGGCGGATCCAGGATTTATTTCTGGGGGGGTGGGCACAATGGGCGGACGGGCAAAAAAATCAACAATTACTGTTAGAAATAAACTTGAAGTATTATACTTCAATTTTCGTTATTTGTTTTTGAGGTGTTATGCCGTGTTGCGCTACCTCCTTCTTTAGCCAACGTTTCGGACATCGTTGCAGTGTCCATCATCAGGGCAGATCGGGCAGATCCGGTAGATGTGTAATTTTTAGTCGTGAAGTGTGTGCTTATTTACTTCGAAGCAATACCGTGTCGCCAGCACCACTAACTTTCACCAGTAAAAAATATAATCGTGACAAGCAGTGGCGTCATCGCCGCGGAACGGAATAGAAAGTTCATTAAAACGTGGTATTTATGCTAGTCAGGGGCAAGTCCGTTTGCGAGATACCGACGGAAGTGGCTCCATCTCTTAATGAAATCTAAAATTAGAAATCACAATGGTAAGAATTAAAAAAAAATAAAATTACAATGGTTAACTTTCACCAGTACAAAATAATCTTCACAAGCAGTGGCGACATCGCCGCGGAACGGAATAGAAAGTTCATTAAAACGTGGTATTTATGCTAGTCAGGGGCAAGTCCGTTTGCGAGACGCCGACCGAAGTGGCTCCATCTCTTAATGAATTCTAAAATTAGAAATCACAATGGTAAGAATTTAAGAAATAGAATTACAATGATAAGTTTTAAGATTTTCACGGCCAAAAGCATTTTCGTTAACATAACACCCCAAAAACAAATAACGACAATGCTTTTGGCCGTGAAAATCTTAAAACTGATCTATTATACTTCAAGTTAATTTCTACAAGTTCAAGTATGTATAGGAATATTTATGAAAGTGTCAAAACAATAGAAAAATTAAATGTTTAATAAAGACAGTTTTCTGTACTGTGATGGAATCTCCACAGTACACAAAAATACCGTCTGGGGGGGGGGGGGGCGTGCCCCCTCCCTAAATCCGCCCTTGCTGAGGATTTTTAACTGTTAATTAATATTCTAGTGCCACGCAGTAAATTGGGAAGAACGAGGGAACACCTCCTTAACCACGATGTGTTGCAAAATGCCGCATAAATAAATGTATCTTATTTACAATAAAATATTGTTTTGTTATGGTTAGCGGAATTGTGTAGGCAAAAATCAGGAAAAATACTTTGGCACGTGACTAATAAGCCATTCATTTTACCCCAGTAGTCCTTTTTGTGAATATTTTGTCACCTATATAAAAAAAATAGATGGCTCTAAGATAGGTTTTACCAACCAAGGATGACAGTACATAATCTAGAAAAAAATATGGCAAAAAATATATTCTAGACTATAGTAACTGTTCTAGTACTTAAATAAACTATATATTCCTGTTATTGTTTTATTGTGTTTATGACTTAGAAAATATTTATTGTTCACTGTCCAGAGGAACATTACACAGTGACCAGAGGAACATTACACAGTGACCAGAGGAACATTACACAGTGACCAGAGGAACATTACACAGTGACCAGAGGAACATACAGGGTATTGTTCCTCTGAACAAAAAAACAAGTTTTATTTCAACTGCGTTTATTTCGCAGTATACAAAAAAGTAGCAAATAAAAAATTAGATTACAATAGATTATTTATCTGACCTCCGAAATATGTCATTTTATAAATAAATTGCTAATAGTTTAGAAGAAAAAAAATAAAATTTACTAAAAACTGGGAAATGTCCAGAGGAACACGAATTGCCCCTAAATGTAAGAACAAAAAGTACAGAGAAAATCAGGGAAAAAAGATAAATGCAAAGACATCTTTTAAAAACAACCATTTTTCAGCTTTTGTTTTTAGGCACTGTGGTTGGGCGCTGTGGGGATTGAACCCGACTTACTCCACTTCCAGTCAAGCGTTCTACCCACCAGGCGACTATCGACATATCGACCGTCTGCTACTAGGCGACTATATCTGAATAGCCAGGAATTTCCCTACCTCCCTCTACACATCTTCCCCTTCCAAAATTCAGCACATTTAAAAAATTGAAATCCCTCCCTCAAATTTAGGAGTCGGGTATAGGTACTGCCGCTCCGGGAACCATTTATTGGATAACCAACAATCCTGCCATAGGGGACCCAAAGTGGTTCGCTACTTTGGTGACTTAGCAAGCGTGCCCGGGTTGGTGGGATGAAGTTTGTCTGCTGTGGGCCGGATCGGGAGAGCCTGTTTGAGACCTCTCCAGCCGGACTCTCTCGACCCATCGCCTCGCACCGCACTGAGAGGGATGGATTCGTGTGCCCGCATCACTCCCGACCATCCAGAACTTCCTATTCTTCCTTTCCTTAACCCCTCAGGCTAATTTGTAAGCGTTTCGGAATAACTCATGTAGAAATCGTTGTCTCCCTTACTACTATGGTATATATTATGATCTAATCTGTGTTAGAAAGAGAAAATACCACGCTTTATATTCAAATCTAAAAGTTTACCACAAAATAATTAAAACGTACACCTTTATGAAACCAAAGTTTCCGACGGCAAATTATTTTCATTTATTGCAAAGCAGAAAAATTTTGACTTCCCGACAATATAGGCCCGAGGCCTTAGGGGCTAAAATGACCCTTCACACAGCATCCCCAAAGATGACACAGGCCCAGAGGATTTTTTTCCTCCTGTATGAATCTAACGTAAAAAAATAAAAAAGAAACTCTCGTGCGGTGTGACGTGTCGCACATTAAGAAATAAATAAAAATAAAATAAGTACGAGAAGCAATCGGAAACCATAGAAGAAAGTCCAGACACATCGTGATATTTTGTTCAGGCTTAGAGTATTGTACGGCAGTGGATACGAGCATAATATAGTTTATGGCACACTCGTATTCTTGCTCAGCGAGACACTACCAACAAATACCTGTATACTGTACACAGGTAAAGGGAGTATAAGGCTTCTGTAATCCATATTGATTCAATCAATACCTTGGACTTTTTGTTGGCTACCTGTTTGTTAATCAACGTCTTAAGCATTGAAGTGTTCGAGCAGGGTATTCTACGACATGGAAAACTTACATTATGTATTGTTCATATTAAAGTTCCTAATAGACGTAATTTTCGAATTGTGTGTCCACTGCATAAGAAGGGTGACGAACTGGAGTGTTGTAATTACCGCTATTAAACACCGGCTATAAAATTATGTCCAACATCTTGTACAAAAGATTGCTCCCAATGTCAGAAGAAATCATTGGCAACTACCAATGTTGCTTCAGGCCAGGCAAATCATTTATAGATCAAATTTTCTTGGAAAAGACGCTAGAACACAATGTCGAAACGCATCATCTCTTTGTAGACTTCAAGGCCGCGTACGATAGCATAAATAGGAATGCATTGTACAATGCAATGAGTGAGTTTGGAATACCGCGTGAGCTGATCAATCTGGTGAAATTAACAATGTCCCCAGTAACGTGTAGAGTCAGGGTTGGCAGTGACCTGTCTGAGCCCTTTGAAGCGCTCCACGGGGTGAGACAAGGAGATCGATTGGCCTGCCTCTTATTCAACATAGCCTTGGAAAAAGTTATTCGTGACTCAGGCATCGAGATAAGAGCAACGATATTTGACAACTCTGTGCAACTATTGACTTACGCTGATGATATTGACATAATCGCGAAAACTCCAGATGCTTTACGTAACGCCTTCATAAATCTTGAAAGTTCTGCCAAAAATAGAGGTCTCGTAGTAAACCAGCAAAAGACCAAATACATGGCCGTAGGATGCACCCAACAAATCCCAACTCTCTCATGTGGAAACCAAAATTTCGAAACGGTACCAAGATTCACATACCTAGGCTCCCTGATAACAAACGACAATAATACCACAGAGGAGATCCAGAAGCGCATAGTGAACGCAAATCGCTGTTATTTCCGCCTACATAACTAATTAAAGTCCAGACTGCTGTCCAGAAACATGAAGATATTAGTGTACAAAACACTTATCAGACCAGTACTTACGTACGCAGCTGAGACTTGGGTACTAACTAAGAGGAATGAGCGAGCACTGGACGTTTTTGAAAGAAAAATTTTGAGACGCATCTTCGAACCGGTTCTAGAAAATGGATTTTGGCGCAGACGTTATAACAATGAGCTCTATACTTTGTTTAAGGAGCTAAACGTCGCGAAATTTATAAAACTGGGAAGACTTCGGTGGCTGGGTCATGTGGAGAGAATGACCGAGCATCAGGCACCAAAGTCCCTGCTGAACTCAAGACCAATAGGGCGAAGGAGCCTGGGAAGACCAAGACTAAGATGGAGCGACAACGTCCTCAAAGACATATATATCTTGGAGCTTCTAAACTGGAGAGAGCTGGCACAAAACCGAGATGAGTGGAGGAAGATTCTTGAGGGGGCCAAGACCCACCAGGGGTTGTAGAGCCAATAGTGATGATGATGATGATGAACAGACGTAATTTAAGGAGTCATAATACGAGGGCTGCCCGAAAAATAAGGTCACCAAGGTGCTGCGGTCTCGAGGAATGATTTTACGCGAGATCCTGCAACACAGGCGTGTAGCCTTATTTCCCCTTGCCAAATCCTGGGATGCTTAGTCTCGGCGTGGCAGCCATTCGCGATGGAGCTTCTACTCACCGCACCCGCCAGGTGTGAGTTATGCTCTGCAATTCGTTTTTAAACTTTGCTTCGGCGAATCTGATAACGCCACTGGGATTGTTCCTATGTCTCTGGTATCGTGCAGTGTATCCGGGTCTCGTCCCCAATCAAAATTGAGTTCAGGAATTCTTCACTATCGGTGTTTTAGCTCTCAGGGAATTCGCGGGCTCCTTTAACCCGTTTTTGTTTGTGATCTTCGGTGCGAGGCCGAACAATCAGAACAAGACAGGGACGTATGGAGGAGCCTTGTCGATGCAATGGGTCCCCGACCCAAATAGGACAAGGGGAAGAAGATGATGATGATGATGATCTTGGGTATGCATTTTGGGACCCACTTTGGGCAGAATTTGTGCTCTCCCAAATTTTCTACCAAAATCTTGTCAATAGTGTCAACAGGGATCACAGAGCTCCCGAACCCTCACCCATCGATCTACAATAATTGTTTTTTCCACTTTGGCAATTTTTCGTCTTAAACCGATGGCCGTCCGGCACGCTTTTAAATTCTCTGCACCATTTACACTGTTTTCCATACACTTCAAATAGCTGAGAATGATTTTCGACCTGGGTTTTGTTATTTGCACAAAAAAACTAATTATATAGCGTAATTCACACCTGGCGGGTGCGGACAGCGGAAGCTCCATCGCGAACGCCTGCCACGGTGAGACTAAATGTCGCAGAGAGTGCAGCGTGGTGGGGATTTGGCGTAGGAAACCAGGCTACACGGCACTTATTTAATAACAATATAGCATATTTCAATCCACTGTCTCGAATGTGACGTCTGTATAATACAATTGAATGTGACCATATAGATATCTACGCAAACGGTCTAACATATTTTAAAAAACAAATTGACAATCTTCTACCTTGTCACTTCGTGGAGAACAGTTATGTATTGTAATTGATTTATTGTGATTGTCTTTTCTTTATTTCTTTTATCTCTTTCTCTGCGGGTTATGTTTTTTATTTTATATTTAATTTTGATTATCGTTTCTTCTGTTAGTTTCTTGTAGTAACAACTAAATATTGATTACGCAGTGAACATTTTTAATTGGAGTGTTAATATCTATGTACATCCCAACTGCAATTTTATTACTGTAATTATTTATTTATTTACGGTACAAGAACCCACCTTTAACACAGAAAAAAAAAAATATTATTTTATAAAAATGATTACAAAAAATCACACAGTGTAAACATATATGATTCAAATGAACTAAAATTTACAATGAGTCTATAGAAAACGAAATGTAAACTAATAATAATTTATTGATTTAAAAACTCTTTTTTGTTAGTACTTTCGCTGCTATTAAAAATATCTCCTACTTCTGCATATAGGTTACCTGAGCTTGGTAAAGTGATTTTTGTTATTTATTTTTGGGGTGTTATGCCGTGTTGCGCTACCTCCTCCTTTAGCCAACGTTTCGGACAGCGTTACAGTGTCCATCATCAAGGCAGATGTGTAAATTTTAGTGGTGATTTTTGTTATTTATTTTTGGGGTGTTATGCCGTGTTGCGCTACCTCCTCCTTTAGCCAACGTTTCGGACAGCGTTACAGTGTCCATCATCAAGGCAGATGTGTAAATTTTAGTGGTGAAATGTGTGCAGAAAACCATATTCAGTTGAATGGAGCTGGCAACACGGTATTGCTTCGAAATACCTAAGCACACATTTCACCACTAACATTTACACATGGAGATCAGATCGATTAAATCGATCGATCAGAGAGAGAGATTCGTTCGTTGACTGCCGCCTGCGACAGTCGCTTTCCGAGACGAGTGCTTTTTCGCCCCCAAGTCGCTTTTGTCTGGCTTGTGTTTACACGGCCAGACACCTGTTATTTTGTTAGCCGGCCGGACGCCGACCGGCTCACTACCTAGGCCACCGCGCCGCCAACTGCCTTTTTGAAGGCAAGGAAGAAGGACCTGGCCCCACCGAGACGCCACAAAACAATAATTCCCATCCAGAAGAGGAAATACAAAATACCTGCCGTGCGGATGTTGTCCGCGCGGATGGAACTAGCTGACCCGGCGGATTCGCCAATCGTGATCCCCCAGGGCGCCCGCCAGTATCGACGGCAAACCAAGACGGGGACAATCCTCATCACAATCCCTGCCTCCCAGCCCCAGCAGACATCGCAGATCCCCCCCGCTGACCCGAGGACCAAGCCGGAATCCATCCCCCTGCCGCCCCCCGAGATGACTGAGGCCGCATCCGCCCCTGGGCCTAGCCGCCCCCCAGTAGGCCCAGCTTCGGCCTACGTCCCGCCCCCCAGACCCCAGCCACCCGCCCAGGATATGGAGACGACCCGCCAGGAGGAAGGTTGGACGAGGCCCTCCAACACCATCAAGAGGCCCCTTTCACCACAGGAACCCCGAGCGGTTGTTATCGGCAACCGCTTTAGCAGTTTAAATGAAGATGCTGTTACCAATACCGAACTACATTTTTGGCACATTATTAGTTCATACTTTAGTAATTTAAAAAAATGGAAGACATAACAAATGTATTAGACAATATCTCACAGATTCCATGTACCGAAACAAATAATGCTACAGAAGTCCGACAAATCTTAAATCAATCTAACCTTAAAATATTCTCCATGAATATCAGATCAATCAATAAAAATTTCAATGAACTCATTATACTACTCACAGACCTTGATTCAGATTTTGACTTACTTATTCTGACCGAATGCTGGATCAAAGATAACTTTGTTCCAAAAACTATAAAAGACTATAACCAATACAACACACAGAATAATAAATCTCAAAATGATGGCGTAATCATATACATCAAAAATCACATACAACACTCTGTCAAAGAAATCTCAATCACAAATTCAAATTGTCTTAAACTCGAAATAGAAAATAGCGTAACGATATTATCTATATACCGATCACCGAGTGAGTCAAATATAACACCATTCTTAAACTCACTTAATCAATCCTTATCGTGTATGAGGGATTGTGAAAATGTACTTGTTATTGGTGACCTTAATATTAATATCATAAATACGATGCATCCCCAAGCAAATGAGTACATGAACTTACTAACTCTACAAGGTTTTATTCCAGCTATTACGGCCCCCACTCGGGTAACAGAATTATGCGCCAGTTGCATTGACCATGTCTTTGCTAAATGTAAATTGAATACCAAATCTCTCGTATACCAATGCACGGTTACAGACCATTATGCTACTATCACCTCCCTTTCACATTTTATTAAAAAATTACCTACATCTAAAATACCCACGAAGAAAATCTGCTATGACACGCTATTCAAACTGGTTTCCAAGGAAAACTGGTCAAATTTCTATAAATTCACCGATCCAAACATAGCGTGCAAATTTCTTATCGACACCATACATAACCACTTAATTAGTTCCACATCCAACACTAACAACAACCAAAGTAGTCGCAAAATTAAACTTAAGCCTTGGATAACAAATGGCATTCTACACTGTATTCACAAGCGTAATAAACTTCACAAATTTTGTAAAAACAATCCCAATAATCACGAATCTCTCCTATTTTACAAAAGATACAGAAATGCTTGTAAAAAAATAATCTGTAGAGTTAGAGACGAATACTATAGAAAACAGATCAAGGAAGCTGCCAATGACAATAAACAAATCTGGAATATTGTCAAAGAGATTTGCTATACCAACAAAACTACCGCACCTATAAATAAAATAACCATTGCAGACCAAACACTAGATACAACAAATCATCCAGAAAAAATCGCAAATCATTTCAATAAATTCTTCTCCACAGTCGGATCAGACTTAGCAAATAATATTTTAAATAAAAACGGAATGTCAGAATTTAACCTTGCAAATAATATATCGATCGATAATCTTAGCTATGATCCATTTAATCTCACTCCTACCACAGAACAAGAAATCACTGAAATTATTTCATCACTCAAAAACACACATTCAACTGGAATCGACAATATATCCACTAAATTGATTAAACACCTCAAACCAATCATCACTAAGCCCCTTAAACATATCATAAATCTAAGCTTTCAAACTGGCCTCTTTCCAAATTCTTTAAAACACTCAACAATTATTCCTATCTCTAAATCAGGGGACAGATCATCAGTGAATAACTATAGACCAATATCCTTGCTGAGTCCGATATCAAAAATAATTGAAAAAACGGTAAAGCAAAGGCTATACAAATTTCTTGAAGACAATGACATTTTGTCAGGAAATCAATATGGCTTCCGCAAAGATCGTAGTGCCGCAGATGCAATTGCAACTTTTACAAAAGCAATCTCTGATAACCTTGATAAAGGCCGCAAGCCCCTCGCTGTTTTCTTGGATCTAGCCAAAGCCTTTGACACTGTCTCTCACCGCATACTTTTGAAGAAACTCCTTCAGGTAGGAATAAAAGGTACTCCCCTCAAATGGTTTGAGAACTATCTAACAAATAGGTCACAATCGTCTCTTGTAAATTCTGCTAAAGAATACAGAAGTACAAGTTTACCAATCACGTACGGTGTGCCTCAAGGCAGTGTATTAGGCCCACTTCTCTTTCTAATATATATTAACACTTTATGTAACTTGGGAATTGATGGAACTATAATATCTTTTGCCGATGATACGGTCAGTACCGGATTATCCCTAAGGCAGAGTAGGCAATTGCCTAGGGGCCCCGCATCGGCTAGGGGCCCCGCGTCCCGAGAAAAAATGACTTGCTTCAATTAGTGAGCAACGAAGTTTCGGAAAAGTCAGCTTTCAAGATGTTTTAATTAGGCACATTTACAGGTAAATAACATTAGGTACACGCAAAACAACAAATTATAATAATTAGGTTATAACCCAATAAATAACTGATGTTCACATCATGCACAAATAATAAATAAAAAGTCTATAATTAAAACAAATATATAAACATAGTTGTATTTTACTTTTCTTTCCTTCTATTTGTTGCAACATTACTTAGTATCTGAAGTGATTGAAGGTGCCGTGTGTGGTTTATATTGGAATTTGTTTTGTTTTATTTCTAATGTTTAAACTATAAATGTTGTACAAGCTTCAGTATGCACTACCTATCTACTTGTTAAAATTCTTTGGGAAAGGTTGTCTGGAAGAGATCACTTTAGTGACAAGACGGCTCATTGTAATGTGTTTTTTTAATAATATATTTTTTTAATAATATATTTTTTTTAAATCTAAAAAAAAGTTTTAAAACCTATCCCCCCCCCCTTAAAGCATTGTTTAGAATTTGAACAAAGAGAACAAGGTAGCGTTTGGAGGCCCCTTCAACCCCCCCCCCCCCCCCCCCCCCCCGTTAGTCCACCATTGGTAAAGGGGCCCCGAGACGTGCACTGCCTATGGGCCCCGACATGGTTAATCCGGCCCTGGATACGGTAATCATCTTTGAAGCTGAAAATTGGAACTCAACTATGGAAAAAGCAAATAAGGGCCTAAATAAAGTAAAACATTGGTTATATGACAACCTTCTGACTCTTAATGTTGACAAAACAAAATATTTACTTTTCTCCATACGTAAAGTCACTCCTCCCCAAAACTGTCCTAATCTTATCATTCACTCATGCTCACAGAACCATATTACCCCTACGCCTCCCCACAATAATTGCTCATGTACCAACCTAAAAAAATCTGACCAAATTAAATATCTGGGGATTGTTATAGATGACCAACTGCGTTGGGAGGACCATGTCAATTTTACAACAAAAAGACTCCGCAAATTGTGCTATATATTTCTCTCTCTCAGATCAATCCTGAAACTTCAAACAATTAGATGCATATATTTTGCACTATTCCAATCAATAGCAACATACGGTATCGTGGGATGGGGAGGCTGTGCAGCTTCAATTATATATCCCATGATCTTAATTCAAAAGCTGCTACTAAGGATTATATTAAAATGTCACCCATCTCACCCATCAGAGCCACTTTTTAAAAAATTCGCAATCCTAGACATTAGACAATTATACGTTAAGACAATTCTCATACACTTAAGGAAAAATGATTTAACACTCAAAACTCAACAAAATATTTACACCCGCTATTCATCACACCAAAAATGCAAAATTCCTCCAACAAAAACAGCTTTCGCCCAACGACAGTTCTCTTACATCGCGCCTAAAATGTTCAACTTACTGAGTATTGATATTAAGACATCGAAAACTGCTGATCTTTATGCCATTAATATACAGAACTGGTTATTTACTCGGGGAAGGAAATATTATAAAGAATGCCTTACATCTTAAAAACTGTTCTTATTTTTTCATATTTCTAGAGTAAAAAATCTTATCTCTAAATTAATTTTCAACCAAAACTTTATATTATGCTGATGCTTTTTTTCATATTTTTTGACATTGTTCGTCCATTTCATATGCTGCTTAGGAATACTTGCTTTTGTTTTTTGGGGTCAAAGACTATCATTGTTCATCTGTATAGATGATTTACATATTTATTCTTATTTTGTATTTCTATTATCCTTAAAATATTATTATTTTGTTACTTTTATTTTTATTTGTTATTCTATTTTATTTTTATTTATACAAGATTCACCTAGTTTAACACCTTTCCTGTATGTGATCATGTACCTAATACTAGTATAATAGATATGCTATATGCTATATGTTTGTACTTTCATCTACATATATATGGATGATTATTAATATTATATACTTAATATCTTATGAATCTCGACTACCATAATACGGGCATTTGCCTAGCTTGGTAGTCGAAATACCATGTAAAAAAAAAATCCTGTAATAAACAAAATGAATAAAGAAAATTAAAAAAAAAAAAAAAAAAAAAAATATGAAGTATCCGAAGGCGGCGGCGGCGGAGGAGCGTCGCAGGCGAAGCCCCCAAATACTAACCTTAATTCAAATTCTTTTGCAGGTACCAGCGGCCAGTCTGCACGGAAGGACCGAGTGCCCCCGGTTGTGATGACCCTGGGGACACTCTCACACGGGCAGGTCACCACAGCGGTGCAGGGCCACATCGGGCACTCACATTTCAGAGTGCAGTACAGATCGGGCGGAAAAGTGAACATCATCGTTCACAGCATGACGGACCACCGTGCCCTTACCAACGGGCTGCGTGCGGAGGCGCGTGGCTTCCACACCTACACAGCGGAGGCGGACAAGATGAAAAAGGCGGTCATCAAGGGCCTGCCTAACATCGACACGGAGGACATCGCTGCGAGCCTCTCGGAACAAGGATTCCCTCCCGCGAAGGTCATAAGAATGACGACCGCCTCGGCCGAGTATCCCATGTACTTGGCCCACTTCGACAAAGAGGTCAACATGGGTCAACTAAGGGCAGCAGTTAAATACCTGTGCCACTGCAAGATACGCCTGCAGAAGCACCGCAGCAACCATCTGCAGCACGGGACGCAGTGCTACCGCTGCCAAAACTTCGGGCATGGGTCCCGAAACTGCGCCCACACCGCGAGGTGTGTGAAGTGCTTGGTGGAGCATGCCTCGGCCGAGTGCCCCAAAACCACAAAGGACGAGCCCGCCGCGTGCTGTAACTGCGGAGGCCCCCATCCCGCCAACTACAGGGGCTGCCCGAAGAGGGTAGCCTACGTCGCTTCGCTGCAGCAGCACCAGCGACAGAACCGGCGCCAAGCACCAGGAACCAGCGGGCCACATGCCCAGCAGACCTCGAGGACCGACGGACGCAGTTGGGCCAACGTGGCCCGCGGAACCACGGCCTCCCAACAGCGCGAGGAGCAGCGTGAGGAGCAGCACGAGGAGCAGCCCCGCTCGCAGCCCCATACGCAGTCCCGCACGCAGAAGCCCGCAGGAGAGGCATACACCGGCGCAGGAGATGCACAACTGATGATGGCCCTGCTCCAGGGATTGAGACGGGCGCAACCGCAGTTGGCCGCCGCTGGCTCCAACGAGTTGGAGAGGGCATGGATCCTGATGGATCTCATCACGTCCACCATCAATGTCTAATCCCCAGATGGTGAACGTCCTCCTGTGGAACGCCAACAGCATCCGATTCAAGACTGATGAACTGCTCGCTCTGGCAAATAACACTAATACTGACATTATTCTCATTTCAGAAACACATCTAAAACACGACACACCGTTGAGAGTGCCCGGCTTTGAAGTTCACCGAGACGACCGATTGGAAGGAAGAGGTGGAGGTACCGCCATATTCGTTCGACAATCAATCACTTCTACAAGAATCCCTACTCCGAAGCTAAAAAATACTGAGGCCACGATTATCGAAGTCTTCATAGAGGATAGAGCGCACACCTTCATCGCCGCCTACTGCAATGAAGTCAACCGTCTGGTGAGAGAAGACCTGGATAAACTACTTAATTTGCGCCCAATTGTTGTTTTAGGAGGAGACCTGAACGCAAAACACAACTATTGGAATAACTACATAGGCAACGCGAATGGGAAAACGCTCTTCACGCATATGCAGACACATAACTACTCGATAATGGCACCGGACAAACCGACATTCCACTCAGTACGCGCAAAGTACCCTAGTACTCTGGACATCGTACTCGAGAAAAACGCTAAATCGATCTCGCCACTGCGCACGCTGGATGAACTTTCGTCGGACCACCTGCCCGTGAGCTTCAGTATCGGAGGGACAACTTCAAGGAGCCCTAGAAAACAGCGAAATTACAAAGACGCCGACTGGGAAGGATTCAAGAAACAGATAAACGAACAAATACACCTCACGTCGGGGACTCTGCGCTCGAAGGAAGAAATCGACGAGGCCGCAAGCACTCTCACGGAAATCATACAACATGCACAAGACACATTCATACCTCTCAAAGAAGCACACACATACACGATCAAGCTTCCCGAGCACGTATTATCGCTCATCAAGGAGAAGAATCGCCTGCGACGCATCTATCACAGCACGCGCGACGGCTACTTCAAAACGGCTTACAACACGCTACAGCGGGAAATCAAGCAAGAAATCACCGACCTCAGACGCGAACTTTGGACGAAGAAAGTTACATCACTCACGCCAAAGGACAACAGCCTATGGAAAATGGCAAAAGCGCTGAGACGCGAAGATCACACGATTCCCCCGCTAGAGAAGCTAGACGGATCAGGGCTGGCACTTTCGCTTGAAGAAAAGGCAAACGCGCTCGCCGACGGATTCGAGAGAGCCTACGCAGCCACGGACGGCCTATCCGACCCGGAAACGGATCGACTTGTAGAAGAGTCACTACGAAATCTCGAGCAAGCCGAGCAGACGAACGCCGCCGATATCCACTTCAGCACGCCAAGCGAAGTAGCCGTCATCATCAGACGATTGAAGACAAATAAAGCGCCGGGAAGCGATCAAATACACAACATTCTACTCAAACATCTACCGCAGAAAGCCATCATTTACATCACAAAGCTGTTCAATGCCTGCCTCATCATCGGACATTTCCCCCAGATCTGGAAAACGGCGACCGTGCTGCCCTTTTCCAAGCCAAACAAGGACAAGAAGCAGCCGACAAACTATCGGCCGATCAGTCTACTTTCCACGCTGAGCAAGGTATTTGAACAGGTTATACTCAACAGGCTGCTTCCACACCATGAAGAAAACAACACTTTGCCAGACGAGCAGTTTGGATTCAGAAAGAGGCACTCCACTACCCATCAACTTACCAGAGTAGCGGAATTCATCGCCCGAAGATTTAACGAACATCGCTACATCGCCGCTGCACTGCTAGACTTGGAGAAGGCATTTGACACCGTTTGGATCAAAGGGCTACTGCACAAATTGCACAAAACAAACACGCCCATATACCTAACGAGAGTGATTCAAGAATACCTAAAGGACAGATCCTTCCGAGTTTTCATCAGGAACGCGCTGTCATCGATACGTGAGATTCCAAAGGGCGTGCCGCAAGGAAGTCTACTCGGACCTCATCTATTCAATATATTCACACACGACATCCCCCGTGACGAGAGATGCAAGCTATCTATTTACGCAGACGACGTCAAACTTTACGTTTCCTCGCTGAAATCAGACATGGCGGCCATTTACCTACAGAGAGCGCTCGACGCACTCGTAGAGTACTACAAGCAATGGCGACTCAAATTAAACGAGGCGAAGACCGAAGTCATCATGTACACGAGGAAACGAAAAAGAAGATCACCAGATGTCAACATCGAAATGGGAGGGCACGTCCTAGAATGGAAAGATGAAGTCGTATACCTGGGCCTGACAATGGACTCACGTCTCAACTGGAAATCTCACATAGCCAAGATGCACGCAAGAGCCAGAAAGGCAGTCGGCGCGATGAAGCCCATCTTCAACAGAAGAAGTCCGCTACTTCCCAGAACCAAGCTCCTGATCTACTACTCGCTCATTCGACCGGTACTGACATACGCTATTCCCGTGTGGAGTAGTATTTCTCACTCCGACCACTCGAAACTACAGACGCTACAAAATCTCTGCATTAAAATCGCATACAACACTAGAATCAGAACGAATTTGAAAAGACTACATGCAAGAGAAGACATTCCAACATTATTCGAATACACACACCGACTGACAGACCGATTTTACAAATCTCTGAGACACAGTAAAAATAGACTTATAAAGGAAATCGGTCAATACAATGCACCTAGTGACTTTACTTTCAGATATACACACAGACTACCTAAACATATTCTGATGGACCTGAACCACATCTGGTATGAACCAGATTCAGACGCGGACGAGTGAGCGAGCAGTGGGTATTCCTAACTACCAGACGCCCCCCCTGTAACTTATGTTTACATATCTATTTATATATCTAGATAATATTGTATAATATGTATGTTTATGTATGTTTATTCTAAAAATTTCCCATAAAGTATATATTTCACATCAAAACAGACACATACACCCCACACCACAAAATGCAGGATTTCATATACGGAAATCACTGAAGGCCGACCAGTTTCATGTTGACTGTCGGCCGACTCTTCCCGGATGAGGTTTTTCATGGTTTCCTCATTCCCAAAGGCAAATGCGGAAGAGCTCCAAATTTAAAAGGACATGACCGCCTCCTTCCCACTCCCAACATAACACAAACAGACACGTATGTATATATGGCATTCGACCGCCGCTGCTCTGATGATGAGGATTGATGTTGAGTCTGGACGAAACATGCAATTTTAGTAGGGTTTTTAGATAACAATTTTTCCCTACCGATGAAACACGAGACCTTTAAGACTATAATAGCCAGGTAACATTTTTAAATACCCACATGAGGTAAAAATTGCAAGGCGCAAATGACGCCGTTCTATTTATAAAGAACATTAACTTTAAATTCAGTAAATTTAAATGATTCATCTCTTCAAGATATATAAGAATCTAGTAAATGAAAAAAAAAAAAAAATAACATTTACACATCTGCCCTGATTATGGACACTGAAACGCTGTCCGAAACGTTGGCTAAAGGAGGAGGTAGCGCAACACGGCATAACACCCCAAAAACAAATAACAAAAATACTTTCGGCTGTGAAAATCTAAAATCATATGTGATGAAATACGTTTACAAATATTATCAGACATAAAAATTAAATTTTTTAAATATTAAAATTTTTAAAACAAACATAATTTTATTTTTAAATGGTTTACCTAACATTTTTTCTATCTAAATTTACTGATAACAAAAAAAAGAAAAACACACACATATTTGATTAGGCAAATGTATTATAAAGGTTTTTTTAACCTCGCGTTTTTTTTTCATAAAAATGTCACTTTTTTCACTCGCTCGTCTCTTCCCTCTCCGCGAACCCCACCTCCCTCTTTCCCCTTCCCCTGCCTTTCCTCCCTGTCGCTAAAATATCACACATTTTCATTTATACTAAATTCATAACGCCAGAGCTTACCATTACATTTTCGCAATTTTCGAATCGATTTTATCGCTTTAAATCTTAGCGCGCTTCTCTAACATTCGTAATTACATATCTCTGCATCTTCTTCTTTTTGAGCGCGGATGCGGCGCCTTAAACGGGAATGACTTTAGGAAAACTGACAAGATTTTGTACAAAGAAAGTGAATTTAGTACTCACGTCCGTCGTGTCTTTTCTTGTGACTCCGAGCTGACCAATTACCGATCGTCTCCACGCGCCCCCCGCATCCTCCTGTCAAATGTAGGCGGCCATGTCGCCCCCGGGGCCCGGGCTGCCGCTGCGATGGTGGGCGTACTCCGAGCTGAACACCAGGGTCCCGTTCAACTGCCTGGGTCCTCACAGCTGATTCGAGGGGTCTCGACTATACGGCGGAGTCCTCAGAACTGATTCACTTGGTCTCGACTGTATGACGGAGTCCTCAGAGCTGATTAATGGGATCACGACTGTATGGCGGAGTTCTCAGAACTGGTTAATGGGGTCATATCTGTTATTTAGCAGGGTCCCTGATTACAAGCGTCTTGACTATCAAGCAGAATTCCGGCTATTTAGCAGGTTCCCTGAACACTTGGGAACACTTTATTGTTGAACGTCTTTTCACTTTTCTTAAAGTTCTGAAATTTATTTAACGAGATCTCGTGTGTGACTCAAGTTGATTTTTCTGAACCAGCTGTTCGACTATATGGCACTGTTCTTAAAGCTGACCATGAGGGTATCTTTTATTTCCTTCACTAAAAGTTCTCACAAATTCAATTCAATTAAAATATATATTTTTTAAATTATAAAACTGGCGGTTTTTTAACCTTTGGAACGCCGAGCTCCCGTGACAGAATACCTTCGTGGTGTGACGACGCTAAATTTTCGCGCGGCTCGCCCGTGAGCCATCTGATTCGTAATAATAACTAATTTCTTTTTTTGTAAAATTATGTTTAATAACATGTAATGTCTTATCAGCTGATGTATATAAAATAGTATATTATTCTACCACAAGTAGTTTCCCCAGAATGGTTGCTTATGTTCAAATAAATGTTTTTTTTCGCTCTCGTGTTATAAAAAACATATTTGAAAGAACTACGAAAATATTCCTGTCGTGTTTTATTATTTTTTCCATAAAGTTAAATAACAATAAAAAAATTAAGGAAATACTAAAAAAACACACTAACAAAATGCACGAACTGCGCGTTAGGCGGGCTTATTGAAGAATGACGCAGTAGTAACACTGTTGTGTTTTATTGCAAGAACAATTATATTATTTTATTTATTTTTCGAAGAACTTAAGGATTAAAACCTCAAATAGTTATACTCAATCATTGAAAACAATTCCTACAGATGCTTTTTTTCTAAATTTCTAGTTTCAAAATTTGATTACGATAGCGATTCTTTCTCGATATTTTATTTATTTTTATTTATTTATTTGTTTATTTAGCACAATATTATACATTTATATGCATTATTTATTAAATTTTGACTGCCCAACTAGGAGTATTATCCCGTTTTAGGATGGTCAAATAATTATGGGTATGAACATGTGGAGAATGATTTGTACAAAAAAAGAAATAAAATTGATGAAATAAAAAGAGGAAATAAAAAGAAGAGAAAGAATTTAAAACAAAATAATAAAAAAAAGTTTAAAATATAGAACCTAACTATTATTTGTTTAGCACAGCAAAAGAAAAAAAATAGAAGAGAAATAATAAAATAAAAATGAAACAACCAATGAAAACATAAAATAGCCGTGGATTGTTTAGCATAGTTGTTGAAATGATAATAGTAATAAATAAAAATGTATTTACAGCAAATAATTAAAATATAAGGTGGTAACTGGTGTTCGCATTTTTATATTATTCAATTCAATTTATTTATTCTTTAAAAACATTACAAAATTTAAAATTTTAATGCGTATTTAAAAAAAAAATTAACAGTATTACCTTAAACATTAAATTAAATATATAAATGGTAGGCAAAAAAGAAAAAAAACTATATAAGCATTAATTGAGCTTGCCTTTTAAAGGCAGCTTCACTGACGCTAAATATGTCGATATCCGAATTAATTCTGTTCAACAGCGTTAATATAGTCGTTCATTATAGTCCTCCGTACACATTTTGCATAGTGAGAACTAGAAAGAGAACAGAAATAATAAAGTAAAATAAAATAAACAATTAATGCTTGCTTATTACTGTAGTTTGCTAGGCATAGTTATTAAAATAATAGGTATATATATATACTTATATTGGATCGGCAGAGACTGTTTGAGACTCTCCAGCCGGAATCTCTCGACCCATCGCCTTGCACCGCAGTGAGAGGGATGTATTCATTCGTCGGACACACTGATCCCCCATATTCCCACCCATCTATCTTATCTAATCTACTTTCTTTCCTAAGAAGATCCCTCATACAGCATCCCTAAATATGACATAGGCCCTGAAGATTTTTTATTTTTTAATCAGGTCCTCCTGTGTGTGGAGCTAAAGCTAACGTAAAAAAACGGGAATTTTCTAGTTGGACAGTCAAATTATATGTATTTTGTACATTTTCTTACTAAGTCATCATCATTATCATTATCATTACATAGTATAAAATGAAGTCGCTCAAAATGTATGTGCGCATAGATCTTTTAAACTACGCAACGGATTTTCATGCGGTTTTCACCAATAGATAGAGTGATTCAAGAGGAAGGTTAATATGTATAATACATGCTTATTATAGTAGAGAAAAGCCGAGAAATTCAAATATTCAATTCAGGCAGCGGGCAGCTGGTGGTGTTGATTTTATAAAGGTTGGGTAATAGCGTTGTGTTCGTTACCACAGCAACGCGTGGCCGGGTCTGCTAGTAAAATAAATAAAATAAAAAAAGTACCCACGTGCTTAAATCCCTTCCTACTTAAGAGAGAATAACACGACAAAACCGGAAATATGTCATTTTTAAATAAAATTTTCGCCGTATTGTCTCTTTTCCACATAAACGTATAAATTGATTTCAAAAGATTGTTCTTTATCTGGTAAAGTTATGTTTTAAAATATGAGAAAATGTGTTTATTTTTAGTACAATAAAGTTTTGCATTATACAACACACATTTCAAATCATATAATCACGCAGTAAAATAAATCAATGAATTATCTGGGAAAGCTGTGTTTCAGAATTTTAATTTTAGTTTATATAAAATCATTAAAATGAAGATCCGCGCACGTATTTTGTAACGAAAATGCTTCAGTTTGTCTATTGATTTACGGTCTTACAAACTAATATATTAAAGTTTTTTTTTACATTCTTATTTAAAAATTATAAATACTTATGATAAAAAAATAATTACAAAAAGTATATAATTTTAAGTTTTTTTTTCATCACGCCTTTCAGCATTTTTGAATGTTCTTATAAATTAAAGCAAATTTTGAATGAAATAAAATCGATATTGAGTTATAATTTAAAAAAAAAATAATACGGAGAATAATTAATCTTTCTCATTGGAACCGCCCTGTACGAACATCTTTTGACGAAATTTGAATTCTCGGCCGCTGGCTGGTTAAAGGCCCTTAATTAAACCCAAATATGTTTAGGATATCATTTTTTTTTTAAATTTCATATAAGAAATTATACAATTTGTCCAACGAAATGTCACCATCTCAATGACAACTCTTTTTTTTATAATCTTTCTTTTGGCAGCTAGGTACCATAATACTGAAAAATGCGAATAAGGAACTTAAATAAACACAAAAAATTATGTATTTATTCAAGACACTATCTAGATAGATTGCATTTAGTTCGGTGAGAATCTTGCAATCTTACATAAAGATAGCAGCCAATATAAATGAAGATAATGTTTTAGTATGATACAGTTAAATATGAGTGAAGGGGATAGGGTTTAATTAGCTCAATGATTAGAGCAGAGCCCCAGCAAGGTCCTGGGTTCAATTCTTAGATGCTATCGAATCTTTTTCTAATTTTCCTGTTTCAAATTTTGGTTTGAGAGTTCCTAATATTGTCCTCAATGATTAAAAAAAAAAACACAAAATCTTTCATTTTATTTTTAAAAAGTGTTACTTTATTCAAAGTTGGCCAATTTTCGAAAACGGTTATGGAACGCAACAACAAATTTACAGACAGACGAAAAACAGAAAAGGCTAGTTAAAACTTTACACATTCTGTTTCTTTTACTCACGACCTGCTGGTCTAGAGTAAAAAAAGTGTACAGCTCTACCATGGAGGTCATTAAAAAAGCAACGATGGAGCCTTTTATAATAACAGCCTTCAATAATTTGACAGTGGAATTTGTCGGCGAATAATACCATACAATGAAATAAGGACCATTATCGAAAAGAGCAGCTCCTTGTTTCCTTGGGTCCTGACGGGGGTTCTACTGATTCTAAAACAATTATTTATTCCTCGTAAAGGGGGTGTTGGCTGTACCTTTTATATTTAAACAGAGATAGACAACCTTTCCAAAAGAATCCTATGACAAATACGCAAAATAAGGAAATAAGTGAAAAATATTATTTATTTTATTTATATATATAATTTGCACATTTATTTATAACAATTACAGGCAATATAGCCTAAGACTTTATAATTATTGCATTTATGCAGTGTTTATGCAATGCCAAAAATCTTACAAATAATGCGCTATAGAACACAAAAAATAAATCTATTTTTTTATCCACCGCATTCAAAAACCACGTAGCTCTCCCCACAGGTCAGTTCATAAATAAATGAGTGCGGCTTGCTCTACTATATAGGAGGTTGTGATGATGTCCTCGAGAGTGAGACTCTGGTATAAAAAAAAATTTATTGGGCCAGTATCTCATTATTAGATAAGTGACCGTTTATTAGTTGAAAAAAATATTTAAGCAAAGCAAAACCTCTATTTATTTATTTATTTATTTATTTATATTTATTTATTTATATTTATATACATTTTTTTTTACAGTTTTTTAGAGAAAATGTGTCCTAACTGGGGTACCCCGTTCTAAGGACACATTGTACAAGTTTTATTATTTTAATTATAAGTAAATACCTAATCTATGTTAGAATATTGCCAAGGGAAATTATTAAGTTATATCTAAAAGAAAGTACAAAACAAAGCATTATTCTTTGTTGGGTTGCAAAATTGAATCTATTTTCTTCCTTCCCATGTCCATAATCCATATTTTTATGCTTCTTTTGAAGGCGGTTATTTTTTTTGTGGTTTTCATTGCAAGAGGGAGTAAATTAAATAATTTTACAGAGAAGTATTCCATATTTCTTTGTCCAAAAGTCGTTTTAGTTGTAGGTTGGTAGAATGTATGTTGTAATGTAGATCTTGTGAATCGGCCCGAGTTTGTCTGTGTAAAGTTATCCTGATTTTTGAATGCGTAATGTCTCTAGGGAGTGGTAATTGGTCATGCCTAATATATAAATCGATGGGTAAAGCCAAGGATAACGTCCATAGAGCCGCGAGAATAAAAACCTTAAAAATTTCTTATGGACTCTTTCAATGCGTAAAGTGTATGTTAATTCGTGTGGGGCCCAGATGATCGAATTTGACTCAAGTACACTCAGGACTAGTGTGTTATATAATAACGTCAGTGTTTTTGTGTTACGAAACGGATATGAGTTTCTAATTACGAAGCCGAGAAGCCTGTATGCTCTGCTTATTAAATCATCGATGTGTTGGTGAAAAGTTAGTTTGCTGTCGTAAATAACTCCTAGATCTTTGATTTTGTTTAGGTGTTGGAGAATAATTTCATTAATTGTATATTCAAATACATGCGGTTTCTTTGATCTTGTATACGAGACGATAATGCACTTGAGTGTACTGAAGTTCAAGCCATTTATTTTGGCCCAGTTTGAGACATTGGTTTACATTTTGTTTACATTTTGTGAAGCAGATACTTTATAATTGAGGCGCTCAGCGGAAGAATGACCCAACCCACAAGAATTCGTTATCAGCGAAAACATCATTAGTTATAATATATTTTTGTCATAACTATGAAGCCACAGTGGTACAGTGGCCCAAACATCATTTGAAATCAGTGATAACTAAGATTGGTTTCATATAAATGACAAAAACATACATAAAAATATTATGTTTTCGACAAATTGGGTTGAGCCACTCTTCTGCTGAGCGCCTTAATTTAAGGTTGCGTAAAGATAAAATCCAAGTCAAAGAGCTTAATGATGTTAAATAAAAATGACTTTTCGGAATTTTTCCATCGCATAAAAGAGTCAAATAATTTAAATACCATTTTATTTTGGCCAACTTTTATTTAATTTATGTTATGTGCCTTAGTGTTAAATTAATATTGTTAAATTGGCCTGTTGATAACCTCCTTTGACGTTTAACGGGTGCTTAAAATGAAGAATAAAAATACATATTTTTATTTATTTTTAACTTAATGAGAAAAACCTCAAATTGTTAAATTTGATTTAAATGGCGACTATATTAGAGAAACTCAATCAAAAATTTGAAAACTACTGTTTTTCTGATTTTTCTAAATCAGAAAAAGATACGGTAACATCTAGGACTCGAACTCAGGACCTACTACGCCTTACCGGGCGGAGCTCTACCAACTAAGCTAATGTGTCCTTATCCGAATAGGATACGGACACATTAGCTCTTTCCAAACAGTTAATTGCAGTAAAGAGTTTTGTGCAGTAGGTACACATATAAAAAACATAATTAAAAAAAAAAAAAACTTATTGACCCGAATTTGTTTACAAATATTTCTAAACTTTTCTCCTCACTTTTCCCGTTTTTTTTCCCTTTAATAACAACATGTAATGTAAATTCCTCTCTTATAACACCTACACAATAATTTGCCCTTTTCAGACTGGTTTCCAACCCCTGCGTTATACATATTTTCGTATCTCTTAGGGAGGGGCGAAAACCAGTGGCGTACAAAGGCCCGGCCGGAGGGGTGCCCCTAATCCTAATAGATTTTATAAGCCCAAATGCAATTCATTACACTAGCGTAACTGAATAACTACCGTTTTTGAGGGGCGGATATCGCTTTTATGGACGTTACACGCTTTTACTACCTATTTTACGAATTTTCAAAACACAAAATATCTACTCTTTAGAAGTATAATTTTTATCTGTATGCATATATATATATATATATATATATATATATATATATATATATATATATATATATATATATATATATATATATATATATATATATATATAAATAAATAAAATCAAAATACGCTTGCTTCTACGTATGTGAGTAGTCAATGCATTGCTATATTAAGCATAGGAAATGTTTGAAACCTTCAAAATGCCTTCTTTCCATCCTCGCGAAGGTTTTTGGATTATTACAACCACACGACAATACGTCTGAATTTTTTTTTTAATAATTACAAAAACTCTTACGAAACTGTCAAAAAATCACAATTTGAGAATGACATTTTGCAAACCATCGTTTGTGTAATCAAAATTCAATTTTCGAATAAACTCTTTAAATTAATGAATTTACTTGAAGTAAGAATTGTAGGATTTTAATTAGGTACCCGTGTTAGTTACCAAATTTGATTGATTGTTCTTATAATATACAAAAATGAATGTTTGTAATCTTCGACCAAGTATACCCTAGACACGCCCCGTCATACTAGGTTTAGAGTAAAAATTGACCCCATGTAATAGTAATTTCACAACGCACGTCCCCGTCAACTTCCGCCGTCTTGTTTAAGAAGCCGAGGTAATATCTCTACAATATAAAACAAAGCACACAGTTAACCCATGTAAGGTGTATTTTTTGTTGTAATCAGATAGGTGACTACATTTTCAAAAATAAAGTCCGCGGCGTGTACCTTGTGCAGCATTCGGAAGTTAGATATTTTTGTGTTCGGACGGCTGGAAGACAAATTAGTTTCAGTGTAGACCTTGTAGACCGATAAAAGGTACAACACAAAGCACTATGCGATCTAAACGGTGCCAAACAATGCACCTTCCATAAATGGGCCTTGAGCCAATTTTATTTGTTTTTTTATTATTGTAATTGTGTGTACACATCTGCCCTGATGATGGACACTGTAACGCTGTCCGAAACGTTGGCTAAAGGATGAGGTAGCGCAACACGGCATAACACCCCAAAAATAAATAACAAAAATCCCTTTTACCAAGCTCAGGTAACCAATATGCAGAAGTAGGAGATATTTTTAATAGCAGCGAAAGTACTAACAAAAAAGAGTTTTTAAAACAATAAATGATTTTATTTGTTTACATTTCGTTTTCTATAGTCTCATTGTAAATTTTAGTACATTTGAATCATTTATGTTTACACTGTGTGATTTATTGTAATCATTTTTATAATCTGTGTTAAAGGTAGGTTCTTGTACCGTAAATAAATAAATAATTGAGAATAAATTGAATGACTGAATTCACAAATCCGTCGGGTTTGCCTATCGTTACAAGCAACATTTTCAATTATAATCTCGGTAGTTAAATAAATTTAAATATTGTCAGGTTATTCGTGTCAAAACTAAACATAAACGTAATGGTATGCTTAGGCCCTGTGTCCTCTTACGGAGGGTATTTTGGAGACAGGAAGGAGTGAACCTTGGTCTTAAAGAGACCCATGTTATAGGAGAGAGGAAACACAACAGCTGATGAGTCATTCCACAACCGAAGTGACTAGCTAATGATAGAGTTGTAAAAACGACCGCTAAATTAATGTCAACCTAGAACAAATTTTAATTTGAATGGGAATGTGAATGATAAAAAAAGTGAATGATAGAACAAGTCAGGGACGCCCGAGGAAGACACAGCACTAACATGTGAATCAGATACTCGAGTCGGCCCATGTCAAGAGTTAATAATTAGAATAATAGAAGAGTATGTAAAAAGAAGAAGATGGAGATATATGTAATTACGAATGTTAGAGGAGCGCAATAATATTTAAAGCGATAAAATCGATGCCAAAATTGCGAAAATGTTTAATAAAACACTACTCGTTTAAAATAGAGCAAAAATCTCGTGGAAGATATCTTAAGTAATCATTTAAAGAAACATTGTGAATTTTTTCACAACTATAACTTGTAAAAGAACCGAAACACACGTGTTTATAATAATTTTCGGAGCATACTTTGCGATTTTTTTCTATCAAAGGAATTTTATATAATTTGCGTTTCGGCGTGAAACACGTCTAGATATTATCTTCAAAAATGACATATATTTTTTAAGAGCTTAAAAACTTCAAATGTTTAAGGGAGATATGTGATATATGATCGAGCCTATACTGATGCTCTCACCCAAACGCCCTGTCATTGACAGTTGTTATTGTAGTAATAACCTTGCAGTTTTTGTATTGTGTGTATACAAACAATAATGTAATCTAAAATATAGTTTTTGCTGTATAGAAACCTACATTATACATTTATAAAAAAAACCATAAATAAAATTGTGAGAAACAATTTACAAAAAATTCTGCCTCAATACAGGTTCACCTAGTGAGGCAGACTATGTACAACTAAAAATATTGTATAATTATGCTACTTCTGTGTAACCGATCTTACATTACTTTCTACTTGTTAATTTTTTTGTACTGATGTAATCTACATTGAACATGTATTTTTTTAGTTGTAATGTTGCCAATTTCATTTTTTTTAACGCACCAGATTTAAATGTTCGGGTTTAATTTTCCCCACAGGAAAAACTAAACCCTTTCACACACTTCCCAAATGATCATCTGGTCAATCCACGTTATGCAATTGCACTATATGTATTATAATTACAAAACAATACAAGAACAACATGTCAACCTACCAGAGACCAGATGGGAAAATAATTCACCGACTCCAGATATTTTCATATCAGAGGGTTCGGCTCTGTGGAATTCCTAATTGAACCTATAAATCCTACTGATCCCTCAATATAAATATTTAAAAAATCTTTTGTAATCCTACATGTATTTAAAATTACCGATTTTTGCATTTTTATGTATAAATTCTTTGACAAATCTAATACGCCTAAATTTTGAATCAGAGACCTAGGTATAATGCCAGTAGCCGAAATAACAAATGGTAATATTTTTATGTTCCGAGAATGCCAAATTCTTTTAATCTCATTTCCTAATTCTGTGTATTTTCTAATTTTTTCAGAAACAGTTTTTTGAATATTACAGGAATTTGGAATAGCTACATCAATGATATAAGTTATTTTTTTAATTTTGTCATGTAAAACTATATCAGGTCTATTATGACTAATTGTTCTGTCTGTTAGTATAGTTTTATCATAATATATTTTATTAAATTCATTTTCTAAAAATGAATTTGGTTCATATTCATAATATGGTACTATATTACGGCAGTCAATCAAGTTATGTTTAATTACCAAACTTTGGTGGATTATTTTTAAAACCTGATTGTGCCTAAATGTATACTCGGACGGCGCTAATATAGAACATCCCGATATAATATGTTCTATAGTTTCCGGAAAAGCCAAACATTTTCTACATAAATCATCAATTTGATTTATATCTTTGATTATATGCTTCCTATAATTTTTAGTATTAATGACTCTATATTGAATGGCAAGCATAAATCCTTCTATTTCTGCGCTCAACTCTCCAATACTCAACCATTTGATTGACGAAAGTTTGTCAACATACGTTTGGTTGAGATAATTGAAGTGTTTTGCATGAATAATTTTATTTGACCAGGAATCTAATAATTCCTGGTTAGTATTTATAAGAATGTTGGCATTCTCGTCATATAAATTTAAAGGTGTAATGTTTCTATCTGCCTTACAAATTATTCTGTGCATTTCTGAGCTATTAGCTTTCCCATGGAAAAAATTTCTAAGCATTTCTACCTGATTATGTTTCAAAGATGTTATTTTGACTATACCTCTACCTCCTAAATTTCTAGGTAAATTAATTCGTTCTATAGCTGAATTTGGATGATGGCAATTAAACTTTGTTAACGTAGTTCTAATTAATCGTTCTAAACTATCTAAATCTGTATTGGACCATTTAATTATGCCAAATGAGTACGTTAATAAAGGTATTGCCCAAGTATTTATTGCTTTTACTAAATTTTTAGCAGATAGATTGCATTTTAAAATTTTTCTGATCCTAGTTTGAAATTTAATCCTAATATCATTTTTAATACTAGTGTGATCTAATCTATTCGATTGCGGGTATCCTAAATATTTATAAACCTCATCCCCTTTCATACTTTTAATTTTGAAATTTCTAAATATACCCTCGTCTCCATCTACAATTTTGCCTTTCTCTATATGGATCGTTTTACATTTATCTAAACCAAAAGTCATTTTAATATCATCTGAAAAAATTTAAAAAAATTTTAAATTTTAAATTTTAAAGATATATTATTATTATTATTATTATTATTAAGGCACGACGAAGTGAATCAGATACTTGAGTCGGGCCATGTGAAGAGTCGGAACAATAGAAGAGCATGTATGAGACGATGTATGAATGTGAACGAGGCAAGGAGTGTGTGCCAAGATCGAGGTGTTTGGCGGTCCGTCCTCTCTGCCTATCCCTGCGGGGAAACGGCGTGATGGTTAGTTAGTAAGTTAATTATTATTATGTTAGAAATCGGTAGAAATTCGGGTAGCGGCGCCAAGTTCAGTAAGTTTTTTTAAGTATTTTAATTTTTTATAATTTTGACAGCTGTTTCGATGTTTAAGGCAATTATCAAACTTTGGTTAGACCACTTATTTATGTGATTTTATTTTCCCCTACCGTTTCTTAATTTATATGACGTTATTCTGTTATAACATGTTATGGTGAGGTGATTTTTCACAAAAACGACGCTCTAAAAATTATCCCATTATCATTATTATTATTATTTTAGTAATTGGATAATTTGTAGAGCGTTATTAATTTAGACATTTTTTGACAAGAGATTTTTGCTTTATTTTATAGGAGTCGTGTTGTATTAAATATTTTTACTTTTTAAATAAATGAAGACAATATAAGCGAAACTCAATCGAAAATCTGGAAACAGAAAAATCAAAAAAACATATTGACACCTCTGGGACTCGAACCCATGACCTCTTGCTTTCCGGGCAAACGCGCTAACCACTGCGCCACGGTGTCGATATGAAATTCGGTCATGTTTTAATGTACCATGCTAGATGTCGCATATTAAATAAAATGGATTAATATTTATCCAGACACTATCTAGAGAGCATTTAGTTCGGGTTTGAATCTTGCAATCATACATAAAGATAGTTTGCCAATAATATATGCGTTAAAGAAAACGAAGATAATGTAGGTCGTTCTTAGTCGAAGCATGGTACAGTTAAACATGACCGAATTTCATATCGACACCGTGGCGCAGTGGTTAGCGCGTTTGCCCGGAAAGCAAGAGGTCCTGGGTTCGAGTCCCAGAGGTGTCAATATGTTTTTCTGATTTTTCTGTTTCCAGATTTTCGATTGAGTTTCGCTTATATTGTCTTCATTTATTTAAATATTACAATTTGAGGTTTTACTCATAAAGTTAAAAATAAAAAAAATAAAATATTTTTACAATTTTTGCTTAATTATAATAGTTTTTTTAATATTAGCGCGCTCCCTCTAGCATTCGTATTTACACAATATCTCTCTTTCAAACCATATATTCTTCTTTTTGAACGCTTTACTACGGAGCCTTAAAGATAGCAGCAAATAGAAATATTCGTTACAAAATGATGTATGATACAGGTAAATATGACCGAAGAGGATTAGATTTTAGGGAGTTAGAGCAAAGCCCTGGCAAGGCTAAGGTCCCAGGTTCAGTTCCTAGATGCGACCAAATCTTTTTAAATTTATTCTGTTTAAAATTTTCTTTTGAGAGTCGCTATTATTGTCATCAATGTTTAAAAAGTATTATCTTCTGCACTGTAACTTTATTTCGGTAGGTACCTACCTACAACACTTTAATTTATAACGCAATGCTAACCGGTTTCGTCAAAACTTTATTTACCCTAGTCTGATAAATATCTATTATTATTATATAAATTTTATACTATCTAATTGTGTGTTACCTATTAGAATTTATTATTTTATTTTCTATCATGAAGGCATGGTGCACGTTGAAACTGGTTTGGCGAGTTGTGGTGAAATAATATTATGATGTTATCAAAGTTAGCATATTAGAAAAACTTAATCATTAAACTTATTTTTCAATACTTTATACCTTCCAGACCAGGATGGGGTTATACCGAAACCGGTTTGGCGTATAGTTGTGAATTATTGTGACATACCTAAACGCACTTTGTGAAAGTGAAAAATTAACATGTTTTAAAAATATTATTGTGTTTGATGTTTCACAGAATTTAAATAAAAATATTTTAAACACGTCCAAATTATAAATTTAAATCACTCGATTAAAAAAAGTTATTAAAACTGCATTTAAATTTCTTTTCTGTGCGATAAGTCAAAAAGTCGAAACGTCATACGTCAAAAATTCGCGCCAAAACGCGCGAAAGAGACGGCGGAGACGCACTGTCGCGGCACAGAGCGAGACAGAGTTATAATAACAACAATATAAATGTGTTTAAACCATAAAGTGGACTTTCCCCGTCGAGTTTTAACTTAAAGCGACGCTTTTCGATATTTTTCGTTCGGCTTACGGTCGACTAATACGTCTTATTGGTATCGTTTCAACATACGCGTGTGTTACCCCCGTCTTTTAATCCACCATCTCTCTCCAGCACGTTCAATGTGCAATGCAGCCCTACCACTGAGACATCCGTTGGGACTTCTCCCTCTTTCTCCTATACGATGCACGTGTTAGACAGAGAGGTTATAACGGAAGAGCTCGTTGAACTAGGTACAATTTGGTACAACCCCTGAAAGTTACTTTGTAACTTCTCTTTCTGTTATATACATCGTTTATGAGAAAGAGGGAGAGATTATAATTGATCTATCAGTGGTAGGCCCATAAGTATTATATTAAACAACGGTCTCTTTCTTACAGCAGATTTCAAATACAAAAATACCATCTTCCATTTCACGTCAGCAAAATTTTAGTCATCTATTTCTATACATGCGAAAAACAAGAATTTTCACTATTCATCTTTCTCTTTCTGGCGTGAAAACTGCGCATCAAAATTTCAAATTGATCACAATGAACATATTCATCTCTTTCTACCCCGTAGCAAAAACTTACCATCATCTCATTTTAACGAGGCGTTTAAAATGTGTTTGTCTCTTTCTAAAAGCAGTCAAATTATATCTTTTAAATCGTGCTGAGAAAATTTTCCATCCTTTTCTAGATGTGATTTATTAGTTGAAAAGCAATTTTCTCGTGTGTATCTTTGTCTCTTTTCTTTGCACGCACTTAAAACGATCTCAAGCGCTTTTAAAACGTATAACTTGCTCTTTCGTGCTTGGCTTTTCCATTCAAAACCCACTCAAAATGTAAAATAAAAAAGTCTTTCCATTTGTACTAGATACAAATCATCACAACAAACCTTTGAAAATCCCTTTTCATGAAGCAACTTTGCTCTAATAACATCCACAACAAGCAAAGATTTCTGTTAAGACAAACATTTGTAAAAATAATTTTCATTTTCATCATCTCAATTTTCTTGAAAGAACTTTTGTGAATACCTTTTATCAAAGTATTCGTAATGTCAGTTAGTATTATTGAACATGTTTTTTCACCTTTATCAATCCTTTTCATAGAATTCTCGAAGAGTTTCATTACAAGTTGAACATGATGTAGGTTTTTTTTTCTCAATGTAATTTAGTCTTCATCGATTTCAACTTTCTTGGAGTTTTCTGATTCGAGTTTTCTCATGTTTTTACTGTTTTATTCTTTCTCGTTGCGAAATCTGTGAAGTCGTTATTTAAATTCGTGGGAATCATGAATATGCTTAAAATATCGATATAAATGCATTTAAGCACCCGTAAAATTGACTACAAATAAAATCACTGTCGTTTATATTTATTTATTTTTTATAAATTCTCCTAACAAATAACAGCACACGAATAGAAAAATAATAGAGATTACTGGGAAAGGAGACCACATGTTGTAACAATACGTACCCGAAGGATTTTAATCAGTTTTTTGCAGTAAAAAAGTAGATTACATTTTCCTCTCCAACGATATAGGTATATTTTTTCAATTCAAATGTAATAACAAAAATTAAATCCCATGATAGCCTCAAATCTGTGAGACCGGATAATATTCCTGCAATATTTATCAAAGAAAATATTAAAGTAGGTAATTGCTCTTCCATTAACCAAACTTTTTAATGTATCTTTATCAGTGGATTATCTTATTTTACTCCAATTTTCAAGATTGACTTTTGATTTACGTTAGGTAGAAGCACTCTTTCCAACTTAATTATTTATGAAAATTTTATAACCTTTGCTTTTAATGAAAAAAACAAAACAAGTGGACTCTGTTTATACGTATTTTAGAAAAGTCTTTAATACAGTATTCTACGAAATTCTTATTTGAAAATTAGGAAATTTTGGAATACGTGTAAACATATATATATTACAATTTGTGATGTCCTATGCCTCTCTCACCAACCTTTAAAAACCTTTGTTGAGAACAGGCGTTTTAAAAAATTAACACACAATTAAAATAATAACTCATTCAATAAAAATACAAATAATATCACAATATGACATGCAGAACGGGGACTGTACAAAAAGGCAATAAACGTACTTTCCTTACCACGGTAATACTGCAGCTCTTTCTTACACATTAATTATGGTGAGATAAAAGATGAAACGCACGTATGTCTGTTACCTCCAAAGGAATAAAGTAGTAGATACTTTGCAGGAAACAGACATACGTACATTGTGTGTCCATCTTTTGTCTCACCTTTATTGAATGAGTAAAAAGGAGCTGCAGCATTATTGTGATAAGGAACGTAGGTATATTTATTGCCCGTTTGGACCGTCGCCGTTCCGTAAACGTGGTAATTTTAAAAGGGCCTAATCCTTTTTTATTTATTTTTTATTTCCTTTAGCCACACGGACACGCCCAAAAACACTTTTATATCCATCTTTAAATGATTTTTACTACTGTCTATTGTCTATCAGTTTTAAAAAAAAAAATTTTTTTTACTTTTTTTGTGCTAAAAGCTTCGTGTGGTTTTCAATTCAGTATGTCAAAATTAATTAGACTCTGTCTAATGGGGCGTGTTGTCTTCCAGCGCGGCGTGTCTCATTCCAATCGCCTCGTCGTAGGAAACTGTAAGCGTAGATTCGCTTGGAATGGGAAACGTGGTAGGCGGGCCGGCCTTAGGCGGGCCCGTCTCTGAATAACGCATGAGCAAGGAAAATGAAATTCTGATGTTTACTACAAGGTGACAACGAAATTATTTATTAAAAAAAGAGTATAAATATATCCATATATATATTTTACATTAGCTCCACACAGGAGGCCCTGAGAAACAAAAAATATTCATAGATCAACTAATAAATAAAAGGAATAAACAGAAATTCTTAAAACTATATATATTTACCCTTTTTCTAAACAAATAAATAATAAATGGCATAGAATTCTATTTGTTAATAGCAATATGTGAAAAATAATTATTAAAAATATTCCCGGTACTATACAGGGTGTTAATGGACGTACTTGACTTATTTTAACCAGTGATTCCTGACATTATTTGGTGTAAAAAATGGAAATAAAATTTTGGTCTCCGGTGACATTTTTGATGTTTTTTTTGTTTTTGTTTTTCTACAAAAACATAAAAAAAATTGTATTTGTTGAACAGTTGGAGGCGGGGATAGGGGTTGTTTGGTTACTCGGCTGAGTGACAAGTGATGACATGCGAAAGAAAATTTTTTTGGTTTGATTTTGAAGAAAAAAAATTTGAAAAAGAAAAAAAATAGTCATCATAAAAGTCACCGGAGACCAAAATTTCATTTACATTTTTTACTCCAAATAATGTCAGGAATCACTGGTTAAAGTAAGTCAAGTACGTCCCTTAACACCCTGTATAACCAGCATTTTATACAAATAATAAATTTAAAAAGTTCATCATTAGCGCAATGGGACAAACTGAGGGTGTGCTACAACAATGCACAGGCACATGCAACTACCGAGGTTCTGCAGTGCCTCCACGATGTTCACCGAAGGGAGGGTGCACTCATTCCCAGCATTACTTCGCCACCGGCTAGCCAGCTTCTGGAGCAGGACACGGAAATCAAACAACATCATTGTCGTGGCTGCATCCGGGTGGCTCAGCTCCCCACTGAATGAGCGATGGATGCAAATGATGAGGCGACCTCCCTGATGGACGATAAAAAAAAAACAATATTTCTTTTTTAAATTTTAAGTTCTGTTTTATTTTTGTTTAATTTTATTTTGTTTTTAATTTTGTGATTAATTTTTATTATTATTATTTATGTTCGAATTTTATTTTCATTTTTTTTTAATGTAATATGGCACACTGGGATTGCACTACCCTCCAAGTCCTGCTGGAATAAAAACTTAAATAAATAAAAAAATAAAAAATTAACGACAAAGATAGCGACCGGTCAATTTCAACCGGACTTTGAAATCCCCAATTTTAATGAAGTCCCCTCAATCTTACCCCTTCCCCTTCCTCCTACCCCTTCCGACCCATACGTGATCTATGTTTAATTTTTAAGTTTAGTATACATTTGATCCTGATGATGTGAACATCGTTCACGAAACATGTTGATGGTGTATAAATAAAAGTGATGTAAACAAAGTTATTTGTCGTTTCATTAAAATAAATAATGCCATCACAAAGTTTTCTTCGTAAAATTAAAAAAAAAAACCCTCAGGGCCTATCTCATCTATGTGGAAGGTATTTTTAGGAAATGGAAGTTCTTGGAAGGAAAACGGTACGAGGGGTGGGTAGGAAACCAGGAGGTGATGAATGTATGAATCCATCCCTTCCACTGTGGTGCAAGCCGATGGGTCGAGAGAGTCCGGCTGGAGAAGTATTTTTATTTTTTTTTTTAACATGAGCTCCACACAGGAGGCCCTGAAGAAAATAATTTCCCTCAGGGCCTATGTCATCTTTGGGGATGCTGTGTGGAGGGTTTTTTTAAGGAAAGGAAGGAGAGGAGAGTTCTGGGAAGGAAAAGGGTTTAAGGGGTGGGTAGGAATCTGGGGTTCAGTATGTCCTGGTCATCCGCCTCCAAGACCTAGACAAACCTCACCCCCATGAACCCGGGTACCCCTGCTAAATCACCAAACGTAGCGAACCACTTGGGGTGACCTATGGCAGAGGTGTTGGTTATCCAATAAAGGTTCCCGGGGCGGCGGTACCCATTCCCGCCTCCCAAATTGATATAAGTATAGGTTAGGTCTCGTTGAATCGGTCGAAACCGATGAACCCAGGCACTGGGCGCCTCTGCCAAATCACCAAACGTATCGAATGACTTCAGGGGTGTTGGTTATCCAATAAATGGTTACTGGGGCTGCGGTACCCATACCCACCTCCAAATCCATATTTATATTTAGAAAATTGAAAGTTGGGTAAAAGCAGGTAACTCCTTCAATGGAGGTTTGGACACAACAGTAATGGAGTGCTGGTGCCTACCCTGGTGTATGACAGTGAGGCTTGGAAGTAGCAGAGGAAGGATGAAAGTAGAAGGATGAAAGTAATGCTGTAGAAATGAGATCCCTGAGGCGTATGTAATGCAAGTTTAAGATTACGATTAAGAAATAGACCCTCAGGTGGTTTGGGCATGTAGAACGAAAAAACAAATAAAGGAGTGTAAGGAGAATATATGACGCAAATGGGAATGGTAGAAGAAGTCTGGGACGCCCGAGGAAGCCATGTCACGATCGTCAGAATAATAGAAGAGTATCTATGAATGTGAATGAGGCGAGGAGTGTGTGTAAAGATCGATCTTTATTTTTTTTATTTTAGCATATTAAATATAATGTACATTTAGATGATGTAATAATTTGCGTACATGTTCATGTTCAAATATCTTAATACCACTCTTCCATGGAAGCATTAGCTTGTGTCTGGAAGAGTGGCGTACATTTTTTAATGTTATATTGTATTATAAGTACTTAAATTACAACGTGAAGGTAAAAAAACAATAAGTTATAAGTTCGGTGTTATGTAATTATAAGTATTTATCTACTATCAAACAATTTTACTATTTGGATAATGTATCTAGAATTATTGTAATTGGTTGTTAAAAACAAAACAAAATTTAACTTATTTGAAGAATGGAGTATCAATTATTAGTATTGGAAACTGAGTTATAAGTTATTCTTAAGATTAAACTTTTTTTTTGAGATTATCTTTAAAATATTTTTTAACAGTGTTTATTAATTGGATTTTATCATTAATTTTTCTAATTTCATCCGGTAGTCGGTTGAAAAAAAGTCGAATATATTTATGTCTAGTACGGTTTTAAGTAGTCCAGTGGGTAAGAATCTTGACTCACAATCCGGAGGTCGCGGGTTCGAACCCGACATGCGCAAATAAATTTTATTTGATTAATTTGTGTTATTTCACAATTAATTCATTTAAAAAAAATAATATATAGTATATTTGCGGCATGTTCCAGAGTGGAAGATACTATCAGTATCGCCCTGGTGTAAGACCACCATTCAGAATTGAAACGTTGCTTGAAAATGGCTTTAGCCGTGTTTAGTGACCAGATCTGAATAGCCAGGAACTTCCCAACCTTCCTCTTCCCCACCTCCTTCCCCTCCCCACTACCTTCAGCCTCACAACATACCCCAATCGAGGATGCCATAGTCTCACTGGCTCCAGACGGGAGCAGTTGAGATTCTTGTGCGGTATTCACTGTAAAAAAAAAAAAAAAAATGTTATTGACACTTTTCTTTTTTTATAATTTGAATCAATGCATTTCTATTGTACAAATCTTTGAAAGAAGGTACTTGGAATTCCTTAAATAATTGATTCGTTGGGTAGTCAGAAGGTTTTTTTAATATGATTTTAATTATTAGCCTCTGCACAACTTCAATTGGGGAATGATTAGTTTTGTATGCGGATCCCCAGCTAATGATAGCATATTGTAAAGTTAATTGAACCAAAGCGTAATATATTAGATATAAGTTTTTTACAGATAAAAAATTTCTGATTCTTAAAAATATGTTAATAAATTTTTTAATTTTTTTTACAACTTGACAAATTTGTTCCTTTCATTTAAAATTTTTATCGATAATAACTTGTTAATAAGTTGTTTGATGGTATTTCCTCTCCGCCAACCCATTTGGGGCAACGGCGTGATGGTTAGATAGTTAGAAAATAAAAGGGGAATTATGAAACAACGCTTTGGTAATTTCAAAAAATAATGTTGAAATGTGTACAATTCCCATGAAATTCGGTAAAAATAAAATAATTTTATGTATAGTTTGAAATTTTCATAGTCAAAATTATTGTCGTGATTTATTTTTAGTATTACGCCGGGCTGTGCTTCGTTCTTCTTAAGCCAAATGTTTCGGACACCGTTACTTATTAATTTATTAATTAACGCCCTTTTTCGGGGCTTTTACATATGAATAGTAAGAAATATACAGTATTTATTGAACATAACTGAACTGCCTTCGTAACAATATTTTATATTTGTTTAAAGATAAATTGAAGATGTCCACGGACTTGGTATAATTGTTTCCCTCAATTAGTATTCAGGGCAATGAGGAATACATATGGAAGTTAGTTCCAGAATTACTGCACTGAAATAAATCATGACTTCTAGTATTACGTACTGGAATCCGGAAGCTTATCAATTCGAGCAATACCGGACTGTCAACTAAATCATTTAGAATTTTATACAGAAATACCAAGGCAGTAAAAGTTCTTCTGTCTGACAATTTGAGCATATTCATATCATTCAAAATAGTATTGTAGTTCAACATAATTGCTGGAATACCCATTTTAAAATTAAGAAAACGTAAGAATTTGTTTTGTATTATTTCAACAGCTTGTACATGTATATTGTAATATGGGTTCTAGACGGGAGAATTGTATTCAGGTTGACTTCTAATATATGCAAAATATAGCAGTTTAATACATTTTACATTGCTAAAATTTCTATTTAGCCTAGTTATAAATCCCAACATTTTTAAGGACTTGTTAGAGATTTCTGTTATGTGGTTAACAAATGAAAGATTTGATTGAAAAGTGATGCCCAAGTCTTTAATTCGTGTTAATGTCTCCAGAATATTGTTATCAATGTTGTAATTAAAGATCATTGGATTTTTTATTCCAGAAAATCTAACTATTTGACATTTTGAGATATTTAAGTAAAGTCTATTTTCATTACATCAAATTAACAATTTTTTGATATCTACTATTTTGAATAATGTTGCGATGGTAAATATTTTGAATTATTCTAAAAATTCTGAGGTCATCAGCAAAAAGTAAGATAAATACATCATGAAATATTTTTGTAAGATCATTAAATAAACAAGATAAATAATATTGGGCCAAGGTGTGAACCCTGTGTGAACTCCACTTGTTGCATAAATTTTTTCCGACAAGGAGGATTTTATTCTAACAATTTGTTGTCTTTCAGTAAGATAGGTTTCAAACCAGGCTAATATACTGCCATGTATACCAAGCTTTTCTAATTTCCAAATGAGAATTTTATGGGAAACTGTATCAAAGTCTTTACTAAAATCAGTATAGACAGAGTCTATTTGGTTTTTTTCTTTAAAAGAATTGGTTATAAAATTTTCACAAAGTTGGAAAGTGTACTTCTACCTAGCATAAATCCAAACTGGTAAGGTGATATTACAGGTTTTATTTGGTCAAAAAGTTTGTCAAGTATTAGGCTTTCAAAGAGTTTCGGTATGGTGGATTGAATGGATATTGGTCTGTAATTACAAACATCACTTTTATCGCCCTTTTTGAAAATTGGAGTCAAATAACTAGTTTTCCACTTATCGGGAAAAATTACACTGGATAAAGATAAACTAAAAAGTTTGGTTAATGGAAGAGCAATTACTTTGACTTGTTGTTACAATGCCCATCATCAAAGCAGGTGTGCAGTACCTATGTAGGTCGTTTAAATTAATAAATTGTGAAATAACATTAATTAACCAAATAAAATTTAGTTACTAAATTATTTTACGACTACAGAGTTGAAAATAAACGTGTTATATTTATTATCGATTTATAAAATAATGTAGGTATTATTTTATAAAATAATTAAGTAGGTATTCAACGCCCGGACAGACAAGAAAACAAATAATTGGAATAGTAGTTATAGTTAATGAAATTCATAAACCTCATTGCAATATTTAATCATTGAAAAATCCTTTTTTGGTGGTCTATTTCATCTGTCTACCCCTGCTGGAAAACAGTGTGATGGTTAGTTAGTTGGTTGGGTATTATAATTTAGGGTTTGAATTGTACCTTATGTAACTTATTTAGCTCTTAGAGTTCTAAATAACTGGTAATAATTATGATAAAATTTAACAGAATTCATAAGATAGAGAACAACTAAAAGTGCACCTAAAAATACTTCCAAACCTATTGTATTCCAGGTTGATATAAGTGCTCACCACTGTTGTATTTGGCAGCCACCAGTAGTCTGGAGCCCCAAAATACTCGAATCTTTAAATCTGTGCAGAATCAGTTGGTCCGTTTGTTAGATTCTCCTACTTCAACAAACGGATTACAATCTTTAGAGTACAGGCATCAGGGGGGAAAGCTGTCCTTGTCCTATCGGTATTTCAGAGGAAGATGCTCCGAGGAATTAGTGTCGTTGATCCCCTTCAGCACCTGTGCATAGGTGGAAAACAAGCTGTAGAGAATGACAGCGAATCCATTTTACAGCCATATAAATTATTTTTGTATAAGGGTATCCCTGACATCTGACAGCGAGTGCGGGCCGAAATAAAACCGGTGGGTAATTTCATTCCCTTACTTGCGCCCTCTTGAGTCGCTCGCTGCCGTTCGCTGGCATTCTCGCCATTTTCTAAAAATTCTTCTGAAACAATTATTGTCGTGTCATGCTTTGTATCCGATGTCTTAATAATATTCAATAAACATGGAGTCTGTGAACCTCAACCTGTGTATTGCATTTTCGCTGACACACCTTGGCTATCCCATTTGTAATGGGTAAGTATGAAGAAACAAATTGGTAATTGCCAAAAAGCCAAATGCGCGCCCAACAACGTTGACATTTGTCACGTGAGAAAGGGTAATGTCGTCGACTGATTCTTGAGTTCTACAGCTCGGCTGTGGAACGATCTGTCGGTCTCCGTGTTTCCTCCCTCCTACAACATGAATCTAGAAGAGACAATTGTTCATTTCTTCCTCTCCTCAAAAATATCCTCCATACAGCATCCTCAAAGATGACACAGGCACCGAGGGAAATGATTTTCCTGAGAGCCTTTTATTTATTCTTTTTTACGCCCATGGAGCTTTTACATTTGGTACATAATGTGTAGCTACATTTTTTTACATACATAAGGGTTAGAAATAAAATAAACAATCTTCTTATATATAAAAATCAATATTTGTCTTATTGTATTTTATGCGCTGCCATACCGTTCATCCGATTGCGATGAAACTTTGGTGATTTGTTCTGCCCAAGCTTGCTAAGGTTTCTATATATAATAGTGAGCTCTGGCGTTATGAAATTTGTATAAATGTAAATGTGTGTATTTCATATATTTTAGCGGCAGGGAAGGAAGGAAGAAGGGGGAGGGTAACGAAGGAGATTGGGTTCGCGGGAGGGGAAGGGGACACGGGAGGGGAACGAGGACGTATGGGAAAGGAAATGAAGGATGAAAAACTGTATTTATTTGAACAGCATTGCAACGCATGCCGGGTACAGTTGGATAAATTTGAATAAAATAAAATGATTACAATAATAAACTGAAATCATCTGAAATAATACGTTGACAAAAAATAATTGTTTAATAAGTACATTAAAAATTTACACAAAAATTGTTGCATTAAAAATGTTGAGATCATTTTTCAACGCACCTCACAAAGGTGCGTTTGTTTTTTAACGCACCAAATATAATAATAATAATAATAATAATAATAATCTTTATTCAATGAAATAACAACAATATAACTAAAAAAAAATAAAAAAATTACATACTCAATGTAGTTTACAAATAGATTACATTAATCAGTACAGAAAAATTAACAAACAGAAAGTAATGTAAGAAAGGTTACACAGGAGTAGTATAGTTATACAGTATTTTTAGTTGTGCATTGCCTGCCTCACTAGGTGAACCTGTATTGAGGCAGAAATTTTGTTAATTGTTTCTCGCAATTTTATCTATGATTTTTTTATAAATGTGTAAAGTAGGTTTCCATACAGCAAAAACTTTATTTTAGTTAACATTATTGTTTGCATATACCTACACAATTCATAAACTGCAAGGTTATTACTACAATAACAACTGTCAATGACTGGGCGTTTGGGTGAGGGCACCAGTATAGGCTCGATCATTAGAATGTATCCATATTTTAACATATTTTTTAAACTCTCTCTGTGTTTGACTCAGTTTGATGTTTTCTGGGAGAATGTTGAATATTTTTGTGGCAAAGTATCTAAAGCTACGTTGACCAAAGGTGGAAGAGAGTGCTGGAACTTGCAATATGTTTTTGTTGGAGTTACGTGTAAACCTTAAGTTTATTTTTTTTTCGTAAAGCACATGTTTGTTATATATATATAAACAAGAACTATGGACAAGATACTCACAAGGCGTCATGAACACACTTCGAGTACAATACAATAACGCATATAGGGCGCTATTCGGCCTACCTTGGCGATGCAGTGCCTCGCAGATGTTCGCAGAAGGAAGGGTACATGGGATCGCCGCTTTGATGCGCCACAGAATAGCCGGGGTGAGACAGCGCTACCGAAGATCGGAGAACACTCTCGTCCAGGCCGTGGCCCAGTGGCAGGGCGCGCCTCTTCACCAAACATGGAGAATTCATCTGAAGCCCCCGTAGTAGATATACGAGTACTAAATATGTGTATATATATTTCTTTTTAAATCTTTTTATATTATTTTATTTTTTCTTTTTCATATAGTATGTAAATCCATTTTATGTAATGTATACTTTTTTTATGGCAGGCAGAGTATTGCACCCACCGCTCTGTTCGGCTGATAACTTATTATTAACCCAATTTATATTGAAAAGAAGAACATCAAATTTAATTTAATTAACTAAACAACCTCAGCTCACGTAGCTCAGCATCGAATTATGAGATCTTACCAATGTATTGTAATTTTCCTAGCATTACATTTTTCCATCTTGCATGGTGGAGTTTTGATGGTATTTCGTTTTTGCTTTAGATGCTGTTTTTGAGTTTGTTTTTGCTTTAGATGCTGTTTTTGCTTTAGATGCTGTTTTTAATTTTGTCTTCTATTTTGTTTTTGATTTTTCTTTGATTTTTTAGTGCTTACTTAGATGTTCTTTGTAATAAAAAAAAAAAAAAAATAACATGTAAAAAGCCCAGCCGGGCGGGAAATTCAAAATAAATACATATTTTACTATAGATTCTCAACTACTTCCTTCGGATATCTTTACTATAATACTGAAGAGGGATAGCTTTTAAATTGTATTATTTTATTTAAAATGATTTTTTTTATAACAAAACCATTATTAAGTCTTTAACTGACAGCCCTGAAACAGTTAGCTAATTAGCAATACCTAATTGCTTAGTAATTCCAAACAAGATAACTTTGAAGATAACAATAAATTCAATAAAAATTTACTCTATTTAGTGCCTATAAATACTGTTGACAACTTTTCTGACAAGTCCCCTTTGTTTACATCTTTTTTATTCTAAATTAGCTGGTCCCGGCATGCGTTGCTATGCCAAATAATAAAGACATTGTTTCTCCCTGAGTGTCCTTTCCCATTCGTCCCGTTCCCCTTCCGTCTCCCCTTCTTCTCCTGCATCCTCCTCCCCTCTCGCGTTCCCTCTCCCCACTCCATTCCCCCCCCCTTCCCCCGTCCCGCGAACCCCCCTCCCGAGTTCCCCTCCCCCCTCCCCCCTCACACGTCCCCTTCCCCTCCCGCGTTCCCCTTCCACCTTCCCCGCCTTCCCTCTTCCCTTTCCCGCTCCCTCGTCTCGCCAACCCTCCTCCCGCGTTCCATATATTCAATCCCAGTACATTCAGTTTTTAAACAGCCCGCGTGCCACCTTTTACAATTTTTATTTAAATTTCCATTTTTCGTGTATATTAAATTTGGTACCTAACATAGGTACCCATTTAAAATATCTAAAATTCTTGATTCGATTCAAACTATTAAGGGAGTACCTACTTTAAATAAATTTATCAACTTAAAGATTTTTAAAAACAGAATTTCATTTTACAATCATTGTTTTGCAAAATGTCATTCTCAAACACACGTACTTCAAACGTGCGATAGTCGTTTAGGTTAGTAATAGGTTTTCTGAAATTATCCAATTTTCTGCGCAATTTTCTTAATTTTTCTCTCCGTAAGAACCATCCTCGTACTTCAAGGAATATTCTAAAAAAAAAAATAGCGAAATCGGTTCAGCCGCTCTCGAGATTTGCGCTTAGCAACACATTCAGCGATTCATTTTTATATTATAAGATAATCCTATTAAAATATTATGTCATCGTTATTATAACATTGTTATTATTTTTTTAGTATAGTAACAGTACTTTAGTAACACATAATAGTATCCTATACCTAAATACTTACTTTTATCACACATACTTTGTTAAATGTTCAATCTTATTGTGTTTTTATTGAAAATCTCCTGTGTCCCACTGTATACTTACATATAATATCATGGACCTATCACTTGAATGTAAAAGCCATTCTATGACGTTTAAAGAAATAAATAAATACCTTACACCTTTATATAACAACGCTTCAGAACTTAATTTGTAAAAAATTGTGAAACTTTTGGGATTTTTAATGTAACGTTAACGTTTCTAATCCATTTGTCTAATGAAATATGTTTTCGTTTTTGTTCTTTTTCGTGATTAACAATTTAAGTTAGAAAAAATTAAGGGGGGGCCATTTTACAAACCTTTTTATGTTTACAGTATTTTTTTAGTTTTAATTAACGTTTAGAAATATTGATTTGGATTACATTTCAAAGCGGAAATATGTTGACCTTCTGACCAAATATGCCCTAGTTCTTACAGTTTAAAATGCTAACAATTATGTGACAAGCATTAGAACAAAAATAGCGAATATATCGAAGTATTGCAGTTAAAATCAGTAAAGTATTTGCGTAGGTACTAGTGCCGACGAAAATATTTTTTTTTACATCAACCACCTTTGAGAAAAGCAACTCTCACAAATTAGCATCTCTCTTTTCCACCCTGGGGGCCCTCGAAACCTGAAATATTCAGGAGGGTGTGGAGCGCATGCGCTAGGGGAAAATCGATTTCCGTCTCCGACAAACCAGAAGTAGCAGCGGAGCCTGGCGGGGGCAGCAGGTACCTACTACCTACCCCATACAGCCTTCTGAAGGCTGGAGGCTTTCAACTTACACCGCTAGGGGAGGGGAAGGGGGAGGGGCAACGGAAACGGAAACACGAGGAAGCGAGAGGACGCCCTCTGCGCTTTTACGTTGTAGGGAAATTATGATTTTAAGATGCTGAGCGAAAATTTCGTATAATTATTTATTGTTTTTGTGTTTAATTCGTAGAAATTAAAAAAAATGTAATATTCCACGGTACCTACACCCAACCGTGGAAGTCCGCAGTTTCAAAATTATTTTTCAAATTCCGTTCGGAAATTTGGTTACATAAAGGTGAACATTTGAATTGTTTTGTTGCTAACTTTATATTTGAACTAGCAGACCCGGCAACACGTTAACGGCAGCGGGCAACTAATACACCGCCCGCTGCCGCTTGGCCAGATATATTATGTATTTCAACCAATTTACACAAAACCTTGACAAATAATATACCTAAAAACCTTCCTCATGAATCTATTGATGATAACCACATGAAAATCCGTTGCGTAGTTTAAAAGATCTAAGCGCACATACAGCCTGAGCGACTTCATTTTATACTAGATATGTAAAGAAGATACAAGGCGTGATATTTTCTTTTTCCTACACAGTTTAGAATACGTTTCTAACCATGGTTGTAAGGTAGATACAACGATTTCCATGAGACCTATATGAGTTGTTTCTGAGTTGGGTTTAAAAATCAAACAGAAAATTATAAAATGAAAAAGCATGCCTTATTCAAAATCGTCCATAAGTCCCACAAGACATCAAGTTGAATGGTACTGGCAGTATTGCCACCTACAAAAAACAGATGTAACAATAAGAGCATAAAGCCTGACCAGTTTCGCCTTTTCGCATCGTCATGTCACGATCGTTCCTATCGGTAGCACAATGGATGTTTGATAACCTTATTACGAGGGGCGGACTCGACTTGATCAGCGTCACTTTTATTATTGCATTCAGGATCGCCCTGGTGAAAGGCCACCTTTCAGAATCGAACGTTGCGATGAAAACTTCTTTAGCACCGTTGTGATTTGAAACTCGATGAAATAAAAAATAACGACACTAAGAAGAGACAAACACATACATCTATAAGATGAACCTGCGAAAGAATAATATAGAATAATCGGTCTCCGTTTTGTGCAGTGCTTCGAAGCCTTCCCACTCGCGTCTACTTTAATTTTATGAAGGTTTCACTTCTACCGCGTTTGAATTACACACTCTGTTGTTTTTTGCATCGGCCCCACACAGGAAGCCCCGAGGAAACTAATTTCCACATGGGCCTCTGTCATCTTAGGGGATGCTGAACTGTAACTTTAAAAATATAAAAATAAAAACGATGGATTTAATTTCTCAAAGGGTGCTTTATTTAAATAACTAGCCAACCGCTTCTTATTCTGTTAAGTCCTAACTTTTCTACAGCCATAGCTTAAACAAAGAAAAAATTCAGTATCCCCCGACACAAAAAAGAGCTGATGAACTTGAAATGCCTGAACAGATTTTGATGAATTGTAGCTAAGAACCATCTCGATCACGTCAGCTTTCAAACAAAAAACCGCATCGTAATCGGTCCACTCGTTTAAGAGCTACGGTGCCACAGACAGGCACACAGACACGTCACACTTATAACACCTCTTCTTGCGTCGAGGGCTAAAAAACCAAGTTCAACATATAAACACATATTTTAATTTGTCCGCTTTAGAAACCGTAGAAATAAACAAACAAAAAATGCTATTAACAAAACAGCACAGGGTACCATTATGTTGACTCCTTCCACCGTTCTCCTCCTAAAAAAGCACCCCTCCCACAATCCGTGCCTAAAAAATCTAGATATTTCTGTACTGAAAAATTAAATTTTAACTAACAAATGTACATGGAAAGTATAACTCTTCAAAACCAAAAATAATAATGCAATATTTTGTTTAAAATACAGTTAAATTATTTGCATATATTATATATCTATGAATATACTTTATTTCATTGTTGCAATATTGTAATATTTAAATATCGTAGCATTTATTTTCGACCACATATGTCTTTCTCAACTATTTCTTAGTATTTTACAAGCTCACTAGAGCTGTATTTTTCATGTTATCGCTATAAACTATGTTATATTATGTAAAAGCCGAAGGGCGTTAATATTGTAAATAAATAATAAAAATGAGTAAAACCTCAAATTGTAATATTTAAATAAATGAAGACAATATAAGCGAAACTCAATCAAAAATCTGGAAACAGAAAAATCAGAAAAACATATTGACACCTCTGGACATATTGAACCCAGGACCTCTTGCTGGGTTCGAGTCCCAGAGGTGTCAATATGTTTTTCTGATTTTTCTGTTTCCAGATTTTCGATTGAGTTTCGCTTATATTGTCTTCATTTATTTAAATACATATTTATTATTTAAACAGGGTTTTAAAAGCCCATTTGTGCATAAAAATAAAATAAATAAATCTCTGATGTTATGGGTGCCTTTAAAAAGTCGTGTGCCGGCTCTGTCCATGACTAGCAAAACCTTCCTGTGCTGGCTGGCAGCATGCTGTCTGTAGTTCTGTAGCCGTACACTGTACAGTGCGCAGTGCGGCTGAGATATGTATCGCGCCACCGTATTGTGTGTGGGAGAGACTAACGAGGGGTCCACAGGTCGTTTCCCGCTGGGCTACCCATACCCAGTACCCAGTACAATACTGTATTGAGAAATTATAGGGTGACCATAAAGCTATCTTGAATCTATCATTATTATTTTTTGGGTTATTCTTGTCCCTATTCTTTAGCCAATTTGGGAGGCGGGTATGGGAACCATTTATTGGATAACCAACACTCCTGCCATAGGTCACCCCGAGTGGTTCGTTACGTTTGGTGACTTAGCAGGAGTGCCCTGGTTCATGAGGTGAGGTTTGTCTAGGTGTTGGCGGCCAATGCGTTTGTCCGCCTGCTGCGTGGTGGGCCAGATCAGGAAAGATTGGTTGAGGGAGACCTAACATAATCCTCTCCAGCCGAACTCTCTCGGCCCATCGCCTTGCACCATAGTGGGATGGGTGGATTCGTACGTCCGTCGCTCCTGAACACACTGACCCCCAGATTCCTATACACCCATAATACCTTTTTAATTCCCAGAACTCCCTCTTCTTCCTTTCCTAAAAAGTCCCTCCACACAGCATCCCCAAAGATGACATAGGCACTGAGTAGAATTATTTTGCCACACGGGGTGTGGAGCTAATGTAAAATAGCCAATTTTCACACAGCTTTACAGTGCCCAACATCAGGGCAGATGTGTAGATTATGGTGATGTGTGTGTTTATATGTCCAAAAGTTTCAATAAAATAAATATTATTTAATGATTAGTGTAGTTTTCGACGTTTAGTTTTGGCATTATCATCAAGTTTAAAGTCAACCGGTTAACAAGAAATTGCAGTCTAAACTTGTACCCTTTTATCAGGTTTTTTTCTTTCAACTATTTTTGGCTTTCATCCTTCAAGGGAGTTCTAGGTCATCATTAAAAATTACAGAGAAAGGAAAGGTGAACTTATATATTAATTATATTTAAATGTGCAAGTTTCAGAATTATATGGAAGATTGAGTCAAGTTCAGACTTCAGAATAGATGAGATATTGAGATGTTGAATGGAGGGGAGGTAATTTTAGATAACGCTCGATAGAAGAGAGGATATTTATCTAGAGAGGAACAACCAAAAAATATGTGTTCTAAAGTACAAGAAAGTTATAATTTCACAAAATGTAATGTAAATGTGTTAAATTTATATTGACGATTTCTTCTTTTTTTGTATGAACACCAAAATTTTTGGTCGCTGGTTTTTTTATATTTGGTATTATTTTTAGTCCAATTTTGTGTCCGGTTGGAAGGACCATGTCAAGTCACTTCATTTCATCTGGGGTGGTGGACTTTTTTTTATTGTAAAACACTTTTTTAATACTGAGTCGTTTTATTTACAATCACTTTTGAGTAACAATGAAATCAACACTCTTTGTAACTAATTTTGGCCCGGACTCAGCCTGGGCAGTAAGGGAACTGTACCCTAAGTATCGATTAATGCGAGAGAGGTAAATATTTTGAAAAGCACCCCTTTTATACTGCTAAAAACTGTAAAAAGACCGTCTTTCAGACTATTAAAAATACGAGAATAACAATAACAATGGTACTAGACACCTACTGGGTCACGTGGCCTATTTTAGTTAGTCGGTAACACTAGCTTCCCTAAAATTCATCCAGAGGTCTCTAGCATACAGAAAATACAGAAAGCTGAAAACGTCATTTTTGGGCTTGCCTGTTGTATATATAAGATCAATAATAGTTTAAGCAATATTCTTATGTTTTTATTCACAGTGCGCTGGCTAAGGTTGAATAATATATTTTAATAAATACAAGCCTGTAGTGTGGTCACCATATCCCCAGGGAATTATGACGTAACTGCAAACAATGGGCATGTTGATTCGTCAGCGCAGTTTCAAATACAAATAACTATAATTCATATTCAAAAATTGAACGCAACCTCTTTTTTATTATTGTTGTACAACGCCTTCTCCACCAATGGGAATTGAACCCAACATTTTTTATTCAAATGAGGAAGGTAGAATGATAGGGCAAATTTTTGAATTGATCGTCGTGGAATTGTGGAGCGGTTTATTTTTCATTTCGATTTTAATTTTGATGGTAGGTATTTTCGAATGAACTTGTTTTGGAATTTTTTTTTCGGGGTTAAGTCATTTTTGGAGTTAAAAAAAATTGTTAATATTTGAGTAAATCAGGGTCTCGAAGAGACTTCATGTTGTAAGACGTAACACAAAGGCCGATTTGATAAGAAGAACAATTTGTAAAAACTACATGTTTTCATTAAAACAGGTAAGGAATTTGGGCAGACGTTTAGCATTCTCATAGCTGTGGAACGGTTTCCAACGCTATTTTTTTAGAGCACATTGCATTGAAATACCGATAGCTCCCTACAATATTTGATAAACCTACTTGATTCTGTGCAAATGAGGGAGGTCCGTCTGACTGACAATCCTTTGGTAACAGCCATCTCTAATATACTGCCGCAATATGGGCATGTTGAGTCTGTTCTACATGTATTTTAATGGAGCCTACTCGAAGGAGCTAGCAGCATTGATCCCGATGCCCCAGTGTTCGTGCATGGAACTCGATGGACACGGCAGGACCGCCCGTTTACATTAAGTTGATGAAAGTTTTGTGAGAACGGGTCGTTGTATGTAGAAGGAGCTAACGGCATCTGTTTTTCCTCCTTAATATAATCCGGGTCTCTTCAAGACCTGCATTAATAAATCCCTTCCAACAGACCCTACCTGCCCAACTTAACCTAACTTAACTTAACCTAACCTAACTTAACTTAACCTGCCCAACAGGGTAGCGACAAATTCCCCGTACAGAAAGGGGCACTCTTGTGTGGTGTTACATACTCGTATGTATAATTTATTATACATAATGACAATAAACATCAACGGATTTTTAATAACAATCTTCTTTATATTTTTAAATTTGGTATCTACATTCTACATGTATAACGCTTCAGATTTTATGTCCGGGTTAAATCTTTCCCACAGGAAAAACTTAACCCTTTCACACACTTTTCCACAAATGATCATCTAGTTAATCTAGTATCTAGTCAATCCACGTTATGCATTTGCACTACATAAGTATAATAAATACAAAATAATACAAGAACAACATGTCAACCTACCAGAGACCAAATGGGAAAATAATTCACCGACTCCAGATATTTTCACATCAGAGTGTTCGGCTCGGTGGAACTCCCAATTGGACCTATAAATCCTACTGATCCCTCAATATAAATATTTAAAACACTATTACTATTTTGTATTATAGGCATACAAAGCGGGAAAAGGAAAAAAAGATAGTTCAAAATGTCTTGCTCTCCTTCTGAAAATTTGTTCACAATTTTTCATTGTGTTTTTTTTTAATAATAGTTCCACACGGGAGGCCCTGAGGAAAGCCATTTCCCTTGGGACCTATGTAATCTTTGGGCATGCCGTGTGGAGGGTGTTTTTTTAGGGAATGGAAGGAGAGTTAGTTCCGGAAAGGTAAAAGTAGGTATTAGGGGTGGGTAGGAATCTGGGGGTCTCTGTGTTCAGGAGTGAGGGACGCATGAATTCTTTCCTCCCACTGCGGTGCAGGGCGATGGTTTCAGAGAGATCAGCTGGATAAATGGTGAAAAGTTGTAAATTTTAGGCACATTGTATGCGAAGGTTCTTTGGCCGTATTTATTTAGATATCTGGGAACATCAAATTCGTGGCTTTTAAATTTTTTTTATATGAATATGTATTGCACAAGAGACTCAACTGCTACCGTCTGGAGCCAGTGAGACTATGACAACCCCAATTGGGGTATGTTGTGTGACTGAAGGTAGTGGTGAAGGGAAACAGAAGGGGAAGAGGAACATTCTTCACATTTCAATTGTATCCAGTGTAATTTTCATAATAGTTTCTATATTAAAATATGTATTTAGTTTAGACCATTCCCACTCCAATGTAAACATGTATCGCTTCAAAAAGCAATAAAAAATACGATACTTCATAAATATAATAACGATTTGACAATAAAATTAGGTCATTAGCAACTCATATTACTTGTAAGGTTTTTCCCTAATTCAATTCAATTCAATTTATTTATTCTTTAAAAACATTACAAAATTTAAAATTTTAATACATTTTTAAAATACATTTTGTAACAGTATTACATTAAACATAAATATAAATATATCATCATTGAAGTGAACTTCAGACCCCAGGTAATTAGAATTAGCTTAATGGAAAAATTTAGTAATTCGACTCTAAAACGACTTAGCAACAAATATAATTATTATAATTGATTAAAATCCTAGCAGACCACCCCTCTCCCCCTTCCCAATATGTTGTGTGTATAAACCGTAGACTAAGAATTATTTGTACCAGTCTGAAGATGGCTCTAACTAGCTGAAACCGGTTACGGTCAAATAAAACTAAGTGGAATAAAGTTTTATATTCGTTTTATTATAATATTAGCTTTTTCCCGCGGCTTCGCTCGCATGGTATTTTGGGATTTCCACTCAGCCTCCTTCACCTTCCCTCTCCCCACCCCACTCCCCCCATCAATCTCCCTCCCCCTCCACCCACCCCTCCCCCCACTCCACTACCCCCAACAACCCACCTCCCCCCTCCCCCTCCACCCACCCTTTGCCCCACTCCTCCCCCCTCCACCTTCCCTCTCTCCACTCCACTCCCCCCATCAACTCCCTCCCCCTCTCCCTCCACCCACCACTCCCCTCACCCCCTACCCCTCCACATTCCCTTTCCCCACACCACTCCCCCCCATCAACCTCCTTCCCCCCACCCCCTACCCCTCCCCATACCCTCCTCCATCCTTCCCCTTTCCCCTTCCTTCCCTCCTCCTCTCTCTCCCCTCCACCCCTCTCCACCCCTCCTCTTCCCCCCTCCACCAACACCCTCCCAACACCCCATCCCCCCTCCTCACTCCCCCCACTCACCTCTCGTATTCCACACATTCATTCCCGATACATTCAGTTTTCAAACTGCTGGCATGCCACCTATTATAATTTCTTACACAAATTTCATAATGCCAGAACTCAACGGTAGTTTTATACAAAAAACGAACAAAAAAAGAATTATCAAATTTGGTTCAGTCGTTTGGGTTTATGCGCATACATACATTTCGGTGATTTATTTTTAGAGATAGTTATTAAGTACTATTTTTTTTTTTTTAATATTCTACCTACCCGTGAAATAAATAAACATTTTATAACTTTGGAAGGTTATTCTCATCAATGTAATGTATCATTGAAGAAGATAATAACAATAATATAAATGCAAATATGAAAGAGAATAAGACACAGAAAAAGAGAAAAATAGAAAAGATAATGGACCCATTTGGGACACGAACTCGTCTACCCGGGACGTGCGCTTTTACCATTTCAGCCATTGCCACCTTCCGTCAAAGGCCCCTCATTGTCAATGTCAAATTTTATAATTAACAATATTATCTTCGACGAATTTTTCCATATCATCCCAGTATCGATCATTATCTTTTTCTATTTTGCTGTGTCTTATTCTCTTTCACATTTTCGTTTAGATTACTAGTGTTGTCTTTTTCTCCAATGAAATATTTTATTGCTATCTCATTCTCTCGCAGGCTAAATCCTATAGATATATGTGTTTGTCTCTTTTTAGTATCGTTCGCTTCTGTTTCATCGAGTTTCAAATCACAACGGTGCTAAAGAAGTCTTCACTTAAAAAAACGCTGCAGAATCGACTCCAAATTCAACAGAAAAAGAAGACCATTGCAGTCGTATCCAATATCACTTCTCTAGCTTAATATTTAATCAAACACATTTCATTTGCTTTGTGTACGGTTTCCTATTCGCCTCCTGCATTGTTAGTCCGACACGACCGCTGACTAGATCTGCACAGCCGGGCTGGTGGGAGTGGGGTGGGCGCGTGCCCGCCGCGTGGCACGGTGGGATTACCAAGTAGAACGGGGGGCGACAAAGGAAGCCAGCAAGAATCAAAATAGCGGATTGATGGATTAATCTATTTTGTGCACTTTGAGGTTATGGCTAATGATCATTTCGTGGGAGGAATTGCTTCTGAGTGGCGTGAGGGCAGCCCGGGATCCAGCCTGTCCGGGCGGCAGTTTTAGGGGGCGCCAAAATCGTAATTTATATGTTTGATTGAAAAAAAATCATGATTCACAAAATTGTTCTTTCGATCATTCATTTCATTTCAAAACGCCCAGTTGCTTTTTTAACAGATCTCATGTTGATTTATGAACGTATCCTAAGTCGATTTTGAACGCATGCATAGTTTTCGTGATGTCTCTGCCAGGGGAATCCCCGTCGGGATCATCTAGAACTAGGGGCTACACGAGCTGAGCGAATAAACCCGAGCGGTTTGAGAGGGGCGCCATCAAGTTTCTGCCACAGGTTTTAAAAAGTCGTAGATCCGGGGCTTAATAGATACTTTCAGTATCACCCTGGTGGAAGACAAACATTCAGAATCGAAACGTTGCTACAAATGGCTTTCGTTTGGTGGCCAGATCTAAATAGACGGATATTTCACCGCCATCGTCTTCCCCATCTCCTTCCCCTCCCCTCTTTAAAGGGTCCATGTCATCTTTGGGGATGCTGTGTGAATAGGAATCTGGGATGAATGTATCTAGGGGTGACGGACGTATGAATCCATCCCTTTCACTGAGATGCAAGGCGACAGGTCGAGAGAGACCGGCTGGGGAAGTCTAGGTTAGGACCCCGTCAACCAATCATTCCCGATCCGGCAGTAATTGGGCCATCGCGTTGGCCGCCAAGATCTAGACTCATCCCACGAACCCGGGCACCCCTGCTAAGTCACCAACGTAGCGATCTACTTGAGGTGAGCGGTGTTGGTTATCCAATAAACGGTTCCTGGGGCGGCGGTACCCATACCCGCCTCCCTAATTGTAGTCTCACTGCCTTCAGACAATTGAAAGCAGTTGGGATTGTGATACCTATTCACAAAAAGCGAGGGATAGGAGATGCGAAAGAGGAAGGTAGGGATATATCTGGTTCTTCCGATCTGGTCACCAAACACGTCTAAAGTCACTTCAGGCAACGTTTCAGGATTGAATTATAACTTTTCTACTTAAGAATATACTCTTGAACGCCTTCTGTGGTTGGTTGGCTACGAATCAGGAGGTCACGGGTTCAAAGCCCGGTGCGCACAAATATAAATATATTTTATTCATTTGTGTTATTTTACTAACTAACCATCACGCCGTATCCCCGCAGGGGTGGGCAGAGAGGACGGACCGCCAAACAACTCAGTCTTGGCACACACTCTTTGCCTCATTCACATTCATACTTCGTCTCATACATGTTCTTCTATTATTCTGACACTTGACATGGTCCGCTTCTAGCGCAATATATTTAATATATATTAATTAAAAATAATAAATAGAGGAGTCGTACCGAATATGGTATATATAGCTTAGGTAAAAAAATCTGATTAATTATAATTGAATCGTTTATTAAGTATTATACATTGAAATCTTTGGAAATATAGTTACGGAACTTTAAATGTGAATGAAATATTAAAAGAAACACACAAGCGTCTTCATTTTAAACGAAATGCAAAACAATAGAAAAAACCAATATTGAAAAAAGTGCTCCTTTTCAACAAAAAATTGCATGCAATAATCACATAGTTTATGTAGGCCAAAATGCAACCTGGAATAGCAAAAAGATATTTGGTTCCACTAGAATTCCATATTGGAAATACTCTTCCTAACATGAGATAGTATTCCATATCAGGGTCATCAAGAAATCTCATATTATGAATAAGATCAAAACAAACGAATATATTCGAAGAATAAAATCTTCTTGAATTTAACTTCAAATCATCAAAACATAAAATATAATTAATGGTATTGTCTATCAGTGAAAGATTCACAATTTTATGGAGAAATTTTTTTGAAAAAAAATAAAGTCAAACTTATGTAAATATCAAATCGATGATGCAAAAAAACATAATCACTCTCTCAGGTGGTGGTCTGGTCGGCGTCCCGATAAGTGGATGAGTACTGACATGTTCATAGTCGGTTTGTAGGGAATAGGGAACGCTGGGTTGTAGAGGCTGATCTCACTTAAATTTTGAGAAACACCACTATCCCATATTCGGTACATCTCCTCTACCTATTCATCAAAAATATACAAAAGGGAGGGATAGGAGATGCGAAAGGGGAAGGTTTGGATGTATCTGACGTTTCGATTCTGGTAGTGGTCTTTCACACTACAAGAGTCACAACTGGCCGGAGCCAGTATGAGAATGAAGAACGGAAAGGGAGGCGAGAAAGGATATTGTTTTGAAATACCTGACTATAGGGGTGGTCACCAAACATGTCTAAAGCCATTTCAAGCAACGAGAACGTTTCGAGATTGAATTATGACTTTTCTTCCTATTGGGAATATCTACCACTCTTGAACGCCTTCTGTGGTTGAGTGGCTATGATTCTTGACTACAAATCCGGATGTCGCGGTTTCAAATCCCGGCGTATACAAGTATTAATATATTTAATTATTTTGTGTTATTTTACAATTTATTAATTTAAAATAATATTATTTAAGACACGTTCTAGAGTGGAAGATATTCACAGTATCACTCTCGTGAAAGACCACCATTGCTTGAAATGGCTTTAGCTATGTTTGGTGACCAAATCTTCCCCACCATTCTGTGATGTACGCCAACAACACAGTGATGCCATAGTCTCAGTGGCTCCGGACGGTTGGGGCAGTTGGGACTCTTGAGCAGTACTCACAAAAAAAAAACACTCAGTAAAATATTACGAACGCATCAAAACGCCATATCGAATCGATGAGTTAATAAATGGTGGGGTTAACAAGGGGAATACTTAAAGAGTACGGTAATTAATTAGATACCATTTTGAGGTAGGTACCTTTGTTACCAACGCGTGCCGTTGAATCGGTCACGTGACGGTTTGCGCGGGAAACAAGAGCCCGCGGCGTTCCTATTTCGAATAACAAAGTTGTACCAAATGGAAATGATGTTAGCAAGGGAGAGGGGTAACACGGGGTGCCAAATGGATTGGATTTAGGGACAACGCACACGACACGGAGATGGCGTATTAAATATGTAAGTAATTTAAAAATTGTATAGTTTGGGCTTGAAAGGGGCAGACGAATGATGAAAGTAGACTGAATACTGTACAGGTAAGATTCGTGAGGCGTATGTGTAGTAAAATTTCTATTTTAAGACGCCGTAGCATGTTTTACATGAATACATAAAAAAATAATATTTCCTATTGCGGTTCTCTACCATACAGGGTATTGCGACTTGCTGTATGTATATAACCAGTGATTCCTGACATTATAATATATTATAATAAAACAAATATAAAACTTTATTACACTTAATTTTATCATCATTGAAGTGAGCTACAAACCCAAGGTAATTAGCTTACTGGAATTACCAAAATATTTAGAAATTCGAGAGTCTAAAACGACTTAGCAACAAAAATAATTATTATAATTGATTAAAATCCTTGTAGACCACCCCTCTCCCCCTCCCCAATACGTTGTATATATAAACCGTAGACTAAGAATTATTTGTACCAGTCTGAAGATGGCTCTAACGAGCTGAAACCGGTTACGGTCAAATAAAATTAAGTATAATAAAGTGTTATATTAGTTTTATTATAATATACTCGTATTATAATGGAATTCCACCATGAATTATCACATTCAAAAATAGAAATATTTCTGACATTGTTTGGAGTTAAAAATGTTGTACCCTTGCAACTGCACAGGGCGGTTCCGATGAGAAAGATTAATTATTCTCCGTACCAGCATTTTATTTAACGAATAATTCAATATCGATTTTATTTCATTCAAAGATAGCTTTCATGTATACCTACATATAAGTTAGCAATAATGTATTGTTTAAGCAAAACAAGTATGTAAAAAAATCTGAAAAATATTGGTTTGTAAGACCATAAATAAATAGACAAACTGAAGTATTTTCGTCACCAACCACGTGCGCGGAATTTTTAATGATTTTATTTGAACTAAAATTAAAATTCTGCAAGTAGCTTTTCTAGAAAATTTAAATTACTGTATGATTACAAGATTTGAAATGTATAATACAAAATTTTGTTTCAAAATTGAACATATCTGCTAAAGACCATAAAAATATACATAATTTTTTAACATTTTAAACATAACTAGATAAAATAACAATCTTTCGAAATCAATTTACAATTTTTCTGGAAAAGAGTCGATTTTGATAAACGTCTAGATTTTGATTTAAAAATAACATATTTTCGGTTGTGTCTGATTATCCATTCTTAATATACAAATAAGGTACATAAAAATTTAAAAAGAACTGCTCAGGTTATGCGTACATAACTTCCTAAAAACATCCGTAAGAACTTGTTATAAATAAATTAAAAAACCAATAGCAGTTCACGATGGAGTGCTTTTACCAACCCTGATGTATGGCAGTGAGGTAAAGGAAAGACGAAACTAGAAATTAAATACCTGTCAAGTTTTTTTGCCATAAATAAAGCCATAAAAATATGTTTTATTATCAAATTTGAAATTATGATCGGACATTTATATCTTTTGGCGTTTCTCGGCTACCGAAATCCATTTATATTTTTTCCCGCCATTGTCGACGTCTTTCCGAAGGTATTTCCGGTTATTTGAATTCAAATTTGGAACTCTCCGTTTTTTGTGTTCGAATTATGAATTTTTTCGTGCATAAAGGACGGGATACGCGCGGCTTTGGATATTTCGAATAGATTTTTATAAAAGTATTTAGTGAATGTAAAAATATTTTATTGTGGATTTGAACATTAATAGATGATTCTTTAATCGTAATTTATTGTTGCAGTAAATCACGTTTTTTTTCTTGATGAGTTCATTGACCATTGACCGAAAAATCCGAGAGCTTTTAAAATTTTTAATAATTTTTTATTTAATTATTTTTTTTTACATTAGCTCCACACAGGAGGCCCTGAGGAAAATAATTCCTCTCAGGGCCTTGGTCATCTTTATGGATGCTTCGTGGAGGGTCTTTTTAGGAAAGAAGGAGAGGAAGTTCGAGGGGTGAGTAAACATGTGGGTCAGCGTGTCCAGGAGTGACGGACGTATAAATCCATTCCTCCAACTGCGGTGCAAGGCGATGGGTCGAGAGAGTTCGGCTGGAAACGTCAAAAGGCCTCCCTCAACCAGTCTCTCTCGACCAGTCTCATCATAATCATAAATCTGGGCACCCCTTCCAAGTCACCAAATGTAGAGAACCACTTGGGGTGACCAATAAATGGTTCCCGGGGCGGCGGTACCTATACTCGCCACCCAAATTGTAAATATCGCACAAGAATCCCAACTGTCCGGAGCCAGTAGGACTATGGCATCCACAATTAGGGTATGTTGTGATGTTGAAGGGAGTGGGAAAGGAAAGGAGATGGAACAAGAAGGTTTGGAAGTGGCTACCTGTCTACATATCTTTATTTTCAATTTGGGAGGCGGGAATGGGTACCGCCGCCCCGGGAACCTTTATTGGATAACCAACACCTCTGCCATAGGTCACCCCAAGTGGTTCGCTACGTTTGGTGATTTAGCAGAGGTGCCCGGGTTCATGGGATGAGGTGTGTTTAGGTCTGATGACCAGGACACACTGAACCCCAGATTCCTACCCACCCCTTAAACCCTTTTCCTTCCCAGAACCCTCCTCTCCTTCCTTTCCCTAAAAGACCCTCCACACAGCATCCCTAAAGATGACATAGGCCCTCAGGGAAATTATTTGCCTCAGGGCCTCCTGTGTGGAGCTTATGTAAAAAAAAAAAAAAATATCTGGTCACCAAACACGGCTAAAACCAATCTATCTTTATATTGTTGCACAATCAATGTTAGGTCAATTTTTCTTCTTCATTGTGACATTGTGCCGAGGTGAGGTTTGCCTGGTCTTGGCGGCGAATGCTTTTGAGCACCTACTGCGTGGCTGGTGGAGGGAGATTTTTTGACCTCTCCAGCCGGACTCTCGACTCATCGCATTGCACCGCAGTGGGAGGGATGGATTCATACGTTTGTCACTCCTGGACACCATGATCCCCGGATTCCTTTCTACCCCTCATACCTTTTTCCTTCCCAGAACTTCATCTCCTTCCTTTCACTGAAAAGACCCTTCACACAGCATTCTCAAAGATGATATTAGCCTCAATGGTTTTACTCAGGGCCTCCTGTGTGGAGCTAATTTAAAAAAATGAACTTGAATTTATTTTGAATTACCTACAGTGTAATTTTTAAATTTTGAACTGACACGTCAAGAATTAAGACAAGCGATAAAGTACCTACCTATAATTAAATAATTTAATTCAATTAATTTAACCCTTAATTATATGAAATGTGTACTTCTTTTGTTAAAATATCTTAGGGTTAATCTTGACGTCTAATGTCAGATTTAGTGATTTTTCAAGGTTCTGAACTTTGTAGCTATCATGCAATTATCAATCTTACAGTTATAACATCCCGTGATTTTTCACGGGTCCGCGGTAGCTTTATCATTTGAAAAATAACAAATTGTAACATTTCCAAATTAATGTTTTTTAAAGGATGAATTATAAAAACACATCGCTTAATTATTTCTTCTTCTAGCCGCCTGTAAAGTTAACCGTGTCAATCAGTAAATGCTTGACCACTAATATACTATATCCACAGACTAAAAAAAAAAAAAAGTGTTCGTGTAAAATGGGGTAACTTTAGCAAATTCTTAACTTTGAAACATTTTTTTTTAATGTCATTTTTTTCTGAAACTTTAATATAATGTTTACTGCACATGTTTAAACGCTCAAACTATTATGTAATTACAGATAGTAACATAAAGTAAAAACTACAAATCAATACAAAGTAGAAGGGTTAAGAAAAAAATTGTAAAAAAATGCCATCTCGAATATTCAAATACATATTTATACATACATCGACAGACACTAACATACTTTACTATACAGGGTGTCCGGGGATGAAGTGCATTAACTTCGGGTGGTGATTCTACATGATAGTACAAGTAAAAAAGATAAATACCTTTTTTCAAAATCCAACATTTAGGGGTAGTTTTGAGGTAAAAAGATTAAATTAGTCCGGCGTGTGCGGCCAGATTTATTATTACGTACGGTATATTTGGTACGGGTCAATCACAATCGAGTCGGGCGCCCGGCAGGTTCTCAGCAAGTAAGATCGTACCTCACACTAAGGATTTTTAGTAGGTACGTTTTTTGTATGAGAAAAAAATGTTTTGTTTTTCAGAAAAAGTTGTGTATCTTTTTTACTCTTACCATCATGTAGAATCACCTACCGAAGTCAATGCACTTTACCCTCGGACACTCGAACACGAAAATATTATAATCGTTGAAGAAATTCTGAAAATATCTTAAAAAAACAGCTTCACAATTCAACTATCAATAATGTGTTTGAATCAAAGATATTCAAATACGAAAGAGATATGCTATGATGTCCGCGCAACTGTCGGCGGACTACGACCTAATCAGGGTAGTTTGCATACGAAAAGAATTTGTTCATTTCGTTGATTTTTTTAATGTGTGCATTAGTATTGGTTAACAATAGTGTTTGAATACGGAAAGAAGCCGTTCATTTAGTTTTACGTTCGTTTGGTTTATTCGTTAATTATTCGTTCATTTTGTTTATTTGTTAATTGGTAAACAATATCGGCGACATCCGGAAGCGCAGTCCCACCTAGTAAAAACTGCAGATAGCACATCTTTTATATTTCAATATCTTTGGTTTGAATACAACTAGAAACCAACTAGAAAAAATGAACAACAGTATTATCAAGACTATGCTTTTTGCAGATGGTGTAGTACTGATAGCAGATAATCATTGTGACTTACAGAATAGCTTGGAAATGTGGAGAATAATGGAGGATATTGACCTAAAAATTAGCAGGAAAAAGATTGAACATTTGTATTTGCCATTTGAAGACACAAATGCTGTAACTCCTTCGATGCAACTGGATGGAGTAACATTAGCCAACTGTGACTCATTTAAGTATCTGGGCTTACTAATCCACAGAGACGGAGGATCTGCAGCGGATGTCATCCACGGAATAGGTGTGGGATGGATTAAATTCAGATTTTTTAATTATTTTTTATTTAATATAGATATATAGTACAGTGGTTTTATATAAATTACATATCGGTACACAAATTATTTAAAATTGCAATCTCACCAAAGAAGAAACTAGTTCTTGTGCTTGATGAGCGAGTTACACTAATTATAACAGAAATAGAATAACATTATGCAATAGGTAAGTATATAATGGGAACAATTGAAACTTCTGGATTATCTATAAGTGTAGGTGTACATACATGGGATACGGTTACATACTAAAATATTGTGCACATAAGTGAAATTCGAAAAATCTAAATAAAATGGAGATGAATATAGATTGATAATACATAGAAAAAAAGAGAAAAACAGGTAATTATTAAGTTAATTATTCCCGATAAAGTGAAGCTTCAGTTTGAGTTTCAGTTTATTGATGTCTTTGGTTTTTTTTTATTTCAATCGGAAGGTTGTTGAAAAACTTTATTCCTAAATAGATATAATTGTTTTGCATTAGTTTGGTATTAAATTTTGGTATTTTGAAGTTGTCTTGATATCTTTTTGATTGATGGGTTTCAAATTTTTTGATGATATTATCTTTGTAAATGTGTATAATTGAATTTTTCTTGAAGATATTCTCTACTCGAGGCACCGTGAAATCGGCGAAAAGCGTTTCTGTTGGATAAGTGGAGGGTCTCTTTAGGATTACTTTAATGATTAGCTTCTGGATCACTTTGATCGGAGTTAGAATATTGTTGTATGACCCCCCCCCCCCCATCCAATAATTCCATATTGAATTGATGACTGGATTAGTGCATAGTATACTCTTTTTAGATTGTTGAGTTTTAAAATATTTTTATTTTTTTTTTATTTTAACTTTATGAGTAAAACCTCAAATTGTAATATTTAATTAAATGAAGACAATATAAGCGAAACTCAATCGAAAATCTGAAAACAGAAAAATCAGAAAAAGATATTGACACATCTGGGACTCGAACCCAGGATTAAATATTACAATTATTTAATTAAATATTACAATTTGAGGTTTTACTCATAAAGTTAAAATAAAAAAAAAATAAAAATATTCATCCTAGACTTGCAGAAAAGTCAATAGATGTCGCATATTAAATAAAATGGATAAAGATTTATCCAGACACTATCTAGAGAGCATTTAGTTCGGGTTTGAATCTTGCAATCATACATAAAGATAGCAGCCAATAGTATATGCGTTAAGAAAAATGAAGATAGTGTGGGTGGTTCTTAGTCGAAGTATGATACAGTTAAAAGTGACCGAATTGGATATCGACACGGTGGCGCAGTGGTTAGCGCGTTCGCCCGGTAAGCGAGAGGTCCTGGGTTCGAGTCCCAGATGTGTCAATATCTTTTTCTGATTTTTCTGTTTTCAGATTTTCGATTGAGTTTCGCTTATATTGTCTTCATTTAATTAAATATTACAATTTGAGGTTTTACTCATAAAGTTAAAATAAAAAAAAAAAAAAAAATATTCATCCTAGACTTGCAGAAAAGTCAATAGATGTCGCATATTAAATAAAATGGATAAAGATTTATCCAGACACTATCTAGAGAGCATTTAGTTCGGGTTTGAATCTTGCAATCATACATAAAGATAGCAGCCAATAGTATATGCGTTAAGAAAAATGAAGATAGTGTGGGTGGTTCTTAGTCGAAGTATGATACAGTTAAAAGTGACCGAATTGGATATCGACACGGTGGCGCAGTGGTTAGCGCGTTCGCCCGGTAAGCGAGAGGTCCTGGGTTCGAGTCCCAGATGTGTCAATATCTTTTTCTGATTTTTCTGTTTTCAGATTTTCGATTGAGTTTCGCTTATATTGTCTTCATTTAATTAAATTTAAAATATTTCTTAATCTTATGAATATATATATACATTTTCTGATACGCTTAACCAATTCGCAGAAATGGCTCTTCCACTTCATATGTTGTTCTATTATCACTCCGAGCTATTTAATTTCTGATACTGATTTCAATGTTGAACAGCCTTGGATTCATGTTATTTTATTACACTTGTTATTATGGATAATTATTTTAGTGTTGGGGATTGTTTTTAGTTTGTTGATTGAGAAGTGTATGTAGTATGTTTTGTTAGTATTCAATGAGAGAAGATTTGTGTCAAACCAATGTTTTAAGGTGTTCATGCTATTATTTGCTTGTTCGTTTGCTCTATTCCAGTCGATCCCATTCACTATGATAGCTGTGTCGTCGGCATATGATATTATGTCTGCGTTAAGTGGTAGCTTAAAAATATCGTTCACATAAATTATAAATAGTAGGGGGCTCCTTAACAGAAATATTGTGTGACACCAAAATGCCTATAAAACTTAAAGGAAAGATATACCAGACTATTGTTAGACCCGCGATAATGTGTGGCTCCGAATGCTGGACCATGTACAACTCCTACTCTAGGCAACTCGAAACAGCAGAAATGCGAATGCTTAGTTGGTCGGCAGGAGTATCACTAAAAGATAATATTAAAAGTTCACGCATTCATGGTAGCCTGGGTGTCACAAACATAAATAGTAACCTGGAGGAAGGTCAGTTGAGATGATATGGGCACATAAGACGGAGACCATCAGACCACACAGTGAAGCGGGCAATGTCTATGGAGCTACATCGACAGTCATCCAGAGGAAGACCAAAGAACTCCTGGATGACTCAATGCTCCAAAATACTTCAGAGATACTGCCTGGATGAAGGCGATACTCAGAACCGAAGAAACTACAACCTGAGAAGGAGAAGAGCCGACCTCGACAGCCTATCTAAGCAATGAGTTGGCAAAGCACGAGAAAGAAGACAACTAATAACCAAGTAATTTCACATTTATTTTCGAAGCGTTGGTGCACGCAAGTTGCTTAAAATAAATCATTAAGGCGATCCAATAGTCCAGGAAAAAATCGATATCGGCATTCATGCCCTTTTATGGGAGGAGTTTAAAAATACTCGAGAAAAAGCTTTCGGAAAGATTGGAAAAGTTATTTAACCAAGTAATTTCACATTTATTTTCGAAGCGTTAGTGCATGCAAGTTTCTCAAAATAAATCATTAAGGCGATCCAATAGTCCTATAATTTGCCATATTATACAATAAAACCATATCCGAAAAGGGGTTTATAAATAGGAGAGTTTGGACTTGAAAATATTTTTTATAGACCGCTTTATTTTTTTTTCAAGCTTATTAAAAGACTTATAAAAAAACTGACCTATATTTTTAAGGGCCAAGATTTGTTCTACACGCAGTATTTAATTGAATCATCTATAATACTTCTAAACGATCCAAATTTCAGCACAAAAACATATGATTTCGCATTATTTAGTATGGCTTCATCTAAAAAAGAAGCGAGTAAATTCTGAATGGTGGCGAGAATATGCAGATAGCCGCGATGAACAAAGTCGCCCCCGATTCAAAAGTCTCCCCATATTATGGTAACTTCTTTCGGAAGTGAGTTCCTTGTCAAAACTATTTTAAGACGAAATTCCTAGGCATTGTTGGAAACAATCTTAAAGTTGACTTTGTCGGAAGTAGTTTGTCAGATTTTTAATATTTTATTGTTATAATCGGGGGTGGGTATTGGTTTGATACATCAACAGGAAACATAAATAATTTTGACTTTGCTTTATATTATATTGGATGAAATACGGAAGAGGTGTTTTTTGGTTGTTTTTGATTTGAACTAAGATGTCGCTAACTAACTAACTCTATCTTGGAACTTACTATTTGCTTCATTCATCACTTCTTGCATGCACATATCAGTCCCGACTCTTGGCTCCTCGACAGTTGGCCCCTCGACAGTTGATCCCTAGGACAGTTATCCCCAAAACAATTAACTCCCCGGATATTTGACCCGTGTGCTACTTGATCCCTTGGACACTTGTTCCCCCAAAATAATTATCTCTGTCGTCAATCTTCATTGGTAAATGTAGAAAGGATATATTCGACGGCCTCCGTGGTCGAGGGGTAAGGCTCTTGTCTAGCAATCTGAAGGTCGCGAGATCGAATCCCGGCGTGCGCAAATAAATGTTATTTGATTACTTTATGTCATTAAAAATCTCGTGACACGGTGTTTGTGGTGGTACTCCTCCGAAACGGTTAGACCGATTTTTATGAAATTTTTTATGTTTATTTGATAGGTATGAGAATAGGTTTTAAAGTATATTTCATACCGCTAGGTGATTAGGGTGAACCTAACCAGAAAAAAAATCTATTTTTTGACAACATTTTTTTGCTGTATTTTTTTTTATTTTTCATAAAAAATACCTAAAACCCAAATTTTAACCCTCTTACCCCCACCCTCCCATTTTTTAATCGCGATTTTAGTATTTTTATATATTTAGTGATTTTACTATAATATATACCTACTTGTTATAATTCTACATACTTGTTATAATGCTCCTGTACCCTGTACAATTTACCTTGCATGTAAAAGCCATCAAGGCGTAAACAAATATCTAAATAAAAAATTTGTATGAACAAATTTAACCATCTTTCGTATTTCAAACAGAACGAAATTATTTATGTTGCTGAATGACAGATGGCGCTACGTCCGCCTCATCGAACCTTCATCCACACATGCGCAAGACATTCACGAGAAGTGTCGCGTCATTTTGATATTTCATTTGGCATCATGTTCTCGCGTGGGCAAACCATCGAGCTTACTTGTGTTGGCTAAAGACGGACTGACAAAAAATATCGTACACTCAATTGCTCTTCGAAATTCATAATGATTTTCTTTATTTAATTTTTCTACTTTAGTTCGTGTTTTTTTGCTTTTATCAGTGGTCATCGTCATAGATTCCATCCCCACACACTTACAATACATTCGTTATTTTTTATTTAACAACCAAAATATTATCTAGAAATAATTTATATGGCAGAACTACGTTTGTCGGGTCAGTTAGTATCAAATAATTTTTTGTTTTTTTTTATGTTTAACCATTTAATTAAGTTAAAGAATTCAACAACGAGCTATTATGAATGGCAACAATAACATATATATCAAATAGAATTCAGTTAGAACACCCTCCCCCTAAATAGCATTTAGTCCCTTCTGTATAGAAGTATAGATCGACCGAGTTCCACTATCAAATTACATTTTCATTAGCAAATCATTACCGGAACACTTGCACGCTCTGTGGGGAATTCCAAGTACTTATCCTGCCTACTACCAACCAGTATTATGTGTTATTTAGTTAGGGTGAGGAATCTGACAGTACAAATGTTTATTCGTGTCCAAATCATTGAGAATCGCAAAGAAAGCAAGACTGGTGTAAGTGAAATAAGTAAGATTGAGAAAGAGACGATTGGATTGTATAAACGACCTTCGTGGCCGAGGGGTAAGGCTCTCAGAGGTCGCGAGTTCAAATCCCGACGCTCGCAAATAAATTTTATTTGATTATTTGTGTTATTTCACAATCAAATCATTTAAAAATAATATTTTGTATGTTTGCGGCACGTTTTACAGTGGAAGATACTATCAGTATCGCCCTGGTGTAAGACCACCATTCAGAAATTGAAACGTTTTGATTTGAAATGGCTTTAGCCATGTTTGGTGAATATATCTATGTAAATACCCAGGTACTTCCCCGCCTTCCACCGTCTCTTACCCATCTACTTCACTCTCAACATATTCCAATTGGGGATTCAATTCAATTCAATTCAATAATTTATTCATTTTTAAAACATTACAAAATAAAAATTTCAATGATTTCAATGGGATGCGAGTCTCACTGGTTCCAGGCGATTTTGAGCAGTTGAGACTCTTGTGCGGAATTAACATTAACAGAATGTAGTTAATACCTCGCAAGAAACCCAAGTGTTCTCAACTGTCTGGAGCCAGTGAGACTATGGCATCCACAATTGGGGTATGTTATGAGGCTGAAGTTAAGTAGGTGTAGGAGGGGAAGGAGACGTAGTAGAGACGTACCTGGCTATTCAGATCTAGTCACCAAACCCGGCTAAAGCCGTTTCAAGCGACGTTTCAATACTGAATGGAGGTCTTACACCAGGGCGATACTAAAAGTAAATTCCACTTTGGAACATGCCGCAAATATGCCATATTATTATTTTAAGGGATTAAATTGTGAAAACGTAAATCGATCAAATAAAATTTATCTGCGCAACTCGGGATTTCGCGAGCCTTTCCCCTCGACCACGGAGGCCGTCAAACTGCAAATCCTGCATGGGTTCTATATAATCTTTCAAGAAAGGCTTAAAAATTCAATATTGGATTGAGTCACAGATACAAAATTGAAGTTTTCAGCCTTTCTTGAAAGATTTGAGTTTGTTTATGGACAAAACTATTTATTTATATTCTATTAAATATATACACACTGGCGCAAACAATTAATTTACCTTAATTAAAGCGTAAGGTCCAAAAAGTGTTAAAAACCTAAAATAATTTTATTGTGAATGCGTAGATTATAACGATGTTTGTAAAAGCCCTTATAAATAATATAATAAATTAATTAATTTATCATTGAAGAAGATAACAATAATAATCTAAACTAAAAAATGAAAGAGAACAAGACACAGAAAATGGGACTCGAACCCAGACCTCTGGTCTAACCCGGAAGTGCGCGTTAACCAATTTCGCTATTGCCACGGTTCTGTCAATCTCTTATTTCAAATTTTAGAATTAACAATATTATTTTCAACTAATTATTTTTCCATATTACGGGCAACTACCCTTTTTATTGGAAACAATCATTCTAAGAATTGGTTTGTATAAATATATCTGAATTTATTCATATGGAACTATTATGGAAAAGTTTAAATGAGTTTTCAATTTTTAATAAGAAAAACTCTCTTTTTATAACTTTTGAAGTTTATTCCCATCAATGTAATACATCATTTGAAGAAGAAAATAACAATAATAATCTAAAGTAAAATATGAAAGAGAACAAGACACAGTCCCAGTTGTGACCATTGTTTTTTTTTTGTTTTTCTGAGTCTTGTTCTTTTTCATATTTTACTTTAGATTATTATTGTTATCTTCTTCTTCAATGATATATTACATTTATGGGAATAATAATGATAATTTTTATTTTAGTAATTTGTACGTTTAAGTTTACAAATTTCTAATTGATTATAATATTTCAAATTCACTATATTTTTTCAAGTTTTATGTAGCTCCTACAATACATCTTGAACTTTCCAATTGGTGTGGACTTTAAAGTTTCTGGTAGTGTGTTATATAACTTCATTCCCTTGTACAGTAGACTGTTCTGCGTATTCGCTTTGTCCTTTTTTTGTAGCCTGATTTCCTTGCACGTCCTTGTGTTATATCTGTGAATGTCTTTATTGTATACAATTTTATTTGAGAAGTATTTTGGTAACGTGTTGTTCAATATTTTGTGGATAAATACCATCGTGTTCAAGGTCAGCATCTGTTTCACGGTCGACCAATTTAGTTCCTTTAACATTTTAATTATTTTTGAAAATCTGTTTCGTCGAAGAATTATTCTCATTGCCTTCAAAAGTTATAAAAAAAGAGTTTTGTTATAAAAAAACGAGTGTACTTTAGACCACACGACTGAAATAAAACTTCTCTAACTTATATCTCCCTCTCAACTTCCGTTCGCCTCGCCCGACCGTTCGCCTCACACGATCACACTTTTCATAACGCTCACGTCACGCATTCACTAGCTTACTCCCCAAGTCAAGCGTGTGTAAAGGCCCTACCATTTGCCTCGCCCGATCACACTTTTCGCAACGCTCTCGTCACGCATTCACCAGCTTACTCCCCAAGTCAAGCGTGTGTAAAGAAGTTTTACTTAAAAAATTAAATTATTATTATTTTTTTTTAAATGAGCTCCACACAGGAGGCCCTGAGGAAAATAATTTCCCTCAGGGCCTATGTCATCTTTGAGGATGCTGTGTGGAGGGTTTTTTTAAGGAAAGGAAGGAGAGGAGAGTTCTGGGAAGGAAAAGGTTTTAAGGGGTGGGTAGGAATCTGGGGTTCGGTATGTCCTGGTCATCCGCCTCCAAGACCTAGACAAACCTCACCCCATGAACCTGGGCACCCCTGCTAAATCACCAAACGTAGCGAACCACTTGGGGTGACCTTTGGCAGAGGTGTTGGTTATCCAATAAAGGTTCCCGGGGCGGCCGTACCCATTCCCGCCTCCCAAATTAATTATTTAATTAAATTTTTTAATTTCGTCGACTCCCAAAAGCCAAAATAGAGCAATATTTCAATTCATCAATCAAAAAAATGGTTCATCATTCAATTCCTAAAACTTCAAAGCAAGTTACATAATTTTTCTCTTTGCAGCGGATTTTAAAAATCGAATTTTACAATTTGGCAAACTTCAAAAAGCCCGCCACAAATGACGTCACACGGTTCGTTTCACGACAAATCCCGAGCTTTTCATTCGATAATAAAACGTCAAAGGATTCGTCCTCACGTTTGAATGCGTCTCTCCCATTGGCTGCGTTGATTCGATTGTCATAGACAATTGAACTGATTCTTAGCTAGAAGATAATGGCCGTAGATAATCGAAGATTGTATACATTTATTTCCATTTAAGCAAATACACAATTATAGAATTAAATATTGTTATTTTCTTCTTAAATACGCTTCTTAATTTTTTTTTTACGAATAACCTAAGTTTTTTAATCTGCCTTTATTACTCCTACTACAACCATTATAAGGCGTGATAGCGGCATGATAATAACGGTGTAATTATTGAAGAAATGTGAGAATAAGAATGTTTCCACGAGCGGTAACAGGTATGCATCGGAATGGGAGGGATGAGGGCCAAGGGAGGAGCAGAAGAAGGGATTGCAAAGGAGAGATAGCAGCGGTAGGGGATAGCCGGTAGTAATTTTGGAAAAACCGTAATTCTCACACGGACAGCAGTATGTGGCCTGTTCATAAATCGGAAAACCTGATTTATTCGTGATTTTTTTTTTTTACATTAACTCCACACAGGAGGCCCTGAGGAAAATAATTTCCCTCAGGGCCTATGTCATCTGGGATGCTGTGTGGAGGGTCTTTTTGAGGAGAGGAAGGAATGAACATTGGTCTTGAAGAGACCCATGTTGTAGGAAGGAGGAAACACAGAGGCCGGCAAATCATTCCACAGCCGAGCTGTTGAACACAAGAACGAGTCGAAGAAACGACCCGTTCTCATGTGACAAATGTCAACTGTGTACAAATGTTGGGCACGCGTTTGGCGTGTTTCCCGACTATGCACCGGTGCCGAAGGGATCAATGATGCTAGTTCCTCGGAGCATCTTCCATTGTAATACCGGTAGAACAAGGATAGCATTCCCACCCGACGCCTGTGCTCTAAAGATCCGTCTGTTAAGATGGGAGAATCTATCAAACGGACCGCCCGTTTCTGCACAGAGTCGGGGGTATTTTTCAGGTATTTTGGAGCTCCAGACCAGAGGTGGCTGCCAAATTCAACCGTGGGGCGCACTTGCGATTTGTACATGGTTAGCAGTTGTGTAAACAGCTAACAGCGTGTACGCAACAGAGGGAAAAACAAAAAATATTTCAATAAAGAGATTTATGATTCAAGCGCCTCCTTTCTTTGAGTGACACTGCGACACATAATAATAATAATAAACGTTTATTCACCAATTATTTTTTTTACATTATACATTTTTTCTTTTATCATTGATTCTATTGATGAAGAGGTCACTGCTCAGCTACAATTCAGGTTTTCTCCTGGAGAGCAGCTGGTTTTCAGCACTGCCTCCAATATAAAGCAGAAAACAAAAATGAATTAAAAACTAAATTAAAAAAAATGAAATAAATACAATTAAATTCCATAAAAACAAAAAAAAATCGAATCTGTAATTCAACGCACACAATACAATACAATATAAATAAAAGAAATAAAAATATATAACTGATTAACGACCTCCGTAGTCCAGTGGGTAAGACTCTTGACTCACAATCCGGAGGTCGCGGGTTCGAACCCGGCATGCGCAAATAAATTTTATTTGATTAATTTGTGTTATTTCACAATTAATTAATTTAAAATAATGTATAGTATATTTGCGGCATGTTCCAGAGTGGAAGATACTATCAGTATCGCCCTGGTGTAAGACCACCATTCAGAATTGAAACGTTGCTTGAAAATGGCTTTAGCCGTGTTTGGTGACCAGATCTGAATAGCCAGGTACTTCCCAACCTTCCTCTTCCCCACCTCCTTCCCCTCCCCACTACCCTCAGCCTCACAACATACCCCAATTGGGGATGCCATAGTCTCACTGGCTCCAGACGGAAGCAGTTGAGATTCTTGTGCGGTATTCACTGTAAAAAAAATAAAAATAAATTAATAATGTAAATCGGAATTCAAATTAAAGCCAATAATCTCAATATTACAACTCCAATACAAAATAAAATCGATTCAAATAAAATATAATCAGATATGATTTTAGATTTTCACGGCCTTTTTGTTGTTTGTTTTGGGGTACTTGCTAGTAAAATGAATAAAAAATAAATAAATAATTTCGTTCAAATTCCATTTTTGAAAGTGATCATTTATTTTGAGATAAAAGCATTGTTTTTATTAGGAGGGTCGGTACACACCTTCACCGAGCTCTATGGGTAATTCCTTAGTAACGCAGATTTAAGCTGGCCACCCTGTATTGGCTGGGAGCTACAGGGTGGGTGCTACTGGGGGGGGGGGGGGGGGGGGGTGCCTGTACTTGTTAAGTACAGGAGGGAGGGGGCGAGAAATCGCAGTTGTCGTGTACTCTCATGCACTCTTGGCTCGCAAATTGGCAGAATGGAGAGGACAGGGTGTTCACGAAAGAATGTTCCTTTACTTTTTGGAAATGACAAGTTGAATTTTGCAGAAAATCATTTACACCTAAAAAGGTATAAAATTTACTTAAATTCTTTAACTTTTGTTTAACTATAAACAGAATTACAATATGTGTGAGAGTATGCACTATGCAGTCGCGCTATAAAGTAGTAAGAGTTCGTACCTACCTACCTGTTTAAATCATAAAATTATTCACTTAAATATAACTTTGTTTTAATTCCACTTTATTATTTCTTTATCCAACCGATTTTGGTTCATTCTGAACCTTCATCAGGGGTGAAAAACGTAATAAATATTTATTTTTATTCACCCCTGATGAAGGTTGAGGATGAACCTAAACCAGTTGGATAAAGAAATAATAAAGTGGAATTAAAACAACGTTATATAATTCTGTTTATTTTAATTATGTATTATGTGAAAATTTCAACTTAAGGCGATCCACTAGTTCAGGAAAAAATCGAAATCGGAATTCACGCCCTTTATGGGAGGAGTTTAAAAATACTTGAGAAAAAGGTTTTGGAAAGGTTGGAAAAGGTATTTGAGAGTTTTGTTTTACAGGTTGATTTCGTAAAGGCCTGTAAAAAATATTAATTCCTGTTTTACGCATTGTTTATTGTAATAAAACGGAAATTTAAAATTGATTTCACGAAATCAAGCGACGCGGAGTGACGCGTCCATCTCCCGCTCAGTTCGGGGCGTGACTGAGTTTTGGCGACTGTGGCGTGGACAGTAGTTCTTCGGTGGACGCCATAGGGTTCACTTTGAAAAACCAAATTCGTCGACTAGCGGCCGTATTGTAAAATAACAACGCGAAAATGCATATTTTATTTTATTTTGGGAAGATTGGGTGTAAATGTCAACTTTTTTTGCGATTATTATAAAATAAACTGAATTTGCCACATTATACAATAAAACCATATCCGAAAAGGGGTTTATACATAGGAGAGACTTGAAAGTGTGTTTTTTAGACCTTAAACTTTATTTTTTTATAGGCTTATTAAAAGACTTATAAAAAAAATTACCGATATTTTTAAGGCCAAGGTATGTTCTACACGCAGTATTTAATTGAAGCATCTACAATACTTTTAAGCGATCAAATTTTCAAAACAAAAACATATGATTTTGTATGATTTTGCATTATTTACTATGGCTTCATCTTAAATAATTTTTTTACCTAAATTAATTTTTAACTTAAATTAATTTTTAACTCAAATTAATTTTCAACTTCGATTAATTTTTAACTTCAATTAATTTTTAATTTAAATTATTTTTTTACTCAATTTTTCATAATAAAGCTTATAAAATTACGATTTTTCAAATGCACCTTTTTGCAGCAGATTTTGTAATTGATTCCTCGTCAGCAAGAATCTAAAATTTCAGTCGGTTCAACTACATAGAGCCAAAGACAAATGCTCTCTAAGTTCGAACCCAAGGCTTGCATTATATCCCTAAAATTAGTTATTTTTCCACAAATGAAAAATTTTTGCAGATTTTGGTCCTTGATTTTTCTTCAGACCACAATTATTCTTAGCAAGAATTCAAAATTTCACTCAGTTCGGCTACATACGTAGAGCCCGAGAAAACTCGAAGCCAAGCCTTGCATTACGTTTATTTTATACACTCTGTAGTGGTTTTCTGTCATGCTTTAGATTTCCGACAAATTGTCTGCCGTATTTCATAACCCTAGAACTCACTGTTTAAGTTTTTCAACAAATAATAATATTAGACATTCTAAATATTTAATTGTCCATGCTTTTAATAATCTGCAATATATGTGATAATTTCGACAAAAAAACGACCTTACACCACATTTTAATGCAAAATATCACAAAGATGACAATATTTACATTAGCTCCACACAGGAGGAAAAAATCCCTCGGGGTCTTTTTCGTTTTTGGGGATGCTGTGTGGATGGTCTATTTAGGATAAGGGAGGAGAGAGGAAGAAAAAACGTCTGGGAAGGAAAAAGGTACGAGGTACGCGTAGGAATTCGGGGGTTATTGTGACCAGGAGAGACGGACATGTGAATATGAGAGTTCGGCTAGAGAGGTCTAAGTTAGGTCTACCTCAAACAGTCTTTCCCGCTCCGGCCCGCCGCGTAGAAGGTGGGCAAAGGCATTCACCACCAAGACAAATCTCACCCTATCAACCCGGGCATCCCTGGTAAGTCACCAAATGAAGCGAATCACTTGGAGTGGCCTACGACAGGGGTGTTGGTAATAAAATAAATGGTTCTCGGGGTGACCCGCCCCCCAAATTGGCACATACCTAATATTACCGCTTATAATTAAAAATGTCTCAAAATTTTGCCAAAATAACGCAAATTCTTTAGGTCCTTAAAGATTGGGTAATATTGATACGTTACGTAGGTAATAGGTAAGCATTACAATAGAATATGACAAAAAAATTCAGAAAAAGTGTCAACAGATATGAATTAATCTTTTTTCAGGTCACCCTACTCAGGGTATCGTTTTCAATGGGGTTTTTTGTTTAGCGTCGTGCGGTTTATGCGCCCTTTTCTTACTCTCCCCCGTGACGATAGAGAGGTATTAACGTAGGGCGGGATTTGCTTTCATGTTCAAATGGAGGACTTACAACAAATGAAAGAAACCCGACCGACGAAATGCGTTTTTATACAAATTAAATGTTTCTCCTTATTTCTCATTCATTTCACTTTAATGTGCATCAATATTAAATTAAAATACAATATGCACAAATCTACAAAAATAGTTACCTACATAATAAAATAAATTAAAGCTTTTTTTTAAACCAGTTTGTCTGTGACAGCACATTATTATCGCGATTTATTTATGGGGTATTACGCCGTGTTGCGTTTACTCCTTCTTTCGCCAACGTTTCAGACATCATTGTCAACAAATGTCCATCGTCAGGGGAGATAATGTAGAATTATCAATTTATTTATTGTTTGAAACTTTTACAAGAATTAACAATAGATATTATAACATTAATAAAATTGTCATTCGGATGTACATAGATTTTTTTTATTTTTTTTTATTATAGCGACTATATACAAAAATTTTACATACAAAATGCAATGTGAAATTAAGTACAAAATATTGTATTTCTTAGTCCTCCTCACTAGGGGGTCCTGTGCCGAGGAGGACTAAAGTTATTTAAATATGGTTCATTTGTCTTCTATGTCGTTTTTAGCGTCTTCGCTAGGGTTTTCTCATTGACCTCTTTAAGCCATATTTTTATTCTTGATTTGTATTCAATTTGATTTTTTATTAGTTTTATGTCTTGGGGGAGGATGTTATGGAGTTTTGTTGCAAAGTATGTATAGTTTCTTTGTCCAAATGTGGTTTTATAACTTGGAATATTTTTTATATCATTTTTATTCGATCTAGTGTTATGCATACACGGTCTAGTTGAGATGCAACCATTTATTGGATAACCAACACCTCTGCCATAGACCACCCCAAGTGGTTCGCTATGTATGATGACTTAGAGGGGGTGACCGGGTTCATGGGGTGAGGTTTGTCTAGGTCTTGGCGGCGGATGCGTCTGCCCACTAGCTGCATGGCAGGCCGGATCGAGAGAAAAAGGTTGAGGGAGTTCCTTTGACTTCTCCAGCCGTACACTCTCGGAACATCGTCTCGCACGGCAGTGGGAGAGAAGGATTCAAATTTCTGTTACTCCTGGACACTGAACCCCAGATTCCTACCCACCTTTCATACCCTTTTCCTTCCCTCTATTTTCTCTCCTTTCTTTCCCTAAAAAGACCGTCCACACAGCATCCCCAAAGATAGGCCCTGAAGGTAATTATTTTCCTCAGGGCTCCCTGTGTGGAGCTAATGTAAAAAGGAAGGTGAAATGCAAGTAGTCAAATATCAGAAATAATTTTAAGCAAAATAAAATATAAAATAATTATTTTTAATTTATAAACTAACGTTTAGACAAGATTTTTATGCATAGCACAAAGGGTAACAATTATTATAAGCAATAATTATCAGCCTGAAACACTCATCAACATTGAAAAATCTTCCGAGAAAAGATACTTGCCGCCAACGGGACTTGAACCCGTGTCCTTCTGATTGCCGGTCAGCTGCTCTTGACCACTGAGCTATGGGGGCTTATTAAATACCCCCCAAATAATTCATTATATACTTGTGTTTCATTCAACAATTACTGCTTATTATATTTTTTCCACCTGAAAACAACCAACTTTATTTTTGCGAGAGAGACATTGTAAGTGTGAAATCCCTCGCTAGGTGGCGTCGAGACAAATTATGACTACATTTATTGGGGAAATGCTTAAACTTGTCATATATTAATTATTATTTTTAATTTATAAACTAACGTTTAGACAAGATTTTTATGCATAGCACAAAGGGTATATGCATAACACTTACAATGTCTCTCTCGCAAAAATAAAGTTGGTTGTTTTCAGGTGGAAAAAATATAATAAGCAGTAATTGTTGAATGAAACACTAGTATATATTGAATTATTTGGCGGGTATTTAATAAGCCCCCATAGCTCAGAGGTCAAGAGCAGCTGACCGGCAATCAGAAGGACACGGGTTCAAGTCCCGTTCGCGGCAAGTATCTTTTCTCGGAAGATTTTTCAATGTTGATGAGTGTTTCAGGCTGATAATAATTATTATTATTTCACTTATCTGTCTTTTCTGTGAAGAATTTCAGGGCCAGCGTTACTACCGGCAGCGCTCAATTTCACTTTGGTTCCGCGAATTTCATCCCAAAAATTCCCCGACAAAATATCCTAAGTACAAAACAATCTCCGACAAAATATCCTACGGACAAAACATCCCCCAATAAAATATCTACTAAAATCTAACCTAATCTAACGTAACGTAACGTAACCTAACGTAACAAAAAATGGAATCAAAAATAATACAGACAATCTCTAAAGACAATAAATTATTGTTCAAAAATAGTAGAATGTGAAAAAAGACATTTACCTGTAAATACGATAAATTTTATTATTTAAAAATAGTAAAATTTAAGCTAAGATTAGATTAGGTTTCGTAGACATTTAGTTGAACGATGTTTTGTCCGTAGGATATCTTGTCCTTGGGATATTATGTCTCGGGATAAAAACGCGCGGTACCTTTCAGTTTCAGGTTTCACCGTGATTTTTAATTTGATAGGCGAATAAATGGCTTGCTGAACGACCCTGACTTTACAATGAACTTACGCGAAAGAGAAAGATGCGTAAAAAATACGTGCGAAAGAGAAATGCGTGGGTGGGGAGGCATGCCACTTTTCTTTCTTTACTGAGACGATTTCTGATCAACGTCAAGTCGGTCTTAAAGTTTAGCGTATACTATACATGTAACGCATTCATAGGTATACTCACTCCCTTCTAAAATATCCCCATTAAATCGAACAAGTGTTCCTATAACAATATCGAATTCCGACGCCCTAATAAAGACTCAAAAACAATTTCTCCATTCAGGGCGGATTAGCGGGCCTCTCGATTATCCGGCGGTCCGTGACTGGGCCTGAATGGCCGAGGCCACATGGCACGATCAAGCCGAACACCCCCGGAAACAGCCGAAGGCATACGAAGGGGATCTACCACTGAAGGAAAAAAAACAGATAGAAATGTTAAACTTTTTTTCTTGTGTAGAATTCTTTCTTTCAGGGCCTACATCCTCTTTGGGGATGCTGTTCGGAGGGTATTTTTAAGTAAAGGAAAGAGGAAGTTATGTATTTTTTTATTTTTTTTTACATTAACTCCACACAGGAGGCCCTGAGGAAAATAACTTCCCTCAGGGCCTATGTCATCTTTGAAGATGCTGTGTGGAGGGTCTTTTTGAGGAAAGGAAGGAGTGAACACGGGTCTCGAAGAGACCCATGTTGTAGGAGGGAGGAAACACAGAGGCTGGCAAATCGTTCACAGCCGAGCCGTTGAACTCAAGAACGAGTCATAGAAACGACCCGTTCTCATGTGACTAATGTCAACCGTGTACAGATGTTGGGCGCGTGTTTGGCGTGTTTTCCGACTATGCACCGGTGCCAAGGGGATCAATGACGCTAGTTCCTCGGAGCATCTTCCATTGTAATACCGGTAGAACAAGGACAGCATTCCCACCTGACGCCTGTGCTCTAAAGATTGCAGTCCGTCTGTTAAGATGGGAGAATCTAAAAAACGGACCGCCCGTTTCTGCACAGAGTCAAGGTTTTTTTTAGGTATTTTGGAGCTCCAGACCAGAGGTGGCTGCCAAATTTAACCGTGGGGCGCACTTACGATTTGTACAAGGTTAGCAGTTGTGTACTATTATAGTATCTGCGGGCCCTGTCCAGTACGCCCAGTTTCTGAGATGCTAACTTAACTCTGGTTTCGATGTAGCCCCCCGTACCTGAGCTGGTCACTTAGAGTTACACCATGTTTGTATATATTTTTATGTGAATACCGCATACGAGTCCCAACTGCTCCCAAACGCCTGGAGTCAGTGAGACTTATGCGTCCCCAATTAGGGTATGTTGCGAGGATTAAGGTAGTGAGTGGGTAGGGGAAGGAGATGGGAGAAGCAAGGTTGGGAAAGTTTAGGACTGAATGTATCTAGCTACGAAACACGGCATTTTGACCCGTGACCTACAGATTGCTAGTCGGGAGCCTCTATCTTATCCATCGACCACGAAGGCCGTCAAAAGATGAAAGGTGGGTAGGAATCTGGGGTCAGTGTATCCAGGAGTGGAAGTATGAATCCATCTCTCCCACTGAATTGCATGGCGTTGAGTAGAGTAGAGAGATTCCTGCTAAGAGATCAGAAGGTCTCCCTCAACCAGCCTCTCACTATCCGGCCCGCCATGCAGAAAGTCGGCAGAGGCATCCGCCACCAAGACATTAATAAAACTCACCCCATTAATCCGAGCACCCCTTTTAAGTCACCAAATGTAGTAGCTTGCCACTTGGAATGACCTGTGACAGAGTTATTGATTATCAAATGTATGGTTTCCCGGGCGGTGGTTCTCATACCCACCAAAAAATATATTATCACATTTCTAGGAATATTTTTACGTTCAGTGGAAACCATTGGAAACTACGAAGAGTTCCGAAGATGCCATAAGGCGAAAGCACTCGAAAGTATGTTGAGGTTTGTACTCTGGGCATATATTGGATATTGAAGTGGGTGTTTTCTACACATTAAAGTATCTAAAGGGGTACGAATGCTTGTATGAAACAATGCAATGTTGGTTTTATATTCAAAATTGCATCAGTCAGTAAGTTTATGATCAGCCTTACTAATAAACGTGTTTTATAATTTACACAAATGATAAAACGATCGCTTATCTAAAAAATCTGTGTGTGTAATTGTAATTGGTAGAAGTGAAACTAGAAAGTCGCTATATTTATTTTTATTTATATATGCATATTTATTACAATACATTACCAAATGATACTTTGTCTGTCCAACTGGGAAGGATACCCGTTTCAGGACAGTCGAATTGTATATTTAGTTCATAAGATGGTTTGGGCATGTAGAGCGAATGAACGAAGGATGTAGTGTAAGAAGAATATACGACGCGAATGTGAATGGTAGAAGAAGTCGGGGACGCCCGAGGAAGACATGGCACGATCAAGTTAATCAGATACTTGAGTCGGGTCATGTCAAAAGTCAGAATAATAGAAGAGAATGTATGAGACGATTTATGAATGTGAGTGAGGCAAAGAGTGTGTGCCAAGACCGAGTTGTTTGGCGGTCCGTCCTCTCTGCCTACCCCTGCGGGGAAACGGCGTGATGGTTAGTTAGTTAGTTAGTATATTCTTAACAAAAGAATGGTTTCCTTCAAGATATCACAGGAATTTGCTTCTGTCGAGACAACTTTTGGGAACATTAAATTGTATTCTGAACGAAGGGATGGTTTCTTTACGTCTTTGAAAGAATCGCAAAGATGTGATTTTTTTTTCAAGGTCATTTTGGAGAACATTAATAATTGCATTCAGAGTGAATGAGTGTTTTCTTTAGTGAGATCACAAGTAGGAGATTCTTTCCAGGCCATTTTAGAGAACATTTACAATAGGCCTCTTGCATCACATTTTATTTTTATTTTTAGACAAATATTCTAAGACATTCTGTATTTTTTTTAATCGTATTTTTGAAACCCTGGGAATTTTTTGAAAATTTCTATCCGAAAAATCCGACCATTTTTTATGAACCGGAAAGACGGGACATAATTTTATAGGTGCGAAAAAATTATTATTACATAGCCGTAAATCATTTAAAAAAAAGAAAGTCTTCCACACGAATGGCACAGGAGAATAACGAGGCATACCAAAAATATTACATCTCATAAATATTTTTTTCTTTGATCCATCTTATTGATCATAAATCATTATAATGTACAACGTCTATATTTCTAAATCCAATGTAATATACTTGTACTTGTAAATTATAATAATAATTAGAATATTATAAAATTTGATTTTGTTAAAATCAGCACCATAACCATTATACCTCTAAAACACGTACCGACTTCTAAAATGTACGGGGTTCTCTTCACAACATCTGTCAAAAATTCGAACCAAATGATAAATTCGCAGATAACAAACAATAAATCTAGTGAACGTTAAAATGTCAAATTCGAAAATTCGCCTGAAATCAAAGTGATGCCATATAAAAAAAATAAATCAGTGTGGAATTTTGCAAAATTAATAGGAACATTTTCGGAGACCTCACTACATTTTCGAGCCCAAATAATGGATTTATTTATTTAAAAAAAAAAAAAAAACTGTACATTTCTTAAAATTTTTACTAACATTTTCGTAATCTTAGTAAAAAGATCTATCCACACGATTTTTTCCAAGTCGTTATGAAATCCATGCAAGTGGCATTGTACAATTAGAATTTACACTTTTAGAAACCAATATATGACATTTGAATTCCGAATGTATTTATAACTATTTAATTTTAATAAAGTAAGTACCACAATTTTTGAAGTCGAAATTACATAATTATAAACCAAATATATGGCAAATGAATTTTTTTCAAGTTCGTTTTGGAGAACATTAATTTATTTAGTTGTTTATTTTATTTTACGCCCATATGTCGCATTATTTTCTTTTGCCTGTTTATTTTAAAGTGGTTTGAAAATTGGATATTGATTAACAAAAATAAAAATGTTTTGTTTTTGGATTTCGTAGGATTCGAACCTCCGTTCGACTTGATGTCTGTCTCTATGGCTGCTGAGACTTTTTAGGCGCCTATGGAAGGCACGCGTCGAGGTGCGAATTTACCGCATTTTATTATAATCGAGTATTTGTGAGTTCATCCGAATTTCAAATCACTAACGGCGCTAAAGAAGTTTTATATTCAAAAACTCTAACTATAAATGTTGCATAGACTAAAATGATGTTTAAAATTAAGTTATACATTGCTTACACAGTGAAAAGGCTTGCTTAGCTTTGGTCTAACAAATTATTTTTGTTGTCGATGTATTTTCGATTCCATGACAGTTGATACTCCGACAGTTGCCCCCGGGCATACTTATATAATAATATGCAGTCGGTTTAGGGAAAATACAGTATACCTACTTACACAAGACATAACTAAGTCTCCCCAGAGGGACGTGCAGAGAAGATGTACCGCCGAATAACAAAAGAATAAAATATATTTTCATACAAATGCATCAAGGATAGATCTACTTGTCTATATACTGTATATTACAGCGTATAGGTAGATACAAAAACACCGTAGGTAAATTCGTTTGATATCCATACCAACTTAATAAAAAATATTAGTCGATTATAGGTAGAAAATTGGTAAATAATAAAAAATACCATAATTTTATATTAATTTTAATTTCGGGGGGCCAACTGTTGGGGGACCAATTGTCGGGTACCGAATTTTCGTGCTTTTTATTAGAATTTGTGAAAAAATCAATGCCTGCACATTTCTAGCAAAATGTGCTTTTTTATTTGGGAAGACCAAATTGTTTTAAGGTTATGTAGATAGTGGTCTCTTGCCATGATTCGCTGTGCTAGAACATCTGATCTGCCTCGTGGTATCTTTAACAAAGTTACGACTAGAAGTTTTCAAATGGAACTGCACTCGTACCAGTTACGTACGTTTCGGTGCCACAAATAAGTTATTAATAAGAAGTAAGTTCTAAACCTTTCGATTGTTAATTAACTAAAAATCACGCCGTTTCCCCGCAGGGGTAGGCAGAGGACGGACTGCCAAACAACTCGGTCTTGGCACACACTCCTTGCCTCGTTCACTTTCATACACCGTCTCATACATGCTCTTCTATTATTACGACTCTTGACATGACCCGACTCAAGTATCTGATTCACTTGGTCGTACCACGTCTTTCTCGGGCGTCCTCGACTTCTTCTACCATTCAAATTTGCGTCATATATTCTCCTTACGCTCCTTTCCTCGTTTATTCGCTCTACATGCCCAAACGACCTGAGCGTTCCTTTCTTAATCTAACTCATTACGTTTAAATCAGCCTTGCATTCTTTGCGGATCTCCACGTTTCTCACACGATCGTACATGATTTTGCTACATATACGCCTCAGAGATCTCATTTCGATTGTTGGAATCTTAAATTTGATTACTGAACTTTACCCGCCAGACTGCTAGCCTAGGTTTGAATCTATCGTTTGAATTCCTAATTTAGTGTAAAACATAGCATACAACCCTCTTATTCAGATCTAGTTGAAAAATTAATATTAAAACCTCTCATAACGCCAACTTTTGGTATATTGAAAAATCTCTACGTGAAAAGCACAAAATCTACCATATTGGAAAGTATCTACCCACTTGACAAAATTTTCAAGAAGCTTTATATTTGGAAAGTTATTTGAAGTTGTGTAATAAAAATGTGTGTTGGATTTGTTTGAGCAATTTAGTGGAGGGGTTCAAATGGAATGAACTTTTGGTTAAGTGGCGAAAAGTTCTGGAATAAATGTTTTCAGTAAGTTTTAAGTGTCGAATATTGAATTTTATAGGGTGAATTCACCGTGAATTGGGAGGGATATTTAAAAATGTAAATGCCGTTGCTGCCTATATCACACACAATACCTCTGTCAAAGCGCGGATAGTTCACGTGAATATTATTTAATTCAAAATTCTAATAATAGGCCACTTGCATGGATTTCATAACGACTTGGAAAAAAGCGTGTCGATAGATTTTTTTACTAAGATTACGAAAATGTTAGTAAAATTTTTTAGAAATGTACAGATTTTTTATATTTAAATAAATAAATCCATTATTTGGGCCCGTGACGTCACTACATGAAAATGTCCCGTCTCCGAAAATGTTCCTATTAATTTTGTAAAATTCCACACCGACTTATTTTTTTTTATGGCATCACTTGATTTCAGGCGAATTTTTGAATTTGACATTTAACGTTCACTAGATTTATTGTTTTTTCTCTGCGAACTTATCATTTGGTTTTACTTTTCGACATATGTTATGAAGAGAACACCGTACATTTTATTGCTGTCTATGTGTTTTAGAGGTATAATGGTAAAAGTGCAGATTTAAAAAAAAATCTATTTTTATAATCATAAAAATAATTCTTAAAATGCCGCTTACTACCAGCACTGATACTATCTTCAATTCCTTCAACGTTATGGATATAAAACAGCTCTACTCAAGATCCATATTACTTAATTTACACAAAAACAACAAAACACCATACAAAGCTACACAAACAATACACAATACCCGAGCCAAAAACAACGAACTCCTTTTTTCAAAACCACCTTCGGGCAAAGACACTCTAAATACATAGCTTGCAAACTATACAATACACTACCAACTACGATCAGACAAAGTGACTCCTTTACAAAATTCAAACAAGATATTAAAAAATGGATTATAAGTATTGGACGCCACACTATCACAAATATCTGTAAAATAAATCACACATAGACATAAATAACTATTCACATACAACCTAACCCATATAAAACAAATGAAAATAATGGAATCCTGTCAAATTTAACCTATAAATAGACTAGGCAGAATTGATTTCATTACTCCATCTCCAACATTTATAAAATAACTCTCTTTAAAAGATTTATTACCCTTCCAATCACCCTTCTGTTTTAATTCTATTCATAATATGTATTTTACCTGAAATATCCTTGTAATTACTATATTCATTTATATACCTGTACGCCTGTCTCGACACAGGTATACCCTAGTGAGACAGGCATACAAATAAAACCATTGTAAACATATTTTATTATAGATAAATAAAAAATAAAATAAATAATAATAATATTCTTATTATTATAATTCACAAGTACAAGTATATTACATTGGATTTAGTAATATAGACGTTGAACACTACAATGATTTATGATCAATAAGATAGCTCAAGGAAAAAAACATTTCTGAGATGTAATATTTTTGGCACGCCTCGTTATTCTCCTGTGCCCTTTCTTGTGGAAAACGTTATTTTTTTAAAAATGATTTTCGGCTATGTAATTATCGTTTTTTCGCACCTATAAAATTATGTCCCGTCTTTCCGGTTTATAAAAAATGGTCTGATTTTTCGGATTTAAATTTTCAAAAAATCGCCAGGGTTTCAAAAATACGATTAAAAAAAAAAACAGAATGTCTTAGAATATTTGCCTAAACCGGAATTTTTTTGTAATTGTGATGCAAGTGGCATATTAAAAATAAATAGAAATTAAGTAGACTAATAATTTTTATTTATTAAAAATACAATATCATCTTAGGGCATGTTAACTGGAGAGTCTTTTTAAGGAATGGAAGGAGAGGAAGTTCTGGGAAGGACAAATTATGAGGGGAGGGTAGGAATCTGGGGTTTAATGTGTTTATGAGTGACGGAAGTATGAACCCACCCCTTCCACTGCGATGAGTTTTCGGTGGGTTGAGAGAGTTCGGAGTTCAAATGGCCTCTCTCCATAAATTTAAAAACAGGTTAAAGAAACGTCGGTGGTTTCTTCAGTGATTTTATATATTTATTAAATAAATTAAAAATATATCATAACCGGCCATTATAATTAATTTTTTCCTGAAGTCTTGGGAAAACCCAAAATGCATAGAGCACGCCTAATTATGGACACAATAGAAATTCACATATATCCAGTAGGGACGACGGGGCTAAGCTCAATAGTTCTTGGTATCTGGTAATTGACGGCTACACCAAAACTAAACGCAGAAAACCATTTCAAATTTTACTGTAATACCCGCTATTAGAGGGTTGGAGCTGGCAACCCCTTAGAAAGTGTAGCCAACATCAAATACCTTGGTGTAAAAATAGATAAATTTTTGAGGTGGAAAGATCATGTCAATATGTTGGTAAATAATACTAGGAGACTTACCTATATCTTTAAAGAACTGACATATACCAGACAAAGAAAAATTGAAGATGGTTTATTTTGCAATAATCCAGTCTATGCTTTCTTATAATATAGTGTACTCGGATCCTGTCAAAAGACTTATATTGAACCACTTAATATTGCATAAAAACTGATTCTTAAATTAATGTTCAAGAAAAAAATTAGATATCCAACACATGTACTTTATAAGGAATGTAATGTCATGAATGTTAAACAGCTATATATTACACAAACGCTTTGTAGATTTTTTAATAATATTGATATTTCAGAAAGAACACAGCAAATTTATACTACTAGAGTTGGCTCTGGTCTAAACTTTATGGTAATTCAAACTAAATCTTCTTTTGGTCAAAGAAATTATTGTTATCAGGCTCCACTCATATTTAATAGCCTTCCAGAACACATTAAGTCATCTAATTCCTTGAGCGATTTAAAAAATACTGTTAAATTATTTGTGTTTATCGTTTCTAAATACTTTTTACTTTATCGTTTCTAAATTAATATCATATTATTTTGTCTTAACTGTTTTACCACCTTTCTCTTTCCATAACATAATATATTAGTTAATATGTAGAATTAAGATGAGAAATGTTTCTAAAAATCAAATAATAACATTATGATCACCCTACATGTTAAAATTGTAATCTACTATCGCCTTCAGCTGATCAGGTATTAATCATAATCTGTAAGAAACATAATATTGTTCTTCAATAATTATATTATTTTTGTGTTATTTTAATAAATTGTAGAGTTGTTAACCTCAACACAGGCTTGACCTAGTGAGGTTACAAACTGAATTGTAAACATTAGACCTAGGTACCATGTAAAAAAACAAATAAATAAAACACTGTATCGCATCTACATACATAAGCACACACTTCACCACAATCTTCGATTACACATCTGTCCTGATGTGTTGACACTTTAATACTGTCCGAAACGTTCGCTAAATAAGGAGGTTAAGCTTCGATGACATTGAGCGAGTTTACAAGCTACTAGCCCGTGAATTCACTATCCGCTAGTTAACTCTGTCTAGTTAACTGTCAAACTACTGCTTGGTCTGGATTATTCGTTGTACAATTTGTTAAGTAACCGGCAAATAGATACTAGCGGTGAACTAAATGCGAATATCTCAGTTTTCTACAAAATTTCGACAGAATTAGTTCGCGCGGGAGTCATTATTTTAGCTCAGCTTTTAGCCAGCTAGTTCGCTACCGAGCGAATGGAACATTTTATGCGTCATCATCGAAATCGCACTCGCCGATTCGCCCGCTTTTAAACTTACCGGCTAGTAGTTTGTAAACTCGCTCAATGTAATCGAGGCCTAACGCAACACGGCATGATACCCAAAAATAAATCACTATAAGACTTTTCGTCCTGAAAATCTGAAATTAATAATTTTTAATGACGGCCGGCATAGTTCAGCGGTAAGCCAAATACATTTTATTTGATTAATTTGTGTTATTTCACAATTTATTCATTTAAAATAATATATAGTATATTTGCGGCACGTTCCAGAGTGGAAGATACTCTCAGTATCGCCCTGGTGTAAGAACACCATTCAGAATTGAAACGTTGCTTGAAATGGCTTTAGCCTTGTTTGGTGACCAGATCTGAATAGGCAGGCACTTCCCCACCTTCCTCTCCCCTATCTCCTTCCCCTCCCCACTACCTTCAGCCGCGTAACATACCCCAATTGGGGATGCCATAATCCCACTGGCTCTAGACGGGAGCAGTTGGGACTCTTGTGCGGTATTCAAGTAAAAATAAAAAATTAGCATTCTATCAAATAATTTACTTCCATTTTTAAAAATCCACGACCGGTGCAATCGCCTTTGAAAGAAAGGTGGTCAACAAACGCGGTGTGGTGCCGAAATATTGGTTTTGAACACTTGACTGTGCCATTGTACCCAAGCCCTTTACGAGTACAGCTACCCCACTACTCCACTACCTCACTACCCTTCTGTGGCTTGTATTATGAAAGTTTATTAAAATTTTATACCTTTTAAATATCTAACTAGAAAAATCGTTATAAAATCAAATTCTTGTTGGACTCAATAATTCATGTTTATTTTTAACGTTTTCTAATTCATCACACATAATTTGATATTATAATAGTTTCTAGACAAATCAGTTCCATTAGAAACGTTATCGCTTGTAACAATCAGTTTCAATTTTCCAATTTTGAAAAGACACTTAAATTCAAAACAAACTTGAGTTTTTTTAACCAGATTTCATGGTCACGCAAGACTAACGCACATCACAGACAACCAAAAAAAGTTTGTTTGATAGGTAGGTAGGTACTTCATCGCTTGTCTGAACCCTTCAAACAAACAGTTCCAATTTTGATTTTCGTTTAAATTAGCTCCACACAGGAGGCCCTGAGGTTTTCTTTGGGGATGCTGTGTGGAGGGTCTTTTTAAGGAAAATAAGGTGAGGAATTTCTGGGAAGGAAAAAAGATATGGGGGATGGGTAGAGCCCACAGCTGTGCAATGGGTCGAGAGAGTCTAGCTGGAGAGCCCAAAAGTCTCCCTCAACCAGTCTCTCCTATTCCGGCCCGCCACGTAGTAGGTGTACAGAATAATTTGCCATCAAGACCTAGGCAAACCTGTTAAGTCACCAAACGTGGCCAACCCCTTCGAGTGACCTATGACAGGGGTGTTGGTTATCCATAAAATGGTCGTTTGATTCATTGAAAACTTTTCAAATTATTTACTTATCACTCGCAGAATCAACTTTACGGTATGGAATAACCACTTGGGGATACTCTTGCGAAACTAATTTAAACCACCCACAATCAATACAAAATGCTATGCTTAAATTACTAATTCCAAAGCATTTTTTTTTTCACAGAGACAAAATATATAATTGTTGTATCGTAATTTCACAATATTACCGGTGCAGGCCTTTTTATTGTACAAAATATTGATTCACCATATATCTGACTGGATACAAGAGGAAAGTGGAACATCCACAGAATACTAGGTTCACAAAGAATGAAATAAATGAAAATATGAATTTCATATTTTTGTCTTTTGACTTTCGCAATATCAATTACTATTTAATGTTTAGAATATTTAGAACTAATAAATATATATATAACATTTTCAATTATTTTAAAACTGTCTGCTTTTCTTAGAAGTGGTTTATTCCGTTTGAAGAAGGGATCTAGCATTGAATACCAAACTTACTGCTAAATAATACTACATTATTAAATTTGTCCATAATTCCTACATCCAATTTGAAAATAAACGATTCCGCCATTCCGGGAACAACTTATCTGGGACTATCGGACGAAAAAGTCGACTTCAACATTAAATATTCAACGTAATATTATCTATGGTGCAATAGCAATGGAGGAAATGTTATTAACGACCCTCTTTAATCACGTAAAAGTAATGCGCAGTATTTTTAAATCATCCATTTATAATAAAAATAATAATAACAATAAGCCTTTTTATTCTGGACTTCTGTTAGGTATAAATACTAGACATGTTCTTGTTTGTTATAATATATCCCGAAGCTAAGTTTGCCTCTTGGTACAGGCCTCCTCTAACATTCTTCTCCAATGATGCCCAGCCGTGAGTTTTAGATCGTCTTCCCATCTTATTTGTTGACGTCCTCTACTTCTCTTGCCATCTCTGGGATACTAGTCAGAGACATTTTTGCACCATTTTTCTTGTGGATCGCGGATCATGTGACCTGTCTATCTCTACTTTTGTAGGTCTATTCGGGTAACTATATTGGAAACTTTAGTTTTATCCCTTATTATGCTACATCTCACTCTGTCCCGTTTTCTTATTCCTGTCAAACTTCTCTCCATGGCTCTCTGGCAGCATTCCAACTTTTTCTGTGGCGTTTGGTGAGTGTCCAAGTTTCACATTCATAGGTGATGACTGGAAGTAAACGTGTCTTGAAGACTTTCCTTTTTACTTGCATACTTAGCTCCTTCGATTTCAAGACTTCTTTCAAAGACCAGTATTACAGCAATCATCCATTTACAGTGAGTATACATAAGGTTTGTTAGTTTGACATTTCAACAACTTAATCCATTCTTATGAGGAACAACGATGTTACTTTAATTTGCTTATATTAGAAAAGGAAGACAAAACCATTCAGTGTTTATGTAATATCCAAACTAAAGTTGCTAACAGACATTATTCGGAGTCGTAAAACATTTTGCCTTTTTTACATTACCTCCACACAGGAGGCTCTGAGGAAAATCGTTTCCCTTAGGACCAAAGAAATTCAAAAATATCTTTGCTTAGGACATTGTAAATTTTTCCAAAACGCTGGCTAAATAAGAAGATAGCACAACATGGCACAATACCTCAAAAATAATTAATGATAATACTTTTGGCCGTGAAAATTTAAAATGATGTCATAATGAATTCAATTAAATAAAAATTCAAAACAATTTTAGTTAGGTTATTATTTCAAGATTTTTTCATTTCAAGACCCCAAGGAAAATAATTCCACTCAGGGCCTATTTCATCTTTGGGGATGCTGTGTGGTCTTTTTAGAGAAAGGAAGGAGAGGATATTCTGGGAAGGAACAAGGTACGAGGGGTGGGTAGGAATGAAGGGGTCAGTGTGTCCAAGAGTGACTTTCAAATGAATCCATCCTTTCTACTGCGATGCAAGGCAATCTTCCGAAAGGGTCCTGCTGTAGAGGTCAAAAGATCTCTCTCAACCAGTCAGGCACAAACGCCGCCAAGATCCGGACAAACCTGACCCCATGAACCCGGGCACTCCTGCCAAGACACCAAACGTTGCAAACCACTTGGGTAGACCTATGGTTATCCAATAAAAGGTTCCCGGGACGGCGGTACCCATACCCGCCTACCAAATTGTAAAAGATACTAGTATTTTCCTGGTGTAAGGACCACTTTTTAGAATTGAAACGTTGCTTGAAATGGCTTTAGCCGTATTTGTTAACCAGATCTGAATCGCCAGATAGTTCCCAACCTTCCCCTTCTCATCTATCCCACTTCCTTCAGCTACACAGCATCGAATCCATAGTCTCACTGGCTCCAGGCGATTGGAAGCAGTTAGGATTCTTGTGCGATACCGACAGTTGGGAATAAATTTTGCGACATAAAAATAGATAACATCATTTTTACGCTTCCTTCTTTACATTTATTAGATCCTAACATAATAGTCCCCAGAAGTTCATACGAATTGAGATAAAAATAATGCGAAAGGCATTGAAATAAACGTAACGACTGCTTTCTATGATCAAAAGAATATTGTTTAGTAAAATAAAAGGTCTCTTTGTGGCTTTATTTTTTGAATCTGTAAGCATAGTTTTATAAAATATTCAAGACTCGATAGGCCAGTGGGAAATAGATTGGCTGTACATTTTTTTTTTCAAATAATTCAGGCTTTCACCCTTCAAGGGTGTTCTAGGTCACCATTTAAAAGTATGAAAAGAGCAAATGTGAATTTATGTAGGTACTATTTTTATTTAAATGGGCAAATTTCAAATTTATATGGAAGTTTGGAATCGAGTTCAGACTTAGAAGAGATGAGATGTTTAATAGAGGGGAGGCAATTTTAGATAAGGCTTGATGAGAGGATATTTGTTGAGAGAGGTAGAAACAAAAAATATGTGATCTAAAGTTCTCACTTCTAGACCACAGAATGTACAATCAGAATGTCAAGGATGTGAATTTTGAAAAGGTGAGAAGGAACAATGTCCAATTGTCATTCGAATAAGTGAGAAAATTTCTTTTTAGGAAAAGTGGGATAGTTCTTGAAACCACGGATTTGATAGGATAGTCCTTTGTATTGAGGCACAGCTGGCTCCCCCGGCTGTACATTATTACGTTGTACGTAGCATCTGATCATTCGTATTCGTAATCCAAGGTTGAGATCATGACTGTAGAGCATCTTTTTCATGCGGATAAAGATTGCACGAGCTTGCTCAATGCGGCATTTGATTTCAACCGAAGGATCCCATCTATCATTTACATTGCCGTCCAAGTATACAATACTCTGTACCTTCTCTAGTTTCGTTCCAGCAATTTAAAGATTTTTATTCAATGAGTTATTTTTGCTTATGAGCATGCATTTTGTTTTATTTATATTCAGTTCTAACCAAGGGTCGACCGAGACAGGTTTTTCGTTCTCGCCCGAGTCCGAGACCGAGCCCAAGAATAAATTAAAATCTCGGCCGAGACCGAGAAAAAATAAATTGAGAAAAAAATTAAAATATGCTATTTTTGCATAAAATAGTGTATTTAAGATTGTAATAAGAATTTGTTTTAAATAGTTTTAATAATCAAAATTGAACAACATGATGTTGTAGCACATAAAAAGCAATTTTTCTGCGTTTTCACCCTTCAAAAAGTGTCGCTAGTAGGCGGTGCTGATAAAAAACTTTTTTGCTGCAGGCTTAGGTACTTGATATGGTGACGAATACCAATACTCAAAAATGACGAATGTGGACGCGCGCGGTAGATTTGAATCCCATTATCCTATACCGTATCTACTTACAACGATCTCGGTTATGGCTCAGAATCTCGGCGATTTTTTGCCGAGAACCGAGACAGAGTTCTCGGTGGAATTTGTAGCCGAGAATGCCGAGACCGAGACCGAAACCGAGACCGAGATCTCGGTCGACCCTTAGTTCTAACCCAAAATTACTTTCTAATTTCTACTTGATTCAGCAGAAGTTGTAGATTACTTGTTAGAAGTACCGTATCATCTGCGTAACGCAGGTTGTTCAGAATCTTCCCATTTATAACAAGGACTTAGCTAGCAGAGGAATTGAATCCATAATGCCTGGCTGGAACTCGGCGCATTTGTTCATTCATCTACTAACTATGGTCCATCACGTTTTGAAATGAGTTGAAAATGGTTTGAATCGAGCAGCTTTTACGTCGTAAGAAATTTTAGGTTGAATGAAACAACCACATATAAATTTTTGTAGGTACACCAGGGTGGATCTACAAATAAAGTTTTTCTGCGATTTCGGATACTTTTCAAAATTTGATTCTGAGTTAGCATTCCATGCTAACTCAGAATCAAATTTTGAAAAGTCATTAAAAGCTATGAAAAAATATTTTTAAAATAGCCCATACTATTTAACCAATTTTACATATATTTTTTTCATCACTTTTAATGACTTTTTAAATGAGGTTCTAAGTTGGTTTCATTCTGAGATGTCCGGTCACCACTTTGGTAGGTAGTCTCAAAATTACACGTTAAATACTCATGACGTAAAAAAACCATTCTCCTTTTGGCCTTGTGCCAGAATAATTCAAAGTTGTGAAAATGTATTTTCACTTGTTTGACTTTTTTCCCAAAATCATTCTATTTACTTTTATTGTCAAAATGGAAATTTTATTACATAATGTAAATATATGTCTGTATTTAACATCTTATCGGCTACCGCGGTTGAGTGGTTATAATTTACGATCCTTGTCTACGAATCCGGAAGTCGTGGATTTAAATTTTGACATTTAATCTGTTTTATATGACAATTCATTCATTTAAAATAATAGACTAAATATAATCTATATTTGCGTCACATTTAAGAGTGGTAGACACTTTCAGTATGGCCCTGGTGAAAGACCAACATTCAGATTTGAAGCGTTGCTTGAAATGACTTTAGCCATGTTTGGTGAGAAGATCTAAATAGCCCGGTACTTCCCCACCTTCCTCATCCACATCTCCGTCCCCTCTCCACATCTTCAATTCACAACGTACCCCTATTGGGGATGCCACAGTCTTACTGGTCCCAGAAGGTTGAAAGCAGTTGATGCTCTTGTGAGGTGCTCTCATAAATTTTTTATTTTATTTTTAGTCTAAATTTGATCGGTGTCTATTCGGTATATATATATTTGTTGCAAGGCTGAAGGGTGGGGGTGTGATAGAGAAAAGGGAGACGGGAAGAAGAAGGTTTCTCTGCTGTTTGGTGTTTAATTCCTTAGGAACCATAGGTGGTCAATCGAGAGGACACCACGCTCCTATTCTGACCCCGTTGAAGTGGAGTAAGAAAATGAAACCCTGAAATCTAAAAAAAAACCAGTGTGCTTTAGACCACACGACTGAAGTAAAACGACAAGACAAACCTCGCCCAATGAACCCAGGTATCCCTGCTAAGTTACCAAACGTAGCGAACGGGGTAACCTACGACCTAGGAGTGACACATGACATTGGGGTGAAATATGACCATGGGGTGGCCTACGACCTTGGGGTGGCCTACGACCTTGGGGTGACCTACAACCTTGGGGTGACCTACGACCTTGGGGTGACCAACGACCTTGGGGTGACCATCTTTATCCTTATCACTCCCCAAGTCAAGCTTGCGTAAAGGCCCGACCGTTCGCCTAGCAATCCGTTCGCCGTCAATAACCGTTCAATAACCGTTCGCATCGATTATCGTTAGCATGACATTTTTCGTAACAATCACCAGTTTTCGTAACGCATTCACCAGCTTACCCCCCAAGTAAAGAAGTTTTACTTAAAAAAAATATGCATTGGCGGCCCACCCTAATGGCCACCCTTATATTCTTGAAGGGTGGCTTTCTACCTACTGATGGAGGTGAAAAAGGGGGGAGTAGGTGGGCGGTGAGGGGTAAGGTGAAGGTGGGGTGCGGAAGAGGGGTTGTTTAGGGGGTGGCAAAGGGAGTGGGTGCTTATTTCGTTACTATCTACTACCTCCCGAAGGCTATGTGGAAGACTTGTATGAAGATTTGTAGCCACGGTAAAAAAAATATTATTGTATTTATTTACATATTTTAATGGTTAGTTATAAATGATGTTGTTTGGTGCTGCGTTCAGACGGGAGTTCAAAAATAAGTTTTTTTTAAATGTTTCTGGCTGTCACTCTCGAACACAGGCCATATCATCGAATTATGGGGGGAAGAATTTATTATTATTTTTAATTTATAAACTAACGTTTAGACAAGATTTTTATGCATAGCACAAAGGGTAACAATTATTATAAGCAATAATTATCAGCCCGAAACACTCATCAACATGGAAAAATCTTCCGAAAAAAGATACTCGCAAAAATAAAGTTGGTTGTTTTCAGGTGGAAAAAATGTAATAACCAGTAATTTTTTAATGAAACACTAGTATATATTGAATTATTTGGCGGGTATTTGATAAGCCCCCATAGCTCAGTGGTCAAGAGCAGCTGACCGGCAATCAGAAGGACACGGGTTCAAGTCCCGTTGGCGGCAAGTATCTTTTCTCGGAAGATTTTTCAATGTTGATGAGTGTTTCAGGCTGATAATTATTGCTTATAATAATTGTTACCCTTTGTGCTATGCATAAAAATCTTGTCTAAACGTTAGTTTATAAATTAAAAATAATAATTAATATTTGACAAGTTTAAGTATTTCCCCAATAAATGTAGTCATAATTTGTCTCAACGCCACCTAGCGAGGGATTTAACACTTACAATGTCTCTCTCGCAAAAATAAAATTGGTTGTTTTCAGGTGGAAAAAATGTAATAACCAGTAATTGTTGAATGAAACACTAGTATATATTGAATTATTTGGCGGGTATTTGATAAGCCCCCATAGCTCAGTGGTCAAGAGCAGCTGACCGGCAATCAGAAGGACACGGGTTCAAGTCCCGTTGGCGGCAAGTATCTTTTCTCGGAAGATTTTTCAATGTTGATGAGTGTTTCAGGCTGATAATTATTGCTTATAATAATTGGAAGAATTTATATCATTTTTAATTATTATTTTTTAATTGTTAAACTAACGTTTAAGACAAGATTTTTATGCATAGCACAAAGGGCAACAATTATTATAAGCAATAATTATCAGCCTGAAACACTCATCCACATTGAAAAATCTTCCGAGAATTTTTTTTTTGTTGTTTTCAGGTGGAAAAAATTTAATAAGCAGTAATTGTTGAATGAAACACTAGTATATATTGAATCATTTGGCGGGTATAAGATAAGCCGCCATAGCTCAATTGGGAGAGCAGCTGACCGGCAATCAGAAGGGCGCGGGTTCAAGTCCCGTTGGCGTCATGTATCTTTTCTCGGAAGATTTTTCAATGTGGATGAGTGTTTCAGGCTGATAATTATTGCTTATAATAATTTATATCATTTTTATTTAAATGGAAAAATTTCATAATTATACGGAAGATTGGAATAGAGAAAAAATGGTGCGTTAGGAAGAGGGCGGCATAGGTATATTATGTTGTTTGTGCATTGCTATTTTGAGCAAAGAAAATGTTTGAAACTTACAAAAATACCTTCTTTAAACCCCGCGAAGGTTTCTGGATTATTACAACTACATGGCAATACGTGTGAAAAGTTTTTTAATCATTACAAAAACTCTTACGAAACTGTCAAAAATTTCAAAATTTTAGAATGACATTTTGCAACCCAATAAAATTCAATTTTCGAATAAACTCTTTAAATTAATGAATTTAATCGAAGTATAGTATTCTACGCACCTATGGTTTTTTTACATTTGCTCCATGTAGGAGGCCCCGAGGAAAAGATAATTCCTTCAGGGCCTATGTCATCTTTGGGGATGCTGTCATCCTCCATCCAGCATCTGGATGGATGCTGGATGGAGGGTCTTTATAGGGAAAGGAAAGGAGTAGTAGTTCTGGGAAAGAAAATGGTATAATTGGGTAGGAATCTGGGGGTCAGTGTGTCCAAAAGCGACAAACGTATGAATACATCCCTCCCACGCAGGCTGGCGAGGTCTAGGTTTCAGACACATCAGCCGCCAAGACCCGGACAAACCTCATCTCATGTCACCAAATGTAGCGAACCACTTGGGTCGACCAATTGCAAAAGTGTTGGTTATCCAATAAATGGTTCCGGGCCGGTACCCATACCCGCCTCACAAATTAGATAGGGAGGGGCTTTTTAGAGAGGGACAACAAAAATATATTTAAACTTATGCAAGTTGCCCCTGGGGTAATTTATCACAAAAACGGCGCTAAATTATCCAATTATTTTTTATTATTATTATTTCCGACTTTCAAACACAGAAAGTGCGAACTGGGAAATTAATTTTTAATAGTTCAAAGGGGACTGAGTAATGTCCAATTCTCTTCTTCAATTATTAAGTTATACAATCAGGCTTATAAGCTTCTACAAGTTATTCCTAATTATCAATTTTTGTGATTATTATGAAAGAAACTGAATTTGCCACGTTAACCAATAAAACCATATATGAAAAGGGTTTTATGAACAGGAGAGTTTGTACTTGAAAGTGTTTTTTATATACCTTATACTTTATTTTATTAAAAGACTTATAAAAAAATTACCTATATTTTTAGGGGCCAAGATATGTTCTACACGCAGTATTTAATTGAAGCATCTCTAATACTTATAAGCGAACAAATTTTCAAAACAAAAACATATGATTTTGTATGATTTTGCATTATTTAGTATGGCTTCATCTTAAAGATTAAGGCGTAACACAACGAGAAATACTCCCACACTGATTGCAAGCGGCGATCGATTTTACCCATCATGTAGATTCAACCTTACTGGTTAAGTCTTGGCTCTGCCATTGGCGGAAAGCAGAACAAACCGGACAGGAACCAAGGGCGTCACGTAATAATAACGTTTTACCAATATTTCATAAATGAAACCCGTAATGGTATCAACTTTTAATATTTGCATTAACACTCAAAATTGGCTGTTAAAAAACTGGAAACTCTTCATAGTTGGATTCCCAAAGTATTGCTATTGTTGAATACATTTTCTTTAATAAAAAATAAAAAATAAAGAAAAATAAAATTAATGGAAATCTTCGCACCCCGCCCACTAACGCACAACGTGTACCGCCGCACAGCCTCAGTCGTAAGCGGCTTACGGCGGGCGGTGGTGGGTGGATGAGGAGCTGTGGCGCGCCTGCGCAAGAAACTCTGCTGAATAAATGTAGGATGTTTTAATATGTACGTGGAAGGTTCTACAGGAACGTTCCGTGTTGATACTGACTGCGATGTTGTATTTTGTAGGGGGACGTACATACTACGTATATATTTATATAGATACGGTACAAGGTGATTAGAAAATAACCATATATCTAAACAAACAACATTAAAATATATCTAAGTAAACATGATGTTGAAGAAATAATAAAAAATATGAACTGACATCAACACAACCTACAGTCAACAAACGTGAAGATGTGGAATCAACAAACGTATTGAACAATCGTGAAGTTTTTTTGAAGTAAAACTTATTTACGCACGCTCGACTTGGGGGCAAGGGCGGATCCAGGGGGGGGTCATGGGGGTCATGACCCCCCCCCCCCCCTGGGCTGGGTCCAGGACCTAGGTGGACCTACTTTTTACTTGTATCTATTATTATCAAAATTAAATTATGACTTCTAGTGACTTGACCACGACTATGTGACCCCCCCTGGCGCTATGTGACCCCCCCCCCTGGCGCCAAAGCTGGATCCGCCCTTGCTGGGGGGTAAGCTAGTGTATGCGTTACGAAAAGTGGTGTTTGTTACGAAAAATGTCACGGGAACGGTAATCGATGCGAACGGTAATCGATGCGAACGGTGATCGATTGCTAGGCGAACGGTCGGGCCTTTACGCACGCTTGACTTGAGGAGTGATAAGTATAAGGGTAAGGATAAGGATGGTCACACCAAGGTTGTAGGTCACCCCAAGGTCGTAGGTAACCCCAAGGTTGAAGGTCATCTAAGGTCGTAGGTCATCCCAAGGTCATAGGTCACCCAAGTTCGTAGGTCACCCCAAGGTCATATTTCACCCTAATGTCGTGTGTCACCCCTAGGTCATAGGTCACCCCGTTCGCTACGTTTGGTAACTTAGCAGGGATATCTGGGTTCATGGGGCGAGGTTTGTCTTGTAGTTTTACTTTAGTCGTGGGGTCTAAAGCACGATCGTTTTCTCTTTAAGTGAAAACCTCTTTAGCACCGTTGTGAATTGGAACTCGATAAAACGGAAGCGAGCGATACTAAAAAGAAACAAACACATAGGGTAAAGGGGGGCAAAGTGGAAGGGGCGGACAAAGTGGAAAGTTCACATAAGTCATATTTGTACATATTTGTCGGCTGAAGGAGAGAAGCTATTTTTGTATTTTTTTTTGTTTTTATATTTTATGCCTGCATACTGTGTGGATCAAATTCAATAGTATTTTTGCTTTATATTTGTTTATGTGCAAGTGTTGTAAACAGTCATTTCCTGCACTGTTTACTAGTATAATTTCGTAAATATTGTTAAGTGTATATATGTATGTAAAAGCCTAAATGGGCGTAAATAAATAAATAAATAAATAAATAAAACACAAAATAGCGACTTCCCCCCGTGGCGCTCACTTACCGCAAGTCGCATGTCGCCCTTGTGCCCCTGATGAAATTTACCACGGCTGCGGCGACCTAGCGCGGTGCACTTGTATGTTGAGTGATTTGTGCAGATTCCTTACGAAAACATTCAAACTTCAACGGTTAATTTTTCATTGAAAGGTGAGGATTTAGTTATATGCTATTTATTATTGTCCAACGTTATTTTAATACATCTGTGATATTTTGATACGATTTTTCGATATATATATTTTTTGTTCCTTTCACACCATTTGGGCAAAGTGGAAAGTTGTATGTGAGAGCAAAATGGAAACCTTTCCACTTTGCCCGCGCTCGTAAGATGTCCAGTTTTACTCTAATATAACAAAAATCAATTGAAAGAAAAAGTAGTCAAAAAGATGAAAATTATCAAGGAAAGAGAGCAGGAAGTAAAAAATACAAAAGAAAATAAAAATTGAGAAAATGGAACAAAAAAAAAAAATTTCAAAAACACAAAAAATCTGCAAGAAAGATGAGAAACCATTTTATGGAAGAGAAACAAAGTTAAAGAGAAAATTAATTTTCAACCTAAGCCTGGCACATCAAAACAACAACATTTTACACTTTACATGTTTTGCAAAGAAATTTACATTGATCATCCAACTGAAGAATGGATTCAATGTAATGTCTATCAAGAATGGGCACATGAACTGTGTGTCGATATTGGAATGATGGAAAATTTACCTGCTTTAATTGCCAATCCCATCAGAGGAATCATGCTATCGTATTCTGTATTTTATTGTTCTATATTATATGTTTCCACTTTACCCTTTCCACGTTTCCACTTTGCCCTGCTATGCGGGCAAAGTGGAAAAAAGTTAAGTTTTCAAAACTGGGTCTCCATTACCAAAACTGTTCTCTTTTAGTATTATTTTTTTTCAATTAGCAAAAATATGTAAGTTTCTTGTTTTAATAAACTTTTAAAAACTAAAAAAAAAATACATTTTCTTAATTAATCTGTACACCGAAGTTAAGTTTTCCACTTTGCCCCCCCTTCCCCTACGTCTTTAGGATTTAGCCTGCGAGAGAATGAGTTAGTTCAATGAAATATTTATTTATTTCACGGGTACTCGGTTCCAATATAGTACCATAAATCCACGGTCCCACGTAAGTCTAGTGGTTTATAGCGCCTGATGAACATCAGCGGCCAGACATTTAGCAACCAAGGATAGAATCCCACGAAATCCAAAAACAAATAAATTTTATTTTTGTAAAATCAATATCCAATCTTCAACCCACTCCAAAATGAACACGCAAAGAAAACACAAAAGAAAGTAACATCTAGCGACTCCGAAGAAGAAAACACAAATACTAACAAGGTGACTGTGGTGTATCGATCCGGCAGGGGATCAGGGGGCTCAGAGGCTGTATTTCAGTTATCACTGGCCAGAACCATTATAGCTAGCTCCTAGTTAGGTAGACTACCGCAGTCCGAATTGTATACGCAAAGTATAAATAAAACCAGATACGAAGAAGAATCTATTTTATTCCGAAGTAATCTCCATCCGAAGGATTGTGAGAATCTGTTAGTGTGTCCACTAAATAACAGAACACTACAGCTGGCGCAGACGGTAGGATCACTACAGTGACCAAATGTATAGTCACTGATAAAAAAGTGTTTTGTAGTCTCCCCACTCTTGTCTACTTTTTTTTTTTGAAGGTTTCACTTCTACCGCGTGTGAATTGCACACTTTGATTTTTTTAAATATTAATTCCACAAAAGAGGCTCTAAGGAAAATATTGTCATATTTGGGGATGCTGTGTGGATGGTCTTTTGAGGAAAGGAAGGAGACAAAGTTCTGGAAAGTGAAAAGGTATGAGAGCTGGGTAGGAATCCAGGGGTCAGTGTGTCCAGAAGTTTCGAACTTATGAAACCATGACTGCAGTGCAAGGCGATGTTCAGAGAGAGTACTACTGGTCAAAAGGTCTCCCTGAACTAGTCTCTCCCGACCCGGCCTGCCACGCAGCTAGTGAGCAGATGAATCCACCGCCGAGACCCTGACTTTGACGACCTCCGTAGTCCAGTGGGTAAGACACTTGACTCACAATCCGGAGGTCGCGGGTTCAAACCCGGCATGCGCAAATAAATTTTATTTGATTAATTTGTGTTATTTCACAATTAATTCGTTTAAAATAATATATAGTATATTTGCGGCATGTTCCAGAGTGGAAGATACTATCAGTATCGCCCTGGTGTAAGACCACCATTCAGAATTGAAACGTTGCTTGAAAATGGCTTTAGCCGTGTTTGGTGACCAGATCTGAATAGCCAGGTACTTTCCAATCTTCCTCTTCCCCACCTCCTTCCCCTCCCCACTACCTTCAGCCTCACAACATACCCCAATTGGGGATGCCATAGTCTCACTGGCTCCAGACGGGAGCAGTTGAGATTCTTGTGCGGTATTCATTGTAAAAAAAAAAAAAAATCTCACTCGATGAACTAAGTCACCCCTGCTAATTCATCAAACGTAATAAACCTTTGAGAGTGACCTATGGCAGGAGTGTTGATTATTCAATAAATGGTTCCCGGGGCGGCGTTAACCATACCCTCTTCCCAATTTGGAACGACCATTCAGAATCGAAACATTGCTTGAAATAGTTTTAGCCATGTTTGATGACCAGATTTATGTTCGTCTTCATCTTCCTCTTCCCATATCCTTTCCCTCGCGACTACTTTTAGCTTCACAACATACCCCAATTGGGAATGCCATGGTCCAACTCTCTCCAGACGTTTGATGGCAAATAGTGCTCTTGTGCGTTGTTCACATAAAAAATTAATACAATGCATCATACCCTCAGATACCTTATACGAGTATAAGCCACCATTTTAGTTACTTTCTGTCTTTACCATTGACATAAATTTTTTTTTAAGAAATTTGTAAAATTTTCCGGGTTACGAATAGGTGAAAAATTATTAAATTCCCCTCACCATGACATATTTTTTTTTTTTTTTAGGAAAGTAATTTCCTTCAGGGCCTATGTCATCTTTGGGGATGCTGTGTGGCGGGTTTTTTTTAAAGGAAAGGAAGGAGAGGGGAGTTCTGGAAAGGAAAAGGGTTTAAGGGGTGGGTAGGAATCTGGGATTCAGTGTGTCCTGGTCATCCGCCTCTAAGACCTAGACCCCTAGACCCCATAAACCCGGGTATCCCCGCTAAATCACCAAACGTGAACCACTTGGGGTGACCTATGACATAGGTGTTGGTTATCCAATAAAGGTTCCCAGGGCGGCGGTACCCATTCCCACCTCTTAAATTGAGTAATCTTGCAAATGGGAAAAGTTGTTTGTGCTTTGATGGAGAACTTCACTAGCAGAGAATTGAAATCGCAAAGTGCGAACCCAACATATTGGACCACTTAACCATTAACAGGAATGCACGATTTTGAATCTTTTGGGATAAAAAGAAAAATTTTGTAAGAACTGTTTTTAAAAATATATATCGTAGTAAATTTTTTGTAACCCTGTATGTAGCTACATATAAAGGTACATACAGGGTTGTCAAATATATGCCCGTACATATTCTATGTGCGGTGTGTGCGTTTTACGTTTTCCGTTTTCCACTTGACGATGTTTAAAGAAAGTAGATAGTTTTCCTGGAGAAAAGTCAAACAATGAACTGATAAAAATAATAGTACATTAAAAAAATGTATCTGTTGACATTTATGTTTAACTAGCTGGTTCCAGGCATGCGTTGCAATGCCATATTCAAAGAAATAAATTGTTTCTTCGTGCATGTCCTATCCCGTGCGTCCCTGTTCCCCTTCCGCATCCCCTTCCACCTTCCCATCCCGCAAGTCCCCCTCAAAAAGAACAGCTGTCTGCTAAATTCAATTTCAGCAAACGCGCGAAATGTCAAACGTGCGAAGTTAAAATAGTCGTTAAGTTTTCTGAAATTATCCAATTTTATGCGCAATTTTCTTAATTTTTCTTTCCGTAAGAACCTTTTACAAAGTATAAGAAAACATTTTAAAAAGATGAATGTAATAGGTAAAGTCGTTCTGAAGTTATGGCGTGACCAAGGGAAATAGGGATTCATTTAGATTTTAGATATATATTGACTAATTAAATAACCATCATTACACTACTGCAGAAGTAGACAGAGAGGATGTACCAAAAAAAAAAACTCGGTTTTGGCATACACTCCTTGCTTCATTGACATTCAAACATCGTCTCATACGTACACTTCTGTTATTTTGACTCTTGAAAAGGCCCGACTCAAGTATTTGGTTCATTAATCGTGCCATGTCTTCCTTGGGCGTTCCCGATTTCTAGAAACCATTCACATTTGTATCATATATTCTTCTTCCCTTATCTCTTCGTCCATTCGCTCTACATCTAATAATAATAATCTAAGCTTCCCTTTTTAATCTCTCTCATTACACTTGCTTTCTTTTCGAATTTCCACAATTTTCACGTGAACATATATGACGGTAAAGCAGCATAATAAATAATTTATTTTTGTTATATTTATGGTTTGTTCATAATTTCACGAATTCAGAATTGAATACGGAATCATAGGATGGGGATCTGCTACACATAAATATATACACAACCTAAAGATTCAAAAAGGAATCATTTTTTATTTAATTGAATATAATAACTTGTAATATAATATAATATATGGGTAGTCCCACAAAGCTGTGACAGATCAGCTTGTCTGTAGGTTCTACCATTTAATATTATCACATAACATACATTAGCCTAAGTTACAATATTAATACCTAATTTAAGATTTAGGATAGATAAATATGTTGTTCATTTATTAACCACTTTTTTGTCAATTTATGGCAGAGTCCATATTGAAAGTACCCATTAGAACGCTTTCAATGGAAATTTTCAATACCTTTGACGTATCAAATGTACCTACAACAAACATATGACAAAAATATATGATTGAAGATTTTAAAAAATACTGAATCCTCTACTAAACCCCGTTTGCAGAACACAAAATATTCCAAGTTATAAAACCACGTCGGACAAAGAAACTACACATACTTTGCAACAAAACTCCATGACATCCACGCAGCAGGTGGGCAGACTCATACGCCGCCAAGACCTGGACAAACCTCACCCCATGAACCCGGGCACCCCTACTAAGTTACCAAACATAGCGAATCACTTGGGGTGACCTATGGCAGAGGTTCCCAGGGCGGCGGTACCCATTCCCGCCTCCCAAAGTGATTTCCTGCCCATATGGGATGGTCCGATGCTCTATAGGGAACCCGCTTGCGCAGCGCGAGTATAAACTGTGCGCCCTAAAGTTTAAGTTTAGACTTACGGAATTTAATAATTCGTTTGTATGAAAGCACTATGAAACAATATTACAAGGATAGACGAGACCTATAGATAGGGGAACGTACCCATACTATGTGACCTGTTCAGAGGGGGGGGCTCTTCAAAATACCACGCTTGGTAAAATTTATTATTAAATAATCTAAAAATATTTACATACACTAGAAGACAGACATAAAATAAACGACTTAACATTTTTATTCAAAACTAGCTTTTTCCCGCGGCTTCGCTCGCATGGTATTAGGGGTTTCCCACTCCGCCTCCTCCACCTTCCCTCTCCCCACTCCACTTCCCCCGCCACCCTCTTCCCCTCAACTTTCCTCCTCCACCACCACCCTCCCAACACCTCCTTTCCCCCTCCCCACTCCCCCCTATCACCTCTCGTATTCCACACATTCTTTCCCGATACATTTAGTTTTCAAACTGCTCGCGTGCCACCTATTACAATTTTTTGTACAAATTTCATAATGCCAGAACTCAATAGTAGTTTTATAAATAATAATAACGAACAAAAAAAAAGAATTATCCAATTTGGTGCAGTCGTTCGGTTTTATGCGCATACATACATTTCGGTGATACATTTTTAGAGATAGTTATTAAGTACGATGCCAACAAAGCACTCTTTTTAGGGTGAATTGCCTCATTAAAAAAAACATCGTTTCCAAGGCGACAATTGGTTTGCTTTTTTTCTGACATTTGCAATAAATCGATTTTGTTAGGAACAGAAAACGTATGATAAATAATTTCGTAACGCCAGAGATTATTCATAACGCCAGAACTTACCAATATATATATCCTATAGATCTCGCAAATAATGTAGCTTTGTATTAGTGAAAAAAATTTTAAAATCCATTTAGCAGTTTTTACGTGAAAGAGTAACAAACATACATCAATACAAACTTTCACCTTTAAAATATTAGTACGATACTTAACTCTAAATTTGACTGTTGCGAACTCCTGCCGCTCATAAACTTACGAATATCGACAGTAACTACACGACAAAATACACTATTCTACTGTAGCATTCATAAGCGGAACTACATTGCCGACTCTCCGATACAAGAATTTCACACTATGGGAAATCAGTACTTAGGTTTTTTTTTTTTTTACATGAGCTCCACACAGGAGGCCCTGAGGAAAATAATTTCCCTCAGGGCCTATTTCATCTTTGAGGATGCTGTGTGGAGGGTTTTTTTTAAGTAAAAGGAATGAGAGGAGAGTTCTGGGAAGGATAAGGGTTTAAGGGGTGGGTAGGAATCTGGGGTTCAGTATGTCCTGGTCATCCGCCTCCAAGACCTAGACAAACCTCACCCCATAAACCCGGGCACCCCTGCTAAATCACCAAACGTAGCGAACCACTTGGGGTGACCTATGGCAGAGGTGTTGGTTATCCAATAAAGGTTCCCGGGGCGGCGGTACCCATTCCCGCCTCCCAAATATTGACTTTAACATAAACTTGGCGAATTTTGTTGATCTTGTAAAAAACCAATTCCAAAATTATTCCTAAACATATCTGTATTTTTGTAAACCTATGAAATTGCTGTATTTTTGTATTTTTATGACTTGCGTGCTTTTTTATCTAATTTTATTTTTATTATTTCTGTATCTATTTAAAAAATCATCTGTCATGAATTAATTGTACTACCAAACATGTAAAAGCCCTTTGGGCGTTAAATGAATAAATAAATAAAATATAAAAAATGAGCATTGAGGGGCTTAGGTTTTTAGGCACCGGGGGGAGGGGGGGGGGTTAAAAATTACAAAAAGTTGATCACGTAGTATGGGTACGTTCCCTAGGTACTATTGCAGATATAATCTCCTTCAGGTTAGTGCACATTTTCATTATAGATACGTTTAGGCAATTCTTAACCATAATTTTTGTAGATAATTGATTATTTGGTACATTTCTCAGGGTTTGAACCCTCTTTTATTGGGGCGATTTATACGCTCCACTGGTTTTTACCACACATACGCCTAAGAATTCTATTATCCAATAATAATACAGTACACAGCATAGAACATGATCTGAGAAACACCAGAACTGAACGAAGAGTATGGTAGTTACCTATAAATTAACTACGAGTACATCTGAATAAAGATACGACAAATTGCACAAAAACAAACAAAAAAACCCTCAAGGCCTAGGTTATCTTCATCATCAAGGGATGCTGTGTAGAGGGTCTTTTAAGGGATATTAAGGAGAGGAAGTTCTGGAAAAAAAATGGCGTGAGCGATGAATAGGAATACGGGGTCAATGTGTCCAGGAGTGACGGACGTATGAATCCATCCCTCCCACTGCGGTGTGAGGAGATGGGTTGGGAGAGTCTGGCTGGTGAGATCTAGGTTAGGTCTCACTCAAACAGTCTCTCCCGCTTCGGCCCGCCACGCAGAAGGTGATAGACCTCACCCCATTAGCCCGGGTACCAGTCACTAAACTTAGTGAACCATTAGGAGTAACCTATGGCGGGGGTGTCGGTTATTCAATAAATGGTTCCCGGGGCGGTGGTACCCACACCCGCCTCCCAAATTGATTCATGCAATATCATAAGTTTTTCTAGTTTAAGTGTAGATCAGCCCTGATGAATGCGAGTTGCACTGTATTTTTTTATTGTACTTTTCTGTCTGGAGACAGTAAGACTATGGCGTCCCCAATATTGGTATGTTGTGATGCTGAAGTGAGAAGGGGGAGAAAATGGAGCAGAGGAAGGTGGGGAAGTTCAGATCTAGTCTCCAAACACGACTAAAGCCATTTCAAGCAACGTTTCAAATCTGAATGGTGGTCTTACACCAGGGCGATACTGAGAGTATCTTCTTTTCTGGAACATTTATTATTTTACGTGATAACTTGTGAAAATACAAATCAATCAAATATTTTTTTCTGCGCACGCCGGGATATGAACCCACGATCTCCGGATCGCTAGTCGAAAGGCTTACCCTTCGACGAGAGTATAACTACTTATTTCTGTATGCGGCCGCATACAGAAATAAGAAGTTATACGTAAATACTAGCTTTTGCCCCCGGCTTTGCTCGCATAGTATTTGGGGGGTTCACACAGCGGCTCCAACCCTCCCTCCCCCCCCCCCTGACCCCCTACCCACCCCCCCTCCCCCCTCCTCCTTCACCCTCTCCCCACCTCCTATCCCCCCCTCCCACCCCCTCCATCCCCGTTCCATTCATTTTTCAAACAGCTCGCGTGCCTATTGCAATTTTTTTATACAAATTTCATAATGCCAGAGCTCTAACCTATAGCCTATATGTTATTCTGATGTATGAGCTAATTGTAAAGTTTCAATAAAATCCTTTCAGTAGTTTTTGCAAGAAAGAGTAACAAACATACATACATCAATACAAACTTTCGCCTTTATAATATGAGCAGGCTTTATAATTTTTCAATCCAAAACAATCTTTTTTAATACGTTTTATTTTATTTTAATCAAACGTGTAAAAGTACGAACATTTATTTAATTAGCCTGCCTGAAGCAAATCCTCAGTAACAATATTATGACATCGGTTTTCTTTCGTATAAGAATATATCCAACTTTTTATTAGGGTTTCTTTATATTGTTATGAATAAATAAAGATATTTTCAATACACACGCCCCCCTTCGAACTCCTAATAGATGCGGTCTCATGTTTCACAGCCGATGGCCATTAACAATTCAATATGTGCTGAGTTTGACGTCGTTTCGTTTAGCGGCCCGTTATTAGATATAGTCCTGTGTACCGCTGCTGGGAAAGTGGAAGTATTCCCGCGGGTACAAGGCTTTCGCGGTCTCGGAGGGTGCAGAAGTGGGGGTGGGGTCGATATTCACTCGATTTGTCGTCAAACTAATAGATTATTAAATATGCAATACTTCCTTTTGTGGGTAGGTTCCGCACAATGGTTCCATTTTGGGAGGATTTCCTTTTTTTTATAGTGATACCTCAGAAGAGTCTCAGCTGCTCCCGTCTGGAGCCAGTGAGACTATGGCATCCCCAATTGGGGTATGTTGTGAGGCTGAAGGTAGTGGAGAGGAGAAGGAGATTGAGAGGAAGAGGAAGGTGGGGAAGTACCTGGATATTCAGATCTGGTCACCAAACACGGCTAAAGCCATTTCAAGCAACGTTTCGATTCTGAATGGTGGTCTTACACCAGGGCTATACTGAGAGTATCTTCCAGCCTGGTAGGTGCCGCAAATATACTATATATTATTTTAAATGAATGAATTGTGAAATAACACAAATTAAACAAATAAAATTTATTTGCCACGCCGGGATTCGATCCCGCGACCTTCGGAATGTGAGTCAAGAGCCTTACCGCTGGACTACGGCGGCCGTCTTCGCCCAGATTTTATTTTTGTTCTACATGTTTGATTTCATTACTATTTTAGGGGTATGGGTGCCGTCGCCGGGAACCATTTATTGGATAACCAACACCTTCGACAGATAACGCCAAGTGGTTAATTAAGGATAATGACGTAGCTTGGGGTGCCCGGATTCAAGTGGGTGAGGTTTTTCTAGGTCTTGGCGGCGGATGCGTCTGCACACTTACTGCGTGGCGCGCCGGATCGAGAGAGACTGGTTGAGAGAGATCATTTGGCGTGTTCAGCAGCACTCTCTCGACCCATCACCTTGCTCCGCAGTTTGAGGGTTGGTCACTCTTGGACCCGCTGACCCCCAAATTTCTACCCACCTCAGATACCTCTTTTCTTCCCTGAACGTTCTCTTCCTTCTTTTGAAAGACCCTCCACACTGCGTCCTCAAAGTTGACTTAGGCCCTGGGGGAAATTATTTTCCTCTCGGCCTCTTGCATAAAAAACTTTTCCCACTATTGGGGTATGTTTTAGGGTCAAATGTAGTTGGGAGGGAAAAGCGATGAGGAAAAGGATGGTATGGAAGTACCTGGCTATTCAGATCTGGTCACCAAATACGGCTATAGCCTTTTATAGAGTGATTCATGAGGAAGGTTTAAGTATATAATTTGTTAAGATTTTGTGTAAATTGATCGAAATATATATAGATAAAGGAAGCGGGCTAGCAAGCGGGTGGCGTGGATTTGATTTGTACACAAATTAACAGATGGCGTTGATTATAAAGGTTAGGCAACCAACCTGTAGATGGCTTGGCGTTTCGTTAGCCACAGCAACGCGTGGCAAGGCCAGCTAGTAAAATATAATCAATTCAAATACATACAATCAAAATCAATATACATAAAAATGAATCCCTGTTTTTCTTGGTCATGCCATGACTTCAGAACGACTTTACCTATTTCATTAATCTTTTTTTTTTAAAGTTTTCTAATATTTTGTAGAAGGTTTTGAAGTTTTTTCGTTATTTGTTTTTGGGGTGTTATGCCGTGTTGCGCTACCTCCTCCTTTAGCCAACGACATATCTGCCCTGATGATGGAAACCGTAACGCTGTCCGAAACGTTGGCTAAAGGAGGAGGTAACACCCCAAAAACAAATAACGAAAATGCTTTTGGCCGTAAAAATCTAAAATCATACCCAAGGTTTTGAAGGTTTAAGAAAATTGCGCAGAAAACTGGAAAATTTCAGAAAACTTAACGACTATTTTAACTTCGCACATTTGACAGTTCGCGCGTTTGATGAAATTGAATATAGCAGGCAGCTGTTTTTTTTTTGTAACAAACGAGTTGTCTACGGATTTTGAAAATTATAGATATTTTAAATAGGTACCAAATTTTATTGATTGTTCTTACTTATAATATACAAAAATGAATATTTATAATACATATATAAAAAAATAAAATTTGAATAAAAAAAATTGTTATAGGTGGCACACGATCTGTTTGAAAACAGAATGTACTGGGACTGAATATATGGAAGGAGATGCGGGAGGGGAACGGGGACACACGGTAAAGGTGATTCAGGGAGAAACAAGTTTATTTCTTTGAATAAGGCATTGCAACGCATGCCGGGAACCAGCTAGTAAACAATATAATCAAATCAAAAACACAAGTAGAAACAAATCAAGTCATCAAACTTAGCGAAGCACTTGGGAGTGACGATGACCGGATTCATGCCGGGTTGTTGGGCGTCTAATTGTAAATGGCATACCCGCCTCCATAATTGATTATTAAATAGTTGTGTGGTAAAAAGAAAAACAAAGAATTCTACCCCAACTTTAAAATCAATATGTCAAAATATAACTTTTGACTTGATGTTTTTCCGCAGTACAGTGACGACGTAAGAATGATAATGTGTTACCTAGAATTCAATGGCTTCCTTACCGTCACAAGGAAAACATAAAAATTACCTGTGAGCGAAGGCAAGGCAAATCGAGTATTATTCAGGTATTCGTAGTCTACGTAAGAAGTTAAGGTTTCTCGTTATGAAGGAGGTACTCTTGTGGCATTATATTGAAGTGAAAACTTCTTTATTTATTTATAACATTACATTTGATACATTTGTATGGCAAAAATAACATAATTATAACATTGAAAAATAACTGTAAAATGTGTATAATTGTTATTATGTCTTGTGGGTCGATATTAGTTCCTAGCTCCTAGCTAGGCAGATTGCCCGTTCTAAGGAACCAAATGCTGGTGAGAATGCAAAAAAAAAAAAAAATTTAACGAAATGTTCATTTTAATTTTTTAAATTAAATATACCTACATTAATAAAAATGCCAGAAAATTTATTCTGTAACAGAAAAAGAAAAAGAAAAGAAAAATGTTTTTTTTTTTTATTTAAATAATATACGTACTAAATTTTTACTAAATGTGCCGTTAATAGGCCATGTAAAATTTAAAGTGACATTATTTAAAAGTTTTTCAGATTCCACCCTACCTAAGCACCGTTGTGTTTTGAAACTCAATGAAACGGAAACGAGCGACACCAAAAAGAGACAAACACTTACATCTGTAGGATTTAGTCTGCGAAAGAATGAGCAATAAAATACTAACAGTTAAAAACCCGCTCCGCAGGTTTTGGCTGCTAGGCCCTGCGGGCGACTTTGGCTCGGCTTCACCCAATTTAAGTGTGAGTGACCATTTTACAAATTCGAAAGGAACCGGGTTCCAAAAATAGCAGGTTCCTCGGATCCATTGACAGTTAGTCACCGGGACAAAGTAACCGCGACAGGCAATGACGTCATATTGTATAATATATAGAAGCGTGGTATTATTATTTACAACTGCCTGTTTAAATAATAAGGGGTCGTCCATTAATCACGTGACGTTTTTTAGCAACTTTTTAACCACCCCTCTCTGGTGATATGTGGTGAGGTTTTAAACTAACCCCCCCTACCCAAAATGACTTCAGAATATTATCACGAAAAATAAATACACGTGATATCTCATTATACCCCCCCCTCGTGATATTTCGAGGTTTTTTCCGAACACCCCCCCCCCCCTTCCTTTCCCCCGTTCCTTCGTACCCGAAAATAATAATCATATTATCATCAATCTATTCATACCCGGAAAGATTCACGAAGTTACAAATCCAATAGTACTTATACCAGTCAGCGGCAGGTCCTCATGCGATATGTTAACGTAAGTGGCGCTATCCTTTGGTATTACTGGCTACTTGCTTGAATTAGGTTCTATTACAAAAGTAGCTTTTTAACAAACTTCAAGTTCGAAGATGGTTTTGCACAAGGCGCGGCGTCAGACATGTATTCGAAGTGGGATTTTTACATTTCAACCGTACAGACGTAAGCATGTTAATAACGTCCGATTTATTTACTTCACGGGTAGGTAGGTACTCAGTTCCAATATAATACGATAAAGCAGCGGTCTCCTCTGGTCTACTCTAGTGGTATAAAGCACCTGACAAACCTTAGCGGCCAGACATTCAACGGACTAATGATCGAATCCTACTAAATCCAAAAAAAAACATTTGGTATTTAAAAAAAAATCAATATCCAATCTTAAAACCACTCCAAAACGAACAGGCGAAGAAAACACAAAAGAAAGTGACATCTAGCGACTCCGAAGAAGAAAACACAAATACTAATAAGATGACCAAATGTATAGGAAAAGGTGCACCTACTGAATTTCGACGACAAAAATATGGAAAAAATCATCCTTCACGTTAATAAAAAAAAGTGCTTCGTAGTCTCCCCTCTCTTGTCTACTTTAGTTTTCTGAAGGTTTCACTTCTACTGCGTGTGCATTGCGCACTCTGATTTTTCTTATTTTTCTGTCGTGTTCTTTTTCATATTTTCGTTTAGATTTATGAGTATTATCTTCTTCAATGTAAATACATATAGTAAATACGGATTTATAACCAAGGTATCCTTACATAAGCAAATTCCACTTTTTACTGTCTTACACCAGGGTTGGTATCAGTGCTCCATTGTGGACTGCTAGCCCAAAAGAGAAAATATTTTGATTGAAAAATCTCCAGTATATTAGTTTCAAATTACACGGCAGTTTGTTAGGGCGTTCCCTCTCTGGTCCCACACAGCCAGGGCCGGATCAGGGGATTATCTAATGTTGTCCGCAACATGTCGGGCATTAGTGCACTGGGAATTCATTAGCTCGCCATCCCCCGGGGTGCGGGTTCTGCTCCCTGAGGGGATTTGCTCACCCAACCCGCGGAGCGAGACTTTATTTTGTAAGAGGTCGGCCCTATTAACGCTGTTTTGGTTGCGGAATGAATTTTGTTGCAATCGGTAACAGGTGGCTGAGAATTGATTACATTTTGTTATTTTGAGGTTTGATTTAAAACTGTGGTGAGGTATTAATCAATATCTGGCTTGTGGTCACCAACAAAACGATTGCTTCAAATATGCAGGAAGATGAGGGGTTGTAAAAGATCATTGCCGCTTGCTTGATGATTTCTGACTCCAAGTACAATTTTGAGAAGCCCACTTGCTTCTCCTGAAAGTTGCAGATGTTGTGAAATGAATGTACAAACAGGATGTGTCCAAATCCACGGTGCTGCATCTCTTGGGTAGATTCAATGGGTAGTTAGGTAGTTCCATTGTTTTGGTTTTCTCTTGTCCTTTTTCCTCTACGGCGCACCGTTTTTGAGATATAAGCGGAAACCCGAAAATCGGGACCTTCTACCCCCCCCCCCTCTCCCCCCCCCCTCCCCCTAGCTCACCACCTAGACGTCAGGACTTTTAGTATGTTCACACCCTAAGCACCCTGAACAAGTTTCTGAAGGAATCGCTTAGGTTCCTGCTAACGCACTCTACACCTCCTTTTGGACTATTCATTGACTGGACTATAAATATTTTGTCGGAAGAAAATCATGTCATTAAAATTAATCGTTCATAAAATATCAAAAGAGTTTAACCCTCGTGCTAATTTATCCGCTTTTAGGAAAAACCATTTTAGTCAGAAATGTGATCTAAACGGTGTTTGAAAGAGAAAACACCACGCTTTATATTCAAATCTAAAAGAAAACCTGAAAAATTAAAATGTACACCTTGAAACCAAAGTTTCCGACCACAATTTGAAAATAAAAGATAAAACTCCGGGATTTTTTATTTATTTTCTTTATGTAAATACCTCACACAAGTCTCACCTGCTCCCGTCTGGAGCCAGTGAAACTATGTGGAATCCCCAATTGACGTAAGTTATGTGGCTGAAGGTAGTGGGGAGGGAAAGGAGGTGGCGAAGACGAATATGGGAAAGGAGGGGAAGTACTTGGCTATTCAGATCTGGTCACCAAACTCCTTTCGTCTCATAACATACCACAGTTGGGGTTGCCAAAGTCTCACTGGCTCCAGACGGTTGAGAGCAGTTGGGACTCTTAAAATGTCAATACCGCACAAGAGTCCCAAATGTTCCCGATCGCCGGGAGCCAGTGAGACTCTGGCATCCCCGATTGGGATATGTTGTGAGGCTGAACAATTTGAGAGTCGGTTATGGGTACCGCCGCCCCGGGAACCATTTATTGGATAACCAACACCTCTGCCATATGTCACCCCAAGTGGTTCGCTACGTTAGCAGGGGTGCCCAGGTTCATAGGGTAAGGTTTGTCCAGGTCTGAGATGCGTCTGCCCACCTGCTGCGTGGCGGGTCGGATATAGAGAATGTGGTTGAGAGGGTCTTTTAACCATTCCAGCCGGACTCTGTTGACCCATCGCCTTGCACCGCAGTTGGAGGGATGGATTCATACGTCCTTCACTCCTGGACACATTGACCCCCAGATTCCTACCCACCCCTCATAACTTTTTCCTTTCCAGAACTTATTGTACTTCCCTTGCTTAAGACCCTCCACACAGCATCTCTCAAGATGACTGTTATATACAGACTTTAGAGTGTAGACTTAGATCTTTAATAATAACACGATGTACGAGATGAACATTTATTGTTTCAATATAGGTTATAAGCTACGTGCTATCTAATGAGCTGGCGGTAGGGAAAGAGAGCGCGCAGATGCATACCTCTCCTTTTATACTGAGACCTATTGTCTCGCTCTTACATTTTCAAAAAGCAGGCATGCCGCCACCCAAAACCTTTCTTACAATGACATAGACCCTGAGAGAAATTATTTTCCTAAGGGCCTCCTCTGTGGAGCTAATGTAGAAAGGGAGGGGAAGTAGATGGAGAAAACGAAGGTGGAAAAGTACCTGACTATTCAGATCTAGTAGTCACCAAACACGGCTGAAGCCTTTTCAAGCAACCTTTCAATTCTGCATGGTGGTCTTACACTAGGACGATACTAAGAGATTCCACCCCATAACGTGCCGCAAATATACTATATATTATTTTAATAACAATGTGAAATAACACAAATTAATCAAATAATTTTTTTTATAAGAAAAACTCTCTTATTATAACTTTTATTAGTAAACTCTCTTATTATACCATCAATGTAATATATATATCATTGAAAAAGAAGATAACAATAATAATCTAAGCGAAAATACCAAAGAGAACAAGGCACAGAAAAAGGACAATGGTCGCAACTGAACCAAGACCTCTCGTTTAATCGGGGGCGTTATTAACCAATTTCGCTATTGCCACCTTCTGTCAAACCATCATATTTGTCCCCTAACTACCCTTTTCATTGGAAACAATCGTTCGTTGAACTAGGTTGTAACCTAGATAGTATTTCGGATAAGTATAACCGATTTTATTTGTATGGAATTCCTTTTGACCTTTCTGTAAAAGTATAAATGAATATTACATTTTTTAAATTAGTCGTAGATAATATTGTTAATTCTGAAATTTAAAAGATGAGATTGACAAATATGATGTGTAAATAAGAGGTGGCAGTAGCCGAATTGGTAAAGGCGTTTTTCCCGATAAGACAAGAGGTTTCGAGTTTGAGTCCCAGTTGTGACCATTATCTTTTTATTTTTCTGTTTCTTGTTGTTTTTTATGATTATGTTTTTAAAAAAAAAACTACATTTTCTATCGATTCGTCAGATTTAGTTTAGTACGAGAGACGGGGTGAGCAACCCCGCGGGAATCCCCATAAATAATTAGCCTGCTATTAGTGCTGGTATCGGGTTACTTCACAATACTACAGTACCCGCTCTGCCTACCCTCGCATGTACTACTAACTGTACTGCTCACCGTGCAGTGCCGGGTCGTGTGTGCGGCAGATACGAAACACTTGCAGGCTTTCTGACTCAGGGTTGGGACCAACAAATGTTAAATAATACATTTTGATTGTTGAAATAAATATATTAATTTTCGTTATTTGTTTTTAGGGTGTTATGCCGTGTTTCGCTACCTCCTCCTTTACCCAACGTTCGGATAGCGTTACAGTCTCCATCATCAGGGCAGATATGTAATTGTTAGTGGTGAAATGTGTGCTTAAGGGCCCGCAACCGCAACCCGAATTTATCTACTTACTATCTCCCTTAAACATGAAGTTTATGTTATTTTTGAAGATAATTTCTAGATGCTGCCGGCACCGAAACGTAAATTATATGAAATTCTCTCGATAGAAAAAAAATCGCAAAGTATGCTCCAAAAATTATTAAAAACTAGTCTGTTTCTATTATCTTTTAAATTATATTTCTGAAAAAATTCAGAATGTTTCTTTAAATGAAAAGTAAGATGCTCCCCGCGATATTTTTGCTCTATTTTAAACGAGTCGTGTTTTATTAAACATTTTCGCAATTTTCGCATCGATTTTGTCGCTGTAAATAACGCGCTCCTCTAACATTCGTAATTTTGTATCTCTCCATCTTCTTCCTTTCGAGCCCGGTTGCGGAGCAAGTATCTACTTAGAAGCGATACCGTGTTGCCAGCTTCACTCCACTACGAGCTGGTATTACATTATACTTTAAAATGTAAAATGTATTTAGCTTTGATTAGCGAAGAAACCGAGAGAACCGAAGAAAAAGAAAACTGAGGTGACCTGTGGCAGAAGGCATCCGATAAATCCAAATAAAAAATATTGCTGTGATACTAAAATTAGGAGACGCGCGCCAACCTATCAACTTTCTCTTTCGAGTTATTAAATAGCTTGTTTTCATTTTTTTATTGTTATCAAATCTATTTTGTAGAACTCATTTTAATTTTTATTTCTTTTATATATTTGAAAAGGAATACCTACCTTGAAATGCATAGGATTCCTTTGTGTTCGAATAATGAATTGCTTTTCAAATGTCATTCATTGATGAGTTGTCATGGTGAAATAAAAAACATTATTATTTTTGACTAGCTATCTAGCAGACATTGGAGTAATCAAAATATGAGAAAAATAAGTTTATAAGTGTTAAAGTGTTATAATGCTTTTAAGATCGACAAATAAACTTCAAATGTAGTTTCTTCGTTAACAGAGCAACACATGATTTGTTTTGTTATTACCAATAAAGAAGCACAAAAAATAGACTTTTGTCTTATATATTTAATAATATTTAACTTATATATATAACAAGTCCAAGTTGTACAAAACGCAATTGTTAAATGTAAATGATTAGTCGTCAAATTGGTTTGAACATATCTAAAAGCGGTAATGTATTTTATTTTTTTGTTAATTTGTTAAAATAGCTTTAGGATTAATATTATGTTTGTTAATTTCCAACTGCTCTAAAAGATTGAGTTTTCGTCCTTTATTTTGAATGTGTAAAGGTGTTGGCTTATTATCATCGCCAAGAGAGTGATTATCATCTGAGAGATGTTTGGCAAATTGTGATCTCACGTGTTATTTGAATCTAGTATTAAAGGACCTGCCAGTTTGTGCAACATAAACAGCGTTGCATTCATCACACTGGAGTTTATAAATGCCGCTATTTTTTTGTTTAGGTTTTATATCTCGCAAATCACATAACCTCTTTAACTCTCTCTGTACGGAATCCCTTGGTTTGGAAAACAAAATAAGTCAACAAAGCTGCTCATCTTACACCTAGACTGTCCGAAGACCAGACTCTGGGACCCTACATATGGTAGGTAGCCGATTGCTACTTCATCCACACACACACTATTCTCTGAATTACCATATTTTTTATCGTCCCATTTTAGCTATGAACGGCTATATTTTTGTTCGATCATGTAGTATGACTATAAATTAATTGTCTTTGTATTTATTTAGTCTATGGATACGTATTGCCATCCAGTGGACGCACCCACGCGAGCTTTCGCCCATTGCATTCGGCACACAGTTCGTACGCTTGGTATGAAAATACGAATGTTATTGTTGAAAATCATATTTGCAATGGCCGTCGTTGGTAATCCGAATACAGTGGACGCACTACACCAAATCCGTTAGATGCGATCCGTCCGATGCTTGCGATGCGGACCTGTGGATGCTTACCATGACATTTTTTATAAGTAGCCAGTCGAGCGACAGACCAAATAAAAACTTTTTTCTCGGATTGCTTGCGATTTTTTGGAGCTTATTCTGAATATTTTCCGCCCACATCATACCTCCGAATTTTAATATGGAGACATACAAACTGCTTATAGTTTTATATAGCCAAAGAACTCATCTATCTTTTGTCGATTATCACATATTCGTAGGATTTATAAAAAAATACTATACAAGGAAATTTTAAATAGTGCCATACTGTGGCAAAAAGCGCTCCAGTGGGTAGAGCGTTCGCTATTTCAGGCGTTTCTTAGCGTTGTCGGTGACATAGCACAGAAATTGACTCATGTGAATTTGAATTAAGGCTAAAGCGCCCTTGAGGTGATTTTTCACAAAAACGGCGCTCTACAAATTATCCAATTATTATTATTATGTAGTAAGCATTGAAAAAGAAGACTATATGGTTTGAAAGGGAGATACATAAATACCATGTTACAGGGAGCGCGCTAATTTTTAAAAAAACAATTATTAATGTGAAAATGGTGCAAATGTTTAATAAAACACGTCTCATTTAAAATAGAGCAAAAATCTCTCGGAAAAATGCCTAAAGTAGCATTTAATGATATACTGTGAATTTTTTCATGACTATAATATGTTAAACAACAGAACAAAATGGATTTTTAATAATTTTCACAGCATACTTTGAGATTTTTTTCTATCGAGGGAATTTCATAAAATTATCATTTCGGCTCAGCAAATGTATAGATATTGTCTTAAAAAAACATCATTTATAAAGAACTAAAAAAAATAAGGTGATCAAGGAAAACTTGTTATAAATCGGAAGAAATTCTGAATGACGGCTTATAAATTCACGTAACTCAAATATTGCGAGATTACGGTCAGTGGTTGAGTGGGCATGGCGCTTGGTTCCCACCCGAGCGTCGCGTGTTCGATTCCTCGGCTGGCTAAGTCCTCCATCACAACACAAGCAACATTTTCGGCTTTCTGTGGTGGTAGTAGGAGATTTTAAAATATTGTTGGGTTATTCGTAACCCGGGAATGTTTGTCTTTCTTTTAAAAAAATTAAAATTTAAACTTTGTCAACTTCTATGCTCCGGACACCAAGGTTTAATAAAATGTCATTGTTTTCAATCTACAAGTCTTGGTACACTGCTGGCTTCATTTACATTCATATTTGTCTTGACATGACACGGCCCGACCATTTGGTTCACTTGATGGTGACATCGTCTTTCTGGGACATCCCTGACGTCTTGTTCCATTCACTTTCGCATCACATGTCATGTTTTTTAAGGAAGCGTTCGGCTATTCCATGCGTTTCTTACCTTTGTCGGTGCCAGGAGCACAGACATTGACTAGTTATAATAGAAGAATAACGTAAAATCAATTTGAATTAAATTCCCGTAAATTTTGTGATATTACTTAATCAACTTCTGTGCTCCGGGTACCGAGATTTAATAAATTGTCATTGTTTTCAATCTACCGATATACCCGACTAGTACGTTCATATTAATATTTCTCTTGACATGACTCAGCTCAAATATTTGGTTTGATTGACCATTTCGTATCGTCTTTCTGGGGCGTCCCTGACTTATACCTTTCACTTCGCGTCACATGACTCCTTTCTTCGTTTATTCGATCTACATTCCTCATTGATTAGTTTGAATATATTTTTTTAAGGGTTTTTTTTTGGCAAGATCGTTTTTGGCCAATATATTAGCAAATATGTGACATCACACTGGGGGGGAGGGGGTCTCACAAATGTGTCGATGTGACAGGGACGGGGGGGAGGAGGGGGGTCAAAAATAATGAAATTCGTGTGACGTAATTTATGGATTGCCTCATATTGGCAATATTTTTTGAATCGTCTATAACCATTTTTTTTCGTCTATTACAATGTTTTTTGACGGTCTATTAGCAATATTTTTTGGGATTGTCAATTAGCAATGTGTTTTGACGGTCTATTAGCAATGTTTTTTAACTGTTTATTAGCAATGTTTTTTGACCGTCTATTAGCAATGTTTTTAGGATCGTTTATTAGCGATGTTTTTAGATCGTCAATTAGAAATGGTTTTAGACCGTCTACTAGCAATATTATTGTACCGTCTATCAGCAATGTCTTTGAACGGTCCATTAGCAATGTTTTTAGGATCGTTTATTAGCGATGTTTTTAGATCGTCAATTAGAAATGGTTTTGGACCGTCTACTAGCAATATTATTGTACCGTCTATCAGCAATGTCTTTGAACGGTCCATTAGCAATGTTTTTAGGATCGTTTATTAGCGATGTTTTTAGATCGTCAATTAGAAATGGTTTTGGACCGTCTACTAGCAATATTATTGTACCGTCTATCAGCAATGTCTTTGAACGGTCCATTAGCAATGTTTTTAGGATCGTTTATTAGCGATGTTTTTAGATCGTCAATTAGAAATGGTTTTGGACCGTCTACTAGCAATATTATTGTACCGTCTATCAGCAATGTCTTTGAACGGTCCATTAGCAATGTTTTTAGGATCGTTTATTAGCGATGTTTTTAGATCGTCAATTAGAAATGGTTTTGGACCGTCTACTAGCAATATTATTGTACCGTCTATCAGCAATGTCTTCGAACGGTCCATTAGCAATGTTTTTTGACCGTCTATTGGCAACGTTTTCAATATATTGTGAGGAGGTATTAAATAAAAGATATAAATGATTTTTAATTTATATATTTATTAAAATTTTTGAACACTGAAGATCGTAATATAAACCCTTTTATCTTATGAATGTATTTGCCTTTCACTTATTACATAATTTCGTTTTATTTAATTTCATTGTACTTGAAGAAACGTCTTTCAATCACAAATAATTTAATTTAAAAAGAAATTAAAGATTTTTGAAACAGAATAACATTTTTTACTATGCTCAGAAAAATGGCCGTAGGTGCGGACAAAAAAATCATAAAAAATATGTTTTAAAATTTAATTTTTAAATTTTAAAAAGTTGCAATGAAAAAATTAGTTTTGTTGTTTTTATTTTACATTATTTGTTTTTTGAAAAAAGGGTTTACGATTTGAGATGACTTTACACAAAATAATTGTAAATAGAAGATACTATTACACTAAAATATAATCTGCGAAATTATTCAATTTAAAAAATCGAAATAATATTTCAATTTAAAACTATACACAATACAATTATCCATCACACACCATTGGAATAAAACTATAATTTAATAATTAATCCTTAATATTAATATTCACAATTAAAAATTAATATTTTTTACACGTTGTTTTTTTTAAATTAATAAATTCCAATTAAAGAAATCATACATTCGTATGAGATTTATCTTAAGAACAATATGATATGATTACAAAATGCATAGAAATTCACTAAAATAATAATATCTTTTTTACAAAATATTTACAAAAAAAAATTATGAACTAAACATATTTTTACAGTTATTATAATTTATATTTTGTACATTTAAGCTAACTAACTAACGAACCTATATATTATAAATAAAATATTGCATATTTATAAAAAATATGCTGCAACGCCCTTAAAATTACGAAGTTAGTAATTCAGTTGGAATTTTTCATCGAAATGAAGACAATGTAAATTTTTCGTAAAAATCGATGGAAGATTCGATTAATTTAAAATGTTAAATTATTTTTATAAATACAGCAGATTCTCGATGCACGTCTTAAGGGCACACTTAAAAGTAGTCATGATCTGGTGTGATTTTACTATTAACTGAAAACTGGATTAATTGGGACCTTCCGATAACCAAAAAGTAAAAAAAAATCTTTTTAATTTAAATTAAATTAAATTTAATAATGTCATTATCAAGTTCTGCAAGCATTTTAGTTTTTATTTTTGTTACAGCTGTTTCGGCTTACGGCTGTGTGGCCTTGTAAGCCGAAACAGCAGTAACAAAAATAAATACTAAAATACTTGCAGAACTTCTTGATAATAAGATTATTAAATTAAATTTACATTAAATTTTTAAAAAATAAATGGATTTCTACGAATTAAATACAAAAAAAATATCCACAAACTAATTTTTAATCAAAATGAAAACAATTATTATGAAAAGAATTTGTTTACAATAAATCTATAAGTTAGTTTCCCACTGAAAATAATGGAGTTCTTTCACAAAAGAAATTAGAGATTTGTGAACACATCTCTTCCCAATTGTAATCTACTGTATTTAAAAAAAATCCTTAACTGTGACACAAATGATGATGTTAAATCATTTCAAAGATAACAAGTTCATACGACATACAATAGGCCTTAAAATTGTGAAAATTGTTTGAAAAAAACATAAATTGAATAAAATCATTTTTTTAAATTGCACGCGAGCGCCGAATTTCGAACTCTGATATGTCTACAACACCAATAATTTAGCTTTAAAAGATTTTGAATACGGATATGTCAAATTCTTCGCAAATTATTAATTCACATTTTTTAATGTTTTAAAAGTTAATAAACACATTCATTATTATTATAAAGTTGTTCTTTTTTGCTTATAGCATTGCTTATTTCGATGACAATATGTTTGATCATGGCTTCGAAAGTCGAAACAGCAGTCACATTAAAAAAGAATTTCATAGGGAAACCAAAAGAAACCAAGAGTAAAATTTTTTCAGTCCACTTGACCTTCAAAACAAGTGAAAGGTCACAGTCTGAATTAGATTTGAATATTTTTGATTGAACTCTACAAACTGAGGACAAAAAAAAAACAAAAATTAATATGATGTCATCGGTTCCAGAAATTATTTCAATGTTTAAGATTACATAAGGTACAAATAAAATAAATAAAAAACAATTGATTTTAATTGTCAAATTTTCGATATTTTTTAAACTTTAATTTATCGTGTGATAGCGTCCACACTCACAATCTTACAATCACATCAATTTTAAATTATTTTTTTCAAAAATTTCTAAGTTTATACACCAAATTCTTTCGTTGCATTTTTATATACATTGTAATAGGCCCACATTGAAAAAAAACATTGTTTCTGTCATCTTCGAAGATTTTGAAAATAGCAAAATAACGAAACCAGGGTGCTAAACTTTTTAATAGCAATTGAAAACTTTGTCTTCTTTATTTTGATTTTGAACACCTTTTAGAACACTTTCAAAATATTGAAAAGACCGTGAAATAGTTTTTATATGTATAAACTAGGTCAGTGCATAGCTTTTTATAGTAAACAAATATGTTTGCGATTTGATGATTATGTCTCCAATTTTTGAGAAATCTGATCTCCAAAAACCCATGGAAATTTAAATAATTGTCTAGTTTAAAATGTGAAATCATTTTCGAAAATTCAGTAGTGAATCGTGAAGTGATTCCAATTTGTACTAAACACAATAATGGGCTTGTTAGTACAACTTTACAAAATGATGAAAGATTACAATGAATCTAAGAATAATTTTAAAATTTTAACTAAAAATTATATTACTCTTTTAAAAGCTTCGTCTATCGTTTTGCGGTTTTCTTCCAAGATTGCAAGATACATTGTAAAATATCAAATTTAAGCCACAGCAAACAATCTGTTTGTTACATTTTCAATTATATTGATCGTCCATTACAATCTTTAGGTTACAAATATTTTTACTATCTTTCAAGGTCTTGAAATTACAGAAAAACAGATAAAACCATGTCAAGGTAGATGATCCAGTTTTATCGATTTTGGCATTTGAAACCATCGATTACTTCATCATCAATGCTATACATCTTTCTTCTCACATTACTCAAAGTCTTAAAATTGATTCGCAAACATTATAAATGTGTCCACATGCATTATTTAATTCTTTTTAAAACATCGTCCAAATAATCTTTAAGTTACATGATGCCTTTTTCCCAATTTTCTCAATGTCTTTAAAATGATAAAAAAATATCAAAAAAGTGTCAACGTAAATAATCCAATATTTTCACAATATACATATGAAATGATTTTGTTTTTATTTTTTTAAGTTGTGTATCTCTTTTTGCAATTCTCTCAGGGTCTTGAAAATTACACAAATTGCCAAAACAGTACCATGGGAGACAATTCGATCTTTACAATATACAAATGCATTGATTTTTATGTTTCAACATTTAAAAAAAAAGTTGTATATCTTTTTTTACAATTCTCTCAAGGTCTTGAAAATGATTTAGAAACATTGAAAAAGTGTTAATCTATAGTTTTTAAGTATTTAATATGTATATTTAGTCTATTTTCTTTTTTTTAAATATATATTTATATTTTAGCACTAGACCATGTTAATCCCGTACTTGTCAGCTGATAGGCCGAAGTATTCAGCAGGTGGGGGAGGGTAGGGCTGCTGGGACTGGTGCGGGGGGCCAAGGGCTGAGGGCGGCTGGCCGTAGGGCGGGAAGGCTGATGCCGAAGTAGGCGGGGGAGGTGGCGGGGAGCCAAACCCGCCCTGGCCGCCGTACTGCGCTGGTGATGACATTGCCCCATTGAAGTATTCCATCTGAGAATAAAAAGTAACAGTAAGAAATTAATTATTCTGATAGAAGATTTGGGAATGCCCGAGGAAGACATGGCACGATCAAGTGAATCAAGTACTTGATTCCGGTCATGTCGAGAGTCAGAATAACAGAAAAGTATGTATGTACCTATTGAACGATGTATGCATGTTTATGAAGTACGGATAGTGTGCCAAGACAGAGTTGTGTTGCGGATTATGCTCTCTGCCTACCCTTGTCGAGAAACGCTGTTACGATTTGTTATGTTTTTTTTATGAATACCTACGACCAAAATACTCGGTGCCCATAGTGATATTCATGCTATCATTTTCAATTTTTTTAAATTATATTTATCTAAGCATCTGCGAATGTTAAATTAGCACAATTTAATTCAAAACAGTCGAAATGTACTAACTGGGTTATTTTCATATTTTTCAAAGGCTGTGCGTAGCTTTATCCAATATTTCTTAATATAGCCTGTTAAGCCTTTTCTCAAAGTACACACAACCTAAAATCAATATCGAAACACATACGGCCACTGAAACCTGACTTTATGTAGGTATTCATTAGATCATGTCAACCGGTTTCGGCGCAATTGTGTCTTTCTCCTATTAAGGGTATGCATACAAATAACGTCAAAAACGCGCTTTAAAACGGAATATCCTGTGGTCATATTACAGGCATACTGTGCAAGAACCCTGGAACCAAAACGGATAAGAGTGCAAATCTTCAAACAAAATACGCTCTCTGTTTTAGGATTTCTTTTGAATTAACTGTATTGATTATTCTTAGAATTTCAGCTTCTTTCAATAGATGTCGATAGGTTAGTTTGTAATACGGAGTTCTGCTATATCCCAACAGATGTCAGCTGAGCTGGATATCAGAAGAGTACCATCCATCGCCTTTCGTGTCTCAGAAACAAACGGTTACAATGATGGCCGAATGCTTCAGTGAGATTGGGGGCGGGTTACCTCAATCCGCCCAATTTAACTGAAATGAGCGGAGTCAATGCCAGCCAAGCAAAAGAAATACTTATAGTGTAGCCTCGTAAGAATATCTGTCCAGTATATTATTCATTTTAAATATTCACGATAACTAAATAAAGCAACAAGTAATCATTCGAGACACATCTCAACTTGTCTTACTTTTGGAAGATGAGACACAACACAAGTGAACGTATATTTGATATTTATGTGCAATTTACAAGGATTTAAGCGGTGAGTTTGCTTTTTAGAAGTTACCTTCACCTTTAGACCACCACTGGAGTAGTACCTTGAATATAATACTGATAATTGATAATCCTGTAGTCTATATTATTTATTGTACCAATACCTAACAACAGTACACACAAATTGTCGCGGCTATACTGAAAGTAGTGACGTAACAATTACAGAAATCTTCATAGTTTTTTATGCATTTTAACAATTTTCCAGAGTAGATCCACTAGTTCAGGAAAAAATCGAAATCGGAATTCACGCCCTTTATGGGAGGAGTTTAAAAATACTTGAGAAAAAGCTTTTGGAGAGGTTGGAAAAGGTATTTGAGAGTTTTGTTTTACAGGTTGATTTCGTAAAGGCCTGTAAAAAATATGAATTCCTGTTTTAAGCATTGTTTATTGTAATAAAACGGAAATTTAAAATTGATTTCACGAAATCAAGCGACGCGGAGTGACGCGTCCATCTCCCGCTCAGTTCGGGGCGTGACTGAGGTTTGGCGACTGTGGCGTGAACAGTAGTTCTTCGGTGGACGCCATAGGGTTCACTTTGAAAAACCGAATTCGTCGACTAGCGGCCGTATTGTAAAATAACAACGCGAAAATGCACATTTTATTTTATTTTGAGAAGATTGGTTGTAAATATCAACTTTAAAATGAATTTGCCACATTATACAATAAAACCATAACCGAAAAGGGGTTTATAAATAGGAGAGTTTGGACTTGAAAGTGTGTTTTTTAGACCTTATACTTTATTTTTTTATAGGCTTATTAAAAGACTTATTAAAAAAATGACCGATATTTTTAAGGGCCGAAGTGTGTTCTACACGTAGTATTTAATTGAAGCATCTACAATACTTCTAAGCGATCAAATTTTCAAAACAAAAACATATGATTTTGTATGATTTGGCATTATTTACTATGGCTTCATCTTAAGTTGCTATTTCCATGTATAAAAATACAAATTCTAAGCCCTTTGTTCTTCTGTAAAACCACCAAAAACTTTAATAAAAACAACCGCTACACAAGTCCAAAAGGTACAGTTGTTTTAGTTATTCTATTGTTATTCAATAGTTCTTAAAACTTCTGACGTAGTTTGCAAATTTGTGCAGATTATCAATAGAAGAAAATATGAAATGCGTCATAGTCCATTAGAAATTCTGAATAGAAATCATTAATAATTTGAGGTGATCGCTGAATCGAAGTCCATTTTTGTCATTATTGAGATCACTGTAGAGATAAAACGGTAAAAAAAGATTTAAAAAAACGATTAATTACCTGTGAATGGTAGTAGGGTGAATTGTAGGCGCTCTGCGAATAGGAAGACACTCCGTGATGATGTCCAGCTCCATATTTGGCATATTCTGCACCACCTCCAGACCAGTGGAACCCGTTGTACCCTCCATCACCATGGTAGCTGGCACCCAATCCACTGGAACCCAAACTCTGCGGGGTCACAGGAGGAGAAGGAGTTGTCATAATACTCGAACTGGATCCAAGAGGAGTCAAATTTCCAGCCACTCTCGGAGACGAAAAATGCTCTTTAGACAAATGCCCAATTCCGAAATTCTTATCCACGCTTGAATACCCTTCGTTTTTGAGGTATAGGTCAACAGATTTTGAAGCCAGACTTGTGTAAGGATCGTGTTTAACAGCAGTATAAGCCAAATTAGCTACTGATGATGATAGATTGTTGACTGCACTCTCCCCGCTTGATGACGAAGAGTCTTTATTGGACATCAGCCTGTTGTTGCTTTCAGTATTACCAGTTGCTCCATTTGAAGTGTTGTAATGGATTGGCAAAACGTTATTGCTGCTTTTTGAAACTGCCGAATCATAACCTGATAATAACGACTCTTTTTTGCAAATCACGTTGATTGGAGGACTCACAGAAGTTGAAGGAGTGATTGGAAGATTGGGGGATGATGTATGGTTCATGTTTGATAGTCCAGAAAGCGAGCTATTGTTTTGCTGGTTATTCTGTTGGTTGCTTCCGGGTGTTGGGTTCTTGCTGGGCGTTGATTTGTTGGCGGGGTTGTTTGAGTTGTTGTTGTTATTGCTGGAGTTGGTCTTGTTGGAATTGTGGCGCGTTGAGGAGCTGGAGGAAGACTTGGATGAGATCTGGTTGTTGGCTGTTTGTTGCTGGAGTTGTTGGCGGCATTTGGCCCGACGGTTCTTGAACCACACCTGGGGACAAAAGAAACAAATAAATTAATTATTATTTTTAATTGTTAAACTAACGTTTAAGACGAGATTTTTATGCATAGCACAAAGGTAACAATTATTATAAGCAATAATTATCAGCCTGAAACACTCATCCACATTGAAAAATCTTCCAAGAAAAGATACATGACGCCAACGGGACTTGAACCCGTGTCCTTCTGATTGCCGGTCAGCTGCTCTCCCAATCTATGCATAAAAATCTTGTCTTAAACGTTAGTTTAACAATTAAAAATAATAATTAATATTTGACAAGTTTAAGTATTTCCCCAATAAATGAAGTCATAATTTGTCTCGACGCCACCTAGCGACGGATTTAACACTAACAGTGTCTCTCTCGCAAAAATAAAGTTGGTTGTTTTCAGGTGGAAAAATATAATAAGCAGTAATTGTTGAATGAAACACTAGTATATATTGAATCATTTGGCAGGTATAAGATAAGCCGCCATAGCTCAATTGGGAGAGCAGCTGACCGGCAATCAAAAGGGCACGGGTTCAAGTCCCGTTGGCGTCATGTATCTTTTCTCGGAAGATTTTTCGGTAATTATCGGTTCGGACTGGCCACGCTTATTACGAATAATTTTTAGAAAAAAACTTTAGATTCGCTTTAATTACTATAAAAGGAAACTTTTTGGCTTTGGGGCGGCGGAAAATAATGCATTTTAATTTTCAATTGCATAAAACCAAAATTCACTTCGCGAACCGACGCAGCGAAAATCCGCGGCCGTAGCTGTCACTGTTATGGACTGTAGCCGACTTCATGCGATACCTACATGAAATACCGCGAATCACAAACCATGTTACACAAACCTAGCGTAGCCGCTGAACTAATTGAAAACTGGGATGTTTTTCTTGCCTTGACGCGAGTAGGCGTTATAAAGGGGCACATTCTTTTGTATCACAAACCATGTTACACAAACAAGCCCGCTAGACAAATTTCATAATTACGCGCCTTATCCCACGAAGTCGGCTACAGTCGTATGAGCTCTTGCTAATTTATCAAGGATACCAACATAACAGTGACATTTACGGCCGCGTAATTTCGCTGGGTCGGCTCGCGAAGTGAATTTGGTTTTATGCAATTGAAAATTAAAATGCATTATTTTCCGCCGCCCCAAAGCCAAAAAGTTTCCTTTAATAGTAATTAAGGCGAATCTAAAGTTTTTTTCTAAAAATTATTCGTAATAAGCGTGGCCAGTCCGAACCGATATTTACCGATTTTTCAATGTGGATGAGTGTTTCAGGCTGATAATTATTGCTTACAATAACAAATAAATTAATAACAAATTTGGATGAATGGAATACAGAAAAACACTGGAAATTTGAATGAAGTAAACAAATTATTTTAACCGACTTAGTACCTTTTGGTTCTAGCCAATTTATAATGCTCTTTGTCATTCTTATAATTGCTTGACATCATATCGATCGTCCAGTTGATTAGTAAGACATCTTCAAATACTGAGTTGAGAATTTGAATGGAATAAAATTTTCCATTCTCACTTACACTCGCCTTATATATCTCCATCCCGTTTGAATTTCGAAAACACAGATATTTACGGAGATATGTGCCAATATTGGGCAAATATTTGGATCGCAAAACTTGCCCACAACACACTTCTTGAATTCTATGAATTGAATTGAAGTATTTTTTTGGACTGAAGGTAGCAGGAATGGAAGGAGATGTTAGAGAGGAAGGTGGGGAAGTATTTCACTATTCAGATCTGGTCGACAAACTCGGCTAAACCAATTTAGACGCCTCCGTAGTCTAGGGTTAAGGCTCGTGACTCGCAATCCGAAAGCCGCGGGATCGAATCCCGGCGTGATTAATTTGTCTTATTTCTCATTAAAAATAACATACAGAGTTGAAAGAAACTCTCAGTATCGCCCTAGTGTAAGATCACCATTCAGAAACGAAACGTTGCTTGAAATGGCTTTAGCCGTGTTTAGTGGCCAGAACTGAACAGCCAGGTACTTCCCCACCTTTCTCTTCCCAATCTCCTTCCTCTCTCCACTACCTTCAACCTCAAAACATATCTACCCCAATTGGGGATGTCATTGTCTCACTAGCTCCAGACGGGAGCAGTTGGGACTCTTGTGAACTATTCAAATAAAAAAAATTCAAGCTTTATTTTTATTATAATTGGTGATCTTTCACCAGGGCAATACTGAAAGTACATACCTACATTTGTTCATTATTAAATTGATTTATTGGGTTATTAAAGTGACGCTCCGCTAACAATCTGATTACCATCTTCAAAGAAATAAGAGCCGATCGCAAAAGACAAACGACGATTGAATTAGAAAATCATTTAATTCATTTTTGAAACTCGACCCTCGTTTCAATTCCATTCTGCCCGCTTTTCAAATTAGGGGGGAAAACTTTCACAGCGGAATTGAAAACTTGAAAGATGGCCAGAAAATAATTATTTTTCTCATACATCTTTCGCTTTGTCTCCTATTACAAGTTCAAAAGCGTCAATTTGGGAAGCGGGTTTGGGTACCGCCGCTCCGGGAACCATTAATTGGTTAAGACGACACCATACCCTAAAATATGTTCAGAATCTCAACGATGTAAGTAAAAAAAGCCGTGTATACAAATTGCGACTCGCGACCCGTGTATTGGACGGACCTACTGTCGAACTTGCCCTATCAAAGAAAAGAAGAAGAAAAATAATGCGGGAATCTTAGCGTCATAAGTGAAGAAAGCGTGTAAACAAATATGCGCCCGCGGCACGACGTATTGGACGGACGTACGGTCGAATTCACCCTAGCAGGCCTGGAGATTCGACCTTTCCGCAGGATTCATTTTAATTAATTCTGAAGAACGTATTACTAATATTTAAGATGTTTACTAATATGGAATACCTCCCGAAGTTATTAATTCATTTGTCTAGAAAAATAAAATCTGGTGCTCACCGATAACTTTAGTTGTACAACGTATTACAATTTTTTAAAAGCGTTGTCCGTTAAAAAAAATGATAGCAATGTACTGTTTTTATTAATCTAAAATATAAATAACTTGCATCCCTTGTGAGGCATGGAAATAAAAATGATTATTCAATTACGAATTCGCAGAAATAAATAAAAATGCGAGTCTCGGGCAAACCCCCAAAATTGTGGTTGTCTCGCCTTAACCAATAACTCTGCGTAAAAGTGATTCGCAAGGTTTGGTGTCTAAACTAGGGTGCCTTGGTTCATTTTGCGAGGATTGTCCAGATCTTGGCAGCATTTGCGCCTGTCCACCAATTGTGTGGAGGACCGGATCGGAAAAAGACTGATTGAGGGAGACATTTTGACCTCTCCAGCAGGACTCTCTCGGAACATCGCATTGCATCTCAGTGGGATGCAGGGATTCGTGCGTCCGTCATTCCTGACACAGACCCCTAGATTCCTACCCACCCCTTGTATCTTTTCTCTTCCCAGAACTTCCTCTCCTTCCTTTCCTTCAAACGATCCTTTACACAGCATCCTCAAAAATGACATAGGCCCCAAGGGAAATTGTTTTCCCCAGGGCCTCCTGTGTGGAGTTAATGCAAAAAAGGAGAAAAAGCTGTACCTATACAAGTAATGTAATTGGATATGATTATAGATTTCCACAACCAAAAGTATTATAGTGATTTATTTTTGGGGTATTATGCCGTATTGCCGTATACCGCAAAGAGTTCCAACTGCTCCCATCTGAAGCCTGTGGGCTTTTGGCATCCCAATTGGGGTAGGTATGTTGTAAAGCTGAAGGTAGGGGGGAGGAGACGGAGATGAGGAAGTACCTGGCTAATCAGATCTAGTCACCAAACACGGCTAAAGCTATTTCAAGCACCGTTTCAATCCTGGATGGTGGTCTTACACCAGAGCGATACTGAGAGTATCTTCCATTCTGAAACGTGCCACAAATATACCATACATTATTTTTAATTAATTAATTGTGAAATAACATAAATTAATCAAATAAAATGAATTTGTGCCCGCCGGGTTTCGATACAGGATCTTCGGATTGCGAATCGAGAGCCTTACTTATCATCAGTATAGATGTGTGCTGTCCAAACAGCATCCCCAAAGATTACATTACTAAATTATTTTCCCCTTTGCCTACTGCATGCAGCTAACGTAATTTTTTTTTACTGAAACAATGAAACATTTCAATCAACTGTAACGATTTTAAAATACGTTATGATTGTAAATATTTTTTCATGATTTTAATTGTCAGTTAGGGGCGAACGGCGATTATATTTTAGGCTACCGCGGTTCAGATTCCGCTCTGATGGAAGCTAATGGAATTTTGAATTTTGAAATCCAATCATATGGTCGCGTGCGTTCACTTTACCCTGCCTTCCCTTGCCCTTTCCCTTCCCCTTTTTAAGGCCGGGAAGGTACTTACCCAAACAGTCAGCAAAAAAAATTCAGGATTTTTTAAAGTTACAGGTGCATTATTCATTGCTGACAGATGTTAACTCATCAGCTAATCTAGGGACTAACGAATTTCATGTTTTAAATTCAAGTTTTGTGAAAGTTCTGTTAATATTACATGATGGGCCGGTGGTTACACAGTACGTGGATATTACCAGAACTTGAATATTAACTTTGAATATATTTATTGTTATCAAGTTTAATTTTTAGAACTTTAACTTTGAATAATTAAAATTAACCTTGAAGTATTAGTATCATAAATTGTTCAAATTCGGTGAAACCACACGTCCTAAAAATTTAATTTTATTAATAAATCATTGCCTTTCAAAAACAAAAAGTCAAAGTTATTTTTCTTTGAAGAGAAAGTCAAATTCAATTTTATTTAGAGATAAAGTCAAAGTCAATTTTCTTTAGAGAGAAAGTCAAAGTCAATTTTCTTTACAGAGAAAGTCAAATTCAATTTTCTTTAGAGAGAAAGTCAAAGTCAATTTTCTTTAGAGAGAAAGTCAGTCAATTTTCTGTGGAGAGAAAATCAAAGTCAATTTTCTTTAGAGAGAAAGTCAAAGTCAATTTTCTTTAGAGAGAAAGTCAAAATCAATTTTCTGTACAGAAAATAAGAGAGATTACCAGAAATAACCTTCCGAATGAACACCGCTAGTAACCATGAAAAACCACGAATCTGTTAATGAAATAAATAATAAAAATAAAATTCTGATTATAGGTAGGTACCTACCTACTTTAAAGTATGTCTGAACAATTACTTTCAATTTTGAAAGTGACCCAAAAATCCTAAGAAAGTTTGAGTTCATTGAATGTAAAAAAATTCAAGCATGAATAATTCTTGTAGGAGTTAAATTTCACTCACTTTTGGTGATTTGCTTGAAAGCCCCTTTCCTCAAATAAAAATTATATGGGCACTTTGTTCAAAGTTTCAATATTACTCAATTCTCTACCCACTGTGCTTAAATTGGCATTAAAACAATTTATATGTGTTGTTTTTTTATTGATGCACTTTTTTTACTTGGTGTCAATTTGCATTCTTTGTTTGAGTTGAATGCACCAAAGTATTTGCTTACCAATTGCACTTTCCTGCGCAATAAAGTGCAATGTATTAGGTTTTTGTTAAATAAAAAAATGCACAACTGCGTCAACAAATATCAAGTCGATGTTGTTAGGGTGTAGATAACGCCATTAAAAAATGCTTGTAGGGGATATATCTATAAAAAAACATAAACTAAGACAATGACACCATTCTGTGGAAACCGATTTGTATTGCATTTATAATATGAGCGTAATATGTTTTGATTTCGAAGTCATTTAAAATATTTATATCATCAAAAATGGTTGTTTGGCGGTCTCTATGTATTTTCAATGACCTTAAAATATAGTGTGCCCGTTGACTGCGGATGCACCACAAATGAACCACAGGTGGCGTTCAAGTGTCCTTTTGAACAAAAATTTGAATTATTCAAATAATCTTAATGTTACACGAAAAATCATCAAAACTTAAAACTGTCGGATCTACATGTATTAAGGACCTCACCTATTATCTGTCACAAAATATTATTAAATTTGCTATTGTGCGTGGAGATTCCTGGAGACTTTGCAGAAGACGATCGCTCTGTAAGGTTTGGTGTTTTTGATGTTCATTTAGACCTTTTTTTTACATTTGATTAACATTTTTTGATATATTTTGTGTCCGCGAAAGTATGGTCCTTCGAGCCGGATCGTTCTAGCATAATTTTTAGTGACCGACCGAAGGTTCGGTTTCGGTTTCGGCAAGTTTCGGCAAAAAAATCTAGTTTCGGCATCAGTTTCGGTTTGGCCAGATTTCCTGCCGAACCTTCGGCCGCACCGAAACTCTGCAAAAGATCTCAATAAATGGTAAATTTAGTCTTAAGAATGTTGTGATTGTAAACGCTATTTAAATTAAAATAGATAATTAATGAGGTTCTTCCTTTATAATGTACTTAAGTGTTGATTATATTGTCAATTTTTTGTTCCAAGAAGTAGTTAACATTTTTAGTAATATAAAATAAAAATTTCACATGCTTCAATTATTTCATTTTATTTTCATTTAACACAAGTTAACTGTTTCTATAAGTGTAAAAAATATGCCAAATTTCAGTAAACAATAGATTTTTAACATGTCTAAAAAAGTTTCGGTTTCGGTTTCGGTTTTGGTTTCGGCCGAAACTGAGACAGCTACCGACGATTCGGTTTCGGTTTCGGTAGAAAGTCCTGTTTCGGTCGGACACTAATAATTTTATATTACAGGATTTTCGAATTTACGTATTTATGGTAATTTTTTCGAAGTACCTTCCAGTTAGTTCCCTCCACACAGCATCTTTAAAGATGACGTAGGCCCTAGGAAATTATTTTCCTCAGGGCCTCCTGTGTGGAGTTAATGTAAAAAAAGGTATAAAATTATTGTTGGTAGCCTATCTTTATAATATATAAATTCAGCATTTTCTGATTACGAATTATTTGGCAATTTTTACGAAGTAGGTTACCAGTTTCTGCACAGAGAGGTTTTGGGGCTCCAGACCAGAGGTGGCTGCCAAATTCAACGGTGGGGCGAACTTGCGATTTGTACAGGGTCAGCAGTTGTGTACTGTTAACAGCTCGGACCCATTAGCTTGTTTTCACGACAATATAACATTACCAAACATATGAAGACCCATGACGTATGAGGCGTACCTGGCTTATTAAAAGTATACCATATAAAATCATCGCTAATCTGCATCCATCACGTATATTAAATCACAATACAGTAGCGAGACGCGACAATAGAAATGGTACACGCCAATAATAACATTATTTGTCCTGTACAAATTCTGGGGGGTGGAAAACGGATACCCGGCACCGCCCGTGCCATAATAGCGTGATTTATTATTTATTTGCGCTGCTGTCAGTTGCGCCCCGGCCGCGTAACGCGATACGTGCGCAGGGTAAACACGATAAATACGCCGAACAAAGGGGTAGGCAACCTAACGTCATTATTTCAAAGTGTCAAATTTTCAGGGTGGCCAACAGCAACATATTATTTATTTGAATGCATTCTTAACCTAACCTAACAGATCTATCGGAGGTGTGACGTCATTTTTCTAATACGTCATTTTAGAAATTATTTGTGGTTTTCGCGGCCAAAATTATCATGTTTTTTTTTACATTAGGAGGAAATTATTTTCTTCAGGGCTTCCACACAGGAGACCCTGAAGAACATAATTTCCCTCAATCCCTATGTCATCTTTGGGGATGCTGTGTGGAGTGTCTTTTTAGGGAAAGGAGGGAGAGGAAGTTCTGGGAAGGAAAAAGGTATGAGGGGTGGGTAGAAATCTGGGGGTCAGTGTATTCAGGAGTGACGGAGGTATGAATCCATCCCTTCCACTGCGGTGAAAGGCGATGTTCCGAGAGAGTACGCCTGTAGAAGTCAAAGGGATTCCTTCAACCATTCTCTTCCAATCCTGCCATGCAACTGATGGGTAGACGCATCCGCCGCCACGATCTGGACAAACCTCACCCCCATGAATGAATCATGAATCTGGACACCCCCATTTAGGCACCAAACGTAGCGAACCACTTGGGGGACCTAAGGCAGAGTTATTGGTTGTCCAATACATACCCGCCTCCCAATTTGAGAGTTGAATTGCACTACTTCCTTCTTCAGCCAACTTTTCGAAGAGCATCACAGTGTACATCATCAGGGCAGAGGTGTAATCGGTACACATCGATTACAAATCTTCCCTGATGATGGACACCGTAACGCTGTCCGTAACGATGGCTAAAGAAAGAGGTAGCAATAGACGCCATAACATCCCAAAAACATAAGTTAGATAGTTTAACGTATTATTTTGTTTAAATTTGTAATTAAGGCTTTTATGAACGAAAATTGTTGTTTTTTAATAACTACGTATTACGTATGTAGGTACTTGTTTTGCTACCCGGTTTCACACTATTTAGACTTTTTCGAATTAAGCACAATTTCCTTTCTTAAATGCTTGTAAAATGTGGAACAAACGACATGACGTCTTTTTAATTGATATTACAACCATTTAGCTAATGATAGTATTGACAAATCGTGTTCTATGCAAAAATTCATGACGCCAGAACTCACAAATCTGAGGGTTTCATTTAACATTGCTTTCATTAGATTTCTAGACATTTCCCTTCAGACAAAGCGTTAGACTACAAGCTAAAAACTAACTAACCATCACGCCGTTTCCCCGCAGGGGTAGGCAGAGAGGACGGACCGCCAAACAACTCGGTCTTGGCACACACTACTTACCTCACTCACATTCATACATCGTCTCATAGATTCTCTTCTATTATTCTGACCTTTGACATGGCCCGACTAAAGTATCTGATTCACCTGATCGTGCCATGTCTTCCTCGGGCGTCCCCGACTTCTTGTACCATTCACATTCGCGTCGTATATTCTTCTTACACTAGACTACAAGCTAAGTTATAAATATAACTTTTGTATCGAAACCGGTTAGCATATTAGTAAAAAAGAAGCGATTTATCTATCTACACCTTACACCTACGCAAAGGTAGAGAATTGTCTTAGATTTTTACATTTTCCAACAAGGTACAAAGTAGGACCTTTATTCTTGTAACATACCTAAAATACGAAACAAAATCGAAACCGAAACCGGTTGGCATATTCTTACAAAAAAATGGTAAGTAGGTAAGCCAACGTTCATAATGCACAATTTAGAAAAATAAATATATTTTAAACAACAAAGAATGCTAACCGGTACATAAAATTAGTCAAATTATTCTCAGACACCCTCATTTCGCTTGTGTATCTGTCTGTGAGTGATTGTAGGTAACTCTGGTTTAATAAATTTGGATTTGATTTGAATTTAAGTGTAATTTTCAAAATTGACACTGATTGTGAATGAAGCTAAACGAAAGTAGCTAAAATATAATAAATATTTTAACAGAAAATTGGTTTAGCTGTCATTTTTAAAATTGGAACTGTGTGTAAAGAGTTCAGACAAACGACCTAGCACCTATCTGTAATATAATTTTTTTAGCAAAAAAACTATTTTAATTCTGTATTTGAAATGTATTTAAGTTTCTAAGGTTTAGTCTTGATCCAATTTGAAAAAGCGTTATTTACTAACTAACTAAGTTCATTAACATAATATTCCGTTATTTTTCACGGGTCTGCGCAAGTTTAGGTAGTATATTTTACTAACAACTCTATATAAGTATTAGCCATTGTAATAATAACAATAAATCAAACAATACACAACCCCAAAACGCAAACATACCATAATATCAACCATTTTCATAGGCGTCCAAATGTGCGGCCATAAATCATACATTCTCCATTCACACATTGCAGAATTACTTAAACTATACACTGAACACACAGTTCGTAGAAGTGTCAGCTATACCGATTTCAAATAAAGATGATACCAATAAAAAAAAATCAGAGTGTGCAATTCGCACGCGGTAGAAGTGAAACCTAAAAAAGTGAAAACTAAAGTAGACGAGAATGGGGAGGCTACGAAGCACCGCACAAAGAGAAGACCGATTGTCGGATTGTCCAATAATCGATCTCCTCTTTGCGCGCTGCTTTGTAGCCTCCCCACTCTTGTCTACTTTAGTTTTCTGAAGGTTTCACTTCCAACGCATGTGAACTGCACACGTGTTTTTATTCTATTTAAAATAAAATATTTTACAATAAAGAAAGCGTTGTAAATAAAGCTAGTCTTCAAATTATTTTAAACATACTCATTTGGTTTGTGTGTCTGTCTGTGAGTGATTGTAAGTAACTCTGGTTCAATGAATTTGGATTTGTATTGAATTTAAGTCTCATTTTCAAAATTGAAACTGATTGTGAATGAACCTAAACGAACCTTTCCAATAAACATTGTTAATCTCAAGTGTCCTTTCAGGTAAGGGAACGTACCCATACTACGTGACCTGTTCGGGGGGGGGGGTCTTCAAAATACCACGCTCGGTTTTTGGTCACCAAGGGGGGGGGGGGGGGTTAAAAATTTCAAAAAGTCGGTCACGTAGTATGGGTACTACGTGACCAACTTGTACTATAAGTATGGTCCTGTATATTTTCTGTCTGTACTGAGTATAAATAAAACAATATACCTATATGTACAAATTTTCCCAACATCACGTTCATTGGTTAAATGCATTGTACATATCTATATGTAGTTTTATATTAGTGGTCGATGAACCAGTGGATGCAATTTTTAGCCATAAGTTGTAATAATGATTTTGTTCAAGGTCTTGGCAGCGGATGCATTTGCCCACCTACAGCGTAGCGGGCCGAATCGGGAGACCTTTTGACTTCTCCAGCGGGACTCTCTTAACCCATCGCCTTGGGACAGCAGTGGGAGGGATGGAATCATACGTCCGTCATTCCTGGACACATTTACCCCAGACTCCTACCTAACCGTACCTATTTCCTTCATTTCCATAAAAATACTTTCCACCCAGCATCCCTAAAGAAGACATGGATACTGAAGAAGGTCCCGAGAGCTATTTTTTCAACAAGGCCTCCTGCGTGGAGCTAATGTAAAAAAACTAACCATCATGCCGTTTCCCCGCAGGGGTAGGCAGAGAGGAGGGACCGCAAAACAACTCGATCTTGGCACACAATCCTTGCCTTGTTCACATTCACACATCGTAGCATACATGCTCTTCTATTATTATGACTCTTCACATGGCCCGACTGAAGTATCTGATTCATATCTTCCTCGGACTTCCCCGACATCTTCTGCCATTCACATTTGCGTCATATATTCTCCTTACACTCCTTTCCTCGTTCATTTGTTCTACTTGCCCAAACCATTTGTGCGTCCCTTTCTTAATCTTACTCATTAAGCTTACATCAGCCTTGCATTCTTCACGGATCTCCACATTTGTCACACGATCGTACTTGGTTTTACCACACATACGCCTCAGGGAGCTTATTTCCACAGCATTCAGTCTTATTTAAAAATGTTCACTGTTTCGTAAAAAAAAATTAAAAAGTAAGCAATTTTTGACCTCACTTTAGGCGCACCGACACACCCACAGAACACGTTTCTATCACTTTATCTTTTCTGTGGAATTATAGAAGTAACAATAACACATTATATACAATATTAAATCAGCACATATGCCTGCCCCACACAATATGATAAATTACAGCAAGTTTATTCGTGGGGAGGGGGTTGGGGTCGACTCATAAATCACACTTTTATTATTTAGTGAGGGGTAGGCATTATAATTTGTGTGGCTGTCAACGCTATCATTATTTTTGCTTTAATATTTTTAAGGGACGATTTTTTATTGTACCGCATAAGAGTCCCAACTGCTCCCAATCGTCTGGAACCAATGAGACTATGGCATCCTCAATTGGGATATGTTGAGAAGCAGAAATGAGCTGGAATGGGAAGGAGATGGGTAAAATGAAGGTTGGGAAGTATATGACTATTCAGATCTGGACACCAAAGACGGCAGAAGCCATTTTAACGACCTTTGTTGTCTCTCCACTAGCAATCCGAAGGTCGCAGGTTCATTCACACGCTGGCGTGTTATTTCACAATTAATTAATTAAAAATAATATATTTATAGTATACTAGCAGACCCGGACCCACGTTGCTGGGGCTTGCCCAATCTTTATAACCAACGCCATCTGTTAATTTGCATACATATCAAATTTACACCGCACGCCCGCTTGCCAGCTGTCCGCTGTCCGCTACCTAAATTGAATCTTTGAATTTCTCGACTTTTCTCTACTATAATATGCATGTATCATACATATAAACCTTCCTCATGAATCACTCTATCTATTGGTGAAAATCGCATGGCAATCCGTTACGTAGTTTAAAAGATCTAAGCGCACATACAGCGGGAGCGACTTCATTTTATACTATGTAATAAAGATAAAGAATATTTTTGGTAGGTTCCAGAGTGGAAGAAACTCTAAGTATCGCCCTGGTATAAGACCACCATTCATAATTAAAGCGTTGCTTGAAATAGCCTTTGCCGCGTTTGGTGACCAGATCTGAATAGCCAGGTACTTCCCAACCTTCTACTTCCCATCTCCTTTCCCTCTCTACAATCTTCAACCTCACAACCTACCACAATTGGGGATACCATAGACTCACTGGTTCTAGACGGGAGCAGCTCCCTTGTGAGGTATTCACATAAGTTTTTTTATAATAAAATGGCTTTAGCTGTGTTTGGTGATCAGGTCTGAATCATCAGGTTCTTCTCCGTCTTCCTCTTCTCATATCCTTTCCCTCTCCACTACATTCAGGCCCATTCACAACATACCTACCCTAACCAATTGGGGATGCTATAGTCTCACTCCTCATCAAGACCTATGTATGGAGTATCTTGATGTACGGCTGCGAAACATGGTGCCTATCCCAAAGAAATAAACGGAGACTAGAGGCTTTTGAGATGTGGTCCTATAGAAGACTATTAGGAATTTCCTGGAGAGACCACATTACAAATGAGGAGGTTCTCCAAAGAATCGAGGGAGGAAGGCACCTGCTCAGGACCTTGTCCGAAAGGCGTGCTAGATGGATCGGCCATGTAATACAACAAGAAAGCCTCTTGCATGCCATAATGGAGGGTATGGCCGAGGGGACAAACTCTAGGGGACGCCCACGCCGAGAGTACCTGGAGGACCTGCTGTGGACGTGCGCTGCTCATCATATGCAGACTTCAAAAGAGCCGCACAAGACAGGGAAGAATGGAAGAGAAAAATAGAGGAAATTGCTGCAAACCAATCCCAGGATTGAAACCAGAGAGAGAGACTCTCATTGGCTCTAGACGCGAACCGAGAAAAATAAATAGAGTAGGTATCGAAGCAGAATTTCGTGTGGAAAGAGTTCACCCTTCGAGAGTGAAATGAAATTTTAAATGACTGTGCATTCATATTAGAAAATATTTTATATTGCCTACTTCAAACACTGTACATTTTCAAGTAGTACAGTCAAGTATGTAATATCGGTTTTTGGAGTATCTAGTAAAATAGTCCTTTAGGCCAGTGTTCTAGGCCCTATTCACTGTAAGGGTGGATGAGTAGCGCCCTAATCTCCCTCGCACTCGCTTCTGCACGCCTTGCTTCCTTCCTGTACATCCCTTGGGCCAGGGGTAGGCAGACCGCGGATGTGTTCATAGCCGTTTGCCGCCAAACGAAAGCAAAAATTCAGTCGTTTCGCAGAATTTCAAATGTAATGGTAAGCCCACACTGCGGCCAACGTTCCAACTTCAAACGTTTGGACGATCGTGTGGAGGGGTGTTCGTGCGTTGGAAGTTCGAGTTGGACGGTTGGAGTTCGCGTTGGCCCGGGATCGCCTTCGAGGCGATCCCGACGGCCAACTCACACGAACCAGCCTGCCGCAGCTGTCCACACCGTGCCGCGTACTATTAAAATGACTATATTATTACGGAGAGTGGTATAACAATTGTTTGAAAACATGTCGTGTATATAAGTATATGATTATACGTACGTAATAATTGTAGGCAACTGAAAAAGATACAGCGTAGCTACAGCTGTTTCATGTCCGCCATTTTGGAGTACGGAATTCGGAGTTGGAGGGTTGGCCGCAGCGACCACACGATCGGCCAACCTTCCAACTCCGACCTAAGTTCGGAGTTGGAAGGTTGGCTTCAGTCTGGACGTAGCATTACATTGTCTTCAAAAGGCCATTCAGCGCCATTTTGTTTTTTTGACAGTTGAAAGGTCCTGTTAAATAGCGATTGTAAGCAGAGACGCAGCGAGGTGGGGGCGGTCAACCCCGGGTGCCACCCGTTTAGGGTTGACAACAGACCCGATGGGGGGTGACACCCGACCATGGAAAAAAATTACGAAGGATATTGTTACAAAAATATTGAAATTTTCAATTATGAATACCGCCGCTCCGGGAACCATTTATTGAATAACCAACACACCTGCCATAGATAACCCCAAGTCGTTTGCTACGTTTGGTGACTTAGCAGGGGTGCACGGGTTCATGGAGTGAGGTTTGTCTAGATCTTGGCGGCCAATGCATTTGCCCATCTAATAGTGGCGGGCCGGATCGGGAGAAATTGGTGATTGATGACTTTGTCATACTTTAATTTCTGCTATACAACTGGGCCTAACAAACCAACCATTACGTCAAATATAATTTGAGATCCTCACGGTCAAAAGTATAATGGTGATTAATTTTTGGTTTATGATGCCGTGTTGCGCATCCTTCTAATTTAGTCAACGTTTTGGGTAGCGTTACAACTTTCATCGTCAGGGGCAGATGCGTAGATTGTAGTGAAGTGTGTGTTTTTGGATGCAGAAGTGACCACCATGTTGCAGGGGTATTTGCAGTCCTCTGTGTTTCCTCCCTCCACAAATTAGATCTCTTCAAAACCCCTTCTTCCTCTCCTCAAAAAGATCATTTGCACAGCATTCCCATAGATGACATAGGATGCATAAAATATTTTCCTGAAGATCTCCTGTGTGCAGTTAATTTAAAAAAAGTAAATCATCTCGCTTTACATGTTACCTATAATATTTGGTTCCTCTCACTAGAAAGTCTGCCGACCCCTGTCTTAGACGTCCCCTTAGCAACCATCCTACCTCCCTAGACCACATTCGCAACATACACTAACTACCATTGTGCCCTGAAATGTTGAGGGAGGGGAAATAAGTTCTTGCAAAGGAATGAAAACTACCCTTGTAGTATTATGTTTTGAAGTTGAGGGTTGAATTAATTGAAAAGGCGACTCGTTTTGACACTTTTCACTATTTTATAGTGGGGCGGTAAAATGTACAAGCAATTTAAACTTCTATTTTATGTCTAATGAAGATGCTGGAGAGGAAGGAATGAACATTGGTCTTGAAGAGACCCATGTTGTAGGAAGGAGGAAACACAGATGCCGGCAAATCATTCCACAGCCGAGCTGTTGAACACAAGAACGAGTCGAAGAAACGACCCGTTCTCATGTGACAAATGTCAACCGTGTACAAATGTTGGGCACGCGTTTGGCGTGTTTTCCGACTATGCACCGGTGCCGGAGGGATCAATGATGCTAGTTCCTCGGAGCATCTTCCATTGTAATACCGGTAGAACAAGGATAGCATTCCCACCCGACGCCTGTGCTCTAAAGATTGCAATCCGTCTGTTAAGATGGGAGAATCTATCAAACGGACCGCCCGTTTCTGCACAGAGTCGAGGGTATTTTTCAGGTATTTTGGAGCTCCAGACCAGAGATGGCTGCCAAATTCAACCGTGGGGCGTACTTGTGATTTGTACAAGGTTAGCAGTTGTGTACTATTAAAGTATCTGCGGGCCCTGTACAGTACGCCCAGCTTTTGGGAGGCTAACTTTACTCTGGCTTCGATGGAGCCCCCATACCTGAGCTGGTCACTTAGGGTTACACCAAGCATATCAATGGAGGGCCTGTTCGGAAGATTGCTTCCGTTGAAAGAGACTAGATTTTCATTTCGATACCTTCTAGACGTAATCAGACAAGATTGGGTCTTTGAAACATTAAATTCAACGAGATTATTTTAACCCCAAGAGAAAACACTCTCTTAAAGTATTCCGAGAAACAGGTCGTATGTATGTCATCCACGATCGTCTTCTTCCTTTTACAGGTCTGGTATAGAACAAAAAATACAGAAGATACTAGAACAATTTGAACACAGGAAACCATTTATTGGATAACCAACACCCCATGTTATGGTCTAGTGGTTCGCTACGTTTGGTGACTTGGCAGGGGTGCCCGGGTTCAAGGGGCGAGGTTTGTCCGGGTCTTGGTGACGCATGTGTCTGCCTACCAGCCGCGTGGCAGGCCGTCTCGGGAGAGACTGGTTGAGGGAGATCTTGTGACCTCTCAAGCAGAATTCTTTTGGAAAATTGCCTTACACTGCAGTAGGAGTTGGATTCATACGTCAGTTACCTGGACACACTGAGCCCCCGATTCATCCCCACCCCTCATATTTTATCCTTCCCAGAACTTCACTCTTCCCCATTTATTTTAAAAGACCCTCCTCACAGCATCCTCAACGATGACATAGAGACATTTTCATAAGATTTCATTTACATAAGATTTTTCATTTACATAAGATGACATTTTCCAAATAAAATAAAATAAAATAGGCCCTGAGGGAAAATATATTCCTCAGGGCCTCCTGTGTGGAGCAATTGTCAAAAAAACACCTGATGAGCAATTGTCAAAAAAACACACTATGACATAGTCCCCGGTGGAAATTATTTTCTTCAGGGCCTCCTGTGTGGAGCTGTTGTAAAAAAGGGCTCTCTGGGACTACTTCAATATTGTCTTTCACGGACTAGGAGCATATCTGAAAGTGGGTCGGTAATTTGGAGTCCACACCAGGTATTCACTCATACAGAGCCGGCCGGCCTTTAGTCAAAATGGTGCCGGGCGCTAGTAAAAACCTCAAGGGCGCTATGTTAGGTTTTTGGTAACATTATTGCGCTTTATTTGTCCCCTTAACTTTGGCTTTAGGTTTGGGGGGATAACCTCGGCTCTCCTACGCCTTGCCTCCGGCTATTCGACGCTGAATTCCTTAGGGTCGTCGGGTGGTTCCCCCCAATCTCCCGTTTACTTATCTTTGAGGCATCATCGAAGAACCGGCTAAGGGGCGCGGAAGCTGAGTGTGGTACACGGCTAGACCGAATGTCATGCGCATTCTTGCTGGGACTGCCAATCGATTGGAGAGGACTCCCAACCGTTTGCCATGCCCCTATTACTTATCTACTGTGTCTTCCTCCTAAACAGGTGCTTGTAGGATTCGCTCACCCAGCGTATAAATACGTATGTATACAATCACCCGTATGGATACAATCAGCGTATGGATACAATCACCCAGCGCTTGCCACCTTGTGGACCTTCACCAACCTGTCCCATTGTCTTATCTATATTTTCTCATACTAACACATATTGTATCTGTATTTCCCGCTATGCACTTGCTTACTGCTTACTAACAACGTATGCAGGGACATTGGAGGTCTAGTTTCGTTATCAAATGTAGAGTCGTTTTTACCAAAAAAAATTAGAGTACCTACTTGCAAGAGCCTTGAAGGGGTAACCATCTGTTACCTATACCAGGGCGGGTAAGTGGTGGGTCCTCCAATGTCCCCTTAACTTGGCAGGTCTATTAATTTGAATGTCGATGGTTTTAGACAATAAACCATCAATCGCCAAGTAAGGTACTATAGCTAAATAATCATAATTTATTTACCCTAGGAACACGTAAAGAAGTGAAAATGAATAATGATTGAAGTGTGTATGTATTTACCTGAACCCTGGACTCTGGAAGATTGATCTTCAGGGCTACTTCCTCCCTCATGAAGATGTCAGGATACCTGGTCTTCCCGAACAGAGACTCCAGCACGTCCAGCTGCGCCCGAGTGAAGGTGGTACGCTCTCTTCGTTGTTTTCTAGGGTTGACTCCTGGAAAAGATCAAAAGGAAACAGTTAGAATAAAAACACAATCAATATACCTACACAATAACCACTGAAGCGACAGAGCAATTTAATCTTTTTTCTTCGATTGCTCGAGATTTCTTGGTGATTGATCATTTTGAATATTTAAAAAAAAATCATGCCTCCGAATTTTAATATGGAGACAAACAAACTGATTATAGTTCTATATAGCCAATGAATTCATCTATCTTTTGTCGATTATCACGTATTTTCAGGATTTATAAAAAAAAATTATAAAATCGTAGAATTCTACCAATTACTTACAACAAGGGAAAAATTACCAAAATTGCAAAGCAATTTGAGGTATTTTAGATAGTGCCATATTGTGGCAAAAGCGCTACGTGGTTAAAAATGCAAGCACACGTTAATAATAATTATTATTATTATTGGATCATTTCTATAGCGCCGTTTTCAAGGAAAAATCACCTCCTTCAATTTCAATTCAATTCAATTCAATTCAGTGCCGGCAACCCGGGCGTTTATTTATTATTTGTTATGTACAATATGATTTTTTTTTCCTTACCCTCCTCACTAGACAAAGTCTGTTCTGAGGCTGGTAACTAACAATTTCTAATTACATAAAAACAAATAAGTGGTAAAACAAAGAAAAAAAAAGAAACATATTTATTATAGTAAAAATAATAATAAAAAATAAGAGGAAAATCAGAATTTAGAAACAGAGTAGAAAATAGAAAATATATAATTTTTCTCCTCTTTTACAACTTATTTAATTTAATTTTTATTGGAATAAATTTTGAAGGTTATTCCCACCAATGTAATATATCACTGAAGAATGAAATAATAGTAATAAATGTAAAGGAAAACATGGAAAAGAATAATACACAGAAAAAAAAACTGCAACTGGGAATCGAACCTAGGATCCAATATCAAAGATAATATTAACTTCTCTTCTGAAAAATGAGATCGAAAAAATGACAGAAAAGTATAGGTTCCAATGGCCGAGATGGTTAACGCGTCATGTTCCGGTGGATTCGAGTCCCATTGCGACTGTAACTTTATTTTATTTTTTCTGTGTCTTTTTCTTTCTCATATTTCGTTTAGATTCATCTTCTTCTTCTTCTTCGATGTTATTTTTAGACTAATAACTAACTAGTTGAAGTCCCCGACTTTGCCCGGGCTTTACGCAAAGTTTTTTTTAAATTCAGATGTAGACAATTGTAATTTTCATCTTATTTTGAACGGCAAGTGCGCAAAATTTCATCAAGAAGTATCAAAGTTCTGTTTTACGATAAAACGGGGTATGGGTGATTTTTTAAATCTAATGCAGACAGTGGCCTTACTCTAATCTGAAAAATTGTTTGAAAACATTTTTTTTTAATTCGATTTTAACCCTTTTACATATAAAGAAACTGTACGAAGTACAAGGTCAGAATCGCTTGGGACATTCTCGTTCTTGACGTTACTAATACCCGCATTAAGCCTAGCTACTCGAAATAATTTATAATAAATTATTTATCTATGACATCGGAGCGTCACTTTTTCCCTCCATTCGAATTTTCAAAGTCCGCGCGTGGCAGGTAGCAAAAAACCACGAAAAACCTCTCAATTTATGAAATAAAGGCATGTAATGTTGTTTTTATACATAGTTTATTGTTCAAGGAATGTGTTTCGGTAAATATAATATACGATAGCGCAAAATAAACCCACTATATGTTACGTCAAATTAATGCTTTGCGTAATTTGCGCGGTTTCGTTCGAAATATACAAGAGGTTGAAAGTCAATACATCAATCTTGAAATAAAACTGTAAATTTGTGTAAAAAACAAACCCACACACACCTTTCACATATACTTTGATATTGTTACCTACTTATTAAACTTGTCTACAAGCCAAAATCCAGAGTAAAGTTAGCCTCCCAAAAACTGGGCGTACTGTACAGGGCCCGCAGATACTTATAGTACACAACTGCTAACCCTGTACAAATCACAAGTGCGCCCCACGGTTGAATTTGGCAGCCACCTCTAGTCTGGAGCTCCAAAATACCTGAAAAATACCCTCGACTGCAGAAACTGGCGGTCCGTTTGATAGATTTTCCCTTGCAATGTTTAGAGCGCAGGCGTCGGGTGGGAATGCTATCCTTGTTCTACCGGTATAACAATGGAAGATGCTACGAGGAACTAGTGTCATTGATCCCTTCGGCACCGGTGCATAGTCGGGAACGCGTGCCCAACATCTGCACACGGTTGACATTTGTCACATGTGAAAGGGTCGCTTATTCGACTCCTTCTTGTGCTCAACAGATCGGCTGTGGAATGATTTGCCGGCCTCTGTTTTCCTCCTTCCTACAACATGGGTCTCTTCAAGACCAATGTTCATTTATTATAAGCAATAATTATCAGCCTGAAACACTCATCAACATTGAAAAATCTTCCGAGAAAAGATACTTGCCGCCAACGGGACTTGAACCCGTGTCCTTCTGATTGCCGGTCAGCTGCTCTTGACCACTGAGCTATGGGGGCTTATCAAATACCCGCCAAATAATTCAATATATACCGTTGGCGGCAAGTATCTTTTCTCGGAAGATTTTTCAATGTTGATGAGTGTTTCAGGCTGATAATTATTGCTTATAATAATTGTTACCCTTTGTGCTATGCATACAAATCTTGTCTAAACGTTAGTTTATAAATTAAAAATAATAACCAATGTTCATTCCTTCCTCTCCTCAAAAAGACCTTCCACACAGCATCTCAGATGACCTAGACCCTGAGAGAAATTATTTTCCTCCGGACCTCCTGTGTGGAGTTATTGTAAAAAAAAATTAAAAAATCACACCATCCCAGAACATCTATGAAAGTTTTAAAACTGTTTCTAATACAGCCAAATTATAAATGCTCTTAAATTTCGTAAAAATACACCCATTTTTGGGAAGTCTTTATTACCTGTGCAATTCAAAAACTAGAAAAGGTCCAAACGCGTGTCAATTTCAAAAGATGAAACCTCTTTGTTTGAACCACGCACGTAAATTTTTTTGAAAAGGCTATGACAAACAAATAAAATGTAGCTATGCACAGATAATGAAAAACATTACTGGAATACATTTCACAAAATGCCATGCGTTATTCATAAATGTCTTTCAAAACGATGCATGGCTAATTTTGAAGTTACACAAGATCTGATAGGTCATTTGGATATTTTTTTGTTATGCTATTTAAGAAATGAATTGGGCGGGGCTTGGGATCTAGTTCGTGACCAATTTGGGTTATTTGGTTATATACGAGTATTACACGATGTTTGAATACATCCGTGATAATGATCTGAAGTTTTTTTTTATGTGATTGTTGCATTTATTGGCGAATTTTGCAGCCCAAAAACACAAACTCTATCTAAAAAAAAAAACGGATTGCTCTTTAGTGCACAGGAGTTTGGTGGTAAGGCTGTCTTTATTCCACCGGTATTTCAATGGAAGATGTTACGAGGAACTAGAGTCATTGATCCCATGATTGGCTGCCTCCGTGGTCGAGGGGTAAGGCTCTTGACTCGCAATTCGAAGGTCGCGGGAGCCGGAATCTGAACAGAATTTGTGTTATTTCACACTTAATTAATGCAAAATGATACCTATCTAGTATATGTATTTGAGGCGCGTTCAAGAATGGAAGATATTCTCAGAATCACCCTGGTGTAAGACCACCTTTCAGAATTGAAACGTTGCTTGAAATGGCTTTAGCCGTGTTTGCTGACCAGATCTGAAAAGTCAGGTACTCCCCACCTCCCTCTTCCCCATCTCCTTCCCCTTCCCACTACCTTCAGCCTCATAACATACCCATTGGGGATGTCATAGACTCGCAGGCTCTAGACTTGAGAAGTTGGGACTCTTGTGCAGTATTCACGTAAAAAAAAATTGACACTTAATTAAAAAATGGCACCCATCATCTGTACCTACATGATAAAAATGAAACCCATAATCTGTAACATGAGAACGGGTGCATGGTTTCTACGATTCGTTCTTGAGTTCAACGGTTCAGCTGTGAAACGTTTTCTTCCTCCTACAACAAAATGATCACTCCTCAAAAAGACCCCCTACACAGCATCCCCAAAGATGAAGTACGCTCCGAAGAAAATTATTTTCTGTGGGGCCTAATACTAACTAACTAACTAACCATCACGCCGTTTACCCGCAGGGGTAGGCAGAGAGGACGGACCGCCAAACAACTCGACTAAACAAATCGGGCCTAATACTGTGTCGGAATAATATTAAAAAATGATCTCGATTGCTGGAAGCCATTGTGACTATTTGCAAATGTAGGTATTGTAAGGAAGTAAGATATATTTATGAAAGAGCAAGGTTGGTAATGGAACAGGATTGCGATTGGCTGAAGGTGAAGCCTCACCGCCATACATCAGGGTAAGTACCAGCGCTCCATTGTGGACAGCTAGCTTCGCTTCTTTGGACAAGGACACGAATTAAGTACATTAATTAAATGTACCTAAGTAGGTAGGTACCTACTGAATTAAAACAAATTAATTTAAACCCAGATGGACAGGCATCTATCTTTTTGGCTATAAGATAAAATAGGTATAAAAAAGGAATGTGACAGGATAAAATTATATAATAGATAAGTATATAGGTAGTTAACCTAAATCAACCTTCAGAAAGCTTGAAAAATAAAATAATTTTAAAAATATATGTTGGAATGTTGGGCTGTGCTGAACCTAACGAAGGCTTTACTTGTTTTATTGTCGATGGTTTAAGGCAGGCATCTCCAAGCTTTTAAAGCTAGGGGCAGTGTTATATAGTTTCAGAAGGAGTGCGGAATAAAATGTCGATATTTTTTTAAGTGAAGACTTCTTTAGCACAGTTGTGATTTGAAACTTGGTGGAACCAAAAATATCGGCACTAAAAAGAGGCAAAGAAATACATCTATAGGATTAGGCGTGTGAGAGAATGAGATAGTATAATCGGTCTCCTCTTTGTGCGGTTCTTGGTAGCCTCCCCACTCTTGTATAGGTTCTTATTTTTCTAAAAGTTTCGCTTCCACCGCGTGTGAACTGCACACACTGACTTTTTTTTTTTTTTTGAACAATCGAAAATTTTTGAAACACGTTTTAAATTCGCTGATATCTAAAACATATTAAAAATAATGAAAACATTGTATTTAAAAAAAAAAGGTTTATAAACTTCTCTCAATATGCATTTCTGTATACCTATCTATATAAATAAAAATGAGTCGCCGAAATGTACGTACCTACGCGCATAACTTCAGAACGACTGCACCAAATTGGATAATTCTTTTTTTTGTGTTCGTTATTGTCAGGACAAGGTTTGTATAAAACTACTGGTGAGCTATGTCATTACGAAATTTGTATAAAAAATTGCAATAGGGGGCACGCGAGCTGTTTGAAAACTGAGTGCATCGGGACTGAATGTATGGAGGGGAGGGGGGGATTAAGTCCATGACATCCCTAATTGGAGTTTGTTGCGAGGCTGCGTGTGGTAGGGATGGGAAGTAGATGGGGTAGAGGAGGGTGGCTAATTACCTACATGCCTGGCTCTTCAGATCTGATCACTAACACGTCTAAATCCATTACAAACAAATTTTCAATTCTGACTCAACGACCCCGAAACGTGCCGCGAATATTGGAAGTAATTATATATTATTTTAAATGAATAAATTGTGAAGAAAACACAAATTAACACAACATTTGTTGGGGTGGTAAATAATTTGAATTCATTAAGGCGATCCACTAGTTCAGGAAAAAATCGAAATCGGAATTCACGCCCTTTATGGGAGGAGTTTAAAAATACTTGAGTAAAAGCTTTTGGAAAGGTTGGAAAAGGTATTTGAGAGTTTTGTTTTACAGGTTGATTTCGTAAAGGCCTGTAAAAATATTAATTCCTGTTTTACGCATTGTTTATTGTAATAAAACGGAAATTTAAAATTGATTTCACGAAACCAAGCGACGCGTAGTGACGCGTCCATCTCCCGCTCAGTTCGGGGCGTGACTGAGGTTTGGCGACTGTGGCATGAACAGTAGTTCTTCGGTGGACGCCATAGGGTTCACTTTGAAAAACCAAATTCGTCGACTAGCGGCCGTATTGTAAAATAACAACGCGAAAATGCATATTTTATTTTATTTTGGGAAGATTGGGTGTATATATCAACTTTTTTTGCGATCATTATAAAATAAACTGAATTTGCCACATTATACAATAAAACCATAACCGAAAAGTGGTTTATAAATAGGAGAGTTTGGACTTGAAAGTGTGTTTTTTAGACCTTATACTTTATTTTTTATAGGCTTATTAAAAGACTTATAAAAAAAATGACCGATATTTTTAAGGGCCAAGGTATGTTCTACACGCAGTATTTAATTGAAGCATCTACAATACTTCTAAGCGATCAAATTTTCAAAACAAAAACATATGATTTTGCATTATTTACTATGGCTTCATCTTAAGTTAATTATTTTTATTTATATTTTTGCTGCCCGCGGTCCGTAGATTGGAAGCTTCTGGCTTAAGGTCAAAATGAAGTCCCTACAAATAAAAAAAGCAGACATATTTAAAAGCAGGTAGTTTGAAGGCTGCATTTTTTATTCAATGTGGGAGGCATTCCAATCACTTTTTTTGTAACTGGGCGGGCTGGGATCTTATACGCCCATCGATTTGATCTTTGGGTATACTGAAAGTACTTGAGTAACCTTTACATTGTAAAAATGTAATCGAAACCATCATCTTTACATGTAGGGTCTACCCACGCTTTAATTTAAAAAATATTACGGCAATGAGGACGCCCAAAGCATAGATAATAATGGAATTTTGATTTTTTTTGTTCATTTTTACTATATTAATTGTTTTTGTGTTTAATTCGTACAACTCCATTTTAATTTTTATAAATTTAATTAAAATTAAATTTGATAATGTTATTATCGAGTTCTGCAAGTTTTTTGGTTAGTGTTTTAGTTACAGCTGTTTTGACTTGTAAGGTCATTTTCAAACTGTAACTAAAACACTAACCAAAAAACTTGCAGAACTCGATAATAACATTATCAAATTTAATTTTAATTTATTTTTACAGTAACGCCAAACAGGAGGCCCCTAAAATCAGTTCTTTCATGCTGTGTGGAGTGTTTTTGAGGAGAGTAAGAAATGAACAAGGGTCTTGAAGAGATCCATGTTGTAGGAGGGATGAAACACAGATGCCGGCGAATTGTTCCACAGCCGAGCTTCTTCCACATTCTAATGTGACAAATGTCAACAGTGTACATATGTTGGACACGCATTTGGCGTGTTTCCCGACTATGCACCGGTGCCGAAGGGATCAATGACGCTAGTTCCTCGGAGCATCTTCCATTGTAATACCGGTAGAACAAGGATAACATTCCCACCCGACGCCTGTGCAAAGATTGCAATCCGTCTGTTAAGATGGGATAATCTATCAAACTGACCGCTCGTTTTTGCACAGAGTCAAGGGTATTTTTCAGGTATTTTGGAGCTCCAGACCAGAGGTCGCTGCCAAATTCAACCGTGGGGCGCACTTGTGATTTGTACAGGGTTAGCAGTTGTGTTATTAAAGTATCTGCGGGCCCTGTACAGTACGCCCAGTTTTTGAGAGGCTAACTTTACTCTGGCTTCGATTGGCTTACGTTGACTAGATGGTTAACTTTGACTAGATGGTTTCTAAGTATTTTAGGTCCCCAGATCAAAGGTGGCTGCCAAATTCAACAGTGAGGCGCACTTGCGATTTTTACAGGGTTAGCAGTTGTGTAGATACTATAGAATCCGCGGTCCCTGTACAGTAGATACCTGTACTGGATTGAGTGAAAAGGGAGTTCACTTTGGGCTCAGGACACGCCCAAAGCACAATAATTGTAGTATCGCTTTGCCTTCAGTGAGATACAATAGATAGATACGTAAGTATGAACAATTTTAAACCTTCTAAATTAGACAACACAATGGTGAATGGAGACAGTGTTCATGGAGGAATGTAAAAATACCTTCTCTTGTCGGGGATTATTGAGAAGATATACAGGATGTCCGGGGGTAAAGTGCATTAACTTCGGCAGGTGATTCTACATGATGGTAGGAGTAAAAAAGATTAACAACTTTTTCCGAATATCCAACTTTTTTTCCCATGAAAAAAGACGTACTACCTACTAAAAATCATTAGTGTGAGATACGATCTTACTTGCTGAGAGCCTGCCGGGCGCCCTGCTCGATTGTGATTGGCCCGTATCGTAACAGCGGAAAATAATAAATCTGGCCGCACACGCGGACTAATTTTATCTTTTTTCCTCAAAACTAATCCTGAAAGTTGGAATTTCGAAAAAAGTTATTTACTTTTTTTACTTGTACTATCATGTAGAATCACTTTCCGAAGTTAATGCACTTTACCCCCGGACATCCTGTATAATATGACTATTTAACGTTCACAGCAGTGGCAGACACGAATCTTATTCCTTACTATTTTTAACCAACTCAAATGCAGTAAGTTCTAGCAGGTTTACAGTGTTTATTTATGCTGGCCAAGCTGAGCGACGCTTATGACGTCACAATCCAATTTGCCAATCACGGGCCGTTTTGATTTAGTCAGTTTTAGATCGTTTTTAAAATCAATAATATTTCATGAAAACATTAAAAAAAAAAAACATTTTTAGTAGGATGATTAAAATCTGGCAAATGGTCTTTAAATACATTTTCAATAGAATCCCTCGTTTGTAGAAATACCCGCATTTAATTAAAAAACACAAAATAATTTTCATCCATGAACAAACTACATTTTCTTCACGCCTCTGCTAAGTTAGTTGGTAGGTACTTGGTACCTACCAGACCATAGTTATCTGGTGTCATTTATAATCTTCTTAAGTTAGGTCAACAGATTAGTACCTACCTTACCTGCCCGCCCTTCTGGTTGTGACTACGCACAGGAATGTTTGTAAGTATCTACTTATGGAAGTGGATGTATATTACATAAGGAGTATGGAATCCACAAGTCAAGTTAGCCCCTCAGAAGCTGAACGTACTGTAAAGGTAAAGGATCCGCAGATACTGAAGATAGTATACCTAACTGTTTACCCTTACCCTGTACAAATTTTAAGTACGCCCCATTGTTGATTTTTACAACAGCTAACTCTGGTCAACTCGAATCGACTCTGTGCAGAAACGGGCAGTCCAGATTCCCCTTTCTTAAAATAAGCGGATCGCAATCTTAGGTATGGTGTTCTTGTTCTTCATATTAAATGGAAGATGCTCCAAGGAACTGTCACTGATCCCTTCGGCACCTGATGTGCACAGTCGGGAAACACGACAAACGCTCGTCCAACATGGTTGACATTATTTGTCGGCTGTGGGACGATTTGTCGGCCTTCGTGTTTCCTCCCTCTTACAAAACCCTCCCACCTATTTAATTTAAAAATATAATTTTAGGTGCCCACTTACGATTTTCAGGATTTACTGAAAATTTTTACAAAAAAAATGTAGATTGATGAGAAATTATAAATAATAATAATAATGTTGTTTTCAGGTGGAAAAAATATAATAAGCAGTAATTGTTGAATGAAACACTAGTATATATTGAATCATTTGGCCCCATAGCTCAGTGGTCAAGAGAAGCTGACCGGCAATCAGAAGGACACGGGTTCAAGTCCCGTTGGCGGCAAGTATCTTTTCTCGGAAGATTTTTCAATGTTGATGAGTGTTTCAGGCTGATAATTATTGCTTATAATAATTATTACCCTTTCTGCTTTGCATAAAAATCTTGTCTAAACGTTAGTTTATAAATTAAAAATAATAATTAATATTTGACAAGTTTAAGTATTTCCCCAATAAATGTAGTCATAATTTGTCTCGACGCCACCTAGCGAGGGATTTAACACTTACAATGTCTCTCTCGCAAAAATAAAGTTGGTTGTTTTCAGGTGGAAAAAATATAATAAGCAGTAATTGTTGAATGAAACACTAGTATATATTGAATTATTTGGCGGGTATTTGATAAGCCCCCATAGCTCAGTGGTCAAGAGCAGCTGACCGGCAATCAGAAGGACACGGGTTCAAGTCCCGTTGGCGGCAAGTATCTTTTCTCGGAAGATTTTTCAATGTTGATGAGTGTTTCAGGCTGATAATTATTGCTTATAATAAATAATAATGAATTTTTCAATCTTTGTATCTTAGCACTCTTGTATAGGTACTCGAACGTCATGAACCAACCAATAAATACTTGGGTGGATGAGAGGGTACCTAGACCGCCAAACATATCTACAGGTCTTGGCACACGCTCCTCGCCTCATTCACAATCATACATCGTCTCATACATACAAAAAAAAACAACTCAAGTATTTGATTCACTTGATCGTGCCATGTCTTCGTCGGACATTCGCGTCGTATATTCAAGCACTCATTTCTTCGTAGATTCGCTCTATACCTATAATGTAGAACTCGTTATTAATCATTAACCCTTATTTATATAATTACCGCACAAGAGTCCCAATTGCTCCCGCCTGGAGCCAGTGGAACTATGGCATTCAAAATTGGGATAGGTAAGTTGTAAGGCTGAAGGTAGTGGTAGTGAGAGGAAATACCTAGCTATTCAGATCTAAACACGGCTAAAGCTATTTCAAGCAAGGTTTCAATTCTGAGTGACCAGTGAGACTATGGCATTCCCAATTGTGGTATATTGTGAGGCTGAAGAAAGTGCTAGTGGTAGAGAAAATGTCTAGCTATTCAGACCTGGTCACTAAACACGGCTAAAGCCATTTAGCCAATGGTGGTCTTTCTTATACATCAGGGCGATACTGGGAGCATCTTCAACTCTGGAACGTGTCACAAATGTAGGCATACCATTATACCATATCTTTCGACAAACAATACGAAAGTCGCGTGCTCAGAACCCGGCGTGTGCAAATTAATTTTATTTGATTAATTAAAATAATACCTATAGGTATGGCATATAGGTACCTACTATTTTAGGTAATTGAAATAAACGGTGAAATAAGAAAAATTAATTTGCACACGCCGGGTTCTGAGCACGCGACTTTCGTATTTTTAGTCGAATGCCTTATCCCTCGACCACGGCTTACCTACTAACCTACCTAGATCATCCTCATTTTTTTTTAAATCTTTCACACGTGGGTACCACCAACACCCCTGCCGCAGGTCACCCCAAGTTGTTCGCTACGTTTGGTGACTTAGCAGGGGTGCCCGGGTTCATGGGATGAGGTTTGTCTAGGTCTTGGTGGCGGATACGTTTGCCCAACCACTGCGTAGCGGGCTAGATCGGAGGAGACTGATTGAGGGAGGCCTTTTGACCTTTCCAGCCAGATTCTCCCGACCCTTCGCCTTGCAGCGCAGTGTGAGGAATAGATTCATATGTCCGTCACTCCTGGCCACACTGACCCCCAGATTCCTACCCACCCCTCATACCTTTTTCCTTCCCATATCTTCTTCTCCTGCCTTTCCCCTAAAAAACCCTCCACACAGCACCCTTAAAGATGACATAGGTCCCTGGGGAAATTGTTTTCCTCGGTGGCTCCTGTGTGGAGCTAATGTAAAAAAAAAGAAAAACGACTTAGGGTTCTCAATTTTACAGCGATACTTTCATCTTTTCTCTGTGATTTCCGTCACCAGAGTAGGCACCAGCATTCCATTGTGAACTGCTAGCTTCGCTTCTATAGACAATTTTTATTAGCGGCGGCCACGTTCATTTATTTTTCTGCATTTACCTACCCTTATTTCAAAATCGCAATCAGCCTTCCCAATTCTCGTATAAAAAAAATAATATTTGAGAAATCAACACCTGTTTTAAATAAAATCCAAAATTATTTAACCCTTAAATACCTACCGATTCGATTCTCTAAAAAGTATTCTCTAAATTGAAATTCTAATTTCGAACATTGAAATTTCTTCTATTGATTTATTTCAGGAGAATTCGTTTTAGCTCCTCCCTCTTTCAGACGATAGGCGGAGCTAACAAGGCGACGCCCATTACATTTTCATCGCTCTGTCCCTTTCCGACCCATGGCGTTGCTGTGGGTCAGAGGGAGAAGGCTGCACGAAACCGGCTTTTGATTGGTCGGAACGAAGGGAGATGAATTTATATGGAGCGTTTTGAATTTATTTGAAAAAATGTTTGTGAAGAAAATACGAGTAGGGGAGGGTGGGGCGTGTTGTGACTAAATTACAAAACTGAGTGTAGTAGAAAAATCTTTAATGAAATCAAAGGTTTGACATTTTAATGGAAACAAATAACTCTTTGGCTACATTATTTTGGTATTATTAACCTTGTTAACATACGAATAAAGTGACAAAATATTATTTTACAAAATATGGGAATTGGCACAACACGCCCCACCCGTGGGGCTAGTTGTGACGGGGGTGGGGCGTGTTGAGACGAACAAATAATTAAGTAAAAGCATTAGGTAGGCACGAAATAAAATTGGTAAGAACGAAAGTCCAGATAATATATTATCATCAGTTAAATAAAAGTGGTTGTAGTATACCTCCAATGTAATAAAAAAAATTTAAAAAAAACATTTAAAATAAATCTCAGCCAGTCAAGCAAAAGTCGCAGATGAAGTCAGGAATGTATTCATCCACCCCGGCACATAACTCATGACTCATGACATTTTATGCACCTACCCATCTTTCAGCAGAAATATCATTAGAATAGGGGTTACGACAAAATATACATTGCTCTTCTTCGTTTGCATCGCTGTCGTCAGTTTCCATAAGTGGTGGCTCCTCTTCAGTTTCACTGGATGATGTGGACACCAAAATTAGTTTTTTTAAGTCTAAAATATTTATTTTATGTGGTTCTGTTTTTGACACCGCCTTCGTTTTATTGGGTGTTTGTTTTTTTTAGTTAGTTTTGTATGTACGCTTTTTTTATTTTTTTCTCTTTCTTTTCCTTTCTTAGTTTGTCTTCTAATTCTATTTTTTTCTTTGTAGGGGTGTCCGTTAAAATTGCGCTCGTAAGTTTTTTACGATTTGGAAAGTTCTTTCTTGGTTGAGCTTTGGGTAATGGCCGGATTTGTTCTGGCGTTTTCTGACACACAGGTTTAATGGTTCCGCTAGTTGATGGTTGAGGGTCCAACAATTTTTCTTCAATTTCTGCATTCGTTATGTCTTGCAATGGTGTTCTTGTGAGATGTAATTTTGCGATGTAATCTGCAAGTTCTTTTTCCTGTGCATGAGTAAAAACTTGACCAGGATTGGAATATCCCACCTTACAATTTGTAAGAGGACTAGCTTTTTTCCTTTCGATGAACCGCTTTATTGTCATATGATTAATTCCAAAAGAGACTGCAGCTTTTCGAAGTGACACGTTTGTAGTAATGATTTCAGCTGCAGCTTGTTCATAAACGTTTTCTGAAATTTCCCCTCTATTCGTCTTTTCTTATATTTTTGGACCATTTTGCAAGACTGAAAAAAGAAAAAATTACAAATAAGCACAAAAAGGAAATGTATCTAGGTTATACATATATACATTCATAATATGTTAAAAAAATACGCATGTTTACATAATACATATTGTATTAATGCATATTTTATATAAACGTAAAAAAAACTAAATTCTAGCGGCGAGTTATGTCTGCCACAACTCGCCCCCGCCTTGATGTAACAACTCGCCCCTCCCGACGATTTTACATAAAAATGGCCATGCAAGTAAAGATACTTGACGTACGCATTTCATTTATAACTAATAACACAGTCAAAAGATACAGTTTGTGAAGAAAAAAACATATAACGACTTACCGAGTGTTAGCAGGTTGACAAACGACTTCGAAAATTTCCTGGAAAAGTTCGTTTAGCACTTAAAAATCACACTTTGTCGTATAACTTTAATTATATCGACCGCACGGCACCACCGTTTTGACAGAAACTGGCGGTACCGGGTTCACACGAAACGGCGCAATGCGCGTGCAGCTAAGTCAACTAGCGGGAATTTTAAACGCGATGTCTCAACACGCCCCCGTCACAACACGCCCCACCCTCCCCTACATAATGTTGATGTAAGAATTTGTAATGTTTGTCGTTGAATTTAATGAAGTCGTTATTTTTGGACAAATGCGATGCTAGGTAAGTACCTAAAGATCTTATTTTTCAAAAATATTCTTCTTTTCTAAATGTACATACCTAGATACTTACAGTAAAAAATTGAAAAAAAACGGTTGTACCTAATATATACCTAATAGTCTCTTATCTTACTTTGTTCAATTACAACCATAGATATTTCAAAACTCTGTAACTCATGTTGGTAATCATTATGACTGCGATCTGAAACAGCTGCGTTTCTCTACATTTTTTACATTAGCTCCACACAGGAGGCCCTGAGGAAAATCATTTCCCTCAGGGCTTATGTCGTCTGGGAGGATGCTTGGTAGAGGGTCTTTTTAAGTAAGGAAAGGATATGAAGTTCTAGGAAGGAAAAAAATAAGAGGGGTGGGAAAGAATCTGGAGGTCAGTGTGTCCAAGAGTAACAAACGTATGAAACAATCCCTCCAATTGCGGTGCAAGGCGATGGATCGAGAGAGTCCGGCTGGGAAGGTCTAAATACCTCCCTAAACCAGTCTCTTTCGATCCCGCCCGCCACGCCTCAGGTCGGCAGACGCATCCGCCGCCAAGACCTGGACAAACCTCACCCCTTGAACCCGGGCACCCCTGCTTAGTCACCAAACGTAGTTAACCACTTGGGGTGACCTATGGAAGAGGTGTTGGATATAAATGCTTCCCGGGGTGGCGGTACACATATCCGCCTCCAAAATTGAAAATTCATAGATATCTAGGTGATAGGTACAAAGGTAGATATCAATACATCAAAAAGGATTGTAAATATCGATTTTTGTGAAATTAGCATAAAAAAAACAACTTCGTCTCTAAAACATCGTGTATCATATTTGCGACAGTCGCACATGGCGCACGCCATTAAAATCTCATACATGATACAGCGACAACAATAAGGTTAACAAATATTTGATCATCGCACCAGAGGGGTTAACTTTTATTGTTACCTACCATGGATCATTTATATAACTGCAAACTTTATATAGGCACAAAATATTATTACATATTACAAACCCCACTCCGTCTCGCCGTCGAGGTGGGCAGATTTATCACGCTTTAGGGGTAGGTACTGGGTCTGGATAGGTAGGAACTCCCCCCAGTATGAACACTGCCAGGTGCTCGGTGGTAAAGCAGATGTATAGGCAAACCTAAACGCAAGGGTTCGAACCTTAATCCCAGAGGGGGTGATAATTATTTTTGTTACGCTATGATACTGAATAAATTAAATATTTATTTTATGTAGGTTGCTAGATTGTTAATAAAGAAATAAATAAATGTTTTTTAAATGTTTTATTTTCATGGACTTGATTTTTTCAAGTGCGAAACGCTCAGCCGTACCTATACAGCGCAAGGTCAGTAACTGGGATTCGTGATAGGCCTGTGCTATGTATGGCTGGGCGCTTCGCACTCTTCGCGCTCTATCTTAAAAACGGTTAAGCGTACAAAAAATTATTTCATACAAAATTTGTAGAGAATTTTATAATAGGTATACAACTTTTCGAAAAAATGCAAATACGATTTGAGGTGAAGGAAGCGAGATATTTTCCAAAAAACTGATTTTTGCGACCTTTGACCTTAAATATCTAAGGACGCTGACAAGTGACCTTATGAGATTTTTGGGACAACATTTAGAATGCCAAAATGAAGCTTTACACAAATTTACAGCTTATTCCGTTTCATTTTGAGGTGAAACACTACATTAACAGAACCATAAGCATATTCTCATTTTAAAACCAAACTTCTGGTTTTACGAATATCTTGGCAACATTTGAATTTCTCCCACTACCCATCATTATCTAAATAAATATTGCTGGTGCAATGACGGATAGGAATTGAATCTGACGCATTTGTCAAGTCAGCTACCAATGGTTGGATATAAAACTTCAGTTCAATTTTAGAGATGTACCTAAAGTAAAAAAACGATACAAAACAACGCAAGGGAGGCAACTCCAAATTGGAATATAATATTTCTATTTTATTCACTAATCCCTTCTTCATAGCCAGGGGGTGAATTACAATAAGGGATGAAGTAATTCACAAAAGGCAATCGTTGCGATTCAGCCAATGAGGGGACAGGGAAGGTTTGGTTTTGAATGGCGACGATGAATGCAATAGAAAGTTATTATTGTGTTTTTTTTGTACTGCATTATTTTGTTTTATTGTTATTTATTTCAAATGATCTACGTAGGGTAGGTACTCAGTAGGTAAAGCCCATATGGACAGCCGGACTCACAAATGTATTCAATCTGGAAGAGCTAGGCATCCACAATAGGCTTTCAACTATCTGCCTACAACCTATCTCAAGATACTTTGGACACGTTGCTCACCAAACTGAGGATTTGGAGAAACTCATAGGTCATAGGCACTGGCAAAGTGTTTGTCACCAAAGCACTGAGTGACCAAATATCACTGGTGTCTGGTAGGTACTAGAGAGCCCTTAGCTCTCCACGCAGCGCAGAACCGCGAGGAGTGTAGGAATCTTGTCCATCGTGGAAATTTGAGTAGGGGTCACGATCCTCAACAATGAGGAACCGACTTAAGAAGAAGCAGATAGATAGGTAAAGGTCAAAGGCCAACTCAATTTGGGTGGTAGGTACCTATGGGTACTGCCACTCAGGGAACAATTTACTGGATAACCAACACCTCTGCCATAGGTCACCCCAAGTGGTTAGCTACGTTTGGTGATTCAGCACAGCCTGTGCACCTGTGCTGCACAGGTGCCCGCGTTCGTGAAGTGAGGTTTGTCGAGATCTGGACAGTGGATGTGTCTATCCACCAACTTCGTAGCAGGTCGGATCTGGAGAGACTGATTGAGGGAGATTTTTTGACTTCTCCAGCGAGACACTCTCGAAACATAACCTTTCACCGTGGGGGAGAGATAGATTTATGCGTCACTCACCCCCTGGACACACTGACTCCCAGATTCCTACCCACCCTCATACGTTTTTCCTTCCCAGAACTTCCTCTCCTGTCTTTCCTATAGGTAATACGATAGGTTGGTATAGGCCGTGGGTGGAATTATTTTGGTAAAAAAAACAACTTCCCAGATCTGATTGGCGGTCTTTCACCAGAGTCATACTTTTTTTTACATGAGCTCCACACAGGAAGTCCTGAAGAAAATAATTTCCCTCAGGGCCTATGTCATCTTTGGGGATGCTGTGTGGAGGATTTTTTTAGGGAAAGGAAAGAGAAGAGAGTTCTGGGAAGGTAAAAGGTTTAAGGTGTGGGTAGAAAACTGGGGTTCAGTGTGTCCTGGTCATTCGCCTCCAAGACCTAGACAAACCTCACTCCATGAACCCGGGCACCCCTGCTAAAACGTAGCGAACTACTAAGGGTGACCTACGGCAGAGATGTTGGTTATCCAATAAAGGCTCCCGGGGCGGCGGTACCCACTCCCGCCTCCCAAATACTGAGAGTATCTTCCACTTGTAACGTGACTACATTTAGGTAGGTACCTATAGATGTATTTTTTTATCGTTTAATTGTTAAAAACCACAAACGACTTTAAAAAAAATTACTTGTGCACGTAGAGGGTTTTAACACACGGAAGATACGCTATTTCCCAAACCCATAGGTACCTATTATAATATGTTAATAATTTTTCAATTTTTTTTCTTTTAACTTTATGAGTAAAACCTCAAACTGCAATATTTGATTAAAGGGATTGAAAATCTGGAGACAGAAAAATCAGAAAAATAAATTTACACCTCTGGGACTCGAACCCAGGACCTTTCGCATTCCGAAACACTAGATTTTTCGAGACACTATCTACCTAGATAGCATTTAGTTCGGGTTTTGCAATCATACATAAAGACAGCAGCCAATAAAATATGCGTTAAGAAAATTAAGATAATTTGGGGGGTCTTAGTCGATACACAGTTAACGATCGAATCGGATATCGACACCTTGGCGCAGTGGTCAGCGCCAGTGGCGGTCCTTCCCTCAGGACAATTGGTCAAAAACCTCCCAAAATTATAAGATGACATTAAAACAATATTATTATGAAATATTAAGCAAATCAAAACAACTGCTATTATTCTAATGTATTTGAAATGTACCGCGAGAGAAAACCGGCAGCCGCAAGCAGTGACATCTAACATCTTAAATGGAAGCTTCCTTTCCCACGCACTGCGATTGGCTGGGTCAAATTATGAAATGCCCTGGTATCATATTATCTTCTGTCTTTTTACGCACTACACAATAAATAAGATGACACTATGTCCCTTTTTAAAAAGTTTTCGGATTCTGAAGACGGTTTGGGTCAGAGCCGTGAGGGAGAGAGAGCATGCTGAATATCATTCGTCTGAAAGAGATGGTTTGATAAACGTAGGTTGATTTCGCATATTTTACGCTTGTCGCATGAAATAATTTACTATATTAAACTTAATTTGACGTATGTGGGTGAATTTGACTCTCAAACTCGTGAGGTTCCTACAAATGAATATTGTTATATTTAATATGACATTGTATCATAGGTAATATCATTTTTTTTCAATGACCTTCCACTTCTGGACCCCTAGAGCGGCCTCTGGTCAGCGCATTTGCCCGGAAAGCGAAAGGTCCTGGGTTCAAGTCCCAGGGGTGCAAATATCTTTTTCTAATTTTTCTGTTTCCAGATTAGCCATTAGGTTTCATTTAATTAAATATTTTTCAAGTTTACAATGACCTACATAGTCCCTACGTAACCTAATGTTTATCTGAAAGACAATGACCCTGTGAAGAAAAAAGAATTCATCTTCATAAATCCTACCATTATAATATCCCATGATTTTTCACAGGTCTGCGCTAGTTAAACATAATTCAAAATCATTTCTTCCGTTACTTTTCACACCCCATTGTTTATCTCCAAACCCCACACCCTTGTCTGTTTATTTGTTCAACAGATTCAATTAGCTACAGGGGAGGGTGGAGACGGGGTGGGGGGTGGGCAGTAGTGACTGTTGTAGAGTAGAGTGTAGAGGGAGGGGTGAGGGGGTGGTTGGTGAAGCTATCCTCAGATGAAAGTGTTTGGGAGGGATGTCAGTGGCGTTCCAAGAGATGATTGCAGTTGTGAATGTCGCTGTTCTTGGTTGAATGAACAGCGATAGGGAGTATCAATAGCTGTCACGCGTAATAATAATAAATATACAGTGTAACTTGTTTATAAACAATAAACGGGATTTCGTTATTTGTTTTTGGGGTGTTATGCCGTGTTGCGCTACCTCCTTCTTTAGCCAACGTTCCGGACATCGTTGCAGTGTCCAGCATCAGGGCAGATCCGGTAGATAAATTCCGGTAAACGTTGGCTAAAGAAGGAGGTAGCGCAACACGGCATAACAACCCAAAAACAAATAACGAAAATACTTTTGGCCGTGAAAATCTTAAAACTTATCTCAATAAACAGGTTTTATAAATTATCTAAATATTAATATTTTTATGTGAATACCTCACAAGAGTCCCAGCCGCTGCCGTCTGGAGCTAGTGAAACGATGGCATCCCCGATTGGGGTAGGTTGTGAAGCTGAAGGTAGTGGGGAGGAGAAGGAGATGCGAAGGAGTACGTGTGGTGGGGAAGTACCAGGCTATTCAGATCTGGTAACCAAACACGGCTGAAGACATTTCAAGCAACTATTGCTAAAATTATCTGCGACGGTTTCCCTTGATTAACTTTTTTCTTTCTAATAAAATTAATTACAAAATTATTAAAAGCCACTTTTCTTACCTATATTTTTGGCGATATAAGGCACACTAAGAATATTATTTTTTTTGACGTGTGGCTTCGTCTATAAGAATATCTACCACTCTTTTTCGATTTTGCCCTGGGTAACTTCCACATTGCTCGGTACGCCACTGGAAAATAAATCAATGACCACCGTGAGAACTTGGCATGTGTAAGCAATGTAAAGTGTAAGCAAGCGTATATTTTTGCACACGTAAAAACATTGCAAATGTAAGATGTAATCGATGGAGTATTTTAAAGAAAAAATGATGACATGGTTTTTATCCTTTTTGAATGAATTCCGCGGCGATGTTATTGTGAAAACAATAAAATTGAAGGATTTTAAAAATGGGTTAAAAAACTGACAGAGGAAGGGTGAAAGTAGACTGAATGCTGTAGAAACGAGATCTCTGAGGCTTATATGTGGTTAAACCATGTAAATCGTCCGAGAAATGTAGAGATTCGAAAACAAGGCTGATATAAGCGTAATAAGTAAGATTAAGAAAGTTTCGATAGTTTGGGCATGTAGAGCGAATGATTGAAGAAAGGAATGTATAAAATAATGTGACGCAAATGTGAAGGTAGAAGAAGTCGGGAACATCCGAAGAAGACATGGCACGATGAAGTAAATTAGAAACTTGAATCGGGCCATGTCAACAGTCAGAATATTAGAAGAGTATGTATGATGCGATGTATGAATGTGAATGAGGCAAGGTTTGAATTTCAAGACCGAGTTGTTTGGCGGTACGTCCTCTCTGCCTACCCCTGCTAGCAATCTTTGAGTCCAGAGTCAAAGAGCATACCGCTCTACCACAAAGTTCGTTACGTAAAAAGCAAAATCACAGTTTAATTTTGAACCAAGGTCTTTTATGAATAATGGAAAAAGTAGAGGGTCAAGCTTTGTCCCCTGTGGTACACCAGAAGTACAACTATATGGTATGATTTGTATCCATTAATAAACGCTAGTTGTGTTCTGCTACATAAATATGATTTCACCAAAGCGAAATAAGACGGAGTAATCAATTTGTACAAAAGATTTTTGGAAATCAGTTTAAATTGCATCTGCTTGTTATCTTTCATTAAAGAGTTACTCACATAATTACAAAATTTCAAAAGATTCCATGTTGCCTAGCGCAGAAAAAAGGCTTAAAATGCGAAAAAATATTTTTATATATCAGAGATTCAAAAGCGTTAGCAATTATTTATAAGAAATTGGGTGTATTTATAATTTTTCAAAAGAAACATCATCACATCGAAGAAAATTCTTTCCTAAAACTTTTTTCAAGCAGGTAGGTAGGTACTAAAAAAAAATGCGAATAAGAAAGTCGAAAAAAACACGACTCGAAAAATTATTCTTTTCTGAGACAAAGTTTGTCAAATGTAGTCAAAATTACAAATGTAGTCAAAGCTACAAATGTAGTCAAAGTTACAACTGTAGTCAATGTTTCAAATGTAGTCAAAGTTACAAATGTAGTCAAAGTTACTAATGTAGTCTTAGTTACTAATGTAGTCAAAGTTACTAATGTAGTCTTAGTTACTAATGTAGTCAAAGTAATAAATGTAGTCAAAGTTTCAAATGTAGTCAAAGTTACAAATGTAGTCAAAGTTACAAATGTAGTCAAAGTTACTAATGTAGTCTTAGTTACTAATATAGTCAAAGTTACTAATGTAGTCAAAGTTACAGATGTAGTCAAAGTTAATCATCTATAAAAAGTAAGGCTTGCTTGAATAAACAAGTGGGTGCAGCAGATTTTCGAAAACGGAAATGTAACGTACAAACAAATTTACAGACAGACGGAATGCAAAACGGTCGATTGAAACAGGACTTCACTACGCGCAATCAATAATTCCCCTCGTAATAATTGATTCAAGGATCATATCACTTATCACCTCCCAACATCATCCAGAAAGGCTTTCCGGTATACACGTGCAGGGCACGTGTCCGTCCTCTCGACTAATAGGCGCGGAACAGTCGATGGACCTCGATAGATAGTAGATGATAGAAGGCACCGGCTAATAATAACATCAAAAGGAGGGGGGGGGGGGGGCTGAGCGACGTTGGTGCAAGCGGGAGATAAACGCTAAGCCGAGTAATGTCTTTATTATTAATTTATAGAAATGACTTTATGGGCATAAAATATTGATCTGAAAATAAGAATAGAGTTGTAGATGCTCTCAGTATCGCCCCGGTGAGAAACGATGATTCAGAATCGGATTTTGATTCAATTTGGGAAGAGGGTATGGGTACCACAGGAACCCTTTATTACGTAAACACCCCGGCCAAAAATAACCTTAAGTGGTTCGTTACGTTTGGTGACTTAGCAGGGATGTCCGGGTTCATGGGGTGAGGTTAGTCTAGGTTTTTGGCGGTGGATGCGTTTGCCCACTGATCGGGAGAGACTGGTTGAGGGATGCCTTTTGACCTCTCGAGCAGGACTCTCTCTCTCGGTCCATCGCTACGCACCGCAGTTAGATTCATATGTCCGTCACTCCTGGACTCACTGAATCCCAGATTCCTACCAACCCCTCATATATTTTTCCTTCTAATTAATGTGAATTATTTTCCTCTTTGTAACTAACGTAAAAAATCACAAAAAAACAGTTTACTTAACGACAAAAACTGTTTTTGGTGAATTGAATAACTGTTTATGATGGCGATTTTAACCTTTCCCTTACTGTGCTAAAAAAATACGTGCGCTCCGGTGCTGTGTAATCAATTCACGTGTTAAAATCATCGATTTTATATCGGAAATATATGAACATTCATAGCTAATCGCTTTTGTTTTTCGTAATTTGTGTTACAAGTGATAATAATTGTAATTTAATTGCTGAAAACATGAAAAAACCATCGTCCGTTGCTCAAAAAACGGGCGAGGAGACCATCTCAAAGGATTGCCCGCGAACGACTGAGGCGCTGGGCGCTGGGCTGCTACCCAATACACATATACTATGTATGTTTAGCTACTACGCGGTCGTAGGTATCGACGGTCGAAACACAACACGGCGGTCTCTGTTTCTCGTGTTCCCGTATAGCAAAGTAGAGCAAGACGTCACATAGCGTGTCATCTCCCCCCGCATACTCTTCGCGTATCACGGTTCACACTGGCACACGGTTGATTGTATTTGTGGTTTATTCCCGATATTTAACAAAATATCTCTGATTTTGAATTAAATTTGCTAATTATTTAAAATATTATTTTTTAATTCAGTGTGTAAATGTATAACGGAGGAATACCTAAAATCTGAACCCAAAATTCATTATATTTATAGAGATATAAAAGTTATTAGAAGCAATGTGTAGTATTTACGCATTACAGACCAGGAAAGGTTTTAACAAAATATTATTCAAGTTATTCCGGAAATCTATCGAACAACTCTGGACGACACACGAGTAGGTACCTTTCGTCATCATTGCATAATTTTGATTTTACATATATGTTCCTAGTTAAAACACACTAAAAAATCATTTCTACAACTATAATATCCTTTAGATCTAATTTCTAGCGATTCTGTGCCAAAATCTCGAACATTAGGGTTGGTAACAAAACTCCTTAATTAACTGCTAGCTTCACATCCAACGAACAATCAAATAAACGCACAAAATTGCAAAATATCACATAAAATTCCATTGCGATCTATACTTTTGTCTATTAACGTGCCGTAATGCCATACATCGATGTTGGAATCAAAACTCATTTATGCAATACTAACATCGCTTCACACAGCAATCAAAATAAACTCACGCATTAGGAAAATATTAAAAAAAAACATTAAAATCCCCCAGGAACACAGAAATTCCAATAGATAAATTGTTCCAAATTCTTTCACGTGTTAAATATACAAAAGATGTAAATGAATAAGCTTGGGTGACGTTAATGCACATTCCATCATTGAATCCACCCTTAGTTGAAGGCAGAATATTCACCCCTTCCCTCCAAGCGTGACACACTTGAATTAAATGTCTATCAAGACCAAACTTAGAGAAAACATCCCCCTACCACCCACAATAAGGGCGGTTTTTAAAGGGGAAACAAGGAGTCATAATAAAAATGAATAGGTTTTGCTCCATGAACTTTTAAAAGAATTTTGTGAACGTTTTACGCAAATGGACCGATATTGAGTTAACCCTTTCTCTATCAGAGTCATTTTAAAATGACGTGAAATTTGAAATTATTTTACCAAGTAACTACTAAACCAATTCATTTGCGATTTTTTACAAATAATTTAGTGAATCCTTCCTAACTTCCTAGCAACATTGATTTTTTTCGTTGCGTTGGCTGCATTGCGTACACACTTCATATCGTAAACAAGAATCGTTGATCGCACCTTTTGAAAAGCTATGATCCGAGGGAATTGCAGTATTAACGAACAAGGTATTTATGTTTTTTTCATATATTTTTCCTTTTTTATTTCCGGTAAAACGTACATTCTTTCATATTATGATGAAAATACAACAAAAACATTGATATAATATTTGTTTTTAGAATCTTAAAGTATCGTGTCATTTCAAAACGATACAGGTTATACTATAAAACGCACACACATATATTCTTAAGATTGTTAAAATTTACCATAGGTAATATCATGAGAACATTTCGATTTATGACTCATTCTTATACTCAATAACTCCTCCACAGAATGTTTTCCAACGTAGTTTCTTCTCTGTTATTTCCTTCCATTTCTTAAGATACACTATTCAAACAGCTTAGGTACCCTTTTTTGTTATTTATTTTGGGATGTTATGCCGTGTTGCGCTCCCTGTTTCTTTAGCCAACGTTTTGGCAGAGTTACAGTGTCCATCATCCAGGTGTGACACATGTGCCCTGATGATGTACACTGTAACGCTCGCCAAAATGTTGACAAAAGAAGGAGGTATCGCAACACAGCATAACACCCCAAAAATAAATAACGAAAATACTTTTGACCGTGAAAATCTAAAATCTTATCCAGCATAGGTACCTACTTAAAGATCCTGGTGAAAGAATAAAAAAAACTGCTTGAAATGCCTTCAGCCATGTTACGTGACTTAAATAGCAGAAATTGGCTAACCTTTCTCTTCCTATTTCCTTCCTCTCCTTCAGCCTCACAAAACAACCCAAATAAGGCAAGCACACAAAACAGAAATCTGGTTTAAAAATCTAATGTATCGTATTTGCAACAGTCACGCATGGGACTCATCTCACCTGTGATACTACAGCAGCGCTCATCCGGTTAAAAACATAAATAATAATTTTTTAGAGCATATTCTTTTCAAAAACCTCTTAAAATCACGAATTTCCCACATCTATTTAAGTAAGTGTTTCTTCCGAGTTGTTTATTGATACTAACTTGTTACAAAATCAACCCCCTAATAAAAAGCCATTAGCGTGTGTTGTTTTTAGCAGCCCCCGGAGTGAACCAGTGCCACCCCTGCGGACATTTGGTGAACTAGCGAGGGTTTACCAACTGGAAAATATATCTCCTACATACACCCCTGGGAAATGAACTATGAACTCGTGATTTCTTACTATGTGTAGGGCGTGCTGGCGTGGTCTAAGTAAGCACAATTTGTCCTTACTTTTGCTGATATTAACAAGTTTAATCACAGGAGATCATATTTGTCCCAGCTCACATAGGTCTCATGTAAATCGCTGTTACTCCCTTACTATTATAGTGAGAAATATGTTCTAAACGGTGTTAGAAAGGCAAAAAACCCCGATTTATATTAAAATCTAATAAATAACCACTAAAAAAGTAAAACGTACACCTTTATGAATACAAACATCAGCGTTACAGTAGGCATCCGCCAGATTCCTCCCAAAACTTCTTTACGCACGCTTGACTTGGGGAGTAAGCTGGTGAATGCGTGACGTGAGCGTTACGAAAAGCGAGGCGAGCGGTAGTTGAGAGGGAGATATAAGTTAGTGAAAATGGAAAGAGAGAGAGTTACGCTTCGTATATTACTTTAGGGGCAAGAGAGAGGGGCGCGAGCACAAATTTTCTTTCTGTCTTTCTCTCATAGCCAGTTACATTACACAGTGCAGGCCTATTGTCTGTATCACACCGTAGGAGCATGAGAGAGCAGTGCGCGCGCACAATTTTTTTCTCTCTTCCTATCATATAGATGGAGCAGAAGTTTTACTTTAGTTATGTGGTCTAAAGCACACTCCTTTTTTTCTTCTTCCTAGAACTTCTTATCCTTCCTTTCCATTAAAAGACCCTCCACACAGCATCCCCAAAGATAACAGATACCTTGTGAATATTTTTTCCTCAGGGCCTCTTGTATGGAGCAAATGTAAAAAAGGCACACTTCCTATGAAATTGATTTTCAAAACTAGTTTGACATACCGATGTAGGTAATAAGTAGGCACCTTCATAGTCGGTGATGAAATATAGGTATCTATAATATAAAAATGAATCGCTGAATGTGTTGCTAAGCGCATAACTTTCGAACGACTGCACCAAATTGGATAATTCTTTTTTTTGTGTGTTCGTTATTGTTAGGACAAGGTTTTTATAAAACTTCAGGTGAGCTCTGGCATTATGAAATTTGTATAAAAAATTTGCTATTGGTGGCACGCGAGGAAGCGGCTATTGCTATGGAAAGCGGGAGGGAGGGAGAGATGGGGTAGGGGAACCAGGGGGGAGGAGGGGAACATGGGAGGGGGGAAGGGGACCTGGGAGGGGGGAGGGGAACTCGGGAGGGGGGTTCGCGGGAGAGGAAGGGGGGGGCGGAAGGGGACCGAATGGGAAAGGACACGCAGGGAGAAACAATTACTTTATTAAATGGCGTAGCAACGCATGCCGGGAACCAGCTATATTATTATATAAATGGAGTACTTTACGTATGGTGCATTTTTATAAGCATCAGCAGTCATCAGAATAATTATTTAAATCAAACCAATAATAATTACACTGCGAACTAATTTAACATTATTCGATAAATTCAGCTACATTTTACAATATTTCGTGGAATTCGTCAAAATACATACAGGGTGCGGTATTACGCTAATGCCCCGTCAAAGCTGATTCTAAACCGCAAGAGTGTTTATAAACACACTGTAGTTGTAAGTAGGAACATTACGTCATTATTATTTGGTAGTAATCCCTTCAATTAATGACTGTGGTTTTTGCACATCACAAGGCTCCGTTTTAATTAATACAATTGATTTTAATGGTGCGTTCTCGAAATTCTGTCATTGTTTTAATTATTTTGATTTTGAGTGGGTGTTCCTGCAAAACTTACCTACTTTATTTATAAATTTTCAGAACTATGAATTATTTACGATTTAATGTGTTTGTTTAAATTTATTAAATCGATTTTGAATACCCTTTACAGTTAGCATAGACATTTTCTTTCTCTAAGGAAAATAGGTCCCTTCAGGGCCTATGTCATCTTTGGGCGGGGTGCTATGAAAGGAAGGAGAAGAAGTTCTGGTAAGGAAAAAGGTGCGAGGGGTGGGTAGGAATCTGGTGATCAGTGTGTCCAAGAGTTATGGACGTATGAATATAACCCTCCCACTGCGGTGCAAGACAATGTTCTGAGACGGTCCTGCTAGAAAGGTCAAAAGATCTCCTACAATCAGTCTCTCCCGATCCGGGAACCGATTTATCCCGAACTGCCATGCAGTTGGTGGGCAGATGCATCCGCCGCCAAGATCCAGACAAACCTCACCCTATGAAGCCGGGCACCCCTGTTAAGTCACCAAACATGGGTGGTGACCTATGGCAGAGATGTTGGGCCGAGATGTAAGGCCGTTTTTTTTTTTTTTTTTACATTAGCATTCCCGCATCCTTGTGTACGTGGATTGCCGACTTCTTGAGGGAGAGGTCGATTCAGACGGTAGTCGATAGTTTCACCTCTTCCTCTCACTCGATAAATGCTGGCGTCCCGCAGGGATCGGTTCTGTCTCCAACTCTGTTTTTGTTGCACATCAACGACCTTTTGTCATGTGCACCAATTCACTGCTACGCGGATGACAGTACAGTTCATGATTGCTTTTTGTTTGACAAGCCCCCAAAGGGCTCACAAACTCCAACAGCTCGTAAGGCTTTGAAGCAAAGAATGGACGGTTACCTCGAGAGTGTTTTCTCTTGGGGTAAAAATAATCTCGTTGAATTTAATGTTTCAAAGACCCAATCTTGTCTGATTACGTCTAAAAGGGATCGCAATGAAAATCTAGTCTCTTTCAACGGAAGCAATCTTCCGAACAGGCCCTCCATTGATTTGCTTGGTGTAACCCTAAGTGACCAGCTCAGGTATGGGGGCTCCATCGAAGCCAGAGTAAAGTTAGCCTCCCAAAAACTGGGCGTACTGTACAGGGCCCGCAGATACTTTAAAAGTACACAACTGCTAACCCTGTACAAATCGCAAGTGCGCCCCACGGTTGAATTTGGCAGCCACCTCTGGTCTGGAGCTCCAAAATACCTGAAAAATACCCTCGACTCTGTGCAGAAACGGGCGGTCCGTTTGATAGATTCTCCCATCTTAACAGACGGATTGCAATCTTTAGAGCACAGGCGTCGGGTGGGAATGCTATCCTTGTTCTACCGGTATTACAATGGAAGATGCTCCGAGGAACTAGCATCATTGATCCCTTCGGCACCGGTGCATAGTCGGGAAACACGCCAAACGCGTGCCCAACATTTGTACACAGTTGACATTTGTCACATGAGAACGGGTCGTTTCTTCGACTCGTTCTTATGTTCAACAGCTCGGCTGTGGAATGATTTGCCGGCCTCTGTGTTTCCTCCTTCCTACAACATGGGTCTCTTCAAGACCAATGTTCATTCCTTCCTCTCCTCAAAAAGACCCTCCACACAGCATCCCAGATGACATAGGCCCTGAGGGAAATTATTTTCCTCAGGGCCTCCTGTGTGGAGTTAATGTAAAAAAAAAAAAAAAAAATTAGCTCCACACAGGAGGCACCGAGGAAAACAATTTCCCTAAGGGCCTATGTTATCTTTGAGGATGCTGTGTGGAGGGTTTTTTAAGGGAAAGGAAGGAGAAGAATATATGGGAAGGAAAATGCTTTTAATGGAGGAAAAGTAACACTGTAACATGTTCCATTTTTTAAGATAAATAAAATTATTAAAAAAAAAAAAAAGGTATGAGGGGTGGGTAGGAATCTGGGGCTCAGTGTGGCCAGGAGTGACGGACGTATGAATCTATACCTCACACTGCGGTGCAAGGCGAAGGGTCGGGAGAATCCGGCTGGAGAGGTCAAAAGGCCTCCCTCAATCAGTCTCCTGCGATCCTGCCCGCAACGCAGTGGTTGGGCAAACCGCCACCAAGACCTAGACAAACATCATCCCATGAACCCGGGCACCCCCGCTAAGTCACCAAACGTAGCGAACCGTTGCCCTCGACTGGCAGAATAACCTCATCATCCCACTTTGACCTCCACCAACTATCCGCAAGTATACGAAGAAGAAGACAAATAATTAAATAAATAAAAAAAAATTTTAAATTGCAGTGGGAAAATTTTGTTTGTGCATTGATGGAGGATTTAGCTAACTTTTTTTTTTTTTTTTTATTATAGCGACTATATAAAAAAAAAATTTACATTCAAAATGCAATGTGAAATTAAGTACAAAATATTGTATTTCTTAGTCCTCCTCACTAGGGGGTCCTGTGCCGAGGCGGACTAAAGTTATTTAAATATAGTTCATTTGTCTTCTATGTCGTTTTTAGCGTCTTCGCTAGGGTTTTCTCATTGACCTCTTTAAGCCATATTTTTATTCTTGATTTGTATTCAATTGGATTTTTTATTAGTTTTATGTCTTGGGGGAGGATGTTATGGAGTTTTGTTGCAAAGTATGTATAGTTTCTTTGTCCAAATGTGGTTTTATAACTTGGAATATTTTTTATATCATTTTTATTCGATCTAGTGTTATGCATACACGGTCTATAGAGGATTCATTATTTTTGAAGAGCTTCAATAATATATTTTTGGAATATATTTGTTGTACATTTGGTACGTCAAAGTTATTGAAAATTTCAATTGAAGGCGTTCTAATTGGTACTTTCAATATGGTCTTTATGATTCCTTTTTGAATCGTATTCAGGCTGTGTAGGTACGTATTTGCAGCAGATCCCCATCCTATGATTCCATATTCAATTCGAGAATGACATAACGCATAGTAGACCTTTTTCATATCCTTTTTATTTAGCACGTTTCTTAGATTTTTGAAGAAATATATAAGGCTTGTGAGTTTTTCCGTAATACCTTTGATGTGTAGGTCCCATCTAAGATTTTCGTCAATTATTACTCCGAGATATTTTATGTTTTGTGTTTTTTCGATGACGGGGCAGTAACATTGTATATTATTTCCATGGCATTCATGTAATTTTAGTTCTAGTGATTTTATTGGTTGGCCCCTTGAGTTCATTGAAAATGTTATATATTTTGTTTTGCTTATATTAAGGGTAAGCGAGTTGATTTTAAGCCAATTTTGAAGTGCACTAAGCCCTTTTTCAGCCTCATTAAATGTATCAGTCCAATTTTCTTCTTGAAATAATAAAACAGTATCATCAGCAAAACTGATTATGTTTCCTTTAATGGTAAGGTTAGTTAAATCGTTGATGTAGATAATGAACAGAATCGGTCCCAGTACACTTCCTTGAGGAACGCCATAGTTTAAAGATAGAAGTTTGCTCCTTTGTTTGCCAATTTGTACTTGTTGTTCTCGCCCTGTTATATATGACTCCAATAAGTTAATTTTTGATTCGGCCATTCCTATTTTTTTTTAGTTTAGTTAGTAATATTTTATGGTCTATTGTGTCAAAAGCTTTTTGAAGATCTATGAATAAAGCTAAACATTTTTTCCCATCATCTATGTTTTTTATGGCCATGCTTGTTAGATTTTCTATGGCATCATTGGTGCTCAGATTTTCTCTAAAACCATATTGGGATGGTGATAGTAATTTGTTTTGTTCAAGAAATTGAACAATTTGCTTCTTCATTACAGTTTCCAAGATTTTTGAAAAAGAGCTTAAGAGACTTATGGGTCGGTAGTTATATATATCCTTTTTGTTACCACTTTTATGTATGGGTATAACTGTAGCTTTTTTAAGGCATGAAGGGAATACATTTGTAGATATAGACAGATTGACCAAGTATGTCAATGGGAAGGTCAGTTCATTTTGTAGTTGTTTTATTGTTTTATTTGAGATTATGTCATTTCCCGATGATTTATTAATATTAAGGGATACAATTGCATTTCTGATTTCAGTATTGGTTACATCAGTTAACTTTAATTTATCTATCTGGTTCATATTTTTCTTTTCTTCTGGTAAAATGCTAGTTATTGGTTGTCTGATTTTCTTTGCTAATTGTGACCCTATATTAGTAAAAAATTCGTTTACGTATTCGAGAATTTTGTCCGGATGCTTTGCGAAAGAGATTTGGGTATTTTCAATTGTTAATTCCTCCATGTTCTTGTAATGGGATGATTTTGCATTTGTAATTTCATTAATGATCTTCCATAATTTGCGCGGGTCATTGTTACATTCGTCTATTTTCTTCTTATAATAATTTTCTTTGACAGTTCGTATAACATTTTTGCAAATATTTCTGTACCTTTTGTAGTATCGTTGTATAAAAATATCACAAGGATTTAATTTAGATTTCATATGTGATTCATCTCTTTTTCTAATGCAATTTATAACGCTTTGAGTTATCCATGGCTTAAGATGTTGGTTTTTATGCGAAATCTTTTTTTCTATTGATTTGGTATTTGATACGATGGTGTATGTTATATATTCAGTGAATTTACTCCAGGCATTATTTGCATCAAGGTTTTCCAGTAGGCTTATCCAGTTTGTATTGAGTAACTGTTGTTTTACAGCATTCCATTTGGTTTCTGTCTTTTGCACGATAATTGGGTAACTAAAACCTCGACGCTGGCGCTGCTGTGAGCATCCTTCCCCTTGTGCTACCTCTTCTCTCCCTCTTTTTACTTTCACTTCGGCGACACTCAAACACATTCCCTTCTATCCACTGTACCTACTGCAATTGTTAATCTCTCAAACCGACTCTCTTGCAGACCCCAGGCTCGTGGGGTTGATAATGCTGCACTAAAAGATATTTGCATAAAGATTGGGGGAGTCCAACAGCAGCAACAATACAATTTACAAGGCCAAAAGTTATATTTTATTAACATTAACTCAACACATGTAGTCATTGGGGATGCTGTGTGGAAGGTCTTTTTGTGGAAAGAAAGAGTGAACCTGGTCCCGAAGGAAGAGACATATAGGCCAGGAAATCGTCCCACAGCCGAGCTGTTGAATTTAAGAATTGTTCAAGAACGATCCCTTTCTCGTGTGACAAAAATGTCAACTGTGTAGGGGAGGAGTGGCATGAAGGAGCCAAGTTTTGAAAGAGCCACTTGCATTATTTTGGTAGTTAAGGCGATCCAATAGTCCAGGAAAAAATTGATATCGGAATTCACGCCCCTTTATGGGAGGAGTTTGAAAATACTTAAGAAAAAGCTTTTGGAAAGGTTGGAAAAGGTATTTGAGAATTTTTTTTACAGGTTGATTTCGTAAAAACTTGTAAAAAACATTAACTCCCTTTTTACGCATTGTTTATTGTGAATTAAAATTGATTTCACGAAATCAAGCGACGCGAAGCCACGCGTCCATCTCCCGCTCAGTTCGGGGCGTGACTTAGGTGTGGCGACCGTGGTGTGGACAGTAGTACTTCGGTGGACGCCATAGGGTTCACTTTGAAAAACCGAATTCGTCGACTAGCGGCCGTATTGTAAAATAACAACGCGAAAATGCATATTTTATTTTATTTTGGGAAGATCGGGTGTAAATATCATATTTTTTTTGCGATTATTATAAAATAAACTGAATTTGCCACATTATACAATAAAACCATATTCGAAAAGGGGTTTATTAATAGGAGAGTTTGGACTTAAAAGTGTTTTTTAGACCTTACACTTTATTTTTTTATAGGCTTATTAAAAGACTTCTAAAAAAATGACCGATATTTTTAAGGGCCAAGGTATGTTCTATACGCAGTATTTAATTGAAGCATCTATAATACTTTTAAGTGATCAAATTTTCAAAACAAAAACATATGATTTTGAATGATTTTGCATTATTTACTATGGCTTCATCTTAAGGAACGGATGTGGTTGGTAACTTTATTTTTAAGTGACACACAAACATTAGACAGTTCGCTGAAACCAACGGACGCCGGGACACCGAGTCAAAGTTTTTGTCACTGCAAAGAAAGTATTTTGTTTCATTTAAGATTTTTTTTGGTATTTTATTGTAAACAAATGTAAGTAAATGGCTTGTAGATTGGGTTTGTGCGTATATTTGGCCTTGCAACCGTGCGAAAACTGAGCAACACAATTTGTTATAATGTTGTTATTTTGAAGGTTATATTTCTTTAACGAATAAGTTATGAAAGAGCCGGGTGAATGGGCCATGAAAGAGCTTAGGCCAGTTACAACAGTGCTCGACGGACGGTCGGTGCGTACGTCGGTCGCGCTTGTGATTTGTATGAAAATTCATAAATCGTTCAGTGCAGGACCGACCGTACGCATGCGTATACCGCTACGCAGTTCGTACGAGAATCGTCGGTCGAGCGCGTGCGCATGCGGACCGTCGGTCGACCGACGAGTGAATTCCCCTTGAAATGCTATTTGGGCGACGATCGGATGTACGTGATATCTACGTCTTCTGTTCCTAATACGTCTACGAAGATAATAAGAGGCAATCAAACTATTCGTAAACACGTCCATTTCGCGTACGACGTCCGGTCAGCTTGTTGGTCAAGCGTGAACTGATGGTACGCACCGACGCGACGGTCGGTCGGTTGTATGCGATCGTCAGGACCGACCGTACGCACCGACCATCGGTCGTGCACTGTAACCGGCCTTAGCGTTTTTGATAGAATATATTATTTGCCATTTTGGTTAATTTTCGGGATTGTTATTAATAAAAAATAATCTGCCTCTGATATTTTAAGATTATATATATATATAATAGGTATGACTGAATAATATGTTAAGATTAAAGCGTTTGTTAGAATTACTTAAAATGACTGTTGTAATTAAAAAATTCTTAAAAATTTCATTAGTTTCGAAAAATGATTTGTTGGAATTGTCTTTTTGTTTTTTTTTTAATGGGGCAATTATTATTAGTTTGCATAATTTTCCCAATTACACTTTGTTATACAGACTGTCTCTTTCATAACTTTGCCAAAAGACACATTTAAAAAAATGAATGTTTCGTTGATTTGTTTATAGCATTCAAGGTTTTTTCGTATAAAATTACCTTCTTCATTAAATAAATAATAATTTAAGAAAAAAAAAACATCATTTCTTTCATTAAAAGTATATTTTATTGCTCCGTTTAGAAAATAGCTCTTTCATGCCACTTCTCTCCTACAATGCAGGGCGCGCATTTGGCGTGTTTCCCAACTCTGCATTGTTGCCGAAAGGAATTAATGATGCTAGTTCCTCAAAACATCTTGCATTGACGTACTAGTAGAGCATTCTCACCTGATGCCTGTGCTCTAAAGATTGCAATCCGTTTGTTAAGAAAGGGGAATCAAGTCAAGAATTTTTCAGGTATTTTGGTGCTCCAGACCAGAGGTAGCTGCCAAATTAAAGAGTGAAATTTTAATTTGAAATGTTTTATCAATATCACAGAAAGCAAATCAAATATTAAGCTCATTTCGTCACACAGAAATGCCCACAAAACATGTCAATCTGTTTTGTAGACAATTTCTCCGGCGATTGAAATATTTCAAACATTAAATAGAAATTTTAAATAACGCAACAACCTTACATAGGTACAGACCTTAATAATTGACGACCGGACCCCCCGGTGACCAAAAACCTAAGCAACCCGCCGCTCATTTGTATGGAGCGTGACATTTTGAAGACCCCCCCCCCCTAAACGTGTCACGTAGTATGGGTACGTTCCCTAAAACAATTTAAGATAACTCAGAATTGCATCATAAAGACCATACTAAAGGTCCCCGTAAGGACGTCAACAACAGAAATTTTTAAACAGTTTGATGTTCCAAGCACATAGAAAATCTATGCCAAAAACATTCTAGTACATCACCACAAAAATTATTCAGAGGCATCTCACATACATGCTCATAAAACCAGAGCCAAACAAACAGACATACTTAATATACCAAAGTGTAACTCTTCATTTGGACAAAAAAGTTCTGAATTTTTAGCAGTAAAGTTATATAACAAACTGCCACTTAGTATCAGACAAATTAAAACAAAAAATAGCTACATTAAGGACATTAAATGTTGGCCGAAGGAACTATCGGAAAATTAACTTACTAGTATACTTAAAACATCGTCATAGAAGTTTCTGAAAACTTATACAAACAATGAAGTTAAACCATAGAAGTCGCTGAAAACTTATCCAAAGCATAGTCCCCCTCAGCACAGGATCTCCTAGTGAGGAGGACTACGAATATATTTTCTATTTTATATATAAATACCCTAACATGTTTCATATAAAAATGCAAAAAATAATAAATATATAGTTACAAAATAATAAAAAAAAATATTTATAGTATATTTGCGACACGTTCCAGAGTGGAAGATACTCTCGGTATCGCCCTGGTTTAAGACCACCATTCAGAATTGAAACGTTGCTTGAAATGGCTTTAGCCGTGTTTGGTGATCAGATCTGAATGGCCTTCCCCACCTTCCTCTGCCACATCTCCGTCCCCTCCCCATTACCTTCAGACTCAGAACATATCTAATAGAATATTTGACGTGAAAAAAATACAAAACCAAAAATAAAAATCTTAATAAGATGAAAATCGATTAGTATTAGGTAGGTACGTAAATTCATTGCACAATTTTCCGATTGAAAAAGACATCAGCTGTGAAAAAGCGTCCCATTAAAAACACCCCTAACGAAATCATCCCCCGGCGTCGTGATTGTATAAACAAACACCAGGGCGATACTGACGACACGATGTTTCACTTTAGCCAGCCCCCTTTGTTTTTACTGTGGCCGCCGCTAGTGTCGGTCACACTCAAATACACTTTAGCAGGAGTATACCCACCCTAATTTTCTCCATACTTCTATATGGTGTGGAAACATGAACACTTAGAGCTAGCAAAAGAAAACGGATAGACGCCCTCGAAAAGTGGTGCTGAAGAAGAGTGCTCAGGATTCCATGGGCAGCCAGACGCACAAATCTGTCCATTCTGGAAGAGCTAGTCATCCACAATACCTAGGCTTTCAACTATCTGCCTACAACGTATCTTAAGTTACTTTGGACAAGTTGCTCAACAAACTGAGGGCTCTAACTCGGAGAAGCTCATAGTCACTGGCCGCAGTGTTGGAGTGACCAAGTATCACTGGTATCTGGACTAGAGTGTACGTAGCTCTCCACGCAGCGCAGAACCGCTAGGAGTGGAGGAGTCTTGTCCATCATGGAAGTTGGAGTAGGCGTCACGATCCTCAGCAACGAGGAACCGACTTAAGAAGAAGACCTACCATCATATAGTTGGGGTGAATGCGAATTTATCACCAAGATTCGTATTTGTTAGTGTTTTGAAAAGACACTTAAGTTTCTGTTGGCATCAATAGATGCCGTTAGGTTTAGAGCTTCTCTCCAGCCAGCTCAGATAGCCTGTTAAGATCGTTCGTGTGACCCAGTAGTAAAATATAGGTATTGTAAACACGTAAATACTATAATAAACAGACTGTGACAAGGAACTATTTTTTTATGGAAGAGCCTCAACACAACATTTAGTGTATGCCTGTGAATATGGCAAACATTATAGTATTTGGTGCTAATATCCTGCCTTGATGGGAAGAAGGTTCAGAGATAGTCCAAATTCCAAACCACAAACGAGCCACGAAAATATTTACTTATGCCAATATATCTACTAAAACTTAACTAACCTAACAAAAAATGAGACGAAGGTAATATACATATAAGAATAATTTATTGTCTTTACATGATGTCTGTATTATTTTTGTCTCAATTTTTTGTTAGGTTAGGTTCTGTTAGGTTTTAATAGATATTTTGCTGGGGGATGTTTTGTCCGTCGGATATTTTGTCGGAGGATGTTTTGTCGGAGGATATTTTGTCCGGAATATTTTGTCGCGGTATGAAAAGTCGCGTAAACTTGAAAAACAGTACAATAACCAATATCGCACTGTTTTTTTTACCCTATATCTAAATCAAGCAAGTTATTTTTGTAGATTTATTTGCGTTTACGCCGGCTGTATTTATTCATAGATGTATCATTGTAAGGAATTGCAAAGGCGCATATTATGGCTGTCAACACGAATCGATGACATCTTGTATGCTTTTCTTACTCGTCAATAATAATAGAACATGTGACAATACACTGTGCGATGTGAAAATAAACATCATGTATAAAGGTCTACACGACCCAAGGGTCTTTACGGTGATTGACGAAATTGTAACATCCTGTGATGGGAGGAAGGAATGAAAATAAAAATTGGAAGGGCGGGAATTGAAGGCACCTTTTATAAAAAAATAATGATTTTTTTACATTATCTTCACACAGACGGCCCTAGGAAAAAAAATTCCATCAAGGCCTGTGTCATCTTTGTGGATGCTGTGTGGTGGTCTGTTTAGGGAAAGGAAGGAAAGAAAGTTCTGGGAAGGAAACATGTATCAGGGAGTCGATTTGTCTAGGGGTCCTAGCATGGTCGATCGATATAGGTTTTATTGAAAATGTCGGTAACTTGCCATCGCTCCCGAGCACGATTGCAGGCCGCTAACGAACAAACGATAGTTCACAATGACTTGGGGTTCCTAATATATTTGACGTGAACTATTGTTTGTTCGTTAGCGGCCTGCAGACGTGCTCGGGAGCGATGGCAAGTTACCGACATTTTCAATAAAACCTATATCGATCGACCATGCTAGGACCCCAAGACAAATCGACTCCCTGTTTTTAATTGAAATATATTACGAGATTTTTCTTTTTTTCACATTAGTTTTACGCAGTAGGACTCGAGGAAAACAATTTCCTTCGGTGTCATTTTAAAGGATGCTGTGTGGAGGGACTTACTTAGGAAATGAAAGAAAGGAAGTTCTGGGAAGGAAATATATTTATTTTGAGAGATGTATAGGAATCTGGGGTCAGTGTGATCATCAATGACGGACGTATGAATATATCCCTCCAGCTGCGATGCAAGGCGATGGGTCGAGAAAGAACAGCTGTTGTCTGACCTAACCGACCTATCCGGCCCGCCACGCAGTTGGTGAGCAGGCACATTTATAAAATTATGAAGAATAATCTCAATCACAAGATAAGCCAGTAATAACGTTAGAAAAATCGTTGAATAGATAATAAAAACACCAACGTCTTTTCAACAAATTTGCTTCCTTTATCAAAAAAAAATCTTTATAAAATTTTGATGTTTGATTGTACAGCTGTTTTAGCGAATTCTCATTGTCAATTGTGCAATTTTAATCCCGGTACGGGAACTAAACAAACGCGACCGTCTTCTTTTAGAGATGGGTTTTTGGGATGCTATAAGTCAGCAATGGACCCATCCTTCCTCCATTGAAACTGTGCTCACTCCCGCTATAAAAAGCCTCTTTTGGGATGTGACCAGGTTTATAAAAAAGGATTGCACGGACTTGGCTTTGTATCCTATTTTTTGATAGAAGCATTGTGAACCAGTTTTTTTTTTTGTAAGGATGAAAATGCGTGCGTTTTTTATTGTTGTATTTTCTACGATTTTATAAAGTGTGTAGAAATCTTTTAAGATTACTTTAGAACCTTTTCAGTATGAAGCTAGCTCAGAATCGTGAAAAATCAAGGGGTATTAATTTAGTAAATCTAGTTAGTTAGTAAATAACGCTTTCTTTCGGAAATGGGAAATGCGCAAATCCTTGAAAAATCGTAAAATCTGACTTCAGTTGTTAAATTAACCCCGAGAAATAATAAAAAAATCATATTTTTCCAACTCAGATGATTTGGACATGTATGAAATGTTGGACGAGTTGTCAGAACATGGAATGATGCACAATTGAATGAAATATGAAGTCGGGGACACCCCAAAGGAAATCGACACCAATAAGTGAATTAAATAATTGGTCTAGTCAAGGTAAGTACTGGAATTAGTGGAAGTAAATGTGTTGTAGAAGAAACAGTTCTCCCAGTAAATACAACAATAAGAACTAAACAATAATAAAAATAAAACTTAAGCTCTAGTAAATGATGACGATTTAGGAAAACATGACACGATCAAAAGCGTAGTCAATTTAAAAGTAGGTACATAATCGATTTTTTTTATTATTTATTAAATTACAGAATACATTTGTACAAAAAAATTTGAGTAGACCCACAAAGCTGTCATATGGAAGCTTGTCTGCAGGTTCTAACAATTTAAACATTCCTAATATAATATCTAAGAAAATATTTGTAAATATTTGAGTAGACCCACAAAGCTATCATATGGCAGCTTGTCTGCAGGTTCTAACAATTTAAACATTCCTAATATAATATCTAAGAAAATATTTGTAAATACATTTATAGTTTTAAGGAAACATTAGAATAGATCACATAGTAATATTAGATAATTTAACTTACAACCAAAAATATATAAGATATTTCAATATACCTGCCTAATAACAAGATATGTAGGCAGCTATATTAAGATATTCAAAGATACATGGAGTTTTCGTTCATTAACCATAGTTTTATCATTTTAGGACATAGTCTCTCATTATTTTCAAATTTTATGTTTTTATTGAAAATCACTGGTATTAGATGTTCAAGAGTACGACTGAGTAGAATATTTATTTAATATTCGGGGAGTTTTTAGGCCCTTTCTTTCTCTAAATCTTGTGGTATGTTTGTGTACAAGTAGGTGTTTGTAAGGGCTTTCCCCCATATTATCCATAATAGTAGTGAACCAGTGGAGACCTTTTATTGTAAGTAAGCTCTCTGAGCCATACAGTAGTTGTAAGTTATGTCTCTGTTTGTAAATATTTGTAGTGACAATTTTTTTTATTATGGCAGTTTGTAAATTTTCAATATATTTGATGTAAGTAGTGCTTGCATGTCCCCAAGTTCGAATACCATATCTAAGGATGGATTCGACCATAGAAAAATATATGAGTTTAAGTTTTCACATAAGGACCTATGGCAATGTCACCATTCACAAACAAATTATGTAGCAAACTCGTCAAATCCTCGCCTCCCACTTAACTGTAGCGATTATGGTTTAAAAATAGACCATTTTTAATTTTCTGCGATTGATAGCGGTCCAAAATTGGACCACATTTTCCTACCATTCGTAAAACATTTATTGTAATTATTTAAAACATTACCCGGCCAGCCACTTATTTTAAAACGAAGCTATTGAAATGCTTTATCTATTATATTATAATAAATCGAATATAAAACTTTATCAAGCTTTATCTATTATGACCAGAGATGTCGCAAGTCCGAACTTCGTAGACTATTTTAAAACGATGTTAAAAATTATTTTTTATTTTTTTTCCGGTAAAATTTTTGATCAGCTGTTTACGGTTAAAATTAAGCCCTCTTTCCATAGATACCTAAGCACCTTTCATTATCAAGTATACCACAGACAACATACAGAAATCGAAAATATTCTATGTTGACTCGAATAAATAAGTAATTTCAGAGCAAAAAACACGTAGGATTCGCGCGGTTATTAACTTTACGTTTTTTTATATTTTTTTATAAATCCTATAAATGGTAAAATATAGGTTAATTTTTGATTGGATAATAAGTTTTATGGTTATTATTATGATTGCACTATAATAAGTTTTAATGTCTCCATGTTAAAATTCGAAGGTATGATTTTTTTAATGTTCGTGAACAATTATCTTTCGGGAAATCTCGAGCAATCGAGGCAAATTTGTTTATTTCGTGTGATCGCTCCAGTGGCTACACAATTCAGCAAACGAATATTACCTATACCATTATATTGAATTTTTGTAATGTAACAGATTCGATGATAAAATCACAGTAAAACATTTTTTTATGTCAACATGATTACGTATTTCTAATCATTTCACTTTAGTATGTTTTTTTGTTTTAATTTTATCCAATTGTAAATAACTGTAATTATTTTTGGCAACCTATTGTTTATTACTAATATAAAAGCGTAAGCCAGCGGTCGGGGAACTTTTTTAACCATTACCCCAAAATATTTTTGCCTAAGTCGATATTATCCCTTCTCCCCATTTTGAAAAGAAGACAATCAATGTATATTTAAATAAACATTATTTATTGAATTCATTTACACGGAAAAAAAAATTACATGAAAATAGTAAGTATGCCATAGACAAACAAAATAAAATTCTCAAATTGGATCAAACAAAAATTGAGATTTTCAGGTTTCTCTTTCAGTTTTTGGAGAAATGATGTTCCTTCATGTTTGATACAATTACTTTAAAATTGGAACTTTTTGATGTAAGAACAATTTGAATACAGTCTTCGGCGTTTAATCGATTTCTGTTCTTCATTTTTATGTTCATTAGAGTGGAAAAGTCTTGTTCACAAAGATAGGTCGTTGTAAATGGCAGCAACTTTTTTACCGCCTCCGCATGTGCAATTTTGAAAGCCTTCGTAGCTTTTGACATCCAAAAAGACGACAGATTGGCGTTGCTCTCAAATTGAATACGTGCTTCAGTATTAGATCAAAGTTCTAGTATTGTTTCTGCCAAACCCGGAGGTTCTTCTGGTATGTTAGCAAATTCACATTTAAAAGGATCTACAACCCAATTGAAAGTATGTATATCAAGATCTGGAAAGTAGTCAGAGAACCGCTCTTTGAGTTTGGTAAGATGTTTTATAACTGTATCTTTGAGTCATCAAAATCAATGTTTTCACAGTCTTCCAAAAACAAAGCTAACTTTGAAAAAGAAGCTATCTTGTTTTGTTGTGCTTTCTGTCTCCAATATTGAAGCTTTAATCCAAACTTGCTAATTTGTATTTTTTCTCTACTTTTTTAAATGTTTATATAAAAAGCCTGTATGTATTGTAAAATTACCAATGTATGTACTAAAAATTTATTAAAAAAAAAAAAAAAAAACGCTGAAATGATATAAATATTTTTTCCTTGCAATTCTTTGTTCAATATATTTAAATTATCAAATATGTCAGTTAAATATGTAAGATGTGCAACCTACGAGGGGTTTTTAAACTTATGAGAGAATAGTCTTTTGACCAAACATAAAAATTTCGAGTTCACTTTTGAGAGCCCTTATTCGATTGAGTTAAAAAATACCAACACGTTTATGAAATAGCAAACTAGAAAAATTTCCTTATTACCCAAAAAAAAACATTTTTACCCCATTTGGGGTAATTTACCCCGGTTCCCCGACCGCTGGCGTAAGCGTACACATACCCTCCCTTCCACACTACCTCAAGACTGTTCCAACGGTCTGTTGTTGTAAGTTAAGTCCACGTACCAATAGTACGCTGTCTAACCTAACTTACCTGAACTCTTACCTCACCTAACTTATCCTAATTATTTATTTTTCAATTATTATGTTTATTCAGTACACTTTCTAAAATTTAAACTTTAAATTTTAGTAGGTGTAATTTAAGTATTTATAATTGCTCTCTGTGCAATTTCGTTCATTTGTAATTCTGTCCAAGTACAATAATTCTGGTAGTGATTGTTAGATACGTAAAATTCTAGTTTCGGCATCAGTTTCGGTTTCGAAGATTTTCTGTCGAACCTTCGGCCGCACCGAAACTCTACAAAATTTCTCAATAAATAGTAAAATTTGACTTAAAAATGTTGTGATTGTAAACGCAATTTAAATTAAAATACTCAATAAATGAGGTCCTTCCTTTTTTTCGTATAAAATACTAAATTAATAATAAAATAGGAACTGAAACCATTATTTTGGAAAGTATCTAATTAAGATTTAGAACAACAGAGGAGTATAAACTTATAAGAGTCAATGTACGAAATTGAAATAAGCAAATAGTGATGTTTGACGTTTGATATTGCAACCACTCTGCCTACTCCTGCGGAGAAGTGGTATAACATTATTAATATCGTTTTAGGAGCATAGATTCCGTAGAAACACAGATTTGACCACGGATAATGCACAGGATGTACACGCATTAGGTGTAACAAACCACGCCTATTGTATTGAAAGACCCGCTTTTGTTAAACATGTCTTTATTTACATTTAACGGAACATTACAAAGAAAATTGTCCAAAAGAGAATTTGAATACAAAAATGCCGACAGATATGAAAAAAGAACTTTGTCCACAACGAAATTTCAAATTCGGGGAACGGTTTTGAAGAAGAAAATATAAACGGGTTGTATTATATATTAATGAAGTGTAATGTGTCGAAAAGTGTGGGGAAGTGGAAGTAAAGATGTTACTATTAATGGTTTGAATTATGAATGAAGGCGTATGGTTGGTTTCATCAATGAAAACTGAGCGAATTTCAGGCAAAGTAAAAAAATAACTTGAAAAATTATATTATCGGGCAATCGTTGCGAAATATCCAGTACCTACACATGAAACATAGTCAAAATATATTGGTTATTCCCAATTTTAATAGAAACATCTATTGGACAGAGAAATATACTTTATTTTATTTTATTTGTTAGCGTTATAAACAGTCATTACAAGTTCATATATAACAGTGTTAGAGAGAGTCATATCATTGACCAATAAAATAACGACATAAAAATTTGAGACCGTAATAAAAAGAAAAACAAACAAAACAATATATGTATGTAATATAAACAGTTCTGAAAAAGTGCATCTACTCACTTCAATCTACAAAACATGTATTTTTAAGAGTAATATATACTGTAATAGCGAGATGGGCAACGTGGAATGTCCGCACATTACTGCAAAACAGCAAACTGGATAATCTGAAAGCTGAGATGCAAAACGTAAATTTGAATGCCCTAGGTATAGCAGAGATGAGATGGCCCAATTGCGGTGACTTCTGGAGTGGCAACTACAGAATTATCCACACAGGATGCATAAAGGATAAACCTGGCCAAGGGGGAGTAGGCGTTGTGCTGTGCAAGGAGTGGGGAAGACGGGTTAAGGGATACGTGCAATATAGCGGAAGAATTATTCTAGTCAAAATAGAAACTAAGCCTGTAGACACTGTAATTATCCAAGTATATATGCCAACATCTAGTCATAGCGAAGAAGAAGTGGAGGAGGTATACAGTTCGCTAGATAAACTTATATTAGAGATAAAAGCAGGTGAAAATCTGATTCTCCAAGGAGATTGGAATGCTGTTGTAGGAGAAGGACGTGAAGGAACTTGCATTGGGCCCTTTGGGTTGGGTGCAAGAAACGACAGAGGAAACAGATTGACAGAATTCTGCGAAAAACACAAACTAGTGATAGCAAACACTTGTTTCTAACATCACCCAAGACAGCGATACACCTGGAAATCCCCTGGAGACAGACAAAGACTGCAAATAGACTATATAATGGTTAGACATAGATTTAAAAACCAAATAAAAGACTGTAGAAGCTATTCCGGTCCAGATATAGATAGTGACCATAATATGGTAATGGCCAAAAGTCTTCTAAAACTGAAAAAATTAAAAAAGAGAAAAAATCTCAAATGGGATACAAAAGTATTAAAGATGAAAGAGATTAGCGACAGTTTTAGAGAAAAGACGCAAGAGTGCAACCTAATGGAAGAGGAAAACGTGAATGCGATCTGGAAAGTGATAAAGACGAAGATTATAACTACGGCAGAGGAAACTATAGGCAAGGAAAAACCCCAAGCACGGAAGGAATGGATAACCGATGAGATCTTAAATATGATAAAGGATAGAAGAGAGCTCAAAAATGATAAAAGAGCTGAATCACAAGAGAAATACAAAGTGCTGAGAAACCAAATAAATAGAGAATCGAGAATAGCCAAAGAAACATTCTACCAGAATAAATGCGATGAGATAAATGACGACCTCAAGAGAGGAAATGTAGAAAGAGCTCACGCTGCAGTGAAAGACTTCTTTGGGATGAGAGTTGGAAAGGGTAATGCAATAGAAGGAGAAGACGGCAAAATACTTTTCGAAAATCACCAAATAGGAGAGAGATGGAAAAGATATCTCGAAATGCTGTACAATGCAAAGGGAAATAATGACAACGAAACATTGATAGAAAGAGAAAATGAGGTAGACGCAGATGATTTGGGAGATCCAATCACTAGAGAAGAGTTTGACCTCGCACTGAAAAATCTCAAAAACGGGAAAGCACCCGGAATCGATGACGTTCCGGCTGAACTAATTAAGCCAGCAGGAAAAGGAACTATAGATGCCCTGTTTAAAATGATACAGACAATATATAAGACTGGAAAGATACCAGAGGATTTCGAGAAATTCCTAATTGTCGCATTATCAAAGAAGGTGGGCACGACGAAATGTGAACAACACAGAACTCTTAGCCTTATATCCCATGCCTCAAAAATATTGACTAATATCATTCTAAAAAGAATCGAACCAAAAGTAGAGAACATCCTTTCCGGAGACCAGTTTGGCTTTAGAAGAGGTGTAGGAACCAGAGAAGCAATATTGTCGCTACGAATACTACTAGAAAAAAGATTAAAAAGAAACCAAAACACATTCATCGCATTCATAGACCTGGAGAAGGCTTTCGACAAAGTAGAATGGAAAAGACTCTTCGAGATTCTGAAGAGAATTGAGATCAAATATAGAGATAGACGAATAATCCAGGCACTATACAAGAATGAGGCCGCTATAATTAGATGTGACAATGATACAAAAGAAGCCAGTATAAGACAAGGGGTGAGACAGGGATGCTCTCTGTCACCTGTTCTTTTTAACGCATATATACAAAGTGCGATTGATGACTTGAGGGAAAGAATGAGTCACAGAAAAGGTGTAAAGATACACGGGCAAAAGGTGGATATGATAAGGTTTGCTGACGATATTGCTTTGGTTGCTGAAAGCGAAGAAGAACTGCAAGAGGCCTTAACAACCATGCAAAGCATTCTTCAAAATAATTACAACATGAGGATAAATAAAGACAAAACAAAGCTGCTGACTGTAGGCCGAACGCAACATCAGATGAGAGTAGAGATGTCAGGAGTTCCACTAAAGAACACCAAGGAGTTTGTGTACCTCGGGAGCAAAATAACATGGGACGGTCGGTCTAAGAGCGAGGTCGACAGCCGTATACACCAGGCTAGGCTTGCATTCAATAAAAGGTCGAAAATAATAGAATCGAATAATATAGACCTGAAACTGAGAATACTCCTCATCAAGACCTATGTATGGAGTATCTTGATGTACGGCTGCGAAACATGGTGCTTATCCGAAAGAGATAAACGGAGACTAGAGGCTTTTGAGATGTGGTCCTATAGAAGACTACTAGGAATTTCCTGGAGAGACCACATCACAAATGAGGAGGTTCTCCAAAAAATCGAAGGAGGAAGGCACCTGCTCAGGACCTTGTCCGAAAGGCGCGCAAGATGGATCGGCCATGCAATAAGACAAGAAGGCCTCTTGCATGCCATAATGGAGGGTATGACCGAGGGGACAAACGCTAGGGGACGCCCACGCCGAGAGTACCTGGAGGACCTGCTGGTGGACGTGCGCTGCTTATCATATGCAGAATTCAAAAGAGCCGCACAAGACAGGGAAGAGTGGAAGAAACGAATAGATGAAATTGCTGCAAACCAATCCCAGGATTGAAACCAGAGAGAGAGATATACTGTAACATTTTTGAAGAGGTTATTTAATGCAAACTGCTGAAATCAAAAAAGAAAATGTAATGAAAATGAAGAAAAATGAAAATGAAAAAGAAAGATAAGGAATTAATGAAACATTAAGTTTTCCGTTGAATATTACTTTTTACGAATTTTATGAAGTTAGCAAGGTTCTTGTTAAACATGTCAATGTCTGTGCATAATCTATTGAAAGTGCTACAGCTTCTTCTTATAAACACATTTTGAAGATAATTAGCATTGCTCTTAGGAATATAAAATATGTCTGGAGATCGAGTGACTCTTATTGGACATCTGAAATTGATATTTTGTAATAGGTAAGGGCTATCAATAAAATTGTGGATTATCTTATAAAGTATTACTACAAATATATATTAAATTTTACGGTACGCAAATGTATGATGCCCTATCAAATCAAACTAAAAAATATCAGACACTTGTATGTAAAACTAAAGTCGAAACATGACTGAGAGAACTGAGTAATAAGCCGCCGCTACCCAAATTTCTACCGGTTTCTTGCATATCTGCCAAACATTTTAAGTTTTCAAGCTCTTAAAAAAATGTATGTTATTTTTTAAGATAATAATACATTCCCCACGCCGAAACGCAATTTATATTCCCTCCATAGAAAAAAATCACAAAGTATCCTACGAAAATTTTTATTTTCGAGCCTGTTTCTGTTATTTTACAAGTTATATGTATGAAAAACTTCACAGTGTTTTTTTAAATGCTGTTTTAGACAGTCCTCAAGAGATTTTCGCTCTATTTTAAACGAGTCGTGTTTCATTAAGCATTTTCACAATTTTCGCATCGGTTTTATCGCTTTACATATTAGCGCGCTCCTCTAACATTCGTAATTACATATCTCTCCATATTCTTCTATTTGAGCGTGGTTGCGGCGCCTTAAATTATATAAAGAGCACTAAAGGCAGCCTCAGAACGGAAAACTCTAGTGGGGAGGACTGTAAAAACCGAGACATTTTTATACATTCATATTCTTTAATAATATGTTTTGTACAATATATAACTTTCTCTAATTATATAATAAATCATAATTATGTACAAACTTAGCTTAAATAGAAATATGAAAATAATTTTGTTTTTAACCATGTAAATCATGAAAATACGTGCCTTAACTTTGACTGCGGTGCTGAGCAATACACAAGTAAAAATGAGTTGATGACACGGAAATTGGGCGCATTCCAACCAATGTAAACTTGATAAGTTTTCAGTTACTTAATTGATTAAAAGTGGAAATTCTTAAGTCTAATCGTTTATAATTTATCTGAACTATGCTTTTAACTCTGATGCTATGCCAATTTTTTATTAAAAAGAAGATATGAAAATCTACCAAATTACTAGTAGAATAATTTAATGAATCAATCAGTTTACGTTTGAATGGTTTGGTTGGTACATACAGAAAATAGTATATTGTATCTTATGTATTCACTGTGACAGCTGTTTTGATGTTGAAATGCAAACACATCCAATAATTGAGACATTCACCAAAACATCCTTAGAAAGCCAAACTTTTCCATCTATCCAAACAAATAATATCCAAAATGGGAGCAACGAATTTGATTGAAAGATGTCAAATAAGAAATGCGGATAATATTTACAGATCTGCCTTTAAATAAGCATCTGAAATGTGATAATTGCCTATTTAAAAAAAAGGTTTTAACACAGGACCCTAGAGCGAGCCTTGCGGGACTCCTGATTGTAAACGATTGTCATACGTTTTTTTGGTTATTTCTTTTCCCCTAGGCTGAACAATACTCGCCCTTTCGCTTCGGTACCTCCGAGCCCATTTTGTCACTATAAAGGAAACGCCCTTTGTGTGAAAACATCGCAATTTTCGGTTTTGAACGCGACAAAGGGCTTTTTTTGGTTCGGTTAGGGTAGCAGCGCGTTATTTGTTTGGGTGCGACGGTGGATTCGTTTTTAGTTTGTAAGAGTCGATTGTGCAGCGGCGAAATTGCTGTCAAAAGGTTTGGGATGAAATTTTAATTGAAAATGTGGATATTTTGTACCCGCATTTGTAAGTTTCGTTGCACTTTCAGATGTCCAAAGTAACATTAACGTGCTTTGTTATATTCACTCCCACATTTTAACATTCCTGGGTTACGAACAACCAGACAGATATTTTCGTTATTTGTTTTTGGGGTGTAATGCCGTGTTGCGCTATCTCCTTCTTTAGCCAACTGATAATGGACACTGCAACGCTGTCCGAAACGTTGGCTACAGAAGGAGGACCCAAAAACAAATAACGAAAATACTTTTGGCCGTGAAAATCTAAAAACGTATCCAACCAGACAGATACTTTAATTCCTCCTTCTACCTACATCATAATAAGCATAAAATATTGCTTGTGCAATGATGGAAAACTTAGCTACCTAACAGAGCAATCGTTTTTTTTTTTTTTTTAATTTTCTTTATTCATTATGTTTATTACAGGATTTTTTTACATGGTATTTCGACTACCAAGCTAGGCAAATGCCCGTATTATGGTAGTCGAGATTCATAAGATATTAAGTATATAATATTAATAATCATCCATATATATGTAGATGAAAGTACAAGCATATAGAATATCTATTATACTAGTATTAGGTACATGATCACATACAGGAAAGGAGTTAAACTAGGTGAATCTTGTATAAATAAAAATAAAATAGAATAACAAATAAAAATAAAAGTAACAAAATAATAATATTTTAAGGATAATAGAAATACAAAATAAGAATAGAAATACAAAATAAGAATAAATATGTAAATCATCTATACAGATGAACAATGATAGTCTTTGACCCCAAAAAACAAAAGCAAGTATTCCTAAGCAGCATGTGAAATGGACGAACAATGTCAAAAAATATGAAAAAAAGCATCAGCATAAAATAAAGTTTTGGTTGAAAATTAATTTAGAGATAAGATTTTAGAGATAAGATTTTTTACTCTAGAAATATGAAAAAATAAGAACAGTTTTTAAGATGTAAGGCATTCTTTATAATATTTCCTTCCCCGAGTAAATAACCAGTTCTGTATATTAATGGCATAAAGATCAGCAGTTTTCGATGTCTTAATATCAATACTCAGTAAGTTGAACATTTTAGGCGCGATGTAAGAGAACTGTCGTTGGGCGAAAGCTGTTTTTGTTGGAGGAATTTTGCATTTTTGGTGTGATGAATAGCGGGTGTAAATATTTTGTTGAGTTTTGAGTGTTAGATCATTTTTCCTTAAGTGTATGAGAATTGTCTTAACGTATAATTGTCTAATGTCTAGGATTGCGAATTTTTTAAAAAGTGGCTCTGATGGGTGAGATGGGTGACATTTTAATATAATCCTTAGTAGCAGCTTTTGAATTAAGATCATGGGATATATAATTGAAGCTGCACAGCCTCCCCATCCCACGATACCGTATGTTGCTATTGATTGGAATAGTGCAAAATATATGCATCTAATTGTTTGAAGTTTCAGGATTGATCTGAGAGAGAGAAATATATAGCACAATTTGCGGAGTCTTTTTGTTGTAAAATTGACATGGTCCTCCCAACGCAGTTGGTCATCTATAACAATCCCCAGATATTTAATTTGGTCAGATTTTTTTAGGTTGGTACATGAGCAATTATTGTGGGGAGGCGTAGGGGTAATATGGTTCTGTGAGCATGAGTGAATGATAAGATTAGGACAGTTTTGAGGAGGAGTGACTTTACGTATGGAGAAAAGTAAATATTTTGTTTTGTCAACATTAAGAGTCAGAAGGTTGTCATCTAACCAATGTTTTACTTTATTAAGGCCCTTATTTGCTTTTTCCATAGTTGAGTTCCAATTTTCAGCTTCAAAGATGATTACCGTATCATCGGCAAAAGATATTATAGTTCCATCAATTTCCAAGTTACATAAAGTGTTAATATATATTAGAAAAAGAAGTGGGCCTAATACACTGCCTTGAGGCACACCGTACGTGATTGGTAAACTTGTTCTTCTGTATTCTTTAGCAGAATTTACAAGAGACGATTGTGACCTATTTGTTAGATAGTTCTCAAACCATTTGAGGGGAGTACCTTTTTTTCCTACCTGAAGGAGTTTCTTCAAAAGTATGCGGTGAGAGACAGTATCAAAGGCTTTGGCTAGATCCAAGAAAACAGCGAGGGGCTTGCGGCCTTTATCAAGGTTATCAGAGATTGCTTTTGTAAAAGTTGCAATTGCATCTGCGGCACTACGATCTTGGCGGAAGCCATATTGATTTCCTGACAAAATGTCATTGTCTTCAAGAAATTTGTATAGCCTTCGCTTTACCGTTTTATCTTTATACAAACAATTTCTAAAACGGTTGACAGGCCAATAAAATTGATTGTCTACTCAAGAAACACTTACATAATACTTTGAATATGTTTGATCACTTTAACCAAAAGTAAGGTAAAATTAAACTTACTTAATGCATACGGACACGCCCAGATCACACATCTATCAATTCATATTTTCTTCAGTGTTAAAAGATCTTAATATCGAAAATTCAAAAAAGAAACTTATCAATATCCATCATTGGATATATAAATAACGTACAAAAAGTGTGTTTATTGAAAATTGAAATATAACGCCATGCAATAATATGTTTTTGAAATGTGACACAAATTATTGTCACTGAATATTCCTAATATGACACTGTGACACTACACAAAGCGACACTCCCCATGGTAAGAACTGTATAAAGGAACATTCTGGCATTATCCTGCGGGATATTTGTATTAAAAGAGGCGTTATGTCCACAAGGGTGACTAAAGGGACAACGAGGAGCGAATTGATATGATTTTGAAAAGATATGTTCAATAATATTTATATATTTTGGGGTTGGTTGTACATCTGACATTATTTGCAATAATTGATTTTATTTGGTTGTATCTACAAATTCAAAATAATATGTCGTGTAAGTAGATACAGAGGGTTTGGTGTGTTATTAGGCGGAATTTTCATTACGCAAATACTTGCACTCAAGTTATTCCATGACTTTAGTTGCGCTGTTATTTTCACGCGCAAACGTATAGTTTCATCACGCATGCATCAAGCATGGGGTGAGGTTTTCCGGGTCTGGACGGCGGATGCGTTTGCCCACAAGCTGCTTGGCAGGCCAGATCGAGAGAGAATAGTTGGGGCAGTCCCTTTGACTTCTCCAGCCGTACTCTCTCGGAAAATTTCCTTGCACCGCAGTGAAAGGGATGGATTGGTCCTTTCTTCCTCTTCCACCTCCCCTTCTCCTCCCGCGTTCCCCTCCCCTCTTCCGCGTTCCATAAATTCAGTCCCGGTACATTCAGTTTTCAAAAAGCTTGCGTGTCACCTATTACAATTTTTTAATACAAATTTCATAATGCCAGAGTTCACCAGTATATATATAGAAACCTTCACGGGCGTGCGCACAACTCACTAAAGATTCATCGCAATCAATTTTGGAGGCGGGAATCTGTACCGCCGCCCCGGAAACCTTTATTGGATAACCAACACCTCTGTCATAGGTCACCCCATTGGTTGTCATAGGTCACCCCCGTTTGGTGATTTAGCAGGGGTGCCCGGGTTTATGGGGTGAGGTTTTTCTAGGTCTTGGAGGCGGTTGACCAGGACACACTGAACCCCAAATTCCTACCCACCCCTTAAACCCTTTTCCTTTCCAGAATTCTCCTCTCCTTCCTTTCCTTAAAAAAAACCCTCCACACAGCATCCTCAAAGATGACGTAGTACAGTAAGATGACATAGTCAAAGATGACAAAGATGACATAGTTTCCTCAGGAGGCCCTGAGGAAATTAATTTCCCTCAGGGCCTCCTGTGTGGAGCACATGAAAAAAAAATCGGATGAATAGTATAGGAAATAATTTTATATCGCCAGAGCTCACCACTATATATAGAAACCATCGCACAATAACTCACCAAAGTTTCATAGCAAACAGATGATTGGTTTAGGGACCGCATAAGAGACAAACAAAGAAACATTTATTTTTATATATTAAGATTTATTAAAAATGTAATTTTAATACTAGTTTTAGCAGAAAAAACTTTTAAATTTAGACTCATTCTTCAATTCAATGTGTGTTACTTTTGTTTCATTAAAAAGATATTATGAGCTTTCTAACATAAAACCTGTACCTAAAATAAAATGTGTATTCAAATTAATAGATAACTTTGTATTAACCACTTAATTATTTACAAAAACCGACATGTTTCGTCAGCAAACCTGACTTCTTCAGGGTTTTGACTGAACTAATTTTAAAAATAGACATACATAGGTAATAGAGAAAAATAATAGACATAAACAATAATAAAATTTGAAAGAAAATAATGTGTAGGAGACAAGGGGCAATATAGAACAATCAAAAATTTAAAAGGGGCATCGATTTAATAATGGGTCATTTAAAAACAATATTTGATTATTAATAATATTTAAATTTGCATTAACACTCTTTCTAATCTCTAAAATTTCTAATTTATCCAACTGAATGCCATTGACATTACATCCACTGTTAAAATTAAAGGTATGACTAGTTTCTATTAAATGGTTGGCAAACTCTGAGAAACTATTATTATTTAAAGCTTTCGTATGCTCTTTAATCCTTATTTCAAAGTTTCTCGAAGTTTTACCTATATAAAAGAAAACACAATCATTACATTTCAATTTATAAATTCCAGATTTTTTCATTTTTGAATCTCTATCTTTATTATTTACTATGTAATTTTTAAGTCTATTGTTTGCACTATTAGAAGAAGTAAAATGTGTATGTTTTGAAGTGTTACAAAATCAAATTTTTATTATCCTCTCGAACATGTTAAAGTAAGTAGGCTAGAATATGGAATCCAAAAGCAAATGGTTCAACAAGCAACGTACTGTTCAATAACGAATTGGTCACGGGAGGTGTGAAATTTCTATGGGCAATATCTAATTTCTTGCTACCTTTGCCTGGCTTCAATACACAAACATGTGATGGATACAAGAATAATTCCGAGCCACTGCAGAGACGATACGTACTAGAAATGTATTAAATGTAGATTAGAATGGAAACCAATGACATTTAGTTCGGCACCTACCACAAGATTACGTACCTACTAGTTAGTTACTCAATTAAATTTTTAAAAAACTAGTGTGCTTTAGACTACACAACTGAAGTGAAACTTCTTTAGCTCCATCTATATGACAGGAAGAGAGAAAGAAAATGTGCGCGCGCACTGCTCTCTCGTGCTCCTATAGTGTGATACAGACAATAGGCCTGCACTGTGTCTTAGATATACGAAAAGTAACTGGCTATGAGAGAAAGGAAGAAAGAAAATGTGTGCTCGCACCTCTCTCTCTTGCCCCTACAGTAATACGAAACAAAACTCTCTCTTTTTCTATCTTCACTAACTTATATCTCCCTCTCAACTACAATTCGCCACTCTTTTTGTAACGCTCTCGTCACGCATTCACCAGCTTACTCCCCAAGTCAAGCGTGCGTAAAGAAGTTTTGCTTCAAAAACAAAAGCAATTTTAGTTAGATTATTTCAAGATATTCGAGTATCGCCCAGGTGTAAGACCACTGTTCAGAACTAAAACGTTGCTTGAAACGATTTTAGCCGTGTTTGGTGTCCAGATGTGAATAGCCAGACTTCCTCACAACACACACACTTCCGTAGTCTAAGTGGCTCCAAATGGTTGAGACCAGTTTGAACTATTGTTATTTTATGTGATAGTCTGCAGAGAGTGCAATTATGGCATCCTTAATTGGGGCATGTTGTGAGGCTTAAGATAGCGGGGAGAGAAATGATATGGGGAAGATGAAGGTGGGGAAGTACCTGGCTATTTAGTTTTGGTCACCAAACACGGCTAAAGCCATTTCAAGCAAAGTTTCAATTCTGAATAGTGCTCTTACACCAGGGCAATACTGAGAGAATCGTTCATTCTGGAATGCGCCGCAATTATACTATAAATATGTAATTTAAAATTAATCATATAAAATTAGGATTGCGAGTCGAGAGCCTTGCTCTTCAACCACGGAGGCCGTTTGTATTGTGGTATTCACATTAAAAAAGTCAGGGTTTAGCAGTTGTATTAAAAATTACTATGAAAATTTTCAAAATAAAATAGTGAAAAAAACTGCATACTATAACAATTTTAATCAAATTCGTAACGATTTTTTCTACCACTCCGTGTATTGAAATATTGAACATTATGTGTTCATTCCACCGAATAATTGCAGGGTTTTTTCATTGGAATCTAAGTGCAATAGGTGGTACCCCATTCAACAACCAATAACCCACAACAGGCAGCGACATGATTCACTAGAGAGGCCCTTCGCCACCTTTCACAGAAGAGGACAAAACATACATCACAGGTAACCGCATCACACAATGGCCAAATTTTCTGCCTCAACTAATAACAGAACAGGACAATTATATACCTAGTAGGTTTGAAAGTATGAATTTGGGTGTTATTTGGGCATTTTCCCAAAGTATGTACACGATTTTATCATTTTTTTTTGCTTTCCGTAACGTTTCTTTTACGTTTTATTTCGAACTTTTGTACACATTTTTATATTTTTATTTTTTCCATTCGGTTAGTTTTATTTCCAAGTTGTCATACATTTTAATCATGTTTATGCGTTCCATTGGTTTTATCCGTTGGTTTTATTTCCAAGTTTGTACACGTTAGTTTGACGGCCGGCGTAGTGCAGCGGTGAGGCGCTTGACTCGCATTCCGAAGGTCGCGGGATCGAATCCCGGCGTGGCGAATAAATTTTATTTGATTAATTTGTGTATTTCACAATTTATTCATTAAAAATAATATATAGTATATTTGCGGCACGTTCCAGAGTGGAAGATACTCTCAGTATCGCCCTGGTGTAAGACCACCATTCAGAATTGAAACGTTGTTTGAAATGGTTTCTGCCATGTTTGGTGACCAGATCTGAATAGCCAGGTACTTCCCCACCTTCCTCTTCCATATCTCCTTCCCCTCCCCAATGCCTTAAGCCTCACAACATACCCCAATTGGGGATGCCATAGTCCCACTGGCTCCAGACGGGAGTAGTTGGGACTCTTGTGCGGTATTCATGTAAAAAAAACGATAAGTTTGTATCTTTCCAAACTTTCCTTTCCGTTACTTTTACGTTTTATTGAAGTGAAAACTTCTTTAGCACCGTCGTGATTTAAAACTCGATGACACGAAAAATAGCGACACAAAAAGACACAAACACTTATTTTTTTATTATCATATTTTAAACTTATTTTTTTATAAAACATAACATATAAACCTATGTCTATAGCTATAGGATTTAGCCTGCGAGATAATGCGATAGTACAATCGGTCTCCTCTTTGTGCGGTGCTTCGTAGCCTCCTTTTCTGATGGTTTCACTTCTACCAACAAATTTCTTCTGAAACACTTCTTCTAACAAAACCAAAGTAATGGCCGGTTTTAAGTAAATGCTCGACGATTGCCGATTTGTCAGGGTGGTCAAGTTTACACGCTCGAAAGTGTTCTGATATCCTTTTGGAATGATCTGAAAGTGAGTGTTCGAAAGTGTTCTTATATCCTTTTTATGATGGACACTGTAACGCTGTCCTAAACGTTAGCTAAAGAAGGAGGTAGCGCAACACGGCATAACACCCCAAAAATAAATAACAAAAAAAGAATAAAAGGTGTTTATAATAATTTTCAGAGTATACTTTGCGATTTTTTTCTATGGAGGAAATTTCATATAATTACTGTTTCGGCGTGGCAAATATAGATATTACCTTAAAAAATAACATACATAGTTTTAGAAACTTATGTAAAAATTTAAAAGTGTTCAAGTGTAATGTATCACAAAACGGTAGAATTCGGAACGAGGGGTCCTAGAATTAAACGTGCAACGCCTCAGTGGAATCCCAACGCTTTTATCCACTGATCTACTAATTAACACGTATTTTAAGGGCCCGCTACCCGAATTACTACCGATTTCTTACATATCTCCCTTAAATACGATTACTTTTAAAGCTCTTAAAAAAATATATGTTATTCTTGAAGATAATATCTAGGCATTGCCCGCGCCGAAACGCAAATTATATAAAATTCCCTCGATAGAAAAAAATCGCGAAGTATGCTCCAAAAATTATTATAAACAAGTTTGTTTCAGTTATTTTACAAGTTATATGTATGAAAAAATCACAGTTTTTCTTTAAATGCTGTTTAAGACAATGCCGTGTTGAGACAATGAGTGGTGTTTTATTACATTTTCGCAATTTTCGCATCGATTTTGTCGCGGTAAATGTTTGCGCTCTCCTCTAACATTCGTAATTTCGTATCTCTCCATCTTCTTCTTTTCGGGCCCGGTTGCGGAGCCTTAACCAAATTAAACAATCTTTACACAATTTCGTTTGTTTTACACTTTAAACTTGTGTACTTTCAGTTATTCGTTAACTCCTGGAGCTGTGGAATCAACATCTATCTTACTTGTGAATATTTAAAACTATTCAAATACCGGTTAAAAATTCTCCCGGCCCGTTTTATTTAACAGTAAAGAGGTCAAACCAGTAGCAACCAGTTATAAATTACCGAGGTACATAATGATTACTAATTTATTATAATTAAATTCTACATAAATTATTATTAGTGGCAATGGCAAGAAATTGACATCTATAAAAAATCACTTTTTTGTAATCAAAGAGCCGTCGGAAAGTAAACAAGAAAGGTAGGTATATCGTAAAAAAAAATTAAAACTTTGTTGGGTGCTTTGAACTCCGTTGCTCGATACAATATTTGGACAGAGTATTGGAACATTGCTAGTCAATCCAAGAGTGCCCTCTACGCCTCAATACAAAGGACTATCCCATCAAAACCGTGGTTTCAAAAATTCCCCCATTTTTCCAAAAAATAAATTTCCTTACTTATTCGAATGAGAATCGGACATTGTTCCGTTTCTTCTCACCTTTTTAAAATTCACGTGCTTGACTCCCCAGATTGTACGTTCTGTGGTCTAGATGTGGGAATTTTAGATCAAATATTTTTTAGTTGTCCATCTCTAAATAAATGTCCTCTCTTCTATCAAACGTTATCTAAAATTACCTCCCATCCATTCAACATTCTCTCCCCTCCATTCAACATTCTCTTCTAAGTCTGAACTCGACTAAAATCTTCCATATAATTCTGAAATTTGCTCATTTAAATAAAATTAATATATAAATTCACCTGTCCTTTCTTTATAATTTTAAATGATGGCCTAGAACACCCTCGAAAGGTGAAAGCCAGAATTAATTGAAAAAAAAAAAAACCAACTATGTAACATTCAATTCGGGAGGTGGGTATAAGTGCCGCCGGCTTGGGAACCATGTATTGGATAACCAACACGCCTGCCATAGGTCACCTTAATTTGGTGACTTCGCAGGGGTGCCGCGGGTTGGGAGGGTTGTATCTTTCTTGGTGCCGGATGATTTTGCCGACCTACTGCGTGGCAGGCCAGATCCGGAAAGACAGTTTGAGGGAGACCTTTTGGCCTCTCCAGCCGGACTCTCTCGACTCATCGCCTTGCACCACATACGTTCGTCACTCCTAAATAAATTAACCCCAACCCTCATACCTTTTTGCTTCCCAGAACTTCCTCTCCTTCCTTTTCATAAATAAACCCTCAGCATCATCGACATATGAGTCTATGCTCAGCATCCGTAAATCTAACACAGGCTCTGAGGGATTTTATCCTCAGGGACTCCTATTTTATTTTTTATTTATTAATTTGTTTATTAAGACATACACAGTACATTATAATACAGATTATAAGGTATGTTAAATTAAATTATTACATGGTTATGTACCTATTACGTAAGTCCATAGAATGTCATTTGATAATTACGCCTGAGATATGAACCGGTCTTAAAACTTAATTATTGAATGAATGAAGTAATAATAATAAAAAGGAAGAAAAGAGGGGGGGGGGGAGATAAGGAGACATTTTGAAATCAAGAATTATATGCTCACTAATTGTAATTGACTGATTAAAGTTTAATGAAAAGTTAAGTGTAAGTAATTTTAAAACAATTATATCACGCCAAGAAATTTAATAAATTAGTTTTGTATGTTTGCAAGGAATCATGAAAAATGTCTAAGTGTAGTAATTTTTCATAGTGGTTATAAGTTATGATTGCGCGAGTAATTGGTGAGTTACTCGCTGCATTAGTGTTATTGGATTCTATATGAAAAAGAGAAGTGTGCCTGGTACGCCTCATTGGGACATTTAAACCAATAGTGGATAGCAATTCAGGACTATCTATTTTATTATTTAGCAGGTTATACAGAAACAGCAGATCTGATAATGTGCGTCTTTTTTGTAAACTTAACATGTTATTTGTAGTTTTGTTGTATTTCTTGAATAAATATTTAGAGAATTTATTCTGTATACTTTCTACTATATCTATGTACACCTAATATTGAGGATTCCATACCGGGACGCATACTCCAGTGGACTTCTGACCAATGAACAAAACAACATTTCAAGAGTCTTAGCACTTTTGAAAACTTTACATATTCTTAATAGGAAACCTAGCATCTTGTAGGATTTTGATATTATGTGTTCGATATGCTCATCAAAAATTAATTTGTTGTCTAAATAAACACCCAGATCTTTACATGTAGACGTAGATTGTAAAGGTTTATTATTCAAGTTGTAAGAATAGATGATTTTATTTTTATTTCTAGTAAATGTAATTGAGTGACACTTAGAAATGTTTTAGGACAGTAAATTTTATTCACAATACGCGCACAAATGATCAAGATCGCTTTGTAATTCTATACAATCAGAGAAAGACTGTACAGGTCCTATGTGGAGATAATGTAAAAGAGGATTGAACATGGGGCTTTGAGAGACATGTTGTAGGAGGGAGGAAACACAGCCGAGCTGTTGAACTCAAAAACGAATGGTAGAAACGACCCGTTCTCATGTTGCAAATGTACAATATCGTGTTTTACAAGATCGTGTTTCCCGATACCTATTGAGATTTTTCAAATTATTTCATGTTAAAAACTAAAAACAGAGTCCGTAATTCACACGCGGTACAAATGAAACCTTCAGCAAACTAAAGTAGACAAGAGTGGGGAGGCACCGCACAAACAGAAGACCGATTATTCTATCTCATTTTCTCGCAGGCTAAATCCTATAGACGTTTGTGTTTGCCTCTTTTTAGTGTCGCTTTTTCGTTTCATCGAGTTTCAAATCACAACGGTGCTAAAGAAGTTTTCACTTCAATAAAAATTCACACTGAACCCCAGATTCCTACCCACCCCTTAAACCCTTTTCCTTCCCAGAACTCTCCTCTCCTTCCTTTCCTTAAAAAATTCCTCCACAAAGCAGCATCCTCAAAGATGACATAGGCCCTGAGGGAAATTATTTTCCTTAGGGCCTCCTGTGTGGAGCTCATGTAAAAAAAATACAAAAATCATTCATTGATGGGGAGGTCTTATAACAAAACTATTCTCGATAATAGCAAAAATCCATCAACCTTTTAAATTTTTTATATTATTTATTTTTATTATCATATTTGGAATAATTCTCGGTTCCTTTGCCGCGCTGGAAGCCGCCAGTTTTGATATGAAAATGTATTTGAAGACATGTATAAGAACGATAAAAGCCTCGGCCGACATGGGATGCGGGATGCGGTCGGGAGTTGGTACTAATGAATTTTGGGTGTACCGTGTCAAATTCGGGAGCCGGTTTGTACGAGATATCGCATGGGTGGGTGACATTTAATGCCACCGGGTGTTTAAGAAGTACACGACAAAAATAAACAAACTATATTGAATTACTAGACAAAAATAACCAACATGGTATTACAATTTTTTGGGTTATTTTATAAGTTTCAATAACTTCAACAACTTTTTGACAACAACCTCCGTGGTCACGAGGTAAGACTCTCGAATCACAATCTGAAGGTGGCAGATTTAAAACCGGCGCACGCAAATAAATTTGTGGAATTTCACAATTAATTAATTATAAAATATATAGTATACTAGCTGACCCGTCCACGCGTTGCTGTGACGTGAAATCGAATCACAACCCTATCTACTGGATGGTTACCCAACCTAGATAACCAAGAGTTATATCGATAAATTAAAACACACCGCCATCTGTTAGAAACTTATGGAACTTATAAATGATTACAAAGCATTGTCCTATAACAAACATTTAATGAACATAGGTAAATATTGACGTCAATAATCGAGATAAAAACTATTCTATCTTTTAAGTTGAACCAGATTACACACAGTAAGCCAAATTTCTTCAAAATCGATTAGATAGTTTCGGAGTTTATCTCGAACAAACATCGTGACGCGAGATTAATATATATAAAGATTTGCGGCACGTTCCAGAGTGGAAGATACTCTCAGTATCGCTCTGCGGTAAGACCACCATTCAGAATTGAAACGTTGCTTGATATGGCTTTAGTGACCAGATGTCAACTGTATAAAAATGTTGAGCACGCGTTTGGCGCGTTCCTCGGAGCATTTTTGACTGAATAAGCGGTAGAACAGGGCCAGCTCTAGGTACCGTCTGTGCTATAAAGATTACAAACAGTTTTTTAAGATAGGAAAACCTATCAAAATGGACCGCCCGTTTCTACCCAGGGTCGAGTGTTTTTTCAGATATTTTGAGGTGAGATGCCTATTCAACTGTGGGGCGCACTAAATGTAGTTTTTTCAATGATTTCTGGCTTTCACTTTTCAAGGGTGTTCTAGGCCATCATTTAAAATAACAGAGAAAGAAAGCCTTTTTTGGAAAAAAGTGAAAGAAAGTTGTTAAAGGAATGTGAATTTATACATTAATTTTATTTAAATGTGCAAATTTCAGAATTATATGGAAGATTGGAGTCGAGTTCAGAATTAGAAGAGATGAGACGTTGAATGTAATGTTAGATAGCGCTTGATAGGATATTTGTTTAGAAAGGGACAACCAAAAAATATGAGATCTAAAGTTCCTTAAAATTAAAAAGAAGAAGATGGAGAGATATGTAATTACGAATGTTGGAGAAAGCGCGCTGATATTTAAAACTATAAAATTGAAGCGAAAATTGTGAAAATATTTAATAAAACATGACTCGTTTAAAATAGAGCAAAAATCTCTTGGGGGTTGTCTAAAGCAGCATTTATAGTAACACTGTGATTTTTTTTATACATATCACTTGTAAAATAACTGAAACAAACGTTTTATAATAATTTTCGGAACATACTTTGCGATTTTTTTCTATCAGGGGAATTTCATATAATTTGCGTTTCGGCGTGGAACGCGTCTAGATATTATCTTCAAAAATAACACATATTTTTTTAAGAGTTTAAAAACTTCAAATGTTTAAGGGAGATATATAAGAAATCGGTAGAAATTCGGGTAGCGGCGACTTAACCACAGAATGTACAATCTGGAGAGTCAAGGACGTGATTTTTAAAAAGATGAATACGAACGAAACAATGTCTGATTTTCATTCGAATAAGTAAGGAAATGAATTTTTTGGAAAAATGGGGATACCAACATGTAATTATTACTTTATTTTTTTATAGGTGAAGTTGTTTTTGAAGTACCCTGTAGCTCTTAATGCTCGTGTCATTTGTCTGGTGCCCGAAAGCGGTAGCAGAGATGCTGAGGAGATAGGAGATTGAATCAGAAAGAGAGGCAGATAAGATACATAGAAGATATGAGACGATTCGGATGCTATCAGAACTACCAACCAACCCACTATATCTATCATATCACGAGGCATTGCTTCAAATATTAGGAATATTATTTTTATCATCATTCTTACAGATCGTATTTTAAATTGCCTTTTTGATTCACCACTATTCTTTAGTACCAATCTTATATACAAAAATCCCGTGTCACGGTGTTTATGGTCGCACGCCTCCGAAACGGCTTGACCGATTCTTATGAAATTTTTTATCTATATTTGGTAAGTATGAGAACAGGTTTTAACGTATATTTCATACCGCTAGGTGATTAGGGTGTCCCTATCCAGAATTTTTATTTTATTTTTTTATTTTGCGTAAAAGAATACCTATAACCCCAAATATTAACCCTCCCACCTCCACCCTCCCATTTTTAAACGCGATTTTTTTTATTTTTGTATGAACAAATTTAACCGTCTTTCGTATTTCAAACAGAACGAAATTATCGAAATTATTATAATTATGAATAATGTTGTTGAATGACAGACGGCGCTACGTCCGCCTCATCGAACTTTCATCAACACATGCGCAAGACATTCACGAGAAGCGTCGCGTCATTTTGATATTTCATTCGGCATCATGTTCTCGCGAGGGCAAACCATCGAGCTTATTCGTGTTGGCAAAAGACGGACTGACAAAAAATATCGTACACTCAATTGCTCTTCGAAATTCATATTGATTTTTTTTATTTCATTTTCCTACTTTAGTGGGTTTTTTTTTGTTTTTATCGACGGTCATCGTACACAGCGCTCCATTTCTCTTTCTGTCATAGATCCCATCCCCACACACTTACAATACATTCGTTATTTTTTATTTAACAACCAAAATATTCACTAGAAATAATTCATACGGCAGAACAACGTTTGTCGGGTCAGCTAGTTTACTTATAATATTTTTAAGGCCTCCGTGGATTACCAACACTACTGCCATTGGTCAGAATCAGTGACTTAGTAGAGGTGCCCGTGTTTATGGGGTGAGGATTATCTAGGATGTTTGCTCAGCTACTGCGTGGCGGGCCGGATCGGGAAAGACTGGTTGAGGAAGACCTCGTGACCTCTCCAGTCGACCCATTGACTTACACCGCAGAAGGAGGGATGAATTCATACATCCGTCACCCCAGGACACACTGAACCCCAGATTCCTACCCGACCCTCGTACCTTTTTTCCTTCCGAAATATTCGTATTCTTCTTTTCCATAAAAAGTCCCTCCACACAGCGTCGCAAAAATGTTATAGGTTCTGAGGAATTGGTTTCCTCGGTGCCCCCTGTGTGGAGCTAACGTCAAAAAAGAAGTGAACATGAGTCTTCAGTGGACCTATGTTATAGGAGAGTGGAAACACAAAGGTCGGCAAATCGTCCCGAGCTGTTGAACTCTAAAACGAGTAGTAGAAACGAACCGTTCTCATGTTGCAAACGATAACCGAGTAATGGGGTGAGATTTTTACAGGTCTTGGGGGCGGATTGAGAGGTTTGAGATTGGGGGAGGGGATCTTACTACGTGAAAACTGTAGGGGGAGAGGGGGGGGGTCTTGGAATGTACTACACGTGGTCACCGAGGGGGGAGGAGGGGGTTAAAAATTGCACAAAGTGGGTCACGTAGTATGGGTACGTTCCCTTAGGTAGATACTAATAAAGTCTTTTTAATTTTTCACAACTGATAGAACACCTATATGTATTAAGTAAACGTCTGTTTATTAGTTATGCAAAAAAATTAATTGTTTATTAGGTGTACTTGCATAAAAAAAAAGAAAGAATGCATGAACGTGAACGAAGAAAGAATCAGCACGTTTCATTATTTCTGCCTACTCCTGCAAGTAATTGGCATAATGGTTGTGTTAATTTAATCAATTTTAAACATCAACAGAAATTTCCATCCAAAAACTTGACAACATCCTACCCAAGAGACAGGTAACCACTCAACCATAACCTGAAGACGATGTCCGCTAAGAGAAGAAGCGTCATTTTTTCATAAGATAAGCCGTTCATTTGACATAATTAGTCTGCCCCGTCAGAAAATCAATGGACCGTTGAAATCGACATAATTAATTAATAGCCTTACTTAGTAGTTATGTGAACCAACTCGTATTAAAAATAATATCTACAATACCTACGTCTATTTTCATTTTTTCCTGGGTAGTCTATTAGCCAATTTCAGAAAAAAATTCGTGTGTGTGCACTTGAGTGCCACCAAAAGTGTATTAGAATGCTTTGTTATCGAAAGCGAGTCTATCTGCCGAGTTTCATCTAGATTGTATGTCGGAAAGTGGGTTTTTTCCACTTCCAAGATTTGCTTTCATTCGTTCATTTTCGAAATCAAAATCAAAATTCATGTACATATATAAAAAATGTGTTTCTAATTATTTCTTATTTAAGATATCAAAAATTCCTTTGAAAACATAAGATTTTTAAGCAGGTACTTAAATACCTACCTACTTAATAAGTAAAAACCATAAATATTTTACATTACATTTTATTTTATTTCAAATAGTTCAAAGGAAGGAAAGTAATTCACTATCTCACAGACAGGCGAAATAGCCTTCTAAACAAAAGTAGCCATCTAATCAAAAATAACCATATAGTCAAAGATATTGTTTTTTTAAATGGGACAAACATATAAAAAAAAACCTGTAAAAGACTCAGATCGATTTCTGGCAGAATGTACACATTAAATTTTTTCCTATCAATTGAAACACTTAAAATAATTTATATGTCCCTAGCAGAATCTATTATAAGATATGGATTAACAATATGGGGAAATACTACTATAACCAATCTGAAACAAGTCCAAGTTGTACAAAACACAATTGTAAAATTATTGGCCGTCCATAATATTTTCAAACAGAGACAAAATAAACCGTTGCTGTTTCAGAGTGCCAAAATTTTACCTGGCACAAAATTATAATTCAGCATATATTTACCCCGCAGCATAAAGAGAAATTAGAACATAAATACAGCACTAGATTCACGCGCAACGACGGGTTAATAATTCCGAAATTTAACAAAAAGTACGGACAGAGAACGTTTGAATACATCATACCGAAGATATTTAATTTATTACCTCACACTATAAAGCAATGTAATTCTATGAATAAGGTTAAATATATGGTTAAAAATTGGCTATCGGAAAAAAAGATTTATATTGATTTTGATATGTATGAAAAAATGTTGAATCTGTAGATATAAGATGTAAATTTTAAATTTTAAAAATGTATAAATATCTAACTAAAATATGTATAAGCACCTGTTAACAAGCCGATTCAATTGGCTTAGCAGGACTTGTTCGTTGATTATATTATGTATTATCTATTATATCAATTAAAAAAAAAAAAAAACAGAAATCTAGTCAAAGTTAGCCATTTAGTTAAACTCAGCCATCTAGTCAAAGTACATAAGGCTTGATTGAATAATAAAGTGAATATAGAAGATTTTCGAAATGGCGTACGGAACGCACAAATAACTTTACAGACAGACGAAAAGTATGAATTCCAGTTAAATCAGGACTTCGCTACGCTTAGGCAATTAAAGTAAGTTAAAAGAAGAACTTAAAATTATACGGTGCCCATTCAAATAAACTGTTTTGAAAATGGACTGTTTTCTAAAATGCTGTTTAAAGCAGTTTGGTTAGGAATGAACCAATTTTCGTGAAATTATAATTAGGTATGTCTTTCTAAAAGTCTGATGAAAATGAATTTTTACTTAAGGAGATTTTTGTTCGTTTTTAATTTGAAAAATAAAACAAACGAGTATGCAATTACATGTAAAAGTGTAACCTCTATCTGGTACAATACTCAGATTTTTCATAAATACCGCCAAAGCAATTATAAATTATAATGCACAAAACTTGTAGTTAAATAAACAAACAAAATGATGTTTTCTGGCTTACTGGTAGGAAATTTCAAAATTTCATTGTAATGTACATGTACCGGACAGTTATGCATCCCAGTGTTATTTATAGCATATTTAATATGTATAACGAGCATTTGAATATTGCTTTCCTCGTTTAGGATGAGTTGTTTCAAAAATTTTTACAAATTCATCAAATATTTTAAGTAAATTTTCATGTTCTATGTAAGTGTGATTTATTACCAGTTTCATGCAGCAACTGGCCTATAATGATATAGTAACAGAACTTGAATAGACCCTCCACGGAACGTGAAAATTAACTTCAAATATTTGATGAACTCATCAAAAATTTTTAAACAACCTGCCCTTAGCATTTGGAGATGTCTGACTAATCAACTGGACGGTCGATATGTAAAAGTGTACCCTTTATCTGTATAATACACAGATTTCTCATATACCCCACCAAATGACCAAGTAACCAGCTCAGGTATGGGGGCTCCATCGAAGCCAGAGTAAAGCTAAAGCCAGAGTTTAGCCTCCCAAAAACTGGGCGTACTGTACAGATCCCGCAGATACTTTAATATTACACAACTGCTAACCCTGTACAAATCACAAGTGCGCCATACGCTTGAATTTGGCAGCCACCTCTGGTATGGAGCTCCAAAATACCTGAAAAATACCCTCGACTCTGTGCAGAAACGGGCGGTCCGTTTGATAGATTCTCCCATCTTAACAGACGGATTGCAATCTTTAGAGCACAGGCATCGGGTGGGAATGCTATCCTTGTTTTACCGGTATTACAATAGAAGATGCTCCGAGGAACTAGCATCATTGATCGCTCCGGCACCGGTGCATAGTCGGGAAACACGCCAAACGCGTGCCCAACATTTGTACACGGTTGAAATTTGTCACATGAGAACGGGTCGTTTCTTCGACTCGTTCTTGTGTTCAACAGCTCGGCTGTGGAATAATTTGCCGGCCTCTGTGTTTCTTCCTTCCTACAACATGGGTCTCTTCAAGACCCATGTTCATTACTTTCTCTCCTCAAAAAGACCCTCCACACGGCATCCCAGATGACATAGGCCCTGAGGGAAATTATTTTCCTCAAGGCCTCCTGTGTGGAGTGAATGTAAAAAAAAAAATCAAATACAGGGTGTCCGCCGGTAGATTTTTTACTTAAAAAATAAAATAAATTAAAAAAATGTATACAATGAAAGTTATATATTTATAATATCACATAAGAATAATGTGGATTTTAGTTTTTAAAAATATCTCCACTCAAATTGCGTCCTAGCCGCAAACATTCTTGCAATCTTTCCTTCATGTTGGCGAAAACTCGCTTGCAAAGTTCTGGACTGATAGCTGCAATCTCTCGTCGGATATTTTCTTGTAGGGCCTCTATTGTTGATGGCGAATTGCTGTATACGGGAGATTTGAGATATCCCCACAAGAAAAAGTCGCAAGGAGTCAGATCGGGTAATCTAAGAGGCCAGGCTATGTCGCCGAAGCGACTAATCAATTTTCCAGGAAAAAGATCTCTCACTTTAGTCATTGAGTCCCTAGCGGTGTGTGCCGTGGCGCCCGTGGCCACATCCTGCTGAAAATGGGTTCTGTTATTGTAACCAACATGACGATGTAGCTCCGGTTTAAATGCACAATAACTCGTAGTGAAAACGTTTTCTGTGTTACTATTTAGTAGATAAACGGAGACTAGAGGCTTTTGAGATATGGTCCTATAGAAGACTATTAGGAATTTCCTGGAGAGACCACATTACAAATGAGGAGATTCTCTAAAGAATCGAAGGAGGAAGGCACCTGCTCAGGACATTGTCCTAAAGGCGTACGAAATGGATCGGCCATGTAATACGACAAGAAGGCCTCTTGCATGCTATAATGGAGGGTACGACCGAGGGGACAAACTCTAGGGGACGCCCACGCCGAGAGTATCTGGAGGACCTGCTGGTGGACGTGCGCTGCTCATCATACGCAGACGTCAAAAGAGCCGCAGAAGACAGGGAAGAATGGAAGAGAAGACTACAGGAAATTGCTGCAAACCAATCCCAGGATTGAAACCAGAGCGAGAGACTTAGTAGGAAGCTTCAAAATGTCATACATTTCAAGATGTCTGACTAATAAACTAGACGATCGATATTGTCAGGTTATTTGTAACGTGGAAAAGATTGTATTTCCTAAAAAAATACATATATATTAGTCATCTGTGGTAAATAATTTATAAGCTATCTCTAAATTGAGTCATCAATAAACCAACTTTATTTAATAAAATAAAATTCAGAAGCACGAGAGGATTAATTTTTAAGCCCTGCTGTTATTTTTTGTGCGAAATTAATCAAAAAAGCTAAAAGGCAAATTTCACAAAAAATTCTCATCGATTCGATTTTTAATCCTCGATATTCTAATACCGTCGAATTGATTGCCACAATTAACATTCGCCAATAGTTAATTACGACACCAAATTATAAAAATTAAAGTCCAAACCTGGGAAATATACCGCCATAGCAACAAAATGTTGCATTTTATAAAAAATAACGTTTAACCCTTCAGACCTCTGGCATTTTTTGTCAGATAGTCAGAAAATATCCGATTGATAATAAAATCCAAATTAATGGAATTCTTCTGAATGTGTCCAATAAACAAAAACTACAAGTATTTTTAAAATGTGATAAACGGTTCCATAACAACTAAGAATCATGCAATTTCAACACCTCTTTGAAAAGTCATTAAAAGTTGTGAAAAAAGATGATAAGTAGCCTAAAACATAACTTAATTAATTTTTTTTTTCATCAATTTTAAGGCGATCCAATAGTCCAGGAAAAAATCGAAATCGGAATTCACGCCCTTTTATGGGAGGAGTTTAAAAATACTTGATAAAAAGCTTTTGGAAAGGTTGGAAAAGGTATTTGAGAATTTTTTTTTACAGGTTGATTTCGTAAAGGCCTGTAAAAAACATTAACTCATTTTTACGAATTGTTTATTGTAATAAAACAGAATTTTAAAATTGATTTTACGGAACAAAGCGACGTGGAGTCTGGCTTCCGTTTCCCGCTCCGTTCGGGGGCGAACTGATAAAAAACGGGCGTGACTAGACTGACTAGTTGTGTAGCCCTTCGGTGGATGGCATAGAGTTCACTTTGAAACTCCAAATTCGTCTACTGCCGGCCGTATTGTAAAATAACAACGCGAAAATGCATATTTTATTTTATTTTGTGAACTTCGGGCGTAAAAATATTTTTTTTTTTTTGCGACTATTATAAAAGAAACTGAATTTGCTACATTAAACAATAAAACCATATTCGAAAAGGGGTTTATAAATAGGAGAGTTTGGACTTAAAAGTGTTTTTTAGAGACTTTATATATTTTTTTTATAGGCTTATTAAAAGACTTTTAAAAAAACTGACCGATTTTTTTAAGGGCCTAGGTATGTTCTACACGCAGTATTTAATTGAAGCATCTATAATACTCTAAGCGATCAACTTTTCAAAACAAAAACATATGATTTTGTGTGATTTTGCATTATTTACTATGGCTTCATCTTAATCACTTTATAAGAGAGAGTTGAAGTTGCAGGATTCTAAGTTGTCGGGTTACCGATAAAATACGCTGACAAACGTTATTATTACAAATAAACGTAAATATTAAAATATTTTGTGCGAACATAAAAAAAGTTTTAAAAATGACTCAACTTGCGTTTTTTTCTAACTTATAACGAAAAAAAAGAAAAACACACACATATTTTATTAGACAATTGTTTTAAAAACGTTATTTTCACCTCATTTTTATTTCGTTCAATAAAAAAATCATTATTGAAAATATTTCATTTTTTCTAGAGATGCATTACTTAATTTCTAGTGTTGCAATTAAAAGCATGTGGTTTTCTCTTTAGTTTAGTAAAGGAAATATAACGATCTCTATGAGACCTACGTGAGCTGTTCGCAAAAACAAACAAATTAGCCGGAGGGGTTAATAAATTACGTACGTAAAATCTGACTCTTATGGGCGATGTGCATGATGCTCGATGGACGCAATTTTTCGTCTAATTTAGCAATTATGGTGTCGGAATGAAAAGAACGTGTTCTAATATGTTAACGTTTTAATAATAATAATGAGGTTTTTACTGCTAGGCCCTGCGGGCGGCTTTTGATTTCCCGGTTAGTGACGTTAGTGTTGGTGACAATTTTATAGATCCAATACGTCCTCGGATCCACTGTAGCTAGTCACCGGGAAAAGTAACTGAGACAGAACAATGACGTTATATGTAATATAAACCACTTGATACAACATGTATTACCGTCAATCTCTTCATATCCGGAGAGATAACCACGTATTCACAAATTCAGAGCAGTTAGAGCCCGTTCACACTTCCGTTTTAAAGACGGAGGCGGGTCTCGTTTTTAAAACGGAAGCCCTAGGCCCCTGTGCACACTTCCGTTTTTTAAAACGGATCCTACAGTAGACGGTCGTGCGCAATGGACGACGATGAAGCTCTTGTTGTCATGTGATTCTTATTAAAATCCGGCATAAATAAATAGCAAATTTTTCGCAAAGCCGATAATTTTAATGAATTATTTTTATATCCTTCTGTCGTTTTATCCCATGGCACAACTCTTTCTTCGACCAGTGAGATTAAATATTCGGAATTTATTTCCTTATCCATTATTGTAATTATTACTGTAATAAATATTATATAATAATATTATAAACGCCAAAAGCGCGCCCTATAAAAACACAACCGCGTAATTTGCCTGCTCGCTTGCGTCTGGGATCTGGGAGCTGGGAGCTGGGAGCGGGCGGTGGGGAAGCATCGACCGGGAGGTGGCGGGGTAAAAACGGATCCGTTCTCCGTGTAGTGTGAACAGCTCCATTGAAATGTATGAGCCAGCGCGTCCCGTTCCAGCGATAAAACGGACGCTCTGCGTAGGCGATTCTCCGGCAAAAAATAACGGAACCGTTTTTTATGCCGGAACCTACAAGTGTGAACAGCTCCATAGAGTCACTACAGCGGCTAGGGCTTTAAAAACGGCTCCGTCTTTAAAACGGATGTGTGAACGGGCTCTTATACCTACGGGTGAGACGTCCCCGCCCGACCCGCTGACGGAAGCAGTGCCATATTGTGTCGAATTCTTGAATTCGAAACCGAATTATAACAGTAGCTTTGTGTGAAATTCCACATACACAGATGTTATTTGTGGCATGGCGCGTATGGCGTGGCATCCTACATGCACTCGTAGCTGGGTTAACCATGCAGACGCTACGGCATTAATAACGTTCAATATTCCAGAATGTATGCAGGGGTGGTGCAAGGCTTATACATTCCATATTTTTAAATAGGTAACAAATAGGTTTTGAAGTAGGTACAAAAAGAAATTATACAAATAGTAGCATAAGGATAATAAAAATAACAAAACATAAATAAATAAAATTAAAAAAAAACAGATAAGCATAAAAAATATAAGAAATGAAACTGAAAACTAAAACTGAGTTTTGGTAATGTTCTAAATTGGTACAGTTTAAAATGGCAGACACTATTTGACACCTGTCGTCTGTCATTGTTTTATGTGACTATATTATTATGTGGAAATATTGAATATTTACTTAGTTTTTATTTATAAAAATACAATTTTTTTGAGACTAACTACCATAACTTACGTATTTCTAATTGCCCAAATTTTTTTACGTTAACTCCACACTGGAGACCTTGAGAAAAATAATTTACCTATGACATCTTTGGGGATGCTGTGTGAAGGCGGTACACAACCCTAATAATTTTTGTTTGCTCAAAACTCACATTTTAATCATTTCCGGCGAATTCGTAACTATAATAATTTTTTATTTCCATGCCGCACAAGGGGTACGAGATATTTATATTTTAGATTAATAAAAACAGTATCTTACCATTAATATATTTTATGTAAAACGATTTTAAAACTTTATAACCCGTTTTTCAACTATAAAGTTAGCGGTAAGCACCAGATTTTATGTTTCTAGACGATGAATTAATAACTCCGGGAGGACAACATGGAGACGTATTTTAAATATTTGTAACACGTTCTTCAGAATTAATTAAAATGTACGCGGCGGAAAGGTCCAATCTCCAGGCCTGCTAGGATGAATTCGACCGTATTCGTCCAATACGCCGCCGTGCCGCGGCGTATATTTGTTTACACGGTTTCTTCACTTACGTCGTTAAGATTCCCACATTATTTTTCTTCTTCTTCTTTTCTTTGATACTGCAAATTCGACAGTAGTTCCGGCCAATACACGGGTTGCAAATTCATGTTGTAGGAGAAAGGAAACGCACAGGCCGGCTAATCGATACACAGCCGAGCCTCTTCCTCTCCTCAAAAAGACTCTCCACACATCCCCAAAGATGTTGAGTTGATGTAAAAAAAAACCTTCCTCTTCCCATCTACTTTCCGCTCTAACATACTTCAACTTCACAACATGCTACAAATAAGGACGTTATAATATTCCCACTGACGTACATAACAATTTGAATTCTTGTGCGGTATTTATATCACAAAAAAATATTTTATTAAAGAATTGTGGTATTTCTCGGTTTATAAAAAATTGATGGAATTGACAGGTGTGCAGCTAAGATATGAGTGGAAAGAAAGGTAGTTGACAGAGGGCAGGAAGTATTAGGGAAGATGAGTGACATTAAAGTGTTTAGATTATTGGATCAGATTGCGATGGATAAGTTAAAAAAACTTCGTAGGTTTCGTGGATCGATGAATGAATTTTTGATCCATAACGAAATTAGTATTTTTTAACTGACTAACTAACCGTAACGCAATTTCCCCGCAGGGGTAGGCAGACCGGACGGACGACCAAATGAATCGGTCTTGGCATGCACTCCTTGCCTCATTCACATTCATACATCGTCTCGTACATACTCCTCTGTTATTCCGACTCTTGACATAGCCCGACGCAACAATCTGATTCAATTGATCGTGCCATGTCTTCCTCAAGCGTCTCTGACTTTTTCTACGGTTCACTTTCGCGTCATATATTCTTCTTACACAGCTTTCTTCGCTGAATTTGGGAGGCGAGGCGAGTATGGGTACCGCCGCCGCGGAAACCTTTATTGGATAACCAAAACCTCTGCCATATGTCACCCCAAGTGGTTCGCTACGTTTGGCGATTTAGCAGGGGTGCCCGGGTTCATGGTGTGAGATTTATCTAGGTCTTGGAGGCGGATGACCAGGATACATTGAACCCCAGATTCCTACCCACCTCTTAAAGCCTTCTCTTTCCCAGAACTCTCCTCTCCTCCCTTTCCTTAAAAAACCCTACACTCAGCATCCCCAAAGATGACATAGGCCCTGACGGAAAATATTTTCCTTAGGGCCTCGCTAAAAATCGCTCTTAATAAAAACGTAGTAAGTAAAAAAAACTTACTAATTACGTTTTAATCAGCCTTACATTTTTTTATAAATCTCTTCATTTATCAATACACGGTTTTACCACACAAACTCATCAGGGATCTCATTTCTATCCTAACTCAAAAGATTGAAGCCGCCGCTACCCGAATTTCTACCGATTTCTAACATATCTCCCTTAAACATTTGATGTTTTTAAGCTCTTAAAAAAATGTATGTTATTTTTGAAGATAATATCTATATACTCCCTACGCCGAAACGCCAAGTATATGAAATTCCCTCTATAGAAAAAAATCGCAAAGTATGCGTCAAAAATGAATATAAACACGTTTGTTTCAGTTATTTTATAAGTTATAAGTATGAAAAAATTCACAGTGCTACTTTAAATGCTGTTTTAGACAACCCCTAAGAGATTTTTGCTCTATTTTAAACGAGTCAAGTTTTATTAAACATTTTTACAATTTTCGCTTCAATTTTATCATTTAAAATATTAGCGCGCTCTGTCCAACATTCGTAATTACACATCTCTCCATCTTCTTATTTTTGAGCGGGGATACGGGCGCCTAAAGTAAAAAACTAGAAAATAGCATTAATCTATGTATAACCTATTATATTGCTGTTTCTGTATAACCTGCTAAATAATAAAATAGATAGTCCTGAATTGCTATCCACTATTGGTTTAAATGTCCCAATGAGGCGTACCAGGCACACTTCTCTTTTTCATATAGAATCCAATAACACTAATGCAGCGAGTAACTCACCAATTACTCGCGCAATCATAACTTATAACCACTATGAAAAATTACTACACTTAGATATTTTTCATGATTCCTTGCAAACATACAAAACTAATTTATTAAATTTCTTGGCGTGATATAATTGTTTTAAAATTACTTACACTTAACTTTTCATTAAACTTTAATCAGTCAATTACAATTAGTGAGAATATAATTCTTGATTTCAAAATGTCTCCTTATCTCCCCCCCCCCTCTTTTCTTCCTTTTTATTATTATTACTTCATTCATTCAATAATTAAGTTTTAAGACCGGTTCATATCTCAGGCGTAATTATCAAATGACATTCTATGGACTTACGTAATAGGTACATAACCATGTAATAATTTAATTTAACATACCTTATAATCTGTATTATAATGTACTGTGTATGTCTTAATAAACAAATAAATAAATAAATATTAACTTTAAATAGGTAGGTACTTTTACAAATTTAGGTGCGTACATCACAAGGAATATGGCATCCCCAATAAGGGTAGATATGTTGTGAAGCCGAAGGTAGTTAGGAGAGGAAGTAAAGGAAGAGGAAGATGGGTACCTGACTGATCAGACCGGATCACCGAACTCAGCTAAAGGCATTTCAGTTGTTCCACAGAACTTGTCAGAACAGAAGTTGAATAGATCTTTCACAGAACATTAAATTTGAAAATTGATGGTAATTAACTGGTACATGTTATCATAATTTATTTTTGGGGTATTACGCCGTGTTGCACTACCTCCTTCTTTAGCCAACGTTTCGGAGAGCGTGTTCTGCTGCGAAAATCTCAAATACTATCTGCTAGATGTGAGTTATTGCAAAAGCCTAATAAACGTTTATTTTTCAAATTCCAGATGTCACTTTGGATCTCCAAAATAGATACCTCCTTACCTTTAAAAATGCCTATAGGCTTTTTTGAAGAGGTTTTTTTATTTTCATTTAGGCCTGAATCGATAAGGTGTCAACATGTCACTTTCTGACTAGTATCGGATCCAATTTTAATGGATATTGTCAATCAAAAATTTTGGTCCATGACCAAAAAAGACAAAAAAAATTTACTAAATAAATGAAGGAATTTCTGAAAGGAATTTGTTGGTGATTTTTTCAAAAGTTATTTAATGTATTTTTAATGAATTATTTTCGTCTGTCAGCATTTTTTAACATTGGCTCCACACAGGAAAATAATTTCACTAAGGGCCTTTGTCATCTTTGGGGATGCTATGTGGAGGGTATTTTTAATGAAAGGGAGTAGAGGATGTTGTAAGAATGAACAAGGTGTGAAGGATGGGTAGGAATCCGGGGGTCTACGTGTCCAGGAGTGACGGACGTACGAATCCATCCCTCCCACTGCTGTGCAAGGCGATGGGTCGAGAAAGTCGGGTGGAGAGTACAAAAGGTTTCTCTCAACCAGTTTGCCACGTAGCGAACCATTCTGGATGACCTATGGCATGGGGTTGGTTATCCAATAAGGGGTTGGTTATCCAATAATACCCCCGGGGCGGCGGTACCACCTCCTAATTGGATAATATAAAATGTATGTCAAATGAACCAACTAGAGAGCGCAAAGACAGAGTTGTATGGCGGTCCATCCTCTCTGTTTATCCACGTAGAGTGCATTGGGTACTACCACTATCCAAACATTGATTTCTGCACTATTTTCTACCCTGCTAAACCCAATTTATCAAATAGCCAACATCATTGCAAACAGTCAAACGATCCAAACTATAATAATCATTTAAGAGGGAATAACCAGACAAAATACAAAATACGTCATTTTTAGATCAAATTTTAGACGAAGGTATTGACTCTTTTCCACAAAAAATTATAAATTGATTTCGAAAGATTGTTCTTTTATCTAGTAAACGCATGTTTTAAATTTTATTTTGTGTTATACAACACACATTTCAAATCATATAATTATGCAGTAAAATAAATCAATAAATTATCTGGGAAAGTGTTTCAGAATTTTAATTTTAGTTTAAATAAAATCATTCAAAAAAAGATACGCGCACGTGTTTTGTGACGAAAATAACTTCAGTTTGTATATTTATTTGCGGTCTTACAAACTAATATATTTAAAAAAAAATACAATCTAATTTTGCCTGGAAATTATTAAAAAACTCTAAATACTTATGATGAAAAAATATTTACAAAAAGTACATAATTTTAATAGTTTTATCTTCACGAGTTTGAGCATTTTTGAATGTAGGTATTTATCAAAGCAAATTTTGAATTAATTAAAATCGATATTGAGTTATTATGTTAAAATGCTGGTATGGAGAATAATTAATCTTTCCCGTCGGAACCGCCCTGTACAGTCGCAAGGGCACGATCGTAAGATCATCCTCGGCCGCTGGTTAATGGCTCTTAATCAAATAGCTAACATCATCGCAAAACGCTACGGTCAAACGATCCAATCTATAATAATCATTTAACGGTCTCATCCCAAAAACAAAAAAAAGCCATTAAATTATATTTTGGAAATTGTCGCCCCTCTCCAAGTCAAAATATTCCGCCCCTCTGCCAAAACGAGAAGTTCACGAAGCGTCCCAATTGGTGAAAACCTCCCCTGAATGAATAGCTGTGGGTCCACCCCTAAATATACTATATCATCCCTTCTAAACATCCCTCGCGCATCCCTAGGAAATATATTTTACTGTTTCATAGAATTATAACTTAGTATAAAACAGCATAAGGTATTTTTTTAATTTTATTTATTACGCCCTAGTGGGCTTTTACATTCTTTGTTTATAAGTTAAGTAACACAGTAATTTTAAATACTTTAAAACTAAAACAATAAAGAAAAAATATAATACAATGAAAGAAATGTTACAACCAAAGCATATAATATAAAATAAAATACATTGGTAAAAATTATAAGAAGTCTCACACAACAAGATATTCAATATAAAAAAATTATCCACTACTATTTGTGTCCATATGTATAAAAGAATTGGAATAAACAATGTTTATACGGGTTATTCGTGAAATATAACTCCTAGATCAGAATATATATTTCCGAACTTGTGAAGTCTCGAAATCGGGGAATTTCGGTAAGAGAGTAGGTAGTAAATGTAGGCAAGATCTTTTGAGAATATGGATGTTGATTAATGGAAGTAATTTAGGACAGTCAATTTTGTAATGCAGTATTTTTTGTCCACAATGAGGTGCTAGTTTATCTTGGTGTATGGCGGTGTGGCCTAATATGGAGGAAGGGCGAAGACTGAATGCTGTAGAAATGAGATCTCTGAGGAATATACGTGTTAAAACCACGATGTACGATCGTACGAGAAATGTGCAGGAGATTCGCAAAGATAAGGGTCGCTTGGTTTGGGCATGCAGAGCGAATGAAAGAAGACAGTAGTGAAGCGAGAATATATGAGTTGCTTGGAATGGCTTTAGCGGTGTTTTTTTACTTGACTCCACACAGGAGGCCCAAAAGAAAATAGTTTCCCTAAGGGCGTATGTCATATTTGGCAAAGCTGCGCGGAGGGTCTTTTTGTAGAAAGGAGGAAGTGAACTTGTGTCTTGAAGATTCTACCCATGTTTCAGGAGGGAGGAAACACAGGGGCCGCCAAATCGTTCCACAGCCGAACTGTTGAACTTCCTAAAAACCTTTACGGACAACAGTCCATTAAAAACATAATAATAACACGAATAAAAAATAAAAAAAAACAGAGATGACAGTGAAGGGAGAGCACATAAAAATTAATAGCAATGACAATATAAAATATAAAAAGTACATATAGAGACACTACAAGTCAAAGCATGAAGAAGCATTTAAATATTGCGTAACGACTGCCGAAAGTCATTTAGTTTTACACCAAAAAAATCAATGCTTTGACATGCGTTGACAAGTCTCGACATTCTGGATAAGGGAGAATGGTATCCGTAATTAGTAGAATGTTGATTGAGGAACAGCAATTCATTATTTCGAAGTCTACGGGAAGGGATGTTAAACTGGATGAGTTGTAACAATGCAGGTGTATCTGTAATACTGTTGATAATTTTAAATATGCAAATTAGATCAGAGTCCTTTCTACGTTTTTCTAAAGAAGGCATGTTTAAAATGTGTTTAATTTCATCATATGAGTACTTGCCTCTTTCAAGACCCAACCTCCAAGCAATTCCTCTTAAGAAACGATGTTGTACGGATTCGATGTGACAAATGTGGACAGCGTAGAAAGGAGACCAAATGACACTAGCATATTCAAGGTGAGGGCGAACCAGCGAACAGTAAAGAGTTTTAAGTGTACTTATATGTTTGAAGTCAGAGGTAATTCTATGAATGAAGCCGAGTAGTTTAAGTGATTTATTGACGATATTATTTATGTGATCACGGAAAGAAAGTTTGCAGTCTAGAGTGACCCCAAGGTCCTTGATAGATGTGACAGTAGATAGACAAACACTATTTAGTTTATAATCAAACTGAATAGGTTTTTTGGTTCTATAAAAGGACAAAATTTTGCATTTATCAACATTAAGTTCCATGCAGTTAATTTTGCACCAATCGTTAAATGAATCAATATCAAGTTGAAATAGTAAACAGTCAAGGTGGGATTTAATAATCTTCATGACAAATCTGTTATGACAAATGTCAACTGTGTACAAATGTTGGGCGTATTTTCCGACTGTGCACTGGTGCTGAAAATAACGCTAGTTCCTCGGGGTGTCTTCGATGGAAATGCCGGTAGAACAAGTGTGTATTGAACAAGAAAAGAAGAGTGCTGAAGGTTTTATATGGAGTCTAGGTAGCAGCAAAAAAATTAATGTGATATTTTCATTTCCACAAGTTATTTCCGAAATTCTTATATTTGCCAGTATCATCACGATGCACCCGGTCACCTTTCCCTTTTCCATTCCTCCCTGCGCACCCCACCTTATCTCCCGCAGCCACTCACCCCCCACCCCCACTTCTCCTCCCCTCTCACCGGAACTGCCGCCGTCATAAAACATCCGAGTGGGGGAAGCAGAAGATGGCGGAGAGGGAGAAAGGCCTATAATGTTTTATGGAGCGAAAACAGGAATGAATAATAATATTTTCGGTTTTGGATTCAGAGATTTTCAGCTGAATTGTTATATTTTCACGATTCTTTTGTATTTTTCTATATTTGGCAATATAATTCTTTAGTATTTGTCTATTTTTAAACGTTTTGAATAAAGAAATACTTATGTGGATCATTTCATATTTTTTTTTATATTGAGCGCTTTTATTATTACGGTGACAATCCACGATTATGGTACCGTGACGGCTCAAAACGGACAATAAACAGACGTTCATTATCACAAAAATACTGCAGCTCTTTCAAAAGGTGAGATTTTTTATTTATTTTATTTTAGGTATTTATTAACAGAAACAAACAGTACATTAGATACTTTGGTTGAAAAAATAACAATTATTAGGTATGGGGGCTCAATCGAAGCCAGAGTAAAGTTAGCCTCACAGAAACTGGGCGTACTGTACAGGGCCCGCAGATACTTTAATAGTACACAACTGCTAACCCTGTACAAATCACAAGTGCGCCCCACGGTTGAATTTGGCAGCCACCTCTGGTCTGGAGCTCCAAAATACCTGAAAAATACCCTCGACTCTGTGCAGAAACGGGCGGTCCGTTTGATAGATTCTCTCATCTTAACAGACGGATTGCAATCTTTAGAGCACAGGCGTCGGTTGGGAATGCTATCCTTGTTCTACCGGTATTACAATGGAAGATGCTCCGAGGAACTAGCATCATTGATCCCTTCGGCACCGGTGCATAGTCGGGAAACACGCCAAACGCGTGCCCAACATTTGTACACGGTTGACATTTGCCGCATGAGAACGGGTCGTTTCTTCGACTCGTTCTTGTGTTCAACAGCTCGGCTGTGGAATGATTTGCCGGCTTCTGTGTTTCCTCCTTCCTACAACATGGGTCTCTTCAAGACCAATGTTCATTCCTTCCTCTCCTCAAAAAGACCCTCCACACAGCATTCCAGATGACATAGGCCCTGAGGGAAATTATTTTCCTCAGGGCCTCCTGCGTGGAGTTAACGTAAAAAAAAAAAAAAAATATTACGTGGTGGGTACCTACCTATTATGTGTTTCATTGTAATGTCTTATTTATGGTATGCGTATTAAGTAATTACCGGGTGATGTATGTAGTGGGAAGGTGTGTGTGTGTGTGTGGGTTAGTATATGTGTATGAATGTATGCGCATTGAACAAATTATATTATTGACAGATACATAATGTACATAGGTCTGTTTCCTCCAAAGTAAAAATAATCGTTTTCTCGTATCTTTCTCACACACCGCACCGTGACGTCTCCGTAGACTCCTACACAACTGGATTGTAGCCGTGATGATAATTTTGAAAGCATGGAATATAGTTACAAGGATAATATTGAAGTGTGAGTGAATTACACATCATATACACATCAAATATCAACAGTCGAAAATGTTGCCTGCACCCCTCAAAGCAAACATACAATCATATTCATACATCTCCCTCACACGTATAAAGAAAATTAAACCCAATTCCCGTCACCGTAGCTGAGCCGTAATAAGATAAATATATCTGTTTCCTCCAAAGGAAAAAAAGTAGTATATTGTGTGTCACATCTTTTGCCTCACCATTATTTAATGCGTAAGAAAGAGCTGCAGAATTATTAGCATTAAGAAGTACGTTTTAACCTTTTTTGTGCCGTCACGGTACCGTATTCGTGGATCGCGACGGTAATGATAAAAGTGCTCATATGGATATCTACGGTTTCGGATAAATTCTACGTTGCTCAAATACTCGTAATTTCTCTAAATAATAATGATAACAATAGACCTGATATAGTTTTACATGACAAAATTAAAATATAACTTATATCATTGATGTAGCTATTCCAAATTCCTGTTATATTCAAAAAACTGTTTGTAAAAAAATTAGAAAATACACAGATTTAGGAAATGAGATTAAAAGAATTTAGCATTCTCGGACTATAAAAATATTACCATTTGTTATTTCGGCTACTGGCATTATACCTAGGTCTCTGATTCAAAATTTAGGCGTATTAGATTTGTCAAAGAATTTATATATAAAAATGCAAAAATCGGTAATTTTAAATACATTTAGGATTACAAAAGATTTTTAAAATATTTATATTGAGGGATCAGTAGGATTTATAGGTTCAATTAGGAATTCCACAGAGCCGAACCCTCTGATATAAAAATATCTGGAGTCGGTGAATTATTTTCCCATCTGGTCTTTGGTAGGTTGACATGTTGTTCTTGTATTGTTTTGTAATTATAATACTTATATAATGCAATTGCATAACGTGGATTGACCAGATGATCATTTGGGAAGTGTATGAAAGGGTTTAGTTAATAAATAGTTTAGAAAATTAAACCCGGACATTTAAATATGGTGCGTAAAATAATAACGGTGTAATCTCAAGGGACCTTCTAGGTTAGTATGGTCCTGTACATTTTCTGCCTGTACAGATTATAAATAAAACAAAATATTGTATGTTTTTTACGCTGCATTGGTCAAATACATTGTACCTACATATAGTTTTGCATTAGTGATCGATGAACCGGTGGATGCAATTTTTAGCCATATCTTATTATAATGGTTTGTCGTTTTCTTAGCATCACCTCCACACAGGAGACCCTGAGGAAAAAATTCCCCCAGGGTCTATGTCATCTTTAGGGGTGCTATGTGAAGCCTCTTTTTAAAGAAAGGAAGGAGAGAAAGTTCTGAAAAGAAAAATGAATGAGGGGGGGTAGGTAGAAATCGGGGGTTCAATGGGTCCAGGAGTGACGTATGAATCCATCCCTCCCACTGCGATGCAAGGCGATGCGTCGAGAAAGTCTGGTTGGAGGTTTAGGTAAGGTCTCCAGTCTCTCCTAATCCGGCCCGACACGCAGCAGGTGGGCAAACTCATTCGCCGCCAAGACTTAGACAAACCTCACCCCCATGAAATTGGGAATCCCTGCTAAGTCACCAAACACACCGAACCAATTCTCCTTTCAAATGAGAGTTGTAAATCGTACTTACCATCGAAATACTCCTATTAAAAATATAAATTATAACTGAGGAATAAAAACTGTAAGATTAATAAAACTGTCTTGGAATCTAATGTCAATTTGAATAATCTTCTTTAAGATGAAGCCATAGTAAATAATGCAAAATCATATGTTTTTGTTTTGAAATTTGGTCTTAGAAGTATTATAGATGCTTCAATTAAATACTGCGTGTAGAACACACCTTGGCCCTTAAAAATATCGGCCATTTTTTTATAAGTCTTTTAATAAGCCTATAAAAAAATAAAGTATAAGGTCTAAAAAACACACTTTCAAGTCCAAACTCTCCTATTTATAAACCCCTTTTCGGATTTGGTTTTATTGTATAATGTGGCAAATTCAGTTTATTTTATAATAATCGCAAAAAAAGTTGATATTTACTCCCGATATTCCCAAAATAAAATAAAATATGCATTTTCGCGTTGTTATTTTACAATACGGCCGCTAGTCAACGAATTCGGTTATTTAAAGTGAACCCTATGGCGTTCACCGAAGAACTACTGTCCACGCCACAGTCGCCAAACCTACTTCGTATCAGTCACGCCCCGAACGGAGCGGGAAATGGACGCGTCACTCCGCGTCGCTTGATTTCGTGAAATCAATTTTAAATTTACGTTTTATTACAATAAACAATGCGTAAAAAGGGAGTTAATGTTTTTTACAGGTTTTTACGAAATCAACCTGTAATTTTTTTTTCTCAAATACCTTTTCCAACTTTTCCAAAAGCTTTTTCTTAAGTATTTTCAAACTCCTCTCATAAAGGGGCGTGATTCCGATTTCGATTTTTTCCTGGACTATTGATCGCCTTAATGCAATTGAATTAATTTCGTGTTCCTAATATAGTCACGCGAACTAAAAATATCTTTCACGGCAACAATCATGTCAATACCAACTTGTTTATGAACTCCCCTATACCAAGCTTACACAGCTTAGGTAACCAATATGCAGAAGAAGCATCGAAAGAACTTACAAAATACATTTAACGTTTTTTTAGCAGTTATTTATTATATAACAATTAGTTTTCAATAGCCAGATCGTATTTTTTTAAAATTAATTAAATAATATTAATCGACATGTTACACTGTTTCGAAATCCAATCTTTAAAATATGTTTTAATCTGCATTTAAAGGTTTTACTGTACATATCGACCGTCCAGTTGATTAGTCAGAAATCTCCAATTACTAAGTTGCGAGATAATGAAGAAAGCAATATTTGAATGCTTAACATAAATCGTGTTATATACACATATCTGTGTTTTACATATTAAATATGCTATAAAATAACACGGGAGGCATAACGGTCCGGTGTATCACTAATATCGTAATAGTAACAAAGAAAACATTAAATTTTGGTGGTGTTTATGAGTAATCTGGGTATTGTACCAGATAGAGGGTACACGCCTACATATAACTGCATACTCAACTCAAAATCGATTTTTTTGAAGTTGCCTTACTAATCAACTGGATGATCGATACATAAATAAATAAATAATTCATCATGAGCTGTAGTGCTTTGAAATACATTATCTGTCGAAAATAAGACCAGACTATGTATTTTTAAACGACTTCAAAAAGGAGGAGGTTCTCAATTCGACTGTATTTTTTTATTTATTTTTTATGTTTGTTTCCTCAGAACTTTTTACTGGGTGAACCGATATAGATGATTCTTTTTTTATTTGAAAGCTGGTGCTTCCCGTGTGGTCCCATTTTAATCCCAGTTCCGACAATGGCATCCATGAGAAAACCATATAAGTCTTAAATTTGCATTAAGTATGTGCGCGACGAATGGACGAATAACTCAATATCACGCCAACCGATTTCGATGATTCTATTTTTATTGGAAAGGATGTACTTCAAGGGTATTTTGATGAGAGTTTGGTTAGGTTCTAATTATCGGATCCATGACAAATTAACGAAACTCGGCCGAATCTCTTAATTTGACCCTAACGTCGTTATGGTCAAATTATGTCTGTCTCATATGAGCAGCACGTTTAGTAGGTTTACCCATATTCAGACAAATTAGTTAGTGTGCTTCAGATTCACTATAAATCAAAAAATAAACAAAAATTTTAACAAAACAAAAAAACTACTTCAAAAATGCACTAAAAAGTAAAAAAAATTATTGCGTATTCTTCTACAACTTCATAATCAACTTACTTTTTCTAATCATCAATATGTAGGTACGATTGTTACTTTTGGAGTCGGTGTCAGCAAGTCGCTTGTGCGACACAAGCACATCTCACCTATAACTATGTATGTAGATAGTTACAAACCTACCTTGACTGACACCGACTCCAAAAGTATATAAGTATAATATTGATGATTAGAAAAAGTAAGTTGATTATGAAGTTGTAGAAGAATACGAAATTATTTTTTTTACTTTTTAGTGCATTTTTTGAAGTCGTTTTTTTGTTTTGTTAAAATTTTTGATTTTTGTTACCTACAATTAAACTCGATAGCGATAGCAAAAGACCAAGTAAAAATACCCAAATTCTCGGGAGAAGAAGGGTGTCAAAAATTCTATCATCATCCATGAATTGAAACATACACGTGTGAATAAAATTAAAATGAATAAACATATCTTTGCAACTTTCATTAAATCTATTTTACGCACAAAGACAATGTCAAAATATTTTCACTTAACATAAAGAGTCACGTGATTACAAAAAATTAACGTCTAATTCTCTTTTCATTTCATTTTTAAACTCGCTGCTTATCTCCGGGTACAAGCTGCGCGTGCAGCACCGCCCCTTTTCATACAAACTCGGACTTGTTTATGTTCCCGAGGCGCGGAGTTGGCTGGCGAACTCGGTGGGCGCAGTACGACAGCGTAGGTTGCAAACGCTGTACCAAATATATAAATTATTTTATTTTATTGTGATATTGTACAAGAGAAAAATGATTTTAAAAGCTTTCAATCAATAACAGTAAAAGTAAGTAGTAGTTTTAAAAATGATTTTTTATGGAATCTAATATTTTATTTATTTATCTTATATTAAAAATGGTATAGCACAACATTTGAATTATGTATGCATCATTTATGAGATTGATCTTTGACTGAGTCCGTAACGCTGTTCTTGTTCGGATGGTATTTCAATGGAAGTTGCCTCGAGGAACTAGAGTCATTGATCCCTTCGGCACCGGTGCACATTCGGCAAATGCGTAAATCAATTTGTGAGACGGGTATGGGCACCGTCACCCCGGGAATTATCGGATAACAAATACCCCTGCCGAAGGTCACCCCAAGTGGTTCTCTACGCTTGGTGACTTAGCACTAGGTTCCCGGGTTCTTAGGTGAGGTTTGTCTAGGTCTTAGCGGCACATGCATTTGTCCATCTACTACTGGTTGAGGGAGACTTTTTGACTCTCCAGCCGGACTTTCTCGATCCATCGACTTGCACCGCAGTGCGAGGAAAGTATTCATACGTCCGTCACTCCTGGACACACTTATCTCTAGATTACTACCCACTTCACATACCCCTTTCCTTCCCAAAACTTCCTCTTCTTCATTTACTAAAAAATACGCTACACACAGCATTAACAAAGGCGACAAAAGGGGGAAGGAAATTTTAAAAATGATTTATTGTTGCAAATGATGACTTAGACGTGTACAATGGTGTCTCATGACGTCACATAAGACACGATTCAGTACAATTCATAATTCGAGTGGCAGTTTTGCAGTGCCGCTGCACATGTACCGTGATGACACAAACTTTTCAATCAGCCACAAATATCAACATTTCGATGGCTTGTATCTTCTGTTCTATTCGATATTATGCAAAAATTCAAAAAGTTCTTACCTCAGCAAGCTTTAATTAATATTATTGTTAAAAACCGTGAAATTTAGTTTTAGAGACAATCTCACTTAAAATTAAAATAAATTTTAAAATAAGTTAAATGTTATTTTGTCTATGACGTCTATTACGAATAAAAGATCGTTGGAATTGGGAATTTAAAAAACGTAATCAGAATGAAAATACGTAGGTATTTTAAAACTTAATCTGAACGACAAAAAAATGATTTTTTTTAAATACAAAAACTAAAAGCACTGTCGTGACGTTAAAAAATGTAAAAAAATCCATCGTCTGAATTTGATGTCCCCTGCTGTCGGCAGCTGCAAGTTACCATCATGGTGGGGCAGGGGGTGATGGGGGTTAAGGGGGGCGCTAAGCGGCTTAGCTCCCGAATGGTGGGGCCGCCCGGCTGCCCTCCCCCCCATCCCCCCTTCCTCCAGTACCCCACCTATCCAGGGTATGCGGAGTGGGCTCGGTTTGCAGGGGTCGATAACCATTTGTTCGTAATATAATAATAACAGGAACTACTTTTTTAAAGGAATATAACAGCCAAAAATGTGTATATTCTTAGTACCTATGCCTTATATCATCACATCACGAACACAGGCAAAAGGCATAAAAATCGCTTGGCAAACGTAGTCTAGAAACAGTTGATTTTAGAGAAAAAGTGTTTTTTTTATTTATTTTGAGATTAATTTTATAAGAAAGAAGAAAAGTTAAATAAGGAAAACTATCACAGATAATCTTATTCATAAAAAAGTAACTGGTAACAGTTAAGGTTATTTCTTATATGCATTCATACATTTCTAACGAAAAATATACACTTTTTAATATAAACTATAAATTAAATTAAATTAATATAAACTATAAATTTAAACTATAATTAATATATACTTTAAAATATAAGCTTTTATTTTTTATAAGGTAAAAAAACAAATTTTATTTTAATTCTAGTCAAGCTAAACGATAAGAAAAGCTTTAATTTATCCAAAACATATTTTTAGTATTCATCATGTTCGATATACTTATAGTAAAGATTAATCGAAAAAAGTGATTTCACACAAGATTCGCCTTTAAAGACATGAACTTTGAAAAATTATTTTTTTTAGTAGATAGTTTGAGCTACTTGATATTTTTTATGTAAAGTAATTAACACATTTTATTTTAATTATAGTCAAGCTAAACGATAGTAAAAGCTTCAATTAACCCGAAACATATTTTTTAATATTCTTAATTTAAGTCTATTAATTGTAAAGGTTAATCGAAAATAGTGATTTAAAATCACAAAAATATTCCGATTTTTTTAACACCTCTCAGTTGCCGACCGCTGTAAGCGTATATAATATACCAACTATACGAACAAAACCTACACAAACCTGCAAACCCGGCAGGCCCTCGACATTATACAACTACATAAAACCAGCCTCGATGAGAACTCACGGAGAACGCAGCCAGCTTCATACAATGCTGGCAAAGCAGAACGAGCAATGATATATAAATACAGTCCTACATATATCCCGTATACTGTTCCTGTTCATACTATGGGTAATCGAATACGGTTCCGCGACTTTTCAACCCGCGACAAAATAACCCCGACAAAATATCCTCCAACAAAATATCGTACGGACAAAACATCCCCCAACGAAATATCAACTAAAACTTAACTTAACCTAACCTAACAACAAAATGGAACAAAAATAATACAGACATCCTATGAAGAAAATAAATAATTCAGATATGATTTTAGATTTTCACGGCCAAAAGTATTGTTGTTGTTTGTTTTTGGGGTGTTATATTTAGCCAACGTTTCGGACAGCGTTACAGTGTCCATCATCAGGGCAGATGTGTGACAAAAAAAATAAATTATTGTTCAAAAATAGTTTATTTATTGTTTTCCGTTAGTTATTTTTGGGGTGATACGCCGTGTTGCGCTACCTCCTTCTTTAGCCAACGTTTTGGACAGCGTTACAGTGTCTTATCATCAGGGCAGATTTGTGAAAACGAAAAGAATTTTGGCCGTAAAACTCTAAAAACAATAATTTATTGTTTTTACCCGATGTCTGTATTATTTTTGTCCCACCTTTTGTTAGATTAGGTTAGGTTAGGTTTTAGTAGATATTTTGTGAATAAGCTGGATGGATAGGGTTACAAATGCAGATGTTATGGTTCGGATAAATAAAGAAAGGGAAATAATTAAAACTATAAAAATCCGAAAACTTCAATATCTTGGACATGTGATGAGACATCCAGAGAAGTATGAGATCTTGCATCTCATAATGCAGGGAAAGATTGCCGAAAGACGGGGCCCTGGAAGGGAGGCGTCTACTAATATCTACAGGAATTCCAAAAACTGAAAAAATCGAATATCTATGAGAACCAAAGTGTTGACGAATATCATAGCTCAAACTGCTGACTAATATCTATGAGAACCAAAGTGTTGACGAATATCTACAGCACTGGCAGTGGTTGGATTTGCAATTATGTATAGCATATTGGAATAACGTAATATTGGGTATGCAGTTTAAAAAACTTAATTTATGTATGTATGTATGTAAAAATCCCTAATATCGGGCTATTGGACACATTTAGCTGATTGGTCCAACCTACGCTCTGTAGATATTAGTTAACACTGGGACCGTCATAGATATTTGTCCGACCTTAGCTCTGTAGATATTAGTCAACACTCTGAAGTTCGTAGATATTAGTTCAACATATGAGCTGTAGATATTCGTCCGACATGCATGCTGTAGATATTAGTCCATGGAAGAAGGAGAACCTCATGGCTGAAAAACCTGAGAAAGTGGTTTGGCCAGTCTACCGTGGAGCTGTTCCGGGCCGCAGTAAACAAAGTCCGCATAGCCAACATGATAGCCAACGTCCTTTGAACGGACAGGGCACTAGAATAAGAAGGTATTTTGTGGCGGGTTGTTTTGTCCGTAGGATATTTTGTCGGAGGATATTTTGTCGGGGACATTTTGTCACGGTATGAAAAGTCGCGGAACCGTATAGGTGGGTACTGTTCATACTTGTGGGTAATCGAATATAGTTTAGACTTTAGCAATATAATATTGATAAGTAAAACCATTGGCGGAATCGATTTTGATGTTGTAAGTGGATACTGGACAAGATATTAATTTTAAAAAAACCTTTGGTGCCTTTAAATATTTAATACTTACTAGCAGTTTCATGACAGCTGATTTCCCAACAGTTGCCAACTTATAAACAATTTGCAGACGGTTTACGAAAAATACGGTTACCTACTTATATAAAATACTAGCTGACCGACGAACTTCGTACCGCCTCAGAATCAATACATGTTGAATTAAATAAAGTTTTTTTATTAAGTTAAAAATTACACAAGGAAGCAATTATCGATGCCCAACTAACCGTGTTTTATTTTTGTCAGTATCAGAGATGGCGTTGTGTACGGATTTATATTTTTGTGATTTTCTTACTCTTCCACTTATGTAATTACGGGAATTTTTTAAAGGAAGCGGGTACGAGTACCGCCACCCCGGGAACCATTTATTGGATAACCAACACTTCTGCCATAGGTCACCCCAAGTGGTTCGCTACATTTGGTGATTTAGCAGGTTTGCCCGGGTTCATGGGGTGACTTTTGTGCGGGTCTTGGCGGCGGATGCGTCTGCCCACCTGCTGCGTGGCGGGCCGGATCGAGAGACTGGTTGAGGGATGACTTTTAACCTTTTGACTCTCTCGACCAATTTTGATTCTCTCGACCAATGGGTCGAAAGCGTCCGGCTGGAATGGTCAAGGTAAAAGGTCAATTCCGGTCAAGGCAATGGCCTTGCACCGCCGTTGGAGGGATGGATTCACTCCCGGATACACTGACCTCCAGATTTCTACCCACCCCTCATGCCTTTTTCCTTCCCAGAATTTCCTATCCTACCCTTCCTTAAAAAGACCCTCCACACAGCATTCCCTAAGATGATATAGGTCCTGAGCAAAGACGTTACATACTTTAGACGCGGGGTAGAAATCTCAAAAGTAGGAAGCCAAACGCAAGACAATTGCACTGTTCTCGATTTCTAGTACTTTACTTCCAATAGGAAAATTGCATTTAAAAAGCGCCAAAATGCCCTCCGTATGATGAGAAAATGTTTCCATTACACGGCAAACATTAGTAAAAGTGAAGAAATAACATTTAATTTATATGTACACACAAATTACTTATCATTATCGATTATTATAAGCAATACAAAATTTTCATGTTCCCCGTCCGACAATTTTGTAGGTCATTTGAGAAAAAACACACATTCTTTAATTGCCTTATGGTACGGTCACACTGAGGTCAACTTCCAGCTTCAAACTTTCGGACGATAGCGTAGAAGGGTAGTTGATGCGTTAGAAGTTTGGCTTCAGTATGAATGTAGCACAACTTTTTAATATATGAATAACTTTTGAATTAAGAAATTACTGAAAACCGCTGAAAACAAAAGAGTGTTGCTTACTTGCCACAGTATTTTAAGAGCATGTGAGACTATGGCGAGTCTATTTATATAACGTCAATGGTCCTGAATGGAGCATACGTAAAAAAAATGCGTTTTATTTCAGAGATTTACTATTATTGTATTTTTCCTTTGGAGGGGTGCAGACATACGTTCACCGTTTGTCTCATTTTTGACTATTGACATTTAGTGTGTAAGAAAGAGGGACAGCATTATATGTTTAAGAACAAAAGCAAAACAATCAGTGCATTGACATTTGACGTTTTTGAATTTTTGGAATTTACGCAGCGTTAAAACGTATATTGCTGCAGTTCTTTCAAAATATGAGAATTCGTTCCATATAAAATGTATGAAAAAAATTATTTTCTTCATAACTTTCTTTTTCGTGAATTTTTGCGATGTTTTAATAGTTTTTTCTGTTATCCAGACTCCAGATACTAATATCTACCGCGTGTATGTCGGACGAATATCTACAGCTCTTTTGTTGGACTAATATCTATGAACTTCAGAGTGAGGACTAATATTTACAGAGCTATTTAAGGTCGGACGAATATCTATGACGGTCCCAGTGGTGACTAATATCTATGGAGCGTAGGTTGGACCAATATTACGTTATTCCAATATGCTATACATAATTGCAAATCCAACCTCTGCCAGTGCTGTAGATATTCGTCCACACTTTGGTTCTCATAGATATTAGTCAGCAGTTTGAGCTGTAGATATTCGTACGCACTATGGTTCTCATAGATATTAGTTAGCAGTTTCAGCTGTAGATATTTTTCTACATTTTGGTTCTCATAGATATTAGTCATCAGTTTGAGCTGTAGATATTCGTCTATACTTTGGTTCTCATAGATATTAGTCATCAGTTTGAGCTGTAGATATTCGTCTACACTTTGGATCTCATATATATTAGTCAGCAGTTTGAGCTGTAGATATTCGTCTACACTTTGGTTCTCATAGATATTAGTCAGCAGTTTAAGCTGTAGATATTCATCTACACTTTGGTTCTCATAGATATTAGTCAGCAGTTTGAGCTGTAGATATTCGTCTACACTTTGGTACTCATAGATATTAGTCCGTTTTGTTCAGTTTTTGGAATTCCTATCGATATTGGTAGACGCCTCCGTTATCCGGGGCGGAGACAAATCCAACAAATCAAAGATCATCAAAATCGGTCCAGCCGATATCGTGTTATAAATAGTGTAACTAACCCGACTTTGTTTTATATATTAAGGTAACTAAATATCCAGTATGAGGTGTGCAGATAGGATGTACCGCGGATTGACAAAAGTATAAAACATGTTTTCCTTAAAATGCATCAAGGTACAAACTAATTGTCTATATACCAGCGACCAGCGCACTAGTGCAAAAATTGAAACTGTAAATTAATTCGGTTGATATCCATACCTAGGTATTTTTAAGATCGATTTTAGGTTTGAAATTGGTAAATAAGGCACAAAATATTATATTTTTTATAATAAATGCCATTTCGGGAGGCTAACTGTCGGGGGTCAACTGTAGGGTCACCCTAACTAACTACCTCAAGTGAGGCATGGAACTGGCAGAGGAAGGATGAAAATAGACTAAATATTGTAGAAATGAGATCCCTGAGGCCTGTGTGAGTAAAAACCATGAATGATCCTGTAAGAAATGTGAATGGAGATTATCAGGAAGATTAAATAAGCGACGCTAAGACGGTTTGGGCATATAGAGGGTCTGAACGAAGAAATGAGTAGAAACAATTGAGTCGAGAAAAAATTCTGCCACAACCTGTGACAGAATCTGAGAATTTCTGTGTGGAGGTTATTTTTAAGGAACCGGAGGAGAGGAAGTTCTGGGAAGGAAAACATATAAGGGGTGGGTAGAAAGCTGGAGGTCAGTGTGTCCGGAAGTGACGGACGTATGAATCCATCCCTCCAACTGTAGTGCAAGGCGATGAATCGAGAGATTCTGGCCTGGAGAGGATAAAAGGCCTCCCTCAACCAGTCTCTCTCGATCCGGTCCGCCACGCAAAAGGTGGACAGACGCAACCGCCACGACAAACTCACCCCATGAAGGCGGGCATCCCTGCCAAGTCACCAAGGGTCGCGAACCATTCGGGGTGACCTTTGGCAGAAGTGCTGGTTATCCAGCCCGGCGTGGCGGTACCCATATCCGCCTCACAAATCGAAGAGTCTCTTTCATAATCTTACTCATTGCGCTAACAGTATCCTTGCATTCCACAATCTTCACATGGTTTTGGCACAAATTCGCCTCAGGAATCTGATTTCCACAGCATTCAGTACACTCTCATCCTTCATCTGTTAATTCCACAACTCACTGCCATACATACATCAGGGAATGTTTCAACTCTCGATTAGAATATGGAGTAATAGGATGGGACTTAGCAGCATCGAAGGTTACACAGAATTGCATCATAAAGACCATACTAAAGGTCCCCATAAGGACGTCAACAACAGAAATTTTAAACAGTTTTATACTCCAAGCATACAAAAAATCTATGCCAAAAACATTCTAGTACATCACCTCAAAAATGATTCAGAAACAGACACCTCACATGCTCATAAAACCAGAGCCAAACAAACAGACATACTTAATATACCAAAGTGTAACACTTCGTTTGGACAAAGAAGTTCTCAATTTTTAGCAGTAAGGTTACGTAACAAACTCCCACTTAGTATCAAACAAATTAAAACAAAAAATAGCTACTTTAAGGATAATAAATGTTGGCTGAAGGAACTATCCCAAAATGAACTTACTAGTATACTTGAAACATCTTCGTAGAAGTTTCTGGAAAACCTTATCCAAACCATGAAGTTAAACCATAGAAGTCGCTGAAAACTTATCCAAAGCATACTCCCCCTCAGCACAGGATATCTTAGTGAGGAGGACTACGAATATTATTTCTATTTTACATATATTACCAAACATATTTCATATAAAAATGAAAAAAAAATAATAAATATATAGTTACAAAAAAAATAAATTATTGTGGACTGCTAGCTTCGTCGATTTATTAAAAATGCTACATAATATTATATTTTTAAATCCCTTTGCACCCCATTGACAAAAGAAAATCTCGACAATATCAGTGGGTGCTAATTTACGGGGTGCTGCTAGGGGTCGTTAGAGGGGCGTTTCACAGGCAGATAGGCCAATCTCCCCTTCAGGCAATTGGACCGTGATTATTACATTATCGTCATTTTATTGGCCTGTGTCGTTCCACTGATGGGTGTTTGTGAGCTCCATTTGAGTTGGGTTCTTTGATTCAATGATCCTGTTTGGATGCAGCTAAACTAGCTCTGAAATTTTAGAAAACTTTTATGAGAATGTCTGAGCCATTTGAAATAGCGGTTATAAAGAGGTTTCTGGTTGGTAAATTTTTTATCTACTTGATTATATATGGTTAAACCTATACGAAGTAAAACTTCAAAAACTTGACTTGGGGTGTAAGATGGTGAATGCATTACGAAAAGTGGTGATTGTTACGAAAAATGTCATGCGAACGGTAAAATCGATGCGAACGGTGATCGATTGCTTGGCGAACGGTCGGGCCTTTACGCACGCTTGACTTAAGGAGTGATAAGGATAAGCATGGTCACCCCAAGGTCGTAGGTCACCCCAAGATCGTAGGTCACTCCAAGGTCGTAGGTCATCCCATGGTCTTATTTCACCCCTAAGTCATAGGTCACCCCGTTCGCTACGTTTGGTAACTTAGCAGGGATACCTGGGTTCATTGGTTTGTCTTGTAGTTTTACTTCAGTCGTGTGGTCTAAAGCACACTCGTTCTTTTGGCATGTTCTATTCTGTCGTTTCTTTTCCTCTCCTTTTCTTTTCCATGGATCTGTAATCATCCATATTTTTATAATCTTCGATCTTTTTTCTCTTTTGTTTTCTATGGTTATTTGTTTCTACTTAATCTGTCTTTTATTTTTCGTCTATACTGTACGTGAAACTTATATTTTTAATATCAAAGTACCTATGTAAAATGGTAACTCTTTCCTCCCATCTATGAATTGTAAGTTCCTCCCGTCCTAAAATGAGTTCTGTAACTCATCGGGATTGCCCTAGCAAGAAATAAAAACAATAAAAAAATAAAAACAGGCTATTCTTTGATGAATTAAAGTTTTATAGTATTTTTAAGTAGATTTCATCATGTTTTAATAAGTAGGTACCTATGTTATAATTGAACGATATAATCAATAGACTAAATAAACCTAAATAACTTTTTGTAGATACATTTGAGCAAATGATGCAAATCTGAAACTTGTACACTTTGTTTTAGTACGATAACACTTACATACGATAATTTACTATGTTTTTTATAAAACTAATAAAGAATTAAGGGAAAGTATCAATTACTCCTCGGATCTATAATTAATATAAAAGAAAATAAAGAGGCATCAAATCAGTGCCTTGCAGAAACCCACGATAGTAACGCTAGGCGTTGAATCTATATCTATTACCTATGAGTGTGAAACTCTTGTAAAATGTGCGATCACCGTGGGCAACTTATAATATGAAAGTTTCGATAGCAAATTCCATGTTACATATCTTTAATTAAAACAGAATGCTAAAATGTTATGTGTGGTCGGTCTTGCTCTATGGATGTGAAACATGGACCTTGAAAGTAAATACCATGAACAGGTTAGAGGCTTTTGAAATGTGGCTTCACCGGAGAATGCTTAAGGTCCCATGGACCGACATGATCACCAACACAGAAATTCTCAGGCGGGCTAGAGCAGATAGAGAACTGCTTACATTAATAAAAATCAAAAAAATTTCATATCTGGGTCATATACTTCGAGGGGAGAAGTATCACTTGCTTCATTTGATATTGAAAGGCAAGATAGAGGGTCGCTGAGGGCCTGGTAGGAGACAAATGTCTTGGCTGCGTAATATACGAGAGTGGACCGGCATTAGAAGTGTGGAGGAGCTATTCCGGGCAGCGCAAGACAGAGAGACATTCTCAAGAGTGATCGCCAACGTCGGGGGGACCTGATACGGCACGCAAAGAAGAAGAAGAATTAAAACAAAGAATTAGAGAGGCATTAAACATGAACTTCGTGGAAACCAATAATCACATAAGTAGATACATAGTATAAAGTCATATCTTCGGGAAAGCCAACCACCTCCAGCCTCTGGAGGGCTAATACAGAGGTTCCCAAATCTCAACACATTTGATATATTTCTTAGTCAATTTACTAAATAAAATAACGAAGGTACCAAGACCGTACCTTGCGGAATTCCACAATAAATTGTTTTTGGTCCTACCTTGTGGGAAACCGACCACCTACAGCCGATGGTGTACTAACCCAAAGCGGCCCACCTCCAGCACATTCGATTTTTTCTTATACAATTAACTAAAACAAATAACGGAGGTACCAAAATAGTACCTTGTGGAATGCCATAATAAGTTTTTGGTCCTACCTTGTGGAAAACCGACCGCTTCCAGTCCATGATGGGCTAAGCCAAAAGGCCCTAGCCCGCCCAGATGGTGGTGGTGATGGTGCGGCTGAGCGTAGGGCGCCTGGTGCAGGTGGTGGCTCTGCTGTTGGTGGTGGGCGGCATGCACGTGGTGACCCTTGAGGTAGCCCGCCACTTGGGAGCTGAAGTAGTGCTGAAGGGCGGAAGGGTGGGCGGGCGCGCCGGTAGGGGCGGCGCCGCTGTTGGTCAGGAGTGCCATCGGACTGGAAGAAAACACACAATTAATTAGTAAATACCTTTTTTCTTATTTTTTTTCCTTTATTTATCCCCAATTGAGAACGTTGTAGTCTTACTGACTCCAGAAGTTTGGGAGTAGTTGGGACTCTTATGCGGTATTCACACAAAGTACGAGTATATAGGTACTCACATATATACCGCATTCCACAATCGTACAGCGAATGTTTCGGGGGGGAGGAGTGATAGCTCATGAAAAACTTTGCGAAAAACGTTTAGATTTTGTAGGTTTTTAGAGGTCTTTATTAATGTTTCCACCGTTTTCGTTTCTCAAAGATCGAACTGAATGAATTGACTGCATCTTAGATGCGTTATTTAAGTCTATGGATCGCGTATACGACTTTTTTTCATTTCTAAGAGCTTCGTTAGTTCAATAAGTTCATTAAATAAGCCAATAATTTTGCTTTTCGAACGACGTAATAAAACAATATGTGTGTACTGATATTAAAAACCGTCAAATTAAATAAATAAAATAATAATTAGGTCGTGAGGGAGAACTTAGCCAGCCGAGGTATTGAACTCCCGTCGCCTGGGTGGAACCCGACGCGATGCCGCTCAGCCACTGACCAGTCAATAGACATGGTTAAATATCATGGCTTGCACCTCAAATTCAGAGAAAAAAACTGTTTTTGTGCTCTTGAAAAAAATTAGGCCGAGATAAAAAATAACATTTTAAAGAAAATCATAAAAAAAACTGAAAATTGAAAGTTTAAGATGAAATATTTTGTGTTCAGGAATACAATTTACCCCAACACCACAAACTGCAGGTAAAATAGAAAAACCATCTTCACCCCATCACAAAGAATATCTTCATCGAATATCTACAATGGTATTGTCTTTAACAGTACCGAGAAAGCAGGATTACCAAACAATTGCCACGCACGTGCCCGACCACAAGAGATGATGGGCAGGAGTCCCTTTCTTTGTCTTACTCGTTACCATTCATTCAAAACTACTTTGGGATCAATGACTCAAAGACGTATTCTTTTTACGATCTCCACTTTCATAGGTACTTCTAAGAAAAACATAACAGGGAGGTTATATGCAGATTTTTTGTACCACATTCTAAAATTGTGTAGACAATTAAATAATTAATTATCTATCTACTCTTTAATAAAAATGTTTTACTACCCGGTTTCGCCAAGGGTTCGTTATGAATAGTACGAAACAAACAGAAATATTGCCTAATAGTTTTTTTTACATTATCCCCACACAGGAGACCTTGAGGAAAATAAATCTCCTCAGGGCCTATGTCATCTTTCGCGATGCTGCGTGGAGTGTCTTTTTAGGAAAGGGAAAGGTTTTGGAGGTGGACAAGAATCTGGGGGACAGTGTGTCAGTGAGAGTTACGACTGGAGAAGTCAAAGGGACTACCTCAACTATTGTCCCCCGATCCGGCCTGTCGTGCAGCTTGTGGGTAGATCCGCTGCCAAGACCCGGACAAACTTCACCCCGTGAACCCAGGCACCCCTGCTAAGTCACTCAACGTAGCGAACCACTTGGGGTTTCATGTGGAAAAGGTGTTGGTTATCCAAGAAATGGTCTCTCAATGGCCTCCAAATTAAAAAAAAAATCAAATTAACAAATATTTCAAATCTTCATAGCTCATGATGTAAACAACATTTCGAGCTGATAATGGCTACGTTTACTTAGAAATTTTTTGGAGATAAAGTTTTGCAAATTTTATTACTAATTAATAGTTTTTTGCTGCTTTATGCAATCATCACATAACATTTCTCAAAGGAGTATAATTATTATTCAAATAATACCTATTCCAGTTTCTCCCAAACCATCCTGTAATGTAAAAACAATTCTGTACCAAGTGATCCACAAGAGAAATGGTGCAAAAATGTCACTGACTGGTATCCCAGAGATGGCAAGAGAAGTAGAGGACGTCAACACATGAGATGGGAAGATGACCTAAAACTCACTGCTGGACATCAATGGAGAAGAGTAGCGCGTGACAGGTCCCAATGGAAAATGTTAGAGGAGGCCTATGCCAAGAGGCAAACTGAGCTTCGGGATATACTATAACAAATAAGATCATGTCTAATACATACCTAACAGAAGTCCAGAATAAAAAGGCTTATTATTATTATTATTATATACCAAGTGATAATGGTTTCCGAGTAAAATTAATTTGCCTCGAAATACTAAACAACGACTGTAAAGGTACCTCTCGTTACTTGGTTATTTGGATGTATGGTGCCACTTACACTGCTAAAATACCAGGAATAAATTAATTGAATTCTAACATCTGTTCAATTAGTATCTAATTTTCAATCTACGAAGTGAAAGTTTATAGACAGATACAGTAGTGTTTTAACGAATTATTGTGTATCATTTAAGAAGATGATAATACTAATAAATCTAAACGAAAATTTGAAAAAGAACGACACGCAACACAATAAAAAAGACAGAGTGTGCAATTCACACGCGGTAGAACTAAATGTAAGCTTCATAAAATTAATGTAGACAAGAGTGGGGAGGCTACGAAGCACCGCACAAACAGGAGACCGATTATACTATCTCATTCTCTCGCTGGCTAAATCCTATAGATGTACCTATGTGTTTGTCTCTTTTTAGTGACGCTATTTTTAGTTTCTTCCAGTTTCAAATCACGATGGTGCTAAAGGAGTTTTCACTTCAATAAGGTAACGGTCAGAACTGGGATGTGTTTATTAGAGACACTATCAAGGTTATAAACCAATGCTTTAGAACTTTAATCATTTTAACAGGTAAGCAACCAAAAATATGAGAAAAAAATAGTCGAAGATAATATTGTTAATTCTAAATTTGAGGATATCGACAAAAATGGGTAAGCAAAGAAGATGGACCTTTTTTTACATTAACTCCTCACAGGAGGCCCTGAGGAAAATAATTTCCCTCGGGGCCTATGTCATCTGGGATACTGTGTGGAAAGTCTTTTTGAGGAGAGGAAGGAATAAACATTGGTCTTGAAGAGACTATATTGTAGGAAGGAGGAAACACAGAGGGAGGCAAGTCATTCCACAGCCGAGTTGTTGAACACAAGAATGAGTCGAAGAAACGACCCGTTCTCATGTGACAAATGTCAAACGTGTACAAATGTTGGGCACGTGTTTGGCGTGTTTCCCGACTATGCACCGGTGCCGAAGGGATCAATGACGCTAGTTCCTCGGAGCATCTTCCATTGTAATACCGGTAGAACGAGGATAGCATTTCCACCGGACGCCTATGCTCTAAAGATTGCAATTTGTCTGTTAAGATGGGATAATCATTAAGCGGACCACCCGTTTCTGCACAGAGTCGGGGGTATTTGTCAGGTATTTTGGAGCTCCAGACCAGAGGTGGCTGCCAAATTCAACCGTGGATTTGTACAGGGTTAGCAGTTGTGTAGGTACTATAGCATCTGCGGGCCCTGTACAGTACGCCCAGTTTTTGGGAGGCTAACTTCTACCATTTACATTCGCGTCATAAACCTATTCCAATTACACCCTTTTCTTCGTTCATTCACTCTACATGCCCGAAACATCTAAAGTTTCCTTAATATTTCAAATTGCGCTAATGTGTTGCATTATTTGCCATCCTCCACATTGTTCATATGATTTTATTTGTAATTCAGTCTATTTTCATCGATCCTGTGCCATTTCCATGCCTCACTACCATACATCAAGATAGGTACCAGCACTCCATTGTGGACTCCAGCTTGGATTTTTTTTAGAAATTTGGGCGTGATGGTTTCGACAATTTAAAATTTTTCCCAAATTGCTAAATGTCTCTAATTAGGTAGGTATATTTAATTACCTTATAATTTGACAAGTACATGTGACTTTATAAAATTTAAATAATTAGATGCATTGAAGTGAACTTGAAAATGACTTCGTAATGAATTATTTTAGGTTCCTTTTGGTTAGGTATATCCAATTAAAAGTCGGCACAATTGAATTCAATTATTCTCAAATCATTTTCACAGCACTGTAATTAATATATAAAACAATTAAAATTGTTTTATAAATAATTGTCAGAAGAATTCTTTACATAACCTACAAATGAAAATATTGCGGGAAAAATTGTTGAATATCCCATTCAATTGAAAACAAATGGAGGCATAGAATCAAGAATAACACTAGAATGTCTTCCACACAATTTTGAATGTGCTTTTTGTACTTCTTAAACTTGTCTGAAATTGTATATCACCATCGCATTTACAATTTAGGAGGCGGGTATAGGTACCACCGTCCAGGGAAACATTTATAAAATATATATAGAGAAGATTTATAATATTGTTTGCTATTTTATTTTGTTTGTTTTTTATGTTTTTAAATTGCACTTGTACCATCTATTCTTACAAAACCTACAAATACTATAATAACAGTGCAGAGTGTTATTATGCTGTAGTTTTTAAATGCATTTATTCAGTTTTTTTTTTAAATCCCTAATTTATGTATACTTAAAATATTCACTATAACCATAGAAATAAAAATAAAAGTAAAAAATCAATATTATACCCACGCACAGGCATTGCCTTTGTGGGATTTTTTTGTTCATACATTTATTATATTAAGCTTTTTTATATACTTTTCATTATTTCATGTATCTATTATATGTATTGTATCAAAAATTTTCAATAAAAAAAAATAATTAAAAAAAAAAATTTAAAAATTAAAAAAACCAACACCTCTGCCACAGGACACCCGGTGTGTTGACTTAGCAAATGGAGATTTGTCTTGGTCTTGGCGGTGAACGAGTCTGCACACCTACTGCGCGGTGGGCTGGATCGAGAGAGACTGCTCGAGAGACGCCTTTTGGCCTCTCCAACCGGAGTCTCTCGACTCATCGCCTTGTACCGCAATGGGAGGGATGGATTTGTACGACCGTCACTCCTGAACACACTTACCCCCAGATTCCTACTCGTCACCCCTATAATTTTTCCTTCCTTTCCTTAAAAAAACCCTCCAAATAGCATCCGCTAATATGACATAGGCCTTGAGGGAAATCATTTTCACCAGAGCCTCCTGTGTTGAGCTAACGTATAAAAAAACTACAGTAAACTAAAGTAGAGAATAGTGGGAAGGCTACGAAGCACCGCACAAAGAGGAGATCGATTATGCAATCTCATTCTCTCGCTGGCTAAATCCTACAGATGTATGTTTGTCTCTACAAATAAGAAATTGGGCCTATAATTGAATCACAAAACACGCCCACAAGGCACTTCTTGTGTTATTTTATATTCTATGGTGGAAGAATTACGAAAAACTCGAAAAACACACTTCAAAGAGATATTTTTTTAATTGTTTGGAAGTTTTTTATTGAATACAATTTTGATTGAACTAACCCACCGTCTTGAACCGCAGTGGGAGGAATGGATTCAAACGATCGTCAATCCTGGAAACATAGTCCCCCAGGTTCCTAACTTGCCCACATACATTTTCCTTCCCAGAACTTCCTCTCACTACATTCCTTTCCCCCAAAATACCCTCCACACAGCATCCCCAAAGACGACCTGTGATTTTTTTTTTACAGTGAATAACCGCACAAGAATCTCAACTGCTCCCGTCTGAAGCCAATGAGACTATGACATCCCCAATTGGGGTATGATGTGAGGCTGAAGGTAGTGGGGAGGGGAAGGAGGTGGGGAAGAGGAAGGTTGGGAAGTACCTGGCTATTCAGATCTGGTCACTAAACACGGCTAAAGCCATTTTCAAGCAACGTTTCAATTCTGAATGGTGGTCTTACACCAGGGCGATACTAATAGTATCTTCCACTCTGGAACATGCCGCAAATATACTATATATTATTTTAAATGTTAATTGTGAAATAGCACAAATTAATCAAATAAAATTTATTTGCGCATGCCGGGTTCGAACCCGCGACCTTCGGATTGTGAGTCAAGAGTCTTACCCACTGGACTACGGAGGTTGTCAAATAGATGAAAGAAAGGTGATAGAAAGAAAGAAAAATAACTCGAGATGAATTGTTTAACGACTCCTTAAATAACGTCTATTGGGAACTTCAGCTAGAAACATGAAACTTAGCTCAAGCCTCGATTACATTGAGCGAGTTTACATGCTACTATCTACTAAGTTTAAAAGCGGGTGAATCGGCGAGTGATATTGTCATGACACACAAAACTGTAAACTCGCTCAGTAGCGAACTACCTAACGACGCCTGCGTGAACCAGTAATTCGGTCAGATGTTTGACAGCCGAAATCAGCTGTTTATTGGCCGCCATATTGAAAACATAAATAAACCAATCACGAGTAGCGAGTAGCAAGTAAACTTGACGACTTTCAACTTTTTTCTTAGATAGTCAACAATCTGCTAGTTAGCAAGTAATACGATTACACTGAGCGAGTTTACTAACAGATAGTGAATTTCCCAGATAGTAGCTTGTAAACTCGCCCAGTGTAATTGAGGCTTTTGTCTTACAAAGAAGTCATTTAGTTTCAAAATTGTTGAAAATTGATCAAAATAAATCCTACTGAAACGGAAATAAGCATATTCTCTCAAACCCTTGGCTTTTTTTTAAATGCTTCGTATTCAGTAGGAAATGGAAGATCCACATCTAAGGTTAGTTGCAACAGGAGCCAGGTAAGCTAGCCAAACCTTCTGAGAAAAATAATAAATAGCACTTATATTTGGGATTTTTGAAGGATTATCTGATTTGCAAGTTGCGTGGAAACAACCTCAAAGCTTCTGTGTTGCAGATAATGCGTTTTAGGGTAAAAAAATTGAAGGTAAAAGTAATATGTTTTAAGCAGTTCTATGAAAAAACAGATTTGCGACAAAAAGTAATGAAAAAAAAACAACCTAACCTAACCTACACGTGTTGCGTTACCTCCTTCTTTAGCCAGCGTTTCACGTGTCTATCATCTGATGTATTAATGTGATTACACATCTGCTCAGATGATGGCCAAATCATATCTAACCTAACCTAACCAAACCTAAATTAACCTAACCTAACCTAATATATAATCATGTTGTCTTTTGATATCACGGACAAAAGTATCATCGTGATGAATTTTTAGGTTGTTATGCCGTGTTGCGCTTTCTCCTTTTTATAGCTAAAGTTTTGAACAGCGGTATAGTGTCCATCATCAGGGCAGATTTGTAGATTGTGGATAAGTGTGTGTTCATGTTTGTATAAGAGTGTTAATATTAATCGTATTATTATTGGGCCGGTATTTCAATGTAATAATTAGTAAAATTAGGTTTTCGGCGTTTAGTTTTGGTGTAGCCGGCGTTTCGTGAATCCTGGAATACTTTATGAATCTAAACCTACCGAATAATTTACCTATAATAAGGTAATATTTATTTTAACTTTTTTTCTGTAGATGGTCACAAATTTATTTTAACAATTTATTTTCAAATCGCCCTAAACCAGCTAAAGCCATTTCAAGAAACGTTCAGAACCAGAGTACCTATCTATCATTCTGATGGTGTTAGTAAACAAGATTTTCTTTAAGATCCCTAAAGAGACAAGAAGAAATAAAGAAGAAGAACGAAGAAGAGACACGAAAAGCCAAGAAGAGACGAAAAGATCCAAGAAGCGGCAAGAAGAGGCAAGAAGAGTCAAGAAGATCCAAGAAGACACTGGAAGATCCAAGAAGAAGCAAAAAAGAGCTAAAGAGAAACAAGAGACAAGAAGAGTCAAGAAAGGACTATGAGAATTATGGAAATACGATTAAGTACCCGATTAATTATTCCTTTAAACCTATAGTTAAACCGTGTCGTGGCAACATTGGTCACGTGACCAATGTAGTTCCTCCAACTACCGCTGATACAGAAGCGGCATTCCAGTTACGGGACCGGGCTCGAGAGCACGTTCTAAATTATTAATTAATCTCATTTCCATTTCTACCCGCGATGTATAAATTTGTAAATGTGTCTGACAAAGACGAAATAAATTATAAAACGAGGAGAACTCTTTTACTATCATAAATTCACGCAATATCCTTCCCTGGAGTTGAGTAAGTATATCGACGACTCTAAATAAGCAACCTCCACAATTGGTGACCCCGACGTGATATGAACACGCAACCTTCTGATTTTCCTTCAAGAAGGAACAAGAAGTGCCAAGAAGGAACAAGAAGTGCCAAGAACAGCAAGAAATATATAAGAAGAGCCGAGAAGAGGCAAGAAGTGGCAAGAGAGTTAAGAAGATCCAAGAAGAGACTGGAAGATCCAAGAAGAAGCAGTAAGAGCTAAGAAACAAGAGACAAGAAAATACGATGAGATCCAAGAAGAGACAAGAAGAGACAAGACATATATATAAGAAGAGCCGAGAAGAGGCAAGAAGTGGCAAGAGAGTTAAGAAGATCCAAGAAGAGACTGGAAGATCCAAGAAGAAGCAGTAAGAGCTAAGAAACAAGAGACAAGAAAATACGATGAGATCCAAGAAGAGACAAGAAGTGCCAAGAAGAGATAAGAAATATATAAGAAGAGCCAAGAAGAGGCAAGAAGAAGGAAGACATAAAGAAATGAAAAAAATATATACAGCTCAATCCATTCCTTTATTCCTGCGTCCTAAATATGCCAATATTGTCTTATTTGGTTGCTATGTATACCAGTCGATTAAACTCCAACCTCCTTCCTATCCCCAGAGCACGTATTCCAAGTCCTAACAGATCAGTGTACCGGTCTTACCAGGACAGGAGGGCTCCTGGTGGAGGGTGTTACAATCATATCGTATCGTGTAATAACATATGATTCATTGTTTAGTCATCTACAGTATATAATTTCGAGGTATTTAAATTATTTTTTGTATCGATCGCACGAACTCTGGATCCCGATCCAAAGATCCTTAACCGCACGGCCACGAAGGCCGTCATATTATTAGCATTACATATTTTTTTTATCAAACATATTGATTTGTCACCATTGTGATATCAACTCGCTAATATATAATACCTACTATAATTTATTGCTTTTCTGATTGTTTTAGGACTTTGAACTCGGCTTTATATAAAAAGTGTGCAGGTGTACCTACTACCTACCAAGAATGTTTTCTGCGAGGCTTCTGTTTCCAAGTATTAATTTTTATTCATAAAGATAGGTAATTTATAATAAATAATCTGGTGATATTCTCACGTATGATATACAGTAGATACCCATCAGAGGCGGTTCGTGCGACGAGGCAGGGAAGGTTGCAATAGAGAACATAGGGGGAAAAGATACACGTATCCGTACTTCCAAAGTAAACTAAAACTGTAATTTGAATGTTTAATATGTACAAATTGTATAAGTCTTCACAACAATCCAAAACGTAATATAAAATATGCTAGTGAGGCAGAGATAGGGCCCGCCTCCGAGAGCCGTTGATTTCATGTAGGCGGAGAGGAGTGGGGAAGTCACATGGAAATCAAATGAACGGTAGCCGATGATCGCGCGCAGTTTAGTAAGAGGCGCGCCTCAAAAAGACGATCACTTCCGAAGAAGAATCGATCATTTACGATAAGCTCTAGTGCTGTAGTGACCAAGTGTATGGTTTTTTTTTAAAATTATTTGTGATATTACGCGACAGTTGTTACCTAAGAAGAACAGTTATTTAAATTAATTTAGTATTTCGAATTTTCAGTTGACGGTCCATCTTGTGTTTGCACATTATCAGTTTTGTTAATACAGTTAGATAAGGTACTAGTTCCATTGTTTTTTCGTATATACATACTATTTAATAAAATGTTTGTTAGTTCACACCTTTCAACCCCGCAAACCGCCTCTGGTAGGTAGATACTAATTAGTATATACTGTGTATTCTAGTAGCAGTTTTGCTGTACAGAATTTACATATTATACGAGTAGTTCATCTTAACGATTTTTCAAATATATATCCCTGTACAATATATACCTACGAAAAGACGTTTGATTCAGAGTTATAATGGCTTAACTCAAAAAGAGTGCTCCACACCGATTAGAAATTTTTTTAATTAATTTTTCCATTTGACTCCAAGGCCAATAAAAATAATTTTCTGTTAATTTTCAAGAAATAATATCGACATTTATGTATTTTAATTTGATTTTATTATATTTATGAATCAAACAGTTGTTTCTTATCAAAACAAATAAGTATATGTTAAACGAGAGACCTTCCTTGTATTTTGAAGTTTAAGTGTGTGATTATCAATATTGGAATAAAATTGTGGCTTTATATAAAAAATCAGCCGCCAGGCAGCCGGCCACAGATAGATTAGAAAATAAAAAGATGCAATTATTTGTGAATCTTGTTTGTAGTAAGTCACATCTCTCTTGGAGAATGATATTAGGGTATCCGAAACGAAAAATAAATTTTAGATTCCATTATTCTGTTATTCCATATTTTTTTCAGTTGATCCCTGACTTTTATAGGTACAATATGCAATCGATATGGGGAAAAAACAGTGTAGGTATTCATTTGGATCAAATATAACTAAATGTCCTCGAAGAGGTGTGCAGAGAGAATATACCACCAAATAAGTATAAAACATATTTTCATTAAAATGCATGAAAGATAAAACTACTTGTCTATGAGTATATTTTACCAGCATATAGAAGTACCAAGTACAAAAAATCCATACCAACTTATTATCTTTATCTTAATATTATATAAAACAAAGTCTAGTTAGTTTCACCATTTCTAACTCAAGAACGGCTGGACCGATTTTATGATCTTTGATTTGTTAGATTTGTCTCTGCCCCGAATAGCAGAATAGCTATTAAAACATCGGAAAAATTCACGAAAAAAAATTTTTGACGAAAATTCTTTTCACCATACGTTTTGTATGGAACGAATTCTCATCTTTTGAAAGAGCTGCAGGAATATTGTGATGTAGGTATAAACTTGAGTGGTGAGTGAATTCCAAAAATTTAAATACGTCAAACCTTAAAGCGCTGATTGTTTTTTGTTCTTAAACATATAATGCTGCCCCTCTTTCTTACACACTAAATGTCAACAGTCGAAAATGGGACAAACGGTGAACGTATGTCTGCACCCCTCCAAACTACACGCCATCTCTGATACTGACCAAAACAAAACACGGGCATTTGCGCATCGATAATTGCTTCATTGTGTAATTTTTGACTTAGTAAAAAAATTGAATTTTATTCAGCTATTAAGTTAACACAACGGTTATTGATTCTGATGCGGTATGAAGTTCGCCGGGTCAGCTAGTTAAAGATATTTTTGAAGTCGATGTTAGGTTTGAAAATGATAAATAATGCATAAAAATTATAATTTTATAATAATTATAATTTCAGGGGGCCCACTATTGTGTGATCGACTGTCAGGTTACCATATTTTTATGAACTTTTTAAATCATGTAATTTGACTTGCACCCATATTATGCAGCACCCATCACTTACCAACTTAATACCATTAATTATTGCTATTCTCCACAGTCCAACAGGTTACTGACCTCCTCTTTCAACAATACCATTTCTTCAACACCCCCCCCCCCCCCCTCCCGCCTCGCATTATAACACTTTTTCAACACAATAAATTATTGCAAATTCTAAAAATATTTTATTATTTCATTTTGATTTGAATTTATTCTGGCGCCATGCTTTTTTTTGAAAAGCGGTCTGATTTCGAAGCAATATGGCATAATAACTAATTTATTAGTAGTAGATACTCTTAGTATCGCCCTGTTGTCGGTTCTAAAAGAGCGCCACTCGGAATCTAAACTTTGGACTGCGATTGGCAAAGCATGCTAAATCACTATTTTAGATTAATCTTTACTACGAATTGTTGTACATTATAAATACAAAAAAATGGTCTGGATAAATTGAACTTTTTCCTATCGTTTTCTTTGAGTAGAAATAAAATAAAATTGTTAATTAGGTACTATATAATAAATGTAAACTACTTGAACTAATTGAAAATGTTTTTGAAGTGAAAACTTTTTTAGCACCGTTGTTATATGAAACTCGATGAAACGACAAAGCGACACTAAAAAGAGGCAAGCACAAACATCTATAGGATTTAGCCTGCGAGAGAATGAGACAGAATAATCGGTCTCCTCTTTGTGCGGTGCTCGTAGCTTCCCCACTCTTGTCTACTTGTGTTTTCTGAAGGTTTCAGTTATACAGCACGGAACTCCACATTTGTATTTTTGAAGTGAAAACTTTTTTAGCACCGTTGTTATTTGAAACTCGATGAACGAAAAATACCGACACTAAAAAGATACAAACACAAACAAGTATAGAATTTAGCCTGCGAGAATGAGATAGTATAATCGGTCTCCTCTTTGTGCGGAGCATCGTAGCCTCCCCACTCTTGTCTACTTTCGTTTTCTGAAAGTTTCACTTCTAGCTCGTGTGAATTGCACAATTTTTTTTTCATTAGAAATTTACGAACGCATAATATACAACTTTCAAAAACACAGTTTTATGGTTAAATTTATTTGTGACAGTTTCCGTTGATTAACTTTTTCCTTTGTTGAAAAATTATTCACTAAATATATAAAAATCACTTTTGGCTTGAAATGGTGACTAGACTCCGTTTGCCAAGCGATTTTAATGCCTGTTACCTAAATTTGTTTCGATATAAAGCACACTAAGAATACATACACTTTTTTACACAATTTACGATAATACCGATTTAAAAATGTACAATTTTAATAGCTTGTCAAAGTTATAAACTTAAGTAATAAATTAACATTAAAATTCATTATACATACAAATAAAACTCATCGTAGTCAAACTGAACATTTTTAAGAACTTTGCCATCAATGGGCGGCATTTTTATATTTTAGAACTTTAAAACTGTAACTATTTAATTGTCTGTCGAACCGTTCACAATGAAACAAATAACTCAATGAATTAATCGGGTGAAGTTCCTACCTAACTTTTATGTAACATTAACATAACACGTCGTTAGATACCTACCTCCAAAATATTATAATTAATGACATTATAACACTCGTACATCTAGACTTGATACTGTGAGAAAACGCTGTTGTTTGATGTTTCCGGATATGGTGAGGCACTTCAAGCAATGCAAAATAGTGTGTTTTTGGTTTGAAAATTAGATCATTTGAAAATATTTTAGATGCTCTGTCCCCTCAGGCCTCGTCAGAGGGTAAAAATATTTCCGATTTTATCTGGACGTATACTTAAACTAAAAACTGTTTTTGAAAGGTGATAAAATACGAAGTATTATCAATATAATTACGAAGCAGAACTTGTTTATAATAAACTGTTTTTATACATTGAATAATAATATTATTAAATATATAAAATAAATTTTTAAAAAAAGATAAAATACGCTTTCTAATGTTATAATTCGAAATAAACGTATAATTTTAGAAACATAAAATTTTTGCATGCAAGC